>CM042686.1:349432348-350788369 GCA_023614405.1 Avena insularis
TCTGAATAAAAATAATAAAAGAGTTTTATTAAATGAGAGAGCATTAAATTTGGAGAAATTTAATGCATTTAAAGTGGAGACTTTAAAAGAGAATGTGAAGGGGCATTTTAATGTGGAGGGGTTACCACCACATGAATGGAGGAGGTGAAGGGTCACCCCCTCCATGCGCCGGACATGAAGGAGGGGCACCCCCTCCTCCTATAAAAGGCCACCCCCTCCTCACTTCTCACTCACACCTCCAGGTGAAGGATCTCTCTCCCCCTCTAGTATTATTTCCCCATGGTCTCGGATTAGCGAGATACATGTTCCCGGTGGCTTTATCTGGAAAGGAGTTGCTGCTTCCGCTGCTTTGCTGGAGCGAGGGACGGAGGTTGTCGGGGTACCGGACGTGTGTGCGATCACGGATGCACCGCTGCTTTGCGGTGCTGGACTTGGTGGTGCTGGAGCTGGATCTGATGGACGTGTTGGAGCCAGACCTGCTGGACTTCATCATGATCTTGAGATCGTCAAGTGTACGACTACATCAACCACGAGTTCCTAATCGTTAACAAAGCTCGTTGTCTACGAGGGTAAGTTCTTGTTGGATGTATGTCCACCCGTTGCTTTGTACCTAGTAGACAGATCTTGGCGTGTAGTTCACACCGTAGGAAATTTTTTGTTTTCTATGCTGCGGACCCAACAGTGGTATCAGAGCCTGATCTATGTGTAGGTGCTTAGCACGGGTGGTACACATATGTTGATATGTGGGCGATGATGATCATGTTATTGCATCTTCTATGTATTTTGGATATTGGTGGCATAGTGGGATGAAGCGGCCCGGACCAACCTTACATGTCATCGTACATGAGACCGGTTCCACGACTGACATGCAACTTGTTTTGCATAAGTGGCTGGCGGGTGTCTGTCTCTCCTACTATAGTCAATATCTGATTTAAAACGAGTTGCTAATAACTTAGTTATCCTCGTTGTGGTTCATGTTCGTAGGTAAGAACGGTTCTATCTTCGAAAGCCCTAAGCCACATAAAACTTGCAATTGATAAATTAGAGGCGTCTAGTTTAGATCGTTGCTGGGCTAGTGTCTTGATATGGTATTGTTGTAAGTAGATGTATGATAGATACTCTTACAACTCACTTAACGTGTAAGGTCCATAGACCTTGGCCTTACACACAAAGGAATGATAGATATCATACCACGATGCATATGATGGCGATCAAATGCATGGACCATATCATCTCACTTTACACATTAGATGTTTGCATCTTATATTGCTAGTTTGGCGCTTTTAGTAGCATTGTAAGATGATACCTCATTTAAATATCAAGATAAAATGTGTTATTCTTAAGTATGCACCGTTCTATGGATCGTGTTTTGAGACATCACGTGATGATCGGGTGTTCTCAACTCTACGCTTTCATGCAACGGGTGTAAGACAGTTTTACACACGCGAATACTAAGGTTCTTACTTGGCGAGCCTAGCATGTACAGACATGGCCTCGGAACACGGACTGAAAGGTTAAGCATGAGTCATATAGTTGATGTGATGACCATATTGATGCTTGCCTTTGAAGCTACACCGACTCACGTGATGATCGGACTTGGTGTAGTGGATTTGGTTCATGTAATCACCAAAAAGGCACGAGGGATGTCGTTTTTGAGTGGGAGTTCATTTCTAATTTGGATTAGTCGAACTCAATTTGTCATAAACTAAATCAAAGTGAATTTGCATAATTTGTTGTAGTCATTGGCATTCGTTTTCTACCTTATGCTTAGTTTTTATTTGAGATAATAGAACTATAGAATTCTAGATATTTACTTTACAAACTGGTATCGTATTGTTTTGAATGTCAATATAAAGTTTATAAGTCCTATTGCAAACTTTCAGCAAACTCTATTTACTCCATAAAGTTTAATAAGTAGTATTAAATCAAGAGTAAGAATTCCAATGTTAGTATCTAAAGTATCATGTTTGCCTCCATGATTATTGATATTCAAAAAGTTATTTTAATATCAAGATTATATTGGAGCTGGAAATTATTTCAGAAACCATCATGTGTGAAAGATATTGTGATATCTTTTGGTTGCATTATGATAGAGTATAATTTAGCAAAATACATGTTCTCATATTGTATGACAATTTGTGAAGGATGGAGATGCTAGGCATTCGAATGTACCAAAAAGGTTTTGGGAACTGATATTATACTCGCGATTCTTCCTTATAGGCTATAGTAGCTTGATCATGAAAGTTGTCATGATAAGGATGAATAGAAGATGTAAGTAAAATGTTTACTACACTAATAGATTACTAAAGAATTGTAGGGTCCCCAACCTTTTCATAAGATTGAGCCCCCTGTGTTTACAATGCTAGTCCCTGGATCAATAGCTAGCATCCACAGTTCAGATGTAATATCAAGAGACAAAGGTCATAATACAACTTTATAACCAGGAATAACATAATTTTATTACATCAAACATAGCTCATTGGCTATTTACATTACATTGCAGCGGAATAACTATAGTCATGGGTCCTTCATCTTCAAAGCGCCATAGGCAGACATGTTGGTTGTAGGCTTTGTAATCCTAATTAGTCAATCTTCGCTAAAAACAATCAATCCTGCAACATAATAAGTTACAGCCACAAGGGTCAATACATTTGAATTGTATTGGCAAGTTTCACTTCTATGTGTAATATAGGTGGATCCTATCACTACATGCATATTTGGCTAAGTAGAGTTTCAGGCTCATTTGCATAAAGCAATATTTTATCCTAACTTTTCAAAAATGGTTTTTGGTCCTTTGTCCAATCTCCTTTCAAAAATCTCTTGAACTCCTTGGTAAAAACCCAAGTGTTCAAGTCCTTGTCAAAAATCTCTTGAGCACCTTAGTAACTCCAAGTACATCAAGTTTTGTCAAAATCTCTTGAGCTTCTGGGTAACTCCAAGTGCATCAAGTTTTGTCAAAATCTCTTGAGTTCCTTGGTAACTCCAAGTACATCAAGTTTTGTCAAAATCTCTTGAGCTTCTTGGTAACTCCAAGTGCATCAAGTTTTGTCAAAATCTCTTGAGTTCCTTGGTAACTCCAAGTGCATCAAGTTTTTAAAAGTTTTCTTTTAGATATTAGAATGTCAAGATCTTCCATAGCTTCAGGCCTTTAGTTGCTCAGTATTGTCCATAACCGGGGACACGGCTAAGTACTTAGATTTTATTATCTTCTGCAGAAGTTGTACACTTTACCCACATGTCACACTCTCATCTTGTTGCCACCGGTGGCTGGATTAGTACTCACCAAGATGGAATCTTGGATTGAGAATATGACGAAGTCTTTCCAAAAGGTCCTCCCATACACCATTGCTAGCTTGTCTTTAGCCCCCATGAAGCATTCCAGATCCCCATGTCTGGTAACTAAAGGCAATGTATGGGTCTTCCTAATGTAATTGACTAAGCTAGAGCCATAATAGCATGTGGTTGCACACGAAAGCCACAATTGGAGAAGCATGTTCAATCTCTAAGTTTCCTAGGTGGGTTTTCTTTTGGAGCACAACACAAAGAGATTGCCATAGAATGGTTCCTTTTGTTGCCACCTTCTCCAAAACTTAAAGTATTCTCCACCTAGGTGGTTCATTGAGTCCTTGTTTTATTATATAAAACACAAGTCCTTTTCTCAACTTTGTAAAATCTCAACATGTATCTCTTTTCAAAATATAGCATGGCTAAGCATGTACATCTACAAGGTTTTCACTAAGTAAGGTGAGGGAATCCTATTAGGATTTAGCATAGCATAAGTATAAATTTTTTTTCATGCATGTTCTCAAAATCCACTAAGTATAATGAAAATAGTAGGACTTTTGTATGATAGTGCAACTTGCCTTTTTGGGTAGGGAATGATGGTTCACTCCTTGATCTTGCTAGTCTCACACTTCACTACAAGTCAATCAAGCAAACAGCAAATCAACTAACATTCCAAACAAAGTCATGCAAAGGTTGGTTCTATTGTAAGGATGGTCTTCACTAGGCTTCTAAACTTTGTAAGTTCCAAATTGGTCATTTACCAAAATGGCAAAGTCATTTGCAAAGAGGGTCTCCATTAAATTCCTAAACTTTGTAAGATCCAAAATGGTCATTTACCAAAGTGGCAAAGTTAAGAAATGCATGCAAGCATGCCAAGCTTTGTTTTGTTTGAAAAAGGGGTTCCTAATGGGTCATAGACATTTGGGTACACCTAATGGTCATTTTGCAAAGTGGCAAGGCCATTTGCAAAAGGGTTTCACCTCAAAACCATTTTCAAAACAAAGGGTCATTTTAGGTGGTGTAGAAATATTTCTACTAGGGTATTAACCTATAGGTTTCACCAAATGAGTTGCTATTGCAAAACTTGGTGTTTTGGGTCAGTAGGTTTGGTTCAAAACATTTTCTCCAAAGTTTTCTTTATGAAAGTATTTTCATAAACAAAACAAATAGTTTTTAGTTAGCTAGCAATGGACTAAACTAATTAATCCATCCTATTCTTTTCCAAAATCATTTTTAACTCCATGGGTTGGTTCTTAGGGTCAGTAAGGTCACAACAAACTAAATTGCAAAGGTTTTAACCTAAAAATCATTTTTAAATGATTTTTCTAATCTAAACAAGCAATCAAAAGTTTCTGCAAAGTTAAACAAGCTAACAGTTACTATATGCTAAACTAAGGGCAGGGTTGGTTAGAGCTTGTCTTGCTGATTCCAACGACATCAAATTTGTAAAATTTGGACGTGTGGATCAAAAGATACATGGGTTTGAAGTTTGCAAGAAATTCTGTTTTCAAATTCTGTTTTAAACCTAACAGGCGACACGCGGCGCTATCTCATTGGCTGATACCGGTTCGGTGTGGATCACGCTGCGGTGCGTTAGATCTAATTAGATCGTACGGTGCAGAGAGCATACCCATTCGCGTTTAAGTGGTTCTATCTAGTGCGTACGATCCAGATCCAACGGCTGTTATCGCCTGGACAAGAACTGGCGGCGCTGACGGTGGCTAGCGGCGGCGGAGCTGTCGGTCAGTGGCGGCGCTGGCGAAGCAGGACGCAAGAGGAGTAGGGAGTAGGCTCACCGTGATCGCCGAGGCACGGGGATGCTCAACCTGCTCGCTTCGGTTGAAGGGGCGCACGGGGCTGTCCTAGATTGCTCGTCGGAGTCCTTGCTGCCGTCGGTGCTCTCTGTTGAAGACGGTGGCGAGGCTACGGTGCACTCCAGAGGAAAATAGAGGTGGCATTAGATGCGGGCGTGTGCACTGAACACAGGAGTAACATCAGAAGGACAAGGGGTGGTCTGGTCTTACCGGTGGGCTTCGCCGGAGTTTGCAGACGGCGGCGGTGCTGGAGGTTGTCGTTGCCGACGCTCTGGAGCGCCATGTCGCACAAAGGCACAGTGGATGCGCTGGATGTGGTGAATATGCTGCGTGTAGAAGTCGAGGCCGTGGTTCACCGGATTTTTCTGGAGAAAGTCGCCGGAGCAGAGAAGTCGAGCTCGAAATTCCGGCAGCCTCGTGGCAGAGAGGAGACGGGGTTTGAGGGGAAAGATAGAGCGGAGGGGGGGCGAATAAGTACGCGTGATCACAGCGGGGAGTTATTCGGCCAATTACGCGTATTGACGCCGGCAATAACTCGGCGGCAACGGCTGGGCGACGAGGTCTCGTTGAAGACGATGAATAGTGAAGGGTGGGTCCCGTCGTCAGTGGGGAAAACGTTTCAGGTGGGGTCCTCTGGTCAGCGTCGGTGCGGGTATGTGTTCGTGTGCAAAACGTTTCGTGCAGGGGAGCAGACTGAGCTGGGCTGGGCTGCTGTTGGGCCACTTTGTTGGGCTAGGTTTGTTTTCTCTATTTTTTTCATGCATTTTATTCTTTTCTAATTTTATTTTCTGTTTTTAATTTCAAACAAATATTCAAGCAATCAAACAAGGTTCAAATCAATTCAAACAAACAACAAACTTTTCATTTGAATTTGGTTCTGTTTGTCAACATAATCCAAATCCAAAATGAAATAATATTTTTATTTATTTTAGGATCCATTTAATAATTAAATAAAATGGATCTTTATTTAATAAAATAGGGTTTTGATTTATTTAATAAAATTTCCATTTGAAATCCAAGTATTTTCAAAACCAACCCAAAAGGTTTTATTTGAAAAATAAAAGAATACTTGGAAACTTTATTTAAATAAATAAATAAGTTTTTGGTGTTTAATTAAAATGGGAAAGCCTTTACTTAAATAAAATTGGATATTTAAATCCTTATTATTTTATTTAAATAATCCTTTACTCATTTTAATCAAAGCAAAACCTTTTAATAAAAGATTTCAAAGTAGTAATAAAATACTTGGTGTTCATTTAAAATGGGAAAAGCCTTTACTTAAATAAAATTGGATATTTAAATCCTTATTATTTTATTTAAATAATCCTTTACTCATTTTATCGAAACAAAATATTTTATTACAAAAGCTTGGCCAAAATTAATTTGGCTTATCTTTTCATTTGAAAACAAAGTCTTTTATTAAAAGATCTAAATTAGTATTTCCAAAACAACTTATTTTCCTTTGATAAATGTTTATCTTTATAAATCCCTTTAGGATTAATTGTTCACCAAATGGTATGGGCTTTTTGGGTAAGGGCTTTATTAGCTTTGGAAATTCAATTTCCTTATCTTTTTATATTGATAAGGTTTTGTCCATGGTTCCAACTAAGTGAAACCAACTTCTATGGTCTTTCTTGATCCTTTGTGATTATTTGATGATCAAATTTGGTATGGATCAAATCCATAGATTTGGAGATACTTTGGAAAATGATTTCCTTCCATTAGGGTTTAGGGATTTAGATTTACTTTCCTAGTGTTCAAATTTCCAGATACATTCATTGAGGAATGCATATCCCTTGATTTGGATTTTTGTTGAATTCAAACTTTAGCCAAAGTTTGTTCAAGATGGGATTTTAAGTTTCCTTTTAGAAACAAAAGTTTCTTTTCACCCTGATTTTCAACAAAAATTTATTTTGTTTATTTTATTTTTCACATTACAAGATTTGGAAAATCTTGGGATGTGACAGGCTACCACCCTTAAAAGAAATCTCGTCCCGAGATTTGGGAAGGCTAGGGTTACAAGTTGGCTTCAAGGCAACTAGGGTACTACCACCCTTAAAATAAAGTCTCATAGGGTTACATTGATGGTTCTCTTGTCTATAGGTTCAACACTTGATATTCAGACAAGGAATCCTTATTTGACTCAACTGAGTTATCTAAATACTGTCATCCACTTCTTCTATCTCTTCAACGTTTCCATCCATGTCAATGTGGTTCACATGTCCTTTCTGGGTCACATTGGAGTCATTTCCATTGGCTCTTCTAGCAGCCTTTTTCTTTTTCTTCTCAGGACAGTTTGATGCATAGTGTCCAAGTTTCTTGCAGGTATAGCACTGCAACTGGCTAATGTCTTTCTTCCTGAATTTGTCTTGTTGGTTCTGACCAAGGTTATCTCCATTGTCAATATCATCTCCATTATTATCACTTCCATTGTTGTTGTGGTGATATTGATGTGATTCAGAATCTTCATTGCTCTTTTTGAATGAATGCTTCTTCTTTGATGATCCTGAATGATTTTTGAGTTTATGCTTCCTCTTTTTATTCTCAACTTGATTCATCTTGTTTTCCAAAATGATGGCTTTGTCACAGAGTGATTGATAAGTTGGGACATAGGCAACCACTAGCTGTAGGTTCAACTCATCATTAAGTCCTTCAAGAAATTTTTCTTTTCTCTTAGCATCTGTATCAACTTCATCTGGTGCATAGCGTGCCAGATTGTTGAATTCTTCAATATACTCAGCCACACTGAGGTGATGTTGTTTCATATTGTGAAACTCCTTTTTCTTCAAGTACATTACTCCAGGTGAGATGTGAGTGGTTCTGAATCCATCCTCAAAAATAGCCCAAGTTACATCTTCAAGGGGAGTGGTGATTTGGAAGTTGTCCCACCATGTTGCTGCTGGTCCTTCAAGTAAAAATGCTGCAAACCTAACTTTTTCTCCATCGGTGCAGCCAACAGTCACTAAGTCTTTGTTTACTGAACGTAACCAATCATCAGCTTCCATTGGATCAGTTGTTCCAGAGAACCTTGCAGGCCTAAGTTTCAGAAATTTGGTGAGCATGTCTAGGGCTGGAGGATTATGCTGATTGTTGTTGTTGTTGTTATTCAAATTCTGTATGAATGTGGTCATTTGCTGCATCAACTGTGTCTGAGCCGCCATCATCTGTTGCATCTCAGGGGTGAAGTTGTTGTTTTGGTTGGGGTTGGCACGACGGGGAGGCATCTGTTGGTGTGATAGGGATAAGTATTGGTGGATAGGTTTTTAATAAGTCCTAACACACAACTCAAAACAATCAAGTTCAATCAAACAATCCAACCATCAAACATTCAACAAGCAATCAATCACTTAACAACTTATGAGCTTAACTCATGAGTTGAAGTAAACAACAAGTTTCAAGCATATTTTTAGGCAGCCAAAAATATTTTTGTTACACCACATAAGTTGGTGGGTTTGACTTAAACTAAATATGGTGGTCCATCTATATGGTTCACTTGAAATCTTTCCATCCTTCTTGGTTGATTCTTCTTGAATGAGATCATGGTTCCCTTGGGAAAATTCTTGTGTCTTGGTCACAAATACTTCAAAGATGTTGATGGCTCCTTCTAAGTTGTTTTCCTTAGTCTTCAAGTCTTTGAGCATGATTTCTTTGTCTCACTTGTAGTCCTTGGTAACATCTAAGTTGGGAGTCCTTGTTGAGAATAAGGTTGAAATCACTTGAAGATGTTGAAGTCATTGGAGTTGAAGAAGTCTTGTGCACATGGTGAAGTCTTTGGTCAAAGGGTAGGCTTTTCCATCAAGTTTGAAGTAGAAGAGATGTAGAGTTGAAACCAAAATGATTGAGGAAAGAGTTTACAAGATTTGTTTTCGTAAATAAGTTTTTGGAATAAGACAACTCCTATTGTTTAAGGGTTTTTTTTTCCAATCCTAGGGTTACAAATCCTACAGGCAACACAATGCTCTGATACCATCTGTAGGGTCCCCAACCTTTTCATAAGATTGAGCCCCCTGTGTTTACAATGCTAGTCCCTGGATCAATAGCTAGCATCCACAGTTCAGATGTAATATCAAGAGACAAAGGTCATAATACAACTTTATAACCAGGAATAACATAATTTTATTACATCAAACATAGCTCATTGGCTATTTACATTACATTGCAGCGGAATAACTATAGTCATGGGTCCTTCATCTTCAAAGCGCCACAGGCAGACATGTTGGTTGTAGGCTTTGTAATCCTAATCAGTCAATCTTCGCTAAAAACAATCAATCCTGCAACATAATAAGTTACAGCCACAAGGGTCAATACATTTGAATTGTATTGGCAAGTTTCACTTCTATGTGTAATATAGGTGGATCCTATCACTACATGCATATTTGTCTAAGTAGAGTTTCAGGCTCATTTGCATAAAGCAATATTTTATCCTAACTTTTCAAAAATGGTTTTTGGTCCTTTGTCCAATCTCCTTTCAAAAATCTCTTGAACTCCTTGGTAAAAACCCAAGTGTTCAAGTCCTTGTCAAAAATCTCTTGAGCACCTTAGTAACTCCAAGTACATCAAGTTTTGTCAAAATCTCTTGAGCTTCTGGGTAACTCCAAGTGCATCAAGTTTTGTCAAAATCTCTTGAGTTCCTTGGTAACTCCAAGTACATCAAGTTTTGTCAAAATCTCTTGATCTTCTTGGTAACTCCAAGTGCATCAAGTTTTGTCAAAATCTCTTGAGTTCCTTGGTAACTCCAAGTGCATCAAGTTTTTAAAAGTTTTCTTTTAGATATTAGAATGTCGAGATCTTCCATAGCTTTAGGCCTTTAGTTGCTCAGTATTGTCCATAACCGGGGACACGGCTAAGTACTTAGATTTTATTATCTTCTGCAGAAGTTGTACACTTTACCCACATGTCACACTCTCATCTTGTTGCCACCAGTGGCCGCTGGATTAGTACTCACCAAGATGGAATCTTGGCAGATTGAGAATATGTGAAGTCTTTCCAAAAGGTCCTCCCATACACCATTGCTAGCTTGTCTTTAGCCCCCATGAAGCATTCCAGATCCCCATGTCTGGTAACTAAAGGCAATGTATGGGTCTTCCTAATGTAATTGACTAAGCTAGAGCCATAATAGCATGTGGTTGCACACGAAAGCCACAATTGGAGAAGCATGTTCAATCTCTAAGTTTCCTAGGTGGGTTTTCTTTTGGAGCACAACACAAAGAGATTGCCATAGAATGGTTCCTTTTGTTGCCACCTTCTCCAAAACTTAAAGTATTCTCCACCTAGGTGGTTCATTGAGTCCTTGTTTTATTATATAAAACACAAGTCCTTTTCTCAACTTTGTAAAATCTCAACATGTATCTCTTTTCAAAATATAGCATGGCTAAGCATGTACATCTACAAGGTTTTCACTAAGTAAGGTGAGGGAATCCTATTAGGATTTAGCATAGCATAAGTATAAATTTTTTTTCATGCATGTTCTCAAAATCCACTAAGTATAATGAAAATAGTAGGACTTTTGTATGATAGTGCAACTTGCCTTTTTGGGTAGGGAATGATGGTTCACTCCTTGATCTTGCTAGTCTCACACTTCACTACAAGTCAATCAAGCAAACACCAAATCAACTAACATTCCAAACAAAGTCATGCAAAGGTTGGTTCTATTGTAAGGATGGTCTTCACTAGGCTTCTAAACTTTGTAAGTTCCAAATTGGTCATTTACCAAAATGGCAAAGTCATTTGCAAAGAGGGTCTCCATTAAATTCCTAAACTTTGTAAGATCCAAAATGGTCATTTACCAAAGTGGCAAAGTTAAGAAATGCATGCAAGCATGCCAAGCTTTGTTTTGTTTGAAAAAGGGGTTCCTAATGGGTCATAGACATTTGGGTACACCTAATGGTCATTTTGCAAAGTGGCAAGGCCATTTGCAAAAGGGTTTCACCTCAAAACCATTTTCAAAACAAAGGGTCATTTTAGGTGGTGTAGAAATATTTCTACTATGGTATTAACCTATAGGTTTCACCAAATGAGTTTCTATTGCAAAACTTGGTGTTTTGGGTCAGTAGGTTTGGTTCAAAACATTTTCTCCAAAGTTTTCTTTATGAAAGTATTTTCATAAACAAAACAAATAGTTTTTAGTTAGCTAGCAATGGACTAAACTAATTAATCCATCCTATTCTTTTCCAAAATCATTTTTAACTCCATGGGTTGGTTCCTAGGGTCAGTAAGGTTACAACAAACTAAATTGCAAAGGTTTTAACCTAAAAATCATTTTTAAATGATTTTTCTAATCTAAACAAGCAATCAAAAGTTTCTGCAAAGTTAAACAAGCTAACAGTTACTATATGCTAAACTAAGGGCAGGGTTTGTTAGAGCTTGTCTTGCTGATTCCAACGACATCAAATTTGTAAAATTTGGACGTGTGGATCAAAAGATACATGGGTTTGAAGTTTGCAAGAAATTCTGTTTTCAAATTCTGTTTTAAACCTAACAGGCGACACGCGGCGCTATCTCATTGGCTGATACCGGTTCGGTGTGGATCACGCTGCGGTGCGTTAGATCTAATTAGATAAATGACGGTGCGAGAGCATACCTATTCGCGTTTAAGTGGTTCTATCTAGTGCGACGATCCAGATCCAACCCGTTATCGCTGGACAAGAACCGGCTACCGACGGTGGCTAGCCGGCTGAGTCGGTCGCGCGGCGGCGGCAGGACGCAAGAGGAGTAGGGAGTAGGCTCACCGTGATCGCCGAGGCACGGGGATGCTCAACCTGCTCGCTTCGGTTGAAGGGGCGCACGGGGCTGTCCTAGATTGCTCGTCGGAGTCCTTGCTGCCGTCGGTGCTCTCTGTTGAAGACGGTGGCGAGGCTACGGTGCACTCCAGAGGAAAATAGAGGTGGCATTAGATGCGGGCGTGTGCACTGAACACAGGAGTAACATCAGAAGGACAAGGGGTGGTCTGGTCTTACCGGTGGGCTTCGCCGGAGTTTGCAGACGGCGGCGGTGCTGGAGGTTGTCGTTGCCGACGCTCTGGAGCGCCCGCGGTCGTACAAAGGGCACAGGTGGATGCGCCTGGATGTGGTGAATATGCCTGCGTGTAGAGGGAGTCGAGGGGCGGCCGTGGTTCACCGGATTTTTCTGGAGAAAGTCGCCGGAGCAGAGAAGTCGAGCTCGAAATTCCGGCAGCCTCGTGGCAGAGAGGAGACGGGGTTTGAGGGGAAAGATAGAGCGGGGGCGAATAAGCAGCGTGATCACAGCGGGAGTTATTCGCCAATTACGCTATTGACGCCGCAATAACTTCGGCAACGGCTGGGCGACGAGGTCTCGTTGAAGGCGATGAATAGTGAAGGTGGGTCCGTCGCCGCTGGGGAAAACGCGTTTGTGGGGTCCTCTGGTCAGTGTCGGTGCGGGTATGTGTTCGTGTGCAAAACGTTTCGTGCAGGGGAGCAGACTGAGCTGGGCTGGGCTGCTGTTGGGCCACTTTGTTGGGCTAGGTTTGTTTTCTCTATTTTTTTTTCTGTCTGTTTTTATTCTTTTCTAATTTTATTTTCTGTTTTTAATTTCAAACAAATATTCAAGCAATCAAACAAGGTTCAAATCAATTCAAACAAACAACAAACTTTTCATTTGAATTTGGTTCTGTTTGTCAACATAATCCAAATCCAAAATGAAATAATATTTTTATTTATTTTAGGATCCATTTAATAATTAAATAAAATGGATCTTTATTTAATAAAATAGGGTTTTGATTTATTTAATAAAATTTCCATTTGAAATCCAAGTATTTTCAAAACCAACCCAAAAGGTTTTATTTGAAAAATAAAAGAATACTTGGAAACTTTATTTAAATAAATAAATAAGTTTTTGGTGTTTAATTAAAATGGGAAAGCCTTTACTTAAATAAAATTGGATATTTAAATCCTTATTATTTTATTTAAATAATCCTTTACTCATTTTAATCAAAGCAAAACCTTTTAATAAAAGATTTCAAAGTAGTAATAAAATACTTGGTGTTCATTTAAAATGGGAAAAGCCTTTACTTAAATAAAATTGGATATTTAAATCCTTATTATTTTATTTAAATAATCCTTTACTCATTTTATCGAAACAAAATATTTTATTACAAAAGCTTGGCCAAAATTAATTTGGCTTATCTTTTCATTTGAAAACAAAGTCTTTTATTAAAAGATCTAAATTAGTATTTCCAAAACAACTTATTTTCCTTTGATAAATGTTTATCTTTATAAATCCCTTTAGGATTAATTGTTCACCAAATGGTATGGGCTTTTTGGGTAAGGGCTTTATTAGCTTTGGAAATTCAATTTCCTTATCTTTTTATATTCATAAGGTTTTGTCCATGGTTCCAACTAAGTGAAACCAACTTCTATGGTCTTTCTTGATCCTTTGTGATTATTTGATGATCAAATTTGGTATGGATCAAATCCATAGATTTGGAGATACTTTGGAAAATGATTTCCTTCCATTAGGGTTTAGGGATTTAGATTTACTTTCCTAGTGTTCAAATTTCCAGATACATTCATTGAGGAATGCATATCCCTTGATTTGGATTTTTGTTGAATTCAAACTTTAGCCAAAGTTTGTTCAAGATGGGATTTTAAGTTTCCTTTTAGAAACAAAAGTTTCTTTTCACCCTGATTTTCAACAAAAATTTATTTTGTTTATTTTATTTTTCACATTACAAGATTTGGAAAATCTTGGGATGTGACAAGAATGGATTTTTGAAAGAACACCAAACATTTGATGATGGTGATCAACTTCAAAGTGCAAGTCCAAAGGTATTAGTATTTGACTATATACGCTTTGTACCATGTGTCATGTTGATGACACCACTATTGATGTTGATTGATTCTTTTAAAAGAAAAGGAATTGCTGAAAGAGAATCTATAAAATATTTGGCAGAAAATAAAAGGTTGGAGATGTCCAACTTAGGTATATAGAAGATATACATGTTATGGCTATATTCCTTGCTTGTTAAACAATGTGGTTCTTAGGTATTGGATACCGGTATTGGATATCGAATTGGTTGGTATGAAGTGTCATACAGGACAACGCAATTCATGAACTACAATGGCCTAAGTAACTAGCAAGAGAATGAGTGATGATGTTCATCGAAAACAAATAAAGTGTTATTGTGTTTTTCGTTGTCATCAAACCAAGCCTTCAAGATTTGTTTAAATAATTGTTATTTTGTTCCGGTATCATGAGAACTATGGCTGTTCAAATAATTACCGTATTCCATAAAGGATGGATGAACTTTTACAAGTCTAGTTGGAGAAATCACATCTATAAACACTATTGCTAAAATGTCGCAAGACAAATGATTGAAAGATCACTTATGAAGTGACATCGCTGTTTAAATTATATTTGAAAGAAAACATGAAGAAACTCCATGTTGATGGATTTTTGGAGCCTTTGATTTTGATCAATTGACGCATGTGAGACTTTCCTCGAGATAATTGAAACTCCGTCCATAGGCCAGAGAGGAACGGATGACTAGCTTATTGGAAATTGTGCATGCTGATGTGCATAGTCCATTATGTTTAGCCATATGCGATGGATCTTTTTGCTTCATATGCTTTCTCCGAAAATTTGAGTGAATATATCTGTATATTTACTTAATAAGGAAGAAGTATGAAACATTTGAAAATTGTTCAAAGACTTTCAAGATGAAGTGGAAAATCATTGTAACAAGAAAATAAAGAGTTTATGATTCGATCATAAAGGAAGATATTTGAGTTACATGTTTAGCAAAAACACCTAAGACTTGAGGAATTGTTCCATGATTTGTGTTTCCCGATAAAACATAGGAGTATGGCATATTCGAGAGATAAAATAAAACCATGTTTGACATGGTAAGATCAAGGGTGTCATTTATAAAACTGCCATTATGTTTTAAGGATTGAAGCATTAGAGACTACCGCTTTTACACTGAAAAGAGCACCATCGTGATCCATTGAAATGACACCATATGAGTTATGGTTTGGGATAAAACCCGAATTGTCTTTTCTTAAATTTTGGTATGCTATGCATAAGTAAAATGTTTATAACCAAAGTCGGATAAGCACGTCTTTGTAGGTTATCCCAAAGAATTTGTTGGGAATTTCTCCATAACACCGAGGACAAACAAGATTGTTACTTGGAACGTCAAGTTTCTTGAGAAGGAATTTTTCGTGAAAAGTTAAGTGGGAGGACAATAGAACTTTGATAAGGTTGTTGAACCTTAGCTATATGTGCTAAGTAGCGCAACACCGGAAAGTGTCCCGATGGCGGCCACAATGCTCATGGCTCTCGTGATTACAAAAGGTGTGATCTCGGATATTAGAGGTCCTATAGAACCGTGTGGGTCGGTAAGAATCAAATAGTAAGATTTGATAAGAAAGTCGTTATTGTTTTGACAATGATGAACCGACTACATGCAAAGAAGCGATGATGGGCCCTGACTCCATAAAATGACTAGAAGTCATAGAATCCGTGATAGTATCCATACACGAGAAAACAAGTTTCTGAACTTGGAAGACCCTCCGGAAAGGCGTGAAGCCTATCGGTCGTGTTTGGATCTATAAAGAAATAAGACATGGATCTTTAACATCTATGAAATAGTCGACATGTCGGAAAGAAGTTTACGACAATGTTCAAGGAGTTGACTATGACAAGATTTGATCTTTCATAGCGATATATAGTCTTGACGGATTAATGTAGCAACCACTACATATAATTTGGTATACGGTAGTTGAATAAACAAAACAAGGTTCTTCTATTAGAATGGTAACCTAGGACATGTACATGACATGGTCCGAAGGGTTTTGTTAATTCAAAGGGTGCTAAAAGGGCATGTAAACTTCAATAGTTGAAGTAAGCATAGCGGAGTTGGAATCTTCACCATGATGAAATTGTTAAAAGAGTTTAAATTCATCGGAGATGATGAAGATGCTTGCATTTGCAAGAAATTAAGTGGGAGCGCTGAGACATATTTCTAATACATTATGTAGAGGACATATTGTTGATTGGAAATGATGTATCTTGTATTGACCCAAGTTAAGAATTTCATTAAAATAAGATTTCGATGAAAGACTTGGGCAAACCCGGAATATTAGGCATCAATATCTACATGGATAGATTAAGGCGCTAATATGGTTGTTCCAGACATACATATATGAGATATTGAAGGGGTTCAATATGGAAACAACAAGAAAGGTTCTTGCTGCATGGAAAGGATTGTATCAAAATTCAAGTGTTTCAACACTTGGTGAGTAAAATCACATGAAAATTTTGATCGATTATACGATGATATGTATATATCCAGAATGTCCTATGCTCTAAATGTTATGAGCATATACCAGAATGATTCATAAGATGATCATTGGACAATAGTAAATATATTCTTATGAGCTTTGGAAGAACTAAGAATATATAATGTATCAGTGACAAATAGTTAAAGGTAGTTCATTGTAAAGTGTTACATTGATACTAGTTTTGTCAAAAGATACAAATTAAATTTATCTCAATTTAGACTATGGGTGGCACAATGTAATGGAAAGGATGTTCCATGATGGATTTGGCTGAGTTCCAAAGTTGAGACATTGTGACGGATACTACAACAAAAGGCTAAGTATATGACTGCTATAGTAGCAGCAAAGGAGGGCCTTTGTGTTAAGTTGTTTGTTATCAAACTAGGTGTGGTTCAAAGTGGGATAATACTATGAATATATATTGTGTGACAATAATATCAACATATTTTGAGCCGAACGAACTAAAGGTCTCACCAAAGGACCAAATCTATACAATGCCATCTCATTTGAGAATGAGTGATGCGTAGAGACGCAGAGACATGAAAATACACACGGACCTGAAACTGTCAGATCCAGAGATTATGCAAATACAATAGCATATATGCAACACCAGAAAGCCATAGGTGTTCAATACGCAAAGTTTTTCAAACTAGATTATTGACTCTAGTGCAAGTGGGAGACTGAAGGGAATATGCCCGAGAGGCAATAATAAAGTGGTTATTATCTTATTCCATGTTTATGATAAATGTTTATTTTACATGCTAGAATTGTATTGACCGGAAACATCAATACATGTGTGTTTAATAAACAAAATGGGTTCCTAGTTATGCCTCTCTTATAGATTAGCTTGTTGATTATCAAGATGATCAAGGTTTCCTGATCATAGACATAGGATGTTGTTAATAACAAGGTCACACCATTGGTGGAATGCTGTGATGAACATTCATCCGAAGTATAGCATTACGATCAAAGTCATTATGATTATATTGCTATAACATCATACGAAGTAATCTTTATCCTTAGACCATGAGATCATGTTAATTGCTAACACCGGAAGAGTATGTTGATAACATCAAACGTCACACCGTAACAGGGTGACTATAAAGGTGGGTTCAGTGCTACGAAGGTGTTATGTTGAGGCTCATGGATCAAGAGTGGGATTTGTCCATCCCGATGACGGATAGATATACTCTAGGCCCTCTCGGTGATATCACATTGAAATAGCTTGCAAACAAGTGATGTGATCACTAGAATGTTATATCACGGGAACGAGAAAAGAGTGCATGTCGGTAACGAGATCAAACTAGGTATGGAGATACCGATGATCGAATCTCGTACATGTAATATATCGCGGGACAAAGGGATTTAGTTACTAGCGTTAAAGGTTCTCACGATCACAGAAGTCATCGTTCAATGTGTAGGAGTCAGTATGGATCTGATTATTGATCAGAGAGGGGTCTCGATCATGTCTGCATTATTCGCGAACCGTAGGGTGACACACTTAAGGGATACCGACACCATTTGGAGCAAATATGTTTCAGATGAAGATTTAAGAAAGCGCTGGAATTATTTCAATAGACACCGAAACTGTTTCAGGTGAAATTGCTGAAATTGGTTCTGCATGTAATATTGAAATGTTGCAGGGGGTTTTATGTGAATGTTTGTTAATTAAACTAATTAACAAAATTGTGAATAAAAATAATAAAAGAGTTTTATTAAATGAGAGAGCATTAAATTTGGAGAAATTTAATGCATTTAAAGTGGAGACTTTAAAAGAGAATGTGAAGGGGTTACCACCACATGAATGGAGGAGGTGAAGGGTCACCCCCTCCATGCGCCGTCCATGAAGGAGGGGCACCCCCCTTCTCCTATAAAAGGCCACCCCCTCCTCACTTCTCACTCACACCTCCTTGTGAAGGATCTCTCTCCCCCTCTAGTATTATTTCCCCATGGTCTCGGATTAGCGAGATACATGTTCCCGGTGGCTTTATCTGGAAAGGAGTTGCTTCTTCCGCTGCTTTGCTGGAGCGAGGGACGGAGGTTGTCGGGGTACCGGACGTGTGTGCGATCACTGATGCACTGCTGCTTTGCAGTGCTGGACTTGGTGGTGCTGGAGCAGGATCTGATGGACGTGCTGGAGCCAGACCTGCTGGACTTCATCACGATCTTGAGATCGGCAAGTGTACGACTACATCAACCACGAGTTCCTACTCGTTAACAAAGATCGTTATCTACGAGGGTAAGTTCTCGTTGGATGGATGTCCACCCGTTGCTTTGTACCTAGTAGATAGATCTTGGCGTGTAGTTCACATCGTAGGAAATTTTTTGTTTTCTATGCTGCGAACCCAACAATTCATTAATGACATACTCATATACTCCAAGGACGAGAAGGAACATGAGAGGCACCTGCGCCTAATCATGGAAAAGTTAAGGGAACACAAGTTGTATGCCAAATTTAGCAAATGTGAGTTCTGGTTGAAAGAAGTGGGATTCCTTGGTCATATTGTATCAGCTAAAGGTGTTGTCGTGGACCCAAGTAAGGTAGCTTCCATGACAGAATGGGAGTCCCCTAAGAATGTGGGTGATATTAGGAGTTTCCTAGGCCTTGCAGGATATTACCGAAGGTTCATTGAAAACTTTTCCAAGATAGCAAAGCCTATTACCGAATTATTGAAGAAAGAGAAGAAGTTCCAATGGACCGAGGCATGTGAAGCAAGTTTTCAAGAGTTGAAGAAGCACCTAGTAACAACACCGGTTTTGTGTCTCCCTGACATCCAAAAGGACTTCCAAGTCTATTGCAACGCTTCTCGACAAGGACTTGGTAGTGTACTGATGCAAGATGGAAAAGTAGTGTCTTACGCCTCTCGGCAACTTAAGAGTCATGAGAATAACTACCCCACGCATGATTTGGAACTAGCATCAGTTGTTCATGCGCTCAAGGTATGGAGACATTACCTAATGGGCAAACATTGTGATGTGTTCACGGATCACAAGAGCCTTAAATACATCTTCACACAAAAGGAACTAAATATGAGGCAAAAGATGGCTTGAGCTGATCAAGGACTATGATTTGGACCTGCAGTACCATCCCAGAAAGGCCAATGTTGTGGCTGACGCCTTAAGCCGGAAGGTCTATGTAAATGGACTTACCGTGGGTGAACTTCCGAATGATTTGTGTGAACAGTTCAAGGACCTCAGGTTAGAGATAGTTCCTAAGGGACACTTAGCGAATATGGAGATAGTATCAACGCTTCTGGACCAAATCAAAGAGGCCCAGAAGGGGGACAAAGAGTTGGAAGAGATAAGAACTAGTATAAGCAAGGGTAAAGCAAAAGGGTTTCACACGGATGAACAAGGAACGCTTTGGTATGAGAAGCGTTTGTGCGTTCCCGATGATCCCAATATCAGGAAGTTAATCCTTCAGGAAGCTCACGATTCGCCTTACTCAATTCATCCTGGTAATACAAAGATGTACATGGATGTGAAAGATAGATTACGGTGGAACAACATGAAAAGAGAAATTGCTGAATACATCTCCTTGTGTGACGTGTGCAATAGAGTCAAGGCCGAACACCAAAAACCAGCAGGACTGTTGTAGCCATTACCTGTGCCCGACTGGAAGTGGGACAAGGTAGGCATGAATTTTATCACAGGACTATTGCGGACTCGTTCTGGGTATGACTCCATCTGGGTAGTGGTCGACCACTTCACAAAGGTGGCCCAATTTATTCCCGTAAAGACCACCTATACAAGTGCTAAACTTGCTACGATTTATATGTCAAGTGTAACTACCTCGGTGAATTACGCTCTTAGTTACAAGCCTGGATGAGCGGAAATGGTTAAAATAGTATGGTGGGGCCAAATGCCACTCACAGGTAGACCTCTTGGCCGTCCTAACCATTTCCAAAACATCGGGACAAGAACGAGCGGCGTAATTGGCAGGCGAAGCGATCAACTACATACACAAATGAGTATGTATGCAAGCCACATACAACAGTCCTCAGAGCCATTCCATCTAAAAGAAAATAGAAATATTGCAACGCCATACGGCAAGATCCAAATATCCTAGATAGATATAATAGTTTAGGATATCTCCTCATACATCAAACATCAGAGTATCAGGCGGAAGCGGAAAACAAGATCCGAGTACGGATAAGAAGAAAATCGGCATAAGATGCCCGATAAATAAACACATCCCGCCCACAGATCTCACGGATCCCCGTTCCCGGAATCTCTACACCGAGTGATCGTTGCCAACATCGTCCGTCTCCTCCACCCAGTATCCATCTTGCGAGTATACATGTTCAACTGAATCAAACAATTTATCGTGTGAGACCCTAGGGGTACTCAGCAAGTCTTTATGCCTCTAAAGGGGACACAACCTGGGGTGACGCGATTGCAGCAAAAGATAATCCCTAACAATTCTATAGATACTCGCTAACCATCCTCCTAACCAAAGATAGACGGAAGTCCGTGAATTAATAACAACAGTTATAACAGTAATATTAACAGATCCATCCTCCTCCTCGCTTGCCAACGAGGAAGCGGACGAACAACCCCCATCCGTTGGCAGTTTTATTAACCATTCCATGAGTGTTGCACTATTTACTAGTCAGGTACTTAGTCAAATTAAAAGCGGTACTTTAGTTATACTTGTCTATGATCGATAAATTGTGCTCCAAGTCGTCCATAACCATGACACGGCCAGAAGATTTACCTGTAGGGTGCACAAATAGCAATACACACTCGATCAACCTCGGAAAAACCAAATCAAAACCCAACGAGGCATTCACGACAAAGCGATCACAGGATTCAGAAATGTTTCAGGGGGCCATCCCATTAAGCTACCTGCAACGAAGTTGGCCGGCTCCGAGACGGACCCAAGGTTTGCGACGACAGCTGTAAACGACTAGGAACCCGAAAGTGTGACTGGGCTTGTCGATACCGCGAAAACGTGGCGTGATCCAAAACAGTACAGGTGCTCCTCGCACAATCTTAAATAAAGCAGTAAAGCATGGTATAAGTACAGGATAGTAATAAAGCCCCAAACTACTTTGTGGCCCTAAGAAATAAGAATGAATCAAGCTCTGGCTCAGGGGGGTCCATAAGGCCTCCCGGATGTGGATAGTGCGAATAATCAAGGAACGGGAATCAAGTACTCGGGGTCCTACGGGACACAAGTGAGCATGAAGAACCAAATAGCAGATACTGCTCACCCGTGCCACTTTCAATAGTTATCCCATTACTACTCAGGTTAAGTTGTTTAGGTACCTCGTTATCCATCAGACACTCACATACCCTACACATGCTGTTCTACGACCCGCATGGATCAAACAACTCCTGTAGTAATGGCTCATGGGATGGAGGAACAAGCTTCAGTGGGGTTTAAAAGTAAAGGCAATGCAGTACTTGGGATTCAGTTTAATGTAATCGCGACTCAATGATGCAAGAATAAGATAGAGGCAATAGGTACTATATGTATGCAAGCATGTGGTAGTGCTTGCCTGGCAGCTCAGTTGAAGCGAGGGACGGATCTGGGTAGCGCTCTTGGGTTTCCTGATATATCCCCTGCTCAGCGTCTATTCGAAGAAGAACCAAACAAACAAGGGCCAACATAAATAGAGTGCACAAGCATATGAATTAAAATGCAACAAGCAAACAATCATGCCATGATGAATGATGCACAATTTGCATGGCAATAATGTAGCATGGCATGGGTGAGGTGTGGGGTACAAGATTAAAACATTTTATTAAGTTTTTAACCCGGTTTACTCTCATAACACTTGCTTTGTACTCATTATTCATATGATGCATGCTGCAATTCAGAACATGGAATGCATAGGTAGAACGGGCTCATCGCGCTGATCGATTTAGACATATTATTTGTCAAAATTGGAGTTATAAAACTAAAGTTATTAATTAAATAAGAAAAGGGCATTTTATTGTAATTTTAATCATCTCGAAATTTTAAAGTGTTCAAACATTATTTTGAATAGCATATTTGAATTCCTCACATTTTTCTGATTCAAAAACATATATTATATGTATATTTGGATTTGTATTTTAAAAGTTATTTAAAATCTGATTTGAATTTGAATTTAAACATTTACTGGAAAAGTTTATTTAAAAACAGAAAAGCAGAAAACATTTTACACCCAGACAAACCTAGCCACAGACGCTGACGGGTGGGCCAGCGACTTACTGGGGCACACAGCGCGCCGAGGACTTTTTCCACCACGGCGCTACCCAGCCACTAAGGGTGACAGGTGGGTCCGATGGCTTCGGTCCACGTGACAGCGAACGAATACTCAGAGAGTGCCAGGTGGGGCCGTTCTGGAGCGCAGGATGGTTGCTCAAAAATGCGGGGGCGTTTTTGTAAAGTGGACAGGGCGGCTGACTGGTGGGCTCGCGAGTACCGCGGGTTGAGCGAGAATTAACAGAGGGGGCTATCTGCCAAAAAGGGGCCGCGGTACTGTTCTTCTTTCTCCTCGGTCTGACGCCTAACAGAAAAACAGCGTGCGGCGTGGGACGGTGATATGAACCGGGGATCTGGCATGCGCACTTAGGACGAAACCAGTGCGGCTGGGCTAGGGGAGTTGACAGGAGGGTGGACGGGGGCTAGGTAAGGTTCTGCGCGGCACGGGGGCGTGCAGACAAATAGTGACCGACGGCGCACCGAGGGCGTTCGGTGAAACGTCCGGCGAGTCAGAGGGGCTACAGCGAGGCGGAGGATGTCTAGGCGGTAGAGGGGCTTACCGCGGGTGGTTGACGGTAGCGGATCGGGACGAGGCGTAGCAGGGCGTCGGCGGAGCTGGCGAACCGGGGAACTAGGGTTTGCGTCGGGCGGCGCTGGTACTGGTGATCCTAGGGCTCCTCCTCCGTGTCGGCTTGTGCAGGGCGGTGTAAAGGAACATCCTCGATCTCCTTGACCACCGCCACGTCGCGCACGCCGGCAGGAACGAGAGGTAGACGGCGGTGCTAGCGGTTCTGGCGAGAAGGAGGCGTCATCGTTGGGGAGGAAGGAGAGGAAAGGCAGGGCTCTGGGCGGATCTGGGCGATGCCAGGAGGCGTGGGGCGGAGGGTAAAGCGAGGGGGAAGGAGGTGCCGTGTTGGAGCGTCCAGGGATAAAGTGGCTTCGGCCACTTTCCTCCTTCTCCTCGATCACGTGCTCGGGCTGGGGCAGGTAGGCATGGCGGGGTAGGGTGGTGGACGCTGCCAGGTAGGTCAGGGAGAGAGGAGGGAAGGTGGGGCCTTATGGCAGCGAGAGAAGAGAGAGAGGCCGAGACAGAGAGGGAGGACTCGAGTTAGCTAGGTGGTCTCGGGTTAGGGTTTGGTTAGAGTTCGAGAGAGAGGGGTAGGGGTTAGCTGAGGTGTGGGACCAGGGAGAGAGGGTGGCCAGGTGGGGCCATCATGGTAGAGAGAGAGGTGAGGTGAAGGTGAACCTACGAAAAAGAGAGAGAAAAGGGGTTTGGGGGTAAAGCCTCATTTGATCATGCATGAAGGAAAAGAATGATGTTGAGGAGGACATGCGGATGGTGGAGAGAGGATGTAGATGATCCACAAAGAAAAGAACCAATAAAACCAAGAGGAATCAAATGGCTAAAGGTGGTGGTGCTCTTGCATGGCCCATGCATAATAATAAATGCCATGATTTATTCTGTGAAAACAATAATAATAATATGGCATTATTCTTATGCATTCCCAAGAAGTGGAATAAAAGCCAAGGAAAAGAATTTATAGAATTAGATCCACCCCACCCACATGAGCTAGAGTAAATATCAAAAGAAAAAGAAATACAAGCTCATGGGTTATTGGAATGGTGGAATTATAAGGTGGTGACAAAGAAAGGTGATGGAGTTGAATAAAAGATATGCCCCCAACTCAACTTGGGCATTTCAACAATATATCAATAACCAAATACAATATCAAGAGGCAAATACAGTTAATAATGCATATGAGAGAAGAACCAAAAGAAAAAGGGTTTTATATGATGCTCAAATGCAAGGTGGCATGATGACATGAGCATGATATAATTATGATGCAACAATTATATGTAGGAAGTAGCATTTATATAGACTAGGCTAGTAGCATTGCAATTGTTAGACAATTGGGATGCTACAACTCTTCGCCACTAAACAAGAATCTCGCCCCGATATTCCTAGGAAAAAGAAAACAACACAAGGAGAGGCGGGTGTTCGAACGAAGTTGACCCTCATGTTCCCAAGTTGATGAACAACGGAATGGTGCGACCACTACACCTTGCAAAACTTGCTTGACTTGTTGTGAGTCTTGCGTTTTGCTTGAGAAACAACGGTTAGAAGAGTTGAAGGATTGTCGTGAGACAAGAAGGATAGGATGAACATAGCTCCGGTTTTCTCAAGAAACATGATAAGAGAATAGAACCACTTGTGAAAGAAAGGACAAGATGATGTATCATGGATAAAGAAAGACACACCGTTAAGATTAAAGATTTACCGATACTAGAGAGGATGAATCTTTGTCTCGCCGGAAGAAAAGAGCTAGGTTGGAGAGGTTTTGAACCACTATGACAATAGCATCGTATCTTCTCTCGGATTTGAGAAATGAAGTTCGAAAACAATATTGCCTTCAAACAATAGAGTCCCTTGATATCAACAGACAAATTTAGTTAGACATCATCGGATTAGATTCTTCTTGCGCCGGTAAGAACCAAAGGATCACGCAATTGAGGTGCGCGGATATAACTTCCAGAGACAGATGTGAAGCCAGATCATGGTGGAATCCCGAGAAGCAAAGAATATGGAGGATCTGGAGTTTATTGTAGAGATACTTATTGCTTTCTTTAGCCTTGAGGCTAACGCAATAGATTTGCGGCTGATGGCATCAACCATAATTGGCTTTACCACAGAAAAAGAATTGATGAAACAAAGAGAGATAGTTTCCTTTCATCTTGTTTGGGGATGCCAAGCATCGGTAGAATGACGAGGACAGAAAAGAGTTTGCGTTTGTTTCCACCAGATAATTGAAGATTTTGCTCCATCTAGAATAGACAGACCACCAACAAGAGATTATTGATTACTTTCTTCGAGAGACCACTCCGGAAAAACAAGGACGGCAGTAAAAGTATCGAGGGATAAAGGCCACTTCTAACTTCCGTGGAATGAGTGAAATCACATTAATTCACCAATTCAATGTACAAGAGCGAATGATAATAGTAGTGGTATGGCAACTACTCCATCCCGCACTCAAAGCATTACTCCGCACAAGAATAAGAAAACCATGCAACCCAACTACCAAAACAGACTGAAGGTATTGACAATAACTCATGGAACTTCGTTAGAAAACAAGTATAGATGCAAACGATTCGCGGATTCACAGATAGATAAAGATGATGATGTTGTCGTCATGTCGGAAGTACCAAGCCACCGGCAAGATATGAAGGAAGATTACGGAGAACAACTGCAAGATTCAACAGCTACAAAAAAGATAGCACCAACTTGAACAGAAGGAAAACAAGATCTAGAAGGTCTTCATGGCCTCCGGTGGATTGAGCATAGACGATAGAGCGAGAGGGTTTCAAGAGATTACTTAACGAGACAGAGGTGAAAAGAACTCCTGTTCTTCTTGAAATGATTGAGAGAGATTTAGCAGTTTTGAGGAAATCTACGACGGAACGACGATGATAACTCGCCAACAAGGAAAACTCCGGGTTTGATTGAAGATGGAAGATGGAATTAACAATGGACTTGCTGATTCCAGAATTGAAGCGATCTATTTAGCAGAAGGACGTGGCCGAGATAGGTGACTTCAAAAAGTCAGAATTTCCACTTTGGGAACTTTGCACATGGCAGTGTTCGCGAAGCATGAGAGAAAGAGACACAGATGACCTTCCATGTTCTTCCATTGACATAGAATAGGCAAGCATATCATCAAGATATACCACCACAGATTACCAAGATATTCCAAGAATATCAAGTTCAAGAGGCGGGAGAAACGAACAAATGCTCGAAACACTTTCTTAGCTCAACGCTCTTAGAAAGATCAATATTAAGAGCACGGGTTCGTGTTGAAGAAGATGCACTGGAAGAATAGATTATCTGGTCCTTCGGAAGAAAAAGAGATGTCACCTGGTTCACATTGTCGATTGGATCTCCGGTTACAAAGATAAAGAGATCTTGGATAAAGAAACGATGATAGCTCATACCTCAAGCAAAGCTATCAGAGACGAAAAGATGCAATTCCCTCGTCTCAAAGAGAATTTTGCAGATATGGAGTTCAAAAAGATGTGTCGCATGATGAACAGATGATAGACCACCGTAGGGCCTTAAGAAAAACTCCGGATTGACAAAGATACTTGAATATGACAAAGATATGATCCCAGTATAAGTCAAAATCACAGGAGATAACCGCCATCATTTGGAGGATGAAAATAGATAGCATTAACCATACTCCACTCATGATAAGTGTCATATAGCTATGTCGAGAACCAAATTACAATCACAAGCATCGAATCGACACATGTTATGTATTTAGCCCAAGGAAAATTTGAAGGTGAAGTAAAACTCCAGGATTAAGCGCCGGTGACAAAAGAATGAGTTAGCATGAACATGCCGATAAAAGGAAGATAGATAATGTTTCACACACGACTAAAGAGTAGTGTGGAAACATAAATGTATCAAAGAAATTTTTTTCCGCATTTTTCGGCATTAAAATACCCATAGATGCGCAAAACCACTCATCAGATAGAGATTAGCAACTCCACATTCTGTGAAAGCATGCTAGAAGGAAGAACACCCTTAACAAGATGGCACCGGTTAACAAGGAGTCGGATAGATCGCGTCGGTTTACAAAAGCCTGTCAGTATGGAATGTACCCATAGTTGATAACCAAAAGGCAGATAGTGATAACATGTTGGATGCAACAGATAGACAAGGAATTCAAACACACACACACACAATTTCTATGGTACTACGGAAACCCAGAACACATGAATCCTAGTTTGAATTTTAGAAGAGGATTGAAAACGTTACACTTCCTTACCAGAAAAGGGTGGGTGGGTGGGTAAGAAGAAAAATGGAAGTAGTCCTACTCTCATGTTTTGTTTTTCCCTAGTATACATAACTACCAAAATATTTGCTAGACTGACAACGACCATTTGGCTGAGACCCTGAAGGGCGGGATGGCTCTGATACCAATTGTAACTACCTCGGTGAATTACGCTCTTAGTTACAAGCCTGGATGAGCGGAAATGGTTAAAATAGTATGGTGGGGACAAATGCCACTCACAGGTAGACCTTTTGGCCATCCTAACCATTTCCAAAACATCGGGACAAGAACGAGCAGCATAATCGGCAGGCAAAGGGATCAACTACATACACAAATGAGTATGTATGCAAGCCACATACAATAGTCCTCAGAGCCATTCCATCTAAAAGAAATAGAAATATTGCAACGCCATACGGCAAGATCCAAATATCCTAGATAGATATAATAGTTTAGGATATCTCCTCATACATCAAACATCAGATTATCAGGCGGAAGCGGAAAACAAGATCCGAGTACGGATAAGAAGCAAATCGGCATAAGATGCCCCATAAATAAACATATCCTGCCCACAGATCTCACGGATCCCCGTTCCCGGAATCTCTACACCGAGTGATCATTGCCAACATCATCAGTCTCCTCCACCCAGTATCCATCTTGCGAGTATACCTGTTCATCTGAATCAAACAATTTATCGTGTGAGACCCTAGGGGTACTCAGCAAGTCTTTATGCCTCTAAAGGGGACACAACCTGGGGTGACGCAATTGCAGCAAAAGATAATACCTAACAAGTCTACAGATACTCGCTAACCATCCGCCTAACCAAAGATAGACGGATGTCCGTGAAATAATAACAACAGTTATGACAGTAATATTAACAGATCCATCCTCCTCCTCGCTTACCAACGAGGAAGCGGACGAACAACCCCCCCATCCGTTGGCAGTTTTATTAACCATTCCATGAGTGTTGCACTAACCTGGCAGCTCAGTTGAAGCAAGGGACGGATCTGGGTAGTGCTCCTGGGTTTCCTGATATATCCCCTGCTCAGCGTCTATTCGAAGAAGAACCAAACAAACAAGGGCCAACGTAAATAGAGTGCACAAGCATATGAATTAAAATGCGACAAGCAAACAATCATGCCATGATGAATGATGCATAATTTGCCTGGCAATAATGTAGCATGGCATGGGTGAGGTGTGGGCTACAAGATTAAAGCATTTTATTAAGTTTTTAACCCGGTTTGCTCTCATAACACTTGCTGTATACTCATTATTCATATGATGCATACTGCAATTCAGAAAAAGGAATGCATAGGTAGAACGGGCTCATCGCGCTGATCGATTTAGACATATTATTTGTCAAAATTGGAGTTATAAAACTAAATTTATTAATTAAATAAGAAAAGGGCATTTTATTGTAATTTTAATCATCTCGAAATTTTAAAGTGTTCAAACATTATTTTGAATAGCATATTTGAATTCCTCACATTTTTCTGATTCAAAAACATATATTATATGTATTATTTGGATTTGTATTTTAAAAGTTATTTAAAATCTGATTTGAATTTGAATTTAAACATTTACTGAAAAAGTTTATTTAAAAACAGAAAAGCAGAAAACATTTTACACCCAGACAAACCTAGCCACAGACGCTGACGGGTGGGCTAGCGGCTGACTGGGCCACAGCCACACAGCCGAGGACTTTTTTCCATGGCGCTACCCACCGAGGGTGACAGTGGGTCAGGTGGCTCGTCCACATGACAATGAATACGCAGAGACTGCCAGGTGGGGCCGTTCTGGAGCGCGGGTTGGTTGCTCAAAAATGCGGGGGCGTTTTTGTAAAGTGGACAGGGCGGCTGACTAGTGGGCTCGCGAGTACTGCGGGTTGAGCGAGAATTAACAGAGGGGGCTATCTGCAAAAAGGGGCCACGGTACTGTTCTTCTTTCTCCTCGGTCTGACGCCTGACGGAAAAACAGCGCGCGGCACGGGACGGTGATTCGAACCGGGGATCTGGCGTGCGCGCTTAGGACGAAACCAGTGCGGCTGGGCTAGAGGAGTTGACAGGAGGGTGGACGGGGGCTAGGTAAGGTTCTGCGCGGCGCGGGGGCTAGGTAAGGTTCTGCGCGGCGCGGGGGCGTGCAGACAAATAGTGACCGACAGCGCACCGAGGGCGTTCTGTGAAACGTCCAGCGAGTCAGAGGGGCTACAGCGAGGCGGAGGATGTCTAGGCGATAGAGGGGCTTACCGCGGGGTGACTGACAGTGGCGGATCGGGACGAGGCGTAGCAGGGCGTCGACGGAGCTGGCGAACCGGGGAACTAGGGTTTGCGTCGGGCGGCGCTGGTACTGGTGATCCTGGGGCTCCTCCTCCGCGTCGACGTGTGCAGGGCGGTGTAGAGGAACATCCTCGATCTCCTTGACCACCTCCACGTCGCGCACGCCGGCAGGAATGGAAGGTAGACGGCGGTGCTGGCGGTTCTGGCGAGAAGGAGGCGTCGTCGTTGGGGAGGAAGGAGAGGAGAGGCAGGGCTCTGGGCGGATCTGGGCGATGCCAGGAGGCGTGGGGCGGAGGGTAAAGCAAGGGGGGAAGGAGGTGCCGTGTGGGAGCGTCCAGGGATAAAGTGGCTTTGGCCACTTTCCTCCTTCTCCTCGATCACGTGCTCGGGCTAGGGCAGGTAGGCATGGAGGGGTAGGGTGGTGGAGGCTGCCAGGTAGGTCAGGGAGAGAGGAGGGAAGGTGGGGCCTTGTGGCAGCGAGAGAAGAGAGAGAGGCCGAGAGAGAGAGGGAGGACTCGGGTTAGCTAGGTGGTCTCGGGTTAGGGTTTGGTTAGGGTTCGAGAGAGAGGGATAGGGGTTAGCTGAGGTGTGGGACCAGGGAGAGAGGGTGGCCAGGTGGGGCCATCATGGTAGAGAGAGAGAGGTGAGGTGAAGGTGAACCTAAGAAAAAGAGAGAGAAAAGGGGTTTGGGGGCAAATCCTCATTTGATCATGCATGAAGGAAAAGAATGATGTTGAGGAGGACATGGGGATGGTGGAGAGAGGATGTAGATGATCCACAAAGAAAAGAACCAATAAAACCAAGAGGAATCAAATGGCTAAAGGTGGTGGTGCTCTTGCATGGCCCATGCGTAATAATAAATGCCATGATTTATTTTGTGAAAACAATAATAATAATATGGCATTATTATTATGCATTCCCAAGAAGTGGAATAAAAGCCAAGGAAAAGAATTTATAGAATTAGATCCATCCCACCCACATGAGCTAGAGTAAATATCAAAAGAAAAAGAAATGCAAGCTCATGGGTTATTGGAATGGTGGAATTATAAGGTGGTGACAAAGAAAGGTGATGGAGTTGAATAAAAGATATGCCCCCAACTCAACTTGGGCATTTAAACAATATATCAATAACCAAATACAATATCAAGAGGCAAATACAGTTAATAATGCATATGAGAGAAGAACCAAAAGAAAAAGGGTTTTATATGATGCTCAAATGCAAGGTGGCATGATGACATGAGCATGATATAATTATGATGCAACAATTATATGTAGGAAGTAGCATTTATATAGACTAGGCTAGTAGCATTGCAATTGTTAGACAATTGGGATGCTACATCAAGGATCGTAAGTCTTCATGGTGTACCCAAGGGGATTGTCTCTGATAGAGGTACCCAATTCACCTCGAAGCTTTGGCGACAGCTACATGAGTCTCTAGGGACATGACTGGAGTTTAGTATTGCCTTCCACCCACAAACAGATGGACAGATGGAAAGAGTCAATCAGATCTTGGAGGACATGTTAAGAGCCTGCGCACTAGACTATGGGTCTAGTTGGGATGATAACTTGCCATATGCGGAATTCTCATACAATAACAGCTACCAAACTAGTATCAAGATGGCTCCGTTTGAAGTTCTATATGGCAGAAAGTGTAGAACTCCGCTGCTATGGAGTGGAGTTGGAGAACGTAGTTTGTTTGGACCTGAACTGATCAAGGATGCCGAAGAAAAAGTGAGACAAATTCAAGACAGGTTAAAAATAGCCCAATCCAGACAAAAGAGTTATGCTGATTCCAAGCGCAGGGATGTGACTTATGAAGTGGGAGACCGTGCGTCTCTCTGAGTTTCGCCACTACGAGGAGTTAAGAGATTTGGAATCAAGGGTAAGTTAGCACCCCGATTCATAGGCCCCTACAAGATCTTGGGTCGAAGAGGGGAAGTTGCCTATCAGTTGTTATTGCCCGAAGTGTTAACAGTTCATGATGTTTTCCATGTGTCGCAACTAAAGAAGTGTCACCCGGAAATGGCTGAAACCACACTAAAGGATACGGTTCCGTTGGACGAGGTCCAACAGGAAAATGATCTCACCTATGAAGAAAAACCCACCCGGATTTTGGAAACAGCTAAGAGAATTACTCGTACCAAGACTATCAGGTTTTGCAAAGTTCAATGGAATCACCATTCCGAGGAAGAGGCCACATGAGAACGTGAAGAGGACCTGAAGAAAGAACAACCACACCTATTTGCTAACCAACCTGAATCTCGGGGACGAGATTCTTCTTAAGGGGGGTAGGTTTGTAACATCCCAAATTTTGCTATTGCAGATGTTACTAGAAGCATGCATCATATCCTTGCATCATGGCATCTCATATTAAAAACTGCATAGATATTTTCTTTCTAAATCCCATAGTCATATATAAAGACTAAAAGGGTAAAACAATATCTAACCTCCTAAACTCTTGCAAAAGTGTTATTTTATAACCTCTTTCTACTCCTCTTCTTTTTACAAAATTTTAGAGACCAATTTCATTTAAATCGGAATCCGTTTGCAAAAGTTACGCAACTTTTAGTAAAACAGAATTAAATAAAAGGTATAAAAAAAGAGAATCCTAGCCTAACCGGGCCAGCCGAGCCAGCCCGGGGCTTGCCTACCGCCCGCCTGGCCGGGTGGGCGTCGCGCAGGGCGTGGGCCGGCCCAGCAAGCCGCACCATCCGCCAGCCCGCCTCCAGCCATAGCCGCCGACAGGCCGGACCCACCCGTCATCCGCCTCCTCCGTCCGAGTCCGGCTCGAGCACGCCTCGCTGTGTCGGCACAACCAACTCCGGCCGAATCGGAGCGGATTTCCGCAACCCCCGTGCCAAGTAAGCCTGGCTATTTTAAGCCCCGGCACGCCTCCCGCAAAACCCTAGATTTTCTCTACCCCTCCGCCACCGAGCCGCCGCCTCGGGAAGAAGGAGGCGACGCCGTCCCCGGGAACGGCACCGCGGCGAGGAGCCGGTCACCATCGTCTACTTCACCGGGCCGGGGGAGCACCGCCTCGCTGCCGTCGACCGTCGCCGACCTCCGCCGACGCTCCGCCGCCACCCACCGTCGCCACCGCCGGTAAGCCACCCCCCTCTCCGACCGTTAGATCGAGATCCAGCGGCCCAAAACGGTCAAACCACCCCCGGCCAATCGCATCGCGCCGCGTGGCACTCGTCGCGTCGGTGTCACGCGCGCCCCGCTGGACCAACCCCGCACCGCCACTTGGCACTACCCAACTGGTCGCTGTTCTGGTTTTCTTTTAAATAGGCAGAAAATACTTTAATCTTGTAAAATCCATAGTAATTCGAGTTTTAGTCCAAAAATTGTGTATAATATACCGTTGGATTCATAATTTTGAGTAGAACAGAGATCTATAATAATATTACAATTTTAACACAGAAATCTTGCAGTAGGAGTTAAAGTTTAGATTAGAGTATTTTAATTCTAGAAAATTATTCATAGATCCGTTTTAGTTGATTCTTGTTGCGTTGGCTTTGTATCGACGAGACCTTCTGCAGAAAATTGTCATATCATGCTTAGGGTGTTCAGATCTGTCTCGAGGTAGATTGGAATTGTAGATCTAGTTTTGAGCTTGGTTATTTAGGGTTTAACCCAAAATACTTAAAATCTGTGGGGGATCGATTCTAATGACATCCCCAACTCAACAACAACCCAGAATAAAACCCTTGGTCGAAATCAAATCCATCCTTGCATATTACCATGTTGCATGCATGCATATTCGACTTCGTGACTTTGTTTTGTGCAAATTGTGATTGGATCCATGTTTGTTTTATTAGATTGCTCGGAGTGCGCTGAGGAGTACTGTTGTGTAGAGTGCTGCTCGGATCAAGGCAAGTTACACCACTTGTTCATGTTTATGTCCCAGTTTTGACTATGCATGTTTTACTCTTCAAATTCTGCAGTATGCATGTGTAGGATTTTGGTAGAATTTCTTAGTACTATTTTGCAAGTGCGGCTTTGTAGTATGCCATGAGTATCTCTATGCTTAGGATTTTCTATCCCAATAGGTTATCCTATTTTTCTAAGTTATGCTTGCTATGCTATATACTTATCTATATCAAGTACTGTTGGGAGGGTTCGAAAGACTCAAAATTTTCTAAGCAAAAGAGCTCTCTCAAGCGAACCTTTTTCCTCTCAAAACCCCCCCTTCAAAATAAAACTAAGTTTTCTTCTGGGCGGAATGGTTGTCGGGACAACGAGTGGGATTTTGGTGGAGGACGGCCGCCCAGGAATCAAAGAAGTCTGCCATGTTTCGGAATTCAGAAGCTTCCTGTGCAACCACAATACATATGGGCTCTGTCTTGGCTTAGTACTTAGTGGGAAACCTCACCGGGGTACCAACATTTGGAGGTTCTTGGCACGGTTGGATCCAGCTGGTAGAGGGGCTACTAAGGGAAGGCTTCGCCATGGTCTTGTTTGTAAAAGGACTTGATCGTGGATTGTGGGGAAAGTGCACAACCTCTCGAGAGTATTGCAATCTGATCAATCAGCCGTGTTCACGGAAAAGAACAACATTGAGCATCTGAAGGATGGAGCCTCTAAAAGATCTTCCTCTCTCTTTTCCAAACTTAAAGTTTTATAAACCCCAAGGCGTGAGTAATATGGCCACTTGGTGGGATTTTGGGAACTTGGTGTGTAATATCCAAGTGCTAGGTTGATTGGGCACTTGGTGAGTAATATCCACGTGTTCCATTCAACCCTATACTATTTATCAAAGTTTACAAAGTAGGGAAAACTTTCTTCCTCTTTTCTTATTACATTGATAAAATTGGCTTTACGCAAATGAACCCTAGAGCCTACTCCTAGCCTTGCATGTAGCGATAGTCTTACTCTTTCCTTGGTGTAATTTGCCAATACATTCAAAGTATTGACCCAACTTGTTGGCTGCACGTCTTATGTGCAGAATCCGAAGATTGAAAGGTGCGTAGGGATCGCGGGTCTTCACGCAACTAGCCTGAGGTGTTGATGGACTCAAGTTCTACTTAGTTTCTGCTGTTTTATTTGAGCTAGCTATAAGCTATGCAAGTTATAATAATTATACTCTGGATTATTCGTGTAATAATGACTTGTGTTTTACATGATATTCATCGACTGTGAAGTGCTAGCTATTGATCCAGGGACTAGCATGTTAATCACAGGGACTTAGGATCCTAAACGATCCGAGGTCACAACAGAAATCCATATCACTAGAATAAGTGGACAAACATCCATGACAGTAGAACCGCTACAATCATTCTAGTATAGTCATCATAATCAAACTGGAGGGTTGGACCCTAATCAAATCATGAACCCCATTAGGGATTGCTCACTAGCAGCACGCAGAGTCTATCGAGCAAGGCAGAGGATAGAGAGCACAGAGAGAGGCGTAGAGAAAATTACTGAGGTCCTCACGAGTTTAGAGAAGAGGAAGTAGAGGCCAGAGACGAGGCAGCACACGGCAGCACGGGGAGCTCCCCAGAGGGGCGCTGCGACCCACGCTGAGCCGCAGTCACGGTGGCCACAGGATAGGATGACACCCCACCATCACCAAGGCACCAGCGCGACGTCAAAAGGGCATCAGAGCACCAAATTGCCAGCGAGCTCCTAACCCTAGATGCCAAGGGGAAGGTAGAAGCACCACCAGAAGAGGGCGCGAGCCACAGATCAAAGAGGATAGGGCGATATAGCATCGTCGACAGCATCACCCTATACAGCGGCGGCAACCGGGGAGGCCTGGGGCCACCGGAATCTTAGCTGCGGTGGTGTTACCAGGGCGTCGCTAGGGCAACGCCGGGGATAAGATCGAGAGGGAGAGAGAGGAAAATGACGAGGCCGATCCAGTGACTCTAGGTTTGTTTGACCCAACCCAGTGGGCTGGATCGGGCCGACCCAACCCAATGGACCGGATCGGACCGGGCCAGCCAGTGGGCCAGGCCCATGTTTAATAAGAAGGTTTATTTAAAATTTCTAATTACAAATATACCCCTGAACTTATTTCAACCCTAGGAAAATAAATAAAAAATCCTAAAAATTTATAGAATGTATTAAAATGATCATAAAAATAATATTTACCTAAGAAAAATATAACCTAATTTATTTAAGACTAATATAATGCAAATAAATAATAACACTATTAACTTGTAAATAAAATTTCATAAAATAAGTAAAAGTCCTAAAAAAATCAATAAAAATTCATTTCTGTGTACTAAAATCATTATACTACTTTATAAAAATTATTAACTTCAATTATTACAAATAAAACTTAAAGCATGTATTCTAAAGTATTTAATCCTTTGTGGAATTTTATAAAACAAATAAGAATAATACTTAAAAAACAAATAAAAACCATTTTTAAGATCTAGAATACATATAGTTTACAAATATAATAATAAATATAATGTTCCATAAGTTTTTAAGGTTTTAAAGTAATAAATTTTGAACTATTCTATAGAATACCATTTTATAAAATTCTTTAGCAGTATTTCTTAAATATGAAATAATTATAAAACCTTAACCCTTTTATATCCAAATACTAGTTCCAAAACCATAACTTGGATTTGTGCAAAAGTTAAAGTACAAACTATTAACTGTATAAAACTCTTTAAACCTTAAATCCAAATAAACCAACCAGTTTAATTAAGTTTTCAAACATCAATTAGTATTAATAGAAATGTAAGCTTATTACCTTTTAACTCAACCATGGTGAGCATAGTTTTGAAACCCTAGCACATTAATGACCTTAACCAAAAAAAAATTATTTAATAAATCAAACCAAATTCATAATAACCAAGCACATTTAAACTTATCATTCATTTAAATCCAAAAGTGAATGATCTCACAGTCTCGAACATGATTATTATAAAGCTTAACACTTTTAAATGCTTTAAACACATCACACCTAGGTCTATTTATGTTTTAAAGTTAATTTGGTCCCTAAAGTTATGTAGGTAATGTATAAAGTTTAATTATGTTTTATAGTTAACTTTTGTATGTTCCAATCAAATCATAAAGCATCTCAAATTCATATAATTCGAGCCAATACAAACAACATCGATCACATCTTATTAACCACACAAATTGTTTAAACCTTGGCAAAGAAACCTTTTCCTCAAAAGTTATTCTTTTTGCTACTTCAAATGACAACCTTATAAAATAAGTTCTTTAACTCTTATCAATTTATCACACCAACATCCATCATGATTACTGCATAGTAAATCGCCTCAACCTCGAAGTGTTATTACACTTCACTTGCACACTTGACATGTTAAACATTTAAATTCTTTGTAGTTATCTTAACTTGAGAAGTAAACATGAGAAATAACCAAATCTCAAAAAGGTGTCACTTAAGATAAAATCATTCATGTTACTGGGAATTTATCTCGGGATATTACAAAATGCATTACATTACTTATGTATCAGCATATTGCTTCTTTAAACATTAGTCCTTACTGTACCAATGATGTTGTTCACATAATTTGGATCTTCTAATGTCTTGAAGTCTATGAGTGCATAATCTTGCAATCGCAAAAAGGCAAGTTCGCAACTTGCTCATGTGCTTTGATTATTTTCTATGCTTGTAACTCAACTGTGCCATCACCTGCATTTCAAAAAGGACAGAAAACACTATTTTCATAATAATATGATTATGGATTATTTACTAGATGGTAATAATCTATCGATACAGTTCTAGTGGTAAAGGAACATAATATCTAGGACTTAACAACCAATGTCGCCAGTGATTCTAGCGTCGTATATTACGCATTAACCATGTGATTTGGAATGGGACGGCGAAGTCAGCTATATCTTCTTCCTTTCATATGGAGGCAGGATGTCCTTATCATGACGTTGGGATTCCTGGTATGGATCCAACATATGGGTGGGCACCCTTAGGCCCCATGATTTTGGTATCTAGATTATTTATGAGTGGCTGCCGGAGGTATAGTTGGGCCTTTCAAGGAGCTTACCAGGGGCATCACCACTTCATAGAGTCTTCAGGAACTCATCAGGGTTATAGCTTGCCCTAGTTGGAGGCTTAACATAGGTGTAGTCATCACTGGAGGATTGTACAAACATATGGTGTCGCGGAGAGGGTAGTGATTGCCTTGGATCACCTACTAGGACCCACATCAAGGATTTGTGGACATGAAAGATCGCCCGGTTGTGCAACAAGGAGTTGGTTTCTCATGGGTAAAGCAACGCACCTCTGTAGAGTGTAAAAATTGTGACATGTTACTCCCTGTTCCAGGAAGGAGCTACGAACGTGGTAGGAAAGGAACTCCATGAAGTTCTGGTCAACCTGTGAAGGCTGTCGGACATAGTTTTCAAAATAAAAGCAACCTTTGAAGAAATCTTTACAAAAAACTGCATTGCCTCTGACCTATGGTTTGTGGCTATAGACATAGTGCATCATACACTCCTTTTTAGTGAACTTGCTGAGTACACTCATACTCAACCGTACCTTCTTAACCCTTGGTAGGTTTTAAGCTATTGAAGACAACGTCAACATCAATGTTTGCTCAAGAAACCATCATCGACAGCTCAAGTTCTTCAATAAAGTCAATGAAGTCAACACATACATGAGCTGAAGTGAAGATAAAGTGTCAGTTTAGATAGGAGTAGATTCTCTAGCCATAAAACCTATTTCTGTAGAGCATTATAATAGCAGCAATGGCAAGCCAAATAGTTTAGGTACTAGTCTTAGTTACTAGATATTTCTGAGTTATTATTTCTGGTTCTTCTTTGTAAGAAGTTCTTTCTCTCTCTTTAACCTAGAGTGTTCTTTAGATCTTTTCTAAAGAGTCGAGTTGTAATCTATAGTCATGTCTTAGACCTGCTGTGTTTCTGTTGTACCACTCTGAGGGATATAATACCAGTGAACGGTGTTTCATTGGTGTTATGTCAACGACTATAGTGTACTACATCATGTAGTGGTATGCTGGGTCACCGCAGCTCCATATGTGGTTCATGATAGGAAGACACATGCAATAACCACTGGTTGATCCATATGTGGTTTGTGGAAAGAACACACATGCAATGACATTGGTTGATCTATATGTGGATTGTGGAAAGAACACACATGCATGACACTAGTTGATCCATGTGTGGTTTGTGGAAAGAACATACATGCAATGACTCTAGTGGATCCATGTGCGGTTCATGACAGGAACACACATTCAATGACATTGGTTGATCCATATGTGGTTTGTGACAATAACACACATGCAATGACATTGGTTGATCCATGTGTGGTTGTGGAAAGAACACACATGCAATGACTCAAGTGGGTCCATGTGTGGTTTGTGAAAAGAACACACATGCAATGACTCTGGTTGATCGATGTGTGGTTTGAGGAAGGAACACACATGCAATGACTCTAGTGTTGGTTTTAGTATAATAACACACATGCAATGACTCTGGTGGATCCATATGTGGTTTGTGAAAAGAACAGACATGCAATGACTCTGGTGGGTCCATATGTGGTTTATGGAAAAGAACACACATGCAATGAACACTGGTTGATCCATGTGTGGTTTGTGGAAAGAACACACATGCAGTGAACACTGGTGGATCCATATGTGGTTTGTGAAAAGAACACACAAGCAATGCCATTGGTTGATCCATACATCGTTTGTGAAAAGAACACACATGCAATGCCTCTAGTGGATCCATATGTGGTTTGTTTAAAGAACACACGTGCAATGGCCACTGGTTGATCCATGTGTGGTTCATGACAGGACCACACATGCAATGACACTGGTTGATCCATATGTGGTTTGTGGAAAGAACACACATGCAATGGCTCTGGTGGATCCATGTGTGGTTTGTGGAAAGAACACACATGCAATGACACTGGAGGTTCATGACAGGACCACACATGCAATGACCCTGGTTGATCCATATGTGGTTTGTGGAAAGAACACACATGCAATGACTTTGGTGGATCCATGTGTGGTTTGTGGAAAGAACACACATGCAATGACACTAGTAGATCCATATGTGGTTAGTGAAAAGAACACACATGCAATGACGCTAGTGCTAGTTTTAGTATAAGAACACGCATGCAATGACTCTAGTGGGTCCATATGTGGTTTGTGAAAAGAACACACATGCAATGACCCTAGTGGATCCATATGTGGTTTGTGAAAAGAACACACATGCAATGCCTCTAGTGGATCCGTATGTGGTTTGTGGAAAAGAACACACATGTAATGGACACTGGGGGATCCATAAGTGGTTTGTGGAAAGAACACACATACAGTGAACACTGGTGGATCCATATGTGGTTTGTGAAAAGAACACACATGCAATGCCATTGGTTGATCCATATGTGGTTTGTGAAAAGCACACACATGCAATGACTCTAGTGGATCCATATGTGGTTTGTGGAAAGAACACACATGCAATGACCACTGGTTGATCCATGTGTGGTTCATGACAGGAACACACATGCAATGACATTGGTTGATCCATATGTGGTTTGTGACAATAACACACATGCAATGCCATTGGTTAATCCATGTGTGGTTTGTGGAAAGAAAACACATGCAATGACTCAAGTGGGTCCATATGTGGTTTGTGAAAATAACACACAGGCAATGACTCAGGGGGATCCATGTGTGGTTTGTGGAAAGAACTTTCACATGCAATGAACACTGGTGGATCCGTGTGTGGTTCATGACAGGAACACACATGCAATAACATTGGTGATCCATGTGTGGTTGTGGAAAGAACACACATGCACTGACTCAAGTGGTTCCATGTGTGGTTTGTGAAAAGAACACACATGCAATGACTCTCGTTGATCCATGTGTGGTTTGTGGAAAGAACACACATGCAATGACATTGGTGGATCCATGTGTGGTTTGTGGAAAAGAACGCACATGCAATGACTCTAGTGGAGCCATATGTGGTTTGTGATAGGAAGACACATGCAATGACACTGGTGGATCCATATGTGGGTTGTTTAAAGAACACACATTTAGTGACTCTAGTGCTGGTTTTAGTATAAGAACAGACATGCAATGACTCTAGTGGGTCCATATGTGGTTTGTGGAAAAGAACACATATGCAATGAATACTGGTGGATCCATAAGTGGATTGTGAAAATAACACACATGCAATAACCACTTGTGGATCTATATGTCGTTTATGGAAAGAACACACATGCAATGACATTGGTTGATCCATATGTTGTTTGTGACAATAACACACATGCAATGACATTGGTTGATCCATGTGTGGTTGCTGAAAGAACACAAATGCAATGACTCAAGTGGGACCATGTGTGGTTTGTGAAAAGAACACACATGCAATGACTCTGCTTGATCCATGTGTGGTTTGTGGAAAGAGCACACATGCAATGACTCTAGTGCTGGTTTTAGTATAACAACACACATTCAATGACTCAAGTGGGTCCAAGTGTGGTTTGTGAACATAACACACATGCAATAACTCTGGTTGATCCATGTGTGGTTTGTGGAAAGAACACACATGCAATGACTCTAGTGCTGGTTTTAGTATAACATCACTCATGTAATGACTAGTGCTGGTTTTAGTATAAGAACACACATGCAATGACTCTGGTGGATCCATATGTTGATTGTGAAAAGAACAGACATACAATAATTCTAGTGGGTCCATATGTGGTTTGTGGAACAAAACACACATGCAATGAACACTGGTTGATCCATGTGTGGTTTGTGGAAAGAACACACATGCAGTGAACACTGGTGGATCCATATGTGGTTTGTGAAAAGAACACACATGCAATGCCATTGGTTGATCCATATGTGGTTTGTGAAAATAACACACATGCAATGACTCTAGTGGATCCATATGTGGTTTGTGGAAAGAACACACATGCAATGACCACTGGTTGATCCATGTGTGGTTCATGACAGGACCACACATGCAATGACACTGGTTGATCCATATGTGGTTTGTGGAAAGAACACACATGCAATGACTCTGGTGGATCCATGTGTGGTTTGTGGAAAGAACACACATGCAATGACACTGGAGGTTCATGACATGACCATACATGCAATGACACTGGTTGATCCATATGTGATTTGTTGAAAGAACACACATGCAATGACTCTGGTGGATCCATGTATGGTTTGTGGAAAGAACACACATGCAATGACACTGGTGGATCGATATGTGGTTTGTGAAAAGAACACACATGCAATGATTATAGTGCTGGTTTTAGTATAAGAACACACATGCAATGACTCTAGTGGGTCCATATGTGATTTGTGAAAAGAAGACACATGCAATGACTCTAGTGGATCCATATGTGGTTTGTGAAAATAACACACATGCAATGTCTCTAGTGGATCCCTATGTGGTTTGTGGAAAAGAACACACGTGTAATGAACACTGGTGGATCCATAAGTGGTTTCTAGAAAGAACACACATGCGGTGAACAGTGGTGGATCCATATGTGGTTTGTGAAAAGAACACACATGCAATGCCATTGGTTGATCCATATGTGGTTTGTGAAAAGAACACACATGCACTGACTCTAGTGGATCCATATGTGGTTTGTGGAAAGAACACACATGCAATGACCACTGGTTGATCCATGTGTGTTTCATGACAGGAACACACATACAATGACATTGGTTGATCCATATGTGGTTTGTGACAATAACACACATGCAATGCCATTGGTTAATCCATGTGTGCTTTGTGGAAACAACACACATGCAATGACTCAAGTGGGTCCATATGTGGTTTGTGAAAAGAACACACATGCAATGACTCAGGGGGATCCATGTGTGGTTTGTGGAAAGAACTTTCACATGCAATGAACATTGGTGGATACATGTGTGGTTCATGACAAGAACACACATGCAATTACATTGGTTGATCCATATGTGGTTTGTGACGATAACACACATGCAATGACATTGGTTGATCCATGTGTGGTTGTGGAAAGAACACACATGCAATGAATCAAGTGGGTCCATGTGTGGTTTGTGGAAAGAACACACATGCAATGACTCTGGTTGATCCATGTGTGGTTTGTGGAAAGAACACACATGCAATGACATTGGTGGATCCATGTGTGGTTTCTGGAAAAGAAAACACATGCAATGACTGTGGTGGATCCATATGTGGTTTGTGACAGGAAGACACATGCAATGACACTGGTGGATCCATATGTGGGTTGTTAAAAGAACACACATTTAGTGAGTCTAGTGCTGGTTTTAGTATAAGAACAGACATGCAATGACTCTAGTGGGTCCATATGTGGTTTGTGGAAAAGAACACACATGCAATGAACACTGGTGGATCCATAAGTGGATTGTGGAAACAACACACATGCAGTAACCCCTTGTGGATCTATATGTGGTTTGTGGAAATAAAACACATGCAATGACACTGGTTGATCCATATGTGGTTTGTGAAAAGAACACACATGCAATGACATTGGTTGATCCATATGTGGTTTGTGAGAATAACACACATGCATTGACATTGGTTGATCCATGTGTGGTTGTGGAAAGAACACACATGCAATGACTCAAGTGGGTCCATGTGTGGTTTGTGAAAAGAACACACATGCAATGACTCTGGTTGATCCATGTGTGGTTTCTGGAAAGACCACACATGCAATGACTAGTGCCGGTTTTAGTATAAGAACACACATGCAATGCCACTCGTTGATCCATATGTGGTTTGTGAAAAGAACACACATGTAGTGACTCTAGTGGATCCATATGTGGTTTGTGGAAAGAACACACATGTAATGACCACTGGTTGATCCATGTGTGGTTCATGACAGGACCACACATGCAATGACACTGGTTGATCCATATGTGGTTTGTGGAAAGAACACACATGCAATGACTCTGGTGGATCCATGTGTGGTTTGTGGAATTAAGACACATGCAATGACACTGGAGGTTCATGACATGACCATACATGCAATGACACTGGTTGATCCATATGTGGTTTGTTGAAAGAACACACATGCAATGACTCTGGTGGATCCAGGTGTGGTTCATGATAGGAACACACATGCAATGACATTGGTTGAACCATATGTTGTTTGTGACAATAACACACATGCAATACCATTGGTTAATCCATGTGTGGTTTGTGGAAACAACACACATGCAATGACTCAAGTGGGTCCATATGTGGTTTGTGTAAAGAACACAATGCAATGACTCAGGGGGATCCATGTGTGGTTTCTGGAAAGAACTTTCACATGCAATGAACACTGGTGGATCCATGTGTGGTTCATGACAGGAACACACATGCAATGACATTGGTTGATCCATATGTCGTTTGTGAAAATAACACACATGCAATGACATTGGTTGATCCATGTGTGGTTGTGGAAAGAACACACATCCAATGAATCAAGTGGGTCCATGTATGGTTTGTGGAAAGAACACACATGTAATGACTCTGGTTGATCCATGCGTGGTTTGTGGAAAGAACACACATGCAATGACATTGGGTGATCCATGTGTGGTTTATGGAAAAGAACACACATGCAATGACTCTAGTGGGTCCATATGTGATTTGTGAAAAGAACACACATGCAATGACTCTAGTGGATCGATATATGGTTTGTGACAGTAACACACATGCAATGACATTGGTTGATCCATGTGTGGTTGTGGAAAGAACACACATGCAATGACTCAAGTGGGCCCATGTGTGGTTTGTGAAAATAACACACATGCAATAACTCTGGTTGATCCATGTGTGGTTTGTGGAAAGAACACACATGCAATGACTCCAGTGCTGGTTTTAGTATAACAACACACATGTAATGACTCTAGTGGATCCATATGTGGTTTGTGCAAAGAACAGACATGCAATGACTCTAGTGGGTCCATCTGTGGTTTCTGGAAAATAACACACATGCAATGAACACTGGTTGATCCATGTGTGGTTTGTGGAAAGAACACACATGCAGTGAACACTCGTGGATCCATATGTGGTTTGTGAAAAGAATACACATGCAATGCCATTGGTTGATCCATATGTGGTTTGGGAAAAGAACACACATGCAATGACTCTAGTGGATCCATATGTGGTTTGTGGAAAGAACACACATGCAATGACCACTGGTTGATCCATGTGTAGTTCATGACAATACCACACATGCAATGCCACTGGTTGATCAATATGTGGTTTATGGAAAGAACACACATGAAATGACTCTGGTGGATCCATGTGTGGTTTGTGGAAAGAACACACATACAATGACACTGGAGGTTCATGACAGGACCATACATGCAATGACACTAGTTGATCCATATGTGGTTTGTGGAAAGAACACACATGCAATGACTCTGGTGGATCCATGTGTGGTTTGTGGAAAGAATACACATGCAATGACACTGGTGGATCCATATGTGGTTTGTGAAAAGAACACACATGCAATGACTCTAGTGCTGGTTTTAGTATAAGAACACACATGCAATGACTCTAGTGGGTCCATATGTGATTTGTGAAAAGAACACACATGCAATGACTCTAGTGTATCCATATGTGGTTTGTGAAAAGAACACACATGCAATGCCTCTAGGGGATCCACATGTGGTTTGTGGAAAAGAACACACATGTAATGAACACTGGTGGATCCATAAGTGGTTTGTGGAAAGAACACACATGCAGTGAACACTGGTGGATCCATATGTGGTTTGTGAAAAGAACACACATGCAATGCCATTGGTTGATCCATATGTGGTTTGTGAAAAGAACACACATGCAATGACTCTAGTTGATCCATATGTGGTTTGTGGAAAGAACACACATGCAATGACCACTGGTTGATCCATGTGTGGTTCATGATAGGAACACACATGCAATGACATTGGTTGATCCATATGTGGTTTGTGACAATAACACAAATGCAATACCATTGGTTAATCCATGTGTGGTTTGTGGAAACAACACACATGCAATGACTCAAGTGGGTCCATATGTGGTTTGTGTAAAGAACACAAATGCAATGACTCAGGGGGATCCATGTGTGGTTTCTGGAAAGAACTTTCACATGCAATGAACACTGGTGGATCCATGTGTGTGGTTGACAGAACACATGCAATGACATTGGTTGATCCATATGTGGTTTGTGACAATAACACACATGCAATGACATTGGTTGATCCATGTGTGGTTGTGGAAAGAACACACATGCAATGAATCAAGTGGGTCCATGTGTGGTTTGTGGAAAGAACACACATGCAATGACTCTAGTTGATCCATGTGTGGTTTGTAGAAAGAACACACATGCAGTGACATTGGTGGATCCATGTGTGGTTTGTGGAAAAGGACACACATGCAATGACTCTAGTGGATCCATATGTGGTTTGTGACAGGAAGACACATGCAGTGACACTGGTGGATCCATATGTGGGTTGTTAAAAAACACACATTTAGTGAGTCTAGTGCTGGTTTTAGTATAAGAACAGACATGCAATGACATTGGTTGATCCATATGTGGTTTGTGACAATAACACACATGCAATGACATTGGTTGATCCATGTGTGGTTGTGTAAAGAACACACATTTAATGACTCAAGTGGGTCCATGTGTGGTTTGTGGAAAGAACACACATGCAATGACTCTGGTTGATCCATGTGTGGTTTGTGGAAAGAACACACATGCAATGACACGGGAGGTTCATGACAGGACCATACAGGCAATGACACTAGTTGATCCATATGTTATTTGTGGAAAGAACACACATTCAATAACTCTGGTGGATCCATGTGTGGTTTGTGGAAAGAATACACATGCAATGACACTGGTGGATCCATATGTGGTTTGTGAAAAGAACACACATGCAATGACTCTAGTGCTGGTTTTAGTATAAGAACACACATGCAATGACTGTAGTGGGTCCATATGTGATTTGTGAAAAGAACACACATGCAATGACTCTAGTGGATCCATATGTGGTTTGTGAAAAGAACACACATGCAATGCCTCTAGTGGATCCATATGTGGTTTGTGGAAAAGAACACACAGGTAATGAACACTGGTGGATCCATAAGTGGTTTGTGGAAAGAACACACATGCAGTGAACATTGGTGGATCCATATGTGGTTTGTGAAAAGAACACACATGCCATGCCATTGGTTGATCCATATGTGGTTTGGGAAAAGAACACACATGCAATGACTCTAGTGGATCCATATGTGGTTTGTGGAAAGAACACACATGCGATGACCACTGGTTGATCCATGTGTGGTTCATGATAGGAACACACATGCAATGACATTGGTTGATCCATATGTGGTTTGTGAGAATAACACACATGCAATACCATTGGTTAATCCATGTGTGGTTTTTGAAAACAACACACATGCAATGACTCAAGTGGGTACATATGTGGTTTGTGAAAAGAACACACATGCAATGACTCAGGGGGATCCATGTGTGGTTTGTGGAAAGAACTTTCACATGCAATGAACACTGGTGGATCCATGTGTGGTTCATGACAGGAGCACACATGCAATGACATTGGTTGATCCATGTGTGGTTGTGGAAAGAACACACATGCAATGACTCAAGTCGGTCCATGTGTGGTTTGTGGAAAGAACACACATGCAATGACATTGGTGGATCCATGTGTGGTTTGTGCAAACAACACACATGCAATGACTCTGGTGGATCCATATGTGGTTTGTGAGAGGAAGACACATGCAATGACACTAGTGGATCCATATGTGGGTTGTTAAAAGAACACACAATTCGTGACTCTAGTGCTGGTTTTAGTATAAGAACAGACATGCAATGACTCTAGTGGGTCCATATGTGGTTTGTGGAAAAGAACACACATGCAATGAACACTAGTGGATCCATAAGTGGATTGTGGAAAGCACACACATGCAATAACCACTTGTGGATCTATATGTGGTTTGTGGAAACAACACACATGCAATGACACTGGTTGATCCATATGTGGTTTGTGAAAAGAACACACATGCAATGACATTGGTTGATCCATATCTGGTTTGTGACAATAACACACATGCAATGACATTGGTTGATCCATGTGTGGTTGTGGAAATAACACACATGTAATGACTCAAGTGGGTCCAAGTGTGGTTTCTGAAAATTACACACATGCAATAACTCTAGTTGATCCATGTGTGGTTTGTGGAAATAACACACATGCAATGACTCTAGTGCTGGTTTTAGTATAACAACACACATGTAATGACTCTAGTGGATCCATATGTGGTTTGTAGAAAGAACAGACATGCAATGACTCTAGTGGGTCCATATGTGGTTTGTGGAAAAGAACACACATGCTATGACCACTAGTTGATCCATGTGTGGTTTGTGGAAAGAACACACATGCAGTTAACACTGGTGGATCCATATGTGGTTTGTGAAAAGAACACACGTGCAATGACTCTAGTGGATCCATATGTGGTTTGTGGAAAGAACACACATGCAATGACCACTGGTTGATCCATGTGTGGATCATGACAGTACCACACATGCAATGACACTGGTTGATCCATATGTGGTTTGTGGAAAGAACACACATGCAATGACTGTAGTGGATCCATGTGTGGTTTGTGGAAAGAACACACATACAATGACACTGGAGGTTCATGACAGGACCATACATCCAATGACTCTAGTGGATCCATATGTGGTTTGTGGAAAGAACACACATGCAATGACCACTGGTTGATCCATGTGTGGTTCATGATAGGAACACACATGCAATGACATTGGTTGATCCATATGTGGTTTGTGACAATAACACACATGCAATACCATTGGTTAATCCATGTGTGGTTTGTGGAAACAACACACATGCAATGACTCAAGTGGGTCCATATGTGGTTTGTGAAAAGAACACACATACAATGACTCAGGGGGATCCATGTGTGGTTTATGGAAAGAACTTTCACATGGAATGAACACAGGTGGATCCATGTGTGGTTCATGATAGGAACACACATGCAATGACATTGGTTGATCCATATGTGGTTTGTGACAATAACACACATGCAATGACATTTGTTGATCCATGTGTGGTTGTGGAAAGAACACACATGCAATGAATCAAGTGGGTCCATGTGTGGTTTGTGGAAAGAACACACATGCAATGACTGTAGTTGATCCACGTGTGGTTTGTGGAAAGAACACACAATGCAATGACATTGGTGGATCCATGTGTGGTTTGTGGAAAAGAACACACATGCAATGACTCTGGTGGATCCATATGTGTTTGTGACAGGAACACACATGCAATGACACTAGTGGATCCATATGTGGGTTGTTAAAAGAACACACATTTAGTGACTCTAGTGCTGGTTTTAGTATAAGAACAGACATGCAATGACTCTAGTCGGTCCATATGTGGTTTGTGGAAAAGAACAAACATGCAATGAACACTGGTGGATCCATAAGTGGTTTGTGGAAAGAACACACATGCAATAACCACTGGTGGATCTATATGTGGTTTGTGGAAAGAACACACATGCAATGACACTGGTTGATCCATATGTGGTTTGTGAAAAGAACACACATGCAATGACATTGGTTGATCCATATCTGGTTTGTGACAATAACACACATGCAATGACTTTGGTTGATCCATGTGTGGTTGTGGAAAGAACACACATGCAATGACTCAAGTGGGTCCATGTGTGGTTTGTGAAAATCACACACATGCAATAACTCTGGTTGATCCATGTGTGGTTTGTGGAAATAACACACATGCAATGACTCTAGTGCTAGTTTTAGTATAACAACACACATGTAATGACTCTAGTGGATCCATATGTGGTTTGTGGAAAGAACATACATGCAATGACTCTAGTGGGTCCATATGTGGTTTGTGGAAAAGAACACACATGCAATGACCACTAGTTGATCCATGTGTGGTTCATGACAGTACCACACATGCAATGCCCCTGGTTGATCCATATGTGGTTTATGGAAAGAACACACATGCAATGACTCTGGTGGATCCATGTGTGGTTTGTGGAAAGAACACACATACAATGACACTAGAGGTTCATGACAGGACCATACATGCAATGACACTAGTTGATCCATATGTGGTTTGTGGAAGGAACACACATGCAATGACTCTGGTGGATCCATGTGTGGTTTGTGGAAAGAATACACATGCAATGACACTGGTCGATCCATATGTGGTTTGTGAAAAGAACACACATGCAATGACTCTAGTGCTGGTTTTAGTATAAGAACACACATGCAATGACTCTAGTGAGTCCGTATGTGATTTGTGAAAAGAACACACATGCAATGACTCTAGTGGATCCATATGTGGTTTGTGAAAAGAACACACATGCAATGCCTCTAGTGGATCAAGATGTGGGTTGTGGAAAAGAACACACATGTAATGAACACTGGTGGATCCATAAGTCGTTTGTGGAAAGAACACACATGAAGTGAACACTGGTGGATCCATATGTGGTCTGTGAAAAGAACACACATGCAATGCCATTGGTTGATCCATATGTGGTTTGTGAAAAGAACACACATGCAATGAATCTAGTGGATCCATATGTGGTATGTGGAAAGAACACACATGCAATGACCACCGGTTGATCCATGTGTGGTTCATGATAGGAACACACATGCAATGACATTGATTGATCCATATGTGGTTTGTGACAATAACACACATGCAATACCATTGGTTAATCCATGTGTGGTTTGTGGAAACAACACACATGCAATGACAAAAGTGGGTCCATATTTGGTTTGTGAAAAGAACACAAATGCAATGACTCAGGGGGATCCATGTGTGGTTTCTGGAAAGAACTTTCACATGCAATGAGCACTGGTGGATCCATGTGTGATTCATGACAGGAACACACATGCAATGACATTGGTTGATCCATATGTGGTTTGTGACAATAATACACATGCAATGACATTGGTTGATCCATGTGTGGTTGTGGAAAGAACACACATGCAATGACTCAAGTGGGTCCATGTGTGGTTTGTGGAAATAACACACATGCAATGACTCTGGTTGATCCATGTGTGTTTTGTGGAAAGAACACACATGCAATGACACTGGAGGTTCATGACAGGACCATACATGCAATGACACTGGTTGATCCATATGTGGTTTGTGGAAAAAACACACATGCAATGACTCTGGTGGATCCATGTGTGGTTTGTGGAAAGAATACACATGCAATGACACTGGTGGATCCATATGTGGTTTGTGAAAAGAACACACAAGCACTGACTCTAGTGCTGGTTTTAGTATAAGAACACACATGCAATGACTGTAGTGGGTCCATGTGTGGTTTGTGAAAAGAACACACATGCAATGCCATTGGTTGATCCATATGTGGTTTGTGAAAAGAACACACATGCAATGACTCTAGTGGATCCATATGTGGTTTGTGGAAAGAACACACATGCAATGACCACTGGTTGATCCATGTGTGGTTCATGATAGGAACACACATGCAATGACATTGGTTGATCCATATGTGGTTTGTGACAATAACACACATGCAATACCATTGGTTAATCCATGTGTGGTTTGTGGAAACAACACACATGCAATGACTCAAGTGGGTCCATAGTGGTTTGTGAAAAGAACACAAATGCACTGACTCAGAGGGATCCATGTGTGGTTTCTAGAAAGAACTTTCACATGCATTGAACACTGGTGGATCCATGTGTGGTTCATGACAGGAACACACATGCAATGACATTGGTTGATCCATATGTGGTTTGTGACAATAACACACATGCAATGAAATTGGTTGATCCATGTGTGGTTGTGGAAAGAACACACATGCAATGACTCAAGTGGGTCCATGTGTGGTTTGTGGAAAGAACACACATGCAATGACTCTGGTTGATCCATGTGTGGTTTGTGGAAAGAACACACATGCAATGATACCGGAGGTTCATGACAGGACCATACATGCAATGACACTGGTTGATCCATATGTGGTTTGTGGAAAGAACACATATGCAATGACTCTAGTGGATCCATATGTGGTTTGTGGAAAGAACACACATCAAATAACCACTGATTGATCCATATGCGGTTTTTGGAAAGAACACACTTGCAATGCCATTGGTTGATCCATGTGTGGTTTGTGAATAGAACACACATGCAGTGACATTTGTTGATCCATGTGGTTTGTGGAAAAGAACACACATGCAATGACAATGGTGGATCCATATGTGGTTTGTGGAAAGAACACACATGCAATGCCATTGGTTGATCCATGTGGTTTGTGGAAAAGAACACACATGCAATGACATTGGTGGATCCATATGTGGTTTGTGGAAAGAACACACATGCAATGACATTGGTTGATCCATGTGTGGTTTGTGAAAAGAACACACATGCAATTATGCTAGTGGATATATATGTGGTTTGTGGAAAGAACACACATGCAATGAACACTAGTGGATCCATACGTGGTTCATGACATGAAAACACATGCAATGACTCTAGTGGATACATATGTGGTTTGTGGAAAGAACACACATGCAATGAACTCTAGTGGATCTATCTTGGCATAATTTGATGTATGCCATGATGTATTTCATTGTAAAAGACACTCACTTTCCATTTTTATACTACTCAGCTTAGCCCTTGGTTTTTTGATACTACCTAGTTTTGCCCCCTCTCTCTCTTTCGTAGAAACACAAACCTGTGCCCACTATGTCTGCTACGCCCTGATTGGTTGTCACAGTTGTCACGCGGATCGTGCGCACCAACCGTTGATCCTATGTGATCCAACGAGGCTCGTTGCACATGTCGTGCCCTTCGCAGGACAGCGCGAGACAGCACGGACGTCGCCCTCAATGAGACTTCTACAAGCAGGAACATGATGCCGTCCATGGAAAAAGTCGTCGAGTGGTCATGTCACGTTTAATCTAGTCTACAAAGGCTACAAGTCTACTGCACGGCAACTGGTCATCCACGGCCCACAGGCTATACCATTTTTTTACTATGTAGCGCGCCTGCACTCTCACTTCCGATAGGCCCCCACCATACGAACCTTCCACGCGGCAGCCGCAGCCGGAAGAGCTGCCTACTGGGGCCCTCGAGGAGGCCTAAACGTCCCCGCGTTAAAAACCCAGCCTATCGGGTCCTCCATTCGCACTCATCCACTACTCTCTCTTCCCTCTCTAGCAAAACCCCACAATCTTGAATGTACTTGCACGAACCTTCTCCATGAAACCAGTGCGTGGGGGTGAGTGTCCGGGCATCGCCGCCGGGGTGGTGCTTCACGCGGCAGATCGGGAGGAGCATCACGCAACACAAGGCAAGAAGGACGTGCAGTTCAACCCCTTGGGGGACCATGTGCTCGCCGGTGCTAATGTCTTCGGAGGCCCCGATGAGGGCGTGGAGTTCGACGAACACGCTCCGCTCGTGTACCCAGAGGTACATCTATTTCTACATGTTTCATATTTTCTACTCGAGTTTAATCTATCCTGGCATCATAAAAAAATCTAGTCATAATGATTAGATGCAACGTACGGACCGGTACATAGAGAGATCTAGTCTGTTCTAAATGGATCCACATTATTTATTTATTAATAAGTTATCAAGAACACAAACCACGGCCGTAATGAACTGTTGAATCTGTATAGATATGTTATTCCATCAAAAGTAACTCGGAATGGTGGAAGGAATATATATTTATTATTTTGCTCATTTCAGTTTGTATTCCATACATTATCGGTGTATTCAAGTGAGATGGACTCTGACAAGGAGACCAGGACAACAAGAGCCGCCATGTCATGAAGAAGCTCAAGAGAGGGATAATCCCTTTCGGAACTTGACTTGGGGAGCTCAGGTGCCCTTTCTGTAAGAAAGGAGTCAACTCGAGGATTGCCAGCTTGATTCCGCATGCGGTTGGCATCGGTAAAATCCCGGCTAGTAAACACAAGTCGGCGACCAAGGCTAAGCACGCTGCTTATGGAAAATTCCTGAGGGAGTATGTCCAGACCGGCCTAGTGTCCCCTTACTTAGGAATCAACAACTTTTAGCCGACCAACCCGTCACTGTGCTGGCCCGGCCACTAATAATATTTAGTTCTATTACCGTATCTAGACCCTTAAACCATGGGGATTTCTATTTTTGTACCCTTCAAAATATATTCAAGTTCATCTATTTATGGAGTTAAAGTTCCGGTGGCATACTCGTTATTTTGCATGGATAGAGGGGTGCCCCCGACAGATATAAGGGTTATCCTGTCCGCTAGATCACAAAGGATCAACGGTTGGTGGGCATGATCCGTGTGACAACTGTCTCGACCAATCAGAGCGTAGCAGCGAAGATGAGCATAGGTGCGAGAGATGGATACAAAGAGAGGGGAAAACCGAGTAGCACTTAAGAACCAAGGGCAAAACTGAGTAGAACTTAAAAACCAAGGGCAAAACAGAGTAGAACTTAAAAACCAAGGGCAAGAGTGACAAAGGGATTCAAATAGAAAATAGAAAATGATTTAAAAATGGAACCAAACCGCCAGTGTTACGCTCGAGGGCAAAACTGAGTACAACTGAATCGCCATGGTTAGACACGAGGGGGAAAACGTGACTCACGGTACGCATGTGCGGTGCACGGGGTGGTAGCGGACACGTGTGGCCGTGCACGGTGCATTAGCGTACACGATGCACGGTAGTGCAACAAAACGTCGCTTACCTTCTCCTTTAATAGAGGCCTACCCACTCCCACTCATCACGCACTCGCTCACTCAACCATCTCCACTGTCCCATCACCTTCTGCAAACGCCAAACAAAACCCCAACCACGCCGGCGATGGAGAAGAATGGTGCGGTGGCCATCGTGCCTCCAAGGCCGCCGGCGAGGAGCCCCCCGTCCCCGTAAAGACCCCCATCCCCGCATCCGCCATAGCCGCCGGCGAGGAGGCCCCCACCGGTCTCGGACAGATCCTGCTCGGCTGGGACCCCTACGAGGAGGTTGTCTACATAAGGCCAGAGAACCCCTACGACACCAGCATCGTGGACCCATGGTCGGAGGTAACCAGGGTTTTCTCCCCTTTCCTTGTTCTTCCCCTGTTCCCATCATTGTATGCTAGATCGTATGTTATTAGGGCTCAGTTATTCGTATTTTTACAGTAGCTAATCCTCGTGTGTTAGATCTCGATTTTCGACGAATCCCCCTGTTCATAGTTGGGATCATTATTCGATTTGGTTTGAGTTTCGGGGAATAATCAGGAAATCTCAATCGGTCATTCTATGCAAATAATAAATCCCGATAATCAAAGTATCTTAATCATATCCTTATTGCACTCTACTGTTTTTTTCCAGCAAGAGGATAGTAGCGACGTCCACAGCGACGACGAGTCCAAGGACACCAAGACTCGTCATGTGCTGAGGAGGCTAAAGTCCGGCCAGTACAACAACTTCTTCACCGGCGACGTGTACAGGTGCCCCTTCTGCCGCACCAGGAGGCTCCACGCCACGGACTTCAACTCCCTCATGAAGCAGGCCAAGGACGTGAGGACCTGCGGCGAGTCCGTGAACATCCACGGCTTCATGGCCAAGCACCAGGTGCTCGGTCTTCACCTCCGCAACCTCCAGAAGGTGGCTATCGAGGAGGGTCGCATGCCCCCGATCAGACCCAAGGCGCCCACGGCCAAGGGGATGGGCAGCAAGAAGTGGAGGAGGTGCTAGAGGGAGGAGGCGGACGCCCTCCTGGCAGAGGCCACGAGGGGCCACTGATCAGCTGCTATTGCTGCTGTAAAGCAACTTCTTTTGTCTTGTCTATGTTGAATCTGTTAGGTGTTGTTGCTGCTAAGCAGCCTAATTGTCGAACCTCGTTAAGTACCGTACTATATAACCTATATTAGCTGCTTTATCTACATTTGCTCTGTTTACAGAATTTATTTATGGTGCTGGTTTGTTTTGCTGCTCTCGATTTGCTACCAGATTGGGGAAAAAGAGGGAAAAAGGAACAATGAATGAAGAGAGAAGCTGCTCTAGATTCCCTACCTTTTTGGGCAAAAAAACACAACTTTTAGTGAGAGAGGGGAAAAGGCGCTCTTAAAAAGGCCAAATAACAAAAAAACTTCCAATTTAGGCGTCAGGGCGCACGTAACGGCCAAGCCTTTGACCAGACGGCACCCCCCTCCGAGCGCATGTGAGGGCTTCGGAATATCGGGAGGGCAAAAGTGAGGACAAACGAGACACAATGTTGCTATAGCTAAATCTGACTAAAAGCTGAATTTGGCTTTACCATGCAATTTGGCTAGAGCTCCACAATGTAGCTATTCTAAATCCCTAAACTATGTGGTGCATTGAAACCTCATGCTTTTCCACCGACAAGTGTGTTGCAAAGTTGCTTGATCGTGCATGCTTACACAAGTGGCCTACAAAAAAACTTATATAAGCATGGGCAAACGAGCTTCATTTTGGCAAATTCTGGACAAAATGAAATTGCAAGCTTTGCGCAATCAGCAGGCCCTGTCTATGCTTACACTTCTTAAACTTGTTAGGAATAATAGCTGTACACTTCCTTCTGTCCTGTCATGTTACATCGTGTCAGCACCGCGCACCCGCTACGGATCGGCAACGGGATGGTGGTCTACGTGACTGGTCTCTACCACGCCAAAGCCACGTCACACACCCGCCGCCTCTGGAATGCGAATTTAATCGCTAGGATTGGAAACCAACTGTGCTCGCCCGGTCAAACTTGCTTCCACATGGGTATGACCGGAATATTGGTAAATGCAATTTAAGCATCGCCTTCCGTCTCCTCAGCACATCACTGTGCAAAAATTCCCAACTCACTCCTTCCACGGCCCTCCGCCGCCACCGCAGCCACCGCAAGAACTATCGATGCTACCGTAGGCACCACCTCCACTGGGCCATACCACCACAACAGATCACCCCACCACCACACCCAGTACCAGCCACCGCTACCGACCCTTGGCCACCGCCGCCGCATTAGGATCTGCCATGGATGCAGAGTACGGCGTGTTCAGCGACAGGAGCGACTTCACCGACGAGTACACCGTCACCGCCCATGGCACCACCAAGCTGACGGTTGTCCACACAAATGCGTCAGCGGAGGTCGCCAAGGTCATCGCAATGTACGAGCGTTGGCTACAGGAGCCGATGGACAGGTACAAGATCGTCGGCCTTGACCTCGAGTATACCAGAGATAGGAAGAGGACGACGCTTTTGCTCCTATCCATGCACAACCACTGCCTCCTATACCACGTATGTAGGGCCAAATCTATATGCCCGGAGCTTCACGAGTTCCTACAATAGGAGGGAGATCTACTTCGCCAGCGTCGACATCAAGAACGACACTCCGAAGCTAGAGCGGGATCTCCTCGTTCATGTCGTCAATCACGTTGATCTCAAACGTTTGTGGAGGTACTCGAATGGCGGTACGGGGAAAGCCGGCATGGCTAGACTCGCTGCCGACATCATCGACCGCGAGTACGCCGGCATGAAAGTCGAGTTCCCGAAGCACCTGCACGAGCGATGGGAGTGGAGGCACCTGGATTACGATGCGATCAAGTACCTAGCCAGGGACGCGTATGTCTGCTACGAGATGCTCAACAGGATCTGGCGGGTGGGTGAGTGTGTTGTTTACCACTACTAGTTTTGCATTTCGTTCCTACTTTTATCTCGCCTGTATTTTATCTCGCATGTATTTTCTAAGCATTCTATGTGTAAGAACCAAGCTCGTATGATCCCTGGGCTATTAGCTACTTAACCTGTATGAATTACATTCCCCCTTTTGTATGCTCAACATTCATTCTTACAAATTATGTCTATGCCATTTGCATGCGGCAGAATCCAGGACTGACATGCATAAGGTGTGATATAATCATAAGTCATAACCAAACCCAGATTATAGCGAAGGATATAGTCATAACCAAACCCAGATTATAGTTCGACAAAGGTAATACAAAGCAGTTCGTAATTGCTCACATAGTGTACTTGTGAAATAACATGTTTTCATAAACACAACAATCATGCACTAAAAGTCTACATCCTAGCCTGTTGGAGAAGGCAACCGATCCTAGGATGCTTTCGATCGCTTGCCCCGGCTTGTAGATTCATCTACACTCCGACATCTGGGGCAAACAACCTGCCTTGGTGGTGGTTCAATGATGCGATGTTTGGAACGAGATTTTACAATCTGGCGGTACAGCTTGTGGCTAACATACCCGTCAATTGCAACTTACATCAGTTTAGGTTTAGAAAGTGGCTTATCCTCCCAGTAATCGTGCCCTAAACGCCTCCACGAACATCTCAGCAATTTCCCCTTCATGTCAGCGTACCACGGGTCGATGAGTTGGGAGGCAAGAGCGGCCATCCCGGTCTTGCCTCCCTTCGTCCCTGGGATCCAGTAAATTTCCTAGATGTCCACTTTGCACTCCTTTGGGATTCTAGTGTTGACAGTCGGGCTTTAAAGCAGTTTAGTGTCATTCGTGATGTCAACACTAGTAAATGTTATGTGCTGGTTCACGAGAAAGTCATGAAACAGATCCCTAATGCTTTCTCCCCACCTGCATGAAAATGAATTCAGACAAATAATATAGCAATAACTTTTGCAAACAGATGGTTCAGGAACAAAAAGACAGCCAAGTCTACTAGATCCTGTCAGCCCCCTTCTCGCAAAAAGGCTGGTATCTGAGGAAGTGCCCCTTCATGGAGAGTTGCACCACGAAGATCCTATGGTGATCGCGGCTGTACTCGAGGTCGAGACCTACGAACCTATTTTCTTTGAACCACAGCCAACTCGTGTTATTATTCAGAGTGTTCCTCACTGTTTGAGGGTCGGTGGTGTAGACGACATCGATCTTCTTCCCGCCATGTAATTCAATGTCTAAGTGCGCAGTTGCTTGCCTACCATTGTTTCGGACGTCCGAAGAGTCCATGACTATAGGCAAGAGGGAAAGGATACGGAGGAAGAGGGTGATGCCGTGGTGGAGGAAATGGATGAGGCCGTGGAGGAGAAAGACGATGAGGCCATGGAGGATGACATGAGACAGAGAAGTGAAAGATTAGAACCGCCCTTACCAATATCTGGAATGGTGCACGACCGTTCGTAGTAGGGTGAAGGTGGAGAAAAACGGCAGTTTTACACGTCGATGCTAGCGCTTCCTAAAATTTGTTCTGCGCCACTTGCATGCGGTGGAATCGAGGTCTGCCAGGCATGATCCAAGTCAAACATAGTCACGTTTGCGCATGTCGACCTTCACTCACTGACAGGCGGGCCGCACATTTCTCTCTCTTACGATTTATTTTTTCACTTCCTCTAGACGGTTCCGATGCCCGCCCTCAATAATTACGCCCCCTTCCTTGTCTTCCACATGGACAAGAACCGGCGGCGGCGGTTCCTCACCGGGCCACTCCCTACTCGAACAACTGCCCCCATCCCTGATTCCATCCCCTCTCGAATCCATCCGCCTCCTTATCACAACACCTCCATTCATCTACCAGATTCCAGACTCCATTTGCCGCTATGGATAGAGCTTGGGGTAGCAGCAGGCTGAAGCGAAAGGCATGCGACGATAACGCAGATGGCCAGGGCGACCGCCACCGTGAGGATTGGGGATGGCCAAACCTCAGCGCCGCGAACGTGCACAAGATTGCCACGGGGTTGGACATCATCTCTGCCGGCCGCCTTGCTCGCTGCATCCCTGGCTACCGCTTCACGACACAGGACATGGACGGACAACCGTTCGGCACCCCATGCCTTCTTTACCCCGATACCAACAAATGGCCAAACGACCGCAATGGCCACGTAAGTTCCAGTATCTTGCTTATTGGATCAGTCATATCGTTGATACATATGTGCTGAACTCTCATCCGAATTCTATGTTGCTTTCGTTGAACGTGTTGTGTGCACGCGGACTTTGAACAAATCGAACCATTTAAGACTATTCTGTACAGCGGAAGCTCTTCTCGTACCTGATATTCTGGTATTTTCGTAGTGACATAGTCTTACTTTAGGTGATAGACGAGTTGTCAATTTCGATTTGCAATGGAATGCCTGCTAGGTGATATTCTGTTTCCTAAAATAAAAACAAATAGATTAGACGATTTAAGGCTGTTATGCCCTGAGATGTTTATGATCATCGTCAGGAGTCTATTCTGGGGGCTCTGCTGCTACTCCATATATTAGGTATTTTCATAGTGACACAGGCACAATTTAGGCGATATCTGAGGAGACACTCGTATTTAGGCGATATTTTGTGTACTTTAATCTGAAGGTCTAGTTGTCAAATTGTATTTGCAATGGAATCCATGCTAGGTGATTGTACCAACTGACAACAAACTCTGCAGAATATTCATGCAAAACATATGTTGCTAGATAAGTGGTCTGAATCAGTAGTGGTGAATATCAACGAAGAAGAAGAGATGGAAATGGAAGATGACCAGAATTGGGTGGGTAGCAACGGCGAGTGGCTGGTCCTTTTATCGGAGGATGGGAGTACTTGGACTCTAAAAAATGGCTATAGATCGTTGAGACTTACATTGCCATCTTTGGAGGGTGTCGGCATTACTGCATTCAACAACGGGTGGCCGCCTCCCATTTCCGAATTCGCTTACAGGTTCAACATGGCAGAACTTGAGCTCTTGAAGGTACAGCTCCCACATAGACCGCAGGAGGGGGAATGGAAGACCTGGGAGTACGACCTCTTAGCGGTGTTCGACAAGGAAATCACATTCATTAGATGCCCACAAGATAAGGAATGGACAGTCTTGCGCGACGACTTCCTGTGGCCGGAGAAGTATGTCGACGCTTTCTTCACCTATAGCTACTATTCGTACAAACCGCAACGCATTTATGCGGTCACTGAACCTAGCGGCGAAGTGCGTGTTTGGGAGCCATCCATTTGGGGTGAGTCATGGTGTCATATAGCATGTAAAATCCCATTCAAATTCTGCCTACTGACTATAAGTAACACGCAGGTACCCACGTAGCCCCGCGCATCATTCTAGATCCGGTCATCGAAGATGCAGTAGCAGATGCTGAACTTGGGACACGGTGCTGGTTCCTGGCACCTCTCGGAGGCTACAGAGAACATGATGATGAACTCATGTTGATTCATATCAGGGGAGCACTAAACAGCGTTGGTGATACAATAGAGCATATGGGGACACAACTTTCTTCATACCCATCGCTGCGGTGTCACGTTTTCTCGAGGTCCGCATGCCCATCCAAAGACCTAGTAGAGCAAGTCTAGAGCAGAGTCGACAATATGAAGGGACAATCTGTGTTTCTTGGGATCAACTACCCTTTCTTTGTCGGAGCCCCTGGAGCTGTTGAACCTATAATTGCTCAGGTAGCCCTGGCTCCTAATGCTGCTGCTGCTGGTGGTGTTGGTGGTGGTGGAGCTGACGAAGAACTAGCTTTTGCTGCTCCTGGTGAAGCTGACGAAATACTTGGTGATGCTGCTGGTGGTGAAGCTGACGAAATACTTGCTAATGCTGCTGCTGGTGAAGCTGACAAAATACCTGTTGAGGCTCTTCTTTGGTGAAGTCGACGAAATACTGTTGAGGCTTTGCCAGAGTCTAGGAAGAACATCTTTGGTGTTGTTCTTTGAGGTGCCAGCACTTCTAGTGTTTATAGCAGACTATGTGTTTGCTGCACACTCACGCGCCTATCATGTTGACACTCCCGATCCGACCTGGAGCCGAATCCACGTCGGGGGGAGGGGGCCCACAATTGGCTCATCAATGGGGTCGTACGATTTGATGGAGAATGCCAGATGGCCAAACATAGCATTCTGGTTCGTTCCTACAATACCACCAACTCCAGGGACCTAGTGCTCATACTAGCAGATCCGATGAACCATTTGTCTTTATCTTTATCATTAGTTACGCTTATTTGTGTAAAGACTAAGCTGTGCTTATTTGTGTCAGACTAAGTTAGGACTAACTGCGTAATATTCAGTGAAGCCCAACTTTTCTTTCCACGCCCATAACAACAGAATTGCAGCATAGAACATACAAAGGTAATGTGCATACTAGGCATTTTTGCTCAGTATAACAACCACTTCAAGTAAATGATACATGGTGTACGCATTTGAATGCATCACTAGAATGTGCCACCTATTGATGATTGATGACATGGATCTAGCTTTTCTATGCGTCTTTGCATTGAACCGCTCATTGATTTGTTCACATATTTTTTGGCAATGGCTGATGAACTCCACTCTCTTGGTAACTTGCTTCGTCAGCGAGCACTTGTTGATGCAATGCAAAGTACAGAACATGGCCGTCATCATCATTCCATTTAGGTTCTCTATGTTTCGTCATCATGGAGCTACTAATTTCAAATGAAAATATAGTAAACAACATATGTGTACATTGTTAGAGTATGCTACGGCCATGGTACATACATGTTTTTCTACAATCACAAGAAGAAAACTTGATGCATTTTCACCTTGTTGGTGTTGTGCCGAACTGGGTGGATGTGGCTTTGGGGTTCGGAGAGGAAGGCACCATGGCTGGTACGTGTGCGACCACGACGACGACAAGCTCGGATTCTGGAGGAGGCCAACAGGACCGAGCATGGTCGGCATGGTGACAGATCTCACCCAGGAATGAATTTCCGTCCCCGCCCCGTGCCATGGGTGCGGCCATGGTGAGGGCGAGGTACGATTTGGGATGGGGAGGAGACCGGGCCGAGCAGGTTCATTCAAGTCCTAGCTCCGCACCATGGCCGCGACCACAGATTGCCGCCCTGGAGGAAGAAGAAGACACGTAAGGGATGCATGCGCCAATGCTGCAAGCCTACATGGCAGCCACGACGGCAGCGACATAATGGCGAAAGCTGATAGGGGGCCCCAACTTGACGGCTGTTAGACTGATATTTTGTATTCAAATGTAAAGTTGAATTCGTGCCGAAAAAGACCCTCTGAGTATTTGGCATGCCAACTTTGGGCAACGCAGTTGATTGAAGCAACTTGGGTACCGTGTTTCCTGGCCACCCCAACTTTTGGGCCGCAAAATGATATTCTCCGATAGAACTCCATCTTGACGAAGGAGATGGAGCTCAGAGGACTTGATGATGGATGCGCGCCATACACCATTGGTGACACGGGTACCCGCGCCCTTCTTCTTCCTAGCACCTGCGGTGCTGGTGCCCACATTGGCGGAGCCTCCCTTCTTCTTGGTGGCGGCAATGGCGGCGGCAGACTCAGCGGTGGCGCCTACCTTCTTCTTGCCAATCTGGCAACGACAGTGATAACGAAGGAAGTAGCTAGGAAAGACACGGAGTTGGTCCAGTGCCGCGAAGAGGATGAGCGCCGAGCAGCAGAGAGTAGCAGCAATGGCAATGGAGGCACGAGCAGAAAAAGGAAGATGGGAAAATTACCGCAGGTGCGTTGCTACTTAACCCCCTCGTCGATGCCATCCAACGGCCAGAAGAAACCCTATTGGACGCGTGGCGCACATCGCCATCGACACGTGGAGAAGCCAAAACACGAACCATCCCCCACTATCTCCATTACGCGCGGAAATCGAGGAGACGCAGTTAAAACAGAAGATTACGCACGCCCAGCCAAATCAAAGTCAGAAAGTGGGACCACCACTCGTCATGTCCGGTCAAAGCCGCTCACGCCAGCAACCAAGGTCATCATATCGTCAGCACTGATGTCATTTCAACAGCAGAAGATTTTGATTACTTTAGTCCGTGCTCGAGTCTTCAACTCAATCAAGCACTCGGGGGTGACTCCCATAGGGAGCGCTGGTCGTGCACCCTATGATTCATTTTTATGCAGGAATATGAACACTAAAGACATACCCACCACTCGAATCTACGATTCGATTATGGATCATGGGTTACTCCCATAGGGAGCACCGAAAGAAAATTTGACTGAAACAAGCAACAAAAGACAATAGTAGTCGCAAAAGTTCTTTAGTCCATGCATGAGTCTTTGACTCAACCAGGCACTCGGGGGCTAATCCTATAGGGAGCGTGAGACATTGCAAATGTATCTATAATTTTTGATGCTCCATGCTTGGATTTATGCACTTTCTTGTGTTTTGTCCACACTTTGGAGTACTTTTCATATGATTTCTTGGACTAACCTATTAACAAGAGCCACAGTGCCAAATGCCTGTTTTCTGCTGTTTTTGGTTCCAGGAAAGTCAGAAAATGAATATTCTCGGAATTAGACAGGACAAAAGCCAAAGTGCCTATTTTTCCAGAAGACTCCAGGAGCCAGAATACGAGAAGGAGGAGGCCCAGGGGCTGGCCACACCCCCCCAGGCACGGGCTAGGCCTGGCCGTGCCAGGGCATGGTGTGGTGGCCCCAGGCACCCCCTCGGTCTCCCTCTTCGCCTATAAGAAGCCTTCTGACCTAAAAACTTCGGGGGTTCGACGTTTTTCCACAAAAAGTTCATGCTACCGCCACCAGAAGGGAGATTCGGGGACGAAAGTCTCTGTTAGGCACCTGTAGGAAATGCCCGGAGCCATCTCCATCGATCTCCACCATCATCTCCATCGACCATCCATGTTTCCTCCATCTATGAGTGAGTAATCCCCCGTTGTAGGCTATGGGGATGGTAGGGATTGGATGAGATCGTTCATGTAATGGCATCATATTGTTAGGGCATGGTGCCTAGTATCTTTTATTAGTGCTTTATGACTTTGTTGCGACTTGTTGTGCTTAATGCTTGTCACTAGGGCCCGAGTGCTATGATTTCAGATATGAACATGTTATTGATTCATTATGATAGTATTGTTCTTGGTCTTATCTGCAAGTTGTATACACACGTTGTTGTCCGGAACCTATGGCCCCGAAGTGACAGAAATCGGGATAACCGGAAGGGAATGGCTTTGATGTGAGGATCACATGTGTTCACGGAGTGTTAATGCTTTGCTCCGGTGCTCTATTAAAAGGACACCTTAATTGCCAGTAGTTCCTTAGAGGACCCGCTGCAAACGGGCTGGCAGGACAAAAGATGTTGTGCAAGTTCTCATTGCGAGCACGTATGACTATATATGGAACACATGCCTAGGATTGTCTAGTACTTGGATGCTTTATCTTATTTATCTGCAATTGCCCTATGTTCTGATTGCTATGTGGATTGTCTTGTCCATGCAACACCCGTCCATCCATCCCTATGCCTACCGCACTCAAATCCCACTGTTTACTGCTATTGTTACTGCTGTCTTTACTTTACTATTGCTGTTACTTTACTATTCCTACTACAAAACTGTTGCTACTGATAAACTGCTGTGAGCAAGATTGTTTCCAGGTGCAGCTGAATTGACAACTCAGTTGTTAAGGCTTATAAATATTCTTTGGCTCCCCTTGTGTCGAATCAATAAATTGGGTTTCACTTCCCTCGAAAATACTGCGATACACCCCCTATACTTGTGGGTCATCAAGACTATTTTCTGGCGCCATTGCAGGGGAGCATAGCTTTATTTATGAAGTTCACTTGGATTCACTATTGTTCAAGCTAAGTTTATTTTCTCCTTGTTTGCTTGTTTCTTTATCAAAAATACAAAAAAAATAGTTCCTACTCTAGTTGTTATTTTCGCTGGTCAGTTATTGTCTTGCTTTATCATGCTTTTTGTCAATGGTTGGTTTCTTTGAAACTGAATCTTATTGGCAAGGTGGGTTCACGGAAGATGAAAAATATTATTATAAGGAACACCGCTTGTCACAAAAAGGGAAACACTTACGGGGACAAATTGATAGATTGTATACCATTGCTAGAAATGTGTGCTCTACTTATAATGTTACTTATTGCCTTGATAAATCTTGTTGCTGTAGGAGGTACAAACACCTCCCTTTTCAATGTGAGTATAATGATAATGTTACCATATCTTCCTATGTTAAGGGAAATTATGATCTTTATGATGTGGAACAAATTGAAGAATTTATTGCTTGGAAGGGTGCATTTGAACTTGCTAGTTTGCTTGAAAATATTGATGATTCACCTTATAAGTATGAGGTTTATGGTATACTTAAATTTTGCTTTGAGAATTACAAGGAAGAAAACGGCTATATTCTTGAATATAGTAATAGATGCTTTCCATAAATGGAAGAGACTAATGCCTTGCAGGATCCTATGGAAGAACAAATTGATGAACCTGAAATCTCATTAGATGAAAAAGAGAAGGAGAGTGACGAACAAAAGGAGGAAGAATGGATTAGCTACCCATCCTTACCTTCTAATGATAGTAACTCTTTATCCCTTACATTATTTGATTGTCCCCCATGCTTACTAAAGAAGGATGAATGTTATGTTCCCGAGGATTCTTTTGAAGATGTTTATGATAAAGGTCTAGTGCTTGTAGATCATGAAGAGCATGCGTTTTGTGATAATTATATTGTTGAGTTTATTCATGAGGCTACTGAAAATTATTATGAGAGAGGAAATATGGTTGTAGAAGTTTTCATGGTATTGAAACACCTCTCTGTGCTGAAAGTTTTGAAGTTACTCTTGTTTTATCTTCCTATGCCTATCACTTTGTTCTTTGTGAATTTATTTGCATACAAGATTCCTATGCATAGGAAGTGGGTTAGACTTAAATGTGTTTTGGATTTGCTTCTTGATGCTCTCTTTTACTTCAACTCTTATTTCTTATGAGAGCATCCTCTCAAACTATTATGCCTGAAGATGATATTATGTCTATTATTCTTGGGAGACCTTTTCTTAAATACTGCAGGAGCTGTTATTAATTATAATCAAGGGAAGGCGACCTTCAATGTTAATGACAAGGAACATATTGTCTATTTCCCCAAGAAGATTGAAAGGACTTATGGATTGAATTCAATTGAACATGTTGAGGGCATTCAAGTTGGAGAAATACATTGTCCCATACCAAGAGAAAAATTTGAAACTATTATGATTGGGACCATTGCTATCAAGGTTGAGGTAACATAATCATGAGTGGAATACAAAGTTTTGTATCATATGAAATTGTTTTGGTAACAAGACCTGATCAACCTTGTTAACAAAAGGATTTCATTGAATAAAACAATGTTTTCACCGTGATTATCTCTACTTACTTCTATTCTATCCATTTTTGTTTTTGCTTATGCCTAACTTAAAGGCGTTAAAGAAAAGTACTTATTGGGAGATAACCCAAAAGTTTTAGATGAGTCTTGGAAGTTATTACTTCAGTAATAACCACTCCTTATCCTTTTTATTTTCTTTTTGTGCCAAGAGTAACCTCTAATGAGAGAGAAGTAATGATTGGGAAAGTTGCTGTCCCGAAACAGATTTTTGTGCTTCACCGTAAAAATTCTTGAGAGAGCTCTGTATGTAGGATTGAGCTGTACTATTTTGTGATTCTGCCCCATATTGTTATCTAACTTTTGTTAGTTCAACACTTTTTTATTTGAGCAACAGAAGGTCTTCGAAAAAATTCGTCTTTACCTGCTGGTCTGTTTTGACAGATTTCTGCCATTTTCTGCATTTGCTTCTTGTTGGTTCCTTTTTGAGTTCTTTTGGGGAATTGAGCTTTTTTGAGGGAAGTGCTAAAGTAGCTAGTGTTCTAATGGAAGTTTATTTGGTGTTAGAACTGAACCTTAAGACCTATTATCTTGAGTGCACTAATGTTGCTAATAAAGATTGTGTGAAGTTTTCTATGAAGGAAAAATTTCAGATGTATGGAAGGAATGAGTAATGAGGTGAAGGATGGACTAAAGCTCAGGCTTGGGGATGCCACGCGTGTCAACCCAAGAAATATCCAAGAAGTACAAGCGTCAAAGCTTGGGGATACCCAAGGCATCCCCTTCTTCATCAATAAAAATCTCAGGTTTCTTTCAACCACTTCATTTTTATTGTTTCATGCACAGTTGTGTTATTCTTGGAGCGTCTTCTTTTTCGTTTTCGTTTTGGTTTTTAGTTTGCGTGGTTTGCTTAGTTTGCTGAATAAATTGGGTGGACATCCTCTTTCATACATTGGTGTTCAAATAGTTTGGTTTGGTTTGGAAAAGAGTAGGAAAGCTCATGCTTAAGTGGTAAAGAGAGCTTGTTTTTGACTGTGGCCTATGCTTTGTCATGCCATGCTCGATATTGTTTTGGCTTTATGCTTAGTATTCTTTGTTGTAGCATGACTTGTTATAAACAATTGAGATTGCTTAATGTGCCTTGGATGAATCATGCGTTGTTTTAGCATATTAAAGCATAGTTTAGTGGTATTCTCCTTTGATGCTTTATTTGGGTTGACTTGGCACATGCTCACACCATGTTATGACTATCCCAAGTCACCATAAGCCTTTATGATCCTTTAGTTTTCAACTTGTAGTATCACTTTATGCTTTGATCAATGATGTTTTGTCGCTCTGCATGATTATGGTCATTATTGCTCTCTCGTTTGTCGCTCCCTTACTATTGCTAGCCTTCACTTACACTGAGTATGTTTTACTCAAGTTTCCAACTCCCTAAACCAAATATTTCCAAAGTGTCCACCATACCTACCTATTAGCATCATTTGCTACTTCCGTGCATATTCAATATGCCTTGTTTTCTTCCGAACAAAATGTTTGCTTGTTACGAGAAAGTTAGTTAGTAAAGCTCTCACGAACTTGATGGCACACTTTATTTCCTGCACTTAATAAACCTGAACCATTGTGAACTCTCCATGAAAGTTATATGCTTGCTAATTATAGGCTAGGGATTAGCAGAACGGTGCTGTCACGGGGAATGCTTTCAACACTTGTAAATATATACCTAGTTGATACCTTGCTCTTTTGTTTGCGGATGTCGTCGGTGTGAAATAAAAGGGGAGCTTGTAAGTCCATGGAGTTATGTATGTGTGTTAGAGAAATGCAGGCTGGTCTAATCCATGCTGACATGGTGGAAACCTGCAGCGTAACCATAATGATATCTATGAAGCATTCTTCTTATAAAAAAAGAGAGATAACTATTGAGAAAAAGAAAAAAAAAGAGATTTATGAAAAGAGGAAAGAGAGAAAAAAGCACCATTTTCCCATGGTAAATAAGAAGATTGCTGAGATACTCATTATCTGCTTGCCTTGTCATTTTGATATCGGTATTCTTCCAAACCATCGGGCAAGGTGTACCCCGTTGGTGGTTCTCAATGATACGCACATACTTACGATGACAATAACTTACCGGTAACTAAAGTTGAGTAGCATGAGGAGCGGCCCTCTTACTCAAGGGACTTGGGATTTTCAGTTTATAGTCTGTCAAGCATATAACTCAGATTGGACCTCACTTTCACCTTAACCACGTTAAAGATGCTTATGATAGGGGCAATGAGAGCTCAAAGCTAATGAGTACCATACTTTCAGCATTTGGAAGCCTTTCAAACTTTTCAAAACCTTTTCATTTCCTTGTTGAGTCTCCACACATTCTTTGAGCACCTTCTTGAGAGCATAGTGGTCATTCTTAGTTCTATGTGCATTGTCCCAAGACTTGTTGATTGATGCATACCTTGATATTGCTTGTTTTAAACTATTTGTATCTAGTCACTCTTGTAAACTTTGAAGGTGTCCTTTGCATTTATGTTTGCTACTCTATGAGGGACAAGCTGAATGCCACTATGCTATGTTTTCTTTATGTGAAACAAACAAACGTCTTGCAAAGCATTGTAATTCATGAATCTTTTGTTTGTGCCTTTTCATGTTGCATCATAGTTTCTTTGTCTTATTGCTAGAACTTTGTCTTTCATGTTATGATTGAAGTACTATGATCCCATCTTTGAATGTTTACAAATACTTTGGTCAAGTCTTTGATGGTGCATATCACCTCAAAAATTATTCTTTCTTTTTATCACTTACCTACTCGAGGACGAGCAGGAGTTAAGCTTGGGGATGTTGATACATTGCAAATGTATCTATAATTTTTGATGCTCCATGCTTGGTTTTATCCACTTTGTTGTGTTTTGTCCACACTTTGGAGTACTTTTCATATGATTTCTTGGACTAACCTATTAACAAGAGCCACGATTGCCGGTACTGTTTTTTCTGCTGTTTTTGGTTCCAGAAAAGTCAAAAAATGAATATTCTCGAAATTGGACGGGACAAAAGCCAAAGTGCCTATTTTTCCAAAAGACTCCAAGAGCCAAAATACAAGACAAAGGAGGGCCAGGGGCTGGCCACACCCCCCCAGGCGTGGGCTAGGCCTGGCCGCGCCAGGGCATGGTGTGGTGGCCCTAGGCACCCCCTCAGTCTCCCTCTTCGCCTATAAGAAGCCTTCTGACCTAAAAACTTCGGGGGGTTCGACGTTTTTCCAAGAAAAGTTCCGTTGCGCCGCCAGAAGGGAGATTCGGGGACAGAAAGTCTACGATACGGCACCTGCGGACGGGAAGTGCCCCCGGAGCCATCTCCATCGATGTCCACCATCATCTCCATCGACCATCCATGTTTCCTCCATCTATGAGTGAGTAATCCCCCGCTGTAGGCTATGGCAATGGTAGGGATTGGATTAGATCGTTCATATAATGGCATCAGATTGTTAGGGCATGGTGCCTAGTATCTTTTATTAGTGCTTTATGACTTTGTTGCGACTTGTTGTGCTTAATGCTTGTCATTAGGGCCCGAGTGCCATGATTTAAGATATGAACATGTTATTGATTCATTATGATAGTATTGTTCTTGGTCTTTTCTGTAAGTTGTATACACACGTTGTTGTCCGGAACCTATGGCCCCGAAGTGACAGAAATCGGGATAACCGGAAGGGAATGGCTTTGATGTGAGGATCACATGTGTTCACGGAGTGTTAATGCTTTGCTCCGGTGCTCTATTAAAGGGAGCACCTTAATTGCCAGTAGTTCCCTAGAGGCCCCGCTGTAAACGATCTGGCAGGATAAAAGATGTTGTGCAAGTTCTCATTGCGAGCACGTATGACTATATATGGAACACATGCCTAGGATTGTATAGTAATTGGATGCTTTATCTTATTTATCTGCAAATGCCCTATGTTCTGATTGCTATGTGGATTGTCTTGTCCATGCAACGCCCGTCCATCCATCCCTATGCCTACCGCACTCGAATCCCACTATTTACTGCTATTGTTACTGATGTCTTTACTTTACTATTGCTGTTACTTTACTATTCCTACTACAAAACTGTTGTTACTGATAAACTGCTGTGAGCAAGATTGTTTCCAGGTGTAGCTGAATTGACAACTCAGTTGTTAAGGCTTATAAATATTCTTTGGCTCCCCTTGTGTTGAATCAATAAATTGGGTTTTACTTCCCTCGAAAATACTACGATACACCCTCTATACTTGTGGGTCATCAGAGCGGTAGTCGTGCACCCTATGATTATTTATACATTGTACTGTGTGTTGATAACATCCACACTCGAATGCTATGGCAATTCTGCCTCATACTATCTGACGAGGGTTTAACTCGTCAATGCCCATTGTTATGGACTTGGGTTTTGGAGAAGGAGGGAGCGCCGGAGACATCTATCGGCTAGCAAACAAGCACACAGGGGACAAAGGATTTACCCAGGTTCAGGCCTCATAGAGGTCCCTACTCCTGCTTGTCTGCTCGTGCCATTATTGAGGGAGTCAAAAGTTACAATGGTGCGCAGATGTAATCTTGCGAGGGTTGTGTATGTTCTCCTCGCCGCCCCCTCCTAGCCTTTATATATATAGGCTAGGTCTCGGGTAGCAGGTCGAGTCGGTTACAAGTTAGGGTTTTCCCCTTCAAACTTTCTATCTTTAGCTTCTTCTTGTCCTTGAAGCAATCAAGAGTCCGCAGGTTACTCGAGTCCTTTCATCTGGGCCTTGGCGACACCGTGGGCCTGTTCCTATTTGGACCGTATATACCAAGCTCGAGTACCTGTAGGGTATACCCATGTCAGTATCCCTACAAAGAGACTGTGTCTCCTGAGTTACCCGAATCATCTCCGCGATGACAAAAACTCGGATGTCGCGCTTACAGCGTGAAGATAAGACCTGAATAAGGCCTGGCAACACATCTGCTACGCACTACCAGAAACAAATCCGTGCTTGCAGGTATGATGAACACGCCTTGACGGACGCGTCGAGTGCTCACACCCATACACTGGAAATCGACTCCTGTAAGACCTCCACGGCCTGAGTCGAATTACGCCAGCAATTTTCCGAATTCGAGTCCGGGGACTCGAGTTTGAGTAGATTGTGTTGTTTTTCCCTAAGGCAGTTAACTGATACCGATACATCGACTAAATTAGGCACGCATATCAACAATCCCTATGACATGAACTAAGCACTCAAAGAATACTCAATTATGCACTCGAAAGGCTTCATAAAGTCTCCACTGGACACTTGGGGAATACTGACACGGGTATACACTACAGGTACTCGAGTTTGGTATATACGGCCTGGATACAGCAAAAGCCCACGTCGTTGCCAAGGACCAATATAGAATTCGAGTGGCCCACGGACTCTCGATTGCTTGCGAGACAAGAAGAAGCTTAAGATAGAAAGTTCAAAGCGAAACCCTAATCTATAACCGACTTGACCTGCTACCCGAGACCTAGCCTATCTATATAAAGGCTAAGAGGGGGCGGCGAGGAGGACACACACAGCCCTAGTTTCCACAACTCTCGCCAGATTGCATCTGCGCCCCTGTAATCTTCGATTCCTTCGTTAATTCCAAGAGCAGACAAGCAGGAGTAGGGACCTCTACGAGGCCTGAACCTGGGTAAACCTTGCGTCCCTGTGTGCTTGTTTTCTAGCCGACTGATGCCTCCAGCCCTCCCTCCTTGTCCAAAACCCAAGTCCATAACAATGGGTATTGATGAGTTAAACCCTCGTCACTACCAGTTGGGCAACGGAGGCCAGCTGATATTTGAGAGGGATCTTGATGAACTGTTAGAGTATCTTGAGCGCCCGCATCCGGAATTCTTCGGAGCTCAACTCAAGGATTTTCCAGGAGGAGATCTACAATGGCTGATAGTTGTAGATCTTCGAGGCAAGATGGAAGCACCCCTTTCTGAGAAGATTCAATTCACCGTGAGAGAGAACAACTAGCTAGATGGATTAGCCAGGGTTATGCATGAAGCTCTTACTCGTCGGTGTGGGCAACACATCAACTTGATCCAGGGAACTCGCTTTGCTCATTACGCAAGGCGTGATTCTATGGGAATGCCATTGGACATGCCAAGTCACCCAGAGATGAAGAGCCAAGTGGAGAATCTTGACTTCCTGCTATATGATAGACAGAAGGAATTGGACAATGCTCGAGACTACGCCAACCACAACCTTGCCATTGCCGCCAAGAAGGACCAGAGTTTCTCCATGCTCGTCAAGGATCGCCAATCACTTCGCCGGAAACGCGAGAAGAAGGATCGCACCATCGCTCGTCTTTGCAAGAAGGTGGCCGACCTCGAGAAGACCATCTAGGAACAAGAAGCTGAGCTTGTAGCAAAAGAAGAAGAGAAAGAAGGTGAAGACATCCAGGGAGATATTCACTCATACCTGGAGGACGATGCCATGGATTTCTACACCGATGATGATGACTCCGACTTCATTGATGATGAGTAGGTGCACCTGATCACTACCGTAGGAAGGAGTTGTATCGGTCCCATTTGTATCTTAGCTTCACCGAAAGGTTCTTAAAACCATCTGTTTTCCTTTTGTGTTGTGGTGTGTGTTTGTATTGTGTGCATGAATGAATGAATGAATGAATGAATGAGAAGAAGTTAGTTGCAAAACTTGAGTTCAAACTCAAAGTCTAAAGCTTTTGAAAACAAAACCATGAACCTTAGAACTTTCCCTCTTACCCCTTTATCTATCTCAATCGTCAGATGACTTGTGAAAACCCCGGAGGAAGCAGCTCATCGCAGGACCCAATGTTGCAGATTCTACAAATGCTAGTTTCTGATCGTGAAGCTAGTAGAGCCTAGTGCCAAGCCAACCTAGCCACCCTGCAACAGATATCTCAGATGGCCCACTATAATCAAGGTCAAGGAAATCAGGATCATCATGGATCCAAGCTTAAGAACTTTTAGAATACCAATCTATCTTCCATAAATCTGAGGATCCCTTAGATGCTGATGATTTGTTGCAAACCATGGAGAATAATCTGGAAGTCGCAGGAGTTGACGCCAACGAGAAGGTACTATTTGCCACCCACTATCTGGCAGGAGATGCAAGAGCCTGGTGGAATAGCACTCGTATAATGAACCACGGTGAGATCATGACTTGGGAAGCTTTCAAGATCAAGTTCAGTCGCACCCATGTGCCCCAAGGTTTAGTCACCCGGATGAGAGATGAGTTCAGAGAACTGAAGCAAGGAAGGATGACGGTCGTTGAATACCGTGACAAATTTCTGTCCCTCGCTAGGTATGCACCTGATGAGATCAACACTGAAGCCAAGAAGAAGGAAAGATTCCTGAATGGACTGCATGATGATATGTAGATGGTCTTAGTCAACATCTGTTTTGACGACCTGGAAGAGCTAGTCAACTCCGCCATCCAGATGGAAGGGAAGATAAACCAAGCAAATGACAACCACAAGCGTCGAATGATGCACCAGACTGGGTCTCACAATACCCAGAAGTATCGCCCCAACCCGTCTGCAGGATATGCCCCAAGGAACAATAGACCCCCGATGAACCGTCCAAGCTACCCCAACCGTAGCAGACGAAACGTGAAGTCCGGAGGAAACCATAACAACAACCCCGGCAACTCCAAAAACTTCAACCGTGCACCGCCAAAGTCCAACAACAACAACAATAATATTGCCCCAAGGACTAGAAGCAATGTCGTGCCTATTGCAGCTAAAGACAAGTACTATATTACTTGCTTTGAATGTGGAATCAAGGGTCACTACTCCAACGAGTGTCCCAAGACGCTTGCAGCCACCACCAATGTGAATGCCCTAGCTCAGTAGCAACACCGTGTTCAGCCTGGAAGAAGATTTTCCCCAGGGAATTTTCTCAACCGCAACGGCCGTCTGTTCCACATGAATGTTGAAGAAGCCCAGGAAGCGCCTGATGTCGTGCTGAGTATGTTTTCTGTTAACTCAGTATTAGCAAGAGTGTTGTTTGATTCTGGAGCATCACACTCGTTTGTTACAGAAGAATTTGCATGCACTAGTAAGGTTCAACAAACAAAATTGAAGCATGTTATGATAGTTCAAATACTTGGTTCAACCACCAAAGCTAGAAAAATTTGCAAGGATGTACCCATCAGAATCCATGGAATAGATTTTTATGCCAATCTAATAGTACTTGGAAACAAAGGTTTGGAAGTAGTACTAGGAATGGATTGGATGTCGAAACATAAACGATTGATCGACTGTGCCAAGAAAGCCATAACCATGACCAGTAGCTCTGGAGTATCAGTAGAGCATGTATTTGAGACCTTGCCCCGTCAATTCAAATGCAACAAGAATCTAGCCAAACCAACCATAGACCAAGTTAGAGTAGTCTGTGAATACCCGACGTATTCCCAGATGAATTGCCCGGTATGCCCCTAGATCGGGATATCGAGTTCATTATTGAACAAATTCCTGGAACTGGACCCATAGCTCATAGACCCTATAGTATGAACCCATCAGCACTAGTGGAGCTGAAGAAGCAACTTGATGCTATGCTAGAGAAAGGCTTGATTCAACCAAGCGCATCACCATGGAGATCGCCCGTTCTGTTTGTTGACAAGAAAGATGGAGGTAACCGTTTGTGTACGGATTACCGGAAGCTAAATGATGTCACCATCAAGAACAAGTACCCGCTGCCCAAGATTGAGGATCTATTTGATCAGTTGACTGGTGCCAGGGTGTTCTCTAAGATTGATCTAAGAACTGGTTATCACCAACTTAAGATTCGTGCAACGAATATTCCAAAGACCTCCTATAACACCAGATATGGATTGTATGATTATACGATCATGTCTTTTAGATTAACCAATGCCCCTGCTTATTTCATGAATCTCATGAATAAGATTTTTATGAACTTTCTGGATAAGTTTGTCATTGTTTTTATCGACGATATTCTGATCTATTCCAAGTCAGAAGAGGACCATGAGCAACATCTGAGAACCATCCTTGAAACCATGAGAGAGCATCAATTGTATGCCAAGTTTAGCAAATGTGAGTTCTGGCTGAAAGAAGCAGGATTCCTCAGACATATTGTGTCGGCAGGAGGAGTCGTTGTTGATCCTGCCAAGATCAAAGATGTTGAAGAATGGGAAGCCCCAACCACTCAAACCCAAGTCCGTGCATTTCTCGGATTAGCGGGATATTACCGCAAGTTCGTTGAGGCATTTTCGAGCATCGCAAGACCGATGACCCAACTGTTGAAGAAAGATAAGAAGTTTGAATGGACTGACAAATGTGAAGCAAGCTTTCAAGAGCTCAAGAAGAGATTGATTTTAGCCCCAATCTTGATTATGCCAGATATCAAGAAGCCTTTTGATGTGTATTGTGATGCATCCAAGATTGGTCTCGGATGTGTGTTGATGCAAGAAGACAAAGTCATAGCATATCTGTCTAGACAACTAAAGCAGCATGAGCAAAACTACCCTACCCATGATCTTGAATTAGCAGCTGTAGTTTTAGCTTTGAAGACATGGCGTCATTACCTTATGGGTAACCGCTATGAGATTTAATCGGATCACAAGAGCCTAAAGTATATTTTCACCCAGAAGGAGCTGAATATGAGGTAAAGGAGATGGATAGAGTTAATCAAGGATTATGACCTTGACATTCACTATCACCCCGGCAAAGCCAATGTGGTAGCGGATGCTCTTAGAAGATTGCCATGTAGATTAAACACCATGATCAAAGCATCCTAGCCAAGTTTGCATGACGAGTTGGAGCAGTTTAGAACTGAGCTAGTTAGCAAAGGATTTTTAGCTAGCATTGAACTTCAACCCACTTTGATTAGTTAAATCAAGGAAGCCCCAAAGGGAAATGCAAGTATCGACAGAATCAAACGTCGTATTGGTATAGGAAAGGTACCTCGATTCACCAAAGTGAAGAAGGAGTTTTGTGGTACAAAGGACGTATCTGTGTGCCAACAGATTCGGAGCTGAAGCAAGTTATCATGCAAGAAGCTCATGCTATTCTTTATTCTATCCACCCCGGAGGAACAAAGATGTATCAGGATTTGAAGGAGCAATTTTGGTGGCACAAGATGAAGAGAGAAATCGGAAGCTACATGGCCAAGTGCGATATCTGTCAGAGAGTCAAAGCGGAACATCATAGACCCACAGGACTGTTGCAACCATTGCAGATTCCGGAATGGAAATGGGATTCCATCGGAATGGACTTTATCACTGGATTGCCTACTTCTGGTAGGGGAAATGACTCAATTTGGGTCATATTTGATAGACTGTCCAAGGTAGCCCATTTTATACCTATCAAGACAGCCTACCAGAGTTCGAAGCTAGCAGAGTTGTACATTGCTAGAATCATCAGTTTGCATGGAACCCCCAAGACCATAGTATCGGATCGAGGAACCCAATTTACCTCGAGATTTTGGCAGAAAGTCCAAGAAGGATTAGGAACCAAGTTAAATTTCATCACAACTTATCACCCATAGACCGATGGACAAACTGAAAGAGTCAACCAAATCTTAGAAGATATGTTGAGAGCTTGTGTGTTAGAGTATGGATCAAAATGGGAAGATTGTCTACCTTTCGCAGAATTCTCATACAACAATAGTTATCAAGCCAGTTTGCAAATGGCCCCATTTGAGTTCTTATATGGAAGAAAGTGTCCTACCCCTTTAAATTGGTCGCAAGTAGGAGATAGTCAGATTTTCGGACCCAACATCCTACGAGAAGCTGAAGAGAAGGTTCACAAAGTTCGGGAGCACCTCAAGACCGCCCAATCCCGACAGAAGAGTTATGCTGACAAGAGACGTAGAGACTTGACTTTCAACATCGGAGATTTTGTGTATCTCAAAGTTTCGCTGTTGAAAGGAATGCAGCGTTTTCAGCTGAAAGGAAAGTTAGCCCCCAGATATATTGGACCATTCAAGATTCTAAATCGCCGAAGAGAAGTATCTTATCAAGTGGAACTGCCATAGGAGATGTCAGCCATCCATAATGTGTTCCATATCTCGTTACTTCGCAAATGCCTAGAAGTGCCGGAGAAGACCGAAGTTTTCAAGAACATCGATCACCAAGCCATTGATATTAACAAGGACCTGACGTATCGAGAAGTGCCAATTCGTATCTTGGAAGAAGCCTTCAGAACCACCAGGACCCAGAGTATCAAATTTCTCAAGATCCAATGGAGCAACCATACCGAAGAAGAAGCTACCTAGGAGCAAGAAGATTACATTAGGACTGAGTTTCCAGATCTCTTTAGTTCCTAGTTTTTCTTAAATCTCTGGATGAGATTTTGTTTAAGGAGGGAAGGTTTGTAACACCCAAATCTTTAATCAAGGTTATCAAGTTCCTAATCACCCAATTTAGGGTTAACAAAAACTTTTATTAAGAAAAGGAATATGAATGCATGTGTGTTTGCATTAGTGTAGAATTGAGTGTATATGCCATGCTTGATTGTTCTAAATGTTGTGAAAATGGTTTAAAGGTGAATGTCACATCATCTAGACCATTTACAAAGAAAATCCAAAGAGAAAGAAATCAAATAAGAATAAATAAAGCAAATGGTCATTTTTGACCATTTTAAACCACTAGGCCACTTTAGGTGTTCCTAGGAGAAGATTTCTAACAGAAACATTTCTATCTCTTTCCCCCCCTTGCTAGACCAAGTAAAGATGTCTCAAGGCCCACTTTACAAACTTAAAAAACATCTAGCAAAGCCATTTAATGGACATTTGAAAATTGAATCAAGGGTATGTGTTAAGATCACACTTTTTCAAAAACACATAAAATGAATTCACCTTGACCTATCCAAGCAAACCTAGTCTCTCAAGCTTAAGACAAGTTCACCCAAAAAGTTTGAATCAAAAATTCAACAATAATTTTCATGCGGCCATTCCTCAAACACTTGGCAGGCACAGAATAAACACTAGACTAGCTCCACTGTTTGGTACATTGATCATCTACCATTTGGTATCCAATTTAACCCCTGTCCCCTCTAAGCCTCACCCAGCCCTAGACCAGCTCCCCCCTTCTCTGCTGGCACAGTGGAGCGCCGCCCGTTCTTGGTCGTCGCCGGCCGACAGTGGGCAGCACGACAGGAGCCACGCCAGCCTCGCCCAAGATGCGCACCAGACACGTGAGCTCCTACCGCCACCCCCTGTCCACCCCACGGTCGAAGCCCAGGCCTGGACTACACTATCACCACCACGCACCGCCTCTTTGTGCTGTATCTAGAGCACGCCAGTGCGCCGCACCCGACCAGCCCGCACGCGCCGCGCCTTGACCTCCCCTTGCGTGCACAGACCCGCCATGATAGCAGCACCCCGACAGACACCCCGTTTGCCGCCGCGTGACCCACAACAATCGCATGCCGCCGCAAACACCTCTGCCTCCGTCCAGAGCGCCGCACGCGCCCGACCAAACCCAGCCGCCCCAAGCCTCGACTTTAAGCCAGCAACGACCGCGAAGAGACACCGCACCGTCTACCTACCCCAGCAATGCCCTTAGCTCTCTATGCCGCCCTCGCTGGAGATGCCAGCCTGCATCGCTCGGTCCCCTCGTCGAGCTATAAAAGGAGGCCACCCCAGCCTCCATTCCTCACACCATTCGACTCCCCACTCACCATTGAGCCTCCCACACCTCTTTCCGGATCAAGGCGAGCACCACCGTGCCGGAATTGCACCGGAGTCCGCCGCTGCTGGAGGAGAAGGGCACCGTCAATTGCGGCCACCCCAAGCCTCGTCGTGACCGTGCCTCGCTTTGTTGTCATCTACCACGCCTTTTCCCCCATCGCCGAGCCTAGCTCGAGCCCAGGTGAGCCCCGCCAGACCCCCACCACCGCGCTAGGTCTAGTTCCTCGCCGGAGCTGTTTGTCGTCGACGATGACTCTCGGCCGTTAGATTAGAAGTTGATCGCATGGCTCAGATTCGCCCATACCGTTTCGCTTAGTTAGTTTCGCTGACCAGTGGGTCCGTGCTGTCAGCAGCCCGCTGCGCCGCGGAGTGCCACTGGGCCGGCCCGTTAGCTTTCCCGCGCTGGCCCAAAAATTCAAATAAGTGATTTTCCAATTTAGTTGAAATCATATTCTGTCCACTTATTCAAAAATCAATTCAGAGAGTTTCACTTAACCAAATGGCATGATTCAAATTTTGTTAGAAAGATAATTAAAATATCTATCCAGGCCCGTTGGATTTAAATCATTTGGAGTTAGAGATAATCTATAGAAAAAATAGCAAAACAGAGACTTTTGCAACTTCAAACATTTTTCAAAAATCAAACATAATAGCTTTTGAGTTGATTCCAACTCTCAAAAATCGCATTTGACAATACCAATCTGAATATGTAATAATATTTAGGTTTGCATGCAGTGACTTTGGACTAGTACCAAAATAATGCTATATAGGCATTTCTAGTCACTTTAAATCATTTAAATAGTAATCTTAAACTTTATAAAATGTGACCAACCCTTTAAATCACATTCCCATGTATTAGAATATGTGGTGATGACATGTGTCCACATGATCCCATATTTTAATTGGAGAATATTAAATCTTAATTAATTTCAATGAGTAGAAATTACTTTTCTCAAATAAAATAATTGAAACTAGTGCTTTAATGCATGTGATGATTGTGATGATGCTATATCATCAAGTATGAACCTTGGTGTGCTAAATAGATGAGTTAAGTATTGTTTGGTGATTGTGTACCCCATATTCATTGATAGACGATAGTGCCGACCAAGTCTACGAGGAGGAGGAGTTCTACCCTAAAGAAGACGAAGAGAACTTCAATCACTGCACCAATCAAGGTAAGCTATTATTAGAAATCTAGAACTAAGCAAGTTAACACTTGCCCCCTTTTAATAACTTAACATGCTTGGTTATACCTTTTGAGTTATACCCATCCCAAGTTTTACTTGCAAGCTTTACTCTTTTACTTTACCAAAGTTCTTTACTTTTAGTTAATGCTTTGTGAGGTTTTGGAAAGATAGTATAGATAGCATAAAGAGTATAAAACTAGGCCTATAATAGATGTCATTCTATGGCATGAGATTGAGATTAGCATCCCTCATTAGTGAACACTCTTAACTTAGTGGCTAGTGGTAAGCATAAAACTTGATCACTTTAAATGGGAATACTTGGTGAAAATGATTATGAAAACCTTGGAATGACGAGTCATTCTATTGAAATGTTTTGATATGTGTTGAGAAACACAAATGGATTTGATGATGAAAATGTTGAGGCATGAGCCTTAGCCCTTTATAAAAACTGATGGTTGAGTTCGGATGCGATATCATTCCAATTTTACCGTACAACCACAATACCTAAATTGGGTAAGGCTTAGCCGGAAGTTTATATGCATTAGTATGGGTTCCCTCGCGGAGGAGGTTTGAGCTGAGGCTGCCTCTTGATGTTGTCCACCTATGCAGTGCCCAGGATGGCAGATGATCATGGTTGGGAGGCCAAGCTCATAGGGGAGGTGCTTATACTAGAGTGTGTAAAGGAAGGTTATGATTGATTATCCGCATACTAAGTATGATGATTCAGGGTTATCCCTGATGGATGTATCGAATTTTGTGGTGAAAGTGTACCACCTCTGTAGAGTGTCAAACTATTCGAATAGCCGCGTCCGCGGTCATGGATAGTTGGAGTGTCCATACTATTCCGTTGTCAGATGTTTTCAAAACAACTTGTGAAATGAATTATGACATTGACCTGACCACAACAGGGTTGTGACTATGAAAACTAAGTTCCCACTTAGGTGATTTAGAACATTATTTTAGCTTTCTTTACTTCTGAACTCAGCTTAGGTTAAATTTAGCTTGTGCAAATAAACTTAGAGCTTAACATTCCTACTAGAACTACCTTACTTGTTAGTGATAGTTTGCGAGTACTTAAAGAGTACTCATGGATTTGTCCCTGGCTATTCCCGTGGCCATACTATGAGGAGGATTATCAGGAAGATGGACAGCAGGACGGCTACGACAACTAAGATCATCTCCCATCGTCAACATTGCCTGTGACACTGAAGATGGAGCCCACCGCTACGCTTATTATTCCGCTGCTTGTTTGTATTAAGACTAGATCATGAGATCCCTTATTTGTGTAAGACCTTATTATGGTTTGTAATGGATGATTTACTGTGATATCCAAATCTGTTATGTCTCGCAAAAATGGTAATCCTGGGATTGCGATGTATGGCATAATAGGCATCTGGGATTAAAAATCCGGGTGTTGACAATATTTGTACTATATGTCTTAATTATTTCTGAGATGTAATGTTCTTTGTTCTATTACCTTCTCAGAGCTAAACATCTCACCAAGGGCAAGGGGAAGGGAGCTTTGTCGAAGCCCTCGCGCCAGTCAAAGCTAAATTTGACTTCTCCTGCCGCAGCACCTCCGACTCCTGCCCCTCAGCCTTCTACGGTGCCGGAGATTACCCCATCTCCGACCGTCATAGAAGATCTGGCTCAATCAGCAGAGCCAGTGATCCTTGGATCATAGACTGTCGTCACCATGGGTGACTCAAGTTTTGATAAGGGTGAACCCTTTTCGGGTAATGATCCCTCGGCAAAGGTCTTCACTGAAAACCTCCTCAGTAATCAGGGAATTTCCAAACTTGGCCTTTCTCAGAAATCTACAGAGGAGATCCAACGGCTCGCCCGACAATGTGTGGAAAGTCAGACTATCACTGCGGAAGAAGAAGCACAAGAAGTAGAGGACATCAAGTACTCCAAACTTCTTGAACAAGTCCGTCTTTGCGATGAGAGGCTGAGAACCGGCGAGCTTCCACCACCACCAGTTATCCCACTCACCCTCGCCGAGAAGGTTACCACATAAGTGAACATGAGTTTGAGCAAACTTACTCATGAACAACATGTAAGTCGGAATTCCAACTTACCTTTTTACTTTATTCCATATCATATCCTCTAGGCCCCAAGCATGAAGCTAGATAGACAATACGGATTTATGTTTCCTTAGGATGCCAAAGAATGAACTAGTGTAGCCCCCAAGGCTCGTGCTGATATTAGTAAAGATATTAGCCCGAGTCTTTAGTAGACTTCTGACTCTAGCTATTCTGACTTACAGAAAGTTAATTCACATAACCAAGAATTGTTGAAGAATATCTGTAACAAGCAGAGAGAAATCAGAGCTCTCTGGCTGAAGGTAAACATTCCAGTACTCAAACCCTTCCTTTTATTTCATAGTCGAATTTTTGTTCAACTATTGTTCTTCTGACTATAGCACTAGTAAAGCAATCATGTGCTATGATTGAGGAGGCCAAGAATCTGAAGTCCCTGGAGGTGGAAAACAAGGACCTCCGCCAAGAGCTGAATAAGCTTAAGGCAGATCATGAGAAGAGCATTGCTCAAGTTTGCGAATCCTCCTCCATGGCCATCGAGGAGCACGATCGTAAGATTGTGCTCCAAGATAAGAAATTCTCGGATCTCAGGAATTAATTTTTCAGAGAGAAGGATATTGCCGAGGCACTCCGGGCTGAACTCCAGAGTCTTCGGGAGGAGAAGACCAAAGTTGACGATGTCATCTTCAGTATGTTTCCCTCTTTCTGACTTTTCTGCATCTTCCGACTCTTTGGAGTCCGGATTTATTTTATTAACCCTTTTGCATTACATGCGCAGGTCCTCTGAACTTATTGGACTCAGCCTCTACCGAATATCGCACTAGCCGGCTTACACAAGTCGGCGATTTGCTTCATGACTTCCGCCAATCCATTGAGGATATTGGAGAAGTTCTCAAGGTTCTGGACATGCATAGTATGTCCGTCTTTGAAGTGCGAGACAAGGCCAAGGAGATGCCTCAGCTCATCCAGGACCGGAACATGTCCTACGTGCAAACCGCAACACAGAACGCTCTCACCATGGTCATGAGCCACCATGGAAGCATGGAGATCTGGAAAGTGACTAGAGGGTATTCTATTGTGGATGAAGATGGTCATCAGTAGGACATCAAAGCAATCATGGACTCCTATGCCGAATATGGGTGCCATGTAGCTGACTTGGCCAGCTACGATATTCCCTTCTTCACTCGCGTAGAGACGCCGCCTCCGCCCGCCGAAGAAACTGGTGAAGCTTCCGACGACGAAGAAACCATCTCGGATTTGAACGTCTCGGAAAGATATCGAGGCGAGGCTGATGTCTCTAGTGATCTGACAGCTCCTTCTTCATCCCCTGCATCGTAGAGCATCAGAACAAGCAATGTATTATTCTGAAAACAATCCGGGTTATAAATCAGTAGTATGATACTTTTGCTAGTGCTAAGTTTTGTTTTATATCTTTAGTTCTTTTTGGCTTTATAATTTTTCGTGCCTAAAATATTTTCATAAGCACTTTATGTTTTTGTCTGTACTTATCATTTATCTGGCTTTCTGCCTCGTCCCTTTCGTGAGCCGGCCAACCTTTAGCACGGAAACTTTGCCGAGCAATGGAGCTCAATTGCTAAACCAGTTTAACCTCAGAAACAAAGCCAGCTTCCAGTACCAACAATTCACTACTCGGAAAATGCCCTGTCACATCCCAAAATTCTCCTAATTTTTGGAATGTGAAATAAATAAATAAGTTTGATTGATTGTCTGACTATGTTGAAAATTCTTAAAGAGAAGAAACTTTTGAATAGAAAATCCTCTCAACCTTGAATTCAAAATCTTATATTCTTTTGTTATAACCTAAGTAGCCATATAGGCAAAAGGGCATGGATTGATTATGGATTGTGGAATTGGTATGCAAGATTTCAAAATGAAAAATCATGAAGCATTTATAAGCATTTCATTACATCCATGCAAGGTTCTCACAAACTGAATCCAAATCCTGGTATCTAAATCCTATAGTCGATTTGTCCCTAAAGGAAATTAAATTGACTTTATAAAGCCCACTATTGTAAGGCATAAATTATTGATAATTATAGCCTAAAAAGATCCAATTAATATTACAAAATTTTAGAAACAAAATTGAGCTCATTTGGAGCTAGTATGAAAAAGTTATGGAATAAATACAAACACATAAAGATATAAATAAAAGGAGATATACAAGGATTTATAAACCTAATACTTCCAAACTAGTAAAAAGATTACAAATTTGATCCTATAATGATCTATTCAATTTTAGAAAAATTTAGAAACAAGAATCATGTCATTTGGAGTTCGTATGCAAAAGATATGAGGGAAACAAGATTAAAAAAAAAAACCTGAACGGGCCGGCCCAGCTGGACCGACCGGACGAGCCAGCCAGCCAGGATCGATCGGTTGGTTGTAACGAAAAGCGTGCAAAAATATGTTTTCTATACCTATCTCTATTCAAACTCTTATAACTTTTTATCTACAACTCCGAATCGACTTCCGTTTGTTTCTACTTGTTCTCTACTCCAAGGCATATCTCTACACCATCCTAAATCTCCATATAAAGTCGTGGAGCCATGGCTGTACGAGTTTCTATTCTCGAAATCCCGAATCTACCTATTCCCGAATCTTGTTTCGCTTTTTAACCCATCTAAACTTCGTCGTTTGCTTTCGGTCAAAAAACGAAAGTTGAAGATCTCGTCGAAATCTTTCAATCCCGACAAACCTCACCTCTTTTCATCCACCAAAGCCAGAGAATTTCGTATCGCAATATTTCAGATCTTACGGTGTAAATCCAAGATGTACTCGCGCTCGTTTCTTCAAATCCAAATTCCTTTGGTGAGAAGGTAGGAATAATGATTCCCCATAACTTTCATGTTCTGAGTTTTTCGATTTGACCTACGGATTTGTCTCTCTAACACAGATCTATTTCTTGTCTATTCTAAGCCAAATCGGGTCAATCTCTTCTTCTAGCCACCGGATCCTATCCAGACGGTCGAGATCCAATCAAACCAGTGCGTTCCATGTCGTCATCTCGGTCATCTTCCTCATCAACGCCGCGTCAACGTAAGGTCAACATCTAGTCCCAGTCAGCATGCAAAGTCTTCCGTTCGAATTTAAATTTGCATATTATAGATCTAACTTGTAAAATTCATTAGAAATTCATACCATGTCCAAAAATTGCGTATAATATACCAAATTGAAGATAATTTTACGTAGAATCATCTTATCAGAATAGATCCAACTTTTACTGTACGTGGTTACTGCAGTAATTTAATTAGTTTTATGGTCTTTTAGGTTAATAAATTCATAGGATATTATCTGTAACTCCGAAAAATATGAATAATATATCAAATTGAAGCTACTGTAATGTACTTTAAGAATACCTGGTTTGATCTAGTCTTTGCAGGTTATTTAACCCGTAGCAATTTAATTAGTTTTAATGGCTTTATAAATCATTAAATTCATAGTAAATTAATTGCTTGTCACAAAATACAAATGATATACCGATGGAAAGCTGGTTCCATGCAGATCATCAATATGCAATTATTTCAGCATTTTACTGTCAGGTTTTGCCGTGAAGGTTTAAATGGTTTAATAGCCTATTTAGAGTAATAAATTCATAAGAAAATAAATACTATTCAGAAAATTACAAATAATATGTCCCTGAAATCACAATTCCGTGGAGATTACAGATATAGTTTTTGTTTGATTTTTAGGCAACAGAAACTGTATGAATCACTAAAACCCATTAAACACTATTTAAATCATATAAAAAGATCTATAACTCGGATTATGGTGAATCCAACGCCTACTGGTTCGTATTAACGACCTCTATCCAGTAAACCCAAGAAACAAATTTAATTCTACAGTTAGAACAGGCGTTACAACAGAACTATCAAAACCCTTATATTGGCAAGTAATTATTAATAACAAGTACCCTATTGCATTAAATGAACCCACACATGCATCATATGATATATTAATGTTCATAAAACTAATTATAATCATTGTGTCATGTTAAATCATCATGCATGTTTTCGATCATCCTTGTTGTGTTTGCTATGTTTGCAATTGTTTTGATTGGAACTACCTTCTCGTATTAGATTGTTCGGAGAGTGCGATTGCTACGGAGAAATACAATCTAACACCCATATTATCAACATAAGGCAAGTTACACCACTTGTTCATAATTTTTGTCCCAGTTTTGATTCTATGCATGTGGTCTTCGAAATTCTGTAGTATGCATGTGTAGGATGTTCTAGTAGAATTTTTCCTTAGTATTATTTTGCAAGTGCGATGATTTTGTAGTATGCCATGAGTAGCTCTATACCTAGGATTTTCCATCCCAATAGGTTACCCCTGTTTTTGCTAAGTATTGCTTGCTATGCTATATATACAAAGTACCGTTGGGGGGTTCGAAAGACAAAGAATTTTTCTAAGTATAAAGGCTCTCTAGAGCAAATTTTTCTTCTCAAATCCACTTCAAAATAAAACTAAGTTTTCTTCTGGGCGGAATGGTTGTCGGGTCAACGAGTGTGAATTTTGGTGGAGGACGGCCGCCCAGGAATCAAAGAAGTCTGCCATGTTTCGGAATTCAGAAGCTTCCAGTGCAACCACAATACATTATGGGCTCTGTCTTGGCCTAGTACTTAGTGGGAAACCTCACCTGGGTACCAACATTTGGAGGATTATTGGCACGGTTGGATCCGGAAGGTAGAGGGGCTACTAAGGGAAAGCCTCGCCATGGTCTTGTGTAAAAAGGACTTGATCGTGGATTGTGGGTAAAGTGCACAAACTCGAGAGTATTGCAATCGATCGATCGGCCGTGTTCATATGAGAACAACAATGAGCGTCTGAAGGATGGAGCCTCTGAAGGATCTTCCTCTCTCTTTTCAAAAACAAAGTTTTGAAACCCCATGGCGTGCATAATATCGCCAATGGGTGGGAATTTGGGAACTTGGTGTGTAATATCCAAGTGATGCTTGGTGCGTAATATCCAAGTGTTTGGTTGTTTGGACACTTGGTGCGTAATGTCCTCATGTGCCACTCGACCGTATTATATCCAAGTGTTTGGTTGTTTGGACACCTGGTGCGTAATATCCTCGTGTGCCACTCGACCTTATTTTATCAAAGCAAATGTTTACAAAGTAGGACAATCCTCTCTTCTTCTCTCTACTTAAGAAAATTAGCTTTGAGCAAATAAACTCTACAGCCTATACCAGCCTTGCATGTAGAGATAGTCTTTTCTCTCCTTGGTGTAATTTGCCAATACATTCAAAGTATTGACCCAACTTGTTGGCTGCACGTTTCATGTGCAGAATTTCAGAGATCGTTGAAAGGTGCGCTAGGATCGCGGGTCTTCACTCAACCAGCCTGTGGCATTGATGGGACTCCAAGTTGTATTTATATCGCTTCTGTTGTAATAATGTAAACTCTGGATTATTCGATTCATGTAATAAAGACTTGTGTTTTACATGATATTTCATCGACTGTGAGTGCTAGCTATTGATCCAGGGACTAGCATGTTAATCGCAGGGACTTAGGATCCTTACCGATCCGAGGTCACTACAGATGGTATCAGAGCATAAGTTGACTGTAGATCGTGACCCTGGACATGGAAAAACCTTAGGACAATATTTTCTAAGTTATTTCAGAAAACTCTCATACTTCTCATCATCTACCTTTGGGGTTTTAAAATTTCTTAAGTCTCTTCTTTTCAACATTAGAAAATGACCACTACACACTTCAAGAAGAAACTTTCTCAAGATTACCTCTTCAAAGAAGATCATCTCAATGTGTTGATTAAGTCGGGACTTGAAGACCTCCATGAAAGATGTTCAAAGACTGAAGCTACGAGATTAAAGACTTCAAAGGCCTTAAATCAATGTTATTAACTGAAGAACTCGAAAGATTGAAGATTATGAAGAACATGAAGACTATCAAGAGCACGAACACTTTTGGAGACTCGAAGCCTCGAAGATTTCAAGTGACCTATTAGGAACCAAATCTGAATAAGATTTCGCTAAATATAGATGCGACAAATTGTTTGCTACCTTGTATGGTTTATTACCTTAGCTAATGAAAAACCTGTTTTCTAAACAAGAATTCTTGTATGGGTTATTCTTCTTCTTCCATACTCCATTCGTTCCTACCCTAAAACCTTGGTCAACTCGACGGATGGACCATATCAATAAGGAGGACAAGGAACTCAACTCCACCAAGCGTAAGAGCCACGCCGATGCAAAGAAGTGGATGCTCCAGGTTGAAGAAAGAATGAAGGATGCCAACATTGAAGTCAACAGAATGCTTCATTATGCCACCCAATTCCTAAAGGACGACGCTCCAACTTGGTGGGAGATGCAACACACCATTGATGATCATCAAGGGGTGATATCTTAGGAAGAATTTAAAGTGGTTCTACTTCAATCTCGTATCGTATACCAAAAATCCAAGAAGTTGAAGTCCCGAAACATTTAGCTTGCACGATCTATGGAGAAATAGGGCATATCACCAAGGAGCATCATGATCAGCGCCCCTACTGTGAAGGAAGGCACCCATCAGAAGAATGTCCCACCTCTCAAGTTACATTCTTCCTATGCGAAGGGACCAATCACAACCCCGCTCAATGCACCTCTACCCGGTGGTACATCAACTGAATCAACAAGTCAGAGACGGAATGCGCCAAGACCTCATGAAGCTCCGCGAGGACACGACAAATACAAGGAATGGATTCAAGACTCTAGACACCGCACCCAAAGTCATCACTTCGCAATACTCGACATATGAAAGGAATGCCCATTTTCCCCAAACTGGCTCAAGGAAACGATCAAGGCTTCCAAATGTTGAGGTAGAGCATGAAGAACCACAAGACGGGATATCCTTGCCAAAAAGGAGGAAGGATCTAAGCAAAGGTCCTATGCTTCCAGTGTCACAATCCTGGGCATTATGCTGATAATTGTCCAAAACATGTGAATGTAGCTGGAAAGGATAAAAAAGACGATGGTAATAGCAATAGAAGACCTCTATTAGGAGAACCAATCTGAGCTAAGTGAATCCTCGAGAAGTGACCTAGTCAATTTCTTTTAAGGGTGGTAGCATCCTAAAGGACCCCGAACCTTTCTTTCTTTCTAGCCTTCCCAAATCTCGGGACGAGATTTCTTTTAAGGGTGGTAGTCTGTCACATCCCAAAATTCTCCTAATTTTTGGAATGTGAAATAAATAAATAAGTTTGATTGATTGTCTGACTATGTTGAAAATTCTTAAAGAGAAGAAACTTTTGAATAGAAAATCCTCTCAACCTTGAATTCAAAATCTTATATTCTTTTGTTATGACCTAAGTAGCCATATAGGCAAAAGGGCATGGATTGATTATGGATTGTGGAATTGGTATGCAAGATTTCAAAATGAAAAATCATGAAGCATTTATAAGCAATTCATTACATCCATGCAAGGTTCTCGCAAACTGAATCCAAATCCTGGTATCTAAATCCTATAGTCGATTTGTCCCTAAAGGAAATTAAATTGACTTTATAAAGCCCACTATTGTAAGGCATAAATTATTGATAATTATAGCCTAAAAAGATCCAATTAATATTAGAAAATTTTAGAAACAAAATTGAGCTCATTTGGAGCTAGTATGAAAAGTTATGGAATAAATACAAACACATAAAGATATAAATAAAAGAAGATATACAAGGATTTATAAACCTACTACTTTCAAACTAGTAAAAAGATTACAAATTTGATCCTATAATGATCTATTCAATTTTAGAAAAATTTAGAAACAAGAATCATGTCATTTGGAGTTCGTATGCAAAAGATATGAGGGAAACAAGATTAAAAAAAAACCTGAACGGGCCGGCCCAGCTGGACCGACCGGACGAGCCAGCCAGCCAAGATCGATCGGTTGGTTGTTCCGAAAAGCGTGCAAAAATCTGTTTTCTATACCTATCTCTATTCAAACTCTTATAACTTTTTATCTACAACTCCGAATCGACTTCCGTTTGTTTCTACCTGTTCTCTACTCCAAGGCCTATCTCTACACCATCCTAAATCTCCATATAAAGTCGTGGAGCCATGGCTGTACGAGTTTCTATTCTCGAAATCCCGAATCTACCTATTCCCGAATCTTGTTTCGCTTTTTAACCCATCTAGACTTCGTCGTTTGCTTTTGGTCAAAAAACGAAAGTTGAAGATCTCGTCAAAATCTTTCAATCCCGAGAAACCTCACCTCTTTTCATCCACCACAGCCGGAGAATTTCGTATCGCAATATTTCAGATCTTACGGTGTAAATCCAAGATGTACTCGCGCTCGTTTCTTCAAATCCAAATTCCTTTGGTGAGAAGGAAGGAATAATGATTCCCCACAACTTTCATGTTCTGAGTTTTTCGATTTGACCTACGGATTTGTCTCTCTAATACAGATCTATTTCTTGTCTATTCTAAGCCAAATCGGGTCAATCTCTTCTTCTAGCCACCGGATCCTATCCAGACGGTCGAGATCCAATCAAACCAGTGCGTGCCATGTCGTCATCTCGGTCATCTTCCTCATCAACGCCGCGTCAACGTAAGGTCAACATCTAGTCCCAGCCAGCATGCAAAGTCAACCTGTCCAGTCAGCGGAATATTCCCTGGAATATTCCGTTCGAATTTAAATTTGCATATTATAGATCTAACTTGTAAAATTCATTAGAAATTCATACCATGTCCAAAAATTGCGTATAATATACCAAATTGAAGATAATTTTACGTAGAATTATCTTATCAGAATAGATCCAACTTTTACTGTACGTGGTTACTGCAGTAATTTAATTAGTTTTATGGTCTTTTAGGTTAATAAATTCATAGGATATTATCTGTAACTCCGAAAAATATGAATAATATATCAAATTGAAGCTACTGTAATGTACTTTAAGAATACCTGGTTTGATCTAGCCTTTGCAGGTTATTTAACCCGTAGCAATTTAATTAGTTTTAATGGCTTTATAAATCATTAAATTCATAGTAAATTAATTGCTTGTCACAAAAATACAAATGATATACCGATGGAAAGCTGGTTCCATGCAGATCATCAATATGCAATTATTTCAGCATTTTACTATAAGGTTTTTCCGTGAAGGCTTAAATGGTTTAATAGCCTATTTAGAGTAATAAATTCATAAGAAAATAAATACTATTCAGAAAATTACAAATAATATGTCCCTAAAATCAAAATTCCGTGGAGATTACAGATATAATTTTTGTTTGATTTTTAGGCAACAGAAACTGTATGAATCACTAAAACCCATTAAACACTATTTAAATCATATAAAAAGATCTATAACTCCGATTAGGGTGAATCCAACGCCTACTGGTTCGTATTAACGACCTCTATCCAGTAAACCCAAGAAACAAATTTAATTCTACAGTTAGAACAGGCGTTACAACAGAACTATCAAAACCCTTATATTGTCAAGTAATTATTAATAACAAGTACCCTATTGCATTAAATGAACTCATACATGCATCATATGATATATTAATGTTCATAAAACTAATTATAATCATTGTGTCATGTTAAATCATCATGCATGTTTTCGATCATCCTTGTTGTGTTTGCTATGTTTGCAATTGTTTAGATTGGAACTACCTTCTCGTATTAGATTGTTCGGAGAGTGCGATTGCTACGGAGAAATACAATCTAACACCCATATTATCAACATAAGGCAAGTTACACCACTTGTTCATAGTTTTTGTCCCAGTTTTGATTCTATGCATGTGGTCTTCGAAATTCTGTAGTATGCATGTGTAGGATGTTCTAGTAGAATTTTTCCTTAGTATTATTTTGCAAGTGCGATGATTTTGTAGTATGCCATGAGTAGCTCTATACCTAGGATTTTCCATCCCAATAGGTTACCCCTGTTTTTGCTAAGTATTGCTTGCTATGCTATATATACAAAGTACCGTTGGGGGGTTCGAAAGACAAAGAATTTTTCTAAGTATAAAGGCTCTCTAGAGCAAATTTTCTTCTCAAATCCACTTCAAAATAAAACTAAGTTTTCTTCATGGGAATGGTTGTCAGGTCAACGAGTGTGAATTTTGGTGGAGGACGCACCAGAATCAAAGAAGTCGCCATGTTTTGGAATTCAAGCTTCCAAAGGCAACCACAATACATTATGGGCTCTGTCTTGGCCTAGTACTTAGTGGGAAACCTCACCTGGGTACCAACATTTGGAGGATTATTGACACGGTTGGATCCGGAAGGTAGAGGGGATACTAAGGGAAAGCCTCGCCATGGTCTTGTCTGTAAAAGGACTTGATCGTGGATTGTGGGTAAAGTGCACAAACTCTCGAGAGTATTGCAATCTGATCGATCAGCCGTGTTCACGATAATGTAACAACAATGAGCGTCTCAAGGATGGAGCCTCTAAAGGATCTTCCTCTCTTTTCAAAAACAAAGTTTTGAAACCCCATGGCGCGTAATATCGCCAATGGGTGGGAATTTGGGAACTTGGTGTAATATCCAAGTGACGCTGCAGCGTAATATCCAAGTGTTTGGTTGTTTGGACACTTGGTGCGTAATATCCTCGTGTGCCACTCGACCGTATTATATCCAAGTGTTTGGTTGTTTGGACACCTGGTGCGTAATATCCTCGTGTGCCACTCGACCTTATTTTATCAAAGAAAATGTTTACAAAGTAGGACAATCCTCTCTTCTTCTCTCTACTTAAGAAAATTAGCTTTGAGCAAATGAACTCTACAGCCTATACCAGCCTTGCATGTAGAGATAGTCTTTTCTCTCCTTGGTGTAATTTGCCAATACATTCAAAATATTGACCCAACTTGTTGGCTACCGCTTCATGTGCGTAATTTCAGAGATCGTTGAAAGGTGCGCTAGGATCGCGGGTCTTCACTCAACCAGCCTGTGGCATTGATGGGACTCCAAGTTGTATTTATATCGCTTCTGTTGTAATAATGTAAACTCTGGATTATTCGATTCATGTAATAAAGACTTGTGTTTTACATGATATTTCATCGACTGTGAGTGCTAGCTATTGATCCAGGGACTAGCATGTTAATCGCAGGGACTTAGGATCCTTACCGATCCGAGGTCACTACATGCCCGCATCCGGCAATCAGACAAATAATCAAAGTATAGACTATAAAATTTAGATTTATACCCGATGGTAGCAATTTTAGAATCAGAAATCTAAACCAGAACAAACACGAGCATAAAGTACTTTCAAGTATTCTGGGATTTTTGACTGTGACATGATCATTCGGAAATAAGATGGTAAAAAACTTCTCAGAATTTTTTTGAGGCAACCAATACTTTATTTCTCATTGAACATGTACACATATATGATTACAAAGAAAGATAAACTAAGAATAAAAGGGACGTAGCTGCGCAATATTCCATGGTCTGTCTAATTCTTCCGGGTACGTACTGCCTCTAGCTCTCTTTCTTTTCTTAGTAGCAGGTATTTCTTTGACTAGCCACATATCAGTTAGATAGTAAGAACCATTGTGCAATACTCGGCTAACTAAAAAGGGCCCTTTCCATATTGGGGAAAGTTTGTGCTTTCTTTTCTGCACAAGCCGGAGAACCAAATCGCCCTTATTGAAAGACCGGTTTCTGACTCTCTGGCTATGATACTTGCGTAACTTCTACTGATAGGCTGTTGATCTCATCTCAGCAACAACGCGAACTTCTTCGACTAAGTCGAGATCATTTTGTCAAGTATTTTCGACATCCTCTTCAATATATGCGGCAACTCTAGGAGAAGTGTGTATCAAATCACTAGGAAGAACTGCTTCTGCGCCATAGACCAAGAAGAAATGTGTGTATCCGGTTGACCTATTCGGAGTTGTTCGTAAGCTCCATATTACAGAAGGTAATTCCTCTGCCCAAGCCCCCGCAGCACGTCGTAGTGGTGCTTCGAGTCTTGGTTTTAGGACTTGTAGGATTAAACCATTTGCTCTTTCGACTTGTCCATTAGCTTGTGGATGTGTGACTGACGCAATGTCAAGCGGGATATTTTGTTCGTTGCAGAATTCGGCAAGCTCTCCCATAGAGAAATTACTCACGTTGTCCGTGATGATGCTATGCGGATAACCGTATCGGATTATGACATCCTCGACAAACCTTCTGAGAGTTTGTCCATCACAACTAGTGACGGGTTTAGCCTCAATCCATTTTATGAATTTATCCACCATCACTAAGAGATAAGTAAATCCACTTGGAGCCCGTTTAAACGGTCCTACCATGCCAAGCCCCCAAACCGCAAAAGGCCATGCTATAGGTATTGTGCGCAGCTGATCAGCCGGAACGTGAGCTTGTTTTGGCGTACTTTTGGCAGCCTTTGCACATCTTGACCAGACATTCGGCATATGCCTTAGCTGTAAGCAGGAAAAAACCGCGTCGAAAAACTTTTGCCACTAGAGATTTCGCAGCAGCGTGGTGACCACACTCGCCTTCGTGGATTTATCATAAGATTTCCACTCCTTCTTACACAGCGCTGAAAGAACCTAGACACACTCCGCTTATCGAGCTCACCACTAATTATAGTATAGGATTTTGCTCGTCGGATGATCTGCCGGCTCAGAACTTTGTCTTCAGGTAATTTGCCATCTACCAAGTAGTCAAGGTAGGGTTGAGTCCAGCTGGGAATTACAGCCAGAACTTCTACTAAAGGTGAGTCGGATTTGGTCGGATATTCCTCATCCACTCCTTTTATAGAAGAAACTTTGAGGTGCTCCAAAAAAGCGTCATCCGGAACCTTTTTCCATGCAGAGCCTATAAGAGATTGTGCATTTGCTTCCTCATTTTCTGTTCGAGGGATGTGTTGAACGTCAAACCCTTCGAACAATTTAGATAGTTCGTCCATGACAGCTCTATATGCTGCCATGTGTTTATTCGCATTACAGATATTCGACACTTGTTGGGTAACAAGATCTGAATCTCCATAACACATCAAATGTCGGATGCCGATATCCTTAGCAATCCGGATTCCATGCAGCAGTGCTCCATACTCGACAATGTTATTTGTCGTCGTGACGTGGATCTGTAACACATAATTTTTTTTTCTCCTTGGGGTGATTTGAGCACCACGCCAGCCCCCGAGCCCTCGAGCCCCCGAGCGCTTTACACTCGTCAAAATGTAGGGTCCAGTGCTCCGACTCTGGGAGGGTCATATTCTTCGTTGTCTCTGTCCAATCAGCGACAAAGTCAGCGAGGATTTGGGATTTGCTTGTTGTACGAGGTTTGTACTCAATGTCGAAAGTTGAAAGCTCTGCCCCATTTTGTGACGCGTCCTGTGGAATCACTGTTGTTGATTATATCTCTCATGGGAGCTGTGCTCACCATGGTGATTCAGTTAAGACCTCGTTGAGATAATAACTCGGAAGCTGCACTAGGTGTTCCTGATTTTCCTCTGGTCTCTCCACTACCATGACGACACTTACGACCCTGTTTGTCGTAGCGAGATAGAGCAACATCGGTTCCTGTGGTTCTGGTGCTGCAAGGATGGGAGTATATGAGAGTACTGCTTTCAGGTCATGTAGTGCAGCTTCAGCTTCGTTGGTCCAAATGAACTTTTTGGTCTTTTTCAGGAGCTTGTATAGTGGTGCGGCTTTTTCACCGAGCTGGCTTACAAACCAACTGACTGCCGCAATGTAACTAGTTAGTCTTTCTACGGCCTTCAGGAGAGTTGGCCTGGAAATATTGAGTATAGCCTTAATCTTGTCTCGGTTTACCTCTATGCCTCTTTGAGACACGATAAAAGCTAACAATTTTCTAGCTGGTATTCCAAAGAAGCATTTCTTCGGGTTAAGCATTATGTTGTATTTTTGTAGATTGGCAAACTTTTCCTCCAAGTCATAAATTAACATTTCCTTCTTTTTGGACATCACTGCAATGTCGTTCACATATGAATGTACATTGCGTCCGATTTGGTCATGGAGGCAACGCTGCATAGTGCACTGGTATGTAGCTCCTGCGTTCTTGAGCCCAAATGGCATCGTAACGAAACAGAAAGTTCCGAAGGGGGTTATGAATGAAGTTTTGACTTTGTCAGAATCCTTCATCCAGATTTGGTGATAACCGGAATATGCATCGAGAAAACATAGGAGTTCCAAGGCTACCGTAGAATCGATAACTTGATCAATCCTAGGCAGAGCGAACGGATCTTTGGGACAAGCCTTGTTCAAGGCAATATAATCAACACACATCCTTAAATCAGTGGTGTCCTTTTTAGGGACCATTACAGGATTGGCCGACCACTCAGTGTGGATGACCTCTTCTATGAATCCGGCTAACTCGAGCCGGGCTAGTTCCTTAGCTATTGCCTTACGCTTTTCATCGCCAAAACATCATAGGGACTATTTGATGGGTTTAGCGTTCGGGTGTACATTTAGAGAGTGCTCGACAAGTTCCCTAGGTACCCGGGTCATGTCAGATGGCTGCCATGCGAAGATATTTTGATTTGCTTGGAGGAACTTGACGAGCGCGCTTTCCTATGCGCTATCTAGGCCTACACCTATCTGGGTCACCTTGGAGGGGTCATCATCCTTCAATGGCGTCTTCCTGGCTCTTCTGATGCCTTGAACTCCGGATTCAGCTTTGTCACCTCCTTCTTTGTTGCGGGCATCTCGGACGGATCGATGGTCTTCTTGATCTTCTGGTACTCGTAGGCGTGCAACACGGCTTTAGTAAAGGCGGCATTTCCGTCCCCGCACTCTCACGCCTTCTTCGGGTCTCCCCTGATTGTGATCACGCCTTTGGGACCTAGAATTTTCATCATATTGTAAATGTAACACGGATGAGACATAAAAGCCTAGTAAGCCGGACGTCCGAATATAGCGTGGTACGCGCTCTTGAACAGGACCACTTCAAAGGAAAGTGCTTCCATCCGATAGTTCTTTGGAGTTCCAAATGTAACATCCAATGTGATTTCTCCTAGGGAATTTGCTTGTCTTCCTAGGATAACTCCGTGAAAAATCACAGAGCTATAATTCAGCTGGGTCTCCGAGATTCGCATCCAGCGTAGCATTTCGACAGACAGGATGTTAATGCTGCTGCCGCCATCCATGAGAGTCTTGGAGAAACCATAGCCATCAATAAGTGGATTGACGACTAAGGCGTATTTTCCTTGCCTGTGCAACTTAGGCGGATGATCGGTAAGGTCAAAGGTGATTGCCACTTCTGACCAGTCCAGGAATTGGGGGACAGCCGGAACTGTTGTGTAGAGCTCATGCAGAACTGCTTTCTTGACCTTAGCTGGTTGAGATCCGAGGAAGGGTGACATAAATGTCTTTCTTTGTTGGGAAGTTTTTCTTTCCCTCCATCTTGGGATTTGAAGGATCAGCTTCCTCCATGTCGGAAACTTCCGTGGTCTCTTTATCTTTTTCGGGATACTTCTTTCCCTTCTTCCGCTTAGCCCTATAGCCAGCAGTATCGTCTTTCTTGATGTCGTCATTAAAACGACACTCGGCATTTGTGTGGGATGAGCCCCCATTGGCATCTAAGTGATGCACACATGGGTTATTGGCAATGTCGCCCCAAGAGTAGGTTTTGCCAGGTTGCTGGTATCCTCTGCCCTGGACTCTTGATGTCCCATGACCGTGTCCGCGGCCGCCGCCATGTCCTCCTCCTCCTCTAGACCCAAAAGTAGCAGTGACCACTGCCGTTTGCGCGTTGGGTTTTTCTTCCGAGGTATTATTGCGCTTCTGACCTTGCTGCTTTGGTTGTTTTGCCGACTGTCGCACAACTAGGGCGTTTAGTAATCCCTCTGTGTCGTCGTCAGCATATGCATACTTGCTCGCTATTTCTATCATCTCTCCCAAATCAGTGACCTTGTCACTTTTCAAGCGATGACGTAGTAAACCAATTGGGAGTCCTGCAATGAAAGCTTCAATCGTAGTTTGGTCATTTACTCCTTCACAAGAGTTCTTAGTGTTGATCCATCATTCGAGGTAATCTCGGCAAGTTTCTCTGGCCTTCTAGGTGCAACGTTATAGGTCTCCTACCGTACAGGGCCTCCGATACGTGCCTTCGAAATTCCGAAAGAACACACTTTGCATGTCATACCAGCTGTGGATGGTGTTCTCCGAAAGTTCATTGAGCCATGATCGCGCCATCTTCCGCAACATAAGTGGGAGATACCGGGTCGCGGCCAGGCTGTTTTCGCCTTTGGCAATGTAGCAAGCTTGGAAAAAGTCCTGGAGCCAAGTATTTGGCCGAGCTACACCATCGTAGGGTTGGATGTGCCTTGAGATAGCGAATCCTTCCGGGAATCTTGTTGCTCTTCTGAGTGGTCTGAAGCATTTTGGGCCCACGTATATATCAACGTTTTCATAGTGCCACGCCTCTATATTGGAGTTAATCCGGTGTATCGTGTCGCTTGGCGACAGAGATCGCCGTCCTGATTGACGGCTGTGGCTGTGGTGCCTTGGAGCCGGACTTCGGCTTCGGCCACCACCTCCTCTGCCACGACGCCCTCCTTGGCCTCCTTGGGAACCATTGTGGTGGCTACTTGGTGCGGAAGGTGGATTGTTTCCGGCTGGTCACCAGTCTTCGTCCGGAGCATCATTATTCCGGTTCTAGGGAGGATCTTCATTACGACAAGCCCCCTGCTGGCTTGACTCGGCACGGTGTTCATCGTTCCTTCATCCGTCATTCCCATCGCAATGGGGTTCAGCTGGACTGCTTGTATGTCGAGGAGGTGGCATTCTTTGCCGGTCCTCCTCCCAATGTTTCTCTTTGTCTTCTTCCCTATGATTGTTCGACTCTCGTCGGGGAGGATTTCTCGGATACAGTGCAGCAATCGCCTCTTGCTCGGCGTATGGAGCAATGTTGCGCCAGTCACGTGCAGCTCTATGGTGCTGTCCTGAAGATACGCTTCTTGAGTGATTATCTTCCTAACGGTTGGAACGGTGATGCTGTTCCGGAACCCGTTGGGGTCTTATGTTGCTCCAGGCCGAATCCATGCGACATTGGTCTGATTGAGAGATCAGTTTTCTGCACCCGGATTTCACGACCTTCTACTGCTCTAGACCCATGGTGAGTAGCTTAATGTCCAATCGAACCTCCTCTAGGCCTGGATTATTCGCTAGGATGTCTTGGGCTGCAGCGGTGTTTTGCACTGGTGTTGGATACACCAGATCTCCATTACTATTGAGCTAAGGCATCCCCGGATCTCCCTCAAATAGAACCTTTCGTACTTCCGGAAATTGATTGTCACGTGTGTGTCATTTCCGGTTCTTCTCATGTTGCAGAGAGATGAGCTTCTCCGGAGTAGCCATGTGCTTCTTCTCTTCCTCGATGTTTTTGGCTTCATCCAGGAGTACTTGGTGACGCGCTTCTAGGGCTTGGGCCCTTTCTTCCAATTCTGCAGCAGTGTGTTCTGCTGCTGTAGGGATAGGTGTGGTTAATGCAACATCGATGAGTTTACGGGCACCTGCGGTGATCAAGTGTCCATCCACCGACTCTTCTTTGGGCTCGTCTGGGATAAGTGCTCCATCCGAGTCTTCCTTGTATTCCTCGGAAATCACCTCCTCTGTTGGAAGTTCTTTTGTCGGGGTCTTGTTCTTCTTGTTCTTCTTCTTTGCCTTCTTGGCAGCGTCGGTAGCAAAGACGACTTTGGGTCCGTTTCCCGGAGTCAAGCTCTCATCGGTACTTTCGGACATCTGGACCTCGGGATTATCTCTGAGATCCATTTCATCTTCCGCTTTGGGAGAGTTTTCTCTGGATCCTTCATCCATGGCTTCTCCTTCTTCGGCATCTTTGGAGTTGAACTCCTTCATATTCCGCGGAGAACTTCCAGAAATCCGCCGATGTCATCGAGTCATCCGAGGATGCGGGTAAGTCGGTATTTGTTCCGATTGCCTCTAGCACCGAGTCTTTGTTGTCTGCAGCATCGGCAGAGCCAGATCCGGATCAAACATATTCGACAAAGTGCGACGTCTGGGTCCTGAGGTAGTTGCGGCTTTCCTCGATGGCATCTTCGAAGATCTTGATGGTTTCGAGAACCGCATGCACATTTGCGCCTTGCAGCATCATGCGCCTCAACGTATGCCTCAGGAAGGGTGGTCTATTCTGGTGTTGGCAGAGCCAGAACCAAGGTTATTGTGGTGCTCCTCCTGGACTTCGACCTCGGTGGGTAGATCGATCTGGGATTCGGCCTCACTAGGGAGATCCACTCTAGATTCGACTTGAACCGCAAGATCTGCTTCAGGTGCGGCTTTCTCCACTATCTCTGCAGCAGGTGCGGGCTAGGTGGGATTAGGGTTTTCCGAGATCCAGAACTTTGCCGCCTCTGTGGACAAAGGGGACCCAGAAATTTCTTCTGCCTTTATCATCACCGTTGGGGTGGGTGGGACAAGTTCAGCAAAACCGATGTACACATCGATCTCGCCAAAGGACATGATGGTGTAAGCAGTCACGACCTCCCTAGCTAGAATCCAGGTCTCATCAAGAACGACGAGAGAGACGTCGCTGGCGTAGAGGATGCGACCGACGACGATAGTCTCGCTGATTCTGATTCTTGTAGATTCTGCTCAGAACGCATATCCAAAGCTCACTTGCCCCATGGTGGGCGCCAACTGTCGTCGGATTGATGACAAGTACGCCATGAGGGGGTCCTTGAGGTGTGTGGAAGAGAGGGGTGTGAGACGTACGGTGTTCCGGGATGGTGAGCACACAAGTTTACCCAAGTTCGAATCCGCCGGCTTTGAGCGGATCCTACTCCTCCTAGCAATCCAGTAATACGGCAGAGCCGGAATATGGGTTACAAGGGTTTCGCCTGTGCGAGTTGATATTGTAGACTATTGTCAGTGTGCCCTAAAGGCTCTCCCTAGGACGGCTTATATAGATATCCGGCCTAGGATTTATAGGAGAGATCTATCCGGCTACGACTAAGAGTCGGTTACAGAGTACATCTTGAACTACAAGTAACACTACGGGCCTATGTCGGTAAGTCTTTTGGGCCTTCTCGTAGCTGGACTGGACTCCGTCTCTTCTCCCTGACTGGGCCGCTCATGAAGCAAAGCTCTAACCCGAAGTGGGCCACCCTGGTCAGTGAGGCACAATGAGGATACCTGGAAAGTATATCCCCAACAGGGAGGGTAGCAACTAGAGAATCAATGCCCACACAATTAACATGTGTTCTACTTGTACCAAACATATACACATAGATCGGCTCTGAAACCACTAAAGGGGTTCCGTGGTAGAAAACAAAAAAATCCTACGGTGAACACACTTAGCCAAGATCTATCTATGCGTATGTAAATTAATGAGAGGGGATTCGGGGTTCATACCTTCGAAGACCGAAAGTGGTTAACGTTCCAAGGGGAACATGGAAGAAGTAGTCAAACTCGCCTGACCTCAAGGTTACCATGCTCCTCGATGGTCACCCTAGTCCTTGTACGATGTATCCGACCTCATGGTCATGTTGACGTCCAAGCTCGAAGCTCCAAGAAAATGCACCACAAGTGCAGTGCCTTGTGGCCTTACACACATACGGTGTAGAAACGTCTCTCGGGTTCTGGTCTAGCAACGAAGCTGAGGAAGATTGATCTGGACCGATTCCGGTAGCACGACGGTGTGCATATGGTGTAGAAACCCCTATCCTCGTGTGCAATTCCAACCTTGGGAACCACACATGAGGGAGAGAGGGAGAGGTAATAGGAAAATCCAATTGTGGGATGGATTTGGGGAGAGGAGTGCCCCTCTTTATATAGGTGGAAGGGAGGTAATACCTCCCTGAAAGTCTCGGGGTGGGACTAATCAAGGGAGGAGGTGGGAGGACACACGCCAGCCAGCCCCCACCATGGTCCCCACATGGGGGGGAGCCCACAAGAGCCCTCCTTGGCCCTTCCTAGGCTGCGACCCCCTTTTGGGCCTCCTCCGATGAGGCTCACAGTTAGGTGGGCTACCCCAAAAATCCATTTTAAATAGTATTTTTAATATTAATTAATTTAATTAATATTAAATACATATTATTTAATACCTGTCATTCCAAACCACCTTTCGGACCCTTCTGATCATCATCAGATATCCCCGAAGCCATTTTGGTATCACTCTAGAACTATTCCACAGTTCTCTCTCTTTTCTCCTACGATCTTGGATTAATCCCTAAATGTCATCTACCCTTAAGTGTGACACCCTACAGCTCGAGAATACATATACATGGTTGAGACACCTCTCCGATCAATGCCTTACAGCGATGTCAGTGAACACATGATGGCCCCATGCATTCCATGAATAACTTGATTGTTTGAACCTAGAACGTCGAGTCTCATTCCCTTTGCTCTATGATACCAAGTTTGTCCAAGATCTGATTGCCAGTATCGACATACCTAGTTCGATCTGTTGTAATTATGCCCTAGAGGCAATAATAAAGATGTTATTATTATAATTCTTGTTCATGATAAAGTTTATATTCCATGCTAGAATTGTATTAAGCGGAAACATTAATACTTGTGTGGTTTGTGAACAACACCGTGTCCCTAGTACGCCTCTATGGACTAGCTCATTGATCAATGATGGTTAAGGTTTCCTAACCATAGACATGAGTTGTCAATTGATAATGAGATCATACCATTGGGAGAATGATATGGTGGACAGACCCAAACTAAGCGAAGCAATTAGATCGTGTCATCGTGTTCGTCTTTGCGAAGATTTTCTTATGTCAAATATTGTATTCCTTAGACCATGAGATAATGCAACTCCCTGGTATCGGAAGAAAGCTTTGAGGTCATCAAATGTCATCCTATGAGAGGGTGATTATAAAGGTGTCTCTCAGGTGATCGGAAAGTATCTGTTGTGTTGTATGTATCGAGATGGGATTTGTCCCTCCCAAGTCGGAGAGATATACTTCGGGCCCACTCGGTAATCGATATCAACACCGCTTGCAAGCATGTGATTAAGGGGTTAATCACAAAGTGATATCGGATTACGGAACGAGTAAAGTACTTGCTGTGAACGAGATTGAACTAGGTATGACGATACCGACGATCGAATCTCGGGCAAGTAAAATATCGTGAGATGAAGGGAATATAGATATGGGATTGATTGAATCCTGGCATCGTGGTTCATCTGATATGATCATAGATGAATGTGTGGGAGTCAATATGGGTGCCCAGACCCCGCTGTTGATTATTGATAGAAGATCATGTCTGCATATTCTCGAACCCGCAGGGTCACACACTTAACGTGTCTCGACGCTAGGATAGATTGGATAATTAGTTTATGAATTTTTGTTCGGAGTCTCGGATGGGATCCGGGATATCACGAGAGGTTCCGGAATGGTCCGGAGAATAAGATTCATATAAGGCAGTGCAGTTTTTGGAGTTCGGAATTGTTCCGGGTTAATCGGTATTGTACCGGAAGCTTCTAGAACCTTTCGGAAGGGGGCCAACGTGGTCCCACCTTCCGGGAGGGGGCATGGGCCTATGAGGGAGTGTCCTTGCCGCATTGGGCCAGGGGCACAAGGCCCCATAGGGCCCAGCCGATCCTAGATAAGTTTAAACTCGTTTAAACTAGAGATAGGGTTTCTAGATAAGGGATAAGATTAAATCGTTTAAACTAGAGATAGGTTTTCTGGATAAGGGAGAGTTTAAATCGTTTAAACTAGAGATAGGCTTGGAGGATGGGCATGGGCTGGCCGCACCCCCCCTCTATATATAGAGGGCTGGTGCGCCCCCTCCCTACCCCTAAACACACCTTCCTCCAAACCCTAGTAGCCCTGCTGCCTTCCTCTCCCCCTCCCGACTGTTTGCAGGCGAAGCCCTGCTGCAGAAATTCTCCACCATATACACCGCACTGTCGTGTTGTAGATCCAATCTATCTCTCCACCATACTTGCTGGTCCGAGGAAGGAGGAGACGTCGAGGTGCCGCACGTGTGCATCTCACGGAGGCACCGCCACTTGTGGTGCTAGATCGGATCGGATCGCGAGGAGGAGAAGCGAGTACGACTACATCACCCACGTTCCGACGAATGTTCCGCTGTGCGAATCTTCAAGGGTATGAAGATCTAATCCAATCTCTCTCGTTGTTTGCATCTCCTAGATTAGATCTTGGCTTTCCTCTGCTCGCTCAGAAAATTTTGATTTACTATGCTGTGAAACCCTTCAGTGGTATCAGAGCTAGATCTATGCGTAGATGTGATTCACGAGTAGAACGCAACATGGTTGTTGCGGGCGTTGATGTTTTCTGTTGCAAGCCTCTTGTTTGTGTTCTTCTTATGACGCGGGATAGTGAGATTGAAGCGGTCCAGGCCAACCTTACGCGACGTCGTCATGAGACCGACTCGCACTTGACGTGTGGCTTGTACCACACATGCGGCTGGTGGATGTCAGTTTCTCTCACTATAGTTTTCATGGGATTAATACCGGAGTTTGGCAACCATAATATCACCGTTGTGGCTTTCCGTAGGTAAGAGTCGTTCTTAGCATCTACTCCCATAAGCCACGTAAAACATGCAGCAACAAAGTAGAGGCGTCTAACTTGTTTTTGTAGGGAGTGTTTCTGTGATATGGTATGGCCCAAGATGTGATGTGTATATTGTATGCGATGATCATGTTTTGTAATGTTTCACGACTTGCATGTCGATGAGTACACAACCGGCAGGAGCCATATGGTTGTCTTTATAATTGTGTATGACCTGCGAGTCAACTTCTTATACGCCATGGAATAGCTTTACTTTATCGCTAAGTAGTTAGCAATAGTTGTAGTTGCTATTCGTGGTGGAGGCAATCATGGTGGAGTGATGGAGATCATGCCGGAACGCACAAGATGGAGATTATTGCGCGAAGATTTGCTATACCATGTCACATAAAGTTATATGCATGTGATGTTTATCCTTTTATGTATCTTATTATGCTTAGATCGCGACGGTAGCATTATAAGATGATTCCTCACTTAAAGATCAAGATAAAAACTGTGTTCTCCCCAAGTATGCACCGTTGCGAAAGTTCGTCGTGTCCAAGCATCACGTGATGATCGGGTGCTATAGACTCTACGCTCACATACGACGGGTGCAAGCTAGTTTTGCACATGCGGAAATACTTGGGTCTAGCTTGACGAGCCTAGCATGTACAGACATGGCCTCGGAACACAAGAACCGAAAGGTTAAGCATGAGTCATATGAATGATATGATCGACACTTCGTTGTCCACCATTGAAACCACATCTCTTCTCGTGAAGATCGGATTAGGTGTGGTGAATTTGGATCGTGTTCACTAAACAACTTGAGGGATGTTGAATTTAGTGGGAGTTCATCTAGTAATTTGATTAAAAGTTGAACTAGTTATCATGAACATAGTCTAAATTATACTTGCAAATACTGTAGATCCAATGGCCAAGTCCAACTTCAACTTCAACGTTTTTGCTGAGATAGAAAAGATTAGAAACAATGGGTCTAACTTCACCAAATGGTTCCGCATTCTGAGAATCATTCTCGCTGGCGGACAAAAGGACTATGTCCTTGAGAAAGCGCTAGGTGACGCCTGTGCTGTAGATGCGCCGGCTGATGAAAAAGCTGTTTATCAGTCGCGCAAGGATGATTATGATTTGATTAAGATCGCCATGTTGTATGCTATGGAATCGGATCTTCAACTTGTTTTGAGGAGTTCGCCGAGCCCTTTGAGATTCTCGAGGAGCTGAAAAACATGTTTCGGACTCAAGCCCGTTCTGAGAGATATGAGATCTCTAAGAAATTCTTTAACTACAAGATGGAGGAAGGGATTTCCGTTAGTGAGCACACCATTAAGATGTCGGGCTACACTCAACGCCTTGAGCAACTGGACTGCAAGATTCCATAGGAGCTCAAGATTGACACTCCTAGCTGCAAAAGTTTTGTAGTTGATCACAATCAGATTGGTTCCACTGATATGATCACTGAGCTCTTTGATAAGATGAAAGTAGCGGAGGTGAACATCAAAAAGAATAATCATGTGTTGATGGTCAACAAGCCCCCCACCTTTAAGAAAGGTAAAGGTGCAAAGAAGCCCTTCAAGAAGGGCGGCGGCAAGCGCAATGCCCCTGCTGAGAGGAAGCTCAGGTCTGGTCCTAAGCCGGACACTGAGTGCTTCTATTGCAAGGACAAGGGTCACTGGAAGCGCAACTGTCCGAAGTACTTAGCGGACAAGAAGGCTGGCACCATCAAAGGTATATTTGATATACATGTTATTGATGTTTTCCTTACTAGCCCTCGTTGTAGTGCCTGGGTATTTGATACCGGTTCAGTTGCTAATATTTGTAACTCAAACAGAGCTACGGAATAGGCGGCTGACTGCGAGGGATGAGGTGACGTCTTGGCGTTGGCAGCGGATCAAGAGTTGATGTGATGGCCGCAAGACGCTCTCCTTAGTTTTACCTTCGGATTAGTTTTAAACCTTAATAAGTGTTATTATGTACTGCGTTGAGCATGAACATTATTTCTGGATCGTGTTTATTGCAAGACGGTTATTCATTTAAATCAGAGAATAATGGTTGTTCTATTTATATGAGTAACATCTTTTATGGTCATGCACCTCTTGTGAGTGGTTTATTTCTTCTAAGTCTCGAAAGGGATGAAACACACATCCATAACATTGAGGCTAAGAGATGCAAATTAGATAGTGATAATACTACTTATTTGTGGCACTGTCGTCTAGGTCATATTGGTGTAAAGCGCATGAAGAAACTCCATTCTGATGGACTTTTGGAGTCTCTTGATTTTGAATCATTTGACACATGCGAACCATGCCTCATGGGCAAAATGATCAAAACCCCGTTCTCCGGTATGATGGAGCGAGCAACGGACTTGTTGGAAATCATACATATCGATGTATGCGGACCGATGAGTGTTTCGACGCGCGGTGGATATCGCTATTTTCTCACTTTTACCGATGACTTAAGTAGATATGGGTATATCTATTTAATGAAACATAAATCTGAAACGTTTGAAAAGTTCAAAGAATTTCAGAATGAGGTGGAGAACCATCGTATGTAAAGATTAAGTTTCTATCCGATCGTGGGGCGAATATTTGAGTTATGATTTTCTCACGCATCTCAAAGCAAGTGGAATCGTTTCACAACTCACGCCGAACACCACAGCAATGGTGTGTCTGAACGCCGGAATCGAACCCTATTAGATATGGTCCGATCGATGATGTCTCTTATTGATTTGCCGTTATCATTTTGGGGTTATGCATTAGAAACCGCTGCATTCACTTTAAATAGGGCTCCATCTAAATCCGTTGAGACGACACCGTATGAACTGTGGTTTGGTGCTAAACCTAAGTTGTCGTTTCTTAAAGTTGGGGATGCGAAGCTTACGTCAAGAAGTTGATGCCGGACAAGCTCGAACCCAAAGCGGAGAAATGCGTCTTCATAGGATACCCTAAGGAAATTATTGGGTATACCTTCTATCACGTAACCGAAGGCAAAGTGTTTGTCGAAGAACGGTTCCTTTCTTGAGAAGGAGTTTCTCTCGAAAGAAGTGAGTGGGAGGAAAGTAGAGCTAGACGAGGTTATTGAACCTTCTCTTGAATTGGAGAGTAGCGCAGCACCTGAAATTGTTCCAGTGCCACCTGCACCAACAATAGACGAAGCTAATGACAAGGATCATGAAGCTTGGACGATCTTGCTCTTGAACGTCGCGAGTCGACAAGGTCGCGTGCCCCTCCCGAGTGGTACGGCAACCTGTCTTGGATCTTGTTAGTAGAAGGCGTGAACCTACGAACTATGAGGAAGCGATGATGAGCCCAGACTCGAGAAATGGCTAGAAGCCATGAACCGAATTGGGATCCATGAGCGAAAACCAAGTATGGACTTTGGTGGACCCTCCTAGCGACCGAAAGGCCGTTGAGTGCAAATGGATCTTCAAGAAGAAAGCGGACGCGGATGGTAATGTTACCGCCTATAAAGCACGGCTTGTTGCGAAAGGTTTTGACAAGTTCAAGGTGTTGACTACGATGAGACTTTCTCTCCGTGGCGATGTTTAAGTCCATTCAGATTTTATTAGCAATTGCTGCGTTTCATGATTATGAAATATGGCAAATGGATGTCAAGACGCTTTCCTCAATGGCAACATTGATGAAGAGTTGTATATGATGCAACCGAAGGTTTTGTCGATCCTAAGGATGTTGATAAAGTATGCAAACTTCAGCGTTCCATTTATGGATCAAGCAAGCATCTCGGAGTTGGAACCTTCGCTTTGATCAAGTGATCAAGAGCTTTGGATTTGTTCCAAATTGCTCAAGCTTGCATCTACAAGAAAGTGAGTGGGAGCTCGGTGGCGTTTCGGTACTATATGTGGATGACATATTGATTATTAGAAATGACATCAACATGCTTAACGATGTGAAGAATTATTTGAACAAGTGTTTTTAATGAAAGACCTAGGTGAAGCTGCTTATATATTGGGCATCAAAATCTATAGAGATAGACAAAGATGCTGATAGCTTTAAGCCGAGTACATACCTAGACAAAGTTCAAAAAGGTTCAGAATGGATAAGGCATTGAAAGGTTCAGGGCCTATGTTGTCAGGTAAGATATTGAGCAAGGCTCAGTGTCCAGCTACGGTAAATGATAGGGAAGCTATGAGCAAAGTGCCTTATGCCTCGGCCATAGGTTCCATCATGTATGCCATGCTGTGTACTAGACCGGATGTGTCCAATGCTCTTAGTTTGACGAGCAGATATCAAAGTGATCCAGGAGTGGAACCTTTGGACAGCCGTGAAGAACATCCTAAGGTACCTAAATAGGACTAAAGAAATGATCTTAGTCTATGGGGTGATGAACACTGCGTCAGAAAGGTTACGTCGATGCTAGTTTGACACCGACAAGGATGATTCTAAATCTCGAACGTGATACGTATATATTTTGAATGGAGGAGCTGTGAGTGGAGAAGCTGCAAGCAAAGCGTGATCGCGGGATCTACATGAGAAGCGAATACATGGCTGCTGCAAGCGTCAAGTGAAGGAGTTTGGATCAAACTTCATCATCGAAGCTTGGCGTGGTTCCAAGTGCATTGGAACCACTATAGATATTGTTTGACAACAATGGCGACATAGCATTCTCTTATGAACCTAGATATCATCCAAAGAAAAAGCATATAGATAGATAGTTTCATATAATCCGAGATTATATAGCGGATGGAGATCGAAGATCAGAAAGTACATACAGATCTGAATGTCGCAGATCCATTGACTAAACCTCTTCCACGTGTAAAACATGATCAGCACCTCAGTGCCATGGGTGTGAGATTGTTGCCAAATGTAAACTAGATTATTGACTCTAGTGCAAGTGGGAGACTGTTGGAATTATGCCCTAGAGGCAATAATAAAGATGTTATTATTATAATTCTTGTTCATTATAAAGTTTATATTCCATGCTAGAATTGTATTAAGCGGAAACATTAATACTTGTGTGGTTTGTGAACAACACCGTGTCCCTAGTACGCCTCTATGGACTAGCTCATTGATCAATGATGGTTAAGGTTTCCTAACCATAGACATGAGTTGTCAATTGATAATGTGATCATACCATTGGGAGAATGATATGGTGGACAGACCCAAACTAAGCGAAGCAATTAGATCGTGTCATCGTGTTCGTCTTTGCGAAGCTTTTCTTATGTCAAATATTGTATTCCTTAGACCATGAGATAATGCAACTCCCTGGTATCGGAAGAAAGCTTTGAGGTCATCAAATGTCATCCTATGAGAGGGTGATTATAAAAGTGTCTCTCAGGTGATCGGAAAGTATCTGTTGGGTTGTATGTATCGAGATGGGATTTGTCCCTCCCAAGTCGGAGAGATATACTTCAGGCCCACTCGGGAATCGATATCAACACCGCTTGCAAGCATGTGATTAAGGAGTTAATCACAAAGTGATATCGGATTACGGAACGAGTAAAGTACTTGCTGTGAACGAGATTGAACTAGGTATGACGATACCGACGATCGAATCTCGGGCAAGTAAAATATCGTGAGACGAAGGGAATATAGATATGGGATTGATTGAATCCTGGCATCGTGGTTCATACGATATGATCATCGATGAATGTGTGGGAGTCAATATGGGTGCCCAGACCCCGCTGTTGATTATTGATAGAAGATCATGTCTGCATATTCTTGAACCCGCAGGGTCACACACTTAACGTGTCTCGACGCTAGGATAGATTGGATAATTGGTTTATGAATTTTTGTTCGGAGTCTCGGATGGGATCCGGGATATCACGAGAGGTTCCGGAATGGTCCGGAGAATAAGATTCATATAAGGCAGTGCAGTTTTTGGAGTTCGGAATTGTTCCGGGTTAATCGGTATTGTACCGGAAGCTTCTAGAACCTTCCGGAAGGGGGCCAACGTGGTCCCACCTTCCGGGAGGGGGCATGGGCCTATGAGGGAGGGTCCTGGCCGCATTGGGCCAGGGGCACAAGGCCCCATAGGGCCCAGCCGATCCTAGATAAGTTTAAACTCGTTTAAACTAGAGATAGGGTTTCTAGATAAGGGATAAGTTTAAATTGTTTAAACTAGAGATAGGGTTTCTGGATAAGGGAGAGTTTAAATCGTTTAAACTAGAGATAGGCTTGGAGGATGGGCAAGGGCTGGCCGCACCCCCCCTCTATATATAGAGGTCTGGTGCTCCCCCTCCCTACCCCTAAACACACCTTCCTCCAAACCCTAGTAGCCCTGCTGCCTTCCTCTCTCCCTCCCGACTGTTTGCAGGCGAAGCCCTGCTGTAGAAATTCTCCACCATATACACCACGCCGTCGTGTTGTAGATCCAATCTATCTCTCCACCATACTTGCTGGTCCGAGGAAGGAGGAGACGTCGAGGTGCCGCACGTGTGCATCTCACGGAGGCACCGCCACTTGTGGTGCTAGATCGGATCGGATCGCGAGGAGGAGAAGCGAGTACGACTACATCACCCACATTCCGATTTAACGTTCATTGTGCGAATCTTCAAGGGTATGAAGATCTAATCCAATCTCTCTCGTTGTTTGCATCTCCTAGATTAGATCTTGGCTTTCCCTCTGTTCGCTTCCGTAGAAAATTTTGATTTACTATGCTGCGAAACCCTTCACGATCTTGTTACCGACAAACACATTTACTCGTTCCTGTGATATTACATCCCCATGACCTAGTCAGATGTTTGCAAACTTGTAGATGTAATCTAATCGACTGGGCCCAGGGTATCTATCTATCACTCGGATGTGCAAATCCCGATCTTGATACATAGTGATGGGGTTCGCTGCATAGAAAACAAAAAAATTCCTATGGTTGCAACCACCAAGATCATATCTAGGAGATACATGTAATGGGTTTCAGATGGACTTACCCTCGAAGACCGTAACGCGGGATAACATTCCCGCAAATAAACATGGATGGTTTAGAGTGTACACGACCGTCCTCAAGGACACGCAGACGATCAGCACCACAAGAGGCAGCCCCTCCGTAATCGGTCACATGTACGGTGTGCCGACGACTCTCGAAACCTCGCTCCAGCTGGGCAGCGGAAGTAGCGGATCCTAGGGAACTCTAACAATGCTACGCCATGGTAAAGATCATGGAGGGGAAGATCTCAAGCAGGGCTTCACCTAAGCACCTTTTCTAGTGGCAATGGACAAGGCTATCAAGAGGGAGAAGATGCCAACCAAAGGGCATATGAGAGAATGGGAATGTGAGAGTGTGTGAGCGGAGAAGGTCTACACCTCCTTTTATAGGGGGAGGGGGCAGCCCCCACCCATACCCGGCGGCCAAAGAGGGTGCCCCCTCTCCTCCCTCATTCATGTGGGTGGACTCTCCACTAACATAATTTCAATCTCCACTTTATCCCTTTTATTCTCCACTCAAAAACCAAAAGTCCTTCCATTAAAGAACTTTAATTCTTTTGTTATAATCCAACTAAATTTAATGAACAATTCTTTTAATGCATACTTCATTTAATGAACACATTAAAATTTTGATCCCTTGCTTTGTTTCGATACCCCGAAACCATTTCAGCAGATTCGACAGAACAAATTCTTGCGATGTCCATTATCTTCTCTTGTGTTCCCTATCCGCTCAATTGCGTAGACTAACCTTAAGTGTGTCTCCCTATGGGTTCGAGAACTATCTAGACATGATCAAGACTTTCTCCGATCAATAATCATTAGTGGGATCTTTATATCCATAATGACTCCCACTAGTTCCATGAAAATCCAATGATCGTTGTCGGGGGGTGACCCCCGGATAGGCCAAGCCAACGCTAACTGGCCAGCTCCAGGGAAAGCTGGTTGGATGGCCACAAGACAAAGCACCTCAGCCAGGTGATACGCTTCACCCGGTCTACATCAAGATTCCCTGGCTGGCCCGGCTAGCCGGGGGCCAGGATAGCTAGTTGGGTGGCCACCTCTACTCCGCCGCCTCGGGTCCGTTGGCTAATGGTACAGGAGGGGGTGACGCTCCTTGCTGAGCGCACCCTTGACCGGACAGGCTGGCGCTACCAGACGAAGGCACCAAAGCACTAAGGCTAGGAGATGACGGACAAACTCCCGGCTAATGGATAAAGCGCCAAGCTAATGGTTAAAATGCCAGGTGATGCCCAAAGCGGAGGCGCTGAGACGCTGGGGAACTGTCCCCTCCTCTACTGAAGCTTGAGAAACACCCTGGACCGGACCTAGCCAGCAGGTCGGCTTTGTAAACCCAAAGCCCAAAATAGTGAACCCTAGAGCCCAGATCGTAACCTACCCTTCTAGTAGTATATAAGGAGGGTAGTGCTAGGGTTCTGGGTAAGGAATAACAAGTTAGAAGTTAGCTGGAATCTCCAAGTTGTGGAATCCATCTTCCTCTAGCTCCCAAGTGTAACTAGTGAAACAACTCAAGGAGCATCTGTACTGAGCATTCGCTCCCCCATATTGGATCCTTGCAGGAGTAGGAGCATTACCTCGACAGGAGGGCTCCAAACCTGGGTACATCACTGTGTCTGCAGTATCTGTGCCCAACCCGTTGCGAGTAGCCACCGATAACATCCTGATTGTCGCCTTTCATCCCATCCCTGATGGCACTGCCGTGTTCCACACCACAACAGTTGGTGCCCACCGTGGGGCACAACGCTTCTGCTGGGCTCATCTTTCGCACGGGACTTCCGCTCATCGCTGCTGAGCGAGTCGCCTCTGGCCTCATCCTCACTTTCGGCTCTTTCGACTGCATCCTCGACACGCATCCTACTTCAACGGGGAAACTTTCTCAAGTGACGGCTCCGTCATGCACTTCCGCGAGCAAAGGTCTACATCGCCACCATCGCTAAGGAGTTCCCTAGCAAGGTCATTGCTATCTCCGGTACGCCTCCAGGTTTCTCCGCCCCACTCCACACGAGAGGTAGTGTCTAATGGCCCAAAATATATCGAGCTTGTTGGGGAACCCCAAGAGGAAGATATGATGAGCACAGCATCAAGTTTTCCCTCAGTATGAAACCAAGGTTTAATCGAACCAGTAGGATCAAGGAAACACCCCAAAGGTGTTGCTAGCTGAACGTTGGCAGGGCGCACTACCGGTGCCAGTAGCAATGTGGAGACCTGCACAACACAACCATAGAACTCTGTCCCCAACTTGCGATGAGGTTGTCAATCTCACCGGTTTTACTGAAAACAAAGGATTAAACGTATCGAGTGGAAGAAAGTAATAGTTTGCAGAAAGTAAACACAAAGCAGTAAACAGTTGATTGTAGATTGATAGTAAAAGAAAGGACCGGGGTCCATAGTTCACTAGAGGTGGCTCTCCTTAAGATAGATAACATGCTGGGTGAACAAATTACAGCGGGGCAATTAACAAACATCGAGAAAGCATACAAGCATATACTAATCATCTTGACTCCTTTGAGATTCGATTGGGCATTACAACACTATACATAGACCGTCATCCAACTGCATCTATGACTAATAATACACCTTCAGGTTATCATCCGAACCCCCTCCAGTATTAAGTTGCAAGCAACGGATAATTGATTATGAATTGCGTGTAAATTAAACAATACGACTGTTCTATGAACAAAGGATTGTTGTTTTCTCCCTAGTAGCAACAACACATCTAGTACCTTAGAGATTTCTGTCACTTCCCCAGATTACCAGAGGCATGAACCCACTATCGAGCATAAATACTAACTCTTGGAGTTGCTAGCATCTACTTGGCCAAGATAGCTACTAACAACGGAAAGCATGCAAGATCACAAATAACAAAGACATGATAGAATCAATAATCAATCTGAAATAGCATCTCAATATCCATCAGATCCCCGCAAACACAACATGCAGAATTACAAATAGATGATCTTCATCATGAACGGAGCTCACAAGATCTAAACATGAAAGCACAAAGGAGGAGAACCAGCCATCTAGCTACTACATGGACCCGTAGTCCAGATATGAACTACTCACGCATCACACCGGAGCCTTGCATGATGATGAAGAAGGCCTCCAGGGTGAATTCCCCTCTCCGGCAGGGTGCCCAGAAAAGCTTCAGATCCCTCTCGATCTAGGGATGGAGATGACGGTGGCTACAAACTCTTTCGTGGAATTTTGGTCGGATACTTAGGGTTTCCGTATCAGAGGCAATATATAGGCGGAAGGAGAGGCCGAGGGGGTGCCTGGGGCGGCCAGACCACCCCCTGGCGTGGGGCAGCCCTGGCCGCGTGGCTAGGTGGTGTGGCCAGGCCCCAGCCACTCTCCGTCTCGTATTCTTGCTCCAGGTGTCCCTCGGTAAAGTAATGACTTTGGCTTTTGTCCCATCCAATTCCGAGAATATTTATTTTCTGACTTTCCTGGAACCAAAAACAGCAGAAAACAGGCAGCTGGTACTGTGGCTCTTGTTAATAGGTTAGTCCAAGAAATCATATGAAAAGTACTCCAAAGTGTGGAAAAAACACAAGAAAGTAGATAAAACCAAGCATGGAACATCAAAAATTATAGATACATTTGCAATGTATCAACATCCCCAAGCTTAACTCCTGCTCGTCCTCGAGTAGGTAAGTGATAAAAAGAAATAATAATTTTTGAGGTGACATGCACCATCATAAACTTGATCAAAGTATCTGTAAAACATTCAAGCTGGGATCATAGTACTTCAATCATAACATGAAAGACAAAGTTCTAGCAATAAGACAAAGAAACTATATTGCAACATGAAAAGGCACAAAGAAAGAATCATGAATAACAATTCTTGGCAAGACGTTTGTTTGTTTCACACAAAGAAAACATAGCATAGTGGCATTCAGCTTGTCCCTCATAGAGTAGCAAACATAAATACATAGGACACCTTCAAAGTTTATAAGAGTGACTAGATAAAAATAGTTTAAAACAAGCAATATCAAAGCTATGCATCAATCAACAAGTCTTGGGACAATGCACATAGAACTAAGAATGACCACTATGCTCTCAAAGTAGGTGCATAAAGATAGAAGGTGGAGACTCAACATAAAAGTAAAAGAAAGGCCTTCATAGAAGGAAGTAGGGAATCAAGTCTCATAAAGAGCTTCCAAAAATTATGGCACTTAATAGCTTTCAGCTCTCATTGCCCCTATCATAAGCATCTTGAAGTGATTAAGGTTAAAGTGAACAAACTATGGTGTATATGCTTGACGAAGTATAAGTTGGCAATCTCATGTCCCTTGAATACGAGGGCCACTCCTCATGCTACTCAAGTTTAGTCACCGGTAAGTTCTTGTCATTGTAAGTACATGTGTATCATAGAGAACCGCCAACGGGGTACCCCTTGCCCGATGATACGGAAGAATCCCTATATCAAAATGACAAGGCAAGCAGACAACGAGCATCTCAGGAATCTTCTTATTTACCATGGGAATATGGTGCTTTTTTTCTCTCTTTCCTCTTTTCATAATCTTTTTTTCTTTCTCTTTTTTCTCAATATCGGACTCTTTTTTATAAGAAGAATGCTTCATAGACAACTCATTATGGTTACGCTGCAGGTTTCCACCATGTTAGCATGGATTAGACCAGCGACCCAGGCGTTTCTATAACACATATACATAACTCCATGGACTTACAATCTCCCCTTTCATTTCACACCGACGACATCCATAGACAAAAGAGCATGATATCAACTAGGTACAAAGTACAAGTGCAATGTTGAAAGCGTTCCCCATGATAGCATGGTTTTTCTAATCCCCAACAAATAAGTGCAAGCATATACAACATAGACGACATAATGGTTCAAGTTTATTAAGGGCAAGAAAAGTAAAGTGTGCCATCAAGTTCGTGAGAGATTTAATCACTAGTTTTCTTATAACAAGTTTAATTTGGAAGGTAGACAAAAACATGAATATACTTGGAATAGCATATGCTAGTAGGTAGGTATGGTGGACTCTTTAGAAAACTTTGGTTTAAGGAGTTGGATGCATGAGTGGAACTCATACTTGGTTGTGGAGGCTAGCAAAAGACTAGGAGCGACAAACTAAGGGAGCAATAATGGCCATAATCATGCAGAGCGACAAAACATCATTGATTAAAGCATAAAGTGATACTACAAGTTGAAAACTAAAGGATCATAAAGGCTTATGGTGACTTGGGATAGTCATAACATGGTGTGAGCATGCACCAAGTCAACCCAAATAAAGCATCAAACGAGAATACCACAATACTATGTTTTAATATGCTAAAACAACACCATGATTCTTCAAAGGCACATTAAGCAATATCAATTGTTTATAACAAGTCATGCTACAACAAAGAATACTATGCATAAATCCAAAACAATATCAAGCATGGCATGACAAAGCATAGGCCATAGTCAAAAACAAGCTCTCTTCAACAGTTAAGCATGGACTTTCCTACCCTTTTCCAAACCAAACCAAACTATTTGAAAACCAATGTATGAAAGAGGAGGTCCAACCAATTTATTCAGCAAACTAAGCAAACCAAGAAAACAAAAAACCAAAACAAAAAAGAAGATGCTCCAAGAATAACACAAATGTGCATGAAACAATAAAAATAAAGCGTTTGGAAGAAACCTGGGATTTTTATTAATGAAGAAGGGGATGCCTTGGAGATCCCCAAGCTTTGACGCTTGTACTTCTTGGATATTTCTTGGGCTCACACACGTGGCATCCCCAAGCTTGAGCTTTAGTCCATTCTTCATCTCATTACTCATTCCTTCCATACACCTGCAATTTTTCCTTCATACAAAACTTCACACAATCTTTATTAGCAACATTAGTGCACTCAAGATAATAAGTCTTTAGGTTCAGTTCCAACACCAATAAAACTTCCATTAAAACAAAATATACTTTAGCACTTCCCTCAAAAAGCTCAATTCTCCAAAAGAACTCAAAAAGGAACCAACACAAAGCAAATGCAGAAAATGGCAGAAATCTGTCAAAACAGACCAACAGGTAAAGACGAATTTCTTCGAAGATCTTCTGTTGCTCAAATCAAAAAGTGTTGAACTAACAAAAGTTAGATAACAACCTGGGGAAGAAGCACAAAAATTCAAGCCTCAAAAGGACGTACAGAGGTTTTACACGAATTTTTACGGTGAAGCACAGAAATCTGTTTCGGGACAGCAACTTTCCCAATCATTACTTCTCTCTCATTAGAGGTTACTCTTGGCACAAAAAGCTAATAAAAAGGATAAGGAGCAGTTATTACTGAGGTAATAACTTCCAAGACTCATCTAAAACTTTTGGGTTATCTCCCAATAAGTACTTTTCTTTAACGCCTTTAAGTTAGGCATAAGAAGTAAGAAAAAGAATCAATTGTTCTCAAATGAAGAAGCATTAAGATTAATACCAGAAATATTTTCATCAAGGCAAGGTATCTCATCCAAATAAGTTGTAGATGATCCTCTCTCAATGCTCTTGGGTTCACTATTTTCATCAAACGGGTTTTCAGGAACAATCCAATCAAGATTCTTTTCTATGGCTTCATGCATTGCTACAAGTTTAAAGGGTATTGGTATCTTAATTTCCTCCCCATTAGGTTCAGTTTTGTTCATATTTTCTCGTGTACCAACAACATCTACACATGAGCCTAGCATATTGAAATGTTCAAAGACTTTTCTAGCTTCCTTGGCAACATCATAGAATTCCTTAAGCAAAGTTTCTAGAATAAAATCTCTCTTTTCAGGGACATCAATTTCTTTAAGTTTAAGAAACATTACTTGAATCAAGGGGCTAAGGTTAACAAACCTAGCTTCCAACATGTGAACTAAAGAAGCTGCAACAATTTCATAGTTTGGAGCAAGTTCTGCAAGGGATCTATCTTCAATGTCCTCATGCTTACTAACATGATTAAAGAATTCTTTAATATTTTCTTTTCCAATTATAAAGCCACTACCTATTGAAAGGTCTTTCAGGGTGAATTTAGGGATCAACATGGTGAGCTAAGGAAGAGGTAACAACTATAGAAAGACTTGAATTTTTTTGTGTTTTTAATAAATAAAGCAAACTTGTAGAACTATTTTTTTGTGTTTTTGATAAAGAAACAAGCAAACAAAACAACAGTAAACTAAGCAAAACAAAAATAACAAAGTAAAGAGATTGGTTATGAGGATCTCCCCTTGTGAAGATGTCCTTGACTACTCGACAACGGCGCCAGAAAAGTAGCTTGATGGCCCAAAATATATCGAGCTCGTTGGGGAACCCCAAGAGGAAGGTATGATGAGCACAGCAGCAAGTTTTAACTCAGTATGAAACCAAGGTTTAATCGAACCAGTAGGAGCAAGGAAACACCCCAAAGGTGTTGCTCGCTGAACGTTGGCAGGGCGCACTACTGGTGCCAGCAACAACGTGGAGACCTGCACAAAACAACCACGGAACTCTGTCCCCAACTTGCGATGAGGTTGTCAATCTCACCGGTTTTGCTGAAAACAAAGGATTAAACGTATCGAGTGGAAGAAAGTAATAGTTTACAAAAAGTAAACACAAAGCAGTAAACAATTGATAGTAAAAGAAAGGACCGGGGTCCATAGTTCACTAGAGGTGAACAAATTACAGCAGGGCAATTAACAAACATCGAGAAAGCATACAAGCATATAATAATCATCTTGACTCCTTTGAGATTCGATTGGGCATTACAACATTATACATAGACCGTCATCCAACTGCATCTATGACTAATAATCCACCTTCAGGTTATCATCCTAACCCCATAAAGTATTAAGTTGCAAGCAACGGATAATTGCATTACGAATTGCGTGTAAAGTAAACAATATGATTGTTCTATGAAAAAAGGATTGTTGTTTTCTCCCTAGTAGGAACAACACATCTAGTACCTTAGAGATTTCTGTCACTTCCCCAGATTACGAGAGGCATGAACCCACTATCGAGCATAAATACGAACTCTTGGAGTTGCTAGAATCTACTTGGCCAAGATAGCTACTAACAACGGAAAGCATGCAAGATCACAAATAACAAAGACATGATAGAATCAATAATCAATCTGAAATAGCATCTCAATATCCATCAGATCCCCGCAAACACAACATGCAGAATTACAAATAGATGATCTTGATCATGAACGGACCTCACAAGATCTAAACATGAAAGCACAAAGGAGGAGAACCAGCCATCTAGCTACTACATGGACCCGTAGTCTAGAGATGAACTACTCATGCATCACACCGGAGGCTTGCATGATGATGAAGAAGGCCTCCTGGGTGAATTCCCCTCTCTGACAGGGTGTCGGGAAGAGCTTCAGATCCCTCCCGATCTAGGGATGGAGATGACGGCGGCTACATACTCTTTCGTGGAATTTTGATTGGGTACTTAGGGTTTCCGTATCAGAGGCAATATAAAGGCGGAAGGAGAGGCCGAGGGGGTGCCTGAGGCGGCAGACCACCCCCTGGCGCGGGCTAGGCCTGGCCGCACGGCCAGGTGGTGTGGCCGGGCCCCAGCCCATCTCCGTCTCGTATTCTGGCTCCAGGTATCCCTTGGTAAAATAATGACTTTAGCTTTTGTCCTGTCCAATTCCGAGAATATTCATTTTCTGACTTTCCTGGAACCAAAAACAGCAGAAAACAGGCAGCTGGCACTATGGCTCTTGTTAATAGGTTAGTCCAAGAAATCATATGAAAAGTACTCCAAAGTGTGGACAAAACACAAGAAAGTAGATAAAACCAAGCATGGAACATCAAAAATTATAGATACATTTGCAATGTATCAGCGTCGAGGTCATTTGCAATTTCCGGCCCAGGCGAAGGATGGCGCCCACCTCCGAAGTATGACGCAGGCGCTAAGGACCCTTCTCCACAAGGGCAAGGCGTAGACCCTCTGGTGGATTCCATCCAAAACCTTCGCATCCCCATCGCCACTGAGATGGATCCAGTTGTCGCGGAGGCCATACTGGAGACCACATGCCAGAGCCTCCTAGAGGAGGCCAATAGAGTCGCCGCACGCCAATGATGCCTGGACAGCACCGAGCGCGAGTACAACACTGCGCATGGCTTTTCCCGCCTACCCGGCGTGAACCAGCAGCTGCCGCTGCAGGGCCGTAACCTAGGCTCGGAGCTATACCACACTGTTGACTCGCGCGTGGCGGCACCTCGCCTGGTCTACAGCACCCCGGCCAAAAACATGAGGCGGCGGAAGCTATTGCCGTAGAACTTAGCCACCTAGAGGGTGACGAGTGGCGCCGCCAGGAGGCACGCGTCCATCTCCTTGTGGCAACAGCTAACTGGCAGCAGGACGAGGCAAGCGCAAGCCTAGGCGGTAACAGCAAGAACTAGTCGCCCTCTGTGTCCAAGGCAAGGACGAAACCGACCGCTCCTACATTACTCGATGGACAAGCATGCACAACTCCTGCGAGGGAGTGCGCGAGCACTAGGCAGTCGACTTCTTCATCAACGGCTACAGGGACAGATCCTTGCTCAAGCACAAGCCTCACCGGGTAGAGCCTACCACCATGGCCAAGACCATGGAGATCGCGGACTAATACGCCACCGTGGAGGCGGCGATGAAAAGGTCCGTCCGGCTGGACGACTAGGGGCAAATCATCTTGCAGGTCACCGCGGATTGACGCCACCCAGAGGGGAGAAACCACAACTCTAAGCGGCATGATAACCGCCATGGCAAGAGGAAGGAAGACTAGCCGGATAAACAATATGGTTCCAGGCAGGTAGCATCAGTCCAGGAGGATCCGACTGTGGGAGGCAGCCGGAGACAGAAGCCCGACGATCGGCCACCTCAGCCCAAGTACACCATCAAGTCGATGCTTGATGGCCCATGCAAGTTCCATAGCGGCGGCAACAAGCTGGCAACCCACACAACCCAACAATGCACCTAGATGAAGAAAATGTTTGAAGTTTGTGGCTTACCACCACCACCCCCTCTTCCGCCAGCCATGGACAGCAAGACAACCGGGAGTGGCAAAACTGCCAGGACGAAGATGTTGGATACTACCCTCGCCGGGTAGGGAACAACCACATCTTCACCACCGAGCCGGAAACCAAGCATAGCAAAAGGCACAGCGAGGCGGTGGTGAATGCAATCATTCCTTCCGTCCGCCAGTTCCTGAACTTGTTAGAGTAGGAGGTCAAATGGAGTCGGAAGGACCAGCCAGACGTTCTACCGCATCTAGGCACATACGCTATGGTTCTGGACCCCATCATTATCTCGAAGAAACACTCGTGCAGATTCTCCCGCGTCTTGGTGCATGGAGGAAGCAGCATCAACCTCCTACACCGTAGCTCCCGCGACCAGCTTGGCATCAACGAGTCTGAGATAGAGCCATCCACCACCTCCTTCCGTGGAGTTGTTCGGGGTCCATCGCATTCGCCGATTGACAAGATCCGGCTGGATGTCATCTTTGCTATGGAGGACAAATTCCACCGCGAACGTATCTGGTTCAAGGTGGTCAACCTCTGCAGTGCTTACCACGCCAGCCTGGGATGCCCCGCGCTCACCAAGTTCATGGCGGTGCCACACTACGTGTACCTCAAGATGAAGATCCTCGGGCCAAAGGGAGTCATTACCATCGCGGGTGACTACATGCGGTTGGTGGAATGTGCTATAGGTGGCTCCAAGATTGCCGAGGCCATGATCATTGCAGAAGAGAAACGCATCATCATGTAGAACATGGCGGCCCTATAGGCGGACATGCGAGCTGGCGAGCCAAAGCCAGCCGGAGAGGCACAATTCAAGCCGTCAAAAGGCACCAAGAAGATCCTGCTGAACGAGGCCGATCCGGACAAGTTCGTCCTGGTCGGAGACGGCCTTGATAGCAAATAGGAAAGCGCGCTCATCGACTTGCTCTGTGAGAATCGGGATATCTTCGCATGGTCCCCCAAGGACATGCCTGGTGTTTCGAGGGAGCTCACCGAGCACTCTTTACATGTTAGGATGGATGCAAAGCCGGTTAAACAGTCACTACATTGCTTCACAGAAGATAAAAGAAGAACCATCGGAGAGGAGATCACCCAGCTGCTCGTAGACGGATTCATCATGGAAGTGTTCCACTCGGAATGGCTGGCAAACCCAGTACTAGTGCTCAAAAAGAACAAGACTTGGCGCATGTGTGTTGCCTACACCAGCCTCAACAAAGCATGCCCCAAGGATCCGTTTGCCCTGCCACTGATAGACCAAGTGATCCATTCCATAGCCAGCTACGAACTGCTGTCGTTTCTGGATGCGTACTCCGGCTACCACCAGATCCGGCTAAACCACGTTGATCAAATAAAGACAACATTCATCACCCCATACGGGGCCTACTGCTACACCACCATGCCATTCGGACTCAAAAATACAGGCGCTACATATCAGTGCTACATGTAAAAGTGCCTACAATCGCAAATTGGCAGAAACATGCACGCCTATGTCGATGACGTGGTGGTCAAAACAAAGGAAAAACAGACGCTCCTCGAAGACCTGAAGGAAACCTTCGCCAACCTTCGATGGTTCCAAATGAAGCTGAACCCGGAGAAGTGCGTGTTTGGTGTCACAGTCGGCCAGCTCCTCGGTTTCCTCGTCTCAGAGCGTGGGATCTAGGCCAACCCGGAGAAAATCGGCACAATCGAGCGCATGCAGCCGCCGCAGAACCTGCGTGACATGCAGAAGTTCACCAGATGCCTGGCCTCCCTCAACCGGTTCGTCAGCCGGCTGGGCGAGAAGGCATTACCCCTGTACCAGCTCATGAAGAAAATAGACAAGTTCATTTGGATGGCACAGGAAGATGAGGCCTTCCGTGACCTCAAGCGTATGTTGTCCTCTCCGCCGGTACTAGCGACCCCATCCGCGAAGGAGCCAATGCTGATGTACATTGCAGCTACTAACCGGGTTGTCGGTATCGTACTGGTGGTTGAGAGGCCAGGAAAGGCTCAGCCGATCCAACGCCCGGTGTATTACTTGAGTGAGGCACTCTCGCTATCAAAGAAGAACTACCCCGACTACCAGAAGCTGGTGTACGGCATGTACATGGCCGCCAAGATGCTAAATCACTACTTCCAAGAGCACTCCATCCGGGTAGTGGTGCTGCCCCCCTTGTCTTAGATCATCGACAATAAGGACGCCACGGGACGGTTGGCGAAATGGGCGAAAGAGCTCGCCGCGCACTACATCCAGTACGAGCCAAGAACGGCGATCAAGTCTCAGGCCCTGGCGGATTTCCTCGTCGATTGGGCAAAAACGCAATACCTACCTCCGTGTCCTGACTCCATGCACTGGAAGCTGCACTTCGAAGTGTCCAAAATGTACGGTGGGCTCGGAGCCGGGGTCGTCATCACCTCTCCCAAAGGAGACCGGCTAGAGTATGTGCTGCAGATCCACTTCCGCGCGTCCAACAATGTCACCGAGTACGAAGCACTCGTGCATGGCCTCAACATGGCAAAAGATATTGGCATCAGATGCATCCTCTGTTTCGGCGACTCTGTCCTGGTGGTGCAGCAAGTATTGGGCGACCGGGACACCAAGGATGCAAACATGGCACTATATCGCTTCTTCGCACACTAGCTATGCACCTGTTTCGAAGGATGTGAGTTCCACCATGTGCCTCGACCAAACAATGAATCCGCAGATGCACTCGCCCGTGTAGGCTCAACAAGAGCAGCAATACCGCCTGGAGTAGCCCTCGAACACCTACGCAAACCCTCCATCACGCCATCGCCAGAATCCGACTCCATCGTGCTAGACGCGGACCCGGGGACTGCCGGCTCCATCCCGGGGATTGCCTCCTCCATCCCGGGGACAGCCACACCGCACCAGGGGACTGCCGCCTCCATCCCGAGGACTGCCATACCACACCCGGGGACTGCCGCCTCCATCCCGGTGACTGCCTCCTCCGGACTCCCACCCGGTTGGCCGCCTGACAAGCCCGAGCCGGCTGGGAGTGAGGCTGATCATGCAAACTGTCCTCTCTATCTGGGAGACATTGTCATGGGGCAAGCCATTCATGGATTTCCTAGCCAAAGGGGAGCTACCGGATGAAGAGGTGGTGGCAAGACAAGTGAAGCGCAGAGCAAGTGCATACACCATCATCAACAATGAGCTTTACAAGCGCAGCGTGGGAGGAATATACCAATGCTACATGAGCCGAGAAGAAGGAATCCGGTTGCTGGTGGACATTCACCAAGGCGAATGTGGCCATCACGCATCATCAAGGGCAATAGTGGCAAAGGCGTTTCATCATGGATTCTACTGGACCACAGCACTGGGGGACGCCGAGCAATTGGTAAAGGCATGCAACGGATGTCAGTGATTCACTCAGCATAAGCACACTCCATTTTCAACACTCAAGACGATTCCCATCACCTGGTTGTTTGCCGTCTAGGGCCTAGATATGGTGGGCCCATTCAAGACAGCGTGATCCGGCATGACACACTTGCTGGTCGCCATGGACAAGTTCACCAAGTGGATCGAGGCAAAGCCAATCAAGAAGCTGGATGGACAAACTGTAGTTAAGTTCTTCACCGACATCATCACAAGGTTCAGCTACCCCAACAACATCATCAAAGACAACAACACCAACTTCGCCAAAGGGGCCTTCACGCGTTTCTGTGGTGACAAGGGCATCCGCCTGGACCTGGCCTCTGTTGCACATCCCCAGTCCAATGGCCAGTGCGAGCAAGCAAATGGCCTAGTCCTGGCTGGAATCAAGCCAAGACTGATCGAGCCGCTGATGAGGACAAACGGTTGCTGGATAGAGGAACTGTCGGCTATACTCTGGAGCCTGCGAACAACTCCCAACCGCTCCACCAGATTCACACCATTCTTCCTCTTCTATGGGGCAGAGGCAGTCCTGCAAACCAACATCGAATTTGACGCACCACGAAAGGTGTTGTACACAGAACAGCAAGCACATGAAGCACGAGAGGACAGCGTCGATCTCCTTGAGGAGGCTCGAGAGCTGGCCTTGTCCAGGTCCACCATCTACCAGCAGAGCTTGCGACGCTACCACGCCAGCCAAATCCGCAACGTCTCGTTCCGCGAGGGCGAACTCGTCTTCCGGCTAGTACAAGAAACCAAGGGGATGCACAAGCTACCTCCGCCTTGGGAAGGGCTGTTCGTCATCAGCCAGGCACTTCATAAGAACTCCTACTACCTGATCGACGCACGCCAGCCGACAAAGAACAAGATGGACCACTCCAGCGAAGAAACTGAGCGCCTGTGGAATGCGAACCTGCTTCGTCCATTCCACACCCGAGTAAAGGGAAAATGTATCTTACTTTTATGTAATGAACAATATGAGGGGCCTCGACATAGTCTTAGGGACTCGATAATAATTTGGCATTTTCTGCTGCACTCGCAAACTTTCCGGCTACATTGTTTTTCAACCCCGGACCCGGCAGTTTCCCTCGAAAGCTCGCCAGATAGCCCAGACGGCCGCAAATTCTGAGGGGACGAAGTACTATATGCGGTCCCAAGAGACCCCTCTTCGATTTCAACTGTAGACCGCAAGCCGGCAGACAGACACGGCAAGAGCGGACAAACTCAAAGGCTCGTACAAGAAAAGTCTTAAGGAAAACAAGAAGTTTGGACACTCCGGCTACGCTCGCTCGAAGCCGGTAGTGAAAGATTCAAGTATTGCGAAAGTACGCCACCTAAGCAAACCCTTGCATCCGGACAAGAGCCGACAAGGGCACACCTTTAAAGGCCAATGCTCGCTAAGAAAAGGACTAACCTACCAGCGTTGCACGAAAAGGCAAAATTTTCAAACAAAAGAGAAGTTAAAAGACTATATTCATTCTACACATGACTAACACAAAGTCTATTGATCATGTTTCATTTTCCGCATGAGATGAAGTGTTGCAGCCGGAGGTCAACTCCGAAACAGCAAAGAAGGAGCTTCGGCCCGCCTGGAATCTCCAGTCGGCCCGAACCTCGGGGACTACATCCTGTGGGTGCGCTCGTGCGGCCCCATACAGGAAACCTGCAGCAAACAAACATTCAAAGGAGCTTCGTCCCGCCTGGATTCTCCAGCCAGACCGAACCTCGGGGACTACACCCTGTGGGTGCGCTCACGCGCCCCCACACAAAAGAAAGCACACCGCAAGTGCAAATACAAAGACAACATCACAAACAGAGGCGAAGCTCCAAACAGAACTTGTCAAACGACAAAGGTCAAGTGTTCACCATAAAGTATCACAAGCGAACCAAGTTTTCAGACAAAATACAAATACACCCAGCATTCTGGGAATCACGCCTGAGGGTCATCAGAGGGTGGGGAGGCACCAGCTAGGGCGTGGATGTTGGACGCATGGTTGGCGAAGGCAGAGCTCGGTGCAGCCGGGGCGTCGCCGCGCATCCGGCTGTAATGATAGCCATCTGCGCTAGACGGGTCGGCAAAGTCCCGATCCAGCTGGACGAAGCTCCCGATCTTCATGCCGCAGGAGCGAATGTCAGCAACTTCCGCCTGGATCTGGTCATAGCTGGTCCCTTGGCGAAACTCCTTGGAGAGGCTCCGCAGGTCCACATCCGGTTACCAGAACTTCAGTAGCGCAAAGACCATCTCAGCACCACCGCGAGCAGCCCAGTCCCACGCCACATCCATGAGCTCCGGGTCACTGGCAAGGGTCCTAGCCAAGGCGGCCATCGTACCCAGGAGATCGACTTCAGGCTAGACATAGTCAAAGACCTCAAGGGTAGCGCCACGAAGTTGGTTGGCCTCCTCGCTGATGACCGTCACCAGCTCCACCGGGTGCAGGTCGTGGCTAACGTCCGCCTCCGGGACGCGCGCTAGAGCTTGGTTGGTCACCTCAGGATACTGAGCTACACAAGGAAAAGGAAAGAGCGTCAATTATACGGCTGAGGCAAAGAAAGGAGAATGCCCACCAAACGGATCACTTACTGACGATGATATCGGTGGTTTGTCACAGATCCCTGAGAGACACCTTCTCCCGATCTCGGGCGGTCTTCAGATCCTCAAGCTGGCGAGCCTGGATCTACTCGAGGTTCTTCAGCGCCTTGCCCCAGATCTCGGCGGTCTTTTTCGCCTGGCCAGCCTTGATGTCCATCTGCTGTTGGTGCGATAGTAGCTGGTTGATCTAGTCCTGGCGTACCGCATTGGCCCCCTCCAACCGGGCGACCTCCGCCTTCAGCCTCTCTACCTCGCGGTCCCTATCTACCAACAGAGCTGCAGGGGGTACCCAATGGTCAACAAGAAGCGCAAAAACTCACGCAACCAAGAAGACAAAGCAGAGAAAGTGATCTTACACCCTAGGTCCTGCGAGGTCTTGGCGGCTTCAGTGAAGGCTTTCTGCACAAGATAGTAGAAGGGCTGAGAAGAGAATGATAAGAAGAGAAACAAAGCAGCGACGAAGGAGTCATCTACCTCGAGAGACGACCAAAGCGCCCTGGCTTCGCCAAGCCCCTGCTTCATCATGTCCACCAGGTGGCGAACATGGCCAAGCGTGATGGGCGCCGACTCGGAGAGCTACGCTAGGACGGAGTCCGGTGGCGGTGTAGCTAGAGCCGACCGGCTGCCGGTGATTTGGAGCTCGTTGTCATCACCAGCGGTAGTGCGCGATGCTCTTGGAGCCTCCGAGCCAGGAACCATCTCCCTGCCTCCGTCTCCAGCCGCAGCCAGCGCAGGGCCCTCTGCCTCCATGGTCTCCTCCACCTGGTAGGTGGTAGTACCCGCCTCAGCCAGGCCCGGGGCAAGGAACAGATCGGTGGCACGGGACGCAGCATAAGACCGGTGCAAGACCAGCGAGCCATCCGGCGCCGCTATCTCCGCCACACCCATTGCAACCTCGGCCACGTCGGTAGTAGAGGCTGTAGCCTCAGCACCCTCGGCAGCAGAGGCATCAGCCTTAGTCGCCTTCGCAGCGAAGGCAACAACCGGCCCCTCAGCCCCAGCCGGAGCAGGTCAGACGCGGTGGCCATGGTCGCGGAGCCGGTGAGGGACATCGCGTCGCTAGGAGAATGGCAAGCGAAGCACAATGAGTAAAGACAAAGAGAAACAAGAACGCCAGGCAAGGACAACAAGCGCACATACCCAGCGATGCTCGGCATGACGGCTGCGGCCCTCAAATGGTAGCTCCTCTTCCCCCTCCCCTAGATGGAGCGGCGCAGGACTAGCCCGCTCGCTTACCACGAGCCTTCGACGCGGTAGCATCTGGCAGGTCCATGTCCACGCTGTGGGCAGCTTCACCAAGACACAAGAACAACATCAGGAGCAAGATAAAGGAAGAGCCATAAAATTCTAGGTACGAACAACAACCCACCGGGTGGAAACTCGCAGCCTTCGTCGGCCCGGGTGGGGAACCGCTTCGGCTCCATCGCTGGATACCTCAGCAGCTTGCGGTCGGTGTTGAACTCAGGGAGGTCATCCTCACCTATGCCATCTTCAGCTAGCTGCGGCTAAAAAGCTACTCAACAAGGAACATAAGAAGCAATGAGAGAAGTTTCTTCGGGAAAGGATCTGCCCGAAGAAAAGGGAGAGGGCCTGACCTTTAGGGGCATCCGGCTGCGGTGGTACGGGTGGTAGGAGAAGACCCAGTCCTCCGTCAGCGTCTCCTTCAAGGTGGTGGCAAGCCACTCTCGAAGGGCCACGAACGACACCTCCAGCTGGGAAACCCGGGTTGGATCCAGCAGCCCGGACAAGTGGCAATTCTTGTGCGACCGCTGCTGTAGAGGAAGCACACGGTTCGTCATCCAGGACAACAGGATGTCCCGGGCGACGAGCCGCTCCTTCTCCACAAGCACCGTCACCCGGACGGCCATCCGCTCTATGTCGGCCTGGGCGCCCAAGTTCTGGACGGACCAAGCCTTCCGGGTGGAGGGGACGTTGGAGAACACCGGCACCTTGATCCAGTCGACTTTGGTGTGGTTGTGCACATAGAAGTATGAGAACTGCCACATCTTGACAGTATCAGGCATCTCCAGCCACGGCATCTACGACGACAACCTTGGGTAGACGACGCAGCAGCCGATCTCCGTCAGGTGGCCCCCTTGCTCACCACCTGGACTTTGAAGGTGAAGAACTTCAAGAAGTTCGCCATGCCAGGACGAACGCCCAGGTAGGCCTCGCAACAGGTCGCATGATGCGACAGCTGCGTGATGGCGTTGGTGTCGAGGTGGTGGCGCTGGAGGTCAAAGGAGACAATCAGCTCCAGGACAAACCTGCTCAAAGGCAGGCCCAACCCATGGACAAAGTGGGCAAGGAAGATGACGGCCTCCCCAGGCCGCGGGTTGGGGACCCGCTCCCCTCCGGCGTAAGGCGGTGCCTCACCAAGCGCTCCGACGGGATGAATTTCCCCCGCTGGTACTTATGCACCAAGTCATCGGTGACATACGAGCCACACCAGTCCCCCGCTTGTTCAGGGAGCATCTCGGCAGGCGCGGTGGCCGTGTTGGAGAAGCGAGGCCTCATCGATGTGTCGGAGGAGCAGCGGCGTCGGTGCTCAAGGCAAACTGAAGTGCAAGGGGCAAGGACCACATGGCGGCAACAAGGAAGTTGAGGTGCAAGGGGAAATGGGTGCAGGAAGAAGGCGAGATAAGGGAGAAGCCCTCCCTGGTGCCCCTATTTATCGAGGCAGGACAAGCCGCGCCTCCTGCACTCCCCAATGCCACGTGGCGCGGGAACTGCCCCACTACCCGATTACGCTTTGGTACCAGATCGATTGCGCCAAAGGAAATGCCACAGAAGATCCCACGGGCGTTACTGCAAAGGCCAAGCGCGTGCACGATCCCCGAGAAACCACTATGATGAAGGTGTGGGTGTGGTTACCACAACTGCAGCGGCAGGCCAAGAGGTCAAACTGATGCGAAGCGCGACAGAGGCGGCAGGCACGCCTAACGACAGCATTGACGTCATCAACTCGCCGATTGGTCTCCCTAGTCGGGCTTAGTGGCCGGGAGACAGAATCACCACTCACACCCTATGGGTGGGCCATAGGACCCATAGCCGGTGAACTCCAGCCGGGAAAGTGGGCACGTCGAGATGGAAAACGACAAGCACTACAAGACAAATTCACGGTATTATTCTTTAACTACAATCATTTCAAGAGCAGCCAATGAGCGCGCTGGAACTTCTTTGCAAGGCCAAGCCCCAACGCGCTCGGGGACTAGTGTCGGGGGGATGACCCCTGGATAGGCCAAGCCAGCAGTAACTGGCCGACTCTAGGGAAAGCTGGTCGGATTGCCACAAGACAAAGCACCTCAGCCGGGTGATACGCTTCACCCAGTCTGCATCAAGATTCCCCAGCTGGCCCGTCTAGCCGGGGGCTAGGATAGCCGGCTGGATGGCCACCTCTACCTAGCCTCCTCGGATACATTGGCTAATGGTACGGGAGGGGGTGATGCTACTTGCTGAGCACACCCTTGACTGGACAAGCTGGCGCTACCAGACGAAGGTGCCAAAGCGCTAAGGCTGTGAGATGACGGACAAAGTCCCGGCTAACGAATAAAGCACCAAGCTGATGATTAAACTGTCGGGTGATGCCCAAAGCGGAGGCGCTGAGACGCTGGGGCACTGTCCCCACCTCTACTGAAGCTTTACCATGACCTTGGACCACCGGCTGGACCCGGCCAGCCGGCTTTCTTTGTAAACCCAAAGCCCAAAATAGTAAACCCTAGAGCCCACATTGTAACCCACCCTTCTAGTAGTATATAAGGAGGGGTAGTGCTAGGGTTCTGGGTAAGGAATAACAGGTTAGAAGATAGCCAGAATCTCCAAGTTGTGTAATCCATCTTCCTCTAGCTCCCAAGTGTAACTAGGGAAACAACTCAAGGAGCGTCTGTATTGAGCATTCGCTCCCCCCATAGTGGATCCTTGCAGGAGTAGGAGCATTACCTCGACAAGAGGGCTCCAAACCTAGGTACATCGTTGTTTCTGCAGTATCTTTGACCAACCCGTTGTGAGTAGCCACCGATAGCATCCTAATTGTCCCCTTTCATGCCATCCCCAATGGCACTTCCGTGTTCCACACCATGACAATCATCTGAACCTTTTTCACTATAATCAAATTCATTTTGTCTCGCGATATATTACTTCTCCGAGATTCGATCACTCGGTATCATCAATACCTTGTTTAATCTCGTTCCTGACAAGTACTCTTTTTCTTGTTCCTATGATATAATATTCTAGTGATCAATCACTTGCTTCCAAGCTTTGTCAATGTGATATCACCGAGGGGGCCCTTAGTATATCTCTCCATCATCTGGATGGACAAATCCCACTCTTGATCCACGAGCCTCAACTAACACTTTCGAAGTACCCGACGACACCTTTATAATCACCCAGTTAGGAAGTGATGTTTTATTTCATCAAAGTACCTTTCTGGTGAAAGTGATTGACGTGATCTCATGGTCTAAGGACATTGAGTTACTATGAATGTGATGACAATATAAACTCGAGGACATGATCGTCTTGTTACATCTATTCCAGGTGACTATTTATCATATCATTCTCCAATGATATGACCTTGTTATTAACAACATCCAATGTTCATGATCAGGAAACCTGTGATCATCAAGAAGCTAGTATTAAGAGAGGCTTTACTAGGAACCTTTTCTGTTTATAAATCACACATGTATTAATATTTCCTATTAACACAATTATAGCATGAAAAATAAACATATGTTATAAACCTGGAATAGCATAATAACCACTTTATTATTGCCTCTCAGGCATGTTCCTTTCAGTCTCCACTTGCACTAGAGTCAATAATCTAGTTTACATAGTCATGAATCTAACACCCATAGAGTTTTGGTGCTGATCGTGTTTTTCCCTTGGGAGAGGTTTATTCAACGGGTCTGCCACATTCAGATATGTGTCTACTTTGCAAATCTCTACATCACCATCCTAAACATGTTCCAGATGGATTTAAACTGCTGCTTTATATGCTTTGAATTCTTGTGAGACCATGGTTCCCTAGCATTGGCTATAGCACCATTGTTGCCGCAATAGATTACCATTGGATCCAAAGCACTTGGAACCACACCTAGTTAAGAAATCAACTCCTTCATCCAAACTACTTCCGCCACTACTTCTGAAGCAGATATATATTCCACCTCCATTGTAGATCTCGCTATTACTGGTTTCTCGGAGCTCCTCCAACTGACCGCTGCACCATTCATTAAAAATACATATCCAGATTATGATTTAGAGTCATCTGGATCAGTGTCGAAGCTAGCATCAACATAACACCTTGCAACAAGCTCTTCTTCACCGCCATATATGAGAAACATGTCTTTAGTTCTTCTCAAGTACTTAAAGACAACCTTCACTGCCTTCTAGTGTTCCAAACCTAGATAAGATTGGTACCTAGTAGTCAAACTAATAGCATGTACCACATCTGGTCTTGCACATAGCATAGCATACATAAGAGAACCTATGGCTGAGGCATAGGGGATACGGTCCAACAATTATCTATCGGTTGCTATAGCCGGTCTTTGAGTTTCACTCAAAACAGTGACTTGAAACATAGGTAAGAACCCCATCTTACTTTCGTCCATTCTGAACTTATTCAAAATCTTTTCAAGGTATGTAATTTGTGACAGTCCTATTAAACGTCTTGATCTATCTCTATAGATCTTGATCCCTAATATGTAGGCAGCTTCACCAAGATCTTTCATCGTAAAACTTACTATTTGAGTAATATTTAACACTTTTCAAAATTTCTATATCATTTCCAATCAAAAATATGTCATCCACATCTAATATTAGAAATCCTACAGATCTTTCACTCACTTTATTGTAAATACAAGCTTCTCCGATGGTTTGGACAAATCCAAAACCCTTGATTACTTCATCAAATTGGAGATTCCAACTTCGGGATGCTTGCTTCAATTCATAAATGGATCGATGAAGTTTGCATACCTTGTTAGCATCCTTAGGATCGACAAAACCTTTAGGTTGCATCATATACAACTCTTCCTCAATTTTTCAATTAAAGAACATTGTCCTGACATCCATCTGCCAGATTTCATAATCGAAATATGCATCAATTGCTAACATAATCCTAACAGACTTTAGCATCACTACTAGTGGGAAAGTCTCATCATAGTCAATTCCTTGAATTTGTCGGAACCCCTTCGTGACAAGTCATGCTTTATAGACGGTCACATTACTATTTGTGTCTGTTTTCCTTTTGAAAATATATTTATTCTCAACGGCCTTTCGATCGTGAGGTAAGTCCACCAAAGTCCAAACTTGGTTTTCGTATATGCCTTTAAGCCATTTGTTGGAATCTAGGCTCATCATCGCTTCATCATACATTGCAGGGTCATTGCTTCCATCTACCATGAAATTTAGGACTGGATTACCGTACAGTTCAGGAGCTACACGTATCTTGCCTGACCTGCGAGGTCTGGTAGTACTCTCTATCGGAGTTTCATGAGGAGGGTAAGGTACCTCATCATCATTTCCTTCTTCCATTGGTGGAGTCAACATTGGAACAGATTTCGGCGCTGTGCTACTCACCACTTCAGGAAGAGAAGGTTCAATAACCTGGTCGAGTTCTACCTTCCTACTACTCACACCATTCGAGGGAAATTATTTTTCTAGAAAGGATCCATTCTTGGCAACAAAAACCTTGCCTTCGGATCATTAATAGAAGGTGTACCCAATTGTTTCTTTTGGGCATCCTATGAAGACGCATTTTTCTGCTTTGGGTTCAAGCTTATCACACTGAAGTTTCTTCACATAAGCATCATAGCCCCAAACATTTAGAAAGGATAGCTTAGGTTTGTTTCCAAACCAGAATTCATATGGTGTCGTTTCAATGGATTTTGATGGTGCCCTATTTAAGGTGAATGCATCTGTCTCTAATGCATGACCCCAAAATGACAGTGGAAAATCGGTAAGGAACATCATAGATCATACTATATCTAATAAAGTTCGATTATGACGTTTGGATACACCATTACATTGTGTTGTTACTGCGGGAGTGAGTTGTGAAACTATTCCACATTGTCTCATGTGCGTGCCAAATGCGTAACTAAGATACTCTCCTCCACGATCGGATTGTAGAAACTTGACCTTTTTGTTATGATGATTTTCTACTTCACTTTGAAATTCCTTAAACTTTTCAAATGTTTCGGACTTGTGTTTCATTAAGTAAATATACCCATATATACTTAAATCATCCTAAAGGTTATGAAATAACGATATCCGTTGCGTGCCAACACACTCATTGGACCTCATACATCGCTATGTATTATTTCCAACAAGTCGGTCGCACTCTCCATTGTTCCGGAGAATGGAGTTCTAGTCATCTTGCCCATAAGGCATGGCTCACATGTTTCCAATGATTCATAATCAAGTGATTCCATCAGTCCATCATAATGGAGCTTCTTCATGCGTTTAACACCAATATGACCTAAACGGCAATGCCACATATATGCAGCAATATCATCATTCAACTTGATTCTTTTGGCATTCATGTTATGAATATTTGTATTACTAATATCATGATTCAAAACAAATAAATCATTCAACATAGGTGCATGACCATAAAAGAGATTATTCATCGGAAAGGAACAACCATTGTTCTTGGATACAAATGAATAACTGTCTTGCACTAAACATGGTCCAGACATGATGTTCATGCTCAACGCAGGTACATAATAACAATTATTTAGGTTTATTGTCAATCATGATGGTAGATGAAGTGGCATCGTCCTGACGGTGATCACATCAACCTTCGATCCATTGCCTACATGCATCGTCGCTTCATCCTTCGCTAGTGGTCGACTATTCCTTAGCCCCTACTTCGAGTTACATATATTAGCAACCAAACTGGTATCTAATACCTATGTACCACTTCAACTACTAGTTAGGTACACATCAGTAACATGTATATCACATATACCTTTGTTCACTTTCTCGGCCTTCTAATCTGCCAAGTACTTCAGGCAGTTCTGCTTCTAGTGACTAGCCCGTTTACAGTAATAGCACTTAGTATCGGGCTTAGGGCCTCCCTTGGTCTTCTTCTCAGGCACAGCAATAGATTGATGTCCTTCTTGAAGTTACCTTTAGACTTGCCTTTCTTGCCTCTTTTCTTGAAACTAGTGTTTTTATTGACCATCAATACTTGATGTTCCTTTTTGATGTCTACCTCAGCAGTCTTAAGCATAACTACGAGTTCAGTGAGCGACCTGTCCGCACCATTCATCTTGTAATTAATTACAAACCATTTGTAGCTTGGTGGGAGCGATTGCAGAACCCTGTCTATCGTGAGATCAGCTGGAATCCCACATCCCAGTGTCTCAAGACGTTGAGCGTATCCTGTCATCTTAATGACATGCTCGTTCACAGAGTTGTGCTCCTCCATCTTAGTGCTAAAGAACTTATCGGAATCTCATATCTCACAGCATGGATTTGGTCCCCAAACATAGTTTTGAGTTCCTCCACCATGACATCAGCATCAGTAAGTTCAAAGTGCGTTTGGAGTTCAGGCTCCATTGACTGGAGGATCGCACACTGCACAAGAGTGTAGTCCTCAAATTTCACGTCATACGTGTCACACTCTTCTTGAGTCACACTAGATGCAGGGACGTCAGATAATGGACCACCCAACACATAGGACTTCTTCATACCCGTGAGTATAATCCTCACGTTGTGGTGCCATCTTGTGAAGTTAGACCCATTGTCTTGCAGTTTTTCTTTCTCAAGGAATGCATTAAAATTGAGGGGTTTCTATTTTCGTTCCCTGGTTTGTTAGTTGTACTAAATTTCCCTAGCCGCTTAGTTTTTCCTCACTTGTCCTCTCCCTCCATTCTAAAACCCTCACATGCGCTCAGATGGGGGAATGTCGTCAGGTCAAAGGCTTGACCATTACATGCTGACAGGTGGGACTGTGTTGGGGCGGGTCCTGCGTTGAGCGTTACATTATGTCGCCTCGACCGTTACATGCTGACAGGTGGGGCCAGGATACACATCGGACCAGCCATTCGTTTCTCGCTGACTTGTGGGCCCCATTTTTTCCTTATTCTATGGCCGGTGCAGCCAATGACAAATGGGGCCGTTCTGTGGGGCCATCGAAGCCAATGAACGACGGGGCCACTATGTGGAGCCATTCTATGGGCCGTCATAGCCAATGACCGGTGGGGCCGTCATGTGGGGCTGGAGGGGGGATTTGCATATTTGCCATGTTTTACTTTGCAACTTGCTTATTTGCCATTTTGTGTGTCACTAACATGTGGTGGTCATGTGGCAAATATGCAAATTTCAAAGAAAAAAGTTTGGCAGATATGCAAAATTGGCAAATATGAAATAATTGACAGGTGGGGTCGTGTATGACATGTCGGCTCTCTCTCTCATCGGCTCGCAGCCCCTAGCCTCGAGCAGCTCCTATCCCATCGGTGGACAGAGCAGCCATCGTCGGTGTGTCGCCGGATATGTCCTATGGCGGTATCGAACGGACTACCGCGCTGCACCTCAACCATGGCTCCGGCACCTGTTTCGTCCGCACGCATTGTACATTGAGGCAGTACCGACGGCAAGCAGGTTTGTCGCCCACGATGACCGGAATTTGGTTCCGCCGCCATAGCTCGACGAATAGTCACAACAATTGCTAGTAGTGCTTGCTAAGACCTCCGCTCTTGCTCCGCCCAACCTAATCGATTCGGTTCCCGTAATTTCCTCGATATTGTAGGTGCAAATTAGTCCTCAATGTCTGGTCATAGCGGGGACACCGGCGAGGGTGGGGAATCGATCATGTCGTGGCCACATTCTCCTTCTCCTGCGACGTTGAAAGTGCATGTAGCTCCTTCTCTTTGTACTATCGTTGAATTTGAAGTGTTGACATGGCCTGTCAGACTAATTCCAATTTGGTTTGTTTTGGGATTGTTACAATGTGCTATGCAGGCTGATGATGCATGGTATGTTGCATACCAAGATGAATCAACTAAGTGGTCTAGCCATAGGATGGATTTGGAGGAGATGGTTGTCAAGCTAGGTGATGAATTGGCCTGTAAAAACCTATTGATATTCGAGCTGAAGCGTACTATCGAGGAAGAATTCATAGCTTATTCGCAAAGAGAAGTTGACACCTGAGGTTGATCTTACCATATCTGATCAAGTCGTAGAAAATCTAAAACATGAACTTCAAGTGAAGAGGGGGGATAATAGCAGATTCATGTGGGCCGTTTTAGTAGTTTCATCCACATCCTAGAAGTTATAGTATGCGGTTGTGGTGAAGGGTCACATGTGTAATGATTAGTTGAATAGATAGCTAATTTAGAGAGTATAATTGGTATTCAATAGATGGTTGTGAGTTCTTGCTAATTTAGTCACTTTGCGGTCCCAAAGTTGTCGAGAGAATGCATTGTGGTGCCCGAGTTGCTTGACATTGGATCTAGTGGTCCCAAAGTGGTCGAGAGATGCATTGCAGTACCCCCGAGTTGCTTGCTATTGGATCTAGCGGTCCCAAAGTTGTCGAGGGAATGCATTGCGGGGCCCGAGTTGCTTGCAATTGGATCTAGCTACCCATAGTTGGCGTGCCAAATGCCTAGAGGGTCAACTTGGGGCCTATCAGTTTTGACTGTTCTATCGCTGCCATCGTGGCTGCCATGTAGAGTTGCAGCGTTTGCGGCAGCATCCATTCCCTATTCCAAATTAGTGGCTGAGATTGTCAATCCAAGTTAGTTTACTCAAATTCCTCAAGATACAATCGAATCTAGACAAATCTAAATCAACAAATTTTGGTTGGAGGGAGTACTACTTATGAATCAGCTTTAGAGCATATCCACCATCCTCACTGCTCAAATACAAATCAATTTTGATTCAAATCATACATATTTTTATCAAATTTATACAAGCCCACCGGAGATTGTCAAAGCAATTACTAGTACTTATGAATCAGCTTTAGAGCATATCCACGGGTCTCACGGCTCAAATACATGTAAAATTTATTCAAATCATACATATATTTTAAGTCACAGAATTTTGGTTCAAATTGGGCTTAAATTTGTTCCAATTTTAAGTGGACGGTGAGCTAGCCACCCTCCCCATCGTATGTGTACTCCAAGAAGTACGGGCAAAGTGCTCCCATCCGTCCTTCACCGTCGAACTGCACCTCGACGTGCTAGCCGAGAGTCGCGGCCTGCCTCCCACAGCTTTGGTTCACGAGGACTTGATCTGCACCATCGTACTGATGTTGCGGATGATTGCTTCAATCGTCTTCACATCGATGACCATTGTCGGCACCACAGCCGTAGATGTTGTAGATGATGGCATCAATTGTCTTCACATCGATGACCACTGTCGGCACCACAACCATAGATGTTGTGGATGATGGCTTTCATCGGTGTTTTTCATCTATGGCCACTGCCGGCACCATCGCCATCGCACTGATGTTGCAGACGATGGCTTCCATTGGTGTCTTTCATCAGCAACGGATGTGAGGATGTGAACGGAAGTGAGACAAACAGAGACAGAAATTTCAGAAGGTTAGATCCTCACCACCACACGTCGTTCTAGCAGCCGCGCTTAGATCCGTGTCGCCGCAAGCCGTTCTGACCCCCACACATAGGTCCGTGCTACCGAACGCTGTTTCGACCGCCACACTTAGGTCTGTGCCTCCGCATGCTATTCGGACCGCCATGCTTAGATCTGTGCCACCGCACGCCATTCGGACTACCGCGCCGCCGTACGTTGATAGGAGGGGTGGAAGATGCGACTGGTATATGTGCGACAGGGAAAGGGAGGGAGAGACATCCAGCCCGTCGGGCTCTCCTGTCCGTAGCCCAATGGGAGAGAGATACCTCCAGCCTGTCGGATCATGATGTATCCAACGGTGGTTAGCCAAGATCTATGTGACATACATCTTGACCAATTAGAGCGCAGTCAAACTGAGCGCTAGTTGATGCGGCTGGTATACATGTGTCAGGGAAAGGGAGGGAGAGACATCCAGCCTATCGGTCTCTCCTCGCCGTACAAGGTTTGGTGCACGCATCAGGAGAGAGAGAGACCTACAGCCCGTCGGATCATGATCTATCCAACGGTGTCAACACCCGGATTTTTAATCCCAGATGCCCGTTATGCCATACCTCGCAATCCTAGGATTACCATTTTTGCGAGACATAACGGATTGGATATCTTAGTACATCATACATTACAAACCATACATAAGGTTTTACACAAATAAGGATCTCATGATCTAGTCTTTAATACAACAAGCAGCGGAAATAAACGATAGCGTAGCGGTGGGGTCCATCTTTAGGGGCACATGCAATGCTGATGAAGGCAGATAGTCCTAGTTATCACAGCCGTCCTGCTGACCATCATCTTGATAATCTCCTTCATAGTCTGGCCATGATAATAGCCATGGACAAAAGCCATGAGTACTCTTTAAGTAATCGCAAACTACTACTAGCAAGGGTTATGATTCTAAGTTAAAGTACTGAATTGAAAGAATAACTATCAAGTTAAGTTTGAAACCTAAGCTGAGTTCTGAAGCAAGAAAAGATAAAATAAAAGTCTAGAATCACTTAAGTTGGGAAGCTATTTTCATCTACACCACCCTGTTGTGGTCCAGTCAAGGTTCATCATTCATTTCAAGTTATTTAGAAAACATCTGACAATGAAATAGTATGGCCATTCCAACTGTCCATAACCGTGGACGCGGCTATTCGAATAGTTTGACACTCTGCAGAGGAGGTACACTTTCACCACAAGACTCGATACATCTGTCAGGGATAACCCTGAATCATCGTACTTGGTATGCACATAATCAAACATAACCTTCCCTTTACACACCCTAGTACAAGCACCTCTCCTATGAGCATGGCCTCCCAACCATGACCATCAGTCATCTTGGGCACTGCATAGGTGGACAACATTGAGAGGTAGCCTCCGCTCAAACCTCTCCCGTGAGGGAACTAATACTAATGCATATAAATTTCCAGCTAAGCCTTACCCAATTCAGGTAATGTGGTTGTACGGTAAATTTGGAATGGTATCGCATCCGAATCCAACCATCAGTTTTATAAAAAGGGTTAAGGCTCATGCCTCATCATTTTCATCATCATAAACCAATTGTGTTTCTCAACACATGTCAAACATCTCAATAGAATGACTCATCATTCCAAGGTTTTCATAACTCATTTTCACCAAGTGTTCCCATCTAAAATGACTCAAGTTTGATCTATTCTAAAACACTAGGTTAAGAGTGCTCACTAAGGTGGAAAGGTGGGATCAATCTCATGCCATAGAATTACATCTAAGGGTTTCTAATTAGGTCAAGTTTTATACTCTTTATGCCACCTTCAAAATTAATTAAAGAACTTTGTGTAAACTAAGGGGGTATGATCAAAGTATGCTTAAGGAATCTTTACTAAACTATCTAGTTTTATTATAGCTTGCTACAATAGCTTACTAAAGCATGTTTGCAAGGGTTAGCTTGCCACTAATAGCTTGCCTTGGTTGGTGCAGTGGTTGAAGTTTTCTTCTTCTTCTTCTTGGTAGAACTCCTCCTCCTCGAAGGCTTGGTCGGTACTAGCATCTAGAAATACATAGGGAGTGCACAATAACCAAACAATACTTAACTTAGGCTAAGTAGTATTCTAAACCACACAATTGATGATCTATTATCATCCCAAACATCACAAGTTTTAATTCAATAGTTTCAACCTTTTTATTTTGGAAAAGTAATTTCTACTCATTGAAATATTAACTACACTTTAATATACACCACCAAAATATGGGATCATGTGGACACCTGTCCTCACCACATATTCTAACATGTGGGAACGAGATTTAAAGGTTGGATCAATATTACTTTGGTTTGAGTTTATTATTTAATGATTTAAAGTGACTAGAAATGCCTATATAGCATTATTTTGGTACTAGTCCAAAGTCACTGCCTGTAAACCTTAATATTATTACATATTTGGATAGATATGATGAAATGTGATTTTTGAGAGTTGGAATCAACTCAAAAGCTAACTTGGTTGATTTTTACAAAAATGTTTCAAGTTGCAAAAGCTTCTGTCTTCTTATTTTTATTAGGAGAAATCTATAACTCTAAATGAATTAAATCCAACGGGCTTGGATAGAGCATTTCAATACCTTTCAGACAAAATTAGTTTCATGTAATTTGGATTTGTCAAACTCCCAGAATTGAATTTTGAAACACTAGACAGAAACTATATTCTAACTAAAAAGAAAAACCTAGATTTGAATCTACGGGCTTGCGCGGGAAAGGAAATGGGCCGGCCCAGTGGCGCTGCACAGGTGGCTCAGCTGATAGGGGTCCCGCTTGTCGTGCACTTAACACTTAAACGGCAGCGCTGTGGGCCGTGCGATTAGAGGCTAGATCTACGGCTGAGGGTCGTCATCGACGACGGACGGTCGCCATGAGCTCCAACCTAGGCTCGGTGGGGGTCTCACTGAGGCGTGCAGGGGGCTCCAGTGGGGTGAAAAGTGGGCAACAAAGTGGAACGACGAGGCGAGGCGTGGTCGCGGCGGAGCTTGGGGTGGCCGGAATCAACGGCACCCTTCTTCTCTAGAGGCGGCAGCTCCGGCTCCAATTCCGGCGAGCTGCTGCTCCACTTGCTCCGGCGAGGGGTGGGTGAGGTTCAGAGAGGTGAGGGGAGTGGAATGGTGTGAGTCTTTGGTGCTGGGGAGGGCTCCTTTTATAGGCTCGACGGTGAGACCGAGCGGGATGGGCGGTCGACGGTGGCGACATGGCTACGGCGAGCTAGCGGCATGGCTAGGAATGGCGATCGATGGGCGGTCCCCTGGCGGTGCTCTAGCGCTTCAATGCAGCCGTAGGGGCGGTGGCATGCGGTCGGGGTGAGGTGGCGCTCTGTGCGGCCGAAGCGGCTGTGTCCACGGCGAGCGGTGGCTGTGGGGCTTTGGGCGGCGAACGGAGGTGTCTGGGGTGTTCTCTAGGTCGAGGCGGAGCGGTGGGCGCGGGCTGGTGTCGAGTGGTGGCTTGTGCACGCGGGGGCAGTGCGCGCTCTGTGGGCGGCGTCGGCATGGTCCGGTGGCACTGGGCGCGGTTTCTCCTTGGTGGTCCATGGCTGCTCTTGGCTCGGGCAAGGGACAGATAGGGGCGGTGCGGTGTTGGCTACCTCCTTGACATGGCGAGGGAAGGGGGAGTGGTCGGCTGCGGCGGTTGCAAGGTTGGCCGGCAAGGGTGGTGCTCGGCATGGCATGGCATTGCCACTAGGGTGTAGGGGATGGGCTGCAATTGGCATGGTTTGATCAAAGGGTGACAAAGAGATTAAATGGAGATCAAATGGGGGCAAAACCCTGTTCCAAACAGTGAGCTAGGATTAGAGGTATGATTCTGCCTGCCAAGTGTTTGATGAAATGGCCGCAAGAGAAAAAGTTTTGAATTTTGAGTTCAAAATTTTTGAGTGATCTCCACTAGTGCTAGGTAGTCTCTGGTCGCAAGGGTTTTGAAAATGGAGCTCAAATACATGGTTTTTGAAATAGGGGTGATCTATGCATATGCATTAGATTCAATTTTGAACTGCCATTTAAAATAGTTTCCAGAATGGTTTTAGAAGATCAGAAGGTGGGCCTTTGTACCTCATTATGTGTACTAGCAAGGGGTGCAAAGATCAAGAATTTTTTCTGTTAAGAATGGAGTACTAGGAATAGCCAAAGTAGGCATGAGAGTTAAATTTGTCCAAATGACCATTCCTTCATTTTAATTATTTTTGATTTTATTTTCTTTAGGAAAAGTTTGGGAAGTATGTAGATGATGTTTAAATCACCTAAGAAACATTTTAGAAGCAAAGGATCACACAATCATGGCAATTCAAAACAACTCCTATTTTAAATACACACATATATGAATGCTTTCATTTTAACTATGGAAAAGTTTTTGTTAATCCTAAATTTGGATGATTTGATCTTTGATAAACTTGGATTGAAGTTTTTGGGATGTTACAAACGGTGGTTGGCCAAGATCTGTGTGACATACATCTCGACCAATCAGAGAGCTAGCCAAACTGAGACATGAGAGATTGGAAAAGTGAGGAAAACTTTAGCGAGAGGGGAAAACTGAGGAAAACTTTAGCGGCAGGGGAAAACTGAGGAAAATTTTAGCGGGAGGGGAAAACTAAGTAGAGCTAAGGAAAACAAGGGTGCTCAGATAAAAAAATGACTAAGGGAAATTCAAGCTTTTGGCATAATAAATGGAAAATGTGTTATTTGAACAAAATAATCCATCTAGGCCGAAATTATATTGTTTGCAGCTCAAAGATACACAAGTGTGCCAAATTTGGCCTCATTTAGAAAAAGTATATTTTGGGATGGGTTATCTTGGAGGTTGACTAAGTAGAAAGCCATGAATCTTCATAGCTAGTATCTCATTCCAAGAAGGATTTAAGAAGTGGTTTAGGGGAGAAGTCCATTTCTCTTTATTTCCTTTTCCTTTATTATTCATGCTCGGTTGTAGGTAACATAACAAGACTCCATGTGAAGGTTGCACTATGATTTGACTTCTTTTTTGAATTAAACTAACCCTAAAACCATTTATTTGAATATAATCACTTAGAAAAACAAAAATGTGGCTAATTACAAGTAAATCCAAAATTTCCAATTTCATATGGTAAATCAATCCAGGATACACAAGTGTGCCAAAATTTGGATCAATTGGTCAACGTTTTCTATGGTTTAAGCCATGAACTAGCTAAACCCCATGTTGACCACATGTCGAGGACAAAACTGAGCAGTGCTAAGCAACTAGGTGGATGATAATAGAAACTTGCAATAACACATACATTATGGGGTTATCCAACATACAAACTTGGGAGCATCACAAACATTGACAGTAGTTCAAATTCAATACAAACATTGATAGTAGTTCAAATTCATCTTACAAATTCAAATTAATAAGTCAAATTCATTTTTTTTTCTTGCTCCTAGTGTTTTTTGCTGGAATATTCTTAGAGTTCACCACCATGCTCCAGGTGATCCTGGCTAGAATATTCTCGTAGTCCACCATCAGCTTCTTCCGTTTGTTCCCTTTGTTCTCTTTCTCTGCATCAAATGAATCAAGTGCTTCAGTCTATCGTACAATTGGTTCAACCACGTTTAGATTCATTGGTTCATATAGTTCAAAATGCATTGGCGTCATTTCTTCAATATACTCCTGTGTAATTTCTTTACTTTTGAACTCTGCTTCCAATGAATAAATTGCTTCAATCTCCCATGCATTTGGCGCAATCTCCCCTTCATTTGGTTAAATCTCCTCTCAATCCATTGGTTCAATCCCCCCTGCATCTAGTTCGATCTTCCCTACATTTGTTTCAATCTCCCTACATTTGGTTCAATCTCCTCTTGATCCGTTGGTTCAATCTGCAATGTATCCATTGCTTCATTCTCCTCTTGTTCAGATACTTCACTCTCATCTGCATTTGTTGCTCCCTCCTGATCATCCATTCCATAAGCTGGGTCCACTCCATTTTTACAAAGCCTAGCAATGTGCCCTAGGATCCCACAACGTTTGCACTTACGTAATCGAGGTGGTGCACCACCCTCTGCACTAGCTCTCATCCTACTCTTCCTTGGCCTACCTGCTGGTCTAGTAAAAACTAGAGGGTATAGCTTGAAGCATGGATTCACCTCCATCCATTGGTCTTTTCCCAACAAAACTAGAACATTCTGAGCATATGCTGCCCTAAATTTGGCAACAGAGAAATACTCCGCAACATACTCATGAACTTCACGCTCTTCACCTCCTAGAACGCCCATGAAAAACAATGCATGTATGCTGGGTTTCCCACGGAGCTACCATTGCCTGCAATGGCATGTCATGTCAGCCAAACTCACTAGATACCTCCATTGGCTATCATTACTGTCCATGTACGTTACCTCAGCCTCCATTCCTTTTCTAATGCATTTCATCTTCAATTGTTTTGCCCTGGCATGCAAAGCCTTAATCAAAGATGGGAGGATGAGATGTCCAACATATACTGTTGATGCAATTCTTTGACACAAATCGATCTTTATCATGATCATCTGCCTAATCTTATCAAATATTTGCCACGGCATAAGCCCTTTCACTGACTTGACCTTTGCATTGAAACTCTCTACAAGGTTACTTGTCACATAGTCCACCTTGCAAATTTCATTGAATTGGCTTCTTGACCACACCATTCCACGATGTGCATCCAAGTACTCCTTCACCGCAGGTTTTTGTTTATACAACACTTCCAAATGATATAGATGCTTCCTCAAACTGCATGTGTATGAAGCTGGCCATAGGTTGTCAGTATAAACTTTACACTTGAATTTCATTCTAAATTGTGTCGCATACATTCCCTATGCTCCACTCCGGGGAATACTACTTCTACAAATTTCTCCAAACCTTTGCAAGCGTCCGTGTGGATAGTAAGTCCTGGTGGATGACCTATAAGGTTGTGCAAATTCTCCAGAAACCAAGTCCAACTTTCCTCTGACTCAATCTCCAAAACTCCAAAAGAAATAGGGAACATCCAATTGTGGCCATTAACTGCAGGAGAAGCTACTAGCTGTCCTTTAAATCTGCCATGAAGAGCTATTGCACCCATGGCCAAATAAGGCCTGCAACCATCCAGAAACCCTTGCCACCAAGCTTTGAAACAAACAAAAGCCCTTCTAAAGCACTCCTTCTCCATTGTCATCCCTCTTATTTTGTACTGAACTATATGCCTGTCTATCTGTACAACACTACCTGGACTAGCCATCTCCACTTCAGCTTTGAAGCTATAAAGCAACTGAAAACTTTCATTCCATGGACCATTGATCCTATCACGAGCCATTTACTTTGCATAGAACATCCTCAGTAAGGTACTATAATATTAAACTTTCTAGAAACTTTTTTATGAGCATTGTTGCACCAAGTGATGGGTTCGCTCTCATCAAATCCATGATTGCATCTGCCAACCACCTAGTCTTTGCTAGTTTTGTTTTGTCCTTTGCCTGTCCCCCTTGAGGTGGACAAGAATGTTCGAACCGGTTACCTTTTATCTGAAACATAATGAAAATGTGAGGTACAGTTAACAAATTCTACACAATGATCTAAAATACACAACTAGTTGTAATACATGAACCAAACTGCTCCTTAGCATAGTGCATGCATGCATCCTCCACCTACACCTCTTGTATGCGCACTTCAGTGTGAACCTTGCTGGCTCACTCTTAATAACAACATAATCATTATTAGTGCAGATGTAGTATGTACTAAGGGCATTACGATAGTCCCGCATCATTTCAAATAAGGTTCCTTCTAAAATCTTAGGATCATTCCTGTCCCACTCAATAATTGGCAAGGCCTCACCATCGTACTTGGCTAAAACGAGACTGTCATTATTCTCCTTGTTCTCTTCTTCATCAGTGTCATCAAATCTGGCACCATGGGCCAATTCCTCCGTGTATTGATACTCTAGTCCCTGTTTACTGAATCTATCTACCAATTTAGGAAACATCTACTCATCCTCATCATCTAGTGGAGACGCTCCCTCGGCAAGATTTGCTCTGTCCTCCACATCATCCGCATGAGCAATTTGGCTTAGACTCGCAGTGCAAATAGATGGTACTGCTATGGACCTACATGGAGCGCGGGGGGCACACTATTAGCAGAGACAGTAGAGACACATGATGCCCGACCACCTGATGATGCCTGACCACCAGATGATGCTTTAGCCATCTTTCCCTTGTGTTCAACTTTAGGTTGCACATGGAGACGAATTCGACCAAAACGGTCGATAGCATTCAAAGAGAGAAGCATTACAAGATCAGCTCCGCTAGTTAGTAGGAGCAATCTTTGCTCGCTAATGTTGAAATATTGCAAATCAACTGAATCACCATAGCTCCAGGGGAATTTAGAATATATTTTATATTTCAAATCTCTGAGAGTTATGGAGGTTGCAACCACCACTGGGAAGTAGAATCCAGAGAGATACCATTCACAACCATGAATTATGCTAGTATCCAGTTTAACCGCCAGCCGAAATGCCAGCGCTGGATCAATCCTATTCGAAAAGCAAGGCAGTTAGCTGAGCATTGGAGATTTGTTCTCAATTACTGCCTATAATCAATCCACAAAGGGAAACAATACTTACCCAGATGGAATCCATGCGTTAGATCCCTCCGATTCCATCCAATCTTCTCCGTGCTCGATGGGGAGGACCGGTACACCCACTGGCGTCGCATAATGTTCTGCGAAAGGGGTAGATCTAGCAGGGGAGGAAGGAGCTCCAGAGTAGGATCCGCAGCTAGGGGGAGGGGTGGCTCGGGGGCCTAGGATGACATAAGGTAGGAGGGGCTCTCAGGTAAGAGGGCACGACGGCGGGGGAGCAGAGCGGAGGGGCAGTGTGGGAGCATTTCTAGGCTCGGAGCAAAAATGGCCGATCCGACGTGTATCCATGTGGCCCCACCCTACACCACTTATGCAAGACCCATCCCAACGCGGCCCCACCGTTCACCACGTATGCAGGACCCGTCCCAACACGGCCCCACTCGTCAGCATGTAACGGTCGAGGCGACGTAACGTAACACTCAATGCAGGACCCGCCCGAACACGGTCCCACCTATCATCATGTAGCTATCAAGCCTTTGACCTGATGGCATCCCCCATCCGAGCGCATGTGAGGGTTTCGGAATGGAGGGGAAAAGTGAGAAAAAACTAAGTGGCTGGGGAAAACTGAGTATAACTAACGAACCAGGGGCATGAAAATAGATTGAATGTAGGGGGTTCCATGATATACAGTGTATTTGCAAATACTATTTAGACTAGGTTTAAAAATAGTTAGAGTTCTAGTAAATTATAAAATTACTTATAAGAACTCCTACTCAAAATGATATCCCTCTAGTCATTTTAGTGATTACAGAAACCAAATTCACTATGACACGACCGATCATCACGAGTGGTGGCATAGCTCCAATGGCGAGAATCGTATGGGCATCATATCATCCATATGACTCGTGCTTTACCTTTTGATTCATGTTCCGAGGTCATGTCTTTACATGCTAGGCTCATCAAGTAAGAACCTTAGTACTCGTGTGTGTAAAACTGTGTTACACCCATTATATGCGAACGTAGAATCTATCACACCTGATCATCACGTGGTGCTTTGACACTACGAACTTTCTTCACGGTGCATACATAGGAAGAACATTTTATTATTTTGATATTTAGTGGGAGGGATAATCTTATAATACAATCGAGGTAATCAAATACCGAGGCGATCAAATCAATGCAAAATAAGATGCATCAAAGGATAAACATCACATGCATATATAATGTGATATGATATGGTTCTTCCCGCATTCGATTTCCATCTTGTGCATCTTGGTATGATCTCCATCATTACAGCGACGTGCCACCAAGGTCCATGGAGCCACCACCATGGTTGTTCTCCACTAATCTAATTACATGGATTTCCATTTTCCGGCATGCAGGCCATAATATACAATAATGACCATATGGCTCCTTCTGGTTCTTTTACAATAAAACACATTGCATACAACAATCTTTGTATCATAGACCATATCACATCACATGCCCTACAAAAACGAGTTAGACGCCTCTAATTTATTTTTGCATATTTTACGTGGCTTTGGGCTTTCTAGGAGAGAACCGCTCTACCTACGAATTTCAGCCACAACGTTGACAATCAAGTTATTTGCATACCTTTGTAAATTAGATCACGATTATGTTGGGAGAGACAGACACCCGCTAAGCTATTTATGCAATACGAGTTGGATGCCAAGCGTAGGATAGGTCTCATGTGCGAGGACATGTAAAGTTAGTCCAGGCCGCTTCATCCCAACATACCACCATGATCAAAATTTACGCAAGTATGAAACAACAAGACTATCAATGCCCACATCTCTATCTGTTCTAACCGTACAAAGCATCTATGCATAGACATAGCTATGATACCACTGATGGGATTCGTTGCATAGAAATCAAAAAATTCCTACGGTTGGAACCAGCAACATCATGTAAGACCCCAACATTAGAGCTTAGAAATAAGTTGAACACGGTGTGTGCATTGCATTCATGCATAGAAAATCTGGATAGTTTTCGTGCTTTTAAATAAAACTTGTCAAATAGATTGAAGCTTCTCTTAACTTGGTGGAACTGAAGTAGATCATCAAGTTGACTACGATAAATTTCAATATGACCTTTGCTAAAAACCTTATTTTGGGTAATATAATTTGATCTAAGGGTAGATCAAATGTAATAAAACTAAGTCACAACACCCTACTTAATAAGGAGTACTTGATCTTCTAGAGATCATTACATGGTATTCCATACCACAACTCAAGGATGAATACTTAATATTCTAAAGCTGATATCAAGGTATTATCTACCACAAACCCTGAATCCCAAGTCAAGTATATAACTTAAGTATAAGAAACTCATAACTAAATCTTGAAACACTTGTTGCCATAGTTATTCCTACTAGGAGAATCATGGTAGTTCTTAAACATTAACCCTTATCACAAATAGAGTAGAAAGGGAAGTCAAGCCAAGACCATCCATCTCATATCTTTGTTGCCATAATAGTAGGTGACATTCCTATTTAACCAAGTCTTAATGGAAAGTGATCATCAGTGTTGAGTGATCAATTCTTGACCTAGAACTTATTGACTCATAGCCTTTGACCTATTATATTAACCTTTCAAAGATTTTAAGTAAATTAATCAGAAGGAGGAACTAGATATGGTTGAGTGTGCCATCATCAATGGAATGAGATACTTAGTGGTGACCAAACCATTTGATGTTGGAGGAGATAACTCACTTGTGAGTTAACTAGAAGAAGTATTTAAACCCAAGAGTTAGATAGTAATTATGAAGTTATGAGAAAGCTAGTAGTATTAGAGTATCCAATGATAATCTTGTTAAGTCAAGAGGGTATAAACCTAAAGTAAGTTTTCTTAGCAATATAAGACTTATAGAAAGACTAGTACAAGTCTACTACTTAGTTGATTATAGATCTTAATTAGACAATTAGACGCCTAAGCTTTGTATGATCAAAGGATGGTGGTCATTATTCTCATGTCACTTGAGAATAGATGACTAGGTATTCAAGAAGAGTTGTGAGTATACCCAAATTAGGTAAATATCTAGTAAGATGAATCATCTAGCTTGATCATGAGAAGTCAAGCTAGAGTATAATGAAGTATATAACATAAGTTGTAGGAGTAGTTGGAAGTATAATAGTTTAACCAAGCTAATACAAGAACAAACTTGTATTATGGAGAGTAGTACCATACGTATTCCATAGGATTGGTAGCACTTGTTAGATAGTGAGAATTGTAACCTTGCACGCCTTGGATATAGATACAAGGTGAATTAAAAGGAGTTAATGGATGGAGTTAGAAGTAGCTACATTGATGGATTCATCAAGGGTAGTTCAGCAATGGAAGTTATATAGATACTAGGAGAAGAATGAATGATTAATGTTGAAGTGACAAGACCATGACATCATATGATGATGGATATGGTGGAGTTAGATGATTGACTTATTCAGGAAGATGTGATCTTTGTGAATAAGATAAGAGATATATATAGAGTATATTTAGGAAAGGAATTCCTTATCTCAAGATAAGCTTGGTGAGGTATTAAGGTAAGGATTCTTTATAAACCTTTAACCAATAGTACATCAAGCCATGACAAACCATGTCTACTTCATTATTCAAAACCCTAGAATCAAATGGATAGTGAAACCATTTCCTATTCCTAGGTAACCATTGAATAATATCTCTTGGACAAATGAAGCTTCCAAGAGATAATTAGAGAACCAGATGAGTGTTTATGGATGAAAGCCTTGTCCACTTTATTTTCTTAAACCCTAATAGAAAACTAGAATGATAGAACTATCAGGAACACATTAATAAGTAATTCCAATATCTCACTCTATGTGGAGATATCAAACCTACTCATAGATTTAGAAGTAGTATCCCTAAGCCTTGATCCTTATCCATATTCATAATAGAATATGAGTCTGATGAACCTTCCTAAAACACATGGTAATTCTAAACTCTACAAATCAAGTAGAATTGGATTTGGTAAAATCTCTAAAGAAGTAGAACCATGAAACTTAAATCACCCTATCATGACACACAAGGATAAAAATCTTGTAATGTATATATCTTATCCCTTTATGAGGTTAAGTATTAATAAGTTTCTATATATATCCTTCACCATTTTAAATCTTTGCCATTATAATTATTAAGTGAAAAAAGTCATATTAGTGAAATCTTATTATAAGAAACAAATTCCTAAAATCCTAATTTTTATTAATACTTCCTAATGAAAAGGGCTTCTCATATTGTTAGGAATATATTTTAATGCATAATAAGAAGTCAGGAGAAGAGAGTCATACTTGATTTACACAATACTATTCTTGACTTATAAATTCTCTAGATATTTAAATCCTTGAGGAAATTCATATTTGAAATGGTTTGTAAAAAACAGAAAACAGAAAATTGAAATAGAAAAAGAAAACTTAGCACTACAGTTTTGGCCCATAGCCTAGTGACCGTGAGCCCTAACTATCGCTCACGTGCAGCCCTAGAAACAATTCGCTCGCTTGACCACGGCCCAACACCGGCCGAAGCCAAAATACCCCTCCGCCGTTTCTTTTCCTTTCTTCCTCCTCTCGCCAGAAGGACAGCGCTGGGAAGAAGCTCGTTGGCGAGTGCTCCACCATTCATCGTCGCTGAGATAACCGCCGCGCTAAGATTCGTGCTACCGACGTTGCCCTCGTCTATAAGAAACCCGTACACGCAGAGAGCAAACCCCATTTTCCCTTCATCCTCCTCCTCCCTTGTCCACTTTGAACCTAGCTCGCCGGAGCTCTGAGACGCTGCCGTTCCCGATCTCCCCTTGAGGTTCTGAGTGCACCGTTCGACTTGCCTTGTTGTCCTTGTTCTCCCAAGCCAGGCCACGAAAGCCGGACAGCTCCCATACAAGTCAATTGACACCTCACTGCCGCCGCCATTCACCGGCGTTCATCGTCGATTCCGGCCATGATTCACCTCCGCATCCTCACTGTAAGGTTCCTGGTGAGCAGTTGATCCTCCTGGTAGTCTCACCTTACTTCCTCGCATACGGTAGATCGCTAGCACCACGCGCCACCACTCGACACCGTCGGTCGTCGTTGATGACCTAGCTCCGGCCACCCAAATGGAGCGGCACCGCCACTATCAGGTTCCCCATCGCGCCCTCTTTCCAACGAGCACAGCCACAGCCACGTGCGAGCACCCACTCAATAGATCGATCATCGATCTGTGATGATCATCTTCGGATGACATCAGCATGATGTCATGCTGACGTCACTCCTAGCCTAGTCAGCAGGTTTGACCGATCCAGGTCTGTGTGGCTTGCCGACGTGGCATGTGGCCCGCCTGTCTATGACTCAGACTAGGTTCGGTTTAGGTATACAAAGTAGTTCCTGTTTAGGAAATAGATTAGATATCATAAATTTGAATATAAATATTTTTTAGGAATTTAAGAAAATGATTAAATCTTATAAATTTAATATCTTTTGTTTTATAATTCAGAAAATGTATATAATATATCAAAATGCTTAGAAAAATAAAATGTATAACGTAACTTCATTATCAAACATTATTGTGTTAACTATTTAAACAATTATTATTTAATAAAGATTTTATAAGTAATAAAATTTTGAAAATTCATATTTTAATATTGGTAAATGAGAAAAATATAAATAATATACCAAGATTCTTACAAAAACAAAATCTACATTTACAAAATTGTTTCATAGATTTTTGTTATCACTTAGATAAATATTATTATTTATTAAGTGTTTATAAAGTGATAAAACTTATAAAAATCATAGTTTAATATTTAAAAATCACAAATATATATATAATATACCAAAGTGATCACAAAAATAAATTCTACACATTAAAAATATCCTATTTCTTAATTGAAGTCAAATAAAAGGTAAAGGTCTAATAAATCTCATTTTAACCCTTTTCTTTTATTTTAATTCGTTAAAAATATATAAATCTTTACTATTGCCTTTAGCATTATTTGTTTAAAGTTTAAAAATATAATAACAAGTACAATTGATGTTTAAGTAAACTCAAAATAGGTCTAACCATTTTAAGTTGTACTTACTAAACTACCATTTAAAATTAAGTAAGTTTTACTCTCCAATTTTTTTATTAATTATAAAATCATCAAGATTTGAGTACTAATTCTTTTACCAGTTTAGGAATCCACCTAAAAATTTAAATAAATTTTTAACTAATTTTAGCAATACCCTATCTATGTTTATAAAATATCAGCATTAATAAGAAAGTAATTCTACTGACTTATAAATTAATAAAACACCAACTCATTCAAGTAATAATGCTTAAATTCTAGCTTTGTGGAATGTTAAGAAGTCAACCATCTACAATGTGGTGCCTTGTTCAAAACATGTAAATCTCCCCCACTTATGCTATGATTGTTTAATAGAGTAATGTTTTCCTCTTTAATAATCTTAGCTAATAAGAAAACCTTAAAGTGTTAGCCTTAAGTTTAAATACTTTTTACTTTGTAAAGTAATATTTTCCTCAAAAGGTATTCTTTTAAGCAACATTAAAAGTGATCCTTGGACACTTCTTTAAAAGCTCTAATTGATTCTTAATCTTGTTTAAGAAATATTTTAGATACCATGACCCATTTGAGTGCTTTAGTATTGCATATTACTTGCTGTATTTACATATTGTTTCACACACTCTCACAAGCCTTAATAAGAAGCACAAGTGTGAAGATGGTATAAAAGTGTAACACATTCCAAAGAAATCATCACAAACTCCAAAGCCTAGATCAGATACGACTATTCCGGGGATTCACGTTTACAAATTGCATTACATTACTTATGAATCGTTGCATCTTGCTTCTTTAAACATTAGTCTTTACCAGACCAATGATGCTATTTCCAGATTTTGGATCTTCTATTGTCTTGAAGACCGTGAGTGCATAATCTTGCAATCACAAAAGGCAAGTTCACAACTTGCTCATGTCCTTTGATTATTTTCTATCAAATGCTTATAACTCAAATGTTGTCATCACCTGCATTTCAAAAAGGTCACAAAAACTATTTTCATAATTAACTAGAAGTATCGGTTACTAATCCAGGGTGATCAACTAATCTATTATAACTGGCAATGGAAACGCCATTGTACATGAATGTATCAACTAATCCAGGACTTAACAACCAATGTCGTGAGTGATTCTAGCGCCGTATATTACACGTCAACCATGAGATTTGGAATGGGACAGAGAAGTCAGTTGTATCTTCTTCCTCTCGTATGCATCCAGATGGCTAGGTCATGGTTGTTATCCTCGTAGAGTGCATTTATTGGTAATTCGTAGAGGATATGCAGCATATGGATGGGAGCCCTCAACATCGCATGATAGTTCTGGCATTTAACGGTCTGTACTAACCATTGCCGTCATTCAAGATGTAGGCATGGCGTACACCAAGGGGACGTGCGGGGTCATCAAGGGGGTAGTGATTAGCTTGGATCTTAGACTGGGCCCCACAGCAAGGAAGTTTGAACAAGGACATACTTCCGGCCATGCAACAAAGCTTAAGGTCTCTTGTGGGAAAAGTGACGCACCTCTGCAGAGTGTAAAAATTGTGACATGTTACTCCCTGTTTCGGGAAGGAGCTAGGAACGCGGCAGGAAAGGAACCCCACGAAGGTTCCGTCAACTGAAGGAAGGTCGGACATAGTTTTCAGAATAAAAGCAACCTTTGACAAAATGTTTATGAAAACCTGCATTGCCTACGACCTTTGGTCTGTGCCTGTAGATATAGTGCATCATACACTCCTTTTTAGTGAACTTGGTGAGTACACTCATACTCAACCATACCTTCTTAACCCTTGCTAGGTTCTAAGCCGTTGAAGATGACGTCAACCTCAATTTCTACTCAAGAAACCATCATCGCCAGCTCAAGTTCTTCAATAAAGACTATGAAGTCAAAATATACATCAGCTGAAGTGAAGACAAGTCTCTGTTTAGCTAGGAGTAGATACTCTAGCCATAAAACCTATTTCTATATAACATTGCACTAGGAGCAAGTACAAGCCAAATAATTTAGATGCTAGTCTTAGTTACTAGATAATTCAGAGTTATTATTTCTAGTTCTTCTTTGTAAGAATTTCTTTCTGTCTCTTTAACCTAGAGTGTTCTCTGGATCTTCTATACAGAGTCGAGTTGTAATCTATAGTCATGTCTTGGACCTACTGTGTTTCTGTTGTACCACTCTAAGGGATGTAATACTAGTGAATGGTGTTTCATTGGTGTTATGTCAACGACTATAGTGTACTACATCATGTAGTGGTATGCTGGGTAACCGCACATCATATCTAGGATATACATGTAACAGTTTCAGATGGACTCACCCTCGAAGACCGTAACACAGGATAACATTCCCATAAACAAACATGGATGATTTAGAGTGTACATGACCGTCCTCAAGGACGCGCAGACGATCAGCACCATAAGAGGCAGCGTCTTCGTAATCGGTCACACATACGGTGTGCCGACGACTCCCGAACCCTCGCTCTAGCCGGGCAGCGGAAGTAGCAGATCCCCAGGAACTCCAACAACGCTACGCCATGGTAGATATTGTGTAGGGGAAGATCTCGAGCAGGGATTCGCCTAAGCACCTTTTCTAGTGTCAATGGACAATGCTAGCAAGAGGGAGAAGATGCCAACCAAAGGGCATATGAGCCAATGGTTAAGTGAGAGTGTGTGAGAGGAGGAGGTCTCCACCTCCTTTTATACAAGGGAGGGGAAAGCCCCCACCCATGGCCAGCATCCAAAGAGGGTCCCCCTCTACTCCCTCATTCATGTGGGCTACTCACATAAATTCACTCTACACTTTTCCCAATTATTCTCCACTCAAAAACCAAAGGTCTTTGTATTAAAGTACTTTAATTCTCTTGTTTTAATGCAAATAAATTTAATGAACACTTCATTAATGAGTACTTCATTTAATGAACACATTAACATTTTGATCCCTTGCTTTGTTTTGATGCCCCGAAACCATTTTGGCAGATTCGACAGAACAAATTCCTGTGATGTCCATTATCTTCTCCTATGTTTCCTATCTGCTCAATTGCATCGACTAACCTTAAGTGTGTATCCCTACGGTTTTGAGAACTATGTAGACATGATCGAGACTTTCTCCGATCAATAATCATTAGGGAGATCTAGAGATCCATAATGATGCCCACTAGTTCCACGAAAATCCAACGATTGTCTGAACCTTTTTCGCGGTAATAAAATTCCTTTTGTCTCAAGATATATTACTTTTCTAAGATTCGATCACTCCGTATCATTCATACCTTGTTTAACCTCGTTCCTGACAAGTACTCTTTTTCTCGTTCCTGCGATATAACATTCTAGTGATCAAATCACTTGCTTCCAAGCTATGTCAATGTGATATCACCGAGAGGGCCCTGAGTATATCTCTCCATCATCTAGATGGATAAATCCCACTCTTGATCCATGAGCCTCAACTAACACTTTCCAAGTCCTGACGACACCTTTATAATCACCCAGTTACGAAGTGACGTTTGATGTGACCAATGTACCTTTCCGGTGAAAGTGATTGACGTGATCTCATGGTCTAAGGACATTGAGTTACTACGAATGTATTATTAGATCTACTTCGGGTGAACTTGAGGGCATGATTATATTATTAGATCTACTTCGGGTGACTGTTCACCATATCATTATCCAATGATATGACCCTATTATTAACAACATCCAATGTTCATGATCAGGAAACCTGTGATCATCAGTTAATCAACAAGCTAGTATTAAGAGAGGCTTTACTAGGAACCTTTTCTATTTATAAATCACACATGTATTAATGTTTCCTATTAACACAATTATAGCATGAAAAATAAACATCTGTTATAAACCTGGAATATCATAAACCACTTTGTTATTGCCTCTCGAGCATATTCCTTTCACATAGGCCTCAAAAGTTCCTCTCGGATACCCAATACACACCTTTATATTCACCCAGTTATGGTCATGATGGTTGATGTGATCAAAGCAACCTAAGGAGACTGTGATTAATATGATATCATGGTTGAACGAGTGAATCACTATGCTTTGCTAGTTATTGCAATGTTGAACTATGTGACTGGTTCATATTGCAATAATAGGGTTGGGTGTTGTCCATCACTTCATTCATCTAATGAAGTGACCTTGTTGTTAGTTGCTATATAAAGTCCATGATTGGGAAACCTCGATCATAAGCTACCCAACGAACTAGTCTAGAGGATACTAGGGTACTAGTTTGTTTACATATCACACGTGTATTAATGTTTCCACTTAATACAGTTATAGCATGATACGGAACTATTACGAACTAATGGGATATGTGATGCATGTAAAATGCATACATGAACTTTGTAGTTTGTCAACGTGTTTTCCCACATGTTTGCATCATATATAATGTTATATCCATGTTTTATATTGATTTTTGGTAATTTACCAATGATCCTCTTTATTTTGGTTATAACCCTTTAGGGCAGAAAAACCATGTTTTCAATATTTTTTATGTTTCAGGACCTATACAAAGTCAAATGGACCTGCACTTTTTGGAATGCCAATATTTATCCACTACAAGCATCTAGAGCATCGGAATATCACCAGGAAGGCCAAACGATCCCAGGTGGCGCTCCCAAGCCTGGTGGGCGTGCCACCCATGCTCGCTTGCTCCTCGACCATCCGATCGCCTTGATTCTTTCGCACACGAAGTTCTCTTGACCTAAAAACCCCTATATAAGGACCCCCGGGGTATCCTCGAAAAGAAGGGATGGGATAGCGACGGGAGAGCCACAATAAGCCACCAGATACGAAAACACCACCAAACAGAGTCAGATCCGGTGAAGATTGGAGGGGGAAACTCTGTCGGAGCCACCTCCAAGAAGATCTCCATCCTCCCCAACATCTCTAGCTTCATCACCTTTATGAAGAGGGAGTAGTCCACCTCCGGGCTATGGGTTTGTGGTAGTATCTTGATCTATTTCTCTCTTGTTTTTTATAGATCTAGTACCATATGAGCTGCCCAACATGATTATAGTCATATTTGTAATTCCTATGTGGTGGATATTTGTTCTATGATTTGATATTTCAGGTTTGAATCTATTTTGTGTAAGATGTTTTAATAGATGCATATCATGCACCCCATTCTTCATTGCTTGTTTTGATCCAACTTGTATGCAACAAATTATATGGAGATAAGTGTGTGTTAGATGGAGTAGCATGGGGTAGATATTGAATTGTGACACATAATATTCAAGATCTACTTTGGTTTTTACCTTTCTTTTTTGCCTCACTAGGGATAAAGTGAAATCATGTGCTATAGTTATCACGTGACAGTGTGATGACCCTGTTAGATCAAGGTAGCATATTAGTATTTCAAACATAATACAATATTGCTTAAAGCTATACTCTGATTTGTTCTTAAAGATTGCATGGAGATTTCCCTTTCTTGAGGAGTATAAGAGAGAGAGATGTATTCCATATCAATATTAGAATGTGATGCCATATTAATTCCTTTTATCAAGAACTTATAGAATTTCCATGAATCTTTATCATTGATGAATTATTTTATGATCACTACAACCTAAAAAGAGAGTAGACAAGTGAACCCATGAATCCCGGTCCGATTTTTATCATAAGAAACACCTTTCCATTGCATCTACTATCATTTATAATTTCTGCAATTTATTATTTCGAAAATACAAAAAATACTTTCTCTACTTGCAATCACCCATAAAAAACAAAAAATAACTCTACTATCTTCCATATCATCTAGTTTTTATTACTTTACTTTATTTACTTTGTTTTATATTTTATTTCATATTACTAATACGAAAACTTGTTCTTGACAACCAATTGGTGGAGTTGGGGACACAAGAAAAATTATTTAACTTTACAGGTTGCTTGAAAACGAGAAGATAAATATGCATGCAATTCCCTAAGAGTTCGATATAAACCCTCGAGTCACCCATGTAGTCGACATGCTGCTCTGGTGGCATTGTGCTTCGCCTGGTAGTCGGTGCCGTGGTCGGGGAACTCCTCGCCAGTGTTCTCTTCGTCATGGAAACAATCATCACCATGATAGTCATCCTCGTCCTTCACCAGAAGACGGCCCACATCCCATTCGTTAGCCTTGTGTGCGATGTCGTGGTTCACCATGGTGGAGAAGGAAGCAGAGCCATCAAGGGTGGCCTGACGAAGAAGCCGAGATGGTGATGCTTGTTGCTATGGTACCCACACCGAGCCAGTACCTCATTGGCATCGAGTTCATCCCAATAGTCATGGCGGCCGTTCATGTTCAATGGGCCGCTGCACAGGATGGCCTCTCTCTTCACCGCCTCTATGCTTATGCTGGTGGAGAGACGTCCACCACGCCTTGTCATTCTAGACTAGATCTTGTTGGATGTTTGACGATAGCAAGGACCCTCGTTACTCCATGATCGCGAGCAGGTCGTCCTTGCGTGGAAGCAGCAAGATGGCATTGCTATCATGGGCGAGGACCAAGCTGTCAGGCAGACTCTAGTAGGGCAGCACGAGGAGGCTGGCCTCGAACAACATTGTTGCCTCGTTGATGCTCAGGTTCCTTAGCTGGAAGCCATCACGCCTGCTCATGTTCCCGCTGCTCCTGCTCCCACCAACTTCCTGGTCATGGCGGATTATCATCATCGCATACCACCGGAGTTCTGCATGAAGGAAGCATGAGGTGGGTAATGGTGGGTGCACTAGGAGAGTATAGTGTGCGGTCCTTTTATGGGCGTCGTTGCTAGGCAAAATAGACACTGTGCCATTAACTTCGTCTCATCAAGAGACGGGCTGTCACGCGCAAGCTCTTGCGTGTTGGCGTCTAAACCCGGTGAGGCGGCCATTATGGGTGGTCACATCACTTAATTATGTTTGATTGACCAGTTGAGAAGTCGTGTCATCTTTTATAAACGAATGATATGGCAAGATGGCATGAGAGGCAAGCTAAATGGTGCACGCCACGAGAACCCGCAGATGCCTACAATATAGGTCGCCAACTCTGGTCTAGGTGGAACCCACTGTAGGATCTGACCACGATCGGTGTAAACAGTGTACCTCTATGCTGCCAACCCACCTGCACACCTGCGATAAGCCGTGTTGTCTATGGTGTATACTGATAGACGGCATGGGTTTACGCCGCCACATCGTTTCTACACGGCCCCAAGGTTGCGAGGAACTGTGGATGACATGGGATTATGGCGCCATGTCGACCTTTAGCGGGCCCATGTCTATTATAAACCGCACCCATCATGGGCTCATGGTGCCACATCGTCACTCAACGAGCACTGCCATCGGGCGGGTGCGGAGGCATGTCATGTCGGGAACGCCTCTCATAGAGCCTGATCCTGCCCGCTACGCTGACGGCAGCCCGTGGCGTGTGTGTAGTCCACCGTTTAGCGACGCCGGGTAAGACGGTGTCCGCGACAAATGTACGCGGTAAGGAACCTTTTGGCCTGGCCCACAGCTCCCACCTCACGGGATAGCACTACAAAAAATGTGCTAACTGGTGACAATATTGGTCATAGTAACTCATCTATGACCATTCTATGACCAAAAGTTGTAGGTCACATACAGAGCATCACTATAGACAGCTAACGACCTTGTTTTTGAATTGGTCATGGACAACTATGACCAAAATAGATGGTCATATAGCTCAAATAAATAGATGGTCATAAAGTCCATGACCAAATTTTTAGTCATGAGTAATCTGGCATGTCCATGTTAGATCCACGTGGCCAATCTTACGTGGTAAATCAATGACCAAAAAATTTGGTCTTAGGTCAAATTCAGCCCAGTCCAGATCAGTGCCTTAGATGGGGCGATCCCATTAACTCAGTCTATTTATATTCTTTTTCTATCAATTTTGTTCAACTACATGGGCCAAGTCCAACATTTTGGCCTTTTTTATTTTCTGGGAAGCAACCTTTTTACAATCTATATTCATTTTCTATTTTAGGCCTTTTTAATCTTAATCATGTCCCATTTATCAGAGTGGTCCCACTTGTCAGAACCATTTCATAAATTGGTCCACTAGTCAGAAAGATCCAAACTGTGAGATTATTCATATACATGGGTCCCACTGGAACATTGCATACATAAAAAAAAATTCATAAGAACAACTAACATGAAATTCATGACGAAACAATCCTATTATAGTCTACCCATATATTCCTAATATTACATTATAATATGCTACTCTTTCCTATGTAGCCGTCATCATTCGTCCCTCGGAGTCATTTCTTCTCAGGATATACTCCTAGTTGCTCATTCTGTAATCGTCCGACAAGTTGTGCTAGACATCCCTTGTTTGTTGCCTCATCGTCATGGAGCTCCTATAGAAGAGGAACTGCCACATTTTAGTCTCAATGAAGGGTAGATCTAAAATTACAAGAAATCAATGTGGAAGTCCAATTATAAATAAGTACTGGGCATACACAAAACCTAGAAAGTACGGAAGACATGAAGCGGAATATACAATAGTAGAAATCAACTGAAGCACTAAATTTCAGCACAAAGTAAAGGTCACAAGTAAAATCTTATACTTCTAATCAGCACAAAGTAAAGGATACAAGTAAGAGCTAGCCATCTTATGTAGCTGATACTTTTGATCAATACAAAGTAAAGGATACAAGTAAGAGCTAGCCATCTTATGTAGCTGATACTTTTGATCAATACAAAGTAAAGGACAACAGTTTATACAATGACTATATGAAAATAGAACAAACATGCATGAACAATCTCTAATAGTAGGTCAACAACTCTAGGAATTCATTAACTGCATTAAAGAAATATCATTCTAGTATTATTAGATATACATCAAGACTTGTATAATCATGATCGTCGCTCATTCATGCTAGTAAATTAAGCTCTAAATATCATTTCAATGCATAAAACTGCATGAGACTTCTGGAAATTGTGAAGGAATATGCATTATATTCTTTTTTCATACAAATAGCTGATTTAGTACTATGTGTGTATACTCCACAGCTAATGTAATATCAAAACATCAAGATAGTCTTACCATTTTAACCAAGGACTAGTCTAATGCAATCAACAAAGTTTTATCACCTATAACTACACAAACTATAAACGCTCAACACAGATTCTCTAGGAAAACAAATGATTCTATGGGTTAAACACAAATTGCATTTTGATTACAGTAGCTGATACAAGTTATGTTGTGAATTATAGTAGCTGAACACATAATTCTATAGGCACTAGAGATCCCAGTCCAGCAAGAAGGAAACACGACAGGGGTAGCTTAGTGGATCCCTTGGTCATAGAGGTCGAGGGAGATGCCAAGGCACTCGACAACGTGCTAGAGAAACATAGAGTTATGTGGCTGCCGCAGTGGGGCATGGGTGGCTGCCATGTTCTGTGCAAGTGGATGATAGGGGGAAACGTAACGCGATGGGAATATGGGATAGATTGTACCCTCTCACCTAGAGTCTCTGCTGCGGTATTTCACCTTTTCCTTCATATCACAACCTGAAATAGCAACGAAACATCTCAAAGCATCTCTAAGTGGACAAAATATTCATGCCCCAAAAGAAAATATTCACAATAAAATCTAGTGTCCTACATTTACATGCAAAATCTAGTGTTTTAAACATGACATGGATTTGAACTGCTATTGCTGAGTAACTACAAGTATGCAAACAAAATAAAAAAAGCACTTCAAGCATTACACTAGACAAAAGAGCACATACACTGCATTGTACTTAGTTAAGAAATAAGCAGCTCTAGTATAATGTTTTCAGAGTTCCTTAGACTTGTAGCTTGTACTTTGGGAAGTGAAAAATGTGTAACTATCAGAACATGGAGAGTACAAGCATTAGATTCGATTAATCCAATGTTTCACATGTAGATGTAGTAGCAATAAGAGGACGCGACACGCATATCAAATAGTAGCAGTAGGTACAAGCACACACATTCTCATGTCCAGGTCTGCCCGGGTCTAAGATGTAGCCACTGAATTCACTATGGATCTGGTAAAGATCTTGATGATGGCTTCTGTCAACACCCGGATTTTTAATCCCAGATGCCCATTATGCTATACCTCGCAATCCCAGGATTAACATTTTTCTGAGACATAATGGATTGGATATCACAGTACATCATCCATTACAAACCATACATAAGATTTTACACAAATAAGGATCTCATGATCCAGTCTTTAATACAACAAGCAGCGGAAATAAACGATAGCGTAGCGGTGGGATCCATCTTGAGGGCGAGGCAATCTTTGGCGAGATAGTCCTAGTTATCATAGCCGTCCTGCTGTCCATCATCTTGATAATTTCCTTCATAATCTGGCCATGATAATAGCCAGGGACAAAAGCCATGAGTACTCTTTAAGTACTCGCAAACTACTACTAACAAGGGGTATAATTATAAGTTAAAGTGTTGAATTTAAAATAACTATCAAGTTAAGTTGGAAACCTAAGCTGAGTTCTGAAGCAAGAAAAGATAAAGTAAAGTTCTAGAATCACTTAAGTTGGGAAGCTATTATCACCAACACAACCCTGTTGTGGCCAAGTCAAAGTTCATCCATTCATCTTAAGTTATTTAGAAAACATCTGACAACGAAACAGTATGGCCATTCCAACTTTCCATAACCGCGGACGCGGCTATTCGAATAGTTTGATACTCTGCAGAGGTGGTACACTTTCACCACAAGGTTCGATACATCTGTCAGGGATAACCCTGGATCATCATACTTAGTATGTAGATAATCAAACATAACCTTCCCTTTACACACCCTAGTACAAGCACCTCTCCTATGAGTATGGCCTCCCAACCATGACCATCAGTCATCTTGGGCACTGCATAGGTGGACACCATTGAGAGGTAGCCTCAGCTCAAACCTCTCCCGTGAGGGAACTAATAGTAATGCATATAAATTTCCATCTAAGCCTTACCCAATTCAGGTAATGTGGTTGTACGGTAAATTTGGAGTGGTATCGCATCTGAATCCAACCATCAGTTTTATAAATGGGTTAAGGCTCATGCCTCATCATTTTCATCATCATAAACCAGTTGTGTTTCTCAACACATTTAAAACATCTCAATAGAATGACTCATCATTCCAAGGTTTTCACAATTCATTTTCACCAAGTGTTCCCATCTAAAGTGACTCAAGTTTTGATCTATTCTAAAATACTAAGTTAAGAGTGTTCACTAAGGTGGAAAGATGGGATCAATCTCATGCCATAGAATGACATCTAAAGGTTTCTAAGTAGGTCAAGTTTTATACTCTTTATGCTACCTTCAAAATTTAGTAAAGAACTTTGTATAACCTAAGAGGGGTAAAACTTGTCAGTGAGACTTGGGGTACTAATAGTCAAAGGAGTGTGATCAAAGCATGCTTAAGGCATCTTTGCTAAACCATCTAGTTTTATTCTGGTTTGCTAACAATAGCTTGCTAAAGTATGTTTTGCAAGGGTTAGCTTGCCACTAATAGCTTTCCTTCGCTGGTGCAGTGGTTGAAGTTGTCTTCTTCTTCTTCCTGGTAGAACTCCTCCTCCTCGAGAGCTTGGTCGGTACTATCGTCTAGAAATACATAGGGAGTGCACAATCACCAAACAATACTTAACTAGGCTAAGTAGTATTCTAAACCACACAATTGATGATCTATTATCGTCACAAACATTACAAGTTTTAATTCAATAGTTTTAACCTTTTTATTTTAGAAAAGTAATTTCTACTCATTGAAATATTAACTAAAATTTAATATTCACCACCAAAATATGGGATCATGTGGACACATGTCCTCACCACATATTCTAACATGTGGGAATAAGATTTAAAGGTTGGATAAATATTACTTTGGTTTAGGTTTATTATTTAATGATTTAAAGTGACTAGAAATGCCTATATAGCATTATTTTGGTACTAGTCCAAATTCACTGCATGTAAACCTTAATATTATTACATTTTTGGATAGATATAATGAAATGTGAATTTTGAGAGTTGGAATCAACTCCAAACCTAACTTGGTTGATTTTATAAAAATGTTGCAAGTTACAAAAGCTTCTGCCTTCTTATTTTTATTAGGAGATATCTATAACTCTAATTGAATTAAATCCAACGGGCTTGGATAGAGCATTTCAATATCTTTCAGACAAAATTAGTTTCATGCAATTTGGAATTGTCAATGTCCCAAAATTGATTTTTGAATCTAAGCATAGAAGTCGGTTTCTAACTAAATAGAAAAATTCCTAATTTGAATTTTAAACGTGCGCGGGAACGAAATGGGCGGGCCCGCGCAGTGTCGCGGGCTGACTTAAGCGAGGGCCCCACCCGTCAGTGGAACGTGGGGGTACCGAAGGGGTATGGATGAACGGTGGCCGTGCGATTAGAGGGTAGATCGACGGCTCACAGCTATCGTCCTCGTCGGAACAGGACACGACGGGAGCTAACCCTAGCACGGTCGGTGAGGGTGCAGTGGGGGCGTACCGGGGCTCCAGCGGGGTCGGCGAGGCGGGCAACTGGGCTAGTAGACGATGGCGGTTCTCCTGGTACATGCGGCTCTTCCTGGGATGGCCTGGATCAACGACGCCCTTCTCCTCCCGAGGCGGCGGCTCCGGCTGCAATTCCGGCGCCCTGGTGCTCGAGCGGCTCTGGCTGGCGGTGGGGAGTGAGAGTGAGAGGTGGGGATGAGAATGGTGTGAAGAGAGCTTGCTGTGGAGGCCTCCTTATATAGGCGAGCGAAGGGTGCAGAGCGGCATGGGCAGAGCTTGACGTGGTCGACGACACAGCGAGCTAAGGGCATGGGCGAGGTAGGCGGACGGTGGCCGGTCTCCTGGCGATCCTCTATGGCTTGATGGCGCTGCGAGGGGCTGTCTCTATTGGTCGGGAGCTTCCGCGCACTTCACGGTGGTCGCAGGTGCTCGATAAGAAATGTTGTGGCTATGGGTCGAGCGGGGGCATACGGGCATGTCTGGCGGGGTGCTGGGCCTGCTGCGGGTGTCGCCACGCAAGGCTAGGGTTTGGCGAGGCTGGTGCTGCTCTGGCGGACGCGGCGCTCCAGGGTGATCGGCATGGCGGACAGAAGTGTGGGCGCGAGCAACTGGGGCTTGTCCTCCTCTCGATTTTGGTCGGGGGTTGGTCGAGGCGGTGCAGTGTGATGGCGCCTGTCTGCCCGGTAGGAGAGCACGGCGCGAAAGTGCGAGCTGTCCATGGTCGACTGGCGCATGGCATCGGGCGGCAACTGGAGCAGCTAGGGGAGAGGGAGAGAGAGCTAGGGCCGGGGTTTGAGCTGGGGGGACAAGGGGACCGAGTTAGGCCCAAATGGTGACAAGAAGCACTGCACACTATAGTGTTTTGAAAATGGCCTGATTTGTGTCTGCCACCTGTTTGATGAAATGGCCGCAAGAGACCAAAGTTTGAATTTTGAGTTCAAAATTTCTGAGTGATCTCTACTAGTGATAGGTAGTCTATGGTTGCAAGGGTTTTGAAAATGGTGCTCAAATGGATGGTTTTTGAAATAGGGGTGATCTATGCATATGCATTAGATTCAATTTTAAACTGTCATTTAAATTAGTTTCCAGAATGTTTTTAGTAGATCAAAAGGTGGGCCTAGGTACCTCATTATGTGTACTAGCAAGGGATGTAAAGATCAAGAATTGTTTCTGTTAAGAATTGAGTACTAGGAATAACCCTATTTTTCGATGATTTGATCTTGATAAGGTTGGATTGATGTTTTGGGATGTTACAAACCTTCCCCCCTTAAACAAAAATCTTGTCCCGAGATTTACAAAGAAAACTAGGATCTAAAGAGATCTTGAAACTCTGTTCTAATGTAATCTTCACGCTCCCAAGTAGCTTCCTCCTCGGTATGGTTGCTCCACTGAATCTTGAGAATCTTGATACTCCTGGTCCTGGTGGTTATGTAGGCTTCCTCTAAGATACGGATGGGTACTTCCCGATAGGTCAGGTCAGTGTTGATTTCCACAGCTCTATGATCGATGTTCTTGAAAACTTCAGTCTTCTCCGGCACTTCCAAGCATTTGCGAAGCAACGAGATATGGAACACATTATGGATGACTGACATCTCTTCAGGCAATTCCAGCTGATACGATACTTCTCCTCGATGGTTCAGAATCTTGAAAGGTCCGATATATCTGGGGGCTAACTTCCCCTTCAGACTAAAGTGTTGGGTTCCCTTTAATGGTGAAACCTTGAGATAAACGAAATCTCCGACATTGAAAGTCCGGTCTCTCCTTCTCTGGTCAGCATAGCTCTTCTGTCTGGATTGGGCGGTCTTGAGGTGCTCACGAACTTTGTGAACTTTCTCTTCTGCTTCTCGGAGAATGTTGGGTCCAAAGATCTGACTCTCTCCTACTTGTGACCAATTCAAAGCGGTGTGACACTTTCTTCCATATAGGAATTCAAATGGTGCCATCTGCAAACTAGCTTGATAACTGTTGTTATATGAGAATTCTGCGAAAGGCAGGCAGTCTTCCCATTTTGATCCGTATTCCAACACACAAGCTCTAAGCATATCCTCCAAGATCTGGTTGACTCTCTTAGTCTGTCCATCTGTTTGCGGGTGATACGCGGTGCTGAAGTTCAACATGGTTCCTAATCCTTCCTGAACTTTCTGCCAAAATCTTGAAGTAAACTGGGTTCCTCGATCTGATACGATGGTCTTGGGGGTTCCATGCAGACTAACAATTCTAGCAATGTATAGCTCTGCTAGTTTTGCACTCTGGTAGGTGGTCTTGACAGGTATGAAGTGGGCTACCTTGGATAGTCTATCAACTATGATCCAGATTGAGTCATTTCCCCTACTAGAAGTAGGTAAACCGGTGATGAAGTCCATTCTGACGGAATCCCATTTCCATTCCGGAATCTGCAATGGTTGCAATAGTCCTGCAGGTCTCTGATGCTCTGCTTTGACTCTTTGACAGATGTCACATTTGGCGATGTAGCTTCCGATCAATCTCTTCATCTTGTGCCACCAAAATTGCTCTTTCAAATCCTGATACATCTTTGTTCCTCCGGGGTGGATAGAATAAAGAGTATCATGTGCTTCCTTCATGATAACTTCTTTCAGTACCGAATCTGCTGGAACATAGATACGTCCTTTGTACCACAGTACACCTTCTTCGTCTTCGGTGAATCCAGGTACTTTGCCTGTACCAATACGACGTTTGATTCCGTTGATACTTTCATTCCCCTTCTGGGCTTCCTTGATTTGGCTAATCGACGTGGGTTTAAGTTCAATGCTAGCTAGGAATCCTTTGCTAACTACTTCAGCCCTGAACTGCTCCAACTCTTCATACAAACTTGGTTGCTTCTCTTTGATCATGGTGTTAAGCCTACATGGCAATCTGCTAAGAGCATCCGCTACCACATTGGCTTTGCCGGGGTGATAGTGAATGTCAAGGTCATAATCCTTGATTAACTCTATCCATCTTCTTTGCCTCATATTCAGCTCCTTCTGGGTGAAGATATACTTCAAGCTCTTATGGTATGAGTAAATCTCACAGCGATTACCCATCAAATAATGACGCCATGTCTTCAACGCTAGAACCACAGCTGCTAGCTCAAGATCATGGGTCAGATAGTTCTGCTCATGCTGCTTCAGTTGTCGAGACAGATATGCGATGACTTTGCCTTCTTGCATCAATACACATCCTAGACCAATCTTGGATGCATCACAATACACATCAAACGGCTTCTTGATGTCTGGCATGATCAAAATTGGGGTTGATATCAATCTCTTCTTCAGCTCCTGGAAACTGGCTTCACACTTGTCTGTCCATTCAAACTTTTTGTCCTTCTTTAACAATTAGGTCATTGGTCGGGCTATGCTCGAGAATCCTTCTACGAACTTGCGGTAATATCCCGCTAATCCGAGAAATGGACGAACTTGGGTTTGATTGGTTGGGGCTTCCCATTCTTCTACATCTTTGATCTTGGCGAGATCAACAGAGACTCCTCCGGCAGACACAATATGTCCTAGGAATCCTACTTCTTTTAGCCAAAACTCACACTTGCTGAACTTGGCATATAACTGATGCTCTCTCAGGGTTTCTAGGATGACTCTCAGATGTTGTTCATGCTCTTCTTATGACTTGGAGTAGATAAGGATGTCGTCGATAAACACAACTACAAACTTATCTAGGAAATTCATAAAGATCTTATTCATGAGATTCATGAAATAAGCAGGGGCATTGGTTAATCCAAAATACATAATCGTATACTCGTATAAACCATAGCGAGTAGTAAAGGCGGTCTTCGGAATATCCGTTGCACGAATCTTAAGTTGGTGATAACCAGTCCTAAGATCAATCTTTGAGAATACCTGAGCTCCAGTCAACTGATCAAATAGATCCTCTATCTTTGGCAAGGGGTACTTGTTCTTGATGGTGACATCATTCAACTTTCTGTAGTCCGCACACAGACGGTTGCCTCCATCTTTCTTGTCGACGAATAACACGGGTTATCTCCATGGAGATGCACTTGGTTGAATCAAGCATGTTGCTAACATGGCATCCAACTGCTTCTTTAGTTCAACTAACTCTAAGGGGTTCATGGTATAGGGTCTCTGGGCTATAGGTCCGGTTCCGGGGATTAGTTCGATAATGAACTCTATATCCCTATCCGGGGGCATACAGCAATTCATCCAGGAATACGTCGGGTATTCACAGACTACTCTGACTTGGTCAATGGTAGGCAGGGCTACACTCTTGTTGCACTTGAATTGAGGTAAGGTTTGAAGATATGCTCTCTGTTACTCGAACTCTGGTCATGGTGATGGCTTTCTTAGCACAGTCTATCAGTCCTTTATGCCTTGACATCTAGTCCATACCTAGTACTACTTCCAATCCTTTGGTTCCAAGTACAATTAGGTTGGCATAAAAATCTATCCCATGTATTCTGATAGCTACAGCTTTGCAAATTTTTCTAGCTTTTGTGGTTGAACCGGGGATTTGAACTATCATGACATGCTTCAGGTTGGTTGGGCGAATCTTACTAGTGCATACAAATTCTTCGGTGACAAATGAATGCGATGCTCCAAAATCAAACAATACTCTTGCTAAAATTGAGTTGACAGAAAACATACCCAACACTACATCTGGCGCTTCCTGGGCTTCTTCTGCGTTCATGTGGAAGAGACGACCATTGCGGTTGTGCGGGTTCCCTGGGGCAAATCTCCTTCCTGGTTGAACACGACGCTGCTGCTGAGCTGGGGCATTCACAGGTGCATTGGCGGCAGTCTTCTTGAGACACTCATTGGAGTAGTGACCCTTCACTCCACACTCAAAACAATTGATCTGGGACTTGTCCTTGACTGCGACAGGTACAGCATTGCTGCCAGTTCTGGGGGCAGTGTTGTTGTTGTTGTTTCTCTTGGGAGGTGCGCGGTTAAAGTTGTTGGCATTGCCGGAGTGGTGATTGTTTCCGCCGGGCTTCACATTTCCTCCGCTACGGTTGGGGTAGCTTGGGCGAGAATTTGGGGGTCGGTTGTTCCTTGGTGCATATCCTAGTGAGGGGTTAGGACGGTACTTCTGGTGACTACTAGATCCAGATTGCTGCATCATACGACGCTTGCAGTTATCATTTGCCTGGTTAATCTTCCCTTCCATCTGAATGGTAGAGTCGACGAGCTCTTCGAGATCCTGGAAACGGATGTTGACGAGGACAATCTGCATCTCATCATGCAGTCCGTTTAAGGATCTCTCTTTCTTCTTGGCCTCCGTGTTGATCTCATCAGGGGCATATCTGGCAAGTGACAAGAATTTGTCACGGTACTCTACCACAGTCAATCTTCCTTGCTTCAGTTCACGGAATTCATCTCTCATCCTGTTGACAAGACCTTGCGGCACATGGGTGCGGCTGAACTTGACCTTGAATGCTTCCCAGGTCATCACCTGGCCATGGTTCATATTGCGGATGCTATTCCACCAAGCTCTTGCATATCCCGCCAGATAGTGGGTGGCGAAGAGAACTTTCTCATTCTCATCAACTCCTGCAACTTCGAGGTTGTTTTCCATGGTCTGTAACCAGTCATCAGCATCTAATGGGTTTTTAGATTGGTTGAAAATTTGGGGATTGGTGTTCTGAAAGTTTTTGAGTTTAGATCCATGGTGATCCTGATTTCCATGTCCTTGGTTGTTGAGAGCCATTTGGGCGATCTGCTGCAATGTTGCTAAGTTGGCTTTGGCCTTCGTACCTTGCTTCACGGTCTGCGATGAGATTCTGCAAGATTTGTATCATTGGGTCCTGCGATGAGCTGCTCCCTCCTTGGTTTCCACGAGTCATCTGAAGATTGAGATAGATATAGGGGTAAGAGGGAAATTCTAAGGTTCATGGTTTTGGGTTTTCAAAGCTAAAACTTTGAGTTAGACTCAGGTTTTTCAACTAACTTCATTTTCATTCATGCAAGGAAGCACACGATACAACACACACCACGACAATCAAAGGAGAAAACAGATGGTTTTAAGAACCATTCTGCAAGCTACGATACAATGAGATGATACATCTCCTGCTACGACAGTGCTCTCGTGCATCTACTCATCGTCGATGAAGTCGGAGTCCTCATCATCAGTGTAGAAGTCCACGGCGTCCTCTTCCAGAAAGTCATCATCGTTGCTGAGGTTAGAATCCATATCTCCCTGGATGTCTTCACCCTCATCTTCTTCTTCCTTGGCGGCAAGCTGAGCTTCCTGCTCCTTGATGGTCTTCTCGAGGTCGGCCACCTTCTTGCAAAGACGGGCGATGGTGCGATCCTTCTTTGCACGCTAGAGACGAAGAGACTGGCGATCTTGGACGAGCAATGCGAAAGTCTGGGCCTTCTGGTCGGAAATGGCACGGTTCTGGTTGGCTAACTCTCTAGCATTGTCCAGTTTCTGCTGTCGGTCATGAAGCAAGAAGTCAAGGTTCTCCACTTGACGCCTCAATTCCGGGTGACTTGGCATCTCCATCGGTATTCCCATGAAGTCACGTCTTGCATAGTGGGCAAAACGGGTTCCTTGAATCTTGTTGACGCTGAGGGCACATAGGCGTGGGAGAGCTTCATGCATTGCCCTGGCTAATCCATCTAGCCAGTTGTTCCCTCTCACAGAGAACTGAATTCCCCCGGAGGTTGGTGCTTCAATGCTTCCTCGAAGATCTACGGTGACTAGCCATTGTGGGTCTCCTCCTGGGGGTCCTGGAAGTTGAGCTCCAAGAAACTCCGGATGTGGGCATCCCAATAACTCCGATATTGAATCCAGATCCCTCTCGAAGATCAGCTGACCTCCGTTTCCCAACTGGTAAAACTTGCTGAACTGAGTCTCCATCTACAAGAATTTAGGATGAGGAAGTTAGTGAAGTGATCAAGTGCGTCAAATTTTAAGTAGTAATGTCAGAATTTTGAGGAACATGTATTTTTGAGAAAGAATGAGTTCACAAAGGTAAGAGGGGAAATAGTTTTTCATAAATACTTACTTTGGTTTTGAAGCTAAGTTTTTTTTGTTTGGACGTCCATTCTAACCAGGGTCTCCTATGGTCAGGATGGCTCTGATACCAACTTGTTAACACCCGGATTTTTAATCCCAGATGCCCGTTATGCCATACCTCGCAATCCCAGGATTACCATTTTTGCCAGACATAACGGATTGGATATCACAGTACATCATCCATTACAAACCATACATAAGGTTTTACACAAATAAGGATCTCATGATCCAGTCTTTAATACAACAAGCAGCGGAAATCAACGATAGCATAGCGGTGGGGTCCATCTTCAGGGGCACAGGCAATGCTGACGAAGGCAGATAGTCCTAGTTATCATAGCCGTCCTGCTGAACATCATCTTGATAATTTCCTTAATAGTCTAGCCATGATAATAGCCAGGGACAAAAGCCATGAGTACTCTTTAAGTACTCGCAAACTACTACTAACAAGGGGTATAATTCTAAGTTAAAATGCTGAATTTAAAATAACTATCAAGTTAAGTTGGAAACCTAAGCTGAGTTCTGAAGCAAGAAAAGATAAAGTAAAGTTCTAGAATCACTTAAGTTGGGAAGCTATTATTACCAACACAACCCTGTTGTGGCCAAGTCAAAGTTCATCCATTCATCTTAAGTTATTTAGAAAACATCTGACAACGAAACAGTATGGCCATTCCAACTGTCCATAACCGCGGACGCGGCTATTCGAATAGTTTGACACTCTGCAGAGGTGGTACACTTTCACCACAAGATTCGATACATCTGTCAGGGATAACCCTGAATCATCATACTTAGTATGTAGATAATCAAACATAACATTCCCTTTACACACCCTAGTACAAGCACCTCTCCTATGAGTATGGCCTCCCAACCATGACCATCAGTCATCTTGGGAACTGCATAGGTGGACACCATTGAGATGTAGCCTCATCTCAAACCTCTCCCGTGAGGGAACTAATACTAATGCATATAAATTTCCAGCTAAGCCTTACCCAATTCAGGTAATGTGGTTGTACGGTAAATTTGGAATGGTATCGCATCCGAATCCAACCATCAGTTTTATAAAAGGGTTAAGGCTCATGCCTCATCATTTTCATCATCATAAACCAGTTGTGTTTCTCAACACATGTCAAAACATCTCAATAGAATGACTCATCATTCCAAGGTTTTCACAATTCATTTTCACCAAGTGTTCCCATCTAAAGTGACTCAAGTTTTGATCTATTCTAAAATGCTAAGTTAAGAGTGTTCACTAAGGTGCAAAGATGGGATCAATCTCATGCCATAGAATGACATCTAAAGGTTTCTAAGTAGGTCAAGTTTTATACTCTTTATGCTACCTTCAAAATTTAGTAAAGAACTTTGTATAACCTAAGAGGGGTAAAACTTGTCAGTGAGACTTGGGGTACTAATAGTTAAAGGAGTGTGATCAAAGCATGCTTAAGGCATCTTTGCTAAATCATCTAGTTTTATTCTGGCTTGCTAACAATAGCTTGATAAAGTATGTTTTGCAAGGGTTAGCTTGCCACTAATAGCTTGCCTTGGTTGGTGTAGTGGTTGAAGTTGTCTTCTTCTTCTTCTTCCTGGTAGAACTCCTCCTCCTCGAGAGCTTGGTCGGTACTATCGTCTAGAAATACATAGGGAGTGCACAATCACCAAACAATACTTAACTAGGATAAGTAGTACTCTAAACCACACAATTGATGATCTATTATCATCACAAACATTACAAGTTTTAATTCAATAGTTTTAACCTTTTTATTTTAGAAAAGTAATTTCTACTCATTGAAATATTAACTAAAATTTAATATTCACCACCAAAATATGGGATCATGTGGACACATGTCCTCACCACATATTCTAACATGTGGGAATAAGATTTATAGGTTGGATCAATATTACTTTGGTTTAGGTTTATTATTTAATGATTTAAAGTGACTAGAAATTCCTATATAGCATTATTTTGGTACTAGTCCAAAGTCATTGCATGTAAACCTTAATATTATTACATATTTGGATAGATATGATGAAATGTGATTTTTGAGAGTTGGAATCAACTCCAAACCTAACTTGGTTGATTTTATAAAATTGTTGCAAGTTACAAAAGCTTCTGCCTTCTTATTTTTATTAGGAGAGATCTATAACTCTAATTGAATTAAATCCAACGGGCTTGGATAGAGCATTTCAATATCTTTCAGACAAAATTAGTTTCATGCAATTTGGATTTGTCAATCTTCCTAAATTGATTTTTGAATCTAAGCACAGAAGTGGGTTTCTAACTAAATAGAAAAATTCCTAATTTGAATTTTAAACGTCTTGTGAGGAGCGAAATGGGCTGGCCCATCATGCGCTCCTGAGCTGACTTAAGCGAGGGCCCCACCTATCAGTGGACCGTGGGGGTACCGAAGGGGTATGGATGAACGGTGGCCATGCAATTAGAGGGTAGATCGACGGCTCACAGCTATCGTCCTCGTCGGAACAGGACACGACGGGAGCTAACCCTAGCGCGGTCAGTGAGGGTGCAGTGGGGGCGTACCGGGGCTCCAGCGGGGTCGGCAAGGCGGGTAACTGGGCTGGTAGACGATGGCGGTTCTCCTGGTACAAGCGGCGCTTCCTGGGATGGCCTGGATCAACGGCGCCCTTCTCCTCCCAAGGCGGCGGCTCCGGCTGCAATTCCGGCGCCCTGGTGCTCGAGCGGCTCTGGCTGGCGGTGGGGAGTGAGAGTGAGAGGTAGGGATGAGAATGGTGTGAAGAGAGCTTGTTGTGGAGGCCTCCTTATATAGGCGAGCGAAGGGTGCAGAGCGGCATAGGCAGAGCTCGACATGGTCGACGGCACAGCGAGCTAAGGGCATGGGCGAGGTAGGAAGATGGTGGCCGGTCTCCTGGCGATCCTCTATGGCTTGATGGCGCTGCGAGGGGCTGTCTCTATTGGTCGGGAGCTTCCGTGCACTGCACGGTGGCCGTAGGTGCTCGACAAGAAATGCGGCGGCTATGGGTCGAGCGGCGGCATACGGGCGTGTCTGGCGGGGTGCTGGGCCTGCTGGGAGTGCCGCCACGCAAGGCTAGGGCTTGGCGAGGCTGGTGCTGCTCTGGCGGACGCGGCGCTCCGGGGTGATCGGCATGGCGGACAGAAGCGTGTGCGCGAGCAACTGGGGCTTGTCCTCCGCTCGATTTTGGTCGGGGGCTGGTCAAGGCGGTGCGGTGTGATGGCGCCTGTCTGCCGTGAGAAGGAAGGCGAGAGGCGCTTTGTGCGAGCTATCCATGGTCGACTGGCGCATGGCGTCCAGGCTTAACTGGAGCAGCTAGGGGAGAGGGAGAGAGATCTAGGGCCGGGGTTTGAGATGGGGGGACAAGGGGACCGAGTTAGGCCCAAATGGTGACAAGAAGCACTGCACACTATAGTGTTTTGAAAATGGCCTCATTTGTGTCTGCCACCTGTTTGATGAAATGGCCGCAAGAGACCAAAGTTTGAATTTTGAGTTCAAAATTTTTGAGTGATCTCCACTAGTGATAGGTAGTCTCTGGTTGCAAGGGTTTTGAAAATGGTGCTCAAATGGATGGTTTTTGAAATAGGGGTGATCTATGCATATGCATTAGATTCAATTTTAAACTATCATTTAAATTAGTTTCCAGAATGTTTTTAGTAGATCAAAAGGTGGGCCTTGGTACCTCATTATGTGTACTAGCAAGGGGTGTAAAGATCAAGAATTGTTTCTGTTAAGAATTGAGTACTAGGAATATCCAAAGTAAGCATGGGAGTTAAATTTGTCAAAATGACCATTCCTTCATTTTAATTCTTTTTGATTTGATTTCTTTTAGGGAAAGTTTGGGAATGATGTAGATGATGTTTAAATCTTAAGAAACATTTTACAAGCATTGGATCAAACAATCATGGCAATTTAAACAACTCCTATTTTAAATGCACACATATATGAATGCTTTCATTTTAAATATGGAAAGTTTTTGTTAACCCTATTTTTGGATGATTTGATCTTGATAAGTTTGGATTGAAGTTTTGGGATGTTACAGCTTCGATAACAGTGGTCGATGTGAAAGCCTCTGTGACACGCACCAGGGAGATCAGAATCATGGTCTAAAAGGATGAAAAGAATATATTATTCCAAGGAAATTATGACTGCAAATGAGAACTGATAGAAGTGTAGAAGATGTACAAATCACACTTATATAGTGTGTCATACATCATTGAGTTAACCAAATAGAACAACAGTGATTTCACTTCCTAAGAATTAAATAAAAGAGCAATACTAATTGTATGACCTACACCTAAGCATCCTTGATCAAACAGAACTTTGCCGGTTATAGACAGTAGACAATAACATCATAAAACCAGTGTCATCTAATTAGGTTCACCACTTGTAGCTACTCATGAGTAGGGCCAAACAGCAACATGAAGAACATGAAGTAAATGTTAATGATTACATGAACAACATGAACTGAGGATTGACATCATGAAGACGCATCTTGAGTCAAATAAGATCAAAGGTTAACACAGCTCCCCACATACCTAACCAAGCTCATTTTTGTATACAGATTCATGACTTAGCATATTACGATTGGTGTAGAATATGTAACTGATAAACTAGCATCTTTCAAACAACACACCTGCTGCGACCAAGTGGCTCTACATATTTTCCTAGGAGCATAGCATATATAATGAGGATTCCAAGTCTAGCAATAAATGTGTGGTGACATAACTCATAAACTTTACTGCAACCAAAAAATGCATAAATCAAGTGCCCAACTTGATGCACAACGCACAACGTAGAGTCAAATCGAATCGGGAAAGGAGGGTGTATGGCTAGGACCAGAGAGGGAACCTGACATCTAGCAAGCTCACGCATGGATGAGGCCGTTGTGCTACCACCGGTGAGAGTGCCTACAGAGAGATATAGATGGACCGAGAGAGAAATCGAGATAGAGAGAGTGGGGGAGAAGGGACATAGATCCGGCCAACCTGCTATATTCGGAGACCCCGATGACCAATCTGGCGGCCCTGTGGAATCGTCCACCCAAGATCTCATAGCCACCACTTCCAACTATGCCAGGAGGGTGGATCTTGTAGGATGGGGCAGTTGCGAGGAACCCGGTGGCACTAGGAGTTATCCTATGTCTTCGCCAGATCCGCGTGATAGTAGCCCCTCGGTTAATGCGAGCTGACCGGTTCAACGGAGCACCGTGCACGGATGCATGCACGTGCCGGTGAGCCAACCCAAGGTGACATCGTTTCTTTTTGGGTAGCAACGTCGCCGCCTCTCTTTTCTAGTTGGGATCCAGACTAAGGTTTGGTGGTTTCTATGTGGGGCGACACTGCCGTCTCTCTAGTCTGGTTGGGAGAGAATAGGATCGAGACTAGGGTTTGGTGGTTTTGTTTTAGTTCTTTCGGAGGAGAGGCTAGTGTTGTTGGCTGGGTGGATGTTGGACAGTTCAGATCATGCTCTAAGTTGGTGATTCATGGGGAGGTTATCCGAGTGTCCTGATTGGCTGGAAAAATTCATTTTAGGGGGTTTCATTTTCTGAGTGTCAAATGACCAATGTTACGGCCAAAATCACAGCATAGTTTATGATAATTTGCACATATTATGTACACATATGCATCTTGGAATGACAAACAATGTAGTCAGTTGAAGTTTTCATTTTCATCAAAGCCACTTTCTATTTTCCGAGCACCAAAAACGGGATGTTTTGTGAAGCAACCCCCAAATGAAAGTTTCAAAATGCTACCACCCCATTTTTTCAAAAATACTAGACCATGTTCCATGAAACCTTCATCAAATCCTCGGATACATTAATGGGTATCATCTGTGATTTATTGTAATTAATCTTCAGCCCAGTTGATAGCGAGAACTTATGGAGTAAGCCTTTAAGATTTCTATGCTGCTCCAAATCTGCAGGTAAGTTCAATAATGTGTCGTCGGCATATTGAATTATGGAAAAGTCCTCATCATTAGTTATAATTGGACAATTAATCTCCCCTATTTGAACTAGATCATTAAATGTAGATTGTAATAAGTCTGAGCCAAAAGTGTATAGCATAGGCGAAAGTGGATCTCCCTGGCGGACTCCACGTTTACAATGAAATTGCTTCCCTGGTATGCCATTTAATAGCACTACCGAAGTCCCAGAAGATAAAATTGATTTCATCTAGCCAATCCGCTTCTCATTAAAACCTTTATACCTCATAATTTGTAAAATTGCCTCATGTTCCACCGTATCAAAAGCTTTAGCAAAATCTAATTTTAATATAATGATAGGTTTCTTGGAAATATGGCAGAGGAATAAATATTCAAATGCCCAAGCCAAACAGACTTGAATAGATCGGGTCCTCAAAAATCCATACTGATTTTTATGTATACAATCAAGAATTCTACCTTGTAATCTATTTGCAGCAATCTTTGTGAGAAATTTCAGACAGACATTTGTTAATGAGATTGGACGAAAATCATTCACCTCAAGAGGCACTGGCTTTTTTGCACCAAAGTGATGTATGATCCATTAATATTTTCCAAATTCACTGTGCCATTATAAAAGTCATCAGCAAGAGTATAGAATTCCTTTCAAATCATTTTGCAGCATCTTTTCATAAACATTCCATTAAATCTGTCTAGGCCAGGAGCCCTATCTATAGGCATCCTAGCCACCACATCATCCATCTCTTTTTTATCAAAAGGTTGGGTAAGTTCATCTAGGCCATCCACTCTTACCAACAGATTTGCTAAATCAAACTGCATGGAGATACCATCAGTATGACCCATTTTTTCTTTGTAGCTGCTCCATAAAAGCCGTGCCATAGATTCATGATCAGTGAATTCAGTTCCATGTTCATCCTTCAACATGGCAATATTATTTCTCCTAAATCTTTCAGAAGCCATCGCATGGAAGAACTTAGTATTATCTTCCCCTTGTTTTATCCATCTAATGGTGCATCTCTTACGCCAATAGTTGCACTCAGCCATCAGCAGTTCATCTAGGTGAAGCTTAACAATTCTTCTGAAATTAAATTCAGACCCGAAGAGAGGCCGAAACTCCTCCAGGGTGTCCAAGTATAAAATAGCCTGGTTGCATCTTTGAATTAGCATTTTAAGCCTGGATAAACTCACCTTCCAATTCTTAATATCATATCAAAGAGTGTTTAATTTATCAACCAGAATCGCTGAACTATACCCTTTTCGGGATATTTTTTTCCAGGAGTTGGACAAAGTCACTAAAACCAGGCATATCGACCCAGTAGTTCTCAAAACGAAACATACTGACCTTTGGTATATTGGTATCAATATTGACCACATAGGGAATATGGTCGGACCCCGTATTTGCCAGGAGAAGCACGAGAGTATTTGGGTAATCTGAAATCCAATTAGCACTAGTGAAGAACCAGTGTAGCTTCTCTAACAATGGAGTAGACTTCATATTTGACCAGGTGTACAATCGTCCTTTTAGAGGAAGTTCAAGCAGACCAAGATGCCAAATAATCTCATTGAATATAAACATGCCATTCAAATTACCACCTGGCTTATTGCGATTAGCATTTGATCTTATGAAGTTGAAGTCACCCAACAGTAGCCAATTTTCATTAATAGGGATGTGAAGATTGTATAGCCATGAGACAAATTGGTCCCTCATCAGACCAGCACAAGGTCCATAAACACATACCAGAGACCAAGAATCATTATTTTGTGTAGATGTAAATTTTACCACAATCCCAAATCTGTGTGATTTCACCAACAGCCCCTCAAAAATAGTGGATTTGCATAGAATGATGATACCTCCCGATGAACCCACTGATGGGGAGAACACAAAGTTATCAAAATGTTTTGGGAAAAAAATAGGAATTAATTTCCAATGAAAGGTCTCACATTTTGTTTCCTGAATACAGACAACATCACATTCACTTTCATTTATTTTACTGTAGACTTCTCGCTGCCTTTTCTCTGAATTTAGCCCACGCACATTCGAGCAAAACACACGCCATTTCTTTTTAGTAACACGATTCATTTAAACACTGATATAGACATACCATGACATCCTGGTATATAATAATAGGATCAACACACAACCAACAACGGCAATTGATAAAGCACTTTCCACAAACTGTAGCAAACACATTAAAGGTACGAACAGATAGTCTTGACATCAAACACTAACATAAACACATGAAAACTTGACTGAAACAAAAAGTATGCAGATACGGGACATTTTTATGGTGAGGCCCTATCACCAAACTTGGGTATTTAGTCATCATCTTGCTTGGATTGCTGCACATCAGCAGGATCAACCTCAAGCTGCTCCTCAGTAAGTTTTGCAGAGTCGATTCCGAACTCCAACCCCACATGCTATAACACAGAAATTGGCGTAGCTGGCACTGTCGACTGCTCATCCTCCTTCTCCCTGTTTGCTTGGGTATTGTCCTCATGACCCTCCCCATCCTGCTGCTGAATCAGCAATTTAGCTCTGCACTTTTTCTTCGGCCATTGACTAGTTTTAGTCATAGGCTTCTGTCTCATACCATCTTTGTTCAAGGAACTCCTGGTGAACCTACGTTCCATCGATTGAACAATTTGTCTTTTCCTTCTGGGAGCCCTCTTTTTAACAATCGAATCTGGAGATGCAGTGAATATAGGTGGGCCATGCGCCTCTCCATCACCATCAAAAGACAGAGCTCTAGCTACAGGCCGACATCTTACCTGAATAATATTTCTGCTCTCTTGCTTTGTCTGCATCACTACAGGTGGCCATCCAAAGCTATCAGAGTGAATGTCTCAGCCCATGATCTTTTTAGAGTTAATAGTTGGAAAGGAGATACTTGTAGCGATAGAGGCAGGTTCTTAGACATCAGCACTGACAGCATACTCTCAAACATGCGACGCCACATCATCTCAGGAGGTATCATCGGGCCCATCCAATACTAAACATGACCCACCTGCATGAAATCAAAGAATATTGAGTTTGGGCCCTCTATATTATCCTCCATAGTAGGCCCAATATTCAGATCCAAGTTAACATGTTGTGGGTTCCCCATATCCATTGTAACTGAGTCCTCTTGTATTGAGTCATCGACCACAATCGATTCCTGATCATCCTACAAGTTTTCCTCAGGGTATTGATCCTGTTGATCATGTTGTTGGTTCTCTTCCCAATCCTCATCCTCAGTCGATACTTGCACTGCATCCCAACCCATCTCAGGATATTGTGGTCCAACAAATAAATTGTTATTTGGTAATAAATTCCCTAGCATAGGATGCGGATTTCCATCAGGTGGCTTCTAATCTTCGTCCGCCGGTAATTCATCAGCAAAGTTTGCTGAAAGTATGAACACTGATGCAGTCCATGATCCATGGGCCCCGCCTACCGTAGCAAATTTCCGAAAACCACATCCCTTGGCACCAAGACAGGGGATGGAAATGATGCATAAACTAGGACTCTATCCATAATAGGATCATTATGGTTCCAAAAGTGAAACTTGCCAAAAGTAGAAACAACATTTGCTATATCATATTTAGTACAATAATCTGGTGGGATCCCTGGAAACATCAGCCATCCTGTTCTAAAACCATGGGACACCCTATGATTCTGAGCATCATTGGCAAAAACAAATCTGACAAATCTATCATGAAGTTGAAAGTGGCCATGCTAGACTAGGGCATGACAAGCATTAGGATTACTCAACTGATATAGTCCAACTCCAAACAAACTAGGCTGAGAACTCACCACATTGCGATTCAGCGTGCCCTCCAAAAGATTCAGTACTTGATTTCTCCAGAGTCCTGTCATAGCGGCAAGTGGCCGTGGCTCCACAATGGCAACACAGAAATCCTGGTGACGTTGCGGCGGATCATGAGTCGGAAAGTAGTATGTACGCGGCAACCTTATTCCTCCTCCATCGATGATCTGATGTCTCCACGGCAGCCATGGGAACGGATCAACTTAAAAGTTCGCCATTGCCTCGGATCTATCTGGAGAGGTTTGTGGTGATGGAGGCGGATCATATATTATTCAAACCGGAATCAGGTGCTATTGTGAAACCTCCAATTAGGTGCTACATAGTAGTAGCCTCTATCATGTATTGTTATGCTAGCAGATGACTTATAAAGATGATCGTGGCTTACTCTATCTTGATTTGGCCCTATGGATCTGCTAGTCAAATGTTATGATTTAGTCTAGAGCTTAAGCTCTAATCTGAGAGTTGTTCCTGTTATTTATGTTTCCTAGATTGATTGGCTTGTACCAAATTCAGATATTGTTGTGTATCCAGGAAGAACTTGATTCATAGCTCACTGATGGACTTATATGCAGGCTTACTAATGCAACTACTAGTAACTCTAGATGATTTGTTGCTAGATGAATTCATGATTGTAATATGCATGATGTGCTGAACCTTTGGTTCAGTTATGATCTTGGACCTCCTTGAGATATGGTATTGTTTATATAAAATGATTCCTAGTTGAAGTAGCTAGGAAGATGATTTGAAACAAGCCTCTTTGGCTGCAACTATTCTTATGCCATGTTAATGTGATGCTAATCTGGGTTAGTGAATATAGTGGCTTCTGCTATTTGAATTTTCCACTGTGGTACCTCCATTTGGAGTGTGCACAGTGGTGTTTCTTAATAACAGGACATGCTTCTAGATTAGCTAGCTATGGATTAGTATTTGGCTACCAATGATGCACAGTCTGAGGCTTTAAATAAGAACAGATACCATTGCCTTTCTTTAACTCAATGATGATCTAGGCATGCCACTTGCATGCTAGACTGAGAGTAGTACCACAGTTACCCCTCTCTAGTTCTTTATTAATAAGAACAGATACTAAATGATGATTTATTGGGTATATATGATGATTCTTACCTATTGTTGGTTTATGGCCCGTTGTATATCTTGAGATATTACTATGGCTCTTGATCTACTTGAGTATCTATTACTTCTCTGCTACTAATAGCCTGCTTCTCTTCAAGCTGTTGTTGATCTTGATCATCTTTGCTAATTGCTTAAACAGATATTGATGTATGCTTGCTCCCCTACTTCTACTACTTGATATGCTCTTGGATGGATCATCTAAGCAACCAGAGCTAATGATATGGTGGATGGATTAGTGTGTCCTTGAGAGAAAACTGATAAGAACAAGTGATGTTCTTAGTGGTGTTCTGGCTAGTTTGTGGATGGGGATAAGCTGAAATTTTAATCTAGAGAATGGGGAGATGGAATGGTAGTGTGTTGCTACGGTTGTGCCCTTCCTTATGCGCTTCTTGTGCTAGCTGTGATTTTGATAACACATAAATATGCATGTGTTGTGTAAGTTGCTTGCTTTCTTCAGCAGCCCACATGCCTTGTCTCATTGGGAAGATATTTTGCTGGCCTTGAAGCTATCCCCTTGAGGATGTGATCGGCTAAGTTGGGTAATCTCCTGGAATGGCCTTTATTTTTGTCTTGTTTTCTTTCTCTTTAGTTTTGCAGGAATGAAGGACAAGAAGATACAAGAAAATAATAGGAACTTTAATCTTAGAATTAGTTTTAGAGTTAACTTTATTCCTTTGTAATTTCATTTTCTTTTATTAACTATTCTTGTAATTTCCTTCATTCTTGTAAATGTGAAAACATTGTAATATACGATAATAAATAAATGTTTTCTCCATTATTGTATCTTGGTACTTATAAATGTTTGTATCCTATTTATGAATACGATCTCAATTCTTGATTAAAAGAAAATGTATTATTATGTTAAATAATGAAGTTTAAGTCTTTGTTTTATTTGTCAGTTGCAACAACCTTGTATTCTTATTATAATAAAGTACATAATGTTTATTCATAATTGTTTTTCAATTATCAAATGCTATAATTATCCATAACCCAAATTCATTGTTTTAATTTCAATAAGATAATAAATATTCCATAATTCAATTTGTGAATTTTCTAATTTTATTTGAATTCAAATTTGAAATTCAAATACATGTTTGAATAACTCCCCCCCAAAACAACGAATTCTACAAAGGTCATGTCGAAATCTATTGCACTTGCTCTAATGTGCCCATAAGTACCAGAGAGATCTCAATACCTCTATAGGTCTTTTAATTTTTTACAAAAATTTCCCGAATTTTCTTATGCATGAATGCAATGTACAGACATGTGGCCTCAATATTTCTAGGTGATAATTCTGGGATGTTATAGTCTCTCCCCCTTAAACTCAACTTCGTCCCCGAAGTTCGTACTCTCTTACATTGCAGAAGGTAAGACTAACTTCTTCAGGCCATGCTAATTCTTAAATCCATGATGAAGATAATTAATGTTCTTCATTCAAGGTTTTCCTTGAATCCTCTTTTATCTTTACAATGGCCAACTGTCAATCCCATTTGATACCATGATTAATTTGAATGCAATACTCCTGACTGATCAGGTCCTTTTTGAGTGACTTTGAATTAGGACACCTATTTGAAAAGTGTCTAGGTTTTTAGAAAGTCTCACTAGAGTAAGATTTTGGTATAAACTTTGGCCAATTATAACCTTAGCTCTAATATTAACCTAGTTATGGTATACTTAGTCCTTATGTCTTACTTACTCAGAATCTTTTGGAGTCATTTAGTCCAAACCACTCATGGTTTCCTATTCCTTGCTGTAGGTCTATTTTGGGTACTCTATATCCAAACTTAAGAGTATTTTGATCCTTAGTTACCTTCTAGTTGGGGTTTTCGAGGTTAAACTACCTAATCTTTTCCAAGATTTTAATCACATTAGGATTCAGCAGGTTTCTTAACCACTTCTTTATTACTCCTCCTGTTGGGGGGATACCCCTGGGTAGGGTCACGCCGGCGTGTAAAGGCCGAGTTAGCCGAGGCACGACACGGTCAAAGCGAATGCTGACCGGGTCACCTCAAGGAAGGCCGACTTACGTGGTAACCCGGCCTGGTGAGTGTTAACCTTACGATAACCTGGCTGGCATAAAACATATGTCGGCTATGTTGATCTATCTTGTTTGCAGGTACCCTCGTAGCCGGGTTAGCTGGACGCTAGTCAGGTTACGCTTGGCTTCCAAGGGAAGGAAGGAATCTCTCGTTGGTTAAAAGGTGGTCTCTGTCCACTGTAGCGTGAGCGAAGCAGTTAGAGGGAAGGACTAGTGGGGTGTGGCCGACAAAGGTGATGTAGCCAGTGTCGGATGACGCCAAAAGCAAAGGAGCTCACAGAGGATTACGTCCAAGGTCCGGACTAGCCGTTTAAAGTGTAAAAATAAGCATCTTGCTTTAACCAAAAGGCATATACGGGGAATATGCTTCCACGTGTGCCCTGGCTTTGTAACCTGGGCTCTCCTATATAAGGAGCACCAGGGCCTCCATAGAAGGGGATCGATATTCTGTCTAAGGAAGAACCCTAGAGTTCTGTAGTGGGGAGTAAGAGAACTAGTCTCCTTCTCACGAACAGCTCAAGGAGCCCTTGTAATCCACCATTGATAGAGAGAAAATACAAACACTTGTGTGTGGAATCACCACACTATCCCTCCCTGGATTCCTCTAGTGCACTATGTCCCAACCGGGGTATCTTAAACCTTTATGTTCACCCTCATGAAAAAGAAACATTCCTTCCAAATATGTAGGATGTGGGTCAGATTTGAACTACATATACATGATTTTTTCAGAAAAATAATTTTTAGGCTCACAATATGCTATTTTATCAGAGATCTATTGAAAGATTAGCAAGACTCAACCCCTAGACGAGGACGGTCACCCCCCTCATTTTGTGAAGCCACCACCAAATGGAAGGTTCAAATTGCAACCACCCAGTTTTCAAAAATACTAGACCATGCTCCATGGACAGTGTCACAACCGGGATGTATTAAACCTTTCAATTCACCCCTTGTGAAAAAGACAAATTCTTGCCGAATCGGTAGGAAGTGGTCAGATTTGAACTACACATACATGATTTAATGTTCATGATTTTTCAAAAAAAAATTAGGATCACAATATTCTATGTTATCAAAGATTCGCTTAGAGTTAGGCAAGACTCAACCCCTACACATGGAAGGTCACCCCCGCCGTTTTGACCATGTTTTTAAATCGGTCTGAGTACCTAAAATATATATAAAAAATTGAAAACCTTTGTGTTGCATCATTTTATATGACATAGTATCTAGGAAAAATAACAAACTTGAAATATTGCGAATATTTTGGAAAAAATGTTCTTAGAAATGTGCTATCATGTATGTAGTTTCATGGCTTTCAACCCAAACGACCAATGTCATGGCCACATTCATGGCATAGTTTCTGATAATGTTCTCATATTGTGCACACATGTGCACATTGGAATGGTGAACAATGTTGCAAGAGGGATTTTTCCTTTTCGTCACATAGAGAAGCTATTCTCCATTTTCCAAATGCCAAAAATGGGATGTTTTGTGAAGCACCACCAAGAAAAAGTTTCAAAATGCTACCATGCTATTTTTAAAAAGTAATACACTACATTAAATGGACAATGCCCCAACTAGGGTATCTGAAATCTTTCCATCCACCCCTCGTGAAAAAGATAAATTCCTACCAAATCGCTAGGAAGTGGGTTAGATTTGAACTATAGGTACATGATTTAATGCTTAGATTTTTTGCAAAATATCATTTTTAGGTTCACAATATGATGTTTTATTAGGGATACATTAAGAGTTTAGCAAGACTCAACCCCTAGATGAGCTGCCATGTTTTGAAACTGGCGCAACTGATTCAAAGAAAATAAAAAAATGGAAAACCTCTGCATTGCCTCTTTTTGTATGGCATAGTATGTAGGATAAATTACAAACTTGGAATATTGTAAATATTATGGAAAAGTGTTCTAAAAAATGAGCTATCATGTATGAAGTTCCGTGGATTTCAGGCCAAACAACTAATATTATGGCCACACTCATGGCATAGTTTATGATAAATGTGCCCATATTGTGCAAACATGTGCGTCTTGGAATGGCGAACAATGTTGTAGGATAAATTTTTCCTTTTTGTCACAAAAAAGCCATTTTTATTTTTCGAGTGCCAAAAACAGGGTGTTTTGTGAAACAACCACCAAATGGAAGGTTCAAAATGCTACCACCCAATTTTCAAAATACTAGATCATGTTCCATGGACAATGTCACAACCGGGAGATCTTAAACCTTTCCATTCACCCCTTGTGAAAAAGACAATTTTTTGCTAAATGGGTAAGACGTGGGCTAGATTTGAACTACAGGTACATGATTTAATGTTCATGATTTTCAGAAAAAACATTTCTAGGATCACAATATACTATTTTATCAGAGATCCATTGAAATTTAGGCAAGACTCAACCCCTAGACAAGGACGGTGACCCCCGCTGTTTTGACCGCTTCTTGAAACTGCTGGAACTACTTGAAAAATCGAAACAATGGAAAACCTTCGCATTTCATAGTTTTATATGACATAGTATCCGAGAAAAATAACAAATTTGAAATATCGTGAATATCTTGAAAAGGTGTTCTCAGAAATGACCTATCATGTATGAAGTTTCATGGCTTTCTGGCCAAAAGATCAATGTTATGGCTAGAACCACGACATATTTTGTGATAATGTGTCAACATTATGCATACATGTGCATCTTAGGATGGCAAACAATGTTTTCATAGGAAGTTTTCCTTTTTGTCGCACCAAAAATCTATTTTCCATTTTCCAAGTGCCAAAAAGTGGTGTTTTATGAAGCAACCACCAAATGAAAGTTTCAAAACGGTAGCACCCTATTTTTAAAAATACTATACCATGACATATGTACAATGTCCCAACTAGGGTATCTTAAACCTTCCGTCCAACCCTCGTGGAAAAGACAAATTCCTGCTGAATCGGTAGGAAATGGGTCAAATTTGAACTACAGGTATATGATTTAATGCTCATGATTTTTTGGAAAATCATTTTAGGTTCACAATATGCTTTTTCATCAGAGACCCACTAAAAGTTTAGCAAGACTAAACCCCTAGCCGAGGATGGTCACTCCCATCGGTTTGACCATATTTTAGAACACAAGAACAAAAAAATCAAAAAGTAGGTCATGCACTCGATATGACCTAAACTAATATTTTCAATAACAAGAAAGTTATCCATCTCATAGAAATGGACCAAATTAATTTTTATATCATATCAAACCAAGGTTATATGCAAAATTGACGATCAAAATGTATATTTATAATTTTCAAAAACAAAATTGAAGTCTCTCTATTTAGAGTGGACTCAGACATGTAGAAAACCCAAGTTCTGCACCTAAATCTGAATGAGATATGCCCTAGAGGCAAATAATAAAAGTGTTTTATTATCATATCTCATTAATTCATAATATTTCTATATCAGAATATAACTATATCAAGCGTAAATATTGATACAGGTGTGGTATATAAACAAACCTAGGTCCCTAGTAGCATCTGTTCAACTAGTTCATTGGGGAGCTGATAATCGAGGTTTCCTAATCATGGTGCTTCTGTAGCCAACTGACGATGAAGTCATATCATATAGAGATGCTATGATGGATATTTCCCACCGATGATTGTTGCAAGGCAATCATGTCACTTAGTTCACAGTTGCAATTGTCAAAATGGAGTTTCCTAATCCTTAGACCATGAGATCATATTAATCACTTTTACCCGAGGATTGCTTTGACTGCATCAACCATCATGTCCATAAATGGATCCATAAAGGTGTATGTTGCGTATTCCAAAGGGGCATGTTGAGGCCTATACATCAAAATGGGGATTTGTTCTCCTATGTGATAGGAAGATACACTGGGCCCACTTAGTGCATTACATCCATAAGCTGCGCAGCATATGACTAGGTCATGGGAATGAGAATTTCCTATGAATGAGTAAAATAGTACTTGTTGGAAACAAGATTGAACAAGGTATCGTGATACCGATTATCAGATCTCAGAAAAGTCTAGTATCGAGTAATAAAAGGAATTAGACATATCATTTAAGGTTCGACACGATGGTGATTCATGGAGTGCACAGGGGTCAATGTGGGCTTCCCGGTCCCACTATTGATCATTGATTGAGATCATGTCTCAAACATTCCTGAGCCACATGGAAACACACTTAACGACACTATGACTCTTAGAGATGTTCCTGTAAGATGAAATCTCAGAAAAGAGAGAAATCAGAATCATTCTGAGAGAAATCCGAAGTTGTTCGGAGAAAGAAAGAAAGGAAAAGACTGAAAGGTGTTTCGGATAAATGGAAATTTATAATATGCATTTATTATAAGTTAATAATGAATTAACTTGTATTAAATAAATATTTAAATTAAAATTTATAGTGCAACTTACTCATTAGGCCAAAACCCTGGAGGGAATTGGCCTAGGAGAAAGACGCAGGAAAAAGATAGCAAAAACAGCATCCAAAGCTGCTATTAGGCCATGTCGTCCTAGCCCACAAAGGAAAGCAACTTCTAGGCGTTGCGGGGGGAGGAGGGATGGCAGCTAGCGCCGCTCACGGGCCGAGCTACTTGGTCCACTCGGGCGCAAGGGCGCGCACGCCACATGGAGCTAGAGGGTCGTGGCCACAACCGGCCCACCCCGACAGAGGGCACTGTGGCACTGGGTGCTGCCGCTCAGCTGGGATGCGGGCAAGCAAGGCTAGCCTACCTAGGCCGCCTAGCTACCACGCTCTGCTGAACATCGCTTGGCAGGTGGCGGCCCACTCGGCCAGCCATTGGCTCAGCCGGCTAGGATCCTTTTCCCCTTTATTTCTCTTGTCTAATTTAGTCCCACATGGCTAACTTTTGGGTGGGAGTACCCCTCTTCCGCCTATATAAAGGGGTGAACATGGGAGGGATGATGACCCACAAGTATAGAGGGTGTATCGCTGTATTTTTGATAAGTAAGAGTGTCGAACCCAATGAGGAGCAGAAGGTGCTGGCTAGTGGTATGGATCAGGAATTCTCTGCAAAAACATAATAAACGGATTTTTAGGGGTTTTTGATAAAGAAAGTAAACAAACCACAAGTAAGTAAAAGACAGTAGGAATAAATGCAGCAGGTGGCCCAATCCTTTATGCAGCAAAGGACAAGCCGGTTGTATTACTTAAGATGACCAAACATTCTCGAGGACACATGGGAAGACTTGTCAAGTGCTTTCGCTTCATATAGTTGATTAATCTTCTTTAGCTTGCTAAGTGTTGTGTGGGTGAACCTGTGCTAATGTACCGACCTTCCTAGGACTAATACATACCTGTGATTATACCCCTTGCAAACATCCCTAAGTACAAGAAAGTAATTAAGGTAGAAACCTAACCACAGCTTTACACTCTAAGACCCTTACGTCCCTTGTGCAATGGTTTCCTAACGGGGGTTCAGGTTTCTGTCACTCCGGCAACCCCTACGATTAGTAGCCAAATACACAATGCATTCCCCTAGGCCCATATAGGTGAAGTGTCATGTAGTCGACGTTCACATGACACCACTAGAAGAAGTACACCACAACTTAAATATCAAACTATTGAATCTTTCTCAACACAACTCCACTACTAACAACATGACTTCTCCCATGTCCTCAAGAACAAAACGAACTACTCACAAGGCATCATATGGATCATGATCAGAGATGGAATTATGATGCATAACAATCTGAACATAAACAATAATTCAATGGTTCACTCAATAGCATCAACTACAAAGAGTAATCAACACCGGGAAAGTTTCCCCTATGAACTATGCAAGATTCAACCCAATTGTTACAACAATATGGAGATGGTGATGAGGGTGCTGATGGTAATGATGGTGGTGATGATGATGATGATCCCGATGAAGTCCCGCTTGATGGTGGTGTTGATGGCGACGACCTTCCCTCTCCGGGAAGGAATTCCCCCGGCAAAAATATGTCTGCCAGAGAGATTTTTCTCTCTCGGTGTTTTCCGCCCCACAGACGCGGCGGAATCTTTCGGTGGTCACTCCCCTAGTCTTAGGGTTTTGGGAGGATAATATATGCCAGAGGGGAGTGCCAGGGGTGGACCAGGGCGGCCACACCACCTGGTGGCGCGGCCTAGGCTGGCCCGCGCCAGGGGGTGGTGTGGCCCCCCTGTGGCCCATCTCCAGCCCCCCTTCTGGCTTCCTTCATCTTCTGGAAAAATAGGATTTTCCGTATATTTTCCCGGATTATCTGATCTTCGTGAATTTTGCCTCTAAACAGCACCTTTTCCATCAGAATCCTGACTGCAGCGGTCCATGCTCCAAAAGTCGTCAACCATGCAAAAACGGATGAAATAACATAAGTATCACCTCTCAATACGAAATATATCAATGAATAACAGTGAATTATGACGTAGAATAGTGATGCAAAATGGACGTATCAACTCCCCCAAGCTTAGACTTCGCTTGTCCCCAAGTGAAACTGAGCTCAATAAACATGGCCTCAGGTTTATGGAGTGAAGAGTCGATAAAAGAATACGGACAAGAAGCATCCCATTCATCAAATACACAGATCATAATAGAAGACAACTCACTATTATATAACTCAACTTGTAATAGGTAAAGGAAACACAATAAAGATACATGAAGTAAATCATAATTGGTAATGGCAAACTTAGCTCTTGGTCGAAGAATAGTTGATAATTTGCTGGAGTTCACAAATAACTGGTTTTCAATGATAGCTTTCAAAGTAGTAAAGATCAAGATAAGAGCAATGTGCAAAACAAGGAACATAAGAAACATGATTGAATAAATCATCATATGAATGAATGAAACACAACAACTCAAAATACTTGCTGAGATAGAAGGGAATAGGTTTACTGACTCAACTAAAAAGTAAAAGAAAGGCCCTTTGCAGAGGGAAGCAGGGATTGCAAGTTTCATAAAGAGCTCCCAAAAATTATGATACTTATTAGCTTTCAGCTCTCATTGCCCCTATCATAGGCATCTTTAGGTGATTAAGGTTAAAGTGATCAAATATGAGGACATGCTTGACAAGTTGTAAGTTGAAAATCTCATGTCCCTTGAATACGAGGGTCGCTCCTCATGCTACTCAAGTTTAGTCACCGGTAAGTTCTTGTCATCGTAAGCATATGTGTATCATAGAGAACCGCCAACGGGGTACCCGTTGCCCGATGATATGGAAGAATCCCCATATCAAAATGACAAGGCAAGCAGACAACAAGCATCTCAGCAATCTTCTTATTTACCATAGGAATATGGTGCTTTTTTATCTCTTTCCTCTTTTCATAATATCTCTTTTTTTCCTTTTTCTCTTTTTCTCTTTTTCTCAATATTGGACTCTTTTTTATAAGAAGAATGCTTCATAGATGCTCGCTATGGTTACGCTGCAGGTTTCCACCATGTCATCATGGATTAGACCAGCGGCCCAGGCGTTTCTCTAACACACATGCATAACTCCATGGACTTACAAGCTCCCCTTTCATTTCACACCGATGACATCCAAAGATAAAAGAACATGATATCAACTTGGTACATATTACCAATGCAATGTTGAAAGCGTTCCCCATGACAACATGGTTCTGCTAATTCACAACTTACAAAGCGCAAGCATATACGCAACATAGGTGAGCACAATGGTTCAAGTTTATTAAGTGCAAGAAAGTAAAGTGTGCCATCAAGTTTGTGAGAGCTTTAATCACTACTTTTCACATAACAAGTTTAATTTGGGAGGTAGATAAAACAAGAATTTACTTGGAATAGCAATAATGCTAATAGGTAGGTATGGTGGACACAAATGGCATGGGTTTGGTTTAAAGGAGGTGGATGCACGAGAAGAATTCCCTCTCAGTACAGGTTTTTGGCTAGCAAGGTTGGGTAGCAAGTACAAGAGTTGAAGGAAACAAACAAACATACAAGTGATAAAGACAAACATACAATCTTCCTTGGAGGCACAAAAGATCTTAACTAGAGAATACTAGACTTATGAGCAAATCAAGATAGAAAGATGATGAAATTATATTTCTTCAGAGTGCTTTTATCTTTTCTTTCAACTCTCAAAAATAGTGTTGCTACTGACCGAGTCAGGTTTACCAAAACCAACTAAATTAACTCAATGATCCCAAAGTGATACGAATACTAACAACAAGATCAATCATATAACCACGAATTGAAAACTAATATAAGCTATGAAAAAGAGTGAATGATAGAACTTCTCATTAATATTCCATAACGGCAACTCACACCAAGGGATACATATCTAACGAGAGAGGGGACACTTCCATAATGCAAACCATCCTACATAATAACTTCTCTATTCATGATATGACTCTACTAAAAAGGTAAAAAGATAGAATATAGTGATGTGATATCGCGGCACTCCCCCAAGCTTGGAACAAACTAAGGGGATGCCAAACCTGATGACGAATTACTCCTTTGGTGGTGGTGGTAATATTTTCTTTGTTGACGTGAGGAAATCTTCCAGCATCTTCTGAAGCCTATTATTCTCCCATTGAAGCATGTCCACCTTCCTCTTCAAGTCTTAGTACTTATCGTAGAACTCCTTAGTGACTCGTAGGGCTTCCGCTGATGCAGGGCAAGTGACTAAAGGTACCAGCCCTTGCTTGGGGTCTTGGAGATCTTCCTCCATAGGATCCTTCCCTTTATCCTTGGCGGACACCATTGTGCTTCTAAACTTCCAAAGAGTATGTGCTGGCAGAAATAGATAAAAACAAAAACACGACGAAAACACGATATACAAACCTCGGGGGGATTATATATTATGAAGTTTAATAACATAAGGAAGGTACTGGGAGAAAATGAGTCGGAGACGGAGTCTGGGGTGGCCACACCACCTGGTGGCGCGGCCTGGGGTGGGCCCACGCCACAGGGTGGTGTGAGCCACCAGCTCCGCTGCCCTTCGCCTTCATAGCTTTCCATATTGACTAAAAACTGCAAAAATATAGTTAGATAGTGTTTTCGCGGAACTTTTCTTACCAGAACTGTTACCTATTTGAAAACAGACTCTGTAGGTCTCTGAATTTGGTCCTTGATAAATTTTTCCGGAGTAAAGGCATCAACATCTTCATTGTAATAATCCCCAGCAATATAGTGTTTGAGTCGCTGCCCATTCACTACTTGTGTAGTATTATCTTTTAAAGAAGAAATTTTTATTGCTCCTGAACGGTATACTCCTTCCCATTTTGATAGTAGCTTTCCAGCAAAAAATCTGAGACGAGACCTATACAATAGAACTTTCTCACCAACATGAAATTTTCTCTTAAGTATTCGCTTGTCATGCCATCTTTTAACTTTTTCCTTAAAGAGCCTAGCATTTTCATAGGCTTCACTCCCCCATTCATCTAGGGAACTTAAGTCAAATAATCTTTTCTCACCAGCGAGCTTACAATCTCTATTTAGTTCTTTAACTGCCTAGTAAGCTTTGTGTTCTAATTCTAAAGGTAGGTGACAAGCTTTCCCATAAACCATTTTATAAGGAGACATCCCCATAGGATTTTTGTAGGCAGTTCTATAAGCCCATAAAGCATCATTCAACTTTTTAGCCTAGTTTTTTTAGATCTATTAACAGTCTTTTGCAAGATGGATTTAATTTCTCTATTTGATAGATCTACTTGCCCGCTAGTTTGGGGGTGATAAGCTGAAGCAATTCTATGATTAACATCATATTTAGCAAGGGGCTTTCTGAAACCACCATGAATGAAATGAGAACCCCCATCTGTCATGAGATACCTAGGCACTCCAAACCTCGGAAAGATAACATCCTTAAGCATTTTTACAGAAGTTTACCCGTTAGCACTCTTCGTAGGAATGGCTTCTACCCACATAGTAACATAATCAATGGCAACAAGAATATGAGTATAACCTTTCGAGGGAGAGAAAGGACCCATAAAGTCAAATCCCCAGCAATCAAAGGGTTCAATAACTAGAGAGTAGTTCATAGGCATTTCATTGCGTTTAGAAGTATTACCAACACACTGACATTCATCACAAGATAAAACAAATTTTCTTGCATCTTTAAAAAGGGTGGGCCAATAGAAACCTGATTGTAGCACCTTTTGTGCAGTTCTATCTCCTGCATGATGTCCTCCATAAGCACTACCATGAAATTTACGCAGTATCTCCTTTTGTTCATATTCTGGAACACATCTTCGCATAATACCATCCACTCCTTCTTTGTATAAGTGTGGGTCATCCCAAAAATAATGCCTCAAATCATAGAAGAACTTCCTTCTTTGCTGACCTATAAAAGTTGGAGGCAAATACTTGGAAACAATAATGTTAGCATAATCAGCGTACCAAGGGCTCCCTCGCGAGCTTACCCTCATCATGACTAATCGCTCATTTGGAAAACTATCATTAACAGGCATAGGGTCAAAAGAGATGTTTTCCAATCGAGATAAATTATCAGCTACATGGTTTTCGGCACCTTTTCTATCTACTATATGTAGATCAAACTCTTGTAAAAGCAACACCCATCTAATAAGCCTAGGCTTAGCGTCCTTCTTCATCATAAGGTATTTAATAGCAGCATGATCAGTATGAATGGTGAATTTTGAGTCTACAATATAGGGTCTAAACTTATCACAAGCAAAAACGACAGCTAGAAATTCTTTTTTAGTAGTAGCATAATTCCTTTGAGCAGCGTCTAAAGTCTTACTAGCATAATGAATAACGTTTAACATTTTATCAATTCGTTGCCGAAGGACAACACCTACAGCAAAATCACTAGCATCACACATTATTTCAAAGGGTCAACTCCAATCAGGTGGTTGAACAATAGGGGCTGTAGTTAAAGCCTTCTTAAGAGTTTCAAAAGCTCCCTTACAATCATCATCAAAAACAAAGGGTACATCTTTTTGAAGAAGATTAGTAAGGGGTTTTGAAATCCTAGAAAAGTCTTTAATAAACCTTCTATAGAAACCAACATGACCAAGGATACTACGAATACCTTTGATGTCTCTTGGGCATGGCATCTTCCCAATTGCCTCAACCTTAGCTCTATCAACTTCTATGCCTCTTTCAGAAACTTTATGCCAAAGGACAATCCCTTCATTAACCATGAAGTGGCATTTCTCCCAATTAAGAACAAGATTAGTTTCTTCACATCTTTGCAAAACTTTATCAAGGTTGTGCAGGCAATTATAAAAAGAAGTTCCATAGATAGAAAAGTCATCCATGAACACTTCTACAATTTCCTCACAAAAACCATGAAAGATAGCAGACATGCACCTTTGAAAAGTAGCAGGAGCATTACATAAACCAAAAGGCATTCGTCTATAAGCATAAGTTCCGTAAGGGCAAGTAAAAGTAGTTTTTTCTTGATCTTGTTGTTTAACAGCAATTTGAGAGAAACCAGAATAACCATCAAGAAAACAAAAATGGGTCTTTTTAGACAACCTTTCCAACATTTGATCAATAAAAGGAAGCGGGTAGTGATCTTTCTTAGTAACTTTATTGACTTTTCTAAAATCAATGCACATCCTATAGCCTACTACTATTCTTTGGGGAATAAGCTCATCATTATCATTAGGAACAACGGTAATACCTCCCTTTTTAGGAACACAATGAACAGGACTAACCCATTCACTATCAGCAATAGGGTAAATAATACCAGCATCAAGGAGTTTCAATACCTCATTCCTTACCACTTCCTTCATCTTAGGATTTAAACGTTGTTGGTGCTCTACTACTGGCTTTGCATCAGGTTCTATATTGATGGAATGCTGACATATAGTAGGTGAAATCCCTTTTAAATCATCCAGAGTATAGCCCATAGCTCCTCGGTGTTTCTTCGACACCTCCAATAACCTTTCTTCTTCCTTTCCTGAAAGTTTAGAGCTAATAATAACAGGATATATCTTTTTATCATCAATATAAGCATATTTAAGATCATCAGGGAGAGGTTTTAGATCGAAGACCGGATCCTTTTTAGGTGGCAACGTGGTACCCAAGTCTTCTACAGGAAAGTTATGCTTAAGCATCTTAGGCTGATCACGAAGAATCTTGTCAATCTCATTCCTTTCTTCCATGAAGATTTCACTTTCATGATCTTCCATAAATTGCTGCAAAGCATTGTTAGGAGCAAGAGAAATAGAAGCAAGTTGTTCAACTCTAAAATCCTCATTATGGGTTTCCTCTTCACAAGGCTCTTTAGCGAATTTCGAGAAATTAAACTCATAAGCCTCCCCATCAAACTTAGTCAAAATTTTCTCCCTTTTGCAATCTATAATAGCTCCACAAGTATTCAAGAAAGGTCTACCAAAAATAATAGGATAAGTTTTACTAGCAGCTAAACCAAGTACTAGAAAATTAGCAGGGTACTTAATCTTACAAAGAACTTCCACGTCTCGTACAATACCAATTGGAGAGATGGTCTCTCTATTAGCAAGGTAAATAACCACATCAATCTCTTCCAATTCGCATGGATTGATTTCATGCATAATTTCTCTATAAAGCTCATAAGGAATAGCACTAGAACTTGCACCAATATCACATAAACCATAATAGCAATGATCACTAGTTCTAACATAAAGCATAGGGACACTAGCTTTTTTAGTTCTATTAGGATGTGAAACAATATTAGAAGCATCCTCACAAAAGACTATGTGTCCGTCTTCTATGCTTTTAGTGACAAGGTCTTTCACAATTGCTACCACAGGTTCAACGTTTATTTGTTCATCAGGTTTTACAGTTCTCTTTTCACTTTTGGTGATTACATTAGTTATCATAGGATGATCCTTTACCTTATCTGGGAAGGGAATCTTCTCAATATAAGGTTTAGGTAAAATGGGATCAATAGTGCAATACTCAGTACTCCCAACAGGAATATAGTCAACAATATCTTTATAAGGTTCATGGTACTTGTTCCATCCCCTTTTTGGAATTTCAATATAAGAAGCAAAAGCCCTAAAGCAATTTGTAATAACTTATAAATCAAGACCATAAGCATTTCTAATATTTTGAAAGTCATCAGTTCCCATAAAAGATTCAACGCATTCATAATCGTAATTTATACCTGACTTTCTACCTTTGTCATTCTCCCAAGCTTCAACATTGTCTTGAATACGGTCCAGAAGATCCCATTTAGCTTCTTCTTCCATGTCAGTGAATGATCCAGCACAAGAAGCATCCAATAAATCCTTGTCATGAAGAGAAAGCCTTGCATAAAAGTTATTGATAATAATATTGTTGGGGAGCTCATGAATGGGACATTTGAGCATTAGTAACTTCAATCTCCCCCAAACTTGAGCTGTACTCTCTCCATCAAGAGGCCAAAAGTTGTATATTTGATTCCGATCTTTATGAATCTCACTAGGAGGATAAAACTTTGAATAAAAGAGAGGAACTATTTCCTCCCATTCAAGAGCTTGACCATTCTCCAGCAGCTTATACCATTCCTCAGCTCTTCCTTTTAGTGATAGTGAGAATAACTTCTTCTTAACTTGATCTGTAGTAATACCTGCACACTTGAACAACCCGCATAATTCGTGTATAACGAGTAAATGATCACAGGGATGGACAGTTCCATCCCCAACATAGTAGTTATCCATAACACGATCAATAATTCTTGTAGGTATTTTGAAAGCATCATTCTTAGCAGGTGGTGGTTTATCTACTACCTTAGCAGTGGTAGTATCATTACCAAATAAGAAACTCATCGGATTATCCATAACGAAAATAAAGCAACTAGCAGAAGTAAACAATACTCATAGTAGAAGTTTCCTTTACCAGTTCCACTCTCAATAGCGCTTCACTCCCCGGCAACGGCGCCAGAAAATAGTCTTGATGACCCACAAGTATAGGGGGTGTATCATAGTATTTTCGATAAGTAAGAGTGTCGAACCCAATGAGGAGCAGAAGGTGCTGGCTAGTGGTATGGATCAGGAATTCTCTGCAAATACTTAGCAAACGGATTTTTTGGGGTTTTTGATAAAGCAAGTAAACAAAGTACGAGTAAATAAAAGACAGTAGGAATAAATGCAGCAAGTCGCCAATCCTTTATGCAGCAAAGGACAAGCCAGTTGTATTACTTAAGATGGCCAAACATTCTCGAGGACACACGGGAAGACTTGTCAAGTGCTTTCGCTTCATATAGTTGATTAATCTTCTTTAGCTTGCTAAATGTTGTGTGGGTGAACCTGTGCTAATGTACCGACCTTCCTAGGACTAATACATAGTTGTGATTATACCCCTTGCAAACATCCGTAAGTATAAGAAAGTAATTAAGGTAGAAACCTAACCACAGCTTTACACTCTAAGACCCTTACGTCCCTTGTGCAATGGTTTCCTAACGGGGGTTCAGGTTTCTGTCACTCCGGCAACCCCTACGATTAGTAGCCAAATACACAATGCATTCCCCTAGGCCCATATAGGTGAAGTGTCATGTAGTCGACGTTCACATGACACCACTAGAAGAAGTACACCACAACTTAATTATCAAACTATTGAATCTTTCTCAACACAACTCCACTGCTAACAACATGACTTCTCCCATGTCCTCAAGAACAAAACGAACTACTCACAAGACATCATGTGGATCATGATCAGAGATGGAATTATGATGTATAACAATCTGAACATAAACAATAATTCAATGGTTCACTCAATAGCATCAACTACAAAGAGTAATCAACACCGGAAAGTTTCCCCTATGAACTATGCAAGATTCAACCCAATTGTTATAGCAATATGGAGATGATGATGAGGGTGCTGATGGTGATGATGGTGGTGATGATGATGATGATGATCTCGATGAAGTCCATCTTGATGGTGGTGTTGATGGCGACGAACTTCCCTCTCCAAGAAGGAATTCCCCCGGCACAAATCTATCTACCGGAGAGATCTTTCTCTCTTGGTGTTTTCCGCCCCGCAGAGGCGGCGGAATCTTTCTATGGTCGCTCCCCTAGTCTTAGGGTTTCGGGAGGATAATATAGTGCCAGGGGTGGACCAGGGCGGCCACACCACCTGGTGGCACGGCCTTGGATGGCCCGCGCCAGGGGGTGGTGTGGCCCCCTGTGTCCCATCTCTAGCCCCTCCTTCTGGCTTCCTTCGTCTTCTGGAAAAATAGGATTTTCTGTATATTTTCCTGGATTTTCTGATCTTCGCAAAATTTTCCTCCAAATAGCACCTTTTCCATCAGAATCATGACTGCAGCGGTCCATGCTCCAAAAGTCATCAACCATGCAAAAACAGATGAAATAACATAAGTATCACCTCTCAATACGAAATATATCAATGAATAATAGTGAATTATGACATAGAATAGTGATGCAAAATGGATGTATAAAGGGATTAAATCAATCCATTCAAGATATTATATAAGGCATTCCTTAGAGAAAATCCCCTTATCTCTCAGTTGCCTTTGCGGTGGCAAGATCCCAGAGAGGGACTGCACATGCAAAGTCAACACCGCTGCGGCACGCTGTTGTGCCGCAGGGATTCTAGCCAGGAGTTCTACTTCCGCAACCTCGGTAGGGATCAGAGCCCAGAAGTCATTGTCTTGCACTATATGGGTGTGATAACTCGGGGGAGCTACCAATAGTAGCGACCTGACCATCATGCAAGGACCTAGACAAGAGGTGACGTGTGAGGAGCTACGTGACCTTGAGGTCGGACGGGTACGACTACATCATCCATGCTCCTGCATGAGCATAACAATCTCTCGGTCTTCAAGGGTACGTTACTGATGTATTCCTCTGTTACTGCATTACTTCTTAGATAGATCCTAGGCATTTGGGTGCTCCAAACTAGTAAAATTTATGTTTTCTCCTGTGGAACCCCTTCAGTGGTGTTAGAGCCGATCTATGCGTATTATGGTAGTATGGATAGACATATGAAGAGTGTGGGCATTTGCGGTGACCCAGCATACCACTACATGATGTAGTACACTATAGTCGTTGACATAACACCGATGAAACACCGTTCACTAGTATTATATCCCTCAGAGTGGTACAATAGAAACACAACAGGTCCAAGACATGACTATAGATTACAACTCGACTCTTTACAGAAGATCCAGAGAACACTCTAGATTAAAGAGAGAGAGAAAGAACTTCTTACAAGGAAAAACTAGAAATAATAATTCGGAACTATCTGGCTAATAAGACTAACACCTAAACTATTTGGCTTGCAATTGCTACTAATGCAATGCTCTATAGAAGTAGGTTTTATGGCTAGAGTATCTAGTCCTATCTAAACAGAGACTTTGTCTTCACTTCGGCTGATTTATATTTTGACTTCATAGACTTTATTGAAGAACTTGAGCTGCCGATGATGGTTTCTTGAAAAGAAATTGATGTTGACGTCGTCTTCAATGGCTTAGAACCTAGCAAGGGTTAAGAAGGTATGGTTGAGTATGAGCATACTCAACAAGTTACTAAAAAGGAGTGTATGATGCACTATCCCTATAGCCATAGACCAAAGGTCATAGGCAATGCAGGTTTTCATAAACATTTCTTGAAAGATTGCTTTTATTCTGAAAACTATGTCCGACAGCCTTCACGGGTTGACCAAAACCTTTGTGGGGTTCCTTTCCTGCTGCGTTCGTAGCTCCTTCCCGGAATAGATAGTAACATGTCACAATTTTTACACTCTACAGAGGTGCGTCACTTTTCCCACAAGAGACCTTAAGCTTTGTTGCATGGCCGGGAGTATGTCCCCATTCAAACTTCCATGGTTTGAGGCCCAACCTAAGATCCAAGCCAATCACTGCCCCCTTCGTGACCCTGCATGTCCCCTTGGTGTACTCCATGCCCACATCTTGAATTACGGTAATGGTTAGTACAGACCGTCAGATGCGAGAACTATCGTGGGACGTTGAAGGCTCCCACCCATATGATGCATATCCTCTACGAATTACCAATAAATGCATGCTACGAGGATAATAGCCACTACCTGGCCATCCGGATGCATGTGAGAGGAAGAAGATACAGCTGACTTCTTCGTCCCATTCCAAATCTCATGGTTGATGCATAATATACGGTGCTAGAATCACTAACGACATTGGTTGTTAAGTCCTAGATGATACATTACTGTACAATGGCATTTTCATCGCCAGTTATGATAGATTAGCTGATCACCCTGGATCAGTAACCGATATTTCCAGTTAATTATGAAAATAGAGTTTTCAATCTTTTTGAAATGTAGGTGATGACAACATTTGAGTTAAAAGCATTTGATAGAAAATAATTAAAGGACATGAGTAAGTGTGAACTTGCCTTTTGTGATTGCAAGATTATGCACTCACGGTCTTCGAGACAATAGAAGATCCAAATTCTGTAAATAGCATCATTGTTCTGGTAAGGAATAATGTTTGAAGTAATGTAATGCAATTTATAAATGTAATGCAATTTTATAAATGTGAATCCCCGGACTAATCATATCGGATCTAGGGTTTGGAATTTGCGGTGAGTTGTTTGGAATGTGTTACACTTTTATACGAGCTTTACACATGTGCTTCTTTTTAAGGCTTGTGAGTGAGTGAGACAATATGTAAATACAATAAATAGTATGCAATACTAAAGCATGGTATCTAAAATATTTCTTAAACAAGATTAAGAATCAATTAGAGCTTTTAAAGAAGTGTTTAAGGATCATTTTTTAATGTTTCTTAAAAGAATAAATTTTGAGGGAAATATTACTTTACAAACTAAAAAGTATTTAAACTTAAGGCTAACACTTTAAGGTTTTCTTATTAGCTAAGATTATTAAAGAGGAAAACATTACTACATTAAACAATCATAGCATAAGTGGTGGAGATTTTCATGTGTTGAATAAGGCATCACATTATAGATGGTTTACTTCTTAACATTCTACAAAGTTGGAATTTAAATGTTATTACTTGAATGTGGTGGTGCTTTATTAAAGTTATAAGTGAATAGTATTACTTTATTATTAATGCTTACCTTTTATAAACATAGAAAGGGCATTACTTAAATTACTTAAAAACTTGGTTTGAACCATTGAGTAGTTTTTCCAACTTGTAAAAGAATTGGTAATTAATCTCTTAATGATTTTATAGATGCATAATATCTTTTTTATAAGCAACATACTACTTTGATGATTTTATAATGGACAAAATTAGAATACACTTAATTTTAATTCATCAAACATTAATTGAACTTGTTATTACATTTTTAAACTTTAAACAAATAATGGTAAAGCTAATAGTAAAGATTTATATATTTCTAAGGAATTAAAATAAAAGAAAGGGGTTTTAATAAGATTTATTAAGCTTTTACCTTTTATTTACTTCAATGTGTAGATTTTATTTTTATGATTATTTTGGTATATTATATGTATTTTTGTGATTTTTAAATATTAATCTATAATTTTTATACGTTTTATTTCTTTATTAACACTAAATAAATAATAAATACTTAGTTAAGTGACACAAAAATAATTGAAACAAGTTTGTAAATGTAGATTTTGTTTTTCTAAGAATATTGGTATATTATTTATATTTTTCTCATTTACCAATAGTAAAATATGAATTTTCAAAGTATTATTACTTATAAAATCTTTATTAAATAATTATTATTTACATAGTTAACACAATAATATTTGATAATAAAGATAAATTATAGATTTTATTTTTATGAATATTTTGATATATTATACATATTTTTTGTGAATTATAAAACAAAAGATATTCGATTTCTAAGATTTAGTCATTTCCCTAAATTCCTGAAATTTATTTATATTTAAATTTATATTGTTTATTCATTTATAATTGGATTTTAAACAGAGGAGTACATTTTATACCCAGACGTAATCTAGAGCAAGCCGCTGACCAGTGGGGTCAGGGCCACGTCGGGTGCCACGTGAGCGAGACTGGTCAAACTGGATGACTGGGTCGGGATGACGTGGGTGTGGCATCGTGCTGATGCAAACACGGCCACCACCGCCAGTTTGTGGTCGCCGACAACGAACTATGGTGCCAGAGCACACGCAGTAGGGTGCGCTAGAAAGAGGAGTTCACGTCGATCCTAACAGTGGCAGCGTAGCCTAGAAATTGTCACTGGACGTTGATCGGCGACGAGCTATAGCGGCAGCGCTTGCAGGTGCCTGTGGAGGGAACAACTAAGAGGGACTGGGAGATAAAGGAGAGGTGCGTGAGCACCGGTAACTCACCGAGAAGCTGAAGGATGTGACGGTGAGGTTGGAGAAGGTCAGAGATGACGACACGAACAATGGCGAACGTCGTCGGAGTCGAGGAAGAAGACGTCATGGGACTCGATTCTGCGAACCCTGGTTCGATTCCTCAGGCTAGAAGACGTAGGAGATCATGGCGGAGTTCCTGGGCTACTCTACCAGTCACGGGGCGGCTCGGAGCGACGATGACGAGCGGCGTCTTGGCGGCTAGGGTTTCGGTCCGAGTTGGGAATAAGAGAGGGAGAGCACCAGGGAAAGGAAGAGTGGATGAGGATGGACGAGAGACGTCTCAGTGTCGTTCTTATCCTTGGCCAGGACGGCGGCGGGCACCGCAGCGGTCGATTTCTGTTGACGGCGGCGGACGGTCTATGTGCGTGGGGATGATAATTACGATGATGCTTTTGCAAAAAAAAACCTAATGTTTCTACGAATTACCCTGTGGTCCATCTGTGGTCCCACCTGTCAGTGAGAGAGAAGAAAGTTGGGCTGCTGTTGTTGGGCCGGTGTGTTCTAGGTGGGCTGCAGCCGAGCGAGCGGAAATTGACTGCTACTGCTCACGAGCGTCGGTTAGGCGAGAAACTTCTCTAGGCCGTGGGCCGGTACTGTGGTGTTGTTTTCTCTTTTTCTATTTCGGTTTTATGTTTTCAATAAACCATTTTCACTTCAAATTCCTTTTAAATTTGATTTCTAAACTATTTATTCATTCAGAAAGTTTGTGAAATCTTAAAGTGAGCTTCCAGACTAATTGATGCTTATATCTTTCATGTTTCTTTATAAATTTTAAACTAGTAAAGAACGTAGTTTATTGATGGCAACATTTATTCCTTAGGGTTTAATATTTCGTTCATTATCTAGAAACCTTATAAAAATGATTTATTTTCACTTGATAATGTTTTAATGGCAATAGTTTAAAATGTTGAATGATATAGATAGGATCTGACTCATACTTAACCTCACAAAGGAATTGTATAAATAACCTTATAATGAGTGAAAGCTGAGGGTTCATAAAATGGTGGTTTTAGTTTCATGATCCTCCATATTAGATGATTTTTCAAATCCAACTCTACTTGGTTTGTAGAGTTTAGAATTACCACAGAACACTTTTGGTTAGGTAATGATGAATCAATAATAAACATTGGTGGAGAAATGCCAATGTTTATTCCAATATAGGTATTATGGGTTTTGAGAGGATTTAATAACTCATATTAAATTAGAGATGTGGATGATTACAAAGGCTAGACATACTGCCACCATGTTTTGTGATCCACAATAACCTCTCAACTTAAAGTGAGTTATTGGGGTTGCTTTCATAATGTGATCCTGATAGTTCTATCATTCTAGGTTTCTACTAGGGTTTAAGACAATAAGGTGGACAAGGCTTACATCAATACACACTCAACTGGTATTCTATTTATCTCTTAGACATTTCATTTGGCTAAGAGATACTATCCATTGGTTGCCTAAAAATAGGAATTTGTTTAACTACCTTCTTTATTCTAGGGGTTTAAACAAAGAGGTAGACATGATTCTATCATGGCTTGATATACTGTCGATTAAAGGTTCCTAAAGTATCCTTACCTTAATACCTCACTAAGCTTATCTTGAGATAAGGAATTCCTTTCCTAAATATACTCCATTTAAATCTCTCATCTACTTCACTAAGATCACATCTTCCTGAATAAGTCAATCATCTGACTCCACCATATCCCTCATGATATGATGACATGGTCATGCCACTTCAACACTACTCATTCTCTTTTCTTCTCCTAGTATCTATATAACTTCCATTGCTATACTACCCTTACTGAATCCATCAAAGTTGTGAGTACTAACTTCATTCCATAGACTCCTTCATATTTACCTTGCATCTACTTCTAAGGCTTACCAGATTATAATTCTCTCTAAATCACATGTGATAACAATCCTAGGGGATGGGCATGGTACTACTCCCATAATACAAGTTTGTTCTTGTACTAGCTTGGTTAAAATACTATGCCTCAAACTACTTCATAAAACTTATGTTATATACTTCATCATACTCTAGCTTGACTTTTCATGTTCAAACAAGATGATTCATCTTACTAGGGCTTTACGTAATTTGGTATACGCGCCTCACTTCTTCATTACCCAGTCATGTATTCTCCAATGACATGGAAATAATGACCACCAACCTTTGATCATACATATCTTAGGCTTCTAATTGTCTGATCAATATCTATTATCCACTAAGTAGTAGACTTGTACTAGTCTCTCTACAGGATTCATCTTGTTAAGAAAACTTACTTGAAGTTTATACCTACTTGGCTTAACAGGATTATCATTGGATACTCAAATACTACTAGCTTCCTCATAGCTCCATGATCACTAGATACTTCTTGGGTTTAGGTACTTCTTCTAGTTAACTCATGAGTGAGTTAACTCCTCCAACATCCAATGGTTTTATCACCACTAAAGATCTTATTCCATTGATGATGGTACACACTACCATAACTAGTTCATTCTTCTTATTAATTTACTTAAGGTCTTTGGAAGGTTAATATAATAGGTCAAAGGCTATGAGTCAACAAGTTCTATGTCAAGAATTGATCACACACATTGATGATCAATGGACACTAGGACTTAGTTAAATAGGTTTGTCATCTATTAATGTCACTGAGGGTATGTGATGGATGGTCTTGGTTTGACTTCCCTTTCTACTCTATTTGTAATAAGAGTTAATGTTTAAGAAAAACTGCCATGATTCTGATGGTAGGGATAACTATGGCAAACAAGGGTTTCGAGATTTAGTTATGAGTTTCTTTACTTAAGCTATATACTTAATTTTCTATTCAAGGTTTGTGGTAGATAATACCTTGATATCAGCTTTAGAACATTAAGTATTCATCTTTGAGTTGTTGTATGGAATACCATGTAATGATCTCTAGAAGATCTAGTACTCATTATTAAGTAGTGTGTTGTGACTTAGTTTTATTACATTTGATCTACCCTTAGATCAAATTATATTACCCAAAGATAAGGTTTTAGCAAAGGTCATATTGAAACTTATCATAGTCAACTTGATGATCTACTTTAGTTCCACCAAGTTAAGAGAAGCTTCAATCACTTTGACAACTTTTATTTCAAAGCGTGAAAATTATCCAGATTTTCTATGCATGAATGCAATGCACACACCTTATCTCAGCTTATTTCTAAGCTCTAATGCTAGGGTGTTACAGACTCTCCCCCTTAAAATAAACTTCGTCCCTGAAGTTCGTACTCTCTTACGTTTAGGAATGAGGTGTTGACTTGTATCGATCACGACATTTTCTTAACTCCATTGTGATCACCAATAGGGATAATTGCAGTATCCCGTATCCAGATATTTTTCCTTGAATTCTCTTCATCCTTGACAATATCCACTATCATTTCTAATATGTAGCATAACTCCTTCTACTATAACCCATTTGGTTTATGTCCTTACAGTCTTATTTAGAATTGGTTGTGGACACATTTTGTCCATTCCAATCTAGTTTTCCTACTATTTTACACTAGACTATTTTAGTATGCTCTACTCCTTCTTAAGGACAACTTACGAGTTGTTCCTTTTAGAACTAGTCCACTAAGTTTAATCTATTATATCTCCATTGATCTTTCATCTGGACATACTGTCAGAACTACTCTATAATGATGGCTTCCTGTATCCTTATGAAAATAAGGCTTAACCTCATCATAGTCTAGTAAATCTTCTCCAACCTTTAGTCACAAAGTTAGACAACAACACTTCAGTGTTTATTGTTTATCTCCCCCTTAGGGTCTCCTAATGGTTTCTAATCTACACGTATAATATCCATTGGCTCGATAGTAAGGATATTGGCCTCTATCTAGTTCATACTTTACCTATATATAAGGTCTCATGAAAGAATATGTGGTACACCCACATAGTTGTGGATCTCCGAAATGAATCTTTCAATGTTACTTGTCTTACTTTTATCTTCTTAGACATTATTTCTCACTGATAACCCCGATTTCGCAAAACGTCTTGAAAGTCGTTTTCTTTTAATTTTTAGACTTATTTATGTCTTTCTTAACTTAGGCCAAGTTTTATGCTCTTTAAATCGTACCAAGATGATCTAATTATCTAAACTGCTAAGGATACCAGTTATGGATACTAGCTACGGATCCTCCTAGGTGTATGGATTACCCTACGGGTTTTTGACTTCTTATTGGCATTCTCTCTGAATTGTCAGAGCTTGAATACCACCCTTATTCAAAGACTTCTTCTTTGCACTGATTCATGATACTTCCATGAACTAGGTAGAACTACTTCATTAGCTTCTGAGCAACATCACCTACTTTAAATGAACCTAAGTTCATCCTACATGTTGCTCTCCACCTTTTTCTGCACTAATAATCCTTCTTATTGCCAGCTCATAGTGAGTTGGGGTTGATCCATCCTTCAAAATAGTGTTGATACACCTTATATTTAGCTTCCTTCTTCCTACAAGTCTTCATCTTGATCTTCGGAACTCGTCACTCCCTTACATGAATTTCCTTTTCTATCTAGGTCTGTAACATCAAGTAATAACTTGATGATACCACATGCATTTGCACACCAAGTCAAACTTCATGTATAGATCTAGTCAATCAAGAAGATGCAAGAAAACCAACAAATCCAAATGTAGTACATAAACACACATCATTCTAAGCCCGAAATATAGTAGTTGAGTATAATACCTCAAGAATTCAGGATTAGATGTGTAGTATATGACACCTCCTAGTATAGGTTTACTTTGTGATACTTAGCACTTAGGGGTTAAACTACTCTTTGTCTAAATATCTACCCAATTTTCTCCTTTGCAACTGGATAATCTTGAGAAAAGTGGTCTCAATTTGGTTTTGACTAACCTCTTACTTTTCTTTCGAGACTACTAAAGACTACCAACTTTCAATTCTATCGTAAACTATCCTCACATGATCTCTCAAAACTACTAACAAATTGTAGTTACTACCTTAATCCAAAAATCATCGTAATGTTATGATACCCAGGACTTCTATCATAGACCTGCACTGTTCTTTACTTACTGTTGTTACAAGATTATTTATTAAGTACTTGTCCTAATTGCAGACTTATCATCGTCTCGGACCTATTCTCACCACGAACTTGTTAAGATTTACCTAGTCATCATGATTAAAGAGATAATATCACCATGACAACTCTTCTTCTTAGCTTACTATTAATGATTCTTAACAGAATTCTACTCCAGCACATGGAATTCTCAAGTGAGTGCCACATGATTTAAATCCAATTATATCTATACATACTCTAATGGTTTGCCTAAAGTAGTATAGTGGTATCAACTAGTGGTAAGATTTTGCTGCTTCACAGGGATTCTAACTATAGACTCCATCACTAATACTACTCCACATGATATCCTAATCTTAGTCCTAATCTTCTTTGATACTTTAACTTACTTAAGATATCTTAGTGGTGTTATACCTATTTAGAGCTACACTCTAATGACCTTTCTCTAGAGAATACATATAACTAATCCTTAAGAAAGATGACAAAAACATCCAACTTAAGTGTGACAAGGTTATCCTCAAGTAGATATCCATCACATGTCTTGGTTTAGATAAGATGGCTCCTATAGTCACTATCCAACCTACAGATTTTCCTAAAAGGGTTTTAATCCTAAGGTCAAAACATATGCTCTGATACCAGATGTGGTGACCCAGCATACAACTGCCTGATGTAGTACACTATAGTCATTGACACAACACCAATGAAACACCATTCACTAGTATTACATCCCTCTGAGTGGTATAACAGAAACACAGCAGGTCCAAGACATGACTATAGATTACAACTCGACTCTTTACAGAAGATATAGAGAACACTCTAGGTTAAAGAGAGAGAAAGAACTTCTTACAAGGAAAAACCAGAAATAATAATTTAGAACTATCCGGCTAATAAGACTAACACCTAAACTATTTGGCTTGCAATTTCTACTAATTCAATGCTTTATAGAAGAAGGTTTTATGGCTAGAGTATCTAGTCCTATCTAAACAGAGACTTTGTCTTCACTTCGGCTGATTTATATTTTGACTTCATAGACCTTATTGAAGAACTTGAGCTGCCGATGATGGTTTCTTGAGAAGAAATTGATGTTGACGTCGTCTTCAATGGCTTAGAACTTAGCAAGGGTTAAGAAGGTACGGTTGAGTACGAGCATACTCAGCAAGTTTACTAAAAAGGAGTGTATGATGCACTATCCCTACAGCCAAAGACCAAAGGTCATAGGCAATGTAGGTTTACATAAACATTTCTTCAAAAATTGCTTTTATTCTGAAAACTATGTCCGACAGCCTTCACGGGTTGACCAGAACCTTTGTGGGGTTCCTTTCCTGCCGTTTTCATAGCTCCTTCCCAGAACAAGGAGTAACATGTCACAATTTTTACACTCTGTAGAGGTGCGTCACTTTTCCCACAAGAGACCTTAAGCTTCATTACACGGCTGGGAGTATGTCCCGGTTCAAACTTCCATGGTTTGAGGCCCAACCTAAGATCCAAGCCACTCACTGCCCCCTTCGTGACCCCGCATGTCCCCTTGGTGTACGCCATGCCCACATCATGAATTACGCAATGGTTAGTACGGACCGTCAGATGCCAGAACTATCGTGGGACGGTGAGGGCTCCCACCCATATGCTGCATATCCTCTACGAATTACCAACAAATGCACGCTACGAGGATAACAACCAAGCCATCCGGATGCATGCGAGAGGAAGAAGATATAGCTAACTTCTCCGTCCCATTCCAAATATCACGGTTGACGCGTAATATACGGCACTAGAACCACATACGACATTAGTTGTTAAGTCCTAGATGATACATTACTGTACAATAGCGTTTTCATTGCCAGTTATGATAGATTAGATGATCACCCTGGATCAGTAACCGATATTTCCAGTTAATTATGATAATAGTGTTTTCGATCTTTTTGAAATGTAGGTGATGACAACATTTGAGTTACAAGTATTTCATAGAAAATAATCAAAGGACATGAGCAAGTGTGAACTTGCCTTTTATGATTGCAAGATTATGCACTCACTGTCTTCAAGACAATAGAAGATCCAATTTCTATAAATAGCATCATTGGTCCGGTAAGGACTTATGTGTAAAGAAGCAAAGATGCAACGATGCATAAGTAATATAATGCAATTTGATAAATGTGAATCCCCGGACTAATCGTATCGGATCTAGGGTTTGGAATTTATGATGAGTTCTTTGGAATGTGTTACACTTTTATACGAGCTTTACACATGTGCTTCTTATTAAGGCTTGTGAGTGAGTGAGACAATATGTAAATACAATAAATATTATGCAATACTAAAGCATTCAAATGGGTCATGGAATCTAAAATATTTCTTAAACAAGATTAAGAATCAATTAGAACTTTTAATGAAGTGTTCAAGGATCATTTTTTAATGTTTCTTAAAAGAATAACTTTTGAGGAAAATATTACTTTACAAACTAAAAAGTATTTAAACTTAAGGCTAACACTTTAAGGTTTTCTTGTTAGCTAAGATTATTAAAGAGGAAAACATTACTACACTAAAAAATCATAGCAAAAGTGGTGGAGATTTGCATGTGTTGAATAAGGCATCACATTGTAGATGGTTTACTTCTTAACATTCTACAAAGTTAGAATTTAAATGTTATTACTTGAATGTGGTAGTGCTTTATTAAAGTTATAAGTGAATAGTATTACTTTATTGTTAATGCTTACCTTTTATAAACATAGAAAGGGCATTACATAAATTACTTAAAACCTTGGTTTAAACCATTGAGTAGTTTTCCCAACTTGTAAAATAATTGGTAATTAATCTCTTAATGATTTTATAGATGCATAATATCTTTTTGATAAGCAATATACTACTTTGATGATTTTATAACTGACAAAATTAGAATACACTTAATTTTAATTCATCAAACATTAATTGAACTTGTTATTACATTTTTAAACTTTAAACAAATAATGGTAAATGCAATAGTAAATATTTTTATCTTTCTAAGGAATTAAAATAAAAGAAAGGGGTTTTAATAAGATTTATTAGACTTTTACCTTTCATTTACTTCAATTATGTAAAATGGTATTTTTAATGTGTAGGTTTTATTTTTGTGGTTATTTTGGTATATTATATGTATTTTTGTGATTTTTAAATATTAAACTATAATATTTATAAGTTCTATTTATTTATTAACACTAAATAAATAATAAATACTTAGTTAAGTGACACAAAAATATATGCAATAAGTTTGTAAATGTAGATTTTTCTTTTCTAAGAATTTTGGTATATTATTTATATTTTTCTCATTTACCAACATTAAAATATGAATTTTCAAAGTATTATTACTTATAAAATATTTATTAAATAATAATTATTTAAATAGTTAACACAATAATATTTGATAATAAAGCTAAATTATAGATTTTATTTTTCTGAATATTTTGATATATTATACATATTTTTCTGAATTTTAAAACAAAAGATATTCAATTTCTAAGATTTAGTCATTTTCCTAAATTCCTGAAATTTATTTATATTTAAATTTATATTGTCTATTCATTTCTAATTGGATTTTAAACAGAGGAGTACATTTTATACACGGACCTAATCTAGACCCAGCCACTGACCAGTAGGGTCAGGGCCACGTCGGGTGCCACGTGAGCAAGACTGGTCAAATTGGCTGACTGGGTCGGGATGACGTGGGCGTGGCGTCGTGCTGACGCAAGCACGGCCATCACCGCCAGTGTGTGGTCACCGGCAGCGAACTATGGTGCCAGAGCACACGCGGTAGGGTGCGCTGGAAAGAGGAGTTCACGGTGATCCTAACAGTGGAAGCGTAGCCCGGAAATGGTCATCGGACACTGACCGGCGACGAGCTATAGTGGCGGCGCTTGCATGTGCTCGTGGAGGGGTATTGGGAGATAAAGGAGAGGTGCGTGAGCTCCGGTAGCTCACGGGGAAGCTGAAGGACGTGACGGCGAGGCCGGAGAAGGTCGGATATGACGACACGAACAACGACGGACCTCGTCGGAGTCGAGGAAGAAGACATCATGGCGCTCGATTCTGCGAGCCCTGGTTCGATTCCTCAGGCTGGAAGACGTAGGAGATCATGGCGGAGCTCCTGGGCTACTCTACCGGTCACGGGCGACTCTGAGCGACAACGCGAGCGGCGTCTGGGCGACTAGGGTTTCAGTCCGAGTTGGGAATAAGAGAGGGAGAGCACCAGAGAAAGGAAGAGTGGATGAGGATGGACGAGAGACGTCTCGGTGTCGTTCTTATCCTCGGCCAAGACGACAGCGGGCATCGCAGCTGTCGATTTCTGTTGACGGCGGCGGACGGTCATCGGCGAGCACACGCAGCTGTCTGTGTGGGGGGATGACAACGACGACGCTGCTTTTGCAGAAAACCCCCTAATGTTTCTACGAATTAACCCACGGTCCATCTGTGGTCCCACCTGTCAGTGAGAGAGAGGAAAGTTGGGTTGTTGCTGTTGGGCTGGTGTGGGCTAGGTGGGCTGCAGCCGAGCGAGCGGAAATTGACTATTGCTGCTCGCGAGCGTCGGTTAGGCGAGAAACTTCTTTGGGCCGTGGGCCGGTACTGTGGTGTTGTTTTCTCTTTTTCTATTTTGGTTTTATGTTTTCAATAAACCATTTTCACTTCAAATTCCTTTTAAATTTTATTTCTACACTATTTATTCATTCAGAAAGTTTGTGAAATCTTAAAGTGATCTTTGAGCCTAATTGATGCTTATATCTTTCATGTTTCTGGCAACTTTTATTCCTTAGCGTTTAATATTTTGTTCATTATCCAGAAACCTTATAAAAATGATTTATTTTCACTTGATAATGTTTTAATGGCAATAGTTTAAAATGTTGAATGATTATAGATAAGATCTGATTCATACTTAACCTCAAAAACGAATTGTATAAATAACCTTATAATGAGTGAAAGCTGTGGGTTCATAAAATGGTGGTTTTAGTTTCATGATCCTCCATATTAGATGATTTGCCAAATCCAACTCTACTTGGTTGGTAGAGTTTAGAATTACCACAGAACACTCTTGGTTAGGTAATGATGAATCAATAATAAACATTGGTGGAGAAATGCCAATGTTTATTCCAATATAGGTATTATGGGTTTTGAGAGGATTTAATAACTCATATTAAATTAGAGATGTGGATGATTACTAAGGCTAGACATACTGCCATCATGTTTTGTGATCCTGAATAACCTCTCAACTTAAAGTGAGTTATTGGGATTGCTTTCATAATGTGATCCTGATAGTTCTATCATTCTAGGTTTCTACTAGGGTTTAAGACAATAAGGTGGACAAGGCTTCCATCAATACACACTCAACTGGTATTCTATTTATCTCTTAGACGTTTCATTTGGCTAAGAGATACTATCCATTGGTTGCCTAAAAATAGGAATTGGTTTAACTACCTTCTTTATTCTAGGGGTTTAAACAAAGAGGTAGACATGATTCTATCATGGCTTGATATACTGTCGATTAAAGGTTCCTAGAGTATCCTTACCTTAATACCTCACTAAGCTTATCTTGAGATAAGGAATTCCTTTCCTAAATATACTCCATTTAAATCTCTCATCTACTTCACTAAGATCACATCTTCCTGAATAAGTCAATCATCTGACTCCACCATATCCCTCATCATATGATGACATGGTCATGCCACTTCAACAATACTCATTCTCTATTCTTCTCATAGTATCTATATAACTTCCATTGCTAAACTACCCTTACTGAATCCATCAAAGTTGTTAGTACTAACTTCATTCCATAGACTCCTTCATATTTACCTTGCATCTACTTCTAAGGCTTACAAGATTATAATTCTCTCTACATCACATGTGATAACAATCCTCTGGGATGGGCATGGTACTACTCCCATAACACAAGTTTGTTCTTGTACTAGCTTGGTTAAAATACTATGCCTCCAACTACTTCATAAAACTTATGTTATATACTTTATCATACTCTATCTTGACTTTTCATGTTCAAACTAGATGATTCATCTTACTAGGGCTTTACTTAATTTGTTATACTCACCTCACTTCTTCATTATCTAGTCATCTATTCTCCAATGACTTGGAAATAATGACCACCAACCATTGATCATACAAAGCTTAGGCTTCTAATTGTCTGATCAAGATCTATTATCCACTAAGTAATATACTTGTACTACTAATTATACTCACCTCACTTCTTCAAGATCTATTATCCACTAAGCTTAGACTTCTAATTGTCTAATTGTCTCTCTACAGGATTCATCTTGTTAAGAAAACTTACTTGAAGTTTATACCTACTTGGCTTAACAGGATTATCATTGGATACTCAAATACTACTAGCTTCCTCATAGCTCCATGATCACTAGTTACTTCTTGGGTTTATGTACTTCTTCTAGTTATCTCATCAGTGAGTTAACTCCTCCAACATCCAATGGTTTGATCACCACTAAGGATCTTATTCCATTGATGATGGTACACACTACCATAACTAGTCCATTCTTCTTATTAATTTACTTAAGGTCTTTGGAAGGTTAATATAATAGGTCAAAGGCTATGAGTCAATAAGTTCTAGGTCAAGAATTGATCACACGCATTGATGATGAATGGACACTAGGACTTGGTTAAATAGGTTTGTCATCTATTAACATAACACTGAGGGTATGCGATGGATGGTCTTGGTTTGACTTCCCTTTCTACTCTATTTGTAATAAGAGTTAATGTTTAAGAAAAACTGCCATGATTCTCATGGTAGGGATAACTATGGCAAACAAGGGTTTCAAGATTTAATTATGAGTTTCTTTACTTAAGCTATATACTTAACTTGCTATTCAAGGTTTGTGGTAGATAATACCTTGATATCAGCTTTAGAACATTAAGTATTCAACTTTGAGTTTTTGTATGGAATACCATCTAATGATCTCTAGAAGATCTAGTACTCCTTATTAATTAGTGTGTTGTGACTTAGTTTTATTACATTTAATCTACCCTTAGATCAAATTATATTACCCAAAGATAAGGTTTTAGCAAAGGTCATATTGAAACTTATCACAGTCAACTTGATGATCTACTTCAATTCCACCAAGTTAAGAGAAGCTTCAATCACTTTGACAACTTTTATTTAAAAGCACGAATATTATCCAGATTTTCTTTGCATGAATACAATGCACACACCTTATCTCAGCTTATTTCTAAGCTCTAATGCTGGGGTGTTACAACATTAATACTCTAGTTGTTACCTTCCCACGTGCATTTATTTATATCACGGCACTGTGAGATGAAGTGGCCCGGACCGACCTTACGTGTAATATTACGCGAGACTGGTGCCACGCTCGACATATGGCTTGTACCGTATAAGTCTCTAGAGGATGTATGTCTCTCTCATAGTAGTTTTTATAGCATCTACAATGGAAGGCCTTGAAAGAGATGTAGTAGAGACAACTATTGGATCCATGTTACGGAAGCCTAATAGCCACGTAAAAACTACAATAGATAAAGTACAGGCGTGAAGGCTTTGTGATATAATATGATATGGTTAGAGTCGTGAAAAAGTAAGCTAGTTTACTTTCCTATTACTAAGTCGTATAGTAGTAGTCATCACAACGATGAAAGACAAGACCAGTGGCATTGTGGACTTGGCATCAAACTGGTGGACTGATAGAGATCGTGCCGGAGCACCTGATGGAGATCATGGAGCGTGAAGACAACCATGTAACGTCACAATTAGATTAGATATGATTTAATCTTTGTGTGCATCTTGTTTGAGTGCTAGTATTAGATACATAATGGTAGCATTTAAATAGGATGATCCCTATTTAATACCAACGAAAGTGTTCTCCCATTAGTACGCAACCACCAAGAAAGTATATTGTTGTAGAGCAGGCCGTGATTATCGGGAGCAAGAAGATCAACATTCGCATCCAGTGGGTGCAAGCCATGTCTACACAGTGAATACACTCGGGTTGAGTTGGCAAGCCTAGCATGTACATACATGGCCTCAGAACATGGAGATCGAAAGATCAAGCACGAGTCACATGGATGATGTGATCGACAAATATAGTCCACCCTGACAGCTGCATCAAAGGCTGTGATGATCGGGGATGATGTGGTGTAAAGGGGTCATGTAATCACGAAACTGTCTTTAGGGATGATAGTTTAAGTGATAGCCCATTTGTTAATATGATTGCAAATTTGAAATCCAATTATGAACTTAGTCTAAATCCTTTTGAGAAAGATTTGTAGATTATGGCCATCCCTTAGTTCAGGACATATTTGGTCCATTAATGAATGGGAGAAACTTAAGTTAAATGGGTCGAATTTCATCGACTGGTACCAACTTCAGACAGAACATCATAGAAAATTGTCTCCTCTATGTACTTCGTGAACCCTTGGAAGATTTCCATGATGAATCCGATGGAAGAGAAGATGCGAATGTTTGTGACTATCGTGATACCTTTAAGACCGTCAAGTACACCATTATCCATGTCATGGAATCTGGCTTGAGGTTGCACTTTCATGAAATCAACGCATTTGATATGCTCGATGGATTGAAGAGCTTGTTCCAAGAACAGATCAGGCGCATGCGATATGAGTACATGTACGAGTTTACTTCTACCAAAATGGAAGAAAACTCCATCTTGGAAATCCACCTGGACAACATGGTACAGATCTATGAATGCCTTTTGGATGCTATGAACGACTAGTTAACTGACGACTTTGCAATAGATGGGGTGTTACGTATGATTCATCCTAGCTACAAAGACGTTGTTGCCGAATATGTCATGAAACATATATCGTATACCTTTCATGAGTTCATAGCAAAGCTGAGGACTACGAAGGTTGAACCCAAAGCTCAGATCATCGTCAACAGAAAAGATATATGTTAGATATACAAATTATAAATGCTAAAAGATATCCGAGTCTAGATACTGAATAACGCTATTGTTTAGGTCATTGTGGTTATTGCATGTTTTTCATTCTAATGAAAATCGGGGTCTTAGATATTTGATCTAGAGACTTTGCAAAATGATGCCTCGTTCGGCAGAATGACTAAAACTCCGCATTCTGGTAAAACGGTGATATGCGAAGGACTATTGAATTTTCTACATATAGTGGAAATCGTTATTTCATAAATTTTATGTACTGTATTTTTATTAATGAAACTATTTGAATTCAAATGATTTTAGAATGAAGCAGATATTAAGATTAACAAGAATTCAAGATCTCTACGATTTGATCAAAGTGACTATGAATTCAAATTAATAAAAATTGGCATAAAAGGACTTGTGAAAAACTATTTCACAAATTATGATAATTGGACAAATTCAAAGTGTATTAACTTGTCTAAATATCATAGTCATAATGTATGAAATACATATGGTCCAAAATGATCTTTTAATGTATTAATGTTATGAATTAGAGTTAGAGATTGGAATAGTAAACACTCAATTAAGTATAAGGAACATCTAAGGATATGTGGAAACATCACCATATGAGATATGGCAAGATCAAGTTTCTAGAGATTTCTATAGTTTGAGATCGTTGCGAATATTAAATATTTGTGTTGTATTCTTAGTAGGAAACTATGAATACAAATTCCAAACTAATACTCGAAGAAGACAAAGTTCATATTGTATCAGCATGGTACTTCTTTGGGAAAAGTTTCTTATAAGTGTTAGTGGAAAGGGTATAAGTGTAAGCTGAAGTTTCAGCTAATACTTTATAAAAGTAGGATTAAAGATTTTGTTCTGCTAGTTGTAGAATTTTATTCTTGATTCAGTTGTCTTGTTATTGAAATAAGACATACCTATGAACTACAAAGAAATGTTGATGGACCTAAGTGCAAGAAATGACTTAGATTTATGAAATCCCAAATTAAGTTACATTTGAGATTATGAAGTAAAACTTACTTGATCTCAATAAGTAATGATATTTACTTAGTCCTTCCCAGTAAACTGCAAAGTTGAAAGGATGGAAATGAAACTTAATAAGAAGACATAAAAGCTTGTTTTTCATAAACATGTTTTGACAAATGCTTAATGTCTATTGGATTGAATCAGCAAATAAGTCCAATTTGAAATTGGCAATAGATTAATCAAAACTGCAAAGTCTTCAAAGATATTAAGAAAAGGTTATAGCTAGTACAACAGGCAGGTTTTGACCAATCAGGAATTACTGAAGTCGTGTAGCAAAAAATTCTCGATTTGATGTACGATCAAAGAATTTTGGATTTGCCAAGATTATCGAGAAAGTATGTAAATTGAGTGGGAGCTAAGAAGTTTTCCAAGTCAAATATGTGGACGACATATTTTGAGTGGGAAATGAGTGATATCCTAGAATATCAAATATTGATGACATACTTGAGTGGGAGCGTAACAATGTTCTTGAATATGTAATTCACATATTAGTGAACAATTTGTTCGATATTAAATCATTAGATGGATGAAATTGAGCATATATTAAATAGAGGATCTATGTGAATTGATCAAGATGTTTAATAAACACTAAAAATACTTGGAGTATTCTCAAAGAAGTTCAGAAGGGCCTAGTTGAGATTCTAAAAATAGTTCATAATGGATTCAAGTGAAGACTTGATTCTTACTTGAGAAATTAGGAGAAGTATTAAGTAGTGACTCGGTATTCATGACAGTGATTAAAAGGAAAGAGAGATGTATCGCATCACATGTGCCTTGTCTAAAGGTTTTCTAGAAAACCCATGATGTTTATACTTGTCACAATGTGACCCATGTTTTTAAAAGGTAAGAATAGGTTTCTGAGTGATTAAAGTTAATCACTGAACCAAAGTTAAGTTTGGCACAGTGGCAAGCATGGTTAGAGATCAAAGTTGCAAATATTGCATTTTTTCAAGTCTATATAGATATAGAAGTATTAGAATACTTCAGAGTTAGCAAAAGTGGTTTTAGTTTAAAGAAAGTTCCACTTTTGACTAAGTGTGTTTTATAGATACACATGACATCTTGAAAGTCCAAATGATTGATAGATCATCATTGTATGCTAGAAAACAAAAGTGTCACTTTGTCACCGAAACAAAATGCTATGAATCTCAAATAGGTGACATTAATGATTTGCAAAATAGGACCTTATGAATCTGGTTAAATAGATTTAGGACAGAAAGTCCACCATGAGCAAGCATGATCAATAAATGCATATGTGATATAGTTTATGATTACTAGCAATGCAGCTAGATTATTTGTACTCTAGTGCAAGTGGGAGACTAAAGGAGATATGCCCTAGAGGAAAATAATAAAGGTGTTTTATTATCATATCTCATTAGTTCATAATAGTTTTATGTCATGCTATAACTGTATCAGTCGGAAACATTGATACATGTGTGGTATATAAACAAACATAGGTCCCTAGTAGCCTCTATTCAACTAGTTCATTGCGCAGCTGATAATCAAGGTTTCCTGATCATGGTGCTTCTAGATCCAACTGACAATGAAGTCATATCATCTAGAGATGGTATGATGGAAATTTCCCACCGATGATTGTTGCAACATGATCATGTCACTTAGTTCACAGTTGCAATTGTCAGAAATGGAGTGTCCTAATCCTTAGACTGTGAGATCATATTAATCACTGTTACCCGAGGATTGCTTTGACTGCATCAACCGTCATGTCCGTAAATGGGTGACCATAAAGGTGTATGTTCGGTATTCCAAAGGGGCATGTTGAGGCCTATGCATCAAGATAGGGATTTGTTCTCCTATGTGACGGGAAGATACACTAGGCCCACTCGGTGAATTACATCCATAAGTTGCACAACATTTGACTAGGTCATGGGATGAGAATTTCACATGAACGACTAAAACAGTACTTGTTGGAAATGAGATTCAATAAGGTAACATGATACTGATGATCAGATCTCAAACAAGTCTAGTATCAAGTACAAATGGGAATTGGACACATCGTTTAAGGTTCGACACGATGGTGATTCGTGGAGTGCACAGGGGGCAATATGGACATCCTGATCCTGCTATTGATCATGGCTTGAGATCATGTCTGTGACATTTCTCAACCACAGGGAAACACACTTAAGGGAACTACGACGCTTAGAGATCTTCCTGTAAGATGGAATCACAGAAGAGAGAGAAATCAGAATCTTTCTGGGAGAAATCCGAAGTTATTCGGAGAAAGAAAGGAAAAGACCGAAATGTGTTTCGGATAAATGGAAATTTATAATACTCCCTCCATCCCAAGGCTTAAGGCATATAACTTTTTTGAAAAGTCAAGCCATGTAAAGTTTGACCAAACTTTTAGAAAAAACTATCACGAACTATTATATTATAAAGATATCATGTGAAAATATATTTCATGATGTATGAAATGGCATGGATTACGTAATGTAAATATTAATATTTTTCTCTAAAAACTTGGTCAAACATTAGTTGGTTTGACTTTTGAAAAAAGTTGTATGCCTTAATCCTTGGGATGGAGGTAGTATGCATTTATTATATGTTAATTATTAATTAACTTATATTAAATAAATATTCAAATTAAAAATATATAGTGCAACTTCCTCATTATGCCATAACCCCGGAGGGAATTGGCCCAAGAGAAAGCCACGGGAAAAAGAAAGCAAAAAAAGCAGCCAAAGCTCCTATTGGGCCGCATCGTCCCAGCCTATGAAGGCAAGAAACTTCTAACCGCTGAGGGGGGGAAGCTAGCACCGTTCATGGGCCACCGCCGCTCGGCCCACTCAGGTGTGAGGGCACGCGCGTGATACATTGCAAATGTATCTATAATTTTTGATGTTCCATGCTTAGTTTTATCCACTTTCTTGTGTTTTGTTCCAACTTTGGAGTACTTTTCATATGATTTCTTGGATTAACCTATTAACAAGAGCCATAGTGCCAGCTGCCTGTTTTCTGCTATTTTTGGTTCTAGGAATGTCAGAAAATGAATATTCTCGGAATTGGACGGGACAAAAGCCAAAGTGCCTATTTTCCAGAAGGGATAAAGTGCCAGAATATGAGACGGAGAGGGGCCAGGGGCCAGCCACACCACCTGGGCGCGCTGCTAGGCCTGGCCCGCGCCAGGGGGTGGTGTGGTGGCTCCCGGCACCCCCTCGGCCTTTCCTTCCGCCTATAAGTTGCCCTCGGGACGAAAACCCTAGGTACCCGATCAAAACTCCACGAAAGAGTCTGTAGCCACCGTCATCTCCATCCCTAGATCGGGAGGGTCAAAGCTCTTCCCTGCACCTCTGGGAGAGGGAATTCACCCTGGAGCCCTTCTTCATCACCATGCAAGCCTCCGGTGTGATGCGTGAGTAGTTCATCCTTGGACTACGGATCCATGTAGTAGCTAAATGGCTGGTTTCTCCTCCTTTGTGCTTTCATGTTTAGATCTTGTGAGCTCCATTCATGATCAAGATCATCTATTTGTAATTCATACATGTTGTGTTTGCGGGGATCCGATGGATATTGAGATGCTATTTCATATTGATTATTGATTCTATCATGTCTTTGTTATTTGTGATCTTGCATGCTTTCCGTTGTTAGTAGCTATCTTGGCCAAGTAGATGCTAGCAACTCCAAGAGTTAGTATTTATGCTCGATAGTGGGTTCATGCCTCTGTAACTGGGGAAGTGATGTAAATCTCTAAGGTACTAGATGTGATGTTGCTACTAGGGAGAAAACAACAATCCTTTGTTCATAGAACAATCGTATTATTTACTTTACACGCAGTTCAGAAGCAATAATGCTGCTTGCAACTTATCTTGGAGGGGTTTAGATGATAACCTGAAGATGGATTATTAGTCATGGATGCAGTTGGATGGTGGTCTATGTATTATGTTGTAATGCCCAATCAAGTCTCAAAGGAGTCAAGATGATTAGTATATGCATGTATTGCTTTCTCGGTGTTTGTCAATTGCCCCGCTGTAATTTGTTTACCCACCATGTTATCTATCTAAGGAGAGCCACCTCTAGTGAACTATGAATCCTGGTCCTTTCTCTTTACATACAATCTACAATCTTTTACTGCTTTGTGTTTACTTTCTGCAAACTTTTACTTCTTTCCATTCGATACGTTTAATCTTTTGTTTTTCGCAAAACACGGTGAGATTGACAACATCATCGCAAGTTGGGGACAAAGTTCTGTGGTTGTGTTGTGCAGGTCTCCACGTTGCTACTAGCACCAGTAGTGCGCCCTGCCAAAGCTCAGCTAGTAACACCTTTGGGGTGTTTCCTTGCTCCTACTGGTTCGATTAAACCTTGGTTTCATAACTGAGGGAAAACTTACTGCTGTGATCATCGTACCTTCCTCTTGGGGTTTCCAATGAGCTCTACGTTGAAAGTCGAGCGCATCAGCGCGCCGCGCGGGGCTAGTGGGTCGTGGTCGTAACCGGCTCAACCTGGCGGAGGGCACTACAACACTAGGCTCTATCGCTCAGCTGGGATGCGGGCAAGAGAGGCCGGCCCACCCAGGCCGCTGGCTATCGCGCGCTGTTGACCGCCACTTGGAGGGCCGTGGGCGGGTGGCCGGCCCACCTGGCCAGCGCAGCAGGCCTTGGCCGCTATTGCTGCTTGCTCCAGCTAATGTGCGTTGCTGGGTGCTTCCTACTATGCTGGGCCCGGCGGGGTGGCCCAGCCGGCTAGGAGCCCTTTCCCCTTTATTTCTTTTGTCTAATTTAGTCCCACGTGGCTAACCTTTGGGTGGGAGTACCCCTCTTCCACCTATACAACGGGATGCACATGGGAGGGATTAAATAAATCTAATCTAGATATTCTCTAAGGCACTTTTCCTTAGAAAAAATCCCCCTCTCTCTCAGTTGTCTTAGCGGTGGCACGGTCTCGAAGAAGGACTATACATGCAAAGTCAATACCGCTGTGGCACACCGTTGTGCTGCAGGGATTCCAGCTAGGAGTTCTACTTCCCCAACCTCGACAGGGATCAAAGCCCGGGATTCGTTGCCTTGCACCATGTGTGTGTGATAACTCGGGGGGAGCTACCAATAGTAGTGACCTCACTATTGTTCAAGGACCTGGACAAGAGGTTACATGCTAGGAGCTCCACGACCTTGAGGTCGGACGGATACGACTATATCATCCACGCTTCTACATGAGCATAACACTCTCTCAGTTTCATGGTATTTTACTGCTATCTTCTTCCGTTACCGCATTACTTCTTAGATAGATCCTAGGCATTCGGGCATTCCAAAGTAGTAATTTTTGTTTTCTGCGGTGGAACCCCTTCAAAATCAAACTTCTAATGGCCTATGGGCTATAGGACCACTCCATGGAGCAACAAAATAATAATAGAAAAAGAACTCAAGCCCAACAATGTTACAGGCTCTTTACAAGGAAGTCGTGAGGCTTTACTAACACAAGCGTGCAAGTGGTGTAGTGGTAGGTCGAGCGTGCTAGGCGTGAGCCTGCGGTTCGTGGGTTCAATCCCCCGACGCTCCATTTTTTCTTCTTAATTTGCATATGGAGCGGCGTTGTAGTTGGGACAAGTCCCATTCAAGTCGCCTAACAAGCAGGTCCCACATGGCATTGGATAGTTGTGTAGTTGGAACAAGTCAATGCCACATAGAAGGTTGCATGACACGTAAGCGGAAGTTCAAAGACACATGAACATGACACATGGACACGACATGTAAGGGAAAGTTGATACATGGACACGACACGTAGGAGAAATTATTGAGGTGGCTGACCAGTAGTTGGAACAAGTCAATGCCACATAGCAGGTTGCACAACATGTAAGCGGAAGTTCATAGACAGATGGACATAACACATAGGAAGAAGTTGACACATGGACATGACACGTTAGGGGGAGTTGATACATGGACACGACACATAGGAGAAATTGTTGAGCTGACTGACCAGTTGTTTTAAGAATTGTGAATTAGCGGCCATGACTATTTAAATTTGTCGTAATCGGTAAAAATAAGGTCATGGACCATTACTATTTTGGTTATTATTAATTTTATAAGAAAAACTATGACCTTTCTAACAAAAAGGTCATGATTTTTTAGGGTCTAGACCCTCCCAAATAGCCTATGACCAACTGGTTCGAAATGTTCATAGATATATGACCAAAAAACATAGTCGTTAAGATAAGGTCACTAGTCAATACATTTCTTGTAGGGTAGCAGGGTTTCGTTGTGATGTCGTCACGTGTCCTTTTTGTCGTCCATCCCATGACTAAAAAGAATCGAGATGACGTGGATAGCAGTTTGAGCCAAAACAATCTACGCTATTATTTACCCCTGATATTTGATTTCAGTCTAAGTATTTTGCCAATAATTTATATTATTGATCTTATTATTATGAGTGAGTAGTCGTCATGTGCTACGGGTTGGGGTGAATCCTTACAGTGTCTATATGCATCTAATTCTATGGGAATATTGTATGGTGATTGAATAGGAGCTTGGTTATCTTGTATCTTTGTCTCTACCTCGATCCGGGGACTTGTAGGCACCCGAGACCCCATGGTTTGATCAAGGTGTGAGGTGAGATGAGGGTAGAACGACGTCCGACATGCGAAACCCCAGTGACAGCAAGGGGGAGTATGGTATTCGCTTAGTGATCTGCTTGGCATCAACGGTAACATCACTGGTCTTAAGGTTTTGGTTTGTTTTAGTTAATAATCATTTTAACTTGTGGTTTCGTGGTATGACGGTTGGACCAATAGACTATTGTCACATGTGGTTTCAGGGGCTCTAGTAGTTGAGGATATACTGCCCACAATTTCTATCACTATTAGATCATTTGACACATGATTGTGCTTAATCTTATTACTTTATCCCATTTGTACGCATAGATACAGGTCAATCTTCCACCCTGACCTATCTCTATCATTGAAAACAACCAAAAGATACAAAGTAAACTGGAAATATCTGGTAAACGAAAAATAAAATTAATCAACAAGTCTTATAGAAGTTCCTCAATTCCTTTTTAGCAAGTGTTTCCCAAGGTTCAATAAACCTAGGTCTTTTCTAGGGAAAAAGCTACTATATTGCATGCGGACCGAAGGTATCAACTCCATGCCATGAATTTGCCACCGGATTTTTGTCATTTGAAGTAAAACAACTCTAACCAAAGCGCTAGAGATAATGGAATTTGGAGAAAGCACTCTCAACAGAATTTGTATGCGGATACCTAGAGGATGTTGTTGGTGGAGAGATCGTTGAAGCGCAGATTGTAGTATCAAAGAAGTTGCTAGAAGAACTTGTCGCCTGGTGGGGTGAAGCCTCGCTCGAGATATGAGACAAAGACAATAGATTCGCCAGGAGCGGGCGCTAGAATCCGCTCGTCCGATAGCGCCGCCCGCCAATGGATCGTCTCCTTGATGGGGAGAACACCTTCCTATTCCAAGGCCTACAACGTCTCATCGGTGACATATGAGCCATCCCAATCACATGAGATATTTTTCTTCTCCGTGACGGCGCTCGGAGTAGAGCTTCGGGTTAGCTCGCTGGCGCTGGTGGCGACACTACCACTTCTCCTCCATCCCATTGCGCTAAGTGCGCTAGAGCTTGAGCACATGTCGATGATGTGATGCTATCGGTACCCCGTAGTAGAGGAAGAAGGGGATGGGAGGAACATTAGTAATGGAGGAGGAAGGGAAGAAGAAGGGAGAATGAGGAAGGACTCAGCGAGATAGCCCTCTCCTCCTTATTTAAAGACTTAGGTTAAGAAGCAGATCAGTTGGATAAAGTTGATTAGAAAACTAATCGCGCGATTAGCGTGGGATTTTCCGTTATAATGTCTAACAAACTATCCTAGAAATCGAGAGGACATGCGCCTATTTTCTGACGTGTCGTTAGATGCGCCAACGAGCGTTGTGGGAGAAGGAACCGATGAGATGCACTAGAAAAAATATAATGATGATTTTGTACCTCGGGTTATGCAAGAATCAGTCGATGGCATTGAAACGTCCCTTTAGTCAAAGTCTCTAACAAAGATAAGTGCTAAAGTCCAAAATTAGAAACATGCCCTGACGAATGATGATATCACTAGTCTTGAGTCGGCATAAGGAGAAAATGCTACACAGAGGACCAGAGCCGGCACCATAAAGAGTCGATAGAAGGCCAGGAATTTTACTTAACCGGCCCAAAGTTTTGTTGTTTTAAATTTCAGGATCTCCTCAAGTTTGAAAGTAAACCGGCGCCTCAATGACAGGAAACCAAGTTATGATGGATGCTGGTTGATAGCACTCGAAGAGTCCGAGGGTAATGTCGGCAATATGTCAAACTGGGTATGCTCACCAAGTCAAATAACAGTAGACTTGGCAGGCCCATGGCAGCTTCAGGTGGGCTTACATGGGAAACCGGACCTGGGCCAGTTAAGGCACGAGCCTTAGTCAGTTCAGGGGAGTCACGGATGATATGGAGACTAAGGACTTGAATTACAAGACAAGGCGAGTTTATTCGGCATCTGTTAGGATGCCTATTACCGGACCGTTACGGAGACTTTGTAAACCCTAAGCTAGACATGTATATAGGTCGTCTAGGGAGTAGACAATAGAAGAGCTAACGGCCTATCAGATCTAGAATCTCCCCATGAGATACGCCATAGAACCCAATGACTAAAGCGCAAAGCTAGGTCAACGGAACATTGTAACTCAATACAAATATCAATACAGCAAAGCAGGAGTATATCTTTATCTCCAAGAGTGAGGAGTCGAACTTGGGTAACTCGTGTGTACCAATCCTGTTCTCGATTCACCTCATATTGGTACGCCCCTCTTCACCGGTTCCTCTCGCGATGGTACCCACCGTGGTAATTCCACGACAATTGGCCGGCTGGGGTTTAATCCTAGCCTACGCTAAAACTGCATTTCAGTTAACCCCTATAGGATTCTCACCGGACTAATTCCCTGCCAATACCGTCCATTCCGCGGGGTAAAAACATCTAGCACAGCTTGTGGAAGTGTTCCCCGCATCTCCTCCCGAACTGGTACTTTGCTCTCTCTCTCAAACATTATGAGGCGATACCGGCGGCGGATTTAGGCAAGGATTAAGCAAACAAAGGAGAAGACGGAGGTGCACCCGAAGAAGACGGCATGACTTTGATTCCTTTTCTCCCTGCTGTCCAATAGGCAGCCACCGCGTCCACCCGCAGCCGTTGCGCCATATTCACCTCCTCCGCCTTCCCTGGACACATGTCGAGTGCCAAGCCTTCAAGAACCCATGCCCCACCCCGTATGGCGCACAACCATAGAGACTTCTAGCGCTTGGATCTACGTCTCTGGGCCATAAGTGCTCCCATACGGCTCCAATTTTGCTTGTTGGATTCATGCTACTGGTATATGATAGCAAGGCTCGGTGCTCTAGTTGGTTTTATTTCTCAATTTTATTGGCTTACCATGTTGATTTGTGTAAAAGAAGTCCGTGAGTGTAACGTATAAGAAGTGCATGTATTTTTATCTGAAGTCCATATTGTGCATGGTTAATAGTACTTCAGTTTACTGCCATCTTTCAAATTATGTTTTATTTCTCATGGTCTCTAATTTTCTCAACAAGAAGAGATATACTGTTTTTAAATGATATTAAAGCTACTCCCTCCATTTAGAAATATACGACATTTGAAACGAATGTATCTAGATGACTTTTAGTGTATAGGTTCAACTCTGAATCTATACATAAAATTCGTCTAGATCCATTTGTTTCACAAAGCTCAAATGTCTTATATTTCTAGACAAAGGGAGTATGACACAACAATATTTGTAATCGAGCCTCCATTTATGTCCATAGTTTTGTTTTTGTAAGGTAGGAATAATATCATCACTCATATGTGTATTTCTGCAAACTGAACAAGTCATCTAGCTAGCACACGTGTTTAATTAGCTAGATCTTTATTTTTCAATTTTTATGGAGGTCTCGGTTCAGTTTTTTTGTTCGTGAGTGGTAATTGATGACCTATTATAATGGGTACTCTTATTTCACCAAATTCTAAATTTTTCTTACACTTTGTGGTCTCCTGCTCAACATTGATACTCTTTTCGTATCTATAGTAAATGTCGTTCATTTAATATAAAGTTATACTGAAGCAGCGGCACTTATTATGGATTGAAGAGGGTATTTTTATATGAACTTTGTGGTTACAGTTTTCTAGGTACATGATGGATACCCACCAGCCAAGCTTTGGACCCAAGCGATGAAAAAAGGGAGCCGAGCGAACGGACAGGAGCAAGGCCACGATCATTCGCAATCCTAGACCTCCCCTTCCTCCACGTGTCCTTCCCTTGAGAGTCGCCCATGCAGTCCGGCCTGATCCAGATACCCCTCCGCTAGCGAGGCTGGCTAGAGTTGGTGATGGAGAGATGCAAATGTAGGTTTTAGGTGTAGTTTTGGGCTAGGTCCTAGAGTTTACCCCGTATTGGTGCTTGGGAGTAGAGCTCTCGTCCTCACCAGCCAGATCCAGGGCGCCTTGGTGCTCTCTGTCGTGGCGGCAGGGAGGCTGGACATCTCCGTCAATAAGGCTGGTGTTTTGAGCTGCTCCCTGGGCGCGGCTGCGGTGAGGTGCTGAAGGTGTTCTCCGCCGGGATTGCAAGGAGGAAGATGGTGGCGGAGCCCCGCTCAGCTGGCTCTCGAAATAAGCGCTCTTGCCTCAATCTTCATCGTGTCCTTCATCTTCTGATGCTCCTGGACTGTTGTGGCGACGAGGATGGCTTTGGAGGAGCTTGGGGGCAGAGGACGGTGTGAGGCTGAGGTCATGGGAAGATGGAGGTGCTGCGGTTCAAAGTCCTCCTGAAGCTGCGCTTCTTCGTGCGGAGTACACGGCGTCAGATGCCATTGTGATCTTTGGCCGGAATGGCGGCTTGTATCAAACCTCCATTGTGGAGTCCCTACCTGGAGCCAGTCGCCGGAGCTCGACATCTCGTCACTCCCAAGTGGGTTGTCCCCGTTGGTGTCGAGATAGCTACGAGACTCCTTTGAGCACCTTCTTCTCGGACCTAGGCACGGCCAGCGCCTTGACGCCGCCTACGATCAACGAAGATGGATCTTAGGCACTAGATTTCTTTTCTTAATTTTGTGCTAGTGTCTTTTTTGTAAAGTACGAACCCCCTTCTAAGAATTTTAGATACTTCAGTGAAATAGACAATTACATTGGGCTTGTTGTATATTTCTACCCACCCGTAATTTAATGCAGCTTCTACGAACTTCAAGGACTTTTATGTTCAAAAAAGGTACATGATGTGATGAGGACATCCCTACTGACTTGTTATCTCCAACTCCTAATGTATTTGTCGATGTTGTTGCCAAGACCAAGTCCAACGAGATCAGGATTGGATCCATTACTAGAGCTCATACCAAGCTACGGCAACAATAGGTAAATTCACTCCTAAATGAATCTGGTGTTTTTATTGATGAGAATTTTATACTATCTAAGTTTATGCACTTGTATATGATCATGTTCGTTGAGGAAACAAGCATGGTGCGAGGAGGAGAAGAGCTGCTACAAGAGGAGCCCGACGTGATGATCATCCAAGGATGCGCGAGGAAGGAGCAGGAGGCAGGCGCATGGGATGAGGAGAAGATCATCAAGAAGGTCACAAAGAAATTACAGAAGACCGGAGTGTCCAGCACATGATACGTTGCTAACGTATACATAATTTTTGATGTTCCATGCTTGGTTTTATCTACTTTCTTATGTTTTGTCCATACTTTGAAGTACTTTTCATATGCTTTCTTGGACTAACCTATTAACAAGAGCCACAGTGCCAGCTGTCGGTTTTCTGCTGTTTTTGGTTCCAGGAAAGTCAGAAAATGAATATTCTCGGAATTGGACGGGACAAAAGCCAAAGTCAGTTTTTCACTGAGGGACACCAGGAGCCAGAATATGAGACGGAGAGGGGCAGGGGCCCAGCCACACCACCTGGTCGCATGGCTAGGTCTGGCCCGCACCAGGGGGTGGTCTGGCTGCCCCAAGCACCCCCTTGGCCTCTCCTTCCGCCTATATATTGCCTCCAATACAGAAACCCTAAGGACCCGATCAAAAATCCACGAAAGGGTCTGTAGCCACCGTCATCTCCATCCCTAGATCGGGAGGGATCTGAAGCTCTTCCCATCACCCTGCCGGAGGGGAGAATTTACCCTGGAGGCCTTCTTCATCACCATGCAAGCCTCTGGTGTGGTGTGTGAGTAGTTCATCTCTTGACTACGGGTCCATGTAGTAGCTAGATGGCTGGTCCTCCTCCTTTGTTCTATCATGTTTAGATCTTGTGAGCTCCGTTCATGATCAAGATCATCTATTTGTAATTCATACATGTTGTGTTTGCGAGGATCTGATGGATATTGAGATGCTATTGCAGATTGATTATTGATTCTATCATGTCTTTGTTATTTCTGATCTTGCATGCTTTCCATTGTTAGTAGCTATCTTGGCCAAGTAGATGCTAGCAACTCCAACAGTTAGTATTTATGCTCGATAGTGGGTTCATGCCCCTGGTAATCTAGGAAGTGACAGAAATCTCTAAGGTACTAGATGTGCTGTTGCTACTAGGAAGAAAACAACAATCATTTGTTCATAGAACAATCGTATTGTTTACTTTACACGCAGTTCGTAATGCAATTATCCGTTGCTTGCCACTTAATACTGGAGGGGGTTCGGATGATAACCTGAAGGTGGATTATTAGTCATAGATGTAGTTGGATGGCGGTCTATGTATAATGTTGTAATGCCCAATCGAATCTCAAAGGATTCAAGATGAGTAGTATATGCTTGTATGCTTTCTCGATGTTTGTCAATTTCCCCGCTATAAGTTGTTCACCCAACATGTCATTTATCTTAAGGAGAACCACCTCTAGTGAACTATGGACCCCGGTCCTTTCTTTTACCATCAATCTACAATCAACTGTTTACTGCTTTGTGTTTACTTTCTGCAAAACATTACTTTCTTCCACTCGATACGTTTAATCCTTTGTTTTCAGCAAAACCGGTGAGATTGACAACCTCATCGCAAGTTGGGGGCAGAGTTCTGTGGTTGTCTTGTGCAGGTCTCCATGTTGCTGCTGGCACCGGTAGTGCGCCCTGCCAAAGTTCAACTAGCAATACCTTTGGGGTGTTTCCTTGCTCCTACTGGTTTGATTAAACCTTGGTTTCATAACTGAGGGAAAACTTGCTGTTGTGCTCATCATACCTTCCTCTTGGGGTTCCCCAACGAGCTCGATATATTTTGGGCCATCAAGCTATTTTTCTGGCACCGTTGTCGGGGAGTCAAGGACATCTTCACAAGGGGAGTCCCTCATAACCAATCTCTTTACTTTGTTATTTTTTTTGCTTAGTTTACTTTTGTTTTGTTTGCTTGTTTTTTTATCAAAAATACAAAAAAATTAGTTTTACAAGTTTGCTTTCTTTATTAAAAACACAAAAAAAATGACTACTCTTGAAAACACTAAGTTGTGTGATTTCACTAGCACCAACAACAATGATTTTATGAGCACACCCATTGCTCCACCTGTTCCTGAAGCTACTTTCTTTGAGATAAAACCTGCTTTGCTCAATCTTGTTATGAGAGAACAATTTTCTGGTATTGGTAATGAAGATGCTGCAGCCCATCTAAATAACTTTGTTGAACTATGTGAGATGCAAAAGCATAGGGATATATATGGAGATATTATTAAGCTTAAATTGTTTCCTTTCTCTTTGAGAGGAAAAGCTAAAGAATGGTTGAATTCTTTGACTAGGAATAGTATTGATTCTTGGACTAAATGCAAGGATGCTTTCATTGGAAAATACTATCCTCCTGCTAAGATTATATCTATGAGAAGTGAAATAATGAAGTTTAAACAATCTGATAATGAACATGTTGCTCAAGCTTGGGAAAGAATGAAATCTTTGGTAAAGAATTGTCCCACTCATGGACTGACTACTTGGATGATTATCCAAACCTTTTATGCAGGATTGAACTATTCTTCAAGAAATCTATTGGATTCTGCTGCTGGAGGTACCTTTATGACCATTACTTCGGGTGCTGCAACGAAGCTTCTGGATAATATGATGGTTAACTATTCTGAATGGCATACTGAGAGAGCTCCACAAGGTAAGAAGGTAAATTCTGTTGAAGAAACCTCTTCCTTGAGTGATAAAATTGATGTTATTATGTCTATGCTTGTTAATGGGAAAGCCCATATTGATCCAAATAATGTTCCTTTAGCCTCTTTGGTTGCTCAAGAAGAGCAAGTTGATGTGAACTTTATAAGAAATAATAATTTTGGCAACAATGCTTATGGTAATAACAATTATAGGCCTTACCCTCCTAATAATAATTATGGTTATAATGGCAAACCTGGAACACCTAATGAAGGAAGAATTTTAGAAGTTGAAAGAGCCACTAAAAACTTCATGCAAATGCAATATGAACAAAACAAATTATTTACTAAAACTATGGAGGAACAATCTACCATTTTGAAGAATATTAGCCATCCACTCGAGAGTTTGAATAGGGAAATTCCTAGTTTGCAAATGAAACTTTCTAATGCTGAAAGAAAAATATCATCTTTGTCTGAAGCACAATCCTCTTTGATTAATAAAAGGGTTGCTAAACCTGAAACTAATGATAATCCCTTTGCTGCTACTAATGCCATACAAGTTAGAATTGATGAAAATGTTAGACTATTAGCTGAATTGCATGCTAAGTGGGAAAGAGAAGATGAAATGCTAGAAACATTAGTGTTTCTACTATCACTACCACTAGTGTTAAGGCTAGTAATAACTCTACTATCTTAGATGATAATTATGATTTTGATCTTGATGGTTGCAATATCTCTGAAGTTATTAAGTTCCTACAAAGCTTGCTAAAAGTCCTAATGCTAGTGTTATGAATATGGCCTTTACAAAACACATTACTAATGCTCTCATAAAGATTAAAGAAGAAAAGATGAAACATAAAGCTTCTATTCCTATAAAACAAGAAGATGGTTGGGAGCCCATCATCAATATGAAAGTGAATGATTTTGATTTTAAAGCTTTATGTGATCTTGATAGTAGTGTTTCTATTATGCCTAGAAGGATTTATGATATGCTTGATTTGCCACCACTTGAAGATTGTTATTTGAATGTCCCACTTGATGATAATGCTAAAAAGAAATGCATGGGGAGTATTAATGATTTTCTTATTATGGTTAACAATGCCTATGTCCCCGTTGATTTCTATGTTTTGGATGTTGAATGCAATGCTTCTTGTCCTATTATTTTGGGAAGACCTTTTCTTAGAACTGTTGGTGCCATTATTGATATGAAAGAAGGCACCATTAAATATCAACTCCCACTCAAGAAAGGTATAGAACACTTCCCTAAGAAGAGAGAGAATATTTCTTTTGCCTCTCCTATGAAAACAAAATTTGCTCTTAATGGGAGACCACTTGATTCTTTTTCTTGCTTCTTATGCCTAACTTAAAGGCGTTAAAGAAAAGTACTTATTGGGAGAATACCCAAAAGTTTTAGATGAGTCTTGGAAGTTATTACTTCAGTAATAACCGATCCTTATCCTTTTTATTTGCTTTTTGTGCCAAGAGTAACCTCTAATGAGAGAGAAGTAATGATTGGGAAAGTTGTTGTCCCGAAACAGATTTATGTGCTTCACCATAAAAATTCGTGTAAAATCTCTGTACGTCCTTTTGAGGCGTGAATGTTTGTGCTTCTGCCCCAGGTTGTTATCTAACTTTCGTTAGTTCAATAATTTTCGATTTGAGCAACAAAATGTCTTCGAATAAATTCGTCTTTACCCGATGGTCTGTTTTGATAGATTTCTTCCATTATTTGCATTTGCTTCTTGTTGGTTCCTTTTTGAGTTCTTTTGGGGAATTGAGCTTTTTCAGGGAAGTGCTACAGTAGCTAGTGTGCTAATAGAAGTTTTATTGGTGTTGGAACTGAACCTAAATACCTATTATCTTGAGTGCACTAATGTTGCTAATAAAGATTGTGTGAAGTTTTGTATGAAGGAAAAATTTCAGGTGTATGGAAGGAATGAGTAATGAGATGAAGGATGGACTAAAGCTCAAGCTTGGGTATGCCACACGTGTCACCCCAAGAAATATCCAAGAGGTACAAGCGTCAAAGCTTGGGGATTCCCAAGGCATCCCCTTCTTCATCAATAAAAATCCTAGGTTTCTTCCAGACGCTTCATTTTTATTGTTTCAAGTACAATTGTGTTGTTCTTGGAGCGTCTTCTTTTTCGTTTTCATTTTGGTTTTTTGTTTGCTTGGTTTGCTTAGTTTTCTGAATAAATTGGTTGGACCCCCTCTTTCATACATTGGTTTTCAAATAGTTTGGTTTGGATTGGAAAAGAGTAGGAAAGTTCATGCTTAAGTGGTAAAGAGAGCTTGTTTTTGATTGTGGCTTATGCTTTGTCATGTCATGCTTGATATTTTTTTGGCTTTATGCTTAGTATTTTTTGTTGTAGCATGACTTGTTAGAAACAATTTAGATTTCTTAATGTGCCTTGGAAGAATCATGCGTTGTTTTTGCATATTAAAGCATAGTATTGTGGTATTCTCCTTTGATGCTTTATTTGGGTTGACTTGGCACATGCTCACACCATGTTATGACTATCCCAAGTCACCATAGCCTTGATGATCCTTTAGTTTTCAACTTGTAGTATCACTTTATGCTTTGATCAATGATGTTTTGTCGCTCTGCATGATTATGGCCATTATTGCTCTCTTAGTTTGTCGCTCCTAGTCTTTTGCTAGCCACCACAACCAAGTATGAGTTCCACTCATGCATCCCACTCCCTAAACCAAGTTATTCCAAAGATTCCACCATACCTACCTACTAGCATATTCTATTCAAAGTATATTCATGTTTTTGTCTACCTTCCAAATTAAACTTGTTATGAGAAAACTAGTGATTAAAGCTCTCATGAACTTGATGGCACACTTACTTTTTTGCATTTAATAAACTTGAACCATTACGTCCATCTTTGTTGCGTATATGCTTGCGCTTTATAAGTTGAAGTTAGCAGAACCATGTATCATGTGGAACGCTTTCAAGATTGCATTTGTACTTTGTACCCCGTTGATATCATGTTCTTTTGCTTATGGATCCCGACAGTGTGAAATAAAAGGGGAACTTGTAAGATCATGTAGTTTGTATGTGTGTTAGAGAAACGCCTGGGCCGCTAGCCTAAGCCATGCCTAATCATGGTGGAAACTTGCAGCATAACCATAATGAGCACTCTATGAAGCATCCTCAATAAAAAACCTATGCAAATAGCAAATAAAAAGATTGCTGAGATGCTCATTGTCTGCTTGCCTTGTCATTTTGATTATGGGATAGCTCCTGTATCATGTGCAAGGGGTACCCCATTGGCGGTTCTCTATGATACATATGTACTTACAATGACAAGAGCTTACTTGTGACTAAAGTTGAGTAGCATGAGGTTCGGTCTTCGTAAGTAAGGGGCATGAGACTTCGGTTTATAACTTGTCAAACATATCCTCTTAGTTGTGTCACTTTAACCTTAATCACCTTCAAGATGCTTATGATAGGGGCAATGAGAGCTAAAAGTTAATAAGTACCATAACTTTTGGAAGCTCTTTATGAGACTTGAATCCCTACTTCCTTCTGTTGGAGATATGCCCAAGAGGCAATAATAAAGTGGTTATTATTATATCTTTATGTTTATGATAAATGTTTACATCCCATGCTATAATTGTATTAACAGGAAACATTAATACTTGTGTGTTTTGTAAACATAAAAGAGTCCCTAGTAAGCCTCTTGTTAAACTAGTTTGTTGATTAATGGATGATCATGGTTTCCTGATCATGGACATTGGATGTCGTTAATAACAAGATCATATCATTAGGAGAATGATGTGATGGACACACACCCATAGTAAGCATAGCATAAGATCAAGTCATTAAGTTCGTTTTGCTACAAGATTTTCAAATGCATAGTAACCTAATCCTTCGACCATGAGGTTATGTTAATCACCATCACCGGATGGGTACTTTGATGACATCAAACGCCGCTTCGTAACTGGGTGGTTATAAAGGTGACATTAGGTATTCTGAAAGTATGTGTTGAAGCGCATGGACCAAGATTGGGATTTGTCCATCCATATGACGGATAGATATGCTCTAGGCCCTCTCGGTGGAATGTCATCTAGTTAGCTTGCAAGCATGTGACTAGGTCACAAGGGATGACATATCACGGAACTAGTAAAGAGTACTTATCAGTAACAAGGTAGAACTAGGTATGGAGATACCAACGATCAAACCTCTGATAAGTGGAGTATCGCGTGACAAAGGGAATTGGTTTCGTATGTTAAATGGTTCTATCAATCACAAAGTCATCGTTGAATATGTGGGAGCTATTATGGATCTCCAGATCCTGCTAATGGTTATTAATCGGAGATGTGTCTCCATCATGTCTGCATGTTCACGAACCGTAGGGTGGCACACTTAAGGTTCAAAGTTGTTTTAAGTAGATATGGAATGTGCGTTGGAGAACGAATGTTGTTCGGAGTCTCGGATTGTATCCGGGACATCACGAGGAGATCCGGAATTGTCCGGATAATAAGATTCATATATTGGGGATCATTTTCTAAGTTAGGAAATATTCCGGAGTGTTTGTATGGAGATTCTAGAAGGTTTTGGAATGTTCTGGAAGGTCCTAGAAGATTTCTTGGAGTTTGCTTGAAAACCAAGAAAGGATCAAGGAGTCTTTGTGGGGCAAGACACGGATTCGTGGGTGAGGAGGATTCCTCCCCCCTCCCAATCCGCCGGCCAAGGAGGGAGGGGAGTCCTACTAGGACTCCCCCTCCCATGGCGCCTCCCTCCTTTAAATAGAGGGGAGGGGGCGCCACCCCCTAGACCTCTCCGATAATAAACCCTAGCCACCGCCTCTCTCCTCCTCCTTCTCTCTGCTCCGGCTTAGGCGAAGCCCTGCAGAAATCTCTACTCCACCACCACCACCACACCGTCGTGCTGCTGGGATTCCGTGGAGAAGATCTACTACCTCCGGTGCTCGCTGGAACGGGGAGAGGAAGGTCTGCTTCGACTCCGCACGTGTGACCGACTACGGAAGCGCTGCCGGAACGCGGCGCCGGAAGGATCGTCCACACGATCTTGAGATCGGCAAGTGATCGACTACATCAACCCTGAGATCTAATCTCGTAACGCTTTCGATTCTACGAGGGTTAGTACCGATCTATCTCGTTGCACATGTCTAATAGATTAGATCTTGGCTTTTATCTAGATTACATCTGGGTTTTGTTCGTTCTTGCGGTAGAAATTTTTTGTTTTCCATGCTGCGAACCCATCACCTTCTATGAAGGCCCTTTCTTTTACTTTTATGTTGAGTCTCCACCTTCTATATTTATGCACCTACTTTGAGAGCATAGTAGCCATTCTTAGTTCTATGTGCATTGTACCAAGAATTGTTGATTGATGCATAGCTTTGATATTGCCTGTTTTAAACTATTTGTATCTAGTCACTCTCATGAACTTTGAAGGTGTCCTGCGCATTTATGTTTGCTACTCTATGAGGGACAAGCCGAATGCCACTATGCTATGTTTTCTTTATGTGAAACAAACAAACGTCTTGCAAAGCATTGTTATTCATGAATCTTTTGTTTATGCCTTTTCATGTTGCAACTTAGTTGCTTTGCCTTATTGCTAGAACTTTGTCTTTCATGTTATGATTGAAGTACTATGATCCCAGCTATGAATGTTTTACAAATACTTTGATCAAGTTTATGATGGTGCATGTCACCTCAAAAATTATTCTTTTCTTTTATCACTTACCTGCTCGAGGACGAGCAGGAGTTAAGCTTGGGGATGTTGATACGTTGCTAACGTATCCATAATTTTTGATGTTCCATGCTTGGTTTTATCTACTTTCTTATGTTTTGTACACACTTTGGAGTACTTTTCATATGATTTCTTGGACTAACCTATTAACAAGAGCCATAGTGTCAGCTGCCTGTTTTCTGTTGTTTTTGATTCCAGGAAAGTCAGAAAATGAATATTCTCGGAATTGGACGGGACAAAAGCCAAAGTCAGTTTTTCACCAAGGGACACCAGGAGCCAGAATACGAGACAGAGAGGGGCTGGGGCCCGGCCACACCACCTAGCCATGCGGCCAGGTCTGGCCCGCACCAGGGGGTGGTCTAGCCGCCCCAGGCACCCCCTCGGCCTCTCCTTCTGCCTATATATTGCCTCCGATACAGAAACCCTAAGGACCCGATTAAAAATCCATGAAAGAGTCTGTAGCCGCCGTCTTCTCCATCCCTAGATCGGGAGGGATCTAAAGCTCGTCCCTGCACCCTGTCGGAGGGGAGAATTCACCCTGGGGCCTTCTTCATCACCATGCAAGCCTCCGGTGTGATGCGTGAGTAGTTCATATCTGGACTGCGGGTCCATGTAGTAGCTAGATGGCTGGTTCTCCTCCTATGTGCTATCATGTTTAGATCTTGTGAGATCCGTTCATGATCAAGATCATCTATTTGTAATTCATACATGTTGTGTTTGCAGGGATCCGATGGATATTGAGATGCTATTTCAGATTGATTATTGATTCTATCATGTCTTTGTTATTTGTGATCTTGCATGCTTTCCGTTGTTAGTAGCTATCTTGGCCAAGTAGATGCTAGCAACTCCAAGAGTTAGTATTTATGCTCGATAGTGGGTTCATGCCTCTGGTAATCTGGGGAAGTGACAGAAATCTCTAAGGTACTTGTAACATCCCAAAACTTCAATCCAAGCTTATCATGATCAAATCATCCAAAAATGGGGTTAACAAAAACTTTTCCAAATTTAAAATGAAAGCATTCATATATGTGTGCATTTAAAATAGGAGTTGTTTTGAATTGCCATGATTGTGTGATCCTTTGCTTCTAAAATGTTTCTTAGGTGATTTAAACATCATCTACATCATTCCCAAACTTTTCCTAAAAGAAATCAAATCAAAAAGAATTAAAATGAAGGAATGGTCATTTGGACAAATTTAACTCTCATGCCTAATTTGGCTATTCCTAGTACTCAATTCTTAACAGAAACAATTCTTGATCTTTGCACCCCTTGCTAGTACACGTAATGAGGTACCAAGGCCCACCTTTTGATCTACTAAAAACCTTCTGTAAACTATTTTAAATGACAGTTTAAAATTGAATCTAATGCATATGCATAGATCACCCCTATTTCAAAAACCATCTAACTGAGCACCATTTTCAAAACCCTTGCAACCAGAGACTACCTAGCACTAGTGGAGATCACCCAGAAATTTTGAACTCAAAATTCAAAACTTTTTCTCTTGTGGCCATTTTGTCAAACACCTTGTTAGCAAGATCATTAAGGCCTAACTATTACTGTTTTGGGCTGATTTTGTCTAGCAATTCTGTAGTGCTTTGATCATCTTGTCCCCCCTCAAGCCAGACCAGACCAAACCAGCCTCTTCTCTACCCCTGAGCCGCCTTTGCATGCCGAGCACCATCTCGCCGGCCGACCGTGCACCTGCAGCAACAACCCTCTCCAGTCCCTCTCGCCATGTCTAGTACCTGGCCAGTGGTCCACCTCCACCGTCCAACCAGCCCCATGCCAGAGACAGAGGGCAGAGCGGCCAGGAACCGCCGTGCCCGGAGCTTGTCGAGCATGCCGCCCGCAGAGCGCTGCGCCTTGTCCTCAAGTGCACAAGCCGCCGCTCGACACCAGCCCGCGCCCACCACTCCGCCTCGACCTGGAGAACACCCCAGACACCTCCGTTCGCCGCCCAAAGCCCCACAGCCACCGCTCGCCGTGGACAAAGCCGCTTCGGCCGCGTAGAGCGCCACCTCGCCCCGACCGCATGCCACCGCCCCTACGGCCGCATTGAAGCGCTAGAGCACCGCCAGGGAACCTCCCACCAATCGCAATCCCCAGCCATGCCGCTAGCTCGCCGTAGCCATGTCGCCACCGTTGACCGCCCATCCCGCTCGGTCTCAACGTCGAGCCTATAAAAGGAGCCCTCCCCAGCACAAAATACTCACACCATTGCACTCCCCTCACCTCTCTGAACCTCAACCACCTCTCGCCGGAGCAAGTGGAGCAGCAGTTCACCGGAATTGGAGCCGGAGCCGCCGCCTCTGGAGAAGAAGGGTGTCGTTGATTCCGGCCACCCCAAGCTCCGCCACGACCATGCCTCGCCTCGCCATCCTCTTCCACTTTGTTCGCCCGCATCGCTGACCCTGCTGGAGCCCTGGTACGCCCCCAGTAGACCCCCACCGAGCCGCTAGGGTTCGAGTCACGGCGACCACGTCAGTCGGCGACCCTCAGCTGTAGATCTAGCCTCTAATCGCACGGCCCACAGCGTGTGTACCGTTTCGCTTTTTAAGTGCCGCTGATAAGTGGGACCCCCCTGTCAGCTGAGCCCCGTGCCGCGTAGCGCCACTGGGCCGGCCCATTTCCTTTCCCGCGCAAGCCCGTAGATTTAAATCTAGGTTTTTCTTTTTAGTTAGAATATAGTTTCTTTCTAGTGTTTCAAAATTCAATTCTGTGAGTTTCACAAATCCAAATTACATGAAACTTATTTTTTCTGAAAGGTATTGAAATGCTCTATCCAAGCCCGTTGGATTTAATTCATTTAGAGTTACAGATTTCTCCTAATAAAAATAAGAAGACAGAAGCTTTTGCAATTTGAAACATTTTTATAAAATCAACCAAGTTAGCTTTTGAGTTGATTCCAACTCTCAAAAATCACATCTCATCAGATCTATCCAAATATGTAATAATATTAAGGTTTACAGGTAGTGACTTTGTACTAGTACCAAAATAAGGCTATATAGGCATTTCTAGTCACTTTAAATCATTAAATAATTAACTTAAACCAAAGTAATATTGATCCAACCTTTAAATCTCATTCCCACATGTTAGAATATGTGGTGATGACATGTGTCCACATGATCCCATGTTTTAGTGGTGAATATTAAATTGTAGTTAATTTTTCAATGAGTAGAAATTACTTTTCCAAAATAAAAAGGTTGAAACTATTGAATTAAACTTGTGATGCTTGTGATGATAATAGATCATCAATTGTGTGGTTTAGAATAATACTTAGCCTAGTTAAGGATTGTTTGGTGATTGTGCACTCCCTATGTATTTCTAGACGATAGTACCGACCAAGCCTTCGAGGAGGAGGAGTTCTACCAAGAAGAAGAAAACTTCAACCACTGCACCAACCAAGGCAAGCTATTAGTGGCAAGCTAACCCTTGCAAACATGCTTTAGTAAGCTATTGTAGCAAGCTAGAATAAAACTAGATAGTTTAGTAAAGATGCCTTAAGCATACTTTGATCACACCCCTTTAACTCTTAGTACCTCAAGTCTTATTAACAAGTTTTACCCCCTTAGTTACACAAAGTTCTTTAATTAATTTTGAAGGTAGCATAAAGAGTATAAAACTTGACCTACTTAGAAACCTTTAGATGTCATTCTATGGCATGAGATTGATCCCATCTTTCCACCTTAGTGAACACTCTTAACTTAGTATCTTAGAATAGATCAAAACTTGAGTCACTTTAGATGGGAACACTTGGTGAAAATGAGTTATGAAAACCTTGGAATGATGAGTCATTCTATTGAGATGTTTTGACATGTGTTGAGAAACACAATGGGTTGATGATGATGAAAAAGATAAGGCATGAGCCTTAACCCTTTTATTAAACTGATGGTTGGATTCGGATGCGATACCATTCCAAATTTACCGTACAACCACATTACCTGAATTGGGTAAGGCTTAGCTGGAAATTTATATGCATTAGTATTAGTTCCCTCACGGGAGAGGTTTGAGCTGAGGCTATCTCTCAATGATGTCCACATATGCAGTGCCCAAGATGACTGATGGTCATGGTTGGGAGGCCATGCTCATAGGAGAGGTGCTTGTACTAGGGTGTGTAAAGGGAAGGTTATGTTTGATTATCTGCATACTAAGTATGATGATTCAGGGTTATCCCTGACAGATATATCGAATCTTGTGGTGAAAGTGTACCACCTCTGCAGAGTGTCAAACTATTCGAATAGTCGCGTCCGCGGTTATGGACAGTTGGAATGGCCATACTGTTTCGTTGTCAGATGTTTTCTAAATACCTTGAAATGAATGATGACCTTTGACTTCACCATAACAGGGTTGTGTTAATGAAATTAGCTTCCCAACTTGAGTGATTCTAGAACTTTACTTTATCTTTTCTTGCTTCAGAACTCAGCTTAGGTTTCAAACTTAACTTGATAGTTATTCTTTAAATTCAGCACTTTAACTTAGAATTACAATCCTTGTTAGTAGTAGTTTGTGAGTATTTAAAGAGTACTCATGGCTTTTGTCCCTGGCTATTATCATGGCCAGACTATGAAGGAGATTATCAAGATGATGGTCAGCAGGACAGCTATGATAACTAGGACTATCTGCCTTCATCAGCATTGCCTGTGCCCCTGAAGATGGACCCCACCGCTATGCTATCGTTTATTTCCGCTGCTTGTTGTATTAAAGACTGGATCATGAGATCCTTATTTGTGTAAAACCTTATGTATGGTTTGTAATGGATGATGTACTATGATATCCAATCCGTTATGTCTCGCAAAAATGGTAATCCTAGGATTGCGAGGTATGGCATAACGGGCATCTGGGATTAAAAATCCGGGTGTTGACAGTACTAGATGTGTTGTTGCTACTAGGGAGAAAACAACAATCCTTTATTCATCAAACAATCGTATTGTTTACTTTACACGCAATTTGTAATGCAATTATCCGTTGCTTGCAACTTAATACTGGAGGGGGTTCGGGTGATAACCTGAAGGTGGATTATTAGTCATAGATGCAGTTGGATGGCAGTCTATGTGTAATGTTGTAATGCCCAATCGAATCTCAAAGGAGTCAAGATGAGTAGTATATGCTTGTATGATTTCTCGATGTTTGTCAATTGCCCCGCTGTAATTTGTTCACCCAACATGTCATTTATCTTAAGGAGAGCCACCTCTAGTGAACTATGGACCCCGATCCTTTATTTTACCATCAATCTACAATCAACTGTTTACTGCTTTGTGTTTACTTTATGCAAACTATTACTTTCTTCCACTCGATATGTTTAATCCTTTGTTTTCAGCAAAACCGGTGAGATTGGCAACCTCATCGCAAGTTAGGGGTAGAGTTCTGTGGTTGTGTTGTGCAGGTCTCCATGTTGCTGCTGGCACCGGTAGTGCGCCCTGCCAAAGTTCAGCTAGCAACACCTTTGGGGTGTTTCCTTGCTCCTACTGGTTCGATTAAACCTTGGTTTCATAACTGAGGGAAAACTTGCTGCTATGCTCATCATACCTTCCTCTTGGGGTTCCCCAACGAGCTCGATATATTTTGGGCCATCAGCGCACAACAACCGGACAATCTGGCCTACCCAGAGACGCGCCAAGGTGGCTGCCAGTCAGAGACCCAAATCGGAAGCCACCCGGAATCCAGCCAAAAACTCTGAAGTTTCCGCCCGGACTGGATTGTCCAGTTTACATCACCCGGAGTGACCGGCCAGACCAGAATGTCCGACCCATATGGACCAGAATGTTTGGCCTCTGACAGATCTTTTCCGAATCGGCTTGTATCAGTTTGAGTCAGACACGTTTTTGTTTCAGTTTTTTGGCCATCCCAGCCGCCCATATAAGACCTAGGACGCCCCCTTAGCTCAGTTTAGACCATGTTTAAAGTAAACCCTAGATCGGTTGAGTTGCTACTTGCAATCAATTAAACTCTTACACCAATATGGTATATTTTATACTATTAATCAAGTATGATTAGTTGACCCATTGGGATTTAGCCAATTGCAAGTTTTGTGTGATCTGTTGTTCCATTTGGGAATTAGAAGATTGCAATACCGCTTCGTGGTCAGTGGCTACGTGCGCAAGTCTGTGAAGTTGTGAATATCTAAAAAGGTTGAGAGCTGTTGTGTTGGCATCAGGGATCAATCGAGAGATTCGTGAGCATCATACAAGTTATCTCCACCAACTATCATAATCAACCACCCTCGCTTACTAAGAAGACCGGACCACCCCATATCATCTTGGTATCAGATTCCAGCGTTTCCTCGGTAAGCATCCACAAATTCATCAATAGTTTAGTCTTTTTCATCCTATATAGAAAACACCATACAAAAACATTAGGGTTAGTCTTTGCCATAACCTAGATTGCATTGGAGTTGAGTCATAGTTGATGGCCATTGTCAGGTCTTTGATCCGATCTCTTCCAGTATGAGTCATAGTGTCTGGGTTTTCCTTATGATTTTCGTTTGTTCTTGATTTGTCGAGTTGTTCGTCATTGTTTTTCGCTATTTTACATCTACTTATTCGATTCTGCATAGCGTACCTTTGTCTTCAATTTAGCTACATCCTTTCTATAGCATCTGTGCCTAGGAACGTACCTACGAGACTAGTTACTTTGCTCTGAACATGCTGCTCATTAGGGTTTGGAAGTGCAAATTTTTCGCCCAGTTAGGTCGGAGTGTCCGGCGATAGAACATCGGACAATCCGGCGCCTCGGAATATTCGGCCATGCAATACCGGAGTATCCGGCTTAGTTTGCTGAAATTTTTTGCATTGTATTGCATTGTGTCAAATAGTTGAAAAATCAAAAAAGTGAAAAGAAATACAAAAGTGGCAAAAGGCAGATATCAAAGTTTGTTTGGAGGCCTAGTTCATAAGAGCATTTTTAGATTGAGTAATCTTGTGCCTATTTATTTTTGAGCTATTACTAGCGTCTCTCTTGAGAATTGCAATATTCCTATTCATAAGTTGATTTGCCATGTTTATCTCTACTCTGTGTTTCCTTGGGTGTTTATCACACGATCAACACTAGGATTTGCTTTGGTCTAGTTAGGTATCCATAACTACAGCTCCACTACATACTCCTGCTTTCTTATGTGATCATTCTTGTACCCTCGGTATTCACTTCATCACATCCATGAACGTGTCGTATGTCCAAGTTGGTAAGCTTTACTAATTCACTTTGTTACGGTAAGATTTCCTTTTCCTATAGTTGTGAGTGAGCCACCAAAATATTTTTGATTTCATGCACTAATCTACTAATCATGTCTTCTAGTGATGTTCATGTGATGCAGAAAAAGGATGATGATACTATTGTTACCTGGCGAGACTATAAAGAATTGCGAGATCATTTATAAGGGATTGTTACTCGCACAATATATATAATTGCGAAAGATGCTCAATCCATATAGATAAAATTGGAAGATACTGACACAACATTCACTGCCATCCAAACACAGGTCACTACAATTCAAACAAGTATACAAGATTTGGCAGAGTCTATGAATGGTATGAGGCTGCTAGTGGAGCAACAACAACACCCACATGCTGAGGATGATGATGCCAACATCAATGATGGTAATATTACCAATGCCCCTGTGGTTGGCAACAGTCATGGTGGTGGCCATGGAGGTCGTGGTGGTGCTCATGGAGGTTGTGGGCGTGGTTTTGCCCCCATCGATGCTCAATGGTATCCCCTACATGCACCTGCACATCCTGATGATGGATTGGGTAAGCTCAAATTCTCCATACCAAGATTTAAGGGAGGACCTCACCTGGGAGCTGAAGATAGAGAAATTATGGTGCTTACATGACTATATGGACAATAGAAAGATCAATCTTGCTAGTTCAGAGTTTGATGGTTATGCATTACGATGGTGGGATGGCATTGTACGAGCACGGAAAGAAGATGGTGATCCACATATCATTACTTAGCGCACCATGAAGGAGGTTATGCAAGCTCATTTTGTTCCTCCCAATTATTTGCATTCTCTCTTCAACAAGTTTCAACAAGTAAAGCAAGGTTCTATGACTGTTGATGCCTATTACATGGAGATGGAGATGCTTCTACAACGAGCAAGAGTACGTGAGTCTATTGAGATGACCATGCATCATTTTCTTCATTGACTTAAGCATACTATCAAGAGTGGTGTTCGGCACCATCAATATCATGATATGAATGAGTTATTATATCATGCACGTGAGGCTGAAGCATAGTTTGCCAAAGAAACTCTATTCAAAGCTTGTTCCACGGGAGGTGGGCATTAGACTAGCTCGTATGTGCTCACACCTAGTGTAAGCCATGCTAATCGTCTGTCTACATAAACAAGACCTACTTCCAATGTTTCCAACACAAAGAAAACATCCCATGCAGAGAGTGGCACCGATTAGAACATGTCTACATCACGTAATCGTGATGTGGAGTGCCATACATGTGGTGGCAAGGGTCACTTCAAGCGGGATTGTCCTAACCGAAAGGTCATGTATATTAATGAGGCTAATGAGTATGAGACAGGAGATGATGCTGATCCGGATGCTTTAGATGATTATGGTTACCCTAGGTATGATGGTGTTGATGAGTTTGCCTCGCCGGCACCAACCATTATTGTTTCACAGTAGATTCTCAATGTGACGCCTCAGTCTAGTGCTGCAAGTCAGCGCTGCAATTTGTTCCAAACAAAGGCACTTGTTGGACCAAATAAAGCTTGCAAGGTAATCATTGATGGTGGTAGTTTGTGCAATTTCACAAGCAAGGAGTTATGTGCCAAGCTAAAACTTAAATATCTACTGCACCCTCATCCATATTATATTCAGTTGTTAAGTGACAATGGTGAGATGAAGGTCAGTCACATGGTGCGTGTTGATTTTGAGATAGGATCATACAAGGATTCCATTGAATTTGACGTGGTTCCTATGACGGTTTGTCATTTGTTATTCGGTCGACCATGGCTATTTGATCATTCTGTACAACATAATGGCCGAGCCAATACATAGCACTCGGAGTTCAAGGGAAAAAACAATTTGCAACCTATGTCACCATAGGATATTGTGTATAAATCTCGTTAGAAAACTAAAGTCAACTTTGTAGATGCATCTAAATTAGTTGATAGGAAAGATAATGTAACAGTTGCGAGTGATATAATGAAAAGTGAGAGAGTGCCAAATTTTGTTATATTAGCCACCAAAGAAGACATGAGCGAATTTAGTGAGGATCCTACAGACGTGCTTCTTGTGCTCATGTACAAGGGTGAGGTTTTAGTTTCTAATGATATGACCCATCTTTATCTTGGTTTTTCTAATGTGTTACATGAATTCAGCGACGTGTTTCCAGAAGAAGTACCTCCAGGTTTGCCACCATTGTGAGGTATTGAGCATCAAATTGACTTGAATCCAGGAGCATCGCTGCCCAACCGTGCACCCTATCGCACAAACCCCGAAGAGATGAAGGGAATTCAGAAACAAGTGCAAGCGCTTCTTGACAATGGGTATATTCGTGTGAGCATAAGCCCCTGTGTTGTTCCTGTTATTTTAGTTCCTAAGAAAGATGGTACATGGCGCATGTGTGTAGATTGTAGAGCTATAAATAACATCACTATTTGATATCGTCATCCTATTCCATGTTTGGAAGATATGTTAGATGAATTGAGTGGTGCTGTTGTTTTCTTTAAAATTGATTTGCGTAGTGGTTATCTTCAAATTAGGATGAAGGAAGGGGATGAATGGAAAACTGCCTTAAGACTAAGTTTGGTTTATATGAGTGGTTAGTGTTGGATTCGCACCATAGAAAACAAAAAAATTCCTACGATGGGAACTATTATATGCCAAGATCTATCTACTAGATATAAGCAACGGGTGGATATACATCCATAGAGAACATACCCTCATAGACCAACAAAGCTTTGTTAACAAGATGGAACTCGTGGATGATGTAGTCGAACGCTTGTCGATCTCAAGATCGTCTGGAAGTCCTAGCGCCTCAAATCAGCAGCGTATCTATCCTCGGACACACGTCTGGGCCACCAAAAAACCTCCACATCCTCGCTCCAGCGAATCAGCAGAAGTAGCAACTCCTTCCAGACGAAATGCCACCGGGAAGATGTATCTCGCTAATCCGAGACCATGGGGGAATAAATCTAGAGGGGGAGAGATCCTTCACGAGGAGGTTTGCATTCAGAGGGAGGAGAGGGGGGAATTTTATAGGGAGAGGGGGCAGCCCCCGCCCATGGCCGGTGCCAAGGGGAGGTGCCTCACCTCTTCCTTCATTCATGTGGTGAAGCTCCACTAACATAAATCTAGCTTCCACTCAAATTCCCACTCACATGCATTAAATTTCCACCAAATTTAATGCAACTCTCATTTAATAAAACTCTTTTATTTATTTTATTCAGAAATTTTTAATTACTCCAATTAACAAACATTCACATAAAACCCCCTGCAACATTTCAATATCACATGCAGAACCAATTTCAGCTGAAACAATTCCGCGTCCATTGAAACAATTCCAGCGCTTTGCAATTCTTTCGTCTAGAACATATTTGCTCTAAATGGTGTTTGTCAGCCCTTAAGTGTTTCACCCTACGGTTCACGAATAATGCAGACATGATCGAGACCCCTCTCAGATCAATAATCAGAAGCGGGACCTGGAGATCCATTCTGACTCATACACATTCAATGATGACTTTTGTGATTGTCAGAACCTTTAACGCTAGTAACTTAATCCCTTTGTCTCATGATATATTACATGTCCGAGATTCGATCATCGGTATCCAAATACCTAGTTTGATCTCTTTACCGACATGCACTCTTTTCTTGTTCTCGCGATATAACATTCTAGTGATCATATCACTTGCATGCAAGCTATTCTTAATGTGATATCACCGAGAGGACCCAGAATATATCTATCCGTCATCGGGATGGAAAAATCCTACTCTTGATCCATGAGCCTCTACATAACACCTTCGTAGCACTGAACCCACCTTTATATTCACCCTTTCACAGTGTGACATTTGATGTTATCAAGATACTCTTTCGGTGTTAGTGATTAACATGATCTCATGGTCTAAGGACTAGGATTACTTCGTATGATGTTATAGCAATATAAACACAATGACTTTGATTTTAATGCTAGACTTTGTATGAATGTTCATCACATCATTTCACAAATGTTGTGACCTCGGTATTAACGATGTCCAATGTCCATGATCAGGAAACTTTGATCATCTTGTTAAACAACGAACAAGTTTAAAGAGAGGCATAAATAGGAACTTTCCATTTGTTTATTAAACACACATGTATTAATGTTTCCGTATTAATACAATTATAGCATGCAAAATAAACATCTATCATATACTTAGAATACATATAATAACAACTTTATTATTGCCTCTCAGGGCATATTCCCTTCAGTCTCCCACTTGCACTAGAGACAATAATCTAGTTACATAGTGATAAATATAACGCCCATGGAGTTTTGGTGTTGATCATGTTTTTCCCTAGGGAGAACTTTTGTCAACGGATCTTCTACATTGAGATCCGTGTGTACTTTACAAATCTTTATATCTCCATCCTTGACATGCTTTCGGATGGAGTGAAACCAGCGCTTAATATGCTTGGAATTCTTGTGAGACCTTGGTTCCTTGGCATTGTATATGGCTCCATTATTGTCACAATAGATCACCATTGGGTCCAACGCACTAGGAACCACACCTATTTCGGTTATGAACTCCTTCATCCAAACCGCTTCCTGTGCCGCTTCTAAAGCAGCAACATATTCTGCCTTCGTCGTTGATCCAGCTACCACAGGTTGTTTGGAACTCCTCCAACTAACTGTTGCTCCGTTTAAGAGAAATATGTATCCGAATTAAGACTTAGAGTCATCCGGATCGTTGTCAAAGCTAGCATTAACATAACACTTAGCGAGCAGCTCTTCTTCACCTCCGTATACAAGAAACATATCCTTAGTTTTTCTTAAGTACTTAAGAATATTCTTGACCGCTATCCAGTGTTCCGAACCTAGATCAGATTCGTACCTACTTGTCAAACGAATAGCATGTGCCACATCCGGTCTTGTACATAGCATGGTGTCATTATAGAGCCTATGGCTAAAGCATAGGGGATCTTATCCATTATCTATCTTTCTTCCACCATAGCCGGACTTTGAGTCTTACTCAATGTCTTGACTTGTGACATTGGTAAGAACCCCTTCTTACTTCCGTCCATTTTAAACTTCTTTAAAATCTTATCAAGGTGTGTACTTTTTGATAGCCCAATTAGGCGTCTTGATCTATCTCTATAGATCGTAATGCCTAATATATATGACGCTTCACCAAGGTCCTTCATCAAAAATTTGTTGTTTAGATAACTTTTAACACTTTTTAAAAGATCTATATCATTTCCAATCAGTAATATGTCATCCACATATAATATTAGAAATGCCACATTGCTCCCACTCACTTTCTTGTAACTACAAGCCTCTCCATAAGTTTGGACAAATCCAAACTATTTGATCACGTCATCAAAGCAGAGATTCCAACTCCGGGATGCTTGCTTCAGTCCATAGATGGATCGCTGAAGCTTGCATACCTTGTCAACATCCTTAGGATCGACAAAACCCTTTGGTTGTATCATATACAACTCTTCTTTAGTGTTACCATTGAGGAACACAGTTTTGACATCCATCTGCCATATCTCATAATCGAAATATGCAACAATTGCTAACATAATCCTAACTGACTTAAGCATCACTATGGGAGAGAATGTCTCATCATAGTTAACTCCTTGAATTTTTCGAAACCACTTTGCGACAAGTCGAGATTTATAGATGGTTACATTACCATCAACATCAGTTTTTCTTTTGAAAATCCATTTATTCTCAATGGCCTTTCGGTCGTCAGGTAAGTCCACCAAAGTCCAAACTGGTTTTCGTACATGGATTCTATCTCGGATTTCATGGCTTATAGCCATTTGTTGGAATCCGGGCTCATCATCGCTTCTTCATATGTCGTAGGGTCATCTATTTCATCAACCATGAAATTCATAACAGGATTTCCGTATAGTTCAGGTGTTGCACGTGTCCTCTTGACCTGCGAGGTTTAGTAGTGCCATCTTCCGGAGTTTCGTGATCATTATCATTAGTTCCCTCTTCATTCGGTGAAGTCAACTCTGGAACAATTTTCGGCGCTGCACCACTTGTCGTTTCATGAAGAGAAGGTTCAATAACCTCTTTGAGTTCTACCTTCCAACTACACACACCTTTCGCGAAAACTCTTTCTCTAGAAAGGATCCATTCTTAGCAACGAAAACCTTGCCCTCGGATCTGTGATAGAAGGAATACCCAATAGTTTCCTTACGGTATCCGATGAAGACGCAATTTTCCGCTTTGGGTTCGAGTTTATCCAGCAGAAGTTTCTTCACATAAACATCACAACTCCAAACTTTAATAAATGACAGCTTAGGTTTGTTTCCAAACCACAATTCAAACGGTGTCATTTCAACATATTTAGATGGTGCCCGATTTAAAGTGAATGCAGCGGTTTCTAGTGCATAACCCCAAAATGACAGTGGCAAGTTAGTCAGAGACATCATAGATCGAACCATATCTAATAAAGTACGATTACGATGTTTTGACACACCATTATGTTGTGGTGTTCTGGCAGGTGTGATTTGTGAAACTATTCCACACTCTTTCATATGTGCGCTAAACTTGTAACTTACATACTCACCTCCATGGTCAGACCGCAGAAATTTAATATTTCTATTATGATGATTTTCCACTTCATTCTGAACTTCCTTGAACTTTTCAAAGGTTTTAGACTTGTGTTTCATCAAATAGATATACCCGTATCTACTCAAATCATCCGTGAAAGTAACAAAATAACGATATCCACCTCGCACCGACACACTCATTGGACCACATACATCAGTATGTATGATTTCCAATAAATCTGTCGCCTGTTCCATTGAACCGGAAAATGGCGTTCTATTCATCTTGCCCATAAGGCATGGCGCACATGTATCAAATCATTCAAAATCAAGTGATTCCACAAGTCCATCAGAATGGAGTTTCTTCATGCGTTTAACACCAATATGACCTAGACGGCAGTGCCACATATATGCAGATATATCATCAACAAGTTTAATCCTTTTAGTGTCAACATTATGAATATGTGCAACACTATTATCGAGATCCAATAGAAATAAACCATTCATCACAGGTGCATGACCATAAAAGATATCATTCATATAAATCGAACAACCATTGTTTCGGACTTAAATGAATAACCACTTCGCATCAAACACAATCCTGGTATAATGTTCATGCTCAGTGCAGGCACCAAATAACAATTATTCATAATTATAACTAATCCCGACGGTAGGTGGAGAGGCAGCGTTCCGACGGTGATCACATCAACGCTTGATCCATTGCCGACACGCATTGTAACCTCATCCCTTGCTAGCTGTCGCTTGTTCCGCAGCCCCTGAATCGAGTTACATATATTAGCAACCGATCTTGTATCAAATACCGAGGTGCTACTGCGAGTACTAGTCAAGTACACATCAATAACATGTATATCATATATACCTTTTTTTCTCTTGCCGGCTTTCTTGGCTGCCAAATAATTGGGGCAGTTGCGCTTCCAATGGCTAGTTCCCTTGCAATAGTAGCACTCGGTATCAGACTTAGGGCCAGCTCGGGATTTCTTTTTAGGCGTGGCAACATATTTGCCACCCTTCTTTCCCTTCTGCTATCCCTTCTTGTCTTTCTTGAAACCGGTGGTCTTATTGATCATCAACACTTCATGCTCTTTCTTGATCTCCACCTTTGCAGTCTTAAGCATTAACAGAAGCTCGGGGAGAGACATATTCGTGCCCTGCATATTATAGTTCATCATGAAGCTCTTGTAGCTAGGTGGGAGAGATTGGAGAACACGATGTATGCCTAAGTCAATGGGAATTGTTATTCGCAAGGACACAAGCCTATCGACGTACCCATACATTTTGAGTACGTGCTCGCTAATGGAGATGTTCTCTTCCATCATGCAGCTAAAGAACTTTTCAGAAGCATTATAACTCTCTACGGCAGCATGGTATCTAAAATCATTTTCAATTCACCCATGGTATCAAAGGCATTGCCATTTTCAAAACGCTTTCGAAGTTCCGATTCTAGCTTATACAGTATGCCGCAATGAACTAATTTGTGGTCCTCCTAACGAGTCAAATAGACGTTCTTTTCCTCGTCAGGGGCATCAGGAGCTGGTGGAGGGCCTAGTGGCGCTTCTACCACATATAGCTTGTGTGCAGCATTGAGGAGAATCCTCAAATTCATGGCCCAGTTGGTAAAGTTGCTACCATTCGTCGCAAATTTCTCTTTCTCCATGAACACATTGAAATTAAAAGCAGGTGGTGCCATCTACAATAGAATTTGTAAAGTTTATACTAAGTTTATGATAGATCGAGTTCAACTAATCCAAATTGTGAATGAACTCCCACTCATAAACAACATCCCTCGTGTCTTTTTGGTGATTACATGAACCAAATCCACTACACCAATTCTGATCATCACGTGAGTCGGTGTAGCTTCAAAGGCGAGCATCAATATGGGCATCATATCAACTATATGATTCATTCTTAACCTTTCGGTCCGTGTTCCGAGGCCATGTCTGTACATGCTAGGCTCGCCAAGTAAGAACCTTAGTACTGGCGTGTGTAAAACTGTCTTACACCCGTTGTATGAAAGTGTAGTGTCGAGTACACTCGATCATCATGTGATGTCTCAAAACACGATCCATAGAATGGTGCATACTTAAGGAAGAACACATTTTTATCTTGATATCTAAATGAGGGATCATCTTATAATGCTACTAAAATTCCAAAGTAAGAATATAAGATGCAAACATCATATGTGTAAAGTGAAATGATATGGTATATGCATTTGATCACTATCATATGCATCGTGGTATGATATTTATCATTCCTTTGTCTGTAAGGCCAAGGTCTATGGAATTTACATGTTAGGTGTGTTGTAAGAGTATCAACTATACATCAACTTACAACATTACCATATCATGACACCAGCCCAGCAACAATCTAAACTAGACGATTCTAATTTATCCATTGCAAGTTTTACATGGCTTAGGCTTTCGAAGATAGAACTGGTATTACCTGCAAACATGGAACCACAATGATGATGACTAAATTATTGGCAACTCGTTGTAAATCAGATATTGATGAAGCTCCAATCACATAAATCTAGCTTCCACTCAAATTCCCACTCACATGCATTAAATTTCCACCAAATTTAATGCAACTCTCATTTAATAAAACTCTTTTATTTATTTTATTCAGAATTTTTTTAACTAATTTAATTAACAAACATTCAGATAAAACCCCCTGCAACATTTCAATATCACATGTAGAACCAATTTCAACAATTTCACCTGAAACAATTCCGGTGTCCATTGAAATAATTCTAGCGCTTTGCAATTCTTTCGTCTAGAACATATTTGCTCTAAATGGTGATTGGCAACCCTTAAGTGTGTCACCCTACGGTTTGCGAATAATGCAGACATGATCGAGACCCCTCTCAGATCAATAATCAGAAGCGGGACCTGGAGATCCATTCTGACTCCTACACATTCAACGACGACTTCTGTGATTGTGAGAACCTTTAATGCTAGTAACTTAATACCTTTGTCTCGTGATATATTGCATGTCCGAGATTCGATCATCGGTATCCAAATACCTAGTTTGATCTCGTTACCGACATGCACTCGTTTCTCGTTCCCGTGATATAACATTCTAGTGATCATATCACTTGCTTGCAAGCTATTCTTAATGTGATATCACCGAGAGGGCCTAGAGTATATCTATCCGTCATCGGGATGGACAAATCCCACTCTTGATCCATGAGCATCTACATAGCACCTTTGTAGCACTAAACCCACCTTCATAGTCACCCTTTCATGGTGTGATGTTTGATGTTATCAAGATACTCTTCCGGTGTTAGTGATTAACATGATCTCATGGTCTAAGGACTAGGATTACTTCGTATGATGTTATAGAAATATAAACACAATGACTTTTATCGTAATGCTATACTTTGGATGAATGTTCATCACATCATTTCACAAATGGTGTGACCTCGTTATTAACGACATCCAATCTCCATGATTAGGAAACTTTGATCATCTCGTTAATCAACGAGCTAGTTTAAAGAGAGCCATAACTAGGAACTTTCTATTTGTTTATTAAACACACATGTATTAATGTTTCCATATTAATACAATTGTAGCATGCAAAATAAACATCTATCATATACTTGGAATACATATAATAACAACTTTATTATTGCCTCTTAGGGCATATTCCCTTCAATTAGTAATGCCTTTTGGGTTAATTAATGCACCTACTACTTTCATGAGATTAATGAACCATGTATTAAGGATTTTTATTGGCAAGTTTTTGGTTGTGTATTTTGATGACATATTAATCTAAAGCCGCAATGAACATGAACATAGTGATCATATTAGACATGTCCCATGTGTTACGACATGCTAGCCTATATGGTAATCTTGAAAAGTGTACCTTTTGCAAAGATAAGGTCAAATTTCTAGGATATGTTGTCTCTAAACATGGAGTAGAGGAATATTCATCTAAAATTGAAGCAATTCAAAATTGGCCTACTCCCATGAACGTGAGTCAAGTATGAAGTTTTCATGGTCTAGCTAGTTTCTATAGACGGTTTGTGAAATACTTTAGTACTATTGCTGCTCCTTTGAATGAACTAACAAAGAAAGGTGTACCTTTTTGAGTGGGTCATGGCCCAAGATCATTCTTTTGATGAACTAAAACGATTATTAACTTCTGCACCTTTTCTTGCACTACCAGATTTTTCTAAGCAATTTGAAATTGAATGTGATGCTAGTGGCATAGGAATTGGTGGTGTATTGATGCAAGAGGGACGTCCCAGTGCATACTTTTTGAGAAACTTTCTTGTGCAAAGTTAAATTATCATGTCTATGATAAAGAATTGTATGCGCTTGTTAGAGTTCTTGAGGTTTTGCAACATTATTTGTGGCCAAAAGAATTTATCATACATTCTGATCATGAAGTTTTGAAATATCTAAAAGCTCAATCTAACTTGCATAGGCATCTTGCTAAGCGGGTTGAGTTCATTGATTCTTTTCCATACATCATTAAACATAGAAGGGAAAAGATAATGTCGTTGCTGATGCTCTATCTTGTAAGAACATGTTATTAACACAATTGGATATCAAAGTTCCTTGTTTAGAGAGTTTATGTGCTTTTTATGCAACTACGCATGATTTTGCTGAACCATACTATTTGTGTACTATTGGGAGGGCATGGGATAAATTTCACATTCATGATGGGTATTTTTTTTGATGCTAACAAACTATGTGTTCCGGTGTCATGTATGCATTTGCTATTGTTGCAGAAATTATATGCTAGAGGTTTGATGGGTCACTTTGGCTGTGAGAAGAAGCTACTCATGCTCTTTGATCATTTTTATTGGCCTAAGATGAGGCGTGATGTGGACAGGTTTGTTAAGAGATGCATTACTTGCAAAAAGTCCAAGTCCAAGTTCAAGCTTCACGGTTTGTATACGCCATTACCTACACCTACTACACCATGGGAAGATATAAGCATGGATTTTGTATTAGGTTTGCCTAGAACTAAAAGGGGCCATGATTCAATTTTTAGGTAGAGGATAGATTCTCTAAAAATTTACATTTTATTGCCTGCCACAAAAGTGACGATGTGTCGCATATTGCTAACTTGTTTTTCACGGTCATTGTGCATCTACATAGAGTACCCAAGACGATTGTTTATGATAGAGATGTGAAGTTCATGAGCTACTTCTGGAAGACACTTTGGGGAAATCTAGGGAGAAAGTTACTATTATTGTCATCCCCAAACTGATGGTCAAATGGAGGTGGTGAATCAAACACTTTCGACATTGTTGTGAGCTATGATCAATAAGAATCTTACTGAATGGGAGGAGTGTTTGCCGCATTTGGAGTTTGCATATAACCTAGTGGTTCACTATACCACACAACTTTGTCCTTTTGAGGTGGTCTACGGTTTCAAACCCATTACACCACTTGATTTGCTGCCTCTTCCTATCCTAGAGAGAGTCAATATGGAAGCATCGAAGAGAGCAGATTTTGTGAGGAAGATACATGTGAAGACGAAAGAGGCTATTGAAAAGAAGGGCACGAACAATGTTGAAATAGCTAACAAGAAGCGCAAGGAGGTGTTGTTTTAGCCTGGAGATATGGTTTGGGTACACTTTCACAAGGACAAATTTCTGGAATTGCGTAAATCCAAGTTACTTCCACGTGGTGTTGGTCCTTCCAAGTGATTGCCAAGATCAATGATAATGCCTACGAGATAGGTATTCCTCAAGATGTATTTGGAGGTGTCAGAGCTAGTTTTAATGTTGCTGATTTGACACCATATGATGGAGAAGATGTTGGACCGTCAAGGTCGACGCCTTTTGAAGGGGGGAGGTGATGATGACATCCCTACTGACTCGCTATCTCCAACTACTAATGATGCTCTCGATGTTGCTGCCAAGACCAAGTCCAACGAGATCAGGATTGGACTCGTTTCTAGAGCTCGTGCCAAGCTACTGGAACAATAGGTGAATTCACTCCTAAATGAATATGGTGTTTTTATTGAGGAGAATTTTATGCAACCTAAGTCTATGCACTTGTGTATGATCAGTTTCGTTGAGGAAATAAGCATGCTGCGAGGAGGAGAAGGGTTGCTGCAAGAGGAGCCCGATGTGATGATCATCCAGAGATGCGCGAGGGAGGAGCAGGATGCAGGCGCACGGGACGAGGAGAAGATCATCAAGAAGGTCGCGAAGAAATTCCATAAGACTAGAGTGTCTGGCGCACAACAACTAGACAATTCGTCCTGCCTAGAAACCCACGAAGGTGGCTGCCAGACAGAGACCCAAATCAGAATCCAGCCGGAAACTTTGAAGTTTCCTCCCGGACTGGACTATCCGGTGTACATCACCTAGAGTGTCCGGCCCATATGGACCGGAATGTCCGATCACCGATGGATTTGTTCCGAATCGGTTGTATTAGTTTGAGTCAGACACGTTTTTGTTTCGGTTTTTGACCATCCCAACCGCCCATATAAGCCCTGGGACGCCCCCTTAGCTCAGCTTAGACCATGTTTAAAGTAAACCCTAGATCCGTTGAGTTGCTACTTGCAATAAATTGAACTCCTACACCAATCTGGTCTATTTCTAGTATTAATCAAGTGTGATTATTTGATCCATTGGGATTTAGGCAATTGCAAGTTTTATGTGATCTGTTGTTCCATTGCGAATTAGAATATTGCAACATCGCTTCATGGTCAGCATCTATGTGCACAAATGTGTGAAGTTGTGAGTATTTACAAGGGTTGAGAGTTGTGGCATTGGCATCAGGGGTCGATCAAGAGGTTTGTGAGCGTCATACAAGTTATCACCACCAGCTATCATAATCTACCACCCTCACTTCTGAGATGATCGGGCCACCCCATATCATGATGGATAACTACAAATCTCGTTCTTTGATGGGGATATGCCAATCAGGGTATTCCTAGAGGGGATATTTGACTAGCCCAGGACCATGGCGAGTGGGCCTGCTAGTACAGCGACTGGAAGGATACTTCGAATGAAGACCATCGACTGGATCGAGCCCTACATCGCCTACCTCGAGCACAAAATCCTTCCCAAGGATGAGGCAGAAGCACAGATGATAGCACATTGTTGCAAGCTCCACAAATGCAGCGTGACATGCGTGTACCAACACTACATCATGCCAGAAGAGGGTCGGAAGATCCTGCGGGACATCCACACTAGGGACTGCAGCCACCATGCTGGTGTAAGGTCGCTAGTCGCCAAGGCTATGCTCCACGGATTCTACTGGCTCACCGCCCACACGGACGCCATCGACATTGTCTAGCGCTGCATTGGGTGCCATAAGTACACCAACCAAATGCACCTCCCTAGTTCGGCTCTCAAGACTATCCCCATTACCTGGCCATTCGCTATATGGGGCATCAACATGGTGGGAAGGTTCAAGACCGCCACATCCGGCTACACCCACCTGCTAGTCGCAGTTGACAAGTTCATGAAGTGGGTCGAGGAAAAGCCCATCAAGAAGTATGATGGCAAGACCACCACCAAGTTCCTCCATGAAGTCATCTACCAGTACGGCTACCCACATAGCATCATCACCCACAACGGTACCAACTTCACCAAAGGTGCCATGGTCGAGTTCTACGAGGAACATGCAATCTGACTCGACCTCTCCTCAGTCACCCATCTGGAGTTGAACGGCAAAGCCGAGCACGCTAAGGCCTTCTTGGAGATTGGTGCACGCATCTCGACCACGATCGCCTCCTGGGCCTTGGGGAGTTTGTTCACTGACAGTCGTCGTTGATTCTTCTACTCTGCCATGTATGCCGGGATCGCCACCTCCCCGACCGGGGTTGACTCCTTAATATATAACCAGTACTTCTTCCATTCGTTGGCCACCTTCTTTGGCAGCATCATCTTGAAGAAGCTAGCGTGGGGCTTTACCTGGAAGGTAACGCCACCCGCGGCCAGCAAAAGCCCGCCTTTCCCCACGTGGCTGGCCCGCCCTTGGAATAGCTCGAGCTAGAATGGGAAGTATTGGCAGAAACCCAGGTAACTTCCACAGAATGCGATGAAGACCACCACCTGCTCGATGCTATGTGGCCCTAGATCAGAGGGCTTGATCTGGTAGAAATGGAGGAACTTCCTAAAGAAGATGGAGGTGGGAAACCCTAATCCATGCTCTAAATGGCTAACAAAGGAGATGAAATCCCCTGATCCTAGCTTGGGCTCGCTCGCGTCGTCCGCTAGAGAAACTTTCCACTAACCCTTTACAAGGATCCCCGCATCCTGGAAGGACTGCAGTAGAGCTATGGAGCACTTGGATTTGGACAAGGCAGACGCCATGGACACAAGCTCATGCAGTTTGGAATCTGGATCAGGCGCAAGCGTGGAAAGGAAGAGGGAATAAGAATAGGGAATGTCGGTGAGGATCCATACTCTCCCTCGCCACTCTCCTTATATAGCGGTGTTGCCCGACGATCACGGGCTAGCCATTACTTTGCAATAATTCTGCGGAAGTTACTGTAAGAAGTTATCTAATGGATAGTTTGACTGAGATGATGGTCCAACTTTGATCAAATTGATCACTCGACTCGCCTACTCCACTCGTTCAGTCCAATCGCCTGGGTGAGGCGAATCGGGCACCAATCTATTCGCTAAACTGCGACTCAGAACATACCAAAGCTTCTCCCTTCGTTGGAGGAGTTTTTCACTCGAACTCGCTTACTCTGACTACCAAGTCGACACCTCCGCCGAACCCCTAACGCACTCGAGGACTACTGATGGGGATATGCCTATCGGGGTATGCCTAGAGGGGAGATTTGACTGGCCCAGGACCATGGAGAGTGGGCTTGGTATGGCGACTAGAAGGAGACTTCAAATGAAGCCCGACGACTGGAAGCTGAAGGCCCAAGACCTTAATTAAGCTCAGTTGGATTAGGTCAAACTCTCCGAAACCTAAACCGATTTGGTTGTAATCTTGTAAACCCTAGTGAGGTGACCCTATATAAGCCTCCCTAGGGTACTCGTTATACTGACGTGCTGTTAGCTACCCCACCAAGCGACTCGCTGCCTAGCCGCTGAGCTCTCCGATCTTGTAATCCACTCGCAATCGATACAATCTAGTAGGAAGTATGTATTTACCCTACGGGGGTGAACCTGGGTAAACCCTTGTTTCTGCCCTTAATCTCGACCCACGGATGGAGACTCGTTCTTGCTCCCAGTCGATTCAATCGCTACCCCTGGTAGCAACTACCGTGGCTATTCCCACAACATTCTTCTTTCTTTGGATCGAGGGGTTGAGGTTCTCATATTCCAAGTGGTAGTGCTTGGAGATGAAGACCACATACTCTTGTTGGGATCCAACAATTCTATTGTTGGATCCTTGCAGCGGAGGCATATTGTGATGGATATCTTAATCGACATCCACCTCCACCAACTTTTGTTCTTGGGATTTTTTTCAATAAAGTGAATATATTAATACCAACAAGATATTAGTTACAACAAACCTCTACAACAACATAAATGTCAAGAGATAGTCGAGACATCAGGGATCCACATAGCCAAGAAAGACAAAGGAAGAAGAAAAAAACCCCACCGATTAGATCAGCAAGGCAGCAAGAACTACCACAACCAAAGGCCCCACCCGAGAAACAAAATAGGTTCTCCAAGAATGAAGCCTCCAAGAAGGAAACAATGCACAAACACCGTCGCCGCATGATCATAGATCACGAGTCTTCACTTGGAAGAAAGTATGACTGAACTCCAGACAATGCGATCAACAAGGAGACGAATAGAAGATTTTCCGTTACCAGGTACCCCGGAAATCAAGACTTGGTGCCCAAAGATCACCACCAAGAACGAAGTCCCCCTATGTTGCCGCCCCCGCCCACCGAGACTGATGCAAAACACAGATCATCTGACTCGCGGTCTTCACCACATCCAATCTCACCTCCATCATCACTTCTAGTCTCGACCTCAACTCGAACCATTGATCAACTGGTCATCCAGCGCAATCATATTCATATTCCCCATAATTGTCAGCACCATGGTAATCGCATCTAAAGAGCCATGTTGTACCCGATGGTGCCAACAAAATGGATTGTGACATGTCCACATCCATGGCCAATGGAAGTAACATATTCGACTGGTTGACGGGTGTGGGTGTCTGGTCGAGGAGCTGAGTCGCGCCGACCCCGGAAAGCAATTGCATCCATGTACAGTTCCACCTTTGTATAGTGTTGAGGATGATCATGCTCGGAGCGAGTGGTCCATATGGAACGGCATGGATTGCCGGTGACACCATGGACCACACGACATCCAAGTCAAACACAAGGTCCAGTCCGCATGCAAACCAATCAGAAGGAGGCTCTTGCTGATCTAAAAAGAATCTAGGCCACATGTCTAGGGTCCTCTCACCTATCTACATAGCAGCATATCTCATGATCAATCATGAGGAGGTTCATGATCTATGCGGAGGCAGCAGTAGGCTTCAAGCACAGCCATCGATCTCGCCGGATTGCACTGATCTCGCTGGTGAAATCAGTTGCCTTCACTGGAGAGGATGCAACCTCCTCGACACAGGCCGATAAGGCGACTGAGCCCACCGGACCAGCGACCTTGGAGTCACATCGGCATGGACAGGAAAGGGAAGACCGCCAAGGGGTAAGAAAAAGAAACACATGGGGCTCCCTATCGCTACTGTGCGTAGTAGGACGACCTCCTCCGGCGGCGGTGGGAGGAAAGGACAACGGGGAAGGGCCATTGGCTGGGCAATATTGGTCCCCTAGAGAAAGGTTGCGGTGGTCTTGGACAACAACATACTTCCCCCTTTCACCCCTGTTAGTCAGAGGCGACACCGAGGTGAAGTGGAAGGGCGACATGCGCTTGACAGCAACCTGGAGGTGCAATGCATGAGCTCTGATGGAAACAACCGGAGCCTATGTGAGGAAGCTTCAGAAGAAGAAATATTGCATATTGATTCACATGATTTTGTTGTTGCATCACTATCTAAAAACGAATTGAGTCTTTCTTGAAGCAATTAATAATTTTTTGAGATACTAATGCTCCATATATCTCTTATCTATAACATTGTATTCCGTTGTACATATTGCTTTGTGATCATGTTTGGTTTCCTTGCCAGCTTTTCAACTTTGATTTCTCAAAGCGTTTCAGCTTTCAGTGCTTTGTACCTTGTTTTCTTATTTTCCTGTGTTGTTGGGTGACTAATGGTGGGAAAATATAATTTAAGTTGAAGGGACAAGGATTTGTGTGGAACTTGGAAGGATCGTTGCGGTTTGAGCGAGAGGATCAACCTAATCCCTATAGCTTCCTTCCGATGAACCTCTGGCAACCAAACAAGGCCTTAATGGTTTTTTGCTAAGATGTCACTTTTATCCACGAGTATGGATATCCGCGGGTACTCTACCCTTATGGGCAAGGTATGAGCACACTTTTATACTATAGGTAATACCCATATCATACCATAAGTCACGTGTATGAGTATGGGTATAGGCTTGTATCCATGGATATACGAGTTGTTAGCATAAAACTACCACATTTGTGGCTAAATTCCGAAAAACTACCACTTTATGTTTTCGTAGCAAAAATCTACCAGATTTTGTGTATGTTTTCTCAAATCGCACTGAACCGCTCCTAACCGCGAATTGACACGGGAGCTGACAGGGCTGGCCCACCGTGGATGCTAACATGGCTAGGGAAGACAGCGGCCGACACAGCCATCCACGCCCGTTAACGGCAGGGAGTAGGACCCACTCATAGCTGTTGTCCTAACGCGTTAAGGTTTCAGTTAGTGGTGTCTAAGGCTCACTCCTCCCCTGTCTCGAGCTTCGGCAATGGCGGCGACTCCTGGCAGTGTCGGCGGCGGGAATGGTGGACAAAAAACAAGCGGCGGTGGTGGAAGTGCCGATTAGTTCATGGGCAGCGCAGGCTCGAGTGATTTGCAGCCGCCGATAGTGCTGACCTTGGAGGTGAGGTCAGCGGTTGCACTGGCTTGGGCGGTGATCTCCTCTTAGTCGAAGAGCAGCCATCGGTGGTCTTCCCCTCTCGGTGGAGTTGAGTAAGATTTAGTTCCCTTTTTCTCTCCCCATTTTTCCCCTCTGTTGATCACTGACATTGAAAGATTGCACGACTGTTAGTTGTCCATAATGTGTTGATCACTGATATTAACCTAAAATTTTCTAATGTCCATAATGTGAAAAGATGATACGACTGTTAGTCATTTAATTTTGTGAAATGGCTGTCACCCTGTCCAAAGTAGGTACTGAATATGTTTCATTTGTAATCTTTTGTATCCTAGATGATGACATTTGGGATATCAGGTTTCATTTTCATGGGGAAGATAATCTGGAAAGGACACTTTCCAAATCTGACATAACAGTGTTGAATCTGCTAGCTCTAATAGAGTGTCATGGGTATGGACAGAGGGACAGCATGTATTTTGTGAGGGCAAAGGGGAAAGGACAGGATGGGATGGTGGCAATTGAAAGCATGGCTAATGTAAGGGAGATGCTGGCTATTTATGAAGATGATAGTATTTTGGATATCACTGTGCTCAGAAAAATATAGAATGGCCAGCTGACCTAAACATTGGAGAAGAAGAACCAGAGTTAATCCAAGAACCAGTGAAACTCTCAGTTGACTCAGATGGTGTCAGCTACAACTACATATCATATGTTGATGAAGATGTTGTTCAAGTGGCAATTGATTATTCTGATGTGTTGTGCATTGGCACTCAAGAAAGATATAATTTTCAGAAGGAAAAACAAAGTGTTGTTGTATAAGTTATCAATGAGGATGATTCAGAGAATGGTGATTCAGAGAATGCTGACTCAGACAAAAAGGACTAGCTGTATCCTTGCCATGTCAACACTGAAAACCACAACAGACAGGTTGCTGTTGAGTTAGAACTTATTAATAAATAAGGACTGAGAAGAGGGAGAAAGATCTAGACCCTCAGGATGCTGCAATAATGGAGAAGATGGAAAAAATGAAGAAGCGGAGAGAAGACCCTTATCTGAATTTTGAAGGGGCACAGATGTGGAGGAGTTTTTGATGATTTAGAAACTGAAAATGAAACAAATGAGGAGGCTGTTGAGGTTGACTACTTTGCCAAGAAAAAGGCAATGAAGCCAGGCCTAACTAGTAGGTGTCACCATGAGGCAGAGCAAGCACCATTTCCTTCTTTTATTATTTCTAGTGATGAGGACCTCGGTCCAGAAGATATAGGGGAAAGTGATTATGATGGGGCAGTCCAAAAGTTCACACTTGCTAGTGGAAAGAAGAGACAGTTGAAGAAGATGAATAAGAGGATTTGGTATGATCCCAATAGAGTAGACTCACACTTGCAATTCTGCATCAAGCTATGCTTCAGAGATGTTTACCAATTTAGAATAGCTCTCGGAAACTACCACATAGCCTAGCTCAAGAGCTTCTAGTATCACAGGAACAGTCCTGATAGGATTATTGTGTGGTGCACTGAAGAAGGCAAAAACAAGGGTGTGGTTTCTACATGATATACTCCAAGATTGCAAATGAGCGGACTTTTTGCATTAGGAAATTCAATTGTGAGCACACTTTCATAGCTCATGGTGAGAACACAAAGGTGAACATTGATTGGCTAGAAGCTCAATCTGAGTAGGCAATAAGGACAGACCCCAATACTTGTGTTGACACTTTGATAGACAATACTAAGTTGAAGTATGGAGTTGAAGTGCCAAAGAGCAAAGCCTACAGAGCTAGAATGAAGGTATATGCTCCTGTCATTGGAGATTAGAAGAAATAGTACACTAGGCTGAGGGATTATTTGAATGCTATATTGGTGACCAACCCAGGCAGCAGGTGTATAGTGACAACTAAGGAGCTGGTGGAGCATCCTAGTCCTAACCCAAGATTCCATGGGTTATTCATATGCTTCAATGCTTCACTCCAAGGTTTTCTCAATGGATGCAGACCATTCATAGGTAAAACTTACAAGTTACATATTGCAGTGCAATCTATTTGTCTTATTTATGGATTTCATGTGTTTATTGTTAAAAATTATAGGAGTAGATGGGTGTTTCATCAAATTGACAACTAAGCAGCAAATTTTAGCTGCAACTAGGAGGGATGGAAACAACATCATCTTTCCCATTACATTTGGTGTAGTTGACAAGGAAGATCAAGCTAGATAGCTTTGGTTCATAACTCAACTTAGGTACTTCATTGGAGAATTTGGCAAATTTGGTAACTACACCATTATCTCTGACAGGCACAAGGTTAGCAGATTTCCTAACTCTATTTTCTTCCTGCTACTTAGTAGTCCAGAATCTATTTGATTTATTTTAATTGCCTCACAAATTCACTTGTGTAGGGACTGTTAAAAGCAATTTCAATTGTTTTTCCAAATTCTCCACAAAGATTCTGCCTTAGACATATTTATGCCAACATCCAGTCAGCAGGTTTTAGGGGACCAAAACTTAAAAAATATATGGATGCATCTAGTTACTCTTACACAAAGAATGGGTTTGATTTGGCAATGGAAACAATGAAGAGTGATTGTGTAGAGGCATATGAGTGGCTAGTGAAAATTCTAGCTGAGACATAGGCTAGACACCTGTTTGACACTAACTACAAGACAGACCTAGTTGTGAACAATATGAGTGAAGTATTCAATAAGATGATCCTAAATGTGAGAAACAAGGCAATTAGAACAATGCTTGAAGGAGTAAGAAACAAACTCATGGTGAAGTACAGTGGCACGAGGGTGAAAGCAGCTGCAGCAAGGTGGGAGATAACTCCTTTATATACAGAGAAGCTTGCAGAGGCTAAGAGGTGGTCCAGGGATTGTAATGCTCATAACAGTGAGATTGGTCTATGGCAAGTAACAAGTTCAAGTGGCATATTTGTTGCTAGAAATTTGATTAACAAGACATGTGGATGTAGGAAATGGGATCTTATAGGGATTCCTTGCAATCGTGCAGTTGCAGCTATCATGAAAGTGCAGCAACACCCAGAGGATTATGTACATGATTTCTTCAAGAAGCCCATGTACATGGAGATATTCAGGCACACAATCTACCATGTTCTTGGCCCTAAAGATTGGACTAGAACCAACACACCAAACATAGACCCACCAGTATTTAGGGAGAAACCTGGAAGGAAGCAGACAAAGAGAAGGAAAGGACAGTTTGAGGTACCTGCCCCTAGAGACACATCTAGGATGGGATCTATCACTTGTAGTAACTGCAAGCTAGTAGGTCATAGGTATACTAGTTGTCAGGTTGCTTTGCGGCCAAGCCTGCAAGTTAGAAAAGATGATCACTAGGTCATTATTGTTAGTGGTACTTGTTTCATTTTACATGGATATGACTTGTATGTTTGTTAAGTGTTGTGCATTTGTATCAGGCTAGCAGGCAGGACTACACTGAATCTTCTGGTACTAACAATACTGCCACAGCAAGAAGTAATCCAGTTCCTAGTGCTCCAGCAAGCAGGCCTACAACAGCAAGTCACAGGCCTTTCTCAGCACCAAGGCCACCTACTCCTACTACTAGTGCACCAAGTCCCAGGCCTTTCTCGGCACCAAGGCCAGTTTCTGCTTCAACAAATACTACTAGCACTAGAGTTTCTTGCAGGACATTCAAGCCTACCCACAAGATGCAAGGTTACCTTAGTGCTGGGAAACATGTTAGTTACAGGAAGAAGGGTCAGAAGCCTACTGCTGACATTTCAAATGCTGCAGAGTAGTGTATGGGTTCGCGTATGAAAACAATAAAATTTACCCTATGCCCCTGAACCCCTGATGTTGCCAGGACCTATCTATTAGTAATGCAGTAATGGGAGGGGATTTTCCAATGACTCCTAGTGCCTCAAGTGCGACACCTCACGGGGAGTTACACACGTTCGGTGCCTAGCGATGACTCCCGCTTCCCGATCCAAAGAGCAGCGATGGAAGTACAGCTCGGATCCCACTCCCAAGATGACGCGCTCCACGGTGAAGATGTCTCTCATTTGTGATCGAACTTGGGACCACAGTCCACGGAGAGAGAGAGAGAGAGAGAGAGAGAGAGAGAGAGAGATCAATTGGAGGTCTCCCCAAAAGTGAGGAAACCTTTATTGCATATTGTGTGTATTTTCTGGTCAAAATACCTCACTATATAGAGGGGGAGGGGAGGTACTACCTCCCTCAAAGTCCCGCGGTGGGACTAAAGGAGGGGAGACGGGGAGGCACGTCGGCCAGCCCTAGTGGGCCCCACGCGGGGGGCTAGGCCTAGCCGGCCACCCCTTCCCCTTTCTCTCCTCTTGCCTTTCCCTCATGGGCCCTTCTCCCTTCGAATTTGGCCCATTAAGCCTTTTTGACCATTAATTGATTTATCTTTTATTAAATAATTATGAATAAATGATTAAATCAATATTTAACATTCATTCACATATCATTCAATCTCAATGGATATGGAGCACCTTCCACCTCCACTCTGGACATCCTCCGGACTTACCGAAGCCCTTCCGGTTTTCTCCCTTCTCTTCTTCGGTGATTCTATCGATCTTGTAAACACTCTCTAAGCATCATCAAGCCCTTAAGTGTCATACCCCATGGTTCGGGAACACTCCAGACATGGTTGGGACACTCCCGGACCAATGATCGACAGAGGGACCTGGATGGCCATGTGGCCCTTATGCATTCCACGAAGATTTTCGTTGTTTGAACCGTGATTGTTGCGTCTTATTCCTTTTGTCTCTTGATACTTGCATTGCCCGAGATCTGATCAATGACATCACCATGTCGTGTTCAATCTCGTTACCGAATAATGCTACTTGACTTGTTTCTACAAGTGATATCCCTATGATCAAATCACACGCTGCGCAGCTATTGGATACAACTTCTCCGAGTGGGCCCTTGAGTATCTTTCCGTAACATGGATGGACAAATCCCTCTCTTGACATATATTTCCTCTACGGTTCCTCTGAATACCTGAACACACCTTTATGATCACTCTGTCATAAGTGATGTTTGATGTTATCTAAGCATTCTCGGGAGACAGTGATTTATATAGTCTCACGGTCTAAGGAATAGTCTATCAGGTCTAATCTAATCATCGTAACTTGAACTTCATGACATGATCGGGTCATGATGTTAGGTTGGGTATTAGTTCATCATCTCATTCTCAGAATGAGTTGACTCCATTTCCAACTAGCATAAATGCCACATCATCAGGAAACCTTGATCATCTGTTGACCAATGAACCAGTGACTAGAGTTTCACCGAGAACCCCTGGTTGTTTATATATCACACGTGTACTGATGTTTGCTTTCAATACAGTTATAGCATGATACAAAACTTAATCATAAACTTTATGAAATATGATAATAGTCCTTATAACTATTTGTCTCTAGGGCATATTTCCAATAGTCTCCCACTTGCACTAGAGTACAAATAAACTAGCTGCATTTGTTCTTAATCATTGGCACAATATGTCCCGGTACCCTGAACATGCTTGCTCATGGAAGAGGTTGAGTCTTGGGTCTGTACTTTACAGTACCAAATCCTTTGCAACTTACTAATGTCACCTTGATTAATATTAATACTTTATCATCGCATGATAACATCTTTGTGTATGCATCATCGTTATGGCAGAAGAACAAGGCCGGATTCCAGGAGCCTACAATGATGTTAGATCAACCTCGAGGGCTTTTTCATGGGCACTATGCCCTAGGACACACCATTCTATGTAAAAAGCGAACTAGCCCCACCATAACATTATACATCACCTTAGATGGTACCCTTATCTATTATAAATGTAATTATCGAAACACTAGTGCACCCTGTGCAACTTTCGATGTTTTGTTCACCTCGCTTCCTACATGACTTTAGTCGGTATTATTGATACAGGAGTTTCCAACATATTCCCTTATAACATAACCCTTTATGCTTTAAGATATGTCATCCCTTATGGATTTGGAAAACATGTCTACAACTCTGTATTAGACATTGCGGACAAACTTAGCTCAACGTTCCGTGATTCAAACTTAAGCACTTTTCAAACATTCCTTCTTAGATCATATATTATGTTAAGTTATCGTCATGGTTTTCTAAGATAGAACCTATGTCTCAACATAGTGGATGATGATCATCCTCTTCTTTCTTTCAACCATTGATGTTAGACTTAATTCTATTCCTAATTTGAGTTATCAAGGACCAGTTCCTTAATTAACTTCTATTCTGAAACTCTTTTCAGAATCCTTTAAGGAATACTGCATAATATCGTAATATACTTATTATAAACTTCTAATCCGTATAAATCATTATTTCTCAGTACTTGCGCTTTTATTCTTAATGTGTCGTATACACACTTAAGAATCACTCTTCTAAGATCCGACTCAAAATATGTTCACAACATATTTGGGTATGAGTCACTACTCTTACTCAACATATGTTCCTACATATTTGAATTTGAGACTTACTTTTCTCCCACTCAAAATGTGTTCCCGACATATTTGAGTTCGAGACTTATATTGCTCCCACTCAAAAATATGTCATTCACATATTGATTTAGGAAGACTTTCGTAGCTCCCACTCAATTTCATGCAAATTGCATATCCACTCAGGATTTTGAACGATTTCAAAATCCTTTGATAAATTATCAAAATGAGATATTTACTATGAGAGACTAATACCTTACTAGTTTTAAATCCACTAGACTTTTAGCACACTTGAATCAAATTCATTTATTCATGACAAATTGTGCTTTTGTCATTCACCTCCTTTTTTCACTTCGGCTTTACAGTCATTTGGGAAAATTCAAGTAACCCCTTTACTTGTATGATTCAGCAACGAATTGCTTTCTAATCCTAAGTGAATTTTGCCTCTAGGATTTCTCATATTTCTAGTTCACCATTATTTCCTTAGTAGTTCGTAGGTATGTCATGTTCTGATAATCATGACAAATGATTCACGAATCTCTCCATATAAGATATGGGTTGCATTTTGAATCCTACTTCATGTAGTGAAAATATCAGTGGGGAAAACACAATGATCATTATCATTGATTCTTTCCTTTGTGAAGAGAACCGTTCAGGAACGCTTTCCATTGTGCTTCTCAACACTCTAATGCAGGGTTTTGAATCCTCATCATGTTTTTCACTATCTTCCATTAGCTCCATAATCGATAAATATCACTAAATATGAACTTTCTCAAGAATGCACCAAAATCCAAGAAATACTAGTTTTGCTTTCCTATTGGTTCTAGCTATGGCTATCTTATTCATAATTTCCAATGAATACTCTATAAGGACTTATTCGCTATTGTTTTGGTTATATTGAATAACCCCAAAACTTCCACGATGATCCATACAATATATGGCGCCGATCTCACGAATTCATATGGTTCACTATATATTCTAATTGAGTGCTGACTATTTCTAACTAATGGTCTTTATATCTAAACTACAATGATTTATTTCGCGCCATCTATTCACCCCCTTTGATATCAAATGTTATATTGTGATGCTTTGAATTTTGACATTTCAAATGCATTGCATTCCACAATTTTCTTTATGCCATTTGTAACACCCTCGAATCGGCCCTATGCAAGTTTTACCTTTTCTCGCCACAACCCACATAGAAACGATTCAAAGATGCCCACCAGGCACTTGCGTGCGGGTGGAAAACGAAGTAATACCATTACACAATAGTTGACGATGGAACCCACAGATACATATATATACAACAACCACTCCGTGAGACAAGAATACAGATATACAGTACAAAGATCCAAATCACCTTGAAAACTATACAACATCCGAGTACAGATAAGATGCAAATTGGGCTAAGAGCACTGAAGAATAACCAATGGTGTCCATAACCCTGCCCAGGCCAAGCCGGAAGGGTAACCCTGCTAACAATGGCAAACTTATACCTGTTAAACAAAAAGAGGTGCCTACAAAGGGCAAAGGAAAAAAGGAGCGGTCAGTACTGAGGCCAGTACACGGCGAGTCTAGAATTCAGCAGCTCTCGCCTACATAGGTATAGTGGACTGAAGCGGCAACGGAGAATGCACTACACAACCTATAGATACTCGATACAACTATTGGCTATTAGAGAGGGATAAGAAAGACCTATTCGGAAACCAACCTGATGCTAACACGAAACATACCCATCCTGATATTTCCCCCTCGAAACCAAACGAGGAAGTCACCCGAGGAACTCACAGAGTTGGCGGTTTTATTCATTCCATTATAGTTGTAGCACTTACTAGTCAGATACAAATAGCATGAGTCATCCTGATATCATAAGCAGTGGATAATTTTAGTTAACCATTCCATTGTAGTTGCAATACTTACTAGTCAGATACAATTAGCAGGAGACATCCCAAAACCAGCAGTTGTTGGCACTTTTATTTACTCATTCCGTTGTAGTGAAACAGATTACTAGACATATCAAAATCAAATTTATAGTACTACTTTAGTTATAGTTGTCTATGATGGAGATATTGTGCTTGAAGTTGTCCATAACCGTGGACACGGCTTTCAGAAAGATTTACCCTGCAGGGGTGCACAAATAGCAACACACGCACAATTGATACATTGCAAATGTATCTATAATTTTTGATGTTCCATGCTTGGTTTTATCTACTTTCTTGTGTTTTGTTCCAACTTTGGAGTACTTTCTATACACTTTCTTGGACTAACCTATTAACAAGTGCCACAGTGCCAATTGCCTGTTTTCTGCTGTTTTTGGTTCTCGGAAAGTCAGAAAATCAATATTCTCGGAATTGGGCCGGACAAAATCCAAAGTCGATATTTTACCGGAAGACTCACAGATCCAGAAGACGAGACAGAGAGGGGCCAGGGGTTGGCCACACCACCTGGTGGCACGGGCCAGGCCAGGCCGCAACAGGGGGTGGTGTGGGCCCCTCCGGCACCCCCTCGGTCTCCCCTCTCGCCTATAAGAGCCTCCCGGTGCGTAAACCCTAAATCGTCCAGCCTCCAGCCATGAAAAGTTCCACATCACCGCCGCCACTAAAGCGGAGATTCGGGGGACAGAAAGTCTCTGTTCCAGCACCCTGTTGGGACAGGGAAGTGCCCCCAGAGCCATCTCCATCGATCTCCACCACCATCTCCATCACTGTTGTTGATTCCCATGATGAGGAGGGAGTAGTTCTCTCTCGAGGCTAAGGGTTCTACCGGTAGCTATGTGTTCATCTCTCTCTATGCATGATCATATTGTGATATTGACCTTTGTAATCATGTAGATCTACCTTGCTACTCAAGTGCTTTAATATATCTCTGCTCTCCCCATGTGTGTGAAAGTGATAGCATGCACACCATGGTGGCACTTAGGCTAGAGATTACAAATACTTGTTATGAGTTATATTTAGAGTTGGATGTCTCTATGAAATTGTGGTGTTTGTTTGAACCATCTAGTGCTCAACGTGACAGTGTGGGGTTATCTAGATGGGGAAAGCGAACTTTGAGGAGTGGTGTTATAGCCCTACCATGGATTAGAGTGTCCAACCGGAGAGTAGTTAAGAGTAGTATCATAAAGAGAAGATATTTATATGAGAGTGTTCACTAGTGAAAGTATGATCCCTAGGCCTTGTTTCTAAGCATTGAAACATCATTTGCTATTAGATCTATTACATGTTTGCTTGCTTCTATCTTTATTTCAGTTTTACTTTAGTCTTTTCCACGCCATCAAGCTATTTTCTATCACCGTTACCACTTATAATTATCTATACCACTTGTATTTCAGTATCTCTTCGCCAAACTAGTGCACCTATACACCTGACAAGTGTATTGGGTGTGTTGGGGACACAAGAGACTTCTTGTATCTTGATTGCAGGGTTGCTTGAGAGGGGATACCTTTGACCACTTTGTCCCTGAGTTCGATAAACCTTGGGTGATCCACTTAAGGGAAAACTTGTTGCTGTTCTACAAACCTCTACACTTGGAGGCCCAACAACTGTCTACAAGAATAGAAGTGCGTAGACATCAATGCTCAAACTCGGAAAAACAAAATAAAAACCCAACGAGGCTTTCACGACAAAGCAATCATAAGATTCAGAAAATATTTCAGGGGGCGACCCCATTAATCTACTCGGGACAAAGTTGGCCGGCTCCGAGACGAACCCAAGGTTTGCACCAATGGCTATAAATGACTGGGAACCCGAAAGTGTGACGGGGCTTGTCGATACTGCGAAAATACTCCGCAATCCTAAACAGTACAGGTGCTCCACGCACAATCGTAAATAAAATAGTAAAGCATGGCATAAGTATAGGATAGTAATAAATCCCCAAACTAGTTTGTGGCCCCAAGAAATAAGAAATGAATCAAGCTCTTGCTAACGGGATTCATGGTCCCACATGCAGATAGTACGATAATCAAGGAACAGGTATCAAGTAGTCTGGGCCTACGGGACACAAGTGAGCTGTTAAAAACCAAATATTAGCTATTGTCCACCGGTTCCTCTGCATTAGTTATATCTATTCCCAGCATTTTAATTGACAAGTTATATTGAAAGTCATGATCATATCCACCATTAAACATGTGCCAACCTTCTAACGATGGTGGAACGACAACGACGCGAAGCAGCACCTGAGCAAGCAACTATGACTCGCAAGACCGACTATCTATCAAACAACAGGTAATAGGAGGTGTCCAAGGCAATATAGAGGCTGCAAGAAATATAAATGGTACAGAGAACTAGAGCATCGTAACACGCATAGCAATAGATCAATAGGAAGAAGTAAAGACTATAAATACAACATAGGTAGAAAGGGGGAGGATGCTCGCCTGGGAAACACTGCTGGAGATACATATCCGGAGAACTTGTCGATAATCGCATCAACTCATCGGCCTAATCCGTGAAGAAGCAAAGCGCTAAAAAAACACCGGATGCACTATTTAATACTACGACAGAAGATCGAGCATGTTCATGATATGATGCATGACATGGCAAAGGTACAATGCAATTAGGCACTATTAAGCAGAACCGGGGTTCCGACAATTAATTAGAAGGTTCATGTTGTTTAGCTACCCCGAAATTTAAATGTTGTCTTAACAAGTCAAAACATGTCATCGATTTGGTACACAAATTTAAATGGAGCCAATATAAGACTAGAAAAGCCTGCATATGGCCTCCATATTTAATTATGAGGTGAATCGGCATAATGCCCCCAAAACCAATGAATATGTGAGTGAATATGAACAATTTAATATGCAACAATTTATATAGATGGCATTTATAAAATAGGGCTTCGAGAAAGGGTCACACATCGGGTATCAACGTTGTTGGTGTTCTATGGTTCGAGTTCGGCCTTCGAGATCGGCCTTCGGATCTTGGGGATCGGGCTTCGGGGTCTCGCCATCGGACCCTTGACAAAGGTCATGGCGTCCAGGAAGGCGAACTTGGCATGCCGAGGGGTTTGGTTCGGTCTCTAGCGGGATCAGCCTTCACGTCTTCGGTTCCACTCTTCAGTTCCGGGGCCGGGGTTCAACTCCGTGAAGGAGATCTTGGTGATGATCTTGTCGGCTTGAGAGAACATGTAATAGTCTTCCTCCAAATACATATAACAAGCACAGATCCTTAGACACAAGAAGGCCATGTCCCGTTTATACAATATCTCAAACAACTTGTAGACGGGACGACTTGGAGGCAGGGCTCACGCGGGCGGTGAAGACTGCGAGGCAGAGGACGGCGGCTTCGGTCTTACGCAGCATACCAAGGGGCGGCGTGTGTAGAGGAGGCACTGCCGGCCGTGGAAGGCACGCACGGAGGCGGCGACGAGGCGTGGGTTGAGCAGAGACGAGGAGGATACAGCACCTGGGGCGGCAAGACCATGCGGGGATGTGCATAGAGGCGGGGAGCCGGGCTTGGGTGACAGAGGCAGCGGTCGGGCGACGGAGGCGGACGCGGCGGCTCGAAGAGGTGGCCAGAGGCGATCTCCGGCAAGGCCGGGCGCGCAGAGGCGGTGGCGTCCGCTCGCGAGCGAAGGAGGCGAGGCCGAGGCGGCGAGGCGGCGCCGCGGCGGCTTGCAGAGGTGAGGAGGACGGGACCGCGTGGTCGGCGGCGCCTAGGGGAAGCTCGGCGATGGGCGCTGCACAGCCAGGGAGGAGGGGGCGCGGCTCGTGATGCTGTAGATGCGGATGCTGGCGCGGTCCAAGCAGCGTGCGGCTGCGGGCCGGAACAGGGGCGGCTGGGTCGGTGTAAGGCGAGGAGGCGGGGGTTGGTGAGGACAGGGTGGGGAATCGCGTGCGGCCTGGGGAAGCGAGGAAGGTACGGGGCGGTGCCGCGCGATGTAGAGAGGCGAGCGGGAGGAAGAGAGAGCGAGGAGGGGGTCGCGCAAGGGGATCACGATGGAAAAGGGGTGGGCGACGCGGTCTCCCGATCAGAGTGGTGGGGCCGCTAGCGACGGGAGCGTGCGGGAGGGGGTCGCGCGTGGTGCACCTGGGTACCGTGTCGGGAGGGAGTGGCCAGGTGCGGAACGTGTTGTGCACCATGGGGAAGCGTGCGTGTGCGCGGGAGCTGGGTTGGTCGCATGCGGCGGTGTGCCTAGGGTTGAAAATGGTAAGGAAACTTTCCGTCCGTTTTCGAAGAAAAAGAAAATGGAGAGCTAAAAAGCAAACGGAAACGGCATTTTGCAGAAAAATAACAGAAACAGAATATTTTAAACAGAAACGGAAAAGGAAACGGTGGAGCGATTTCTGATGGAAACAGAAACGGTAAGGAAATTCCGAATAAACAAATATGGAAACTTTCCAGAAATATAATCAGCTAAGCCCATGTACGAGATAATACTTTGCATCAGTGATTTCTCTTGCGCTTTTTGAGCCATAGAATATATGAAGGATCTATTTAAGACATACAACTAGCCCAGGCGACATACTAATCAAGCAAGTGTCTTAGCGTTGATGTGAAACTAATTATGTGAACTTGTGTGCTTGTTGAAGTGTTGAATTATGTGTGTTACTTTATATTCAATTGTGGCTTTTCAAAGTTGTGAGATATTCTTTGTCTATTATACGTTACTTTTAGTTTACACACCATGATATTACACCACTATTATATTTCGACGAATGTCCATTTTCGTATGGTATCCGTCCCGTATCCGTACCATATTCATTTCCGATGATTTCCGATTTAGTGTTCATTTCTGGAGTTTTCTATTTCGTTTCCGATTCCGGTAACACCAGAGGAAACGAAAACGATAACGTGTGTTTTCGTCCGTTTCCATTCCGTTTTCAACCCTAGGTGTGTTGCTATGGAGTGGGACCTGATGGCTAGGTAGGATGGCGGTAGGGGAGGTTCTGGGGTTAGGTTTAGGGTTTGGGGTAGATCCGGGTAGGTAGATAGATTAGGGTTTGCGGGTAGGTTTTGTTGGGCCGGGTAGTAGGTAGTCTGGTCGGTTGAACCTCTGGTCTGACTGGCTGGACTGCGTCCCCGATAGAACGGATAATTTAAACATATTTGTTTGTTTTATTTTTAATAAAAGATTTTATAAATAGTTTACAAATAGAACACCGGGGTTTAGATTTGAAATAAAGACGGAGATATTCAGAAAACAAAGATAGGCTTTTCGAAATAGTTTTAGGCTAAATATGCAGGATGACATGACGATGCTCAAATACAATGTGGCATGATGACATGAGCATGCGGTCATGATGATGCGCAAAATACAAACACCAAGCGATTTTCTAGTAGTGATTTTTCCGAGGTGCTACACCATTCTTGTAATCACGAATTTTAGTACTATTGATCAAATTGTAGTAATTAGATTCTATTTTATCTTTAATACCCTTTATTGATAAAATACTTTGATCATATCAAATAGTTTCATACTTATGTTTCCTTCGGTAAACTTCTTTTCACAATTTAAACAATTATATAATGATAATTACCATTTTGTTGAAATACAATAACTCGACTATGTATTTACTTTCAACAATTTCATAAAACACTTTGTATTCATGTAATACACGGTGTTCAAGTTATCTTGCCAAACTTGGCATGATTCATATGTGACAAGAATACAAGTGTCTTTCACATATTATCAATATAACTTTGAATTTAAATAATGGTTTCATTCAAAATGAATATATCATTAAGTTGGGTATTTTCCAAGGCATTTTTATATTTTACAAATGTTCATGCATTATTAATTAGTTTCAAAACAAGTATAATTCACACATAATCAAACAAGATATGAACGCAAATAGAAACCAATCATAAAAGTAGAACAATTGTTTGTTACAAACTCATATGAATAACCGTCTCACGAAGTGTGAGACACACTAATGAAGTTCACATATCCATCGATCAATTACAATAACTATCCAAAACCGTAAACTAAGTGTTAAACGTCGAGGGAGAGTGTCGTTGGCCATCATCATCATGCCCGCCATCAACACGCAACGTCACCTCCTCTCCAGCAAGCACCTCTCATGCAGAAGGACCTGTTTTCAGCAAAACAGAACAAGTGTGAGACCGGGCACATGGCTTAATAGGATTGATAGAATACTCATACCAACAAGTTGCAACTTCTTTTTTGGAAGCTCATTCGAAAAGAACTCTAAGGTTAAGCGTGCTTGGCCTAGAGCAATTCTAGGATGGGTGACCGACCGGGAAGTGGGTACCAAAAGCACGAGTGAGGACAAAGTGCGAGAAAAGACTAGTGTTGGTCTGTGGGGCGCCTAGATATCCTATTAAGCTGCCAGAGTGACACCCGGGCCTGTGGAGTGGACAGGTGTTCCAAAGTGGTATCGAGCCGACCTCTGGTTAAACGGGTGTGCGGGTTAGTGGCGGGACATGTATGATATGCTGTGGCCCGGAGTGGACACGGCATGGCACATGTGCCGGCACTAGACGCACAGACGTGTGCCAAGAGGGAACATTCCTGGGGTGTGCTTGATCGATGATGGCATCGATCTTCTAAAGGGTGGGTGTATGTGAGACCGGGCACATGGCTTAATAGGATTGATAGAATACTCATACTAAGGAGTTGCAACTTCTTTTTCGGAAGCTCATTCGAAAAGAACTCTAAGGTTAAGCATGCTTGGCCTAGAGCAATTCTAGGATGGGTGACCGACCGGCAAGTGTGTACCGGGTGCGCACGAGTGAGGACAAAGTGCGCAGAAAAGACTAGTGTTGGTCTGTGGGGCCAGTCTAGATATCCTATTAAGCTGCCAGGAGTGAAACCCCTCGGGCCCAGGAGTGGACGGGGTGTTACAACAAGTATCAAATATACTTAACACTTCAACATGTGTTTGCAAGATTATAACATTTATAAAATTGTATATCAAATATATACCTTTGTCATTGATAACCTCTCTGACAACGGCTTCAACCATCAAATCCCTGAAATGTGATATGAACTCGTGGAAATCCTGTGTTTCCGCGTCACCTCTCATAATGCAAATCCTGGCAAGTGCTTGGTAGCTTGGTGGCAGCGATCGTAGCAACACGCCAATTGCAAAAGAGTTTGCGAACTAGTTGTCCAGGAAGTATGCAAGACTCATGTATGCATCATATATGCGTACCAAGTCAAGTGAAGAGTTCTCTTCCATCTTTATGGAGAGAAAATCTCCCATCAGCTCATACTCCCATATGTGCACTTGTTCCACAAAATGTGATCTAAGCTGTGCAATAACCGTTCAGGGATTAAGACTTCCCACAATCGGCCACAACCCATCATCCATCCTGAGGCGCATCATCACTGATATGAATGTGGCCATCACACGACGATAGCAGCGGTGATCTCGTTGCTCCTGGGTCTCATGAAAATAGGGCAGCTCCAAATACATCTCGCAGATCATGTAGTCGGCCACGTTGTTCTCGCTAAGGAGATCATGAAGATGCATGACCCACATAGAAAAGTTGGATCCATCTAACATGAGATTTTCTCCTTTTAACCAATCGTCAATAGGGAAGGTAATCTCGGGGAGAACCATTTTTTACATTTATAATTGCAAAATGAATTTAGTCTAAGTTTATAAACAAATGAGTTAATATAATAACTCCACTAAAAACACCTACCCCTGAAGGGTTCTAGTGATTACACGACCCCTTTTCCCCCACATCTCCCCGATCGTCATGGCCATCAATGTGGGTTCTAGATGAAGGAAATATGCCCTGAGAGGCAATAATAAAGTTGTTATTATGTATTCCTTGTATATGATAGATGTTTATTTTGCATTCTATAATTGTATTGATAGGAAACATCAATACATGTGTGTTTAATAAACAAAAAGGGTTCCTAGTTATGCCTCTCTTATAGACTAGCTTGTTGATTAACAAGATGATCAAGGTTTCTTGATCATGGACATTGGATGTTGTTAATAACAAGGTCACAACATTTGTGAAATGATGTGATGAACATTCATCCGAAGCATAGCATTACGATCAAGTCATTATGTTTATATTGCTATAACATCATACGAAGTAGTCTTAGTCCTTAGACCATGAGATCATGTTAATTGCTGACACCAGAAAAGTATCTTGATAACATCAAACATCACACCGCAACAGGGTGACTATAAAGGTGGGTTTAGTGCTATGAAGGTGTTATGTTGAGGCTCATGGATCAAGAGTGGAATTTGTCAATCCCGATGACGAATAGATATACTCTGGGCCCTCTCGGTGATATCACATTAAGATAGCTTGCAAGCAAGTGATGTGATCACTAGAATGTTATATCACGGGAACAAGAAAAGAGTGCATGTCAGTAACGAGATCAAACTAGGTATTTGGATACCGATGATCGAATCTCAGACATGTATTATATCATGAGACAAAGGAATTAAATTACTAGCATAAAGGTTCTCACGATCACAGAAGTCATCGTTGAATGTGCAGGAGTCAGTATGGATCTCCAGGTCCCGCTTCTGATTATTGATCTGAGAGGAGTCTCAATCATGTCTGCATTATTCGCGAACCGTAGGGTGACACACTTAAGGGTTGCCGGACACCATTTAGGAGCACATATGTTCCAGACAAAAGTTTGCAAAGCGCAGGAAATGTTTCGATAGAAACAGGAATTGTTTCGATAGAAACCGGAACTGTTTCGGGTGAAATTGCAGAAAGTGGTTCTGCATGTGATATTGAAATGTTGCAAGGGGTTTTATGTGAATATTTGTTAATTAAAGTAATTAAAAAAATTCTGAATAAAATAAATAAAATAGTTTTATTAAATTGAGAGCTGCATTTAATTTGGTGGAAATTAAATACATGTGAGTGGGATTTTGGGTGGAGGCCATGTTTATGTGAGTGGAAGTTCACCACATGAATGAAGGAGGGGAGGAGTCCCCCCCCCTCATGCTTCGGCTATGGGAGGGGAGGGGTTTCCCTCCCTCCTATATAAAGCCCCCTCTCCCCTCTCACAAAGCACACCTCCTCGTGAAGGATCTCTCTCCCCCTCTAGATATTCCCCCATGGTCTCGGATTAGCGAGATACATGTTCCCGGTGGCCTTGCGTCTGGAAGGAGTTGCTGCTTCCGCTGATCCGCTGGAGCGAGGAGGTGGAGGTTGTCCGGTAGCTTGAACATGTGTGCAAGGACGGATGCGCTGCTGATTTGTGGCGCTCAGACTTCCACACGATCTTGAGATCGGCAAGCGTACGACTACATCAACCACGAGTTCCTACTCGTTAACAAAACTCGTTGTCTTCAAGGGTAAGTTCTCCATGGATGTATGTCCACCCGTTGCTCTGTATCTAGTAGATAGATCTTGGCATATAGTTCTCATCGTAGGAAAAAATTTGTTTTCTATGCTGCGGACCCAACTGTGGTATCAGAGCGTGATCTATGCGTAGGTGCTTTGCACGGGTAGTACACATATGTTTATATGTGGGCGATGATGATCATGTTATTTCATCTTCTATGTATTTTGGATATTGGTGGCATAGTGGGATGAAGCGGCCCGGACAAACCTTACATGTCATCGTACATGAGACCGGTTCCACGACTGACATGCAACTAGTTTTGCATAAGTGGCTAGCGGGTGTCTGTCTCTCCTACTATAGTCAATATCTGATTTACAACGAGTTGCTAATAACTTGGTTATCCTTGTTGTGGTTCATGTTCGTAGGTAAGACCGGTTCTATCTCCGAAATCCCTAAGCCACGTAAAACTTGCAATTGATAAATTAGAGGCGTCTAGTTTAGATCGTTGCTAGGCTAGTGTCTTGATATGGTGTTGTTGTAAGTAGATGTATGATAGATACTCTTACAACTCACTTAACGTGTAAGTTCCATAGACCTTGGCCTTACACACAAAGGAATGATAGAGATCATACCATGATGCAAATGATAGAGATCAAATGCATGGACCGTATCATCTCACTTCACACATTAGATGTTAGCATCTTATATTGCTACTTTGGCACTTTTGGTAGCATTATAAGATGATTCCTCATTTAGATATCAAGATAAAATGTGTTCCTCCTTAAGTATGCACCGTTTTGTGGATCGTGTTTTGAGGCATCACGTGATGATCGGGTATTTTCGACTCTACGCTTTCATACAACGGGTGTAAGACAGTTTTACACACGCGAATACTAAGGTTCTTACTTGGCGAGCCTAGCATGTATGCATGGCCTCGAACACGGACAAAAGGTTAAGCATGAGTCATATAGTTGATATGATGCCCATATAGATGCTCGCCTTTGAAGCTACACCGACTCACGTGATGATCGGACTTGGTATAGTGGATTTGGTTCATGTAATCACCCAAAAGGACACGAGGGATGTCGTTTTTGAGTGGGAGTTCATTAGTAATTTGGATTAGTTGAACTTAATCTATCATAAACTTAGTCTAAATATACTTTACAAATTCTGTTGTAGATGGCACCACCTGCTTTTAATTTCAATGTGTTCATGGAGAAAGAGAAGCTTGCTACGAATGGTAGCAACTTCACCAACTGGGCTATGAATTTGAGGATTCTCCTCACTGCTGCACAAAAGCAATATGTGCTAGAGGCGCCGCTAGGCCCCCCACCAGATCCTAATGCCCCTGACGAGGAAAAGAATGTCTATATAACTCGTCAGGAGGACCACAACTTAGTTCATTGCAGCATACTGTATGGGCTAGAGCCAGAACTTCGAAAACATTTCGAAAATGGCAATGCCTTTGAAACCATGGGAGAATTGAAAATGATTTTCGATACCCATGCTACCATAGAGAGTTATAATGCTTCTGAAAAGTTCTTTAGCTGCATGATGGAGGAGAACAGCTCCGTTAGTGAGCACGTACTCAAAATGTATGGGTACGCCGATAAGCTTGTGTCCTTGGGAATAACGATTCCCATTGATTTAGGCATACATCGTGTTCTCCAATCTCTCCCACCTAGCTACAAGAGCTTCGTGATGAACTATAATATGCAGGGCATGAAGAAGTCTCTTCGAGCTTCACAATGCTTAAGACTGCAGAAGTGGAGATTAGGAAAGAACATCAAGTGTTGATGATCAATAAGACCACCGGTTTCAAGATGGACAAGAAAGGCAAGCAGAAGGGAAAGAAGGGCGGCAAATCTGTTGTCGCGCCTGAAAAGAAACCCCGAGCTGGCCCTAAGTCTGACACCGAGTGTTACTATTGCAAGGGAACTGGCCATTGGAAGCGCAACTGCCCCAAGTATTTGGTGGACAAGAAGGCCGGCAAGGCAAACAAAGGTATATATGACATACATGTTATTGATGTGTACTTGACTAGCACTCACAGTAGCACCTGGGTATTTGATATGGGATCAATTGCTAATATATGTTACTCGGTTTAGGGGTTGCGGAACAAGCGACAACTAGCAAGGGATGAGGTCACGATGCGGGTCGGCAATGGATCAAGAGTTGATTTGACCGCCGTCGGAACGCTGCCTCTCCATATGCCGTCGGGATTAGTTATAAACCTAAATAATTGCTATTTGGTGCCTGCACTGAGCATGAACATTGTATCCGGATCGTGTTTGATGCAAAGTGGTTATTCGTTTAAGTCTGAAAACAATGGTTGTTCGATTTATATGAATAATATCTTTTATGGTCATGCACCTATGTTGAATGGTTTATTTCTGTTGGATCTCGATAGTAGTATTATGCATATTCATAATGTTGATGCTAAAAGGATTAAACTTGATAATGATATATCTGCATATATGTGGCACTACTGTCTAGGTCATATTGGCGTTAAACGCATGAAGAAACTCCATTCTGATGGACTTTTGGAATCACTTGATTTTGAATCATTTGATACATGTGAGCCATGCCTTATGGGCAAGATGACTAGAACGCCGTTTTCCGGTTCAATGGAACGGGCGACAGATTTATTGGAAATCATACATACTGATGTGTGTGGACCAATGAGTGTGTCGGCGTGAGGTGGATATCGTTATTTTGTTACTTTCATGAATGATTTGAGCAAATATGGGTATATCTATTTGATGAAACATAAGTCTGAAACCTTTGAAAAGTTCAAGGAATTTCAGAATGAAGTGGAAAATCATCGTAACAGAAAGATCAAGTTTCTGCGGTCTGACCGTGGAGGAGAGTATCTTAGTTACGAGTTTAGCACACATATGAAAGACTATGGAATAGTTTCACAACTTACGCCTGCCGGAACACCACAACGTAATGGTGTGTCAGAACGTCGTAATCATACTTTATTGGATATGGTTCGATCTATGATGTCTCTGACTGACTTTCCGCTGTCATTTTGGGGTTATGCACTGGAAACCGCTGCATTCACTTTAAATAGGGCACCATCTAAATCCGTTGAAAAGACACCGTATGAATTATGGTTTGGAAACAAACCTAAGCTGTCATTTCTTAAAGTTTGGGGATGTGATGTTTATGTGAAGAAACTTCAACCGGATAAACTCGAACCCAAAGCGGAAAAATGTGTCTTCATAGGATACCCTAAGGAAACGATTGGGTATACCTTCTATCACAGATCCGAGGGCAAGGTTTTTGTTGCCAAGAATGTATCCTTTCTTGAGAAGGAGTTTCTCGTGAAAGGTGTGAATAGTCGGAAGGTAGAACTCGAAGAGGTTATTGAACCTTCTCTTCATGAAATGGCGAGTAGCGCAGCACCGGAAGTTGTTTCGGAGTTGACTTCACCTAATGAAGAGAGAGCTAATGATATTGATCATGAAACTCTGAAAGAGGACACTACTGAACCTCGCGGGTCAAGCAGGACACGTGCAGCTCCTGAACTATACGGCAATCCTGTTATGAATTTCATGATTGATGAAATAGATGACCCTGTGACGTATGAAGAAGCGATGATGAGCCCTGATTCCAACAAATGGCTAGAAGCCATGAAATCCGAGATGGAATCCATGTACGAAAACCAGGTTTGGACCTTGGTGGACTTACCTCACGATCGAAGGGCCGTTGAGAATAAATGGATTTTCAAAAGAAAAACTGATGATGATGGTAATGTGACCATCTATAAGGCTCGACTTGTCGCAAAGGGGTTTCGACAAATTCAAGGAGTTGACTACGATGAGACATTCTCTCCCGTAGCGATGCTAAACTTGGTTAGGATTACGTTAGCAATTGCTGCATATTTCGATTATGAAATATGGCATATGGATGTCAAAACTACGTTCCTCAATGGTAATATTGAAGAAGAGTTGTATATGATACAACCTAAGGGTTTTGTCGATCCTAAGGATGCTGATAAGGTATGGAAGCTTTAGCGATCCATCTATGGACTGAAGTATGCATCCCGGAGTTGGAATCTCTGCTTTGATGAGGTGATCAAAGAGTTTGGATTTGTCCAAACTTATGGAGAGGCTTGTATTTACAAGAAAGTGAGTGGGAGAAATGTGGCATTTCTAATATTATATGTGGATGACATATTACTAATTGGAAATGATATAGATCTTTTAAACAGTGTTAAAAGTTATCTAAACAGCAAATTTTCGATGAAATACCTTGGTGAAGCTTCATATATATTAGGCATTAAAATCTATAGAGATAGATCAAGACGCCTAATTGGGCTATCGCAGAGTACATACCTTGATAAGATATTAAAGAAGTTTAAAATGGACGGAAGTAAGAAGGGGTTCTTACCTATGTTGCAAGGCAAGACATTGAGTAAGACTCAAAGTCCGGCTACGGCGGAAGAAAGAGAGATAATGGATAAGATCCCCTATGCCTCAGCCATAGGCTCTATAATGTATGCCATACTATGTACAAGACCGGATGTGGCACATGCTATTAGTTCAACTAGTAGGTACCAATCTGATCTAGGTTCGGAACACTGGATAGCGGTCAAGAATATCCTTAAGTACTTGAAAAGAACTAAGGATATGTTTCTTGTATACGGAGGTGAAGAAGAGCCACTAAGTGTTATGTCGATGCTAGCTTTGACACTGATCCAGATGACTCTAAGTCTCAATCCGGATATGTATTTATCTTGAATGGAGCAGCAGTTAGTTGGAAGAGCTCCAAACAACCTGTGGTGGCTGGATCAACGACGGAGGCGGAATATGTTGCTGCTTCAGAAGGTGCGCAGGAAGCGGTTTGGATGAAGGAGTTCATAACAGAACTAGGTGTGGTTCCTAGTGCGTTGGACCCAATGGTGATCTATTGTGACAACAATGGAGCCATAGCCAATGCCAAGGAACCAAGGTCTCACAAGAATTCCAAGCATATTAAGCGCCGGTTTCACTCCATCCGCGAGCATGTCAAGGATGGAGATATAAAGATTTGTAAAGTGCACACGGACCTAAATGTAGCAGATCCGTTGACTAAAGTACTCCCTAGGGCAAAACATGATCAACACCAGAACTCCATGGGTGTTAGATTTATCACTATGTAAACTAGATTATTATCTCTAGTGCAAGTGGGAGACTGAAGGAAATATGCCCTGAGAGGCAATAATAAAGTTGTTATTATGTATTCCTTGTATATGATAGATGTTTATTTTGCATGCTATAATTGTATTGATAGGAAACGTCGATACATGTTTGTTTAATAAACAAAAAGGGTTCCTAGTTATGCCTCTCTTATAGACTAGCTTGTTGATTAACAAGATGATTAAGGTTTCCTGATCATGGACATTGGATGTTGTTAATAACAAGGTCACAACATTTGTGAAATGATGTGATGAACATTCATCCGAAATATAGCATTACGATCAAGTCATTATGTTTATATTTCTATAACATCATACGAAGTAGTCTTAGTCCTTATACCATGAGATCATGTTAATTGCTGACACCAGAAAAGTATCTTGATAACATCAAACGTCACACCGTAACAGGGTGACTATAAAGGTGGGTTCAGTGCTATGAAGGTGTTATGTTGAGGCTCATGGATCAAGAGTGGAATTTGTCAATCCCGATGATGGATAGATATACTCTGGGCCCTCTCGGTGATATCACATAAAGATAGCTTGCAAGCAAGTGATGTGATCACTAGAATGTTATATCACGGGAACGAGAAAAGAGTGCATGTCAGTAACAAGATCAAACTAGGTATTTGGATACCGATGATCGAATCTTGGACATGTATTATATCATGAGAAAAAGGGATTAAATTACTAGCATTAAAGGTTCTCACGATCACAGAAGTCATCGTTGAATGTGCAGGAGTCAGTATGGATCTCCAGGTCCCGCTTCTGATTATTAATCTAAGAGGAGTCTCAATCATGTCTGCATTATTCGCGAACCATAGGGTGACACACTTAAGGGTTGTCGGACACCATTTAGGAGCACATATGTTCCAGACAAAAGGTTTGCAAAGCGCAGGAAATGTTTCGATAGAAACAGGAATTGTTTCGATAGAAACCGGAACTGTTTCGGGTGAAATTGCAGAAAGTGGTTCTGCATGTGATATTGAAATGTTGCAAGGGGTTTTATGTGAATGTTTGTTAATTAAAGTAATTAACAAAATTCTGAATAAAATAAATAAAAGAGTTTTATTAAATTGAGAGTTGCATTTAATTTGGTGGAAATTAAATACATGTGAGTGGGATTTTGGGTGGAGGCCATGTTTATGTGAGTGGAGGTTCACCACATGAATGAAGGAGGGGAGGAGTCCCCCCTCATGCACCGTCTATGGGAGGGGAGGGGTCTCCCTCCCTCCTATATAAAGCCCCCCTCTCCCCTCTCACAAAGCACACCTCCTCGTGAAGGATCTCTCTCCCCCTCTAGATATTCCCCCATGGTCTCGGATTAGAGAGATACATGTTCCCGGTGGCCTTGCGTCTGGAAGGAGTTGCTACTTCCGCTGATCCGCTGGAGCAAGGAGGCGGAGGTTGTCCATTAGCTTGAATGTGTGTGCGAGGATGGATGCGCTGCTGATTTGCGACGCTCGGACTTCCACACGATCTTGAGATCGGCAAGCGTACGACTACATCAACCACGAGTTCCTACTCGTTAACAAAACTCGTTGTCTTCGAGGGTAAGTTCTCCATGGATGTATGTCCACCTGTTTCTCTGTATCTAGTAAATAGATCTCGGCGTATAGTTCTCATCGTAGGAAACTTTTTGTTTTCTATGTTGCGGACCCAACACTAGAGTGGACGCCTAAACATCGATCACATCATTCATGCGACTCGTCTTGATCTTTCGACCATCCGTGTTGCGAGGCCATGTCTACACATGCTATGCTCTCCAACTCAACCTTAGTGTATTCGATGTGCAACATGGCTTACACCCACTGTATGTGAACATAGATATGGCTGACTCCTGATCATCATGGCGCTGCCTCATACCGAAGAACATTCTTGGTGGTGCACACTAAGGGGGAACACAATCATTGGTAATTTTTAACAAGGATCATCTTATTAGGATACCTTCGAGTATCTAATACTAGCACACAATAAGATATATAAACAATGACATTTAATATAAATGTGATATGATATGGTCCTTCACGTCGTGATCTTCATCCGGCGTCACCAGATTCCGGTGCCAGGGTTCCGGCGCCGTAGACACCAGGGTACTGGCATCTTTCTGGTGTGGTAGTCTGTCACCTCCATGACTATCTACTACTACTTTGTAGCATAAGGTAAGCACTTTACCTTTGCCACAACCATATCACAAAGCAACACCCCCTGCAAAACAAAGTTAGACGCCTCTACTTTATCTTTTGCATGTTTTACGTGGCTGAATGGGCTTTCACACAAGAACCGTTCTTACCTACGAACTTTCACCACAATGCTGATCGAGTAGTTGTATATCTACACCCCTTTCAGGGACCTCCGTTGCAAATGGCATACCAACTAATGCGAGAGAGACAGACACCCCCCAAAGCCACTTTATACGGTACAAGCCGTATGTCAAGCGTGGACCAGTCTCGCGAATGAACGCGTAAAGTCGGGTGGGGTTTGCTTCATCAAGCATTGCTGTGGTATACACAAGTACACGTGGGAGGGTAACAACTAAAAGATCAATGCCCACACGCTACATCTCGTGTGTTCTACCCGTACTAGCATTACTACGCATAGATCTAGCTCTCATACCACTGTAGGGGTTCGCGTATGAAAACAACAAAATTTTACCCTACGCCCTTGAATGCCTGATGTTGCTAGGACCTATCTATTAGTAATGCAGTAATGGGAGGGGATTTTCACGAACTTACCCTTGAAGACCGAAAAGTGTTGTCCATGCTCATAAGAGTGTGGTTGATGTAGATGAGCCGAAGCCGGCCTTAAGGTCATGATGAAGTCCTTGCACTCCTACGGCTCCAACGACTCCTAGTGCCTCAAGTGCTACGCCTTGCGGAGAGTTACACACATCTGGTGCCTAGCAATGACTACCGCTTCCCCGATCCAACAGCAGTTGCGGAAGTAGAGCTCCTAGATCCCAATCCCGCAGCGCGACGATGCTCCATGGTGAAGATGTCTCTCGTTCATGCAGTCCGAACTTGGGACCATGGTCACGGGAGAGAGAGAGAGAGAGAGAGAGAGAGAGAGAGAGAGAGAGAGAGAGAGAGAGAGAGAGAGAGAGAGAGAGAGAGAGAGAAATATCAATTGGAGGTCTCCCCAAAAGTGAGGAAACCTTTATTGAATATTGTTTGTATTTTCTTGTCAAAATACCCCACTATATATAGGGGGAGGGGAGGTACTACCTCCCTCAAAGTCCCGGGGTGGGACTAAAGGAGGGGAGAGGGGGGAGGTGCGCTGGCCAGCCCTGGTGGACCCTGCGTGGGGGCACTAGGCCCAGACGGCCATCCCCTTCCCCTTTCTCTCCTCTTGCCTTTCCCTCATGGGCCCTTCTCCCTCCGGAATTGCCCCATTAAGCCTTTTTGACCTTTAATTGATTTCTCTTTTATTAAATAATTATGAATAAATGATTAAATCAATATTTAACATTCATTCACATATCATTCAATCTCTGTGGCTATGGAACACCTTCCACCTCCACTCTGGACATCCTTCGGACATACCGAAACCCTTCCGGTTTTCTCTCTTCTCTTCTTCGGTGATTCTACTAATCTTGTAAACACTCTATAAGCATCATCAAGCCATTAAGTGTGATACCCCACGGTTCAGAAACACTCCATACATGGTCGGCACACTCCCGGACCAATGACCGACAGAGCGACCTGGATGGCCATGTGACCCATGTGCATTCCACGAAGATCTTTCGTCGTTTGAACCGTGACTGTCGCGTCTTATTCCTTTTGTGTTGGAAATATGCCCTAGAGACAAATAGTAGTAAGGACTATTATCATATTTCATATAGTTTATGATTAAGTTTTATATCATGCTATAACTGTATTGAGTGGAAACATCAGTACACGTGTGATATACAAAGAACCAGGGGTTCCTAGTGAAACTCTAGTCACTGGTTCATTGGTCAACAGATGATCATGTTTCCTGATCATGTGGCATTTATGCCAGTTGGAAATGGAGTCATCTCATTCTGAGAATGAGATGATGAACCAATACCCAAGCTAAACATCGTGACCCGATCATGTCACGAAGTTCAAGTTATGATGATTAGAAATGGATCCTCGTAGACTATTCCTTAGACCATGAGGCTATATCAATCACTGTCTCCCGGGAGTGCTTAGATAGCATCAAACGCCATCTGGTAATACGGTGGTTATAAAGGTGTGTTCAGGTACTCGGAGGAAACCGTAGAGGCAATATATGTCAAGAGCGGGATTTGTCCGTCCATGTGACGGGAAGATACTCAAAGGGCCCACTCAGAGAAGTTATATCCAATAGCTGCGCAGCATGTGATTTGATCACAGGGATATCACTTGTCGGAACGAGTCAAGTAGAATTTTTCAGTAACGAGATTGAACACGACATGGTGATGTCATTGATCAGATCTCGGGCAATGCAAGTATCGAGAGACAAAGGGAATAAGACACGACTGTCCCGGTTCAAACGACGAAAGATCTTCGTGGAACACACAGGGGTCACATGGCCATCCAGGTCCCTCTGTCGGATCATTGGTGCGGGACTGTCCCGACCATGTCTGGAGTGTTCCTGAACAGTGGGGTATCACGCTTAAGGGCTTGATGATGCTTAGAGAGTGTTTATAGGATCAGTGGAATCACCAAAGAAGAGTAGGGAGAAAACCGGAAGGGTTTCGGTAAGTCCGGAGGATGTCCGAAGTGGAGGTGCAAGGTGTTCCATGGCCACGAAGATTGAATAATGTGTGAATGAATGTTAAATGTTGATTTAATCATTTATTCATAATTATTTAATAAAGAGAAAATCAATTAAAGGTCAAAAAGGCTTAATGGGCTAATTTACGGAGGGAGAGGGCCCATTAGGGAAAGGAGAGAGGGAGAGGGGCCAAGGGGGCTTGCCGGCTAGACCTAGCCCCTGTGCAGGGCCCACTAGGTGGCCGGCGGCCACCCCCTCCCCCCTTCTCTCCTTTAGTCCCACCTCGGGACTTTGAGGGAGGGTGTACCCCCTCCTCCCCCTATATATAGTGGGGTATTTGGCCAAGATAAATACACCAATAATCAATAAAGGTCTCCCCACTTTTGGGAGGACCTCTAATTGATATTTTATCTCTCCCCCTCTCTCTCGTGACCGTGGTCCCAAGTCCGGATCGCATGAGCGAGATATCTTCACCGTGGAGCGCCTGTCGCGTTCTTGGATTTGGATCCGGAGCTCTACTCAAGAATCGCTGCTGGATCGGGGAAGCGGGAGTCATTGTCAGGCACCAGACGTGTGTAACTCCCCGCGAGGTGTCGCACCCAAGGAGTGATGACCCACAAGTATAGGGGGTGTATCGCAGTATTTTCGAGGGAAGTGAAACCCAATTTATTGATTCGACACAAGGGGAGCCAAAGAATATTTATAAGCCTTAACAACTGAGTTGTCAATTCAGCTACACTGAAACAATCTTGCTCACAAAGTTTATCAAGAGCAACAGTTTTGTAGTAGGAATAGTAAAATGCAATGAGTAGCAAAGTAAAGACAGCAGTAACAATAGCGATGCAGTGGGATTCGAAAAGTGCGGTAGGCATAGGGATGGATGGGCCAGGCGTTGCATGGACAAGACAATTCACATAGCAATCAGAACATAGGGCAATTGCAGATAAATAAGATAAAGCATCCAAGTACTAGACAATCCTAGGCATGTGTTCCATATATAGTCATATGTGCTCGCAATGAGAACTTGCACAGCATCTTTTGTCCCGCCAAATTTGCTTGCGGGGCCTCTAGGGAACTACTGGCAATTAAGGTGCTTCTTTTAATAGAGCACCGGAGCAAAGCATTAACACTCCGTGAACACATGTGATCCTCACATCAAAGCCATTCCCTTCCGGTTATCCCGATTTCTGTCACTTCGGGGCCATAGGTTCCGGACAACAACGTGTGTATACAGCTTGTAGATAAGACCATAAATAATACTATCATAATGAATCAATAACAAGTTCGGATCTGAAATCATGGCACTTGGGCCCTAGTGACAAGTATTAAGCACAACAAGTCGCAACAAGTCATAAAGCACTAATAAAACATACTAGGCACCATGCCCTAACAATCTGATGCCATTACATGAACGATCTCATCCAATCCCTACCATCCCCATAGCCTACAGCAGGGGATTACTCACTCATAGATGGGGGAAACATGGATGGTTGATGGAGAAGCGATGGTGATGACGATGGCGATGATCTCCTCCAATTCCCTGTCCTGGCAGGGTGCCAGAACGGAGTTTCTGGTGTTGTTTCGTAGAATCTGGTGGTGGCGACGGAGCGGAACTCCTTCTGCAAAAACGTCGAACCCCCCGAAATTTTTAGGTCAGGAGGCTCCTTATAGGCGAAGAGGGAGACCGAGGGGGTGCCTGGGGCCACCACACCATGCCCTGGCGCGGCCAGGCCTAGCAGTGCAGCCGGCCCCTGTCCCTCCTCCGTCTCGTATTCTGGCTCCTGGAGTCTTCTAGAAAAATAGGCACTTTGGCTTTTGTCCCGTCCAATTACGAGAATATTCATTTTCTGACTTTCCTAGAACTAAAAACAGCAGAAAACAGGCAGCTGGCACTGTGGCTCTTGTTAATAGGTTAGTCCAAGAAATCATATGAAAAGTACTCCAAAGTGTGGACAAAACACAAGAAAGGAGATAAAACCAAGCATGGAACATCAAAAATTATAGATACATTTGCAATGTATCAACATCCCCAAGCTTAACTCCTACTCGTCCTCGAGTAGGTAAGTGATAAAAAGAAAGAATAATTTTTGAGGTGACATGCACCATCAAAGACTTACCAAAGTACTTGTAAAACATTCAAAGCTGGGATCATAGTACTTTAATCATAACATGAAAGACAAAGTTCTAGCAATAAGACAAAGAAACTATGATGCAACATGAAAAGGCACAAACAAAATATTCATGAATAACAATGCTTTGCAAGACGTTTGTTTGTTTCACATAAAGAAAACATAGCATAGTAGTATTCAGCTTGTCCTTCATAGAGTAGCAAATATAAATGCATAGGACACCTTCAAAGTTCATAAGAGTGACTATATACAAATAGTTTAAAACATGCAATATCAAGTTATGCATCAATCAACTAGTCTTGGGACAATGCACATAGAACTAAGAATGGCCACTATGCTCTCAAAGTAAGTGCATAAAGATAGAAGGTGGAGACTCAATATAATGGTGGAAGAAAGGCCTTCATAGAAGGAAGTAGGGATTCAAGTCTCATAAAGAGCTTCCAAAAATTATGGTACTTAATAGCTTTCAGCTCTCATTGCCCCTATCATAAGCATCTTGAAGTGATTAAGGTTAAAGTGAACAAACTATGGTGTACATGCTTGACGAAGTATAAGTTAGGAATATCATGTCCCTTGAATACGAGGGTCGCTCCTCATGCTACTCAAGTTTAGTCACCGGTAAGTTCTTGTCATCGTAAGTACATGTGTATCATAGAGAACCGCCAACGGGGTACCCCTTGCCCGATGATACGGAAGAATCCCCATATCAAAATGACAAGGCAAGCAGACAACGAGCATCTGAGCAATCTTCTTATTTACCATGGGAATAAGGTGCTTTTTTCTCTCTTTCCTCTTTTCGTATATCTCTTTTTTTTCTTTTTTTCTCAATATCGGACTCTTTTTTTTATAAGAAGAATGCTTCATGGACAGCTCATTATGGTTACGCTGCAGGTTTCCACCATGTCAGCATGGATTAGACCAATGACCGGTGTTTCTCTAACACATATACATAACTCCATGGACTTACAATCTCCCCTTTCATTTCACACCGACGACATCCATATACAAAAGAGCATGATATCAACTAAGTACAAGTACCAAGTGCAATGTTGAAAGCGTTCCCCATGAAAGCATGGTTCTGCTAATCCCCAACAAATAAGTGCAAGCATATACAACATAGACGACACAATGGTTCAAGTTTATTAAGGGCAAGAAAAGTAAAGTGTGCCATCAAGTTCGTGAGAGCTTTAATCACTAGTTTTCTCATAACAATTTTAGTTTGGAAGATAAACAAAAGCATGAATATACTTGGAATAGCATAATATAGTAGGTAGGTATGGTGGACTCTTTGGAATAACTTGGTTTAGGGAGTTGGATGCATGAGTGGAACTCATACTTGGTTGTGGTGGCTAGCAAAAGACTAGGAGCGACAAACTAAGAGAGCAATAATGGCCATAATCATGCAGAGAGACAAAACATCATTAATCAAAGCATAAAGTGATACTACAAGTTGAAAACTAAAGGATCATAAAGGCTATGGTGACTTGAGATAGTCATAACATGGTGTGAGCATGCGCCAAGTCAACCCAAATAAAGCATCAAAGGAGAATACCACTATACTATGCTTTAATATGCGAAAACAATGCATGATTCATCCAACACACATTAAGCAATCTCAATTGTTTATAACAAGTCATGCTAAAGCAAATAATACTTAGCATAAAGCCAAAACAATATCAAGCATGGCATGACAAAGCATAGGCCACAGTCAAAAACAAACTCTCTTTACCACTTAAGCATGAGCTTTCCTACTCATTTCCAAACCAAACCAAACCATTTGCAAACCAATGTATGAAAGAGGGGCTCCAACCAATTTATTCAGAAAACTAAGAAAACAAAAGCAAATGAAAAACCAAAACAAAAACGAAAAAGAAGACGCTCCAACAAAAACAGAATTGTGCATGAAACAATAAAAATGAAGCGTTTGGAAGAAACCTTGGATTTTTATTGATGAAGAAGGGGATGCCTTGGGAATCCCCAAGCTTTGACGCTTATACTTCTTGGATATTTCTTGGGGTGACATGCGTGGCATCCCCAAGCTTGATCTTTAGTCCATCCTTCATCTCATTACTCATTTCTTCCATACACCTGAAATTTTTCCTTCATATAAAACTTCACACAATCTTTATTAGCAACATTAGTGCACTCAAGATAAATAAGTCTTAAGGTTCAGTTCTAACACCAATAAACTTCCATTAGAACACTAGCTACTGAAGAACTTCCCACAAAAAGCTCAATTCCCCAAAAGAACTCAAAAAGGAACCAACAAGAAGCAAATGCAGAAAATGGCAGAAATCTGTCAAAACAGACCAGCAGGTAAAGACGAATTTTTTCAAAGACCTTCTGTTGATCAAATCAAAAAGTGTTGAACTAACGAAAGTTAGATAACAACCTGGGGCAGAAGCACAAAAATACACGCCTCAAAAGGACGTGCAGATATTTTACACGAATTTTTACGGTAAAGCACAGAAATCTGTTTCGGGACAGCAACTTTCCCAAGAACTACTTCTCTCTCATTAGAGGCTACTATTGGCACAAAAAGAAAATAAAAAGGATAAGGAGCGGTTATTACTGAAGTAATAACTTCCAAGACTCATCTAAAAGTTTTGGGTTATCTCCCAATAAGTACTTTTCTTTAACGCCTTTAAGTTAAGCAAAAGCAAAAACTAAAAATGGATAGAATAGAAGTAAGCGGAGATAATCATGGAGAAAACATTGTTTTTTTCAATGAAATCCTTTTGTTAACAAGGTTGATCAGGTCTTGTTACCAAAACAATTTCATATGAGACAAAACTTTGTATTCCACTAATGATTATGTTACCTCAACCTTGATAGCAACGGTCCCAATCATAATAGCTTCAAACTTTTCTCTTGGTATGGGACAATATATTTCTCCAACTTGAATGCCCTCAACATGTTCAATTGAATTCAAAACCATAAGTCCTATCAATCTTCTTGGGGAAATAGATAGTATGTTCCTTGTCATTGACATTGAAGGTCACCTTCCCTTGATTATAATTAATAACAGCTCCTGCAGTATTTAAGAAAAAGTCTCCCAAGAATAATAGACATATTATCATCATCAGGCATGATAGTTTGAGAGGATGCTCTCGTAAGAAATATGAATTAAAGTAAAAGAGATCATCAAGAAGCAAATTCAAAACACATTTAAGTTTAACCCACTTCCTGTGCATAGGAATCATGTAAGCAAATAAATTCACAAAGAACAAAGTGACAGGCATAGCAAGATAAAACAAGAGTAACTTCAAAACTTTCAGCACATAGAGAGGTGTTTCAATACCATGAAAACTTCTACACCCATATTTTCCTCTCTCATAATAATTTTCAGTAGCCTCATGAATAAACTCAACAATATAACTATCACATAAAGCATGCTTTTCATGATCTACAAGCACTAGAGCTTTATCATAAACATCTTCAAAAGAATCCTCAGGAACATAACATTCATCCTCCTTTAGTAAGCATGGGGGACAATCAAATAATGTAAGGGATAAAGAGTTACTCTCATTAGAAGGTAGGCATGGGTAGCTAATCCATTCTTCCTCCTTTTGTTCATCACTCTCCTCCTCTTTTTCATCTAATGAGATTTCAGGTTCATCAATTTCTTCTTCCATAGGATCCTTCAAGGCATTAGTCTCTTCCATTTGTGGAAAGCATATATTAAAATATTTAAGAATATAGCCATTTTCATCCTTGTAATTATCAAAGCAAAATTTAAGTACACCATAAACCTCATATTTGTAAGGTGAATCGTCAATATTTTCAAAAAAAATAGCAAGTTCAAAAGCACCCTTCCAAGCAATAAATTCTTCAATTTGTTCTGCATCATAAAAGTCATAAATTCCTTTAGCATAAGAAGATATGGTATCATTATCATTATACTCACATTGAAAAGGGAGGTGTTTATACCTCTTTCTGCAACAAGATTCATCACAACAATAAGTAACATTATAAGTAGAGCACACGATTCTAGCAATGGTATACAATCTATCAATTTGTTCCCATAAGTGTTTCCCTTTTTGTGACAAGCGGTGTTCCTTATAATAATATTTTTGATCTTCCGTGAACCCACCTTGCCAATAAGCTTCAGTTTCAAAGAAACCAACCATTGACAACAAGCATGATAAGGCAAGAATAAACTTAGCTTGAACAATAGTGATTCCAAGTGGACTTGATAAATAAAGCTATGCTCCCCGGCAACGGTGCCAGAAAATAGTCTTAATGACCCACAAGTATAGGGAGTGTATCGCAGTATTTTCGAGGGAAGTGAAACCCAATTTATTGATTCGACACAAGGGGAGCCAAAGAATATTTATAAGCCTCAACAACTGAGTTGTCAATTCAGCTGCACCTGGAAACAATCTTGTTCACAGGAGTTTATCAGTAGCAACAGTTTTGTAGTAGGAATAGTAAAGTAACAGCAGTAGCAAAGTAAAGACAACAGTAACAATAGCGATGAACAAGGGATTCGAAAAGTGCGGTAGGCATAGGGATGGATGGACGGGCGTTGCATGGACAAGACAATTCACATAGCAATCAGAACATAGGGAAATTGCAGATAAATAAGATAAAGCATCCAAGTACTAGACAATCCTAGGCATGTGTTCCATATATAGTCATACGTGCTCACAATGAGAACTTGCACAACATCTTTTGTCCTGCCAGCCCGTTTGCAGCGGGGGCTCTAGGGAACTACTGGAAATTAAGGTGATCCTTTTAATAGAGCAACGGAGCAAAGCATTAACACTCCGTGAACACATGTGATCCTCACATCAAAGCCATTCCCTTCCGGTTATCCCGATTTCTGTCACTTCGGGGCCATAGGTTCCGGACAACAACGTGTGTATACAGCTTGTAGATAAGACCATAAACAATACTATCATAATGAATCAATAACAAGTTCATATCTGAAATCATGGCATTCGGGCCCTAGTGACAAGCATTAAGAACAACAAGTCGCAACAAAGTCATAAAGCACTAATAAAACATACTAGGCACCATGCCCTAACAATCTGATGCCATTACATGAATGATCTCATCCAATCCCTACCATCCCCATAGCCTACAGCAGGGGATTACTCACTCATAGATGGGGAAACATGGATGGTCGATGGAGAAGCGATGGTGATGATGATGGCGATGATCTCCTCCAATTCCTCGTCCCGGTAGGGTGCCAGAATGGAGTTTCTGGTGCTGTTTCGTGGAATCTGGTGGTGGCGGCGGAGCGGAACTCCTTCTAGAAAAACGTCGAACCCCCCGAAGTTTTTAGGTGAGGAGGCTCCTTATAGGCGAAGAGGGAGACCGAGGGGGTGCCTGGGGCCACCACACCATGCCCTGGCGCGGCCAGGCCCAGCCCGCGCCTTGGGGAGTGTGGCCAGCCCCTGGCCCTCCTCCGTCTCGTATTCTGGCTCCTGGAGTCTTCTGGAAAAATAGGCACTTTGGCTTTTGTCCCGTCCAATTACGAGAATATTCATTTTCTGACTTTCCTGGAACCAAAAATAGCAGAAAATAGGGAGCTGGCACTGTGGCTCTTGTTAATAGGTTAGTCCAAGAAATCATATGAAAAGTACTCCAAAGTGTGGACAAAACACAAGAAAGGAGATAAAACCAAGCATGGAACATCAAAAATTATAAATACATTTGCAATGTATCAAGGAGCGCAAGGACTTCATCACGATCTTGAGGTCGGCTTCGGCTCGTCTACATCAACCATGCTCTCCTGAGCGTTGACAACGCTTTTCGGTCTTCAAGGGTAAGTTCGCAAAAATCCCCTCCCGTTACCATATTACTAATAGATAGGTCCTGGTAGCTTCAGGGGTTCAGGGACGTAGGGTAAAATTTTATTGTTTTCATGCGCGGAACCCCTACAGTGGTATCAGAGCTAGATCTATGCGTAGTAATACTAGTACGGGTAGAGCACACGAGATGTAGCGTGTGGGCATTGATCTTTTAGTTGTTACCCTCCCACATGTACTTGTGCATACCGCAGTAATGCTTGATGAAGCGGCCCCCAACCGACTTTACGCATTCATTCACGAGACTGGTCCACGCTTGACATACGGCTTGTACCGTATAAAGTGGCTTAGGGGGGTGTCTGTCTCTCTCGCATTAGTTGGTATGCCATTTGCAACGGAGGGCCCCGAAAGGGGTGTAGTAGAGACAACTACTTGATCGGTGTTGTGCTGAAAGTTCGTAGGTAAGAACGGTTCTTGTGCGAAAGCCCATTCAGCCACGTAAAACATGCAAAGATAAAGTAGAGGCGTCTAACTTTGTTTTGCAGGGGGCGTTGCTTTGTGATATGGTTGTGGCAAAGGTAAAGTGATTACCTTTTGTTACGTAGTAGTAGATAGTCACGGAGGTGACGGGCTACCACGCCGGAATGACACCGGTACCCTGGTGTCTACGGTGCCAGTACCCTGGCGCCGGAACCCGGTGACGGCGGATGGAGATCGCGACGTGAAGGACCATATCACATAGCATTTACATTCAATGTTATTGTTTGTATGTCTTATTGTGTGCTAGTATTAGATACTCGACAGGTAGCCTAATAAGATTATCCCTATTAAAATTACCAACGATTGTGTTCCCCCTTAGTGTGCACCACCAAGAAAGTTCTTCGGTATGAGGCAGGCCGTGATGATCGGGTGTCAGACATATCTACGTTCGCATATAGTGGGTGTAAGCCATGTTGCACAACGAATACACTAAGGTTGAGTTGGCGAGCCTAGAATGTACAGACATGGCCTCGAAACACGGATGGTCGAAAGATCGAGCACGAGTCGCATGAATGATGTGACCGACGTTTAGCATCCACCCTTGAACCCACATTGATGGTTGTGATGATCGGGGGAGATGTGGCTGATAGGGGTCGTGTTATCACTAGGAACCCTTCTGGGGATAGGTGTTTCTGAGTGGAGTTATCATTAACTCATTTAATTATAAACTTAGTCTAAATTCCTTTTGCAATTATAAATGTAGATGGCTCACCGTGAAGCTTACTTTGTCATTGAGGATTGGGTAAAGGGGCATAAACTTAGACTTGATGGGTCCAACTTCCCTAGTTGGCTTGTGCGCCTAAATGATCTCCTTACTAGGAATCATGTGGTAGACTACATACACCGCACCATGGATTTGACTGAGCCAGACTACTATGAGACCCCACAAGAGCTGGCAGACCGCCACTATCGTCAAGAGATGTCCACCTACATTTAGATAATAATGTGTTACGGGATGGTGGATGAACTACATCCGCTCATGGGTGATCTTGACCCATATTCGATGGTGGATCAGCTGAGAGCAAAGTTCATAGGCCACGTGTGCATGTGGAAGCACGAGATGCTTGGAGAGTTCCTTTCCATACAGATGGAGGAGCACACATGTCTGAAGGGTCACTTGGAGCGCATGCTTGATGCACACACAAGACTGGTTCACTTCCTGGGTTATTGGATGGCTGATCCATTTGCGATAGACGTACTGCTTCGGTCATTACCTCCTAGCTACAAAGGACATGTCCGGAGTAGCATCATGAGTGGTGATACAAAAGCATTGGATTTCCATGAGTTCATATTACATTTCAAGAACGTAAAGGTTGAACCAATCACCGGAGAGGTCATCGATGACAAAGGTATATATTTGATATACAGTTATAGAAATGTTATAATCTTGCAAACACATTTGCAGTGTTAAGTATATCTGATAGTTATTCTGTATTGCTGAAAACAGGTCCTTCTGCATGAGAGGTGCTTGCTGGAGAGGAGGTGACGTTGTGTGTTGATGGCGAGCATGATGATGATGGCCGACGACACTCTCCCTTGACATTTATCATTTAGTTTATGTTTTAGGATGATTATTGTAATCAAGAGATTGTGAACTTCTTTAGTGTGTCTCACACTTCGTGAGACGGTTATTCATATGAGTTTGTAACAAACAGTTGTTCCACTTTTATGAATGATTTCTATTAGTGTTCATATCTTGTTTGATTATGTGTGAATTATCCTTATTGTTTGAAACTAATTGATAATGCATGAACATTTGTAAAACATTAAAATGCCTTGTTTAAAATACCCAACTTAAATGATAGTTCATTAATGAATGAAAACCATTGTTTAAATTCAAAGTTATGTGATAATATGTGAAAGTCATTCGATTTATTATCACATATAAATCATGCCTAAGTTCGGCAAATTAACTTGAACACCGTGTATTACTTGAATACAAAGTGTTTAAAGAATTGTTAAAAGTAAATACATATTCGATGTATTGTGTTTTAACGAAAATGGTAATTATCATTAAATGATTGTTTAAATGTGTAAAGTAGTTTACCAAAGGAAACATGAATATGAAACTATTTGATTTGATCAAAGTGTTTCATCTACAAAGGGTATAAATATAAAAGAGAATCCAATTACTATGATTTGATCAATAGTAATGAAATTCGAATTTATAAGAATGGCATAAAAGAAATTGTGGAATGCAATGCATTATGAAATGTCAAAATGCAAAGCATCACAATGTGATATTAGATATCAAAGGGGTTGAATAGAAGGCACCAAATAAATCATTGTAGTGTAGATGTAGAAACCATTAGTTAGAAATAGTTAGCACTCAATTAGAATTTAAAGTGAACCATTTGAATTCGTGAAAGTTTTGTGGTTATTCGATATAACCAAAACAATAGTGAATAAGTTCTTGTAGAGTATTCATTGGAAACTTTGAATACGGAATCCATAGCTGAAACCAAAAGGAAAGCAAGATTCATATTGCTTTGATTTTGGTACAATTTTGAGAAAGCTCACTTTTAGTGATGTTTCTCAATTATGAAGAAAATGGAAATTGGTGAAAAACACGATGAGTATTCAAAACCCTGCATCAGAGTGTTGAGAAGCGCAATGGACAACGTTCCTAAACGATTCTCTTCACAAAGGAAAGAATCAATGATATTGATCATTGTGTTTTCCCCACTGGTGTTTTCACTACATGAAGTAGGATTCAAAATGTAAATCCATATCTAGTATGGAGATATTTGTGAATCATTTGTCATGATTCCTGGAATATGACATACCTATGAACTACTAAGGAAATAATGGTAAACTAGAATTATGAGAAATCCTGAAAGAAAACTTCTCTTGAGATTAGAAAACAATTCATTGCTGAATCTCACAAGTAAAAAGGGGTTACTTGAATTTTCCCAAATGACTGCAAAGCCATAGTAGGAAAGAGGGGTAAATGACAAAATCACAATTTGTCAAGTATTTGATGAATTCATATGAATTTGATTCATGCGTGCTAAATGTCTAATGGATTTAAAACTAGTAAAGTACTAGTATCTCATAGTAAATCTCCAAGTTTGACATTTGATCAAAGAATTTTGAAGTTATTCAAAATAGTGAATGGATATGAAATTTGCATAAAATTGAGTGGGAGCTATGAAACTCTTCCTGAAACAATATGTGATTGACATATTTTTGAATGGAGCAATATAAGTCTCAAATTCAAATATGTAGGAACATATTTTGAGTGGGAGCTTATAGGAGTAATTCTTAAGTATGTTAAGAATGAAAGCGCAAATACTTATAAATAAAGATGTAGAAGTTTATAATAGGTGTATTATGATATTATGTAGTATTCCTTAAGGGATTCTGAAAGGGGTTCCAGAATAGCACTTAATTAAGGAACGGGTCCTTAATAACTCAAATTAGGAATAGCATTAAGTTTAATATCAATGGTTGAAAGAAAGAAAAGGATGATCGTCATCCACTATGTTAAGATATAGGTTCTATCTTAGTAAACCATGATAATAACTTAGCATAATATGTGATCCAAATAAGGAACGTTTAAAAGTGATTAAATTCGAATCACAGAACATTGAGCTGAATTTGTCCGCAGTGTCTAGTAGAGAACTGTAGACATGTTTTCAAAATCCATAAAGGATGACATATCTTAAAGCATAAAGGGTTATGTTATAAGGTAATATGTTGGAAACTCCCATATATATACCGATTAAAGTCAAGTAGGAAGCAAGGTGAACAAAAACATCGAAAGTTGCACAGAGTGCACTAGTGTTTCGATGAATACATTTATAATAATAGATAAGGGTACCATCTAAAGTGTTGTATAATGTTATGGTGGGGCTAGTTCGCTTTTAACGTAGAATGATGTGTCCCAGGGCACAGTGCCCATGAGAAAGCCCTCGAGGTTGATCTAACGTCATTGTAGGCTCCTAGAATCAGGCCTCGTTCTGCTACCATAGCGACGATGCATACACACGGATGCTATCATGTGATGATAAAGTATTAATGTCAATCAGGGTGACATTAGTAAGTTGCAAAGGATTTGGGACTGTAAAGTATAGACCCAAGACTCAACCTCTTCCATGAGCAAGCATGTTCAGGGTACCGGTTATATGGTGCCAATGATTGAGAACAAATGCAGCTAGTGTATTTATACTCTAGTGCAAGTGGGAGACTGTTGGAAATATGCCCTAGAGACAAATAGTAGTAAGGACTATTATCATATTTCATATAGTTTATGATTAAGTTTTATATCATGCTATAACTGTATTGAGTGGAAACATCAATACACGTGTGATATACAAACAACCAGGGGTTCCCAGTGAAACTCTAGTCACTGGTTCATTGGTCAACAGATGATCATGTTTCCTGATCATGTGGCATTTATGCCAGTTGGAAATGGAGTCATTCTCATTGAGAATGAGATGATGAACCAATACCCAAGCTAAACATCGTGACCCGATCATGTCATGAAGTTCAAGTTACGATGATTAGAAATGGATCCTCGTAGACTATTCCTTAGACCGTGAGGCTATATCAATCACTGTCTCCCGAGAGTGCTTAGATAGCATCAAACGCCATCTGGTAATATGGTGGTTATAAAGGTGTGTTTAGGTACTCGAAGGAAACCGTAGAGGCAATATATGTCAAGAGTGGGATTTGTTCGTCCATGTGACGGGAAGATACTCAAAGGGCCCACTCGGAGAAGTTATATCCAATAGAAGCGCAGCGTGTGATTTGATCACGGCGATATCACTTGTCGGAACGAGTCAAGTAGCACTGCTCAGTAACGAGATTGAACACGACATGGTGATGTCATTGATCAGATCTCGGGCAATGCAAGTATCAAGAGACAAAGGGAATAAGACACGACTGTCCCGGTTTAAACGACGAAAGATCTTCGTGGAACGCACATGGGTCACATGGCCATCTAGGTCCCTCTGTCGATCATTGGTGCGGGAGTGTCCCAACCATGTCTGGAGTGTTCCCGAACCGTGGGGTATCCCGCTTAGGGGCTTGATGATGCTTAGAGAGTGTTTATAGGATCGGTGGAATCACCAAAGAAGAGTAGGGAGAAAACCATAAGGGTTTCAGTAAGTCTGGAGGATGTCCGGAGTGGAGGTGGAAGGTGTTCCATGGCCACGGAGATTGAATAATGTGTGAATGAATGTTAAATGTTGATTTAATCATTTATTCATAATTATTTAATAAATAGAAAATCAATTAAAGGTCAAAAAGGCTTAATGGGCCAATTTCTAGAGGGAGAGGGCCCATTAGGGAAAGGAGAGAGGGAGAGGGGCCAAGGGGGCTGGCCGGCTGGGCCTAGCCCCCCCCCCCCCCCACGCGGGGCCCACTAGGTGGTCGGCGGCCACCCCCTCCCTGCTCCTCTCCTTTAGTCCCACCCCGGGACTTTGAGGGAGGGTGTACCCCCTCCTCCCCCTATATATAGTGGGGTATTTGGCCAATATAAATACACCAATAATCAATAAAGGTCTTCCCACTTTTGGGAGGACCTCTAATTGATATTTTCTCTCTCCCCCTCTCTCTCATGACCATGGTCCCAAGTCTGGACTACGCGAGCGTGAGATATCTTCACCGCAGAGCGCCGTCGCGCTGCGGGATTCGGATCCGGGAGCTCTACTTCCGCAACTGCTGCTGGATCGGGGAAGCGGGAGTCATAGTCAGGCACCGGACGTGTGTAACTCTCTGCGAGGTGTCGCTCTTGAGGCACTCAAGTCGTTGGAGCCAAGGAGCGCAAGAACTTCATCATGACCTTGAGGTCGGCTTCGGCTCATCTACATCAACCACGCTCTCCTGAGCGTTGATAACGCTTTTCGGTCTTCAAGGGTAAGTTCGCGAAAAGCCCCTCCCATTACTGTATTACTAATAGATAGGTCCTGGCAGCTTTAGGGGTTCAGGGGCATAGGGTAAAATTTTATTGTTTTCATGCGCGGAACCCCTACATTTTGTCTCTTGATACTTGCATTGCCCGAGATCTGATCAATGACATCACCATGTCGTGTTCAATATCATTGTCGAACAATGCTACTTGAATTGTTTCGACAAGTGATATCCTTGTGATCAAATCACACGCTGCGTAGCTATTGGATAAAACTTCTTCGAGTGGGCCCTTGAGTATCTTTCCATCGCGCAGATAGACAAATCCCGCTCTTGACATATATTGCCTCTATGGTTCCTCCGAATACCTGAACACACCTTTATGATCACTCTGTCATAAGTGACGTTTGATGCTATCTAAGCATTCTCGGGAGACAGTGATTGATATAGGCTCACGGTCTAAGGAATAGTCTACTAGGTCTATTCTAATCATCATAACTTTAACTTCATGACATGATCGGGTCATGATGTTTAGGTTGGGTATTGGTTCCTCATCTCATTCTTAGAATGAGTTGTCTCCATTTCCAACTAGCATAAATGCCACATGATCAGGAAACCTTGATCATCTATTGACCAATGAACCAGTGCCTAGAGTTTCATCGGGAACCTCTGGTTGTTTATATATCACACGTGTATTGATGTTTCCTTTTAATACAGTTATAGCATGATACAAAACTTAATCATAAACTTTATGAAATATGATAATAGTCCTTATAACTATTTGTCTCTAGGGCATATTTCCAACAAGTAGTTCATGTTTATGTTTGCAAAACACTGATATCAAAAGATCAGTGTTGTTCTATTTGTGTTGGACCTATGTATTTGTGCTGGACCAATCTATGTATGTTGTTCTAAGTATGTCGCAAAACTCCGTAAGACATATTCAGTTGTTATATGTCTGAGACTATGTTGAATGCTTCTCTACTGATATTCAGTTGGTATTTGTCCTCATAGTAAGCATTTCATAATATGGTTCAACCTTACTTTATTCAACAAGCATATATATGATATGTTCCATGGAATTGAACCAAAGCATTTCATAATATGGTTCAACCTTTGTTGGGGATATGCCTAATGGGTACCCTCATAGCATGTCACCAATCCGCCTAACCCGGGTGGCCCATAGTTGGTAGCAAGGCCTATGGCCTATTGGGCAGCCCAGTTAGACGGATCTAGAAGGGAGGCCCATGCCGTATAAAGGAAGGCTACGCAGGAGTCACCGACATACTTGGAGCCTTGGAGTACAAGACACGGAATACTAGTTCGTATTAGTGTAGGACTCTTTACCTTGTCCGGCAAGGACCTTTCCCTATAAACCCTAGATCTTGGCGCTTTATAAGTCGGCCTGTGGGAGCCTTTAGGGCACAACCTCTTAGATTGCTACGTACAACGTGCAACACATCGCACAGCGAACCTATCTCTGTAACTCGGGGTATTGCCATTATAGTGATTTATAGTAGGAGTAGAGTTCCGCCACCGTTGTGGGACTTGAACCTGGGTAAACTGTGTTACCTCGTACCCGCCAACTCTCCACCTTACCCCACGTCTCTAAACACGCATTGTGAGGACCCCTCCATGGTTTACTCGTCGGCAATACCACGACAGTTGGCGCCCATCGTGGGGCAAGAGGCGCTTCGATCTCTACACCGGGCAAGGTCCAATCTCTTCACAGGAATCAGCAACACCGTAGCCATCGGACGTGTTCTCTTCTCCGACAACATCCCAGTCGTCCCCCTAGATGAGTTCTAGGTGCCGGCGAAGAGGAACCCTACGCACTTCTCTATCATCCCCTTCGGAGAAATCCACATATTCATCAGCGAAACCGACTCGGGTCCTAGACCCCAGGAAGTCGGAAACTCGTGAAGCCCCGCATAGACCTCCTATGAGCAGGACACGTTCGCGGAAGAATCTGGGCTATACCTCTCCTTGGAGTATGGTGGCTTGGATCAAGAAAATTCAAGGCCCACCCAAACCGCCCTTGTGCTAGATATAAAGGTGGAAGGACCCCGCAAATCCGCTGGGCTTCGCCAAGCGTTTGAGATGCGCAGGTCACACTTTGTCGGTGTAGTAACCATCTTCGATCTGGCTAGATGCGTTCAAAGGGATGGAGAACCTCCCCGCGAATACCTCGCCAGATGGATGAGGGTGAGGGAAACCCTAGAGGGCGATCGCGCCGATGATCTCGTATACCCCATCGTAGAAGGGCTCACACCCGAAACACTCCTCCGGCATACCCTTCGAAGGCGGCAGGCCGCGGGTCCTCTCACCCTTGGTGAGATGGTTTCCATCGTCAACGAATACGCGGAGGCTACCGAAGAGGCCGAAACGGCAATCGCCGTCGTAGCCGGAGGAGGAAACAATAACAACGGCCCGCCTCCATCACCCTCCATGTCCGCCATCATCAGCACCAAAGCCAACTCCGACTCCATCCTTGACGCGCTTTACACTGACATCAATATGGATGGCGGTGTCTTAGACGCTAACTCGGAGGAATACGATGCTGTTATGAGGGAAATTGAGCAGGAGATAGAGAAGGAGTAGCGCATCGAGAAGGCCAACACTTCTCACCAGGTGCTAGTTGCCCTTGGGAGCGTAATGGAAGAAGACAGACAGGAACCAGAACGTGAGAGAGCTCCGCCCATGCTAGCGGTTACCATAGCAGCAGCAGCCATGAAGGCCGCCAAGCCTCCGGCTCCGGCCAAGGCCATGCCTCCTTCGGTTATCCGCCCGCAGCCGGCGTAGGAACTCACCACAGCCCCTAGTACTGCCCGACAATCAAATCAACCACCAATGCCACCGTCAACGTCTGAAGTTGGCAACCCTTTGGCTACTCCCGCCGACAAGCCAATCTACGGCCCCCTCCTCATCGAGCCTATCACCATCGCCCATATCTGGAGTGTTACGGAGCTTGATGAGAAGCACGCAACAATCTTGGTGGAGGCCAAGTGCATTGCAGAGCAGGGCGCTAACCTGGATGAAGACATGGCTAAGGCGCAGCAATCCATCAAAGCGACAAGAGCTATGGAGGCTGAATACAAGCAATTGTTGTTAAAGCAAAAGGCAAAGAAAGTGCCAGCTCATGTCGTCGAAGATCCCAGCATTCGGTGGAGGTTGGGATATGACGGATCTAAGCTGACAAAAGCCACCCCGTACATTAATTCAGAAGGGAGGCAAGTTATGCCAACTCCCGCCCTCAACATCACCGTCACCAAGACCCTCCTAGAACAGGACAGGTCACCAGAAGCAGTTGCTCAGGTGTACAAACTTGTCGCTAAGGCATGCAAGCAACAGGAAAAGGCTGCCTTGCAGAGGCTTGAGTCCAATCCGGAGCTTTGCCAGTCAACCCTGAACAGCCACAGAAGGCCCAAATCTCCCTGTGACGAAGGAGCACGTACACGCTTTACAGAGCGAAGAGGGAGGGAGGGACGCAACAGGACTGACGCCATCCCCATATCCTCCAATCACGGAGAAAAGTCTCGTCCCCGCCGATCGCCACCTCCACCACCATCTCGGTGTCACGAGGAACCAGAGCCACGCCACCATACAAGCATGCCACCGCCAAGGCGTCCCTAGGACGGCATCATTATACGCGAGTAGGGTGAGCAGCCACGACATGCTAAAGAGCGCAGTGGCATTGAAGGACATAGGAGCAGGTCCCACAAGGAACCGCCACGTCCGATGAGTAACCACGATAGGCATGAGGAGTCGCAGAAGGGGCACAACAATAAAACTAACCCACCGCCTCCAACGCCACCATCGCCACCTAGAAGCCATCATGGCGGAGGGCACGGTGGATCCCATAGATCACGCCATAACTCCCCTCCCCTTGACGGCAAAGGGAAGCAACCAGAGCCGTATGATGCATGTACACGGCTAGCCAAGATCCAAGAAGCTCGGGAACTCCCGTACCTTGGGCCATGCTGCTTTGGACCAGTCATACGGGCTACAACCTACCCCAAGGGCCTCCGGATAGACAAGACCATCAACCCTTACAATGGCACTGTCAGGCCAGCAACATGGTTGTAGGACTATAGCAAAGCGATTCACATCGCAGGGGGAAACCCCAATGTCGCTGTCAAGTACCTCCCACTCATGCTGACCAGCACTGCCCGGCAATGGATCGATGACTTACTAGAGAAATCAATATGCAATTGGTTGGACATGCATGAAGTGTTCACCAAGAATTTCGAAGGTATGTACAAACATCCCTGCACTGTCGGAGACCTACAGCGGTGTGTGCAAGAAAAGGATGAAACCTCCCGTGCCTACCTCTCTCGCTGGCTGGATATGAAAAATTCCTGTGCGGGGGTGCACGAACATTCCACTATGGCTGCCTTCATCGACGGTCTAGAAAAGGGAACTTTTCTCCGCCATAAGTTGAAGCGCAAGAAAGACAACAATGAGCTCACCCTCAACGCAATGATCGCCATGGCTAGCAAGTTCACCGCTGCTGATGAAGACGCATGTGGATCACTGTCGGCAATAGCAATCCCTACCCAGGCCAGAAAAACAACAATAACAAGCGGAAAAATCCGCTCGAAGAAAAGAAAGTAGCCAACATGGTCGCCGCAATGTTCACTGGCAGGGGCGGAGGCGGACAGCGTGGACGTGGCCGGGGGGGCTAGTAGTGGCCAACAGAGGAGTGATACTACACCCTCAGCACCCCACGTTCCCTAAACATACAAAGAGTACCATGAGATGCCATGTTTTGTCCACCTTGACGGAAACGGCAAGGCCACCCACACCAATCGCCAATGCAAATTTGTCAACGACCTCAAGGAGGACTCTGAGTCCGGCTACAAGCAAAGTCGGAAGAACAGACCCTGCAAAAAAGGCAAAGGGAAGAAGAAGGAGGAAGAGCCCAAGGAATCAAGCGATATGGAGGAAGACGTGGAACCCAAAGCCTCCGACAAGGGAGAGGATAAAGGGAAAAATCCCTTCGAAAAGAAGGCTCCATGTTACCATACCTTCCTTGGTACCCCCACCGTCCGGGCACAAAAAACCCTCTCTGAGGATACTGATGGCTACCCTCCCTCCGATTCCCCAGTACGTCAGGTGGTCGGAAGTTCCAATTACTTGGGATAGGAAGGATCACCCAGATCTTATCCCAACAGAAAACCAAAATGCCATGGTCATCAACCCTTTGATTGATGGCACAGAGTTCACCAAGTGCCTCGTGGATAGTGGAAGAAGCATCAACATCATGTACCTGGATACACTGCACAAGATGAACTTGACGGAGACCCAGCTAAGGAAGAGCAACACCATGTTCCATGGGGTTGTCCCTGTCCGACAAGCAAATTCCCTGGGCTGCATCACCCTTTCGGTTGCTTTCGGCGATGTTAACAATTACCGCCAAGAACGCATGACCTTTGAAGTGGTGACTTTCAAGAACATGTACCACGTCATCTTTGGACGCGACATCTTCCACTCCTTCCTCGCAAGGCCATGCTTTATCTACAATAAGATCAAGATTCCCGGACCAAACGACATCATCACCGTTGACGGAAGCTTCACCAAGGCACGGGAGTGCAAGCTCAGTGAGGTTGCCTTCACCGAAGCAGTCCTCTATGGTGAGGAGTACAAGGAGATCCAGAACCAGGTCGATGCCTCGGAGATGACGGCTTCGAAGAAGCAGACCACTGCTGCCGAACCCGCATTCAAGGTCGCCATCAAGACCAAGTCAGTCGATCTTGTTGAAGGAGATTCCTCCAAGACCACCGCCATTGGCATGGACCTGGATCCCAAATAGGAAAGCACGCTCGTCGAGTTCCTCCATGAGAATAGGGAAATCTCTGCTTGGCAACCTGCCGACATGAAAGGTGTACCTAGGGAACTTGCCGAGCACATCTTCAATATTGATCCTAATGCCAAACCGGTGAAGCAACCTCTACGATGCTTTGGTGATGAAAGATGAAGGGCTATAGGCAAAGAAATATCTAGGTTACTTAAGGCTAGCTTTATCCGAGAAGTTATTCACACCCGATGGGTGGGAAATCCTGTACTTGTCCCTAAAAAGGGAACCAATGAATTAAGAATGTGTGTTGATTACACCGGCTTGAACAAAGCGTGTCCAAAGGATCCGTTTGCTTTGCCTCGTATTGACTAAATCATTGACTCGATGGCTAGCTCGAAACTTCTGTGTTTTCTCGATGCTTATTAAGGATACCACTAGATTCGGATGTGAAAGTCGGACCAACTGGCCACTTTGTTCACCACACCCTACGACATGTATTGCTACGTCACAATGCCCTTTGGGTTGAAAAACGCTGGTGCTACTTACCAGTGGACAATGCAACGTTGCCTACCTGAACAAATAGGTCACAACATACACGCTTACATGGACGACATCACGGTAATGTGAAAGAAATCAAATGATATTATCGCTGACTTGCAGGAAACCTTCGACAATCTCCGGAAATACAACATGATGCTAACCCCCAAGAAATGCGTCTTCGGGTACCCTCCGACAAACTGTTGGGCTTCATCGTTTTGCATCACGAAATCAAGGTGAACCCGGGGAAAATCAAGGCCATCCTCGACATCAAACGTCTAATATGCCTGAAGGACATACAAAGGCTCACAGGCTACGTCACAACAGTAAGCCGGTTCATCAGCCGACTTGATGAGAAGGCTATTCCGCTCTACAAGTTGCCCAAGAAGGCGGACAAATTCACATGGACGGACGAGGCTGACGCAACACTTTAGGAGTTGAAGAGAATACTCTCCTCCCCACCAATACTTGCAGCACCGGTGTCAAGGGAGCCTATGCTAGTTTACATGGCGGCAACCAACCGAGTAATCAGCATCGTCATCATGGTGGAGTGCAAGGAACCAACGCACGAATACGGAGTTCAGCCGGCCGTTTACTATGTAAGCAAGGTCTTGACGGAATCCAAACAGCATTACCCGCACTACCAAAAAATAGCTTATGGAGTTTTCCTTGCTTCACACAAGCTAAGGCATTATTTCCAGGAGCACCCTATCACACTGGTGAGAAAAGCTCCATTGTTCGACATCATCAACAACAGCGATGCTACGGGGAGAGTGGAAAAGTGGGGCATTGAACTTCCGCCTTTGAAATCACCTACAAGAGACACAATGCTATCAAATCACAAGCATTGGCGGTTTTCCTCATAGATTGGACAGAACTGCCAGAAGACACTCCTGTGCCAGAGCCAGAATATTGGGTCATGCACTTTGACGGATCAAAGCTACTCAACGGCTTGGGGCTGGTGTATTATTACAGTCATCAACAGGAGAAAAGTTGCAATACGTCCTGTAGATTCACTTCAATGCTACCAACAACATGGCGGAGTATGAGGCCCTCATTCACGGACTTCGCGTAGCCAAGGATATTAGCATCAAGCGCATAGTTTGCTGTGGAGATTCCGGCTTGGTTACCCAGCAATTAGCTGGCACCTGGAACGCGTGGAACCCTATGATGGCGGCATATCGAGACGAAGTAGACGAAATAGCCAAGTGCTTCGATGGCTACGAAGTCAAGTACATCAAAAGGAAGGAAAATGAAGCGGCAGATCTGCTGTCATAGATTGGATCAGGTCATCGACCAATTCTGCCAGGCGTTTTCCTGGAACATATACGGACCCCATCTATGAAGGGAGCGGACCTCGACAACCCGGATAGAGTGGAATCATTTGTTAACATAGTAACAGTGACCTCTCTGGCTTGGACGAAACCATTCATGGACTATCTACAAGATGGAACTTTGCTTGTCAACAACGTCGAAAGCCGGCAAATAGTATGAAGAGCGAAAGGCTATGTAATGATTGACGACCAGCTTTACAAAAGAAGTACCACATGAGTTTTCCTTCGATGCGTCTCCCAACAGCAAGGTATCAAAATCCTTAGAGAAATACACCTCGGAGATTGCAGGCACCATGCCGCTCCCTGGTCATTGGTCGCTAAGGCCTTCCGACAAGGATTCTACTGGTTAACTGCCAAGGCGGATGCTGACAAGTTGGTGCAAACATGCCTCGGGTGTTAGTTCTATGCAAGACAACCAAGTGTTCTAGCTGAAGAATTGCGAACAATACCAATAACTTGGCCGTTTGCAGTCTGGGGGCTGGACATGGTGGGACCTTTGCAGACATCACCCTGTGGATTCACACACTTGCTAGTAGCAGTGGACAATGGATTGAAGCTAAACCCATTAGAAAGCTTGATGGGGCAACAGCCCTAAAATTTGTCCGGGATCTAGTGGTGAGATTTGGTCTCCCGCACATCATCGTCACCTACAATGGCAGAAATTTATCTCTCGAAGAAGTTGAGGAGTATTGTCATGAAAAAGGCATCTGCCTTGACCTAGCATCTGTGGCACGCCCACAATCAAATGGGCAAGTTGAAAGGGCCAATGGACTAATTCTGCATGGAATCAAGCCACACTTAGAGGCACCGCTGCATAGGGCAGCTGGAGCCTAGGCGAAGGAATTACCATCTGTCTTGTGGAGTTTACGAACAACACCCAACAGATCCACCGGCTTGACTCCTTTCTTCATGGTTTATGAAGCAGAAGTTGTCCTTCCATCCGACATCCTCCATGATGCACCAAGAGTTTCTGCCTACAAGGAAGATGACGCTGAAAAATCCAGATGCCTATCTGTGGACCTACTTGAAGAAGAGCATGTCCTGGCATGCCAGAGATCCGCCATCTACCAGCAGAAGCTACGTGGCTACCATAGTCGCCGCGTAAGGCATCACTCGTTTAAAGAGGGGGATCTGGTGCTTAGACTCAAGTAGGAGAAATCACACAAACTATCCCCACCTTGGGAAGGACCATTCATCATAAGCAAAGCATTTCTAAATGGTTCCTATTACCTCGTCGATATTCGCGAGTTGAAAGATATGCCAAAAAATCGCAAGCACAAGCAACGTGACTCCAATAATGATTACCCGAAGACAAATCAGCCATGGAACATAGCACAGCTACGTCCCTTTTATACTTAGCACATTTATATTATGTAATAAGTTTCTTATATGATCAATGAAATAAAGCATTTGGTTCACTCATATTCTTTGAGTCTTTTACCTCCTTTAGTTGTTCATTTTTTGGATCATATAAACCCTTTATGCGCAAGTTTGTATGTGCACTTGTGAAAATTCCGCCTACGGGCGTTAGCTTAAGTTTTTTGGTCTACACGTTTTCTAAAGTTTTTATGTGGATTCCGGAGTAGTGACTTATCGGCACTCAAAGCCAGCGATTTTTCTCTTAGATTCTTGGCGGTGCTATTAAGCATCATCACCTGAGGACATAGTTCTATGTTGTGAGTCTTTTGTCTCATGAAAGGTCAAGCATACGAACCAGAATAATGGATAAGCCAGCACTTGCTTAAAAAAATACACATGCTGGAAACATATAAGTAGCAGGAAACTTGAGTACAAGTTTTTCCCCTTAGCAAGACATAAGTTTTTTCCGCATACACATTGCAGAGATACATTTAATACAAACATTGTTTTTATGTCTCTGCTACAGGGGGCTTCGTGGTGGCATCATCAGGAGAGCCAAGCCGGGAGAGCTCGTCAAACTCGGAGGGAGATGGGCTAGACTCAGACAAGGCCATGTCTTCGTCAAGGATCTCGGAAGACACAAAGACATCGACATTGACCATCCTGGCAATCTTGGTGTCGAAGCCGGTGAGGGAATTCCAAATAGCATCGCTATCGATCTCCCTCCCTTCCTCATCCAGCTTGGGGAAGACGGAGGTCACCAGGTCGATGTCAGCGTTGTCGTAGTGCGCCTTGACCAAGGACAGAGACATCCTAGCACCAGCCTGAACGCAAGAGGCCTTCCAGTCCTTGACCTTCTCAGGAGCTCGGTGCTGGATCTCTGTGTACTTGGCTGCCGAGTCTGCCGCCTTGATGTTAATCCCCAGAGGCTGGGCTATCTCCTTAGCCTGGGTGATGGCGGTGCTGACAAAGTTGCCGGCAATAATCATGCGTTCCTTGGGATCCGGAGCACCTTCACCCAAGTTGGATAAGCCAATGGGAGCTGTGGTTTGCACAGAGAACAAGGACCATGAGCACACACAAATCGAATGATTATCCAAAGTACAGAAATGACCAAGACGGAGAAAGGTTACCGAAGATGCTCGTTTCCGCTTGCTCGCATGTCTCTGCCAAGACATCGTGCTCCTTCTGGATTGTCTTGTACACCTCAAGGTTCCTAGCATTCTGCTCTTTGGCAGCTTCGTTCTGCTCCTTGAGTTGCACAATTTCGTCCTTCAGGCGCTGCATCTCGGTGTTAGCGGACTCTTGCAACACCTTCATCGCTGCCTCATGGCCCTTGACGGCATCGGCCAGGTCCTTCTTCAAAATTTTGTTCTCATCGTTGAGCTCCTGGATATGCTTGGATTGCTCGACAATGCTCTTGGCCTTGGCAATGGCTTCTGCAAAACGGAAATCAAAAAGTGCTATAAGAAGACGGAAGAAATAAATCCATGGGGAAAATCAAGGAGCTGTTACAAGAAACAGACTCTGGCTATTTTTATCTGTTGCTTCAGGAAGGCTGTTTTACCCTGTTCAAGGTCTAGTTCCTTCTGCAAAGCAGCAAACCTCTCATTGGCGGCTATTCTCGGTTTATTCTCATTTTGCACAAAGAAGTTAACATGCTTAGTTTCTCTAGAGCATCTAGTCGGAACTATCCAGTTTCAACTAAACGCTCGGGGCTAAAGTGTAAGATTTTGAAATCAGCTAGTGTTCTCTCTTAGAGTGTCTAGTCGGATTTTTTATTCTAAACTATAAACTCGGGGGGCTACACGAACAAGTTCTACACTTAGTTCTTTGGAGCACTCAGGGCAAAGCTATTGATTTTTTGCCTAAGAGCTCAGGGGCTACAATGGGATACATTATAAATTAAAAGAAGTGAAGATCAAAAGACTTACGATGGCAATGACTCTAAGGTTGTTGGCCGGATGAGCATAGGAAACATGGAAGGTCCGGGCGTTATTATAAATTGCATTGGCCTGCATGATGAGGTCATCTAGGCACAACGTCGGAGGAGTCGCATCCAATGGAGAAGTTGAAGCCGGAGGCATGGATGATTCCCTAGCCGTCTCTTGCGTCTTCAAGACAGACGATGGCTTAGAGGCTCCTGCCTGGACCGTTGCTTCCGCCTCCACCTCTTCCATCACTTGTTTCCCTTTCTCGGTGGCATCCTAGCCGGAGCTTCAGCCACGCTTTAGAGGAAACACTCTCCTGTGTCGCTTGGCTGTCGGGAGCAACATCTTCCTCGACAGAGCCTGAGATATCAAGGATTGGATTGACATCTGTCTCCATGGTGGAGATCTCAGGGATGACAGGAGATGAAGGCCCAGCGGGGCCAGCAGAAGGCTTGGCGGTAGGAGTAGGGGGAGCAGTAGCGGGAGAGGGCTTGGTGGCCACGTCCCTAGTCAGCATGTCACGAATGTTTTTTGACCCTCCAACATCTTTGGAGGATCGCTTCAAACCAACACCGGCTTTCCTCCTAAAACATACAAAGTATAAGTACAAGAGTTGAAAAAAGGTATGAGCTGAAATGTATAAGTCGGAGAATGAAAACACTTACTCCATGGCAGGAGCCTTGGTGAGGGGAATGTTGGTGGATTTCTTCTTCTTCTCCGCCTCTAAGGCGGCAGTGGATCGTTTGGAGACTCCACTCTCCGATTTCTTCTTCTTGGCCTCGGCAGCAGCGTTAGAGGTGGAGCTCTTCTGCTTTCGCGCTGCCGGAGATTGTTGATCCTTGGGGGCGTCGTCATCAGACACCACCTGGATATCCTTCAGCTTAGGATCATAGACCTGGGAGGCCATCTGATCCGCTGCCAAGGTTGCCAGCTGGGATACAGAGGAGCGTTAGATTGATAACTTCAAGTCAAAAAAGCCTTTAGCATATAACGAGCAACAAAGGAAACACAAAAGCTACCTCTGGGCACTTGCCACAATCGAACATGTCGTAGGTGATCTTGAAGCCGCGCTTCCTGTCCTTCACCTTGACAATGTCTTTAAGCCGGAGTTTGATGGAGTCAGTAGAGAAGTTATCCCGTGAAATTCGCATGGGATCCCTTCTGTCTTGAGTGTATTTACACATCAACTCGGCGTGGTGCTGTAGAGGCTGGATCCGCCTAACGAACCAGCACATGGCAAGATCCAAGCTCATTAGACCTCCATCTACAAGCCATTCAATCCGCCTTACGGCGTGATTGGCCTCGTCGTCGGAGGGAAGGGAGGCTAGGGTCCGCCATGCGGGCACCTCGGTGGCAGCTCCATCGACAAAGTCGGGATAAGTCTCAAGGCGGTCAGGCAGAGGAATATCTAGGCCGCAGAAGTACGTGCGCTGCCAATTCTTGCATGACTCATGCCCTACGATGTCGGGGAAGCGCCGGCTAGGCCGGATCTTGAAACTAATGGTTCCATAGATCCACAATTCGTCCTTGGACTCTACAGACTCTGTCTTGACGGTAAAGAAGTACACGAACAAATCTAACCTAGGTTTAATGCCTAGGAATCCTTCGCACAAGGCTACAAAGTTGCTAAGGACTAAGATGCTATTGGGAGAGAGATTGTGGGGGAGTACCCGGAAGTGCTGAAGGACGTCCAAGAAGAAGTCGGAGACTAGCAGGCTTACGCCTCATACCAGCTGGGCCTTGAGGTATACCTTGTCTCTGGCTTGGGGAGAAGGAACCACCTCGTCGGCCGGCGCCGCCCGCCAGACCAGCTCCTTCGCCGCGGGGAGATACCCCTCGGTAACCAGCTCCTGCAGATCTTCAGCGGAGAGGTCAGAGCCCCTCCACACCCCCTTGTGGGAGTTATTTTCTTATTCAGCAGCTTATGGCGCCGCTCGTTCTTGGTCGTCACCGGTGGATTCCACCACGGCGTTGACAGGGACAACCACCCTCTCTGGCGGGACGGTCACTCCCTAGGATGGCTCTGAAGTAGCCTCAGGGGTCACCGCCGTCGAAGGGATGGAGCTGCTGGAGGCCATTGTGATGGGGGAGTAGGTGGAGGAAGCAAGGGCTCTGGCTAGGGTTTTCGTAGGGGATATCGAACGGTCACGCGGCTGGAGGAAGACAACGATGAAGAGGAGAATGTGGGTGAAAACAAAATAAACTGACCGCGGTGAAAATATATAGACCCCGCTTCAAGATTCGTGTAAAGGGATCTAATGGATGGAGCGTTTCCGACGTGGAAGTGAATGTGCGCGGTAATTTAACCACGTCCTCCGTCTTTGCCTCTTCGCCGTTTTGGATTTTGCACACGTGAAAATAGCTGATGATTAATTCTCTGTTTCTGTGAGTTTCGAGGTAGCGTAGGCTGTACCCTACGTCATCCTCCTGACAGTTGCAGTGAAGGGTCACATCCGAAGATTCCATCGAAGACGGACATTGTCCGACTCTGGAAACAAAGACTCAGGGAATCTCCGGCTACATTACAAAGCCGGAGAGGATTGCAGGGTTCCTTGGGAGACCTTTGAGATATTGCTTGACGAATTGTCGGCATCACTTAGACGGGATATTCAAAGATCACTCGACAAGACAGCGCAAGATTTCAAAGTCCTCGAGGGGCTACTGTTGGGGATATGCCAAATGGGTACCCTCATAGCATGTCAATCCGCCTAACCCAGGTGGCCCATAGTTGGTAGCAAGGCCTATGGCCTGCTGGGTGGCCCAGTTAGATGGATCTAGAAGGAAGGCCCATGCCGGATAAATGAAGGCTACGCAGGAGTCACTGACATACTCGAAGCCTTGGAGTACAAGACACGGAAGACTAGTTCGTATTAGTGGACTCTTTACCTTATCCGGCAAGGACCTTTCCCTGTAAACCCTAGGTCTTGGCGCCTTTATAACCGGCCTGTGGGAGCCTTTAGGGAACAACCTCTTAGATTGCTACGTACAACATGCAACACCTCGCACATCGAACCTATCTCTGTAACTCGGCGTATTGCCATTATAGTGATTTATAGCAGGAGTAGAGTTCTGCCACCATTGTGGGACTTGAACCTGGGTAAGCTGTGTTACCTCGTACCTGCCAACTCTCCGCCTTACCCCACATCTCTAAACACAAATTGTGAGGACCCCTCCATGGTGTACTCATCGACAATACCAAGGCAACCTTACTTTATTCAACAACAAGCATATATATGATATGGTCCATGGAACTGAACCAAAGCATTTAATAATATGGTTCAACAACAAACATTACTTTGCTCAACAACAAGGATTACACAAATGGTTCAACCTAAGGATTCAAGGTACCATTACACAGATGGTTCACCTACAAACATTACAAAAATAAAATGGTTCCACAACTCAAAGCTTCACTCATCATACATATAAAGGATCACTCATCACAGATATCTTTGATTTTCTTCAGCTTTACTTTGTTCACATCACTTGCATGGAACATATGATATATGGTATGCTCCATCTTGTTCTTTTCTTCTTTTTGGGCAACTCTACCTGCCTCCCACTTCTTCTTCTCTTCCAGTAGGGCATCTCTTTCAGCCTCCAGCTTCTTTTGTTTCACCTTAAACACATCAGCCTAGGATTTTAACACATTCTTTAGTTCTTCTTTTGCATTATTCAGCACTTCAACCTCATTCTTCAAAGCTTGTATGTGCTTCTGCTCCTGCAACTCAGTGCTCCTTCTCTCATATTTCTCAAAAATTATAGTACTATTGCAGTCATCATATATTGACCACAACTTGCTCAGTGCATTCTCGAGAGTGTCAGGCCATTCTTTATCCACCTAGGACTAGAACCCATAGCTCATTGCTTGCTGAGATAAATTCATGGGTGTAAACAGATTTAGATAAATTCATGAGTGTAAACATATGGGTATAAATATGGGTGTAAGCATGGGTCTAAACACAAATATTAACATACTAAGATAATTTATTTCTTTATGTCTGTCAGTACCAACATTTCATTCTTTTATCTGTCAGTACAAACATTTCATTAAAATGCCAGCTGACAGATTAACATGAAGAAGCTATATGCAGTAAACTAATTTAGATAAACTAAACTAGGTTAGTGCTTTAAGCTATATAAACTCATTGTTAGTAATAGATTAAGGTAATCAAAGATGAAAGGCTTAACTATTTCAATGGCAGTAACATATTCAGATGATATAAAAAATGTAGAAAATTACTTACATTTTCAATCTGACACATGTAGAATCTCTTCCCAGTGTTTGTCCCTTCAAAGGCTACGCATTTGTGCGGCTCTAGATTGTGCATGTCACAGTGCTCGGTGTCCACGGCTATCTCGCAAAATGTCGGGTCATCAATCACATTAGGAGCATAGTCGAGTTCCGTGAGGTCCTAATCCAAGAACAATTCGACTTTAATCCGACGCCCCTAATTTTGGATGAACCCTAATTTGAAATACAGGGAATGGGGGATGGACCTGGAGCTTACCCCTAGGTACGAGTTGCTCGACTCAGAACCATTGTGCCAGCTAGGCATGGCGACAGCGGCGATGGTGGGCGGCAGAGCTCTCTGTCGGCGGCGACGCCAATGGCGGGGCGGGCGGTCGGCGGCGGCGCTCTCTGTCGCAAGAGTATGGTTGAGCAGGGAAGAAGACTGGTGGGGAAGAACCCTAACACATTAGGACAAAAGCTATGAGGCGGCCCTGAGTGGGTCCCACTCCCTGCCTTTAACGGGCGTGGATGGTCATGTCGGCCGCCGTCTTCACTAGCCATGTCAGCGTCTCCCTATCAGCTCCCGTGTCAATTCGCGTTTAGGAGCGGTTTAGTGCGATTTGAGAAAATGGACGCAAAATCTGGTAGATTTTTGCTAGAAAACATAAAGTGGTAGTTTTTCGAAATTTAGCCACAAGGTAGTTTTATGCTAACAACTTATGAATATACCCATACTCTACCCCTTTAAACTGACATGTAAAATTTAGTTGTAGAGTTCAAACATATGTTCTACCCCTTTAAACTGACATGTAAAATTTAGTTGTAGAGTTCAAACATATGTGGCTGAGCAGCCTAGCGATGAGTATGAAACCGTGACTTCTAAACTTTGATAATTTTATGTACTACCTCCATACCGGTTTAGGCTAACATAGAGTTTAAGAAAAAAATTGATCATAGAATTGATCAATAAAACATAAATTATATGTCGCAAAAATTATATCATTGCATTTATATTTTAAAGGACCTTTGAATGGTATAGTTTTTGTGACATATGATCCGCTATTTCCTTAATTAAATTTATAGTCAAACATTTTTTTTAAACTCTGTATTAGACTAGTAAACCGGTATGGATGGAGCTATGGATGGAGCACTCGACTACTTATTATTGAGTAGAGATATTTTTTTCTTCTCAAATATGTTACTGATGAAAGTAAATTGTGAATAACTTGGTGTAGCATTGGATCCACCCATCGGTACCCATCGGATATGTGTAAGGGTAAATTTTTATACCCACAGATACGGGTAGGGATAAAATTTTGTAAGCATTGGCTGCGCTGGTATAGGTATGCTACCCTATCATTCCATGTCCATTTTGCCATCATTATTTTCGGCTCGAGGTGGATGCACATGCAGGCAATGTAGTCGACCAAGGTGTTTTGGGCTAGATCTCTGTATCCATAAACCGCACTCACAGCAGCTTTGCATTCTTTTCCGGAGTTGGCTGGGCTGTCATTTGGGGCCCGGCCTGCTCGCGTTAGAGATAGCCAGAAGCGGCCAATGAGGACCCTATCTTAAATCTCCACCATTCCACCCTTATCAACCCCTCGCTACCCCTTTCGTTATCTTTCCCTCGCTCTCACGCTCGTTTGCTCCTCCTCTGCCCACTATTCTGCTGCTACACCTGCTCCAGCGCCTCTTTCTCATATAATCCCAGTAATTCCTAGCTAGTATTCAGTGCTCCTACCTCCTACCTTACCTACTTGCTTGGGAAATTGAGCTTCCATTTTGCTTCTCCGGGTCGGCAGTGTCGCTAATAAATAATACTGCGGAGAGCAGCTGTGCACCAGCCCCGTCGGTAAATTCTTGGACCTCCTCATGTTGTTTTGTTTCTTACGCCTGCGTGTGCATGAATTCCAAGCTCTGTGGCATTTTTCATGGTAATTTCTGTATTTGTGTAGCAGCCGTTCTGGGGTTTTTCTTGCTTCTCACACCGCAGGTTGCTTCTGTTCTTCAATATGCGTGTGCGAAGAACATGGGTTGTGCCTGCATACATATGTAGTTTGGAGGATCGAAGAGCCAACACTGCTTCTTTGTTGTGCTCTCTGTCTGTGAATTTGTATATTTTCTATCAATTTTCAGTCGAATACTCTTCTTCCGGTCGTGTAAAATTTGAATTCCCCAACCATTTTGCCTTGTTATATGTGGAATCCACAACTTTCTCCCTCTTGAGCCCGTTCCCATGTCCATTGTTACATCATCCATGGTTTTTATTTCAGTCCCCTGCTGTCTTGGTCCCGAACTGATTATTTTCTTCAAAAATAGACCAGACGTAACTTGGTCCGTTGGTTCTCCTACACCATATCCCTTCGTAGTTGGTCAGAACATATCAACTGGCTGAATTCATTCGATTTTTCTCACTGGTGTACGTACTCCTACATTCAATATACTGGGGGTATTATACCTATTTATCATTCTCAGTTTACCTTATTAATTATTCTAATATATCACAAATACAAGCAGTATGGATTTTTTTCATCAGGACCCTCAGTTTTACAATAAATGTCCTTTTGGAATCGCATACCAGAAGAAGAGATGAAAACAGAACTAGGCTTGAATTTATCTTGTGGCGTTAGATCAACCATCACTTGTTGCTTGCACTTCCCTCACTGTTGGTGCATTGTTTTTCCTGGTCAATATATCTGGTATGCTGTAGGGTGAATAACTGTTTCTCTTTCTCATCAAAGTAGTACGTTGTACTCTCTCCATTTACAATTACCTCGCATCCTAGGTTTAGTCAGAGTGAAACTTTGTATACTTTTACCATATATCTAGAAAACAATATCAACTTCAATAATGTTAGATCTATTCTATTAGAATTTTTATAAACTAAAATTTTATATTATATGCATTGGAAATTATGGATGTTGGTGTTTTTCTCATATTTTTAGTTAAACTTTGCAAAGTTTAACTTTTTAAACCCAGAACCTGAGGCACTATGAATGGAGGGAGTACTACTATATACAAGTGTGAAAGACAGCTCCTTGTTTTGTCCTAGCCGCAATATTTCAGGGGCTGCTTGTGCAGCAACACCATCGCTCTCTTCTACTTTGGTTCCTTCGACGTGTGCCACATGCTCAGGCAGCTTGTGTTAGATATTTACTACTCATAAATCTGAGTCCAATAATTTAGATCGGAGAGAATACGAAAATTCCAGCTGAATTTTTGGTTTTCTTTTCGACCGTATGATCTAGGTGGGCATCTCTGTGCTGAGCTTGCTCGCTGTTTGGCACGTGCATGGCGCCCAAGAGCAAGCGGGGCAAGGCCAAGGGTGAAAAGAAGAAGAAAGATGAGAAAGGTGCTTCTTTCCTCTGCAGCAATTGACTATTTAGCTTGCCATAGTCGTTTGTACCTTACGGGTAGTTTGTTAGATTGAGCTGATAATTTCCAAAATTCTTTGATGAATTGCCACTAGTTCTCCCTGTGGCCATTGACATCACCGTCAATCTGCCGGAGCAATCTGATGTCATTCTCAAGGTTTGGCTTCTCGCAGCTGCAGCTATTTTCTGCACTCTTTTTTATTTTCTTTCTTGCACGTTTGATTTCAGAAAATCTCTCTACCTTGAAATGTGTAACTGGTATAAAAAATATATATATACACGAGCAACTTGGTGCAGGGGATTTCCACGGACACGATCATTGATGTGAGGAGGCTGCTCTGCGTCAACACCGCCACCTGTGCAATAACAAACTACTCCCTCTCGCATGAGGTAAAGTTTTCTTTTTTTCTCTATCACAGCAAAATCCTTTCAAGAATTATGCAAAACAAATATCCAGGTAGGAAGTCCCTCCGCCTCAAGTTTTGAGACTTTGAGACGGAAGGAGTATAAGAAGGGAATCTTGCAAGCATGCATTAAGGTGTATAGCACTCTGTCATGTTGTACGGTTATATTTGTCCACAGACTCGTGAAGGTCACCTGAAGGATGGTGCTGATATTGCGACATTGAAGCCATTTGCTCTCACCCTCGTAGAAGGTACGGTTATACTCCATAATCAATCTCACGAAGAATTGTCTACATATTTATTTGCTAAAATACGTACATGCTTACTATTTAATCAGATAAGCTCATTTTACTCGTAAAACACTTGTTCATTTGCACCATCATACCTTATATTGCATGAGGCCTGCTTCGGTGTTGCACCTTCCCCCAAACTTAAAAAGGTCAATCTAGTCTTCTGTCATTAATTAATCCCCAATCTTCTATTAATTATATTGACGGTTCAGATTCAAATCTAAACCACTATTATCTACATGTATAGCCATGCATTTCTATACATGGATCTATCTAACTGCTTGTTGTCCCCAACATAAGGGTCCTGATAGACACATGTGAGGACGAGAACATGGCCACCGCGACATGCAGTGGCAGAGCAGCAACGCCATTTCCTCTTCCCTCGCCCCTCTCCTTCCACCTTGCATCGAACTCGCCATCCGTCACTAACTAAAATATAAACCAGTGTGCAGGTAATGAGAGGGTCAAATTCAAAATCTCATGGATCAATGCCTCTAGAGACAACGACACTCGATACTTAGAGAACGCAACTACTGCTAGGAGCAGAGTACACGTGAACACCGGCCTGCTGCGCCGCAAGTTTAAATCTCAGCGTCCATTCATAAAAACAACACCAATTAAATAACGGCCCAAGCTAAGCAATATTGCAATCCTTAGAAGATGGGCTCATATGTATGAACATACCACAATTATGCAGAAGGTAATAATCATATACAATATATGTTAACAGAATTATTATCTGCAACCAATATAGTGATTAGAATTGTGCAGATAAAACGTTTGGGAGGGGAGCATTAGAGAACAGAGTACCTAACTAGGGAGAGTCGAAGAGGAACATCAGGCACATCACCGTGGTTTTGGCACAGCCTAACCAACACCATTCGCACAAAGGCAGGAGCCGAGGTAGTAGCAAAAAATTATTCGACGGAACTGCCCAGACCACCGGGGTTACTGTGACCACCTCTTTCCCATCGGCATCGATACAAAAGGTAGAGGCGGCAGGTCAGAGGAGCCGGCGAACCGAGAGACGCTTAGGGATCACCGTTGGGGCGTGTACGGAGGAGGAACGTTGATGTGGAGGAGGGGAATTGTTGTTGGGTAGAAGCGAGGTAGTCATGTGTCGGTCGGCGGTGCATAGCCACGCCCGCACGGAAGCTAGAACTGGCGCTGGCTGCAGCGTTTTCAAGAGAGGTGGTCGACACTCGGCAGCCAGGCACATAGAGACAAAGCGGAGTTGTGTGTGTCGTGGGCTCTTCTCGTCGTAGCATGTATTCAACAACTGACCAAACCGGGATCCCAACAGGTGGACTTGAGCCCAGCCCATACAAAGGAAAGCAGCCGCACAAGCGATGGGAAAAATGATAAGACGTTGGCAAGTGGGACATAAACCAACCAACACGGTGGAACGGACACAACTCTTTATTTCTGGGGAGCTTAGTGTGTAAGTGCACGTGTCTCCCTTTTTTCTACAGACTTTCCAAGCTTATATTATCACTACATGAGCACAACTTTTATGTTCTTTCTCTGGCTCAAAATTGGTCCAAGTTGAAAATTATATTTTTAAATATGAATTTTAACTAAATTACAAAGAGAACCCAAGATAGAGATAATTGTACAATCCACAATTCTTATTATTCTGTCGTGTTAATAATAACACTCTAGGCTGACATTACGATAGGGTAACCTACAAAACCAATCAAACGAAATAATCAGCAATGAGCCAATGACACGGGTTCCTCTTCTCACTTTGGAAATACATGATAAACTAGTGATATGATTACTTGCCCCCTCGACATTTGTAGTACAACAAGAAAAACATACAATATCATCAACATGGGTGCAGCCACCTGAGACCTTATCTCTTCGCCCCCTCCCTCGGCTTCTGTAGCAGCGAGAGATCTCGTGCTCGCTAGCCCGATCCGATGCCGAGCTCACCGGCACCGCCGGTTGAGCGAGGCGGAGGAGAGGCGCCGGCGTCCCCTCTGTGCATAGCAGGGTTAGGTACTTGGCCTCGTGCATGTAGTTGGCATCATGCCGTCGGGCTCGCCGCCGTGTTTCTCCGGTCGGATTCGGCGGTGGTGATCCGCCCCTCCTCGTGTTGCCTGTGTGGCGGCGTGGTGGAGGCTGAGGGCCGCCTGTGCCCTTAATAAGGCCCCTCCAGGTGTGGCCCTGGGCGTGGCTGCCGCCCTCCTCTTCGGCTGGCCGTGGCAGCAGGGGAAGGGGGCTTGGCGTCGGCGGCCCGTCTCGTTCCCGCACCTGCGGGCTCCTTTGCCCCTGCTGCTATTGCATGGCGGATTGGGGCGGTCCGCGCTCGCTCCTCTCTGGTGAGGCCCTTTGGTGGGGTCTCACGGTGAGTTGGGGGTTGACCGGGAGCCGACTTAATAAGTGATGTGTTTTCCTCTTTCCCAGGCGCATTGCTGTTGCTTCTCTCTTGTTGGCCGGCCATGGTGGCGAGGGGCTGAGGGATTTGTGCGGGGATGTTGCCTTGATCTGTTGACATGGACTTGTTGTTGCTTCTCCGGCCGGCCGTGGTGGCGAGGAGAGGAGTGGAGTTGAGTCCTTGCTCTGCAGCTCCAGGGAGTGGAAGATCCTTGCCTCTGTGGTGCTATGATGTTGTGTTGTTTGGAGCTTTTCTCTGACATGTTTTGGTGGATTTTGATCCATCTCCACGTTGGACTTTATGGCAGTAGGGTTGCCGTTCCGCCGCTGCTCTTCCTCTGCGCCGATGCTCGTCGCTTCCTCTTCTCCAAGTGGTCTATCCCCGGAGTTTTGGAGGCGGCCGGATGCAGAGGTTCTTCTCACCGGTTCGAGCTTGGTCGAGCCCTCTGCTCTGACCTCGACGCTGGCTTCGCCTCCGAGGTCGCCGGCGATGGTGGCAGAGACACCCTTGGTTGGCTTGTGTTTCTTTTAGGGTTTGAGGTGTTTTCTGTATTTGTGGAGGCCCTTTTCTTCGAATCTAGGTCCTTTGCGAGTGTTGTATTGGGCTTCCTTGTAATTTTATCCTGCCACCCCTGTAATTTGCAGCTTATAAGATTTGGGTGCATTGCACCCTTTGACCGTTAAAAAAAACAATATCATCAACATTGTCTTTGACCAGAAGAAAATAATGAACATCACATATTCACATGCAAATATACAAGTAGTACATGATGTGGAAGTGACCAAGTCTAGAGATTTAAATTGAGATTTTTCTCACCTCGGCATCAACGTGGTGGCAGTTTCGTCTTGCTGCGGCAGCATGGGAATAATCAGCTTCGGCTAAAATATCTCCTGTGTTTTCTACTCTGAACTTTTTGATACAGAATGGTGTTGGCAACGACCATATCCATATCCATTGATAACTCCAGTTTTTACGAGCATAAGCTATCATGCTTGACTGTTATAAAATTCAGAGCATTCTAACACACATGTTGCGCATCAACCAAATGTTCGTTGCAAAGACAGCTTAATCTCGTGTTTCCTACTCTCAAACCATTGCATCTGGAAGTAAATGAATTAACAACAGGAAATCTATCCGTATAGCGATCGGCGGGTGATGAAACTCGGCGGACGCCCTTCTTCGTGCTTGTGGAACTAAACGATAAAAATGAATCAGAGCTAACTATGGATAAAATCAAAAATTTAAAATGTTTTGTAGATCAAACATTTGTCTGTTTTAGGATCCGTTTTTACCATGTGCGATAGACTTACTTGATTTGAATATGGTAGTCTAGGTGTTAGGATAGCGAGACTTTATCGTCATCGAGTCGGTGAAACGGATCCTAAATCGGAAGAGTTCACATTTGTGTTTTTTGCATGCATAGAAAAACTACTCAAACAAACAACACGTTTGTAGAGTGGATAACTTATGTGTTATGTGGTTAACTTACATAGTTCAGCCTAAATAACTTACTTATCATATGTGGGTAATCTTTGGTCCGCAAAAGAGTTCTTCAAACATATCGACATAGTTTTGAAGTTCTTGTCGTTACTAGACGACGATGAAAACGGATCATCAATTGGATAAACAATTTGAACTATAAAACATTTTGAATTTTCCAATTTGATATTAAACTCCACTTGCTAAATATTTTTTGTCCTTTTATACTTATGGCCTAACCATTCCTATCTAGGCCGTTTATGACTAAATCAATATTATTAATTAAGCGAAGACGCATGCAAAGCACGTTCACATGCGGAGAGCTGGTCGGATCCCGCATGCATAGTACCATCCTAGTAGATACAAGAGCATGTACAATGCAAGGTGCTTAAAAGAGTGCTTACAAAAATAATCCGATTTTTTTTTAAGCAGCGGTGATTATTTTTACTAGGTAGATGCTTAACTAGACACTTCTTCTATAGAAATAAGCACCAATGCTTAACAAAATGATTGGCTTATTTTTGTAAGCACTTCTATAAACACCTCCCATTATACATGCTATAAAAGTACAAAGTTCCGTCGGGAACATCCGATAAAAAGGGTACAGAGATAAAAAAATAGATACATATTTCCTCCATCCGTAAATAGGTGTACTGGTTGTTTTAAGTTAAAGATTTTACAATTTAACCAATTTGGTGTATATAGTAGCAACATATATGACACCAAATTAATATATTATGAAACTCCACTTTTGGTATTATAAATATGTCTATGTTTTTAAAAATAATTGGTCAAACTTTAAAAGATTTGACTAGAAGTACACTCACCTTACAAAATTCACAATGCAGGTGAGTATGACGAGGATAGCGCGGTGGCGCACGTGCGGCGGCTGCTGGACATCGTTGCCTGCACCGCGTCCTTCGGCCCTCCTCCGCCGCCTCCTCCTCCTTCGTCCCCGAAGGATGCTGATGCCGCCAAGGAGCTCTCCAATTCCACCTCCAAGCCCGCCGCAGCGGGCTCATCGGGCGGGCCCCGCACGGGCTCACCACCGCCCCTGCCCAAGGAGTCACCTGCTAAGGATGCTGAGGCAGTGACCAAAGAGGCGTCCTCGGTTGAGCTGGAGGCAGAGATGAGCGGTGCGTGCCCTCGTCTCGGAGCCTTCTATGAGTTCTTCTCCCTCGCCAACCTCACACCGCCCCTCCACTGTAAGTAAAATCTCCTCTCACATCTTCACCAAAACCTGTAACTAATATATCTATTCCATCCTCAAATTTAAAGTGTGCATTTGCACGTTTCGTAATTGCTGACAGTTGACTCAAACAATCAAACTATTCGCAACACAAAAACATTAAAGTGCCATAGTATAGCCAATATCTGAAATGTCAGACTATATGACTATCGTGAGCAAGTGTGTGTTGCTACGGAAACACACCCATATTTTTTATGAACTATTGTTTGGGGGGCTTTGTAGTAAAGTAGAAAATGATAATACTAATTGATATATGTCTAGCTTATCCTGTAGAAAAGGAGTAGTTTTTATGCATATATATTGTATGGAAAAATTGAATATTGGGCTTCTGTGTGATTGATGGCAAAAATAAATCGATTCATTAACTTACTTCAAGTTGCGCTTCAACACGTCAATTAAGCTATTGAGCAGAGTTTCCCACAAGAGCGTAAGGTTATCTAACCAACTAAGACTAAGATTAGTAAAGATAACATGCAACTATTCATATTAATATCGCGGTCTCCTTCTAGTAATTACCAACAAACAAGCAAAAATGGGATCAAGAAGATGCGCTCAGACATGTAATTACTAACAGAAATAGAACGTCTGTTTATATACCTTAATCCTATAAATGGAGCGTCTTGCCCTCTTCTTCGCAAATGACGAAATAGGTGCATTCATCCACGGAAGAAATGGAACTAACAAGGCATGAAAGCACACATCTTCAGGCATAGAAATACTCTCTTGGAATTGCAAGCTACCACCTTCCACTTAATCATTGGAACTACTGAAGCACACATAATTAGTCCCATTCTGCATCTCGCTAGCAATCCAAAAATCCAGCCATTTTCTTGCTACCAGCAATCTGCATAGCAAAATAGCAAATGATACGTGTGTAAAAGATAACCAATGCTATCAGTATTTTCAATTCACAAGAATGGGAAACTGAACTAATTTTTTTATGCCCCTAGTATGAAAATGCGTAAATCTGAAGCAGAAGAACATCCCAATCGATTGCAGAGTATAGATGTATCAGCCTCATGTATCTAGATGAGCAGGGTCGTAGGGAGTAGAGACCATCGAGTTGAAAACTGTATCAAGATGAAAAGAAGAGCACCCCATATCGAGAGGAGAAAGAGGGCGGGCAGATGGTGCCGGCGGCTACTGCTACTGGAAAATGATGGTGATAGGTTCTTGGAGGCGTCACGTCGATCCCCTCCCCAAGCCCCTGATCCCCTCTCGTTCTCGTCCTCGAGCGTCGCCGGCCTAGATCCCATTTCGTAGGCCGCCGTCTTCCTCCTCCCGCCCGGCGACCGCCTCCCATGATCCTTCCCCATGGGCTAGGGCCGCCTCCATCCGCGAGCTTGGGCTGCTCCTCTCCAACCCCCGCGCGCGGGTGCCTTCTGCGACCCTGTCCGACCCAGGCGCAAGCCCAGTCCTGGCCGGCAGTGGCGGCGCTCCAATACCGGCCTACAGGGGCGACGCTCCAATCCCAACCGCTGGATGGGGAGTCTCGCGCACGAATGATAGGTAGAAGGAGCAAATGGAGTGTCGAACCGTTTTTCACTCCTGCACGGCAACGGTAGGTAATTTCCATAGAAATGCAGGGGCAAAACCGCCCAGAATAATGGCAGACGGAACCCTGTCCGACCTAGGCATGAGCCAGTCCCGGCCGGCATCGGCGACACTCCAATCCTGGCCGCCAGATGGGGAATCGCGCGCGCGGATGATAGATAGAAGGAGCAGATGGAGTGTCGAACCATTTTTTCACTCTTGCATGACAGTGGTGGATGGTGGATACAACGTCAAGAAGGCTACACTGATGAAAACACTAAGGCCTCGTTTGGATTGTTGTTTTTTAGTCTAGTCGTTTTTATTTTGTGAAGATGTTAAGCAGGAGAAGTCCGTGTAATCCGACGGTTTTGGTTAAAAAACGACATTCCAAACGGGGGCTAAGGGTGTGTTTGGTTCTAAAAAGTGAAATGTAATAGAGTGGTTCTATTCTAGAGGAATGGAATGGTTCTGTGTTTGATTGGGAACAAAAATGGAACAAAATGGTTCCATGTGGTGTTCGGTTTGCGGAACTGGAGAACAGCGTGTGTAGCCATAATCTATATCTATAACTATACCTAATAATAATAAGATACCGAGTGTTTTTAGGTTCTTTTTTCTTGAACAGATTTACCCTCTCACCGATTAGCTTAATCCAGGAAATACCGTATCGTACCGGTTCCTAAGTTACTGTCGATCCAAAACAGTTCCCGTACAAGGGTTCCACCCCGCAGACGTCGTGCGCCGCCTCCCGCACGTCCTCCCCTTCGCGGCTGGGCCGAGATGCGCTGGCAAGAGGTCTGTACTGCGTCATCGTGACGAGTGTTCGCTGGCACGGCCTGTCGAGGAGATGGCGCTGCCGCCGGCGAGCACGCTGGGAGGTGCGGCGCAGCGAGCCAGGCTCCGCTACGGACGTGTGGCACGTGCCGGAACTCTCAGTCACACCACACTGGATGTCTCGCCCGGTAAAGCGTAGCCGCGCAAGGCGGGCGACGACATGCATCACGCTCCTCGCTAGGCTCCGCTGAGGACGTTGTCACGTGCCGGAATTCATGTCCACGCAGAGTGTTTCGCGCGGTGGAAGCGTAGTCATGCGAGTTTAGCGGCGACGTACATCAAGTGCGGTGGTGGAAGTAGAGCCAGCACCGAGAGCCGGATCAGCAGCGATACCTGAACCTGTCGGCGTACACGAACGAGGAGAACTCGGCGTGGTGGATATGGGGAGGAACTGTGTTGGACAATACAGTAGTATTAACTTGGTTGATAGCTCATATGGATATGATAGAGTCTGCAAAGTGAAAGTTCTACGCAGTGATCTCGTCTGACAGGCCATTCAGCACTATAAAACGCCTGTGAGAGACTTGCATTGAGAGAAGATAAGGTATAATAAGGACTACCTGCAATCTATCAGATACAAGTCTTGATCGTCCTTCGCTGCATTTTTTTTTTTGGAAATGGGTGCATCGTCCTTCGCTGCATGTCTCAGTATGTGCAGAAGTGCAGAATTCCCTTGGAGACGCATCATAATCTCACGGGACATTGGTAGGTAAATAGTGCTATTGATTAATACTTCCTGTTCTAAAATAAGTGACTTTTGTTTGTGTAGATTCGCATATATCTATATACTAAGATATATACTAAAATATGTATAGATACATCCAAATCTAAGAAAACCAATTCATTTATTTTAGAACGGAGGGAGTACATTTTTATGTGCCTTTCTAAATCTTCAAATCATAAATTATTTAGACCTATGTCGTATAATTGCAACAATTATATCAATTCCATCTTCTTATGGATTTCGTATCAAAGTGTCCATTTTAAATATTTAAGATGATACTTCTGCCATTATACTTGTACAAACCTATTGTGCCAATATTCACCTTTTAGTGGTTAGAAACTTTTTTTGCAAGGTTAACCCATGATTTGTTTGATATTTGAAACATCCCTCAGACTAGGCAGCTTAGTACATCTCTGAGAGTAGATCGCCGATTGTTATCAAATGTGTTATCCCGACAAAATTCAATATGAGCGAGGCCAACACAACATTCGTGTTCTTTCATCTCCTGACGTGGATCTGATTGCTTAGTTACATCTTACATGTCTCCCGTACTTAGGTAAAGAAAAGATCTCTACATCACATGGTTTCTCTTGGTATCGTAGAGGTTGTGTAGCTTCCTATGGTCAAAGTTTACTATCCTTGGAGCAGATTGAGGACGGCCGTGACCCCGCGCAGCCCAGTGGTTCTGATAAGCACCACCTTGGCAGAAGAAGTCCGTTGAAGGTTTACTCTGTTTTTTCTCCCTAGGTGATCGACGAATTTCCACCTAAACAATTTATATCTTTTGTTGTATATTCTAGGTGAATTTTGACCAGAAATTTGCTTCATCCCGTTAGTTGATTTATGTAGTGAGATTCTCCATGGCCTAGAACGTATATTCAATCAAATACTTTCACGTCGCGTAATTTTCTTCCGGTGCAATACACGGGCACTTTCTCTAATACTGCTTAAAGTTCCAATGATTTAAGTTTAAACTAACATTTTTTTCTAAAAATGTAATTAGTAGAAAATCGATTTTTGTCGCAATATCTTTGCTAGCGGTAGCACATCAGAGAAATTGCAGCACAAATCAGAGAAATATTTGCTCAAATTAGCAAAAATCAAAGACTAAATTGGTCTGCGCGTGCTTGGCTTCGGCTGTCGTGCATGTCCCCACCGCCGACGCGCGTGCTCTCTGCCGCCACGGCCGCGCGTGCCCCCCCCTCCCCGCCGCCGCCACGCGTGCTTGCCTTTGGCCGCGCCTGCTTCGCTGAGATAGTTGATTCCTAGCACTATTAGGGAGGCTAATCATTTTTTGGGTGGACTAGTTTAGCGAGTCAGCGAGCCGTTCCTCCATATTCCACCGATTCGGTCAAATGGGTTGGTTCCGCATCTGAGAGGAATATTCTCTTTTATGGAACTAGTGGGTTATGTCCCATTCCACAACCGAGCACTAGAATAACCTCTAGGTGCGGAATGGTTCCGTTCCATTCCACCTCATTCTGAAACTGAACACACCCTAAGCCCTGTCAACGTCGGCGGCGGCGGGCTCTCGCGTGATGGCGTGGGTGCGTAGCGGTGACGTGGTGGTTGCATGATGACGGGCGGGTTCGCGGAGGCCGCGGGTGGCTCGACAGCATCTAGCACCACGGAGGCCACAAGTAGCGCATGCTTGATCGCCTCTCGTCAGCATGGGACTCGAGCATGTGCTGATGGTCTCGGCGGCGGACAGAGTGGTTGCCAGTGAGGGGATCTCGGGATGGGCGGAAATGGGCCTCGAGGGCTCGCCCTTGGCCAGATCCTGGCGAGATCTGGCCGGTGGAGGCATGCTTCCCCGGAAGTGCGTTCGAGCAGGCGGCCTGCGAAGCATGCTGGTTATTCCCGATGATCCCCTTCCTCGAACATGTTCCCGTTCTTGCATTGTCCGGGCTAAGGTGCTTGCCTTTTGCATAGAGTCTTGGCAGCAGTGGCGTGTCGGTCCTAGACGCTACGGTGGAGGCCCCGGATGGAGAGGCTGTGTGGTTGACTCTACGGCGGGCATCAATGCAGCGGTGATGAAACTTCCTCTAGGCTATGTGGGTAGCGAGGAGAGGGGTGGCGGGTGATCATGGAGTTATCATGGCTTCGGTGGTGCCGGCTCCCTGGTCTTGATGTGGATGCCTCATGTTTTGGCGGTGGCCCTCCCCCCAGGTTGGGTCGGCGGCCATGGTACCGCAGGTGGCACGAGTGAGGTTGTGAGCGAAAACTCCATGCTACGGTGCCAACAACCGCGACACTTATGGGTGTCGTATCCCTCTTGGGGTTGTCATAGTGGGCACCTGGGCACCTCTCAGTGTCTGGCTTCGAGTGAAAATCCTAGTTCAATCTTCGGACTAGATGACGGTGACGCGTCATCACCCTTGTGGGGGCTTCGTTGTGGAGCTAAGGTACCCGTGGCTCGCAACATGTCGGCTCCCTCAGGCTTGCCTTGATCCTGGCATGTTTTTTCTTGGCCCCAGCTTGGGTGATCCCGGTGGTCTCCCATTGCTTACACGGTTCATCGTTGTCTATCCTTGCTACCAGCTGGCAAGATAGGCGCTCTGTGGCCCTGAGCGAGAGGGCAGGCGTCTCTCTCTAGCGATTGTTTGGTGCGACATGCGTCTGATGGTTTCTTCTGGAGGCACGGCTTTGTTCCTGCTCGGTAGTCTAGGTTGCTTTGTTAGGTGTGGCTTTTTTGGTTTTCTTGCTCGATCTTCAGTGGGTGGCTTCGCTACCCTCTTGAATACCTTTTTTTCTTTTTACCTGTTTTGTAAGAGGGTTTTCTCATCACCTTGGTTCGGCAATAATGCGGGGCGAAAGCCTGTTTCGAGAAGAAGGCTACACCGATTCAAACACAAAACTACATGGCATACAACGCAACCCACAACACCCAAATAACGGGAACTCTCCTTGCAACGTCTCCTACCATGAATGGAGAGGCGAAACACCGAGCTCTCGGGCCAAGTCACAATAGAAGGCGATACTTCGGAAGACCGACTATGCCTCAAAGATGGCACAACCAACGCACTGCCCGCCCATGTGCGCTAAGGTGGGGAGTGAGCGGCAGGGCTAGACCGCCAAAGAGAAGATGTCGACCAAGAAGCACCGCCAACGATGTACATTGCGCTCCAAAAGCCCATGATCAAAGCGGTGGCCAATATGCACTCCGTCTTGCCGATCCCGGGACTTCACGAGCAACCTAGACAATGCCTTTGAGGAGGGTATGACACCGCGGTGCCACCGCTTTTGATCCGGCGAGCTAAATCTAGGGCTTCCCCGGCAATCGATGTGGGACAGCACAGGCAGTGCCATGACGCCCCCCAAGAAGGAGCGGCGCCCGCAGGGGTCACCATTTCCACTGTTCGCCCCGACACACCTGTCAGCCCCAAGATCCTCCGAAAAAAGGCAGACTTGAGCCGAGAGCAGCGTAATGGGAGATGGTCGACACTCAGCCCTTTATTATTTTTCCTACTTGAAACTTTGAAAATTTCAAATTTGAAGATTCAAAAAAATACGAAATAAATACTCGCATGTAGATCATGATATACACTACACACGTGCTAAAAATCGTGTGAAAATTCATTGTATTTTGGTCTCAGAAAAAAAAAGAGAAATTTTTGGATCTGGGGCGTGAACAGCACACATACGAAATTCTTCCAATTTGTCTTTTTTGCTGCGCCCAAAATATAAGGAATTTGGGATTGAAACTTTGCAGATGTGTGGTGCAGGGCGTTGGCTACATGTAGGTATTTTTCTTGAATTGTTTTGAAGCTTTTTTAAAAGTTCAAAATCAGCCTAAAATGAAGATGGACGGACGAGATTTAAAGCTCCATGTAAAACGTGCGCCGAAACGGTTATTCGGACTTGAGCCACCCTTGGCTGCCACCGCTGATGAGAGGGGAGCTGAACCTTGATGCAGGCGAAGGGAGTGCAAAGATCCCCGTTCCACCTCCACTCTCGGACGGACTGGACGATGGATGCCCAGCCCGCCGTCGCTGGCGAGGGGAGGCGATGGTGGGGGGAGCTGCTGGCGGCGGAAACTAGGGTTCGCCCCGCGTTGCCTTCTTTTAGCAAGAGCGTCAGTTTTTTTCTTTATTTGTCAAACTATGTCTTTTTTCTCGATCGGAGCCTATTGACCATAATTTTTGCTGCCTACTTTACCACATTTCGTCCTTACAATAGTACTTCATGCAATTTAACGCTTTCCTCATTATTTATATTGAATGCTAAGCACGAGATATCAGCTTGGACTTTGTAGAGCTGAACATTTCTCTGTGCTGATGCAACTTCTTATGTTGGCTGAGATATTTTAACTCTTTATTTTAGTTATAAAGCGAGTCACTCAACCTCGACAGGAGGAGCAACCGTCTGATGATCATCTATTTTTCCTTGAGGTAAACATGGCTAATGCTGGTCTCTCTGACAACACTTTTACACTATTTTTCATAAGTTAGATCACACGTGCCCTAATCGGAGAATTGTTGTCTGACTTGCAGGCAAAGCTTTGTAATGGAAAATTTGTTATTGTTGAAGCTCGGAGAAAGGGGTTCTTTAGCTTCGGAAAGCAGCGTGTTTTGTGCCACAATCTTGTCGACCTGTTGAGGCATCTCAGCAGAGCATTTGATAATGTAAGTTAATCTCACATTCTGGTTAATGTTCATACTTTTGTAGAGGGTAGTTTGAAATTTATTATATATTAATTTTGTGTCACGTATTGTATTTACCTTATTATTTATTATCCCACTTGAAGCTGTAGCCACCAGTTAATAACAGCTGGATTCTGGATCAATTTTCTAACGCATGTATGCTCGTCAACAGTTTTGTATGTAGCATGTATGCTTTTGTGCAGTAGAAATTGAGAAGATTGAATTGAAAGAAGAAAAAACTCAATTAGGATAGAATTCCTAACTTCCCTTGGCTTCTTAAAGTTTTGAATAGGCAAATTATATATTTTTACATTCTCACTGAGTTCCTCCACTTTTCATGTTTATACTGCTGATCAACTTTCTACATCGCTGTATTATGTGGTGCCCATGGGAGTATAAATATTGGACTGAAATCACAATTTTCACTACATAATAAAAAATGGTCGTTGAGCATGGCATTGCATAGTTGTAGTTGTAAGCAATGGCATTTGCCAAAAATACAGTGGCTTGGTGCCAAATCACTTTCTGGAAACTACATATGGTTCCTAATTGCAAACACGTTTATAGCACCATGTAACTATTTCTGCAAGCAACTCTGCATTCTCTTCCACATTACTAATTCTTTTCTACGAATTTAATCGTTTATGTTTCTTTTATATGTATTAGGCATATGAGGATCTTATGAAGGCATTTTTGGAACGAAACAAGGTTTTTTGTTACCCCTTTTTGGATATTTCATCGTACCTGTCTTTTCTAAGCTTCGGTGGAACGTTTCACAAGACTGTGAATTTGTATTCAGATTATTGTGTACTTGGGAGTAATTATTCATCTGACAAGGAGTTGAACATATTTCAATGCACTTTAATTAGCAAACAATAATTTGTTTGTGTTCTAGGAATATCTGCCTTCCTTCTACAGTTATGCTGATGTTCGTACTCAGTTTCTTCCATTTGGTACTCTTCTAGTATACTGTGGATGACTATTAGATTTTGACTTGCATCTTCACAAAATATTCATGGTTTTCATGACTCAGGGGCTCCATGCTCCATAATCTCCATAATATCCATGCCAGACATTTGTTGTTCCTATCTAATGCTACATAATGATCTAATTATTACTGCTTGAATATTGCAGTTTGGAAATTTTCCTTATGGTTATCGTGCAAATACATGGCTTGTCCCTCCCACTGCTGCCCAGTCACCATCAACATTTCCTCCCCTTCCTGCTGAGGATGAAACTTGGGGAGGCAATGGAGGTGGTTGGGGAAGGGATGGCAAAAGTGATATGTTACCATGGGCAAATGAGTTCCTGTATCTCACATCCATGCCTTGCAAAGCTGCTGAGGAGAGGGAAATTCGTGACAGGAGAGCCTTCCTACTTCACAGCCTATTCGTAGATATTGCCATCTTTAGAGCTATAGCAGCCATCCGTCATGTAATGGAGGGTACAGAGATCCCAACATTAACCAAGATAGATGCGTTTTTGCATTCTGAGACGGTGGGAAATTTTAGCATCACTGTCACAAGAGATTCTTCTGATGCAAGCTGTAAGTTGGACACTAAAATAGATGGAAGCCGAGCCACAGGAATGGACTCAAAGCATCTTGCAGAGAGGAACCTCTTGAAAGGAATAACTGCAGATGAAAATACTGCTGCACATGTATGAGTTCAAAACTAAGGTTATCTTTCTCATATTCAGGGAAAAAGTGAGGTTTTCCCTAATTTTCTCTCTAATTTGCAGGACGTTGACAGTCTGGGCATCGTGAATCTTAGATACTGCGGGTATGTTGCTGTAGCGAAGGTTAACAATATCAAGAAAACCATTGTGAATTCTTCTATTAAGCCTGCTGATATCATGGATCAACCTGAAGGGGGTGCCCATGCATTGAACAATAACAGGTTTGTAGCATTGATTTATGTTGTTCTTCTAGTTGTCCTTGAAGTTTCTGCTTCTTATCCCATTTTTTTGTTATTATATCGGCTTATTATTTTTAGTTTGAGGATGCTCCTAAATGAAGCCAGTGCAACTGGAGAAAAAAAGATACCAACACAAAGTCATAGACAGGAAGAACTAACTGCAGCACAAACTTTTGCTGAGAACTTATTGAACGAAAGTCTTGGAAAGCTTGAGGAAGAGGAGACTGATAAACGATCATCAATGAGATGGGAACTTGGTGCCTGTTGGGTTCAGCACTTGCAAGATCAGAAAAATTCTGATAAGGAGAAAAAGCAAGGTGGTGAGAAGGAAAAGAAGAAAACTGTGGACAAAGCTGTGAAAGAAACCAAGGTTGAAGGACTTGGGAAGCCTCTCAAAGCTCTTAAGCACTCTAAAAATGTGGTTGGTGCTGCTGAAAAGGGATCCTCACCAGGGAACAAAAGTTTGTCTGATGGAACAAGCTCTGTGGAAAGCCAGAAAGTCAAGCCATCATCTGTTGAATTGCCTCAAGGAGACTGCATTGCCTCCGGGAATGAAAGCTTGCTGAAAGATGTATTACCGGATTCTGCCTTTACAAGGTTGAGAGATTCTGAAACAGGGCTCCATCAGAAGGTAGAAATACATTAATTTCATAGAAAAATGTTGACTTAGCAATCTTCCATTTCGTGGCTTGCATATCCTATCGCATACCCTTCTCATTTCACATTTGTTTTCAGAAAATTAATTCCTATTTTAAATAGAAATTTCTTCCCATTGCAATTATAAATCTCTGGCAGTCCTATATGATTCATAAATAACTGGCAGCATTACATCGCACATGATATTTTGTTTTCTGATACGAGGGATATCGAGGTATGCTGTGGATGGGTTGACAAGCGTGTTCATTGTTAATCCTACCTCAGGCACACTAGGGATTGTCAAAGCGTTGTGGTTGCTTTATTTATAAGCCTATTTCAAGAGGGACACATGTGTTCAAGGCCTGACATTCACTTGGTGCTGATGATTGTTCTTCTAAATTAAAATACCACTGGTGCTAGTACCTGTCATTGATTATTTTTACATCAGTCGCACTAGTTTTAAACAACATCAAATGTGCTGTGCTTTCAACTTTCTTAATTTTTGTCCGATCCACTTCTGAATTCTACAAAATAGTAAAATCAATTGTATCAAACATACTAGGAATTTTTAGTTAGATTACTTACCAAGTGGTTATTCTTAGGTATTAATCGTGCATAAGTTTATAGACTAATCTCTTGTGCTCCACAGTCACCACCTGAGTTGATTGAAATGGCTCTGAAGTACTATGATGAAGTTGCGCTTCCTAAGCTGGTATGCACCATCATATGAAAGATGAATAAGTTCCCACATGCTTATGTTTTTCAATCAAGAGGCATAACTAACCAAAAAGTATTTTAGGTTGCGGATTTTGGTTCTTTGGAACTTTCACCTGTTGATGGTAGGACCTTGACAGATTTCATGCATACCAGGGGCCTACAAATGCGTTCGCTAGGACGAGTTGTAAGTTTGTAATAATGTTTTCATTTGAGCATGATGGATGCCATTTCTTTTGGAGTGCCTGACATGTGCTAATTTGAGACTAACTTGTGTAGGTCAAACTTTCAGAGAAGCTTTCACATGTACAGTCCCTTTGTGTGCATGAAATGATAGTGAGAGCATTCAAGCATATTGTCCGATCTGTGATTGCTGCTATTTCAGAAATGCGACAATTAGCACTAGCAATCGCTGCAGTGCTGAACTTACTTCTTGGGGTCCCCGAATCTGACTCTGGAAGTTCACCTGCTGTGCATCCCCTAGCATGGACATGGCTTGTTGCTTTCTTGAAAAAGCGATACCAGTTTGAGCTCACAGAGCAGCATTATGATGATGTGAGGAAATATGCTATACTGAGAGGACTATGCCATAAGGTAAACATGTTATAATCTTTCTTAAAGTTCTGACACTCGGTCCATATTACTGAGATTAATGGTTACTTTTAGGTGGGCATCGAGTTGGCACCCCGAGATTTTGCCATGGATTCTGCTTTCCCATTTTACAAACAGGACATTATTAGCCTTGTACCTGTACATAAGGTAAAAGTCTACAAGCTATAGTCTTACAGTTTCTTACTGCGTCAATTTTTCTCAAGATACATAATCACATTGTTCCAGCATGGGCTTGTTCATCACATATGACTATCAGTGTTTTGAGAACTTAGTAGATATAATAGTGGCACATAAACACAACTGACTTGTTTAAAAATGCAGCAAGTTGCATGCTCATCTGCAGATGGAAGGCAGCTCCTAGAATCCTCTAAAACGGCTCTTGACAAGGGTAAACTTGAAGATGCTGTTAATTATGGGACTAAGGTATCTTGTAAAACCTCATGCATTTCTTTTTTTGCAACTCTTTAGATATCTTATCTTATTGTGGGAACTCATCATTATTCTATGTATAAATGCAGGCTCTTGCCAAGCTTATAATGGTGTGTGGTCCCTATCATCGAATGACAGCTGGTGCTTATAGCCTTCTAGCTGTTGTTTTGTACCACACTGGTGATTTTAATCAGGTACTCCCTCCGACTCATATTAGTTGACTCAAATTTGTGTAGATATGGATGTATCTACACTAAAACTTGACTCATATCTAGATGAATCTAAGTCAAATAATATGGGTCGGAGGGAGTATATGTTATTCAGTTGCACAGCCGATAGCTTACTGATGGGGGGATAACCCCGGGTAGGGTCATGCCGGGGTATAAAGGCCATGTTAACCGAGGTACGACAAGGTCAAAGCGTAGGCTGGCCGAGTCACCTCAAGGCAGGCCGACTTACGGCATGACCTGGCCCAAAGGATATTTGTCTAACATTATCCTGGCCGACATATAACGTATGTCGGCTAGCTCTCTGTAACTTGTTTGCAGGTACCCACTGGGCCGAGTTAATCAGGCCCGAGCCGGGTTACCACTTGGCTTACAAGGGAAGAAATGAATCTTCTTGGTCAAAGGTTTTCTCTCTCCATTGTAGCGTGAGCGAAGCGGACAGAGGGATGGTCCAGCGAGTACGGGCCGACAAAGGTGACGTTGCCCATGTCGGGTGACATTGGCTATGTCGGCTGACGCCGCGCCGAAGAGGGCCTCGGTGAGGCTTACGCCCTGAGTCCGAATTAGCTTAGACAGAGAAAAGAGAAGCACCTCTTTACTATTCCGAATATGCCTTCCATGTATGCCCTAACTTGTAACCTAGCCCCCCTATATAAGAAGGGGCAGGATCTCCATAGAGGGGGTCGGCCATTTTACTAAGGGAAAACCCTAGAGAGGTTGTTGTGGGTAGTAAGAGCAGTAGACTCCCTCCCACGAACAACTCGAGGAGCCCTTGTAATCCACCATTGGTAAGAGTGAAATACACGCATCTGTGTGTGGAATCACCACACTATCCCTCCCTAGATTCCTCTAGTGCACATTGACCCCATCTTTAGCCTATACATGGCATCTGCCATGCCACCACCACGACAGTTGGCGTCCACCGTGGGGCTAGCGGCGCTAGCAGGAGTGAAGATCCGGACGGGAAACATCATCGGCACCGGTGAACCCATCGTCTCTGGGCTCGTTCAGCGCTTCGGGGCGCTGGACTACATCAGCGACAACGTTGGTAGCTTCGGCAGGCGCCCTCCACCGCGCAACGGCTTCTTCGTCAACCTTAGCGCCCACAAGATCTACGTCGGCATCGACGGGTCCTGCGTTCACCCGCAGCACGTCGCCGAGGAAGGCGAGCCACCTCTTAGCGCGGCTCGTGGCTCACGTATCACTCGCTCCGCTAGCTGCGTTGAGGTCATGATGACTGCACCAGATGCAGGAGCAAGTAAGGACCCGGCGCCAGATCCGGACGCTACACCGAAGCAAGCCAGATCTAGATTTCCTCCACTAGAGAAGCCAGAGAATGTAGTGCAACAGGCAATAGGTAGCTTAGCAACTCCCATAGCACAGAGCTGTAGTTAGAAAGAAGAAACCCGGCGAAAAAGTATTAGGCGGGAAAAAGAAAGTTCTTGAAATTCTGGCGATCCTTGAACATCACTTTGCGTGAGTACGCAAAAGCAAACCGTATAGATGGAGTGAAAATCAGAGGTAGAAACTTGATCATTGAGATTGACAAGGAGTATGTGCCTAAGCCGGGGCAAACAACTACACCAGTAACAGCAGGGCTGGAGAGGTACAGCAGCAGCGTTCGAGTTAGAGGGTCTAACCGAGGAAGCCCGGGAGAGGCAGCAGGAGAGAGTTAACCACTTAGTGAGGGTAGTGAATAAGCAGAATGAGGAGATACTCAAAGCAAACCCGGCGATACCTGGAGGATCATACTTAGTTCATTCGGTGAGGGGTAACCCGGTGAAATCCGCTAGGGCTGCATCATCACCTCATGATGGCCCTAGAAGAGAGGAAGTGGTAACCTCGGGGAGAAAAGACAAATAGATGGTCCCGTATGACCCGGTAAGGGTAGGGAAAGGAAAGGCAATGCAAGTTGATGAGGATCGTCACAGTGCCAGCCGGGGTGAAGCTGGCCGAGGTAACCGCGACCAAGGCAATGCTGGTCAATGAAATGCTGCCAATGGCAATGCCGGACAGCGTAATTCGGCGGGAGCAGGGCAAAATGCACCTCGGCAACAGCAGCAGCAATATGTACCTCGGTAGGAGAGAAGTGCTGGCCCAGCAATGCAGCAACAATATGCGCGTCCGGGTCAAGATAGATACAATGATGGTTACTCGGCGATGGCTGATGCTGGATTTTTTAGACCGGAGCACCATGTAATTGGATCAAGATTGGGAAACAGGAACTTGCCGCCAGATGATGCAAGGCTGAAGTTAGACGGAATTTATAGGTCGGAGATGATCGAGGTATAAGGTCCTTCGGGCCCAGCATGCTTTGGACCTCGGATTATGAGAGAACCACCTGTGGCAAACTTCTAGCTGGCCAGAGGAACGAAAACATATGACGGCAGCACAAAGCCGGATGATTGGCTCATTGACTATGCAACAACAGTGAACATTGCTACATGCAATTTGAGATAGGTTGTGAGTTATGTACCACAAATGTTGGAGGGGCCAACAAGGGTCTGGTTGAACAATTTGCCGCCAGGAAGTATTAACTGTTGGCTAGATTTTGACAAGTTGTTCATCAACAACTTCTCGAGTACATACAAGAGACCAAATAGACCATGGACTTTGGCATTATGCAAGCAAAGACCGAATAAGCCAAACCAGGAGTTCTTAACTCGCTGGTGCAATGTGTGCAATTCCTGTGAAGGGGTAATTGAATCACAAGCTATTGCGTGGTCCGCCCAAGGGTGTAGGTATGGGAGTATGTTATGGCAAAGGTTGCAGAGAGACATGCCAACTACCTTGGCCGAGACTATCCGGATTAATGATTCGTATGTGTTGGGTGATCCAACTCAACCTCGGCTAATGTCAAGTGAGTCAAATGAGGAGTACTACAACAGAGATGGAACTGGGTCTCCCCGGAGGAATGATTTCCGTGGCAAAAGGAGAGATAATCGGCCGGATTATCGGTACAGTTCGCAGCAAGTTGCGGCAGTGGATCAAGATCAGCCACATGCAGGTGCGAACCAGCGTCAGAAAACTGGAGGGCAACAGTGGCAACAATGGAGTGATGGCAAGAAAACTTGGACGCCAGAACAGAAGAAATAGTGGCAGGAAAAGAAGGATAGGCCGAGATACACATATGAGTCTATGCTAGATCAGCCATGCAAGTTCCACACACCAAGTCTGAATAACCCGATGAATTCATACGACCCGACAATGTGAATGGATGAGGAAGATAGAGCATGGTAGCTCGGGGAATGCTCAGGCACCTCAGCACGAATCACGTCGGCATGATGGACCTCGGCACGAAGCACCTCAGAATGATACACCTCGGCAGCAGCAGCTCACTGGGGGAAATTGACAGCAATTGATGTTGCCTCCACCTCCACCGAGGTATGGGAACCATGAGAGAAGGGATGCGGTACACCAGGTGAATAATCAGCAACAACAAGACCAAGGGTATCACGGCAATGACGGGAGGAATGAATACAGAGAGCATCACCAGAGTTACTGTGTGTTCACCACGAAGGAAACCGATAGAAAGAGCTTGCAGCGCCGACATATGGAGGTGAAAATGCAGTTATCCTAGCTATAACATGGTATATGCCTTGGGCGGAACAGGAAATCACTTAGAGCATCAAGGATCACCCCAGGGTCATGCCGAGCCCTGGATCATATGCACTAGTACTGGATCCGACATTCATTGGGCCGAATATCAATGTGAGATTTTCCAAGGTGCTGATAGACAATGGCAGTAGCATTAACATCATGTACAAGGATACTATGCACAAGTTGGGAATATCGGAGAACATGCTCCAAGCGACGAAGACAACATTCCATGGCATTGTCCCAAGCATCTCGTGTGAACCCATTGGCAAGGTCCGGGTAGATGTGTTATTCGGCACAAGGGACAACTGCCGGACTGAGAATTTAGAATTTGAAGTTGTGAATCTAGAAAGTGCGTATCACGCCTTACTCGGTAGGCCAGCTCTGAACAAGTTCATGGCAAGTACTCACATCTGCTACCTAAAGATGAAATTGCCTGGACCAAGGGGAGTGATCACCATAACTGGGGACTTCAAGCGTTCCATTGAGTGTGCTTCAGCCGGGTCTAACCTGGCCGAGTCACTTGTGATCGCTCAAGAGAAGAAGAAAATCTAGGAGGTGGCGGCGTTGGCTCAGTCCGCGCAGCAGCATATGCTAGCTCTGACTAACCCACATGGGAGTGTCTCGTTTCAAGCGACAAAAGATACAAAGAAAGTGCCAGAGCGCACCGTAACCATTGGTGCTAGGTTAAGTGACAAATAGGAAAGTGAGCTCATCAACTTCCTCCGTGAGAATCGGGATATCTTTGGTTGGTCTACACAGGACCTGCAAGGTGTGCCGAGGAAGTTGGCCGAGCACTCTTTGAATGTAAGACCCAGAGCAAAGCCAGTGAAGCAACCTCTCCGCCGCTTCGCCGAAGACAGGAGAAAAGTCATTGGAGATGAGATAGCTCGGCCCGGATTTATCCGATGCTCTAATCCGGTGTTCATGGAGAAGAAAAAGGATGATCCAAATGTGGCAGTGGTGTCGCATATGTATCGATTACATAAACCTGAATAAGGCGTGTCCAAAAGATCCATTCCCATTGCCGAGGATAGACCAGGTCATAGATTCAACTACTAGGTGTGAGTTGTTGTCATTCATAGACGCATATTCTAGTTTCCACCAGATACCTTTGAACCCGGATGATCAAATAAAGATTGCGTTTATCACCCCGTATGAGACTTATTGCTATCGCACCATGCCGTTTGGTTTACGTAATGACGTATCAACGATGCATGTAAAAATATTTACATGACCAAATTGGTCGAAATGTGCTAGTCTATGTGGATGATATTGTAATAAAAACTAAGGAAAACAAAACGCTCCTTGATGATATCTGGCAAACATTCGCAAACCTAAGGAGGTTCCGAATGAAGATTAACCCGGAGAAATGTATCTTTGGTGTGCCGGCTGGAAAGTTACTCGGTTTTCTCGTGTCTAGCCGAGGTATCGAGGCTAACCCCACGAAGATCCGAGCCATAGAAAGAATGGAACTGCCAAAATGTCTTAACGATGTGCAGAAGTTCACTGGTTGCCTGGCATCGCGAAGTCGGTTTGTATGTCGGCTGGGAGAGAAGGCATTGCCCCTCTACCAGTTAATGAAAAAGGCAGATAAATTTATATGAACACCACAAGCTGATAGCGCATTTCATGAACTAAAAAAGATGCTAGCCTCTGCACCAGTGTTAGCTTTGCCACTATCCAAAGAGCCAATGTTGCTCTATATAGCAGCAACCAACCGAGTCATAAGTACAGTGATAGTGGTAGAATGTGATGAAGAGGGTAAGTCGGTGCAAGGGCCAGTGTATTACCTAAGCAAGGTGTTGTCAACTTTGAAGCAGAATTTTCCTCACTATCAGAAAATGGCATACGACGTATACATGGCAGCCAAGAAGCTCAAGCATTACTTTGAGGAACACCCCATAAAAGTGATATGTGAGGCGCCCATATCCGAGATAATGAGCAACAAAGATGCAAGTAGCCGGATTGCAAAATGGGCAATTGAGTTAGCCCCGTATGCACCACAGTTTGATAGGAGGGATGCAATCAAATCTCAAGCAGTGACAGACTTTTCCGTGGATTGGGCTGAAATGCAATACGAACCACCTTTGCCGGACTTAAATTATTGGAGGATGCACTTTGATGGATCAAAGTTAAAAGAAGGACTGGGGGCGGGGTAGTACTTACCTTGCCCAAGAAAGATCAACTTAAATATGTTCTCCAGATCCATTTCAGAGCATCGAACAATGTCACCGAGTATGAAGCGCTCGTGCATGCACTTAAAGTGGCAAAGGAAGTGGGAATACGTTGGATACAATGTTTTGGTGATTCAGATTTGGTGGTGCAACAAGTGTCTGGCAATTGGGACGCCTTCGATGCGAACAAAACAATAACAGAGAACGAACAAAATAACAAGTTAAGAACAAAGAAAGAGAGAAACAAGAAATACATGAAGATGGTGCAATACAACTCAAAAGATGAGCAAGCAAGGAAAGAGGGGCTTACTCGGAGGAAGTTGGAGGTTCCTTGGGCTTAGGTGCTCTGTGAACCGGGACCTTGGTGATGGGCTTGCTGGCGCCTTTGACCCCGGGTTTCTTCTGCTTCTTCTTGGTCGGAGGTGGCTCAGAGGAAGGAGCCGAAGTGGCCGCGCGTTTCCTCAAAGGGGCAGGAACCGGGTCTCCCACGACAAGCGGACGAGCGCCGTGGACCTTACCCGCCGGGTTAGCTGAAGTTGAATCAGCCGGAAAGGCATATGAGATAGGCATAGGATTATATATCTCCAGAATCTCAATATCAGAGTCTTCATCGTCATCCGTCCAATCCCTTAAACCAGAGGTCTTACCAGAAGGTCGTCTGAAGGCTGAATCCGGAGCAGGCAGGAAGTCCTCGAGGTCCGGCTCCACCGTATCTAAGGCCTCACGATCTTTCCCCCACTTAAGGGACGGTTCCGGGCCATCCTCAACTGTCTGCTGAGTAAACAACTGAGAGCAATATTGCGTTAGATCAAGTAAAGGATATAGTCCGACATACCGCATAACTCGGCCGAAGGGTCAAGTAAGGAAACAAACCCTGGGAGGAGTCCTATCCCGGCAGAAGTGCTTGAATCCCCACTCCCAGTCCTCGTTGAATTCCTTGTCTATCTTGAAGATAGCCTTGACTCGGCGGTAAATCTCGGTGTTGTTGAGCTCGAAGGATGAGGTTCGGTTGGGGTCAAGGTGCCCGCTCATATTGTAGAGCTTGTGAGTGCGCTTCTACAGAGGGGAGATCCGGCTACGGATAAATGTGATCATGATATGTTCGCCGTGCAACTTCAAGTAGATCAGTTTCTTGAGCCGTTTTTCCACCTGAATGACCAGGGCAGCGGATTGCCTCGGAACCAGGCCCCATAAGGTCCTGTCCGAGATACCAATCGAACAAGGGCACAGCCGAATCTTGTCTTCTTCGGTATCGTTTTTCACATAAAAAAACGTCCGGGCCCAACCCTTGCATGACTCAAGGCCAGTGACTCGGGGGAAGACGGAGTTCTTTCGGGGAGAGATGGAGGCTTCCCCGCACTGAGTCAGGGATTTGTCGGCAGGGGCAAGCAGAGGATCCGGGATAACGTTGGCTCTAAAGGTAAAGAATTTGTACCAGAGTTGGATAGTGGGCTAGAGGACGAGGTAGCCCTCAACCCCGGAAGCAAAGGAGGAGAGGGAGGTAATGGCGTTAGCCGGCAGGTGATGAGGTTGAAGCTCAAAGGTGTTGATGAATTCGTGAAAGAAATCACTAACTGGGAGGCCGAAGCCATGCTGGAAATGCGAGAGGAAGACCACAAACTCACCCGGATTAGGCGAGGGAGTGATCTCCTGGCAAGGGAGACGGCAGGATACCCCGGCGGGGATGCGATGGGTCCGGAGGAGCCAGTCAATGTCATCCTAGCAGACCCAAGAACCGGCCCAAGCTCCTTGCTCGTGGGCCTCGCCGCCCTCCTCGTGTTCATCAACGCCGGCGAACTCCTCCTGAGCCATCTCCAAATCCCTTCCCTCGTAAACCCAATCTGTGATGGGGGCAGAGGTCGAGACTGGCAAGGCCCCGTGGCGATGTCGCTACGCAGAAGCGGTGGCGCTGCTACGGGAGAGAAGCACAGCAACAAAGCGCGGCGGCGGCGGCGTGAGGCCTGAGCAAAGCAGTGGCGGCGGCGGCAGTGTTGTCGTGCGGAAGGAGAAGCAGAGGCATGCGAGGGTGGGGGAAATGACCAAGGGGCGTCCCTCACCCCTATTTAACCACGCCCCTAAGTGGGGTAGTGGGATCTGGCGGTGCAACGAAGCCACACGGTGTGGCCGTATATCCGCCGGATGAACCAATCAGAAGCAAGCCACATGAAGGGCCACAGGGAGCAGCAGACCCCACGACGCGACGTGGTGTTACAGTTAACGAGGAGGCAGGCACGACGTGACGTTTGCAGCAGTTATCCCTGACAATGAATACAATAACCGGTGCAGTAACTGACGCTGGCCCTTAAAATGAGACAATACGATGATTACCCTCCACGTAGGACGCGGGAAGCGTACGAGAGAAGGAAGGAACCTAATGAATAACCCGGATATATAGAAGGTAACCTGGCCTGCGAGGAATATCTCGGAATGAGCCAAGGGAATGCCGAGTCACAAAAATAAGAAGGGACGAGTTACAGGGTGACTAGGCGAGAACAACAAAGAACTTGGTAGGTTGAACCTGCTGTGGCCTTATTAGCTGAAGTTGCTAACACCGCACCAGCTTCGGAGACTAATGTTGGGGGGATAACCCCGGGTAGGGTCACACCGGGGTATAAAGGCCATGTTAGCCGAGGTACGGCAAGGTCAAAGTGTAAGCTGGCCGAGTCACCTCAAGGCAGGCCGACTTACGGCATTACCCGACCCAAAGGATATTTGTCTAACATTATCCTGGCCGACGTATAACGTATGTCGGCTAGCTCTCTGTAACTTGTTTGCAGGTACCCACAGGGCCGAGTTAACCAGGCCCGAGCCAGGTTACCACTTGGCTTACAAGGGAAGGAAGGAATCTTCTTGGTCAAAGGTTTTCTCTCTCCATTGTAGCGTGAGCGAAGCGGACAGAGGGATGGTCCAGCGAGTACGGGCCGACAAAGGTGACGTTGCCCATGTTGGGTGAGTTGGCTATGTCGGCTGGCGCGGCGCCGCTGAGGGGCTCAGTGAGGCTTACGCCCTGAGTCCACGTATGCTCTAACTTGTAACCTAGCCCCCCTATATAAGGAGGGGCAGGATCTCCATAGAGGGGGTCGGCCATTTTACTAAGGGAAAACCCTAGAGAGGTTGTTGTGGGTAGTAAGAGCAGTAGACTCCTTTCCACGAACAACTTGAGGAGCCCTTGTAATCCACCATTGATAAGAGTGAAATACAAGCATCTGTGTGTGGAATCACGACACTATCTCTCCTTGGATTCCTCTAGTGCACATTGACCCTATCTTTAGCCTATACATGGCATCCGCCGTGCCACCACCACGACACTTACATCGATGGCTAAGCATATTTTAGGAATATGGGAGTGATGTCGCTTTTCAGTTACGTGAGGATTATTGAACATTGCACGAAAAAACACTTGCATGCTATTGCACTATCTTTATGTGGATATGATCGTATTTTTTTTCTGAAATGGGTGGATATTTTTTTTGAGCAACCAGCAGGAGCTCTACCTTTTCTATTAGAAGAAGAGAATTGGCCGATTTGGAAGGGAAACCGGCCGAAACCCGATACAGACGTATATACACACGGGTCCGGTTAAAAGGGGAACCGGACCAAAAAAAAGACCCCAAATGGCACAGATTTTAAGGGAAAACTGGCAGAAACCACACGAGGCCGCACTACCTAGCTCGACTAGGTCCGGAGCACCGCCGAACGACACCAGCACAATGGCAACAACGGGCTCTACGAAAAGCCTGGTCCACGTCCCAGGAGAGGAAGTCAGAGCCGAAGGAATGGCTAGGCCTCACAGGCTTCATGGCGAGAGGCAGGCCACAGAGAACTCGCCAGCAGCACTCGCACGTCGACAGGGCCCGAAGACACCAACTCTCCCAGAAGTACCAACACACCCCGGACAAGGCTCCCATCGCTCCGAAAAATGACGCCTCCAGGAAGATCACGGCGCTCGAGAGGACGCCGCCGTCATCCAATCTGGCGAAGCCAGATTTGGATTTTCACCCCGGAGTGATAGGCGGAGGGGTGCCCGGGCTCTACGACCACGCCCCCAAGGGGAAAACGGCGCCCACAGGTGTCGCCGAGGTCGGCACCGACCAAAGTCGGGCAGGACTTTCGTCCGGAGACCCTGCACCACCTCCAGAGGACCGTCACGAAGACAACCCACACGACATCAGCGACCGGAGAGACAGCTTCCGCCACCCACGCCCCTGCGCGCCCGCCGCCAGACGGCAGAAAGCAGCAACACCACCTGGCCCGGAGCCGCCGCTCCAGCATACACGCGTAGCAGAGCGAGCACCACACGCCAACTCGCCACCGTCCAAAGGACGCCCGAAGACGCCCCGACCACCAAAGAGCGGCGCCGCCGCGCTGCCGTCCAAGCACCATGGCACACCTCTGCCATGGGGATGCCCGCGAGGGCCATCACGCACCCGCCAGACACACGCAGCGGCCCACCAAATGGGTGGATATATAGTTGTATAAAACTCTGGAATCATAGAATCCTCCACTAAGCATGTTTTCAGCTACACTGTGACTGAACGATACTCAAGGCGTTATAGCTCTGGATTACACTAACTGTAATAAACTCTGAAATCATGTAATCCACTAAGCTCTGGATTACCAAAAATGGTAATTGATAGTTAAACAGCTCAAACATTATATTCATGTATCATGTCGTATTAAACCAAATAGTCTTAAGTGTTCCCGATAGCTCCATCCTCAAATAATTTTCGTGTATCCCATTTAAACATACCTAATGAGCCTAAGCAGCCTGTCAACAATGAACAAGCCTCAAAATGTTTATAATCATATCGGATAGGTGAAACTTCATCTTGGCCTTTTATTCAGTATTTTGGAACACTGGAGCCAGCTGAACTGATGCTCTTAACTTGTTGTATTTGTAGATGCAACTATGGTGCCTCATCAAATCCTTGATAGTTATTTCAAACTCAAGATTTACTTTTGTATCCTAGATTTTAATCATCTATAGACACAATATAATATGACCTAAAAAATGCAGGCTACTATTTATCAGCAAAAAGCCCTAGACATCAATGAGAGGGAACTTGGGCTTGATCACCCTGATACAATGAAGAGTTACGGAGACCTTGCTGTTTTCTACTATCGTCTACAACATACAGAATTGGCTCTGAAGTAAGTTCAGTTTATGGAAGTGTTTTTGTTCCATGCAGCAAATCTACAATTTCACCATGGGCCTAGATGGCATTTCAGGTGTAAATGAAAGAAAATTTGTATATATCTAAAAGAGTAGGAGACCTAAGACTCCCTTATGGTATTATATCTAATAAAGTGATATGTTATGTGGATGAAGTTTGCCGAAAGGAATGAAATAATCGTGTTATTGCTGCCAAGAATATATTGTGCCATCTTCTCAGTCTAACTCTTCTTTTTCACAAACTTATCATGTCACATGTGCATATTCGGTTCTCTCTCTCTTTATGCCTTATTGCTTGGATTGAAAACTAATCTTGTCTTTATTATAGTAATGCTGAAAGTGAGTAGGACTAGCTGCTTAGTCTTTTGAGTGTCCAATTTCTTTGTACTGTTATTTTGTGTTTGAGGTGGTATCTCTCAGTTTCACTCCATTAATGTTAATTAAAACAAATATAAATGATATCCCTAGACCCTAGCATGAATACCTTCAACATATAACCATCAAATGTAATGCTGACATTTGTTGCAAACTCATAAATGCTAAGTGAATCCTTTGGTGGTGATACGTTCCGCCGATATCATAGATAATCCACAAGCATATGTTGTACTTTTAGATTCTTGGGCAAGGTTACAGAGGGTAAATAGGCATGGTATTTGCTTCTAGCCTCAAATTTCAAAATCGTTAACTGCTGTTGTGTCCCATCATGTAAGTCTCTTCTTGGGGATGGATCATAATTCCTCTTAAGCTCACATGTCTTTAAAAAGTGAAGGCCTCAATAACTGTTCATTTACTTGTGTATGAGCTTGTCTTGAAGGTTGTTTTGTATCAAAGCTATTGCATTATGTGAAAATCTCAGGGTCTGAATGAACAGTAAATCGCTATACCTGCTGTTCGTTGATTGAAATTCATTGCTAAATACTAACCATTGATGAAAATTAGGTATGTCAAGCGTGCGTTATATCTTCTACATCTTACATGTGGGCCATCTCATCCAAACACAGCTGCAACATATATTAATGTAGCCATGATGGAGGAAGGCTTGGGAAATGTGCATGTAGCTCTCAGGTACTTGCACAAAGCTCTAAAATGCAACCAGAGATTACTTGGGCCTGATCATATCCAGGTAATACTCTTCCTCAACGTTTAATTTTTTTGTTAAATGCCATTCTTTTATTTTAGGGTGATTGATATACTTAGTATTGTTAAATGTGGACACTGTTCATTTTAATGTTTCGTTCGAAATCTCACTGGCTGACTGAAACATATCAGAAAATTTGATTGATACCTTAACAACTTAACAAGCTAAGGTGAATGCAAAAACCATATCAGGAACCAATTGTTGGTCGGTCCCAGGAGATATGGGAGTTTGATTCCACCTATCAGGTTTCAAATCTTTCTTGCTGATGACACACGGATGCGCTTTGAGGAAAGGACTTGAGCGTGATCCTTGAGGCTGGCAATTTTTGTCCTCACTTACACAATTCTAGGTGTGAGATATGTAGGCGCATGATTCGTGGGATGTGTATCCATGGTTTGTGCTGCCACGGGGGATAGCTGCCCCCCCCCCCCCCTCCCCCCCCGAATGCGCTTTGAGGAAAGGACTTTGAGCGTGATCCTTGAGGCTGGCAATTTTTGCCTCGCTTTCACAATTCTAGGTGTGAGATATGTAGGCGCATGATATGTGCCAAACCCGTTGCATACCATCTTGAGTCAGTGTGGCAACCCGAGATGGATGAGTGTGGACAAAACTCTGAGCGGCTCCACAAATTTTTCTTGAATTGACCGATTGACATGTACTCCCTCTTCAGAAATATAAGACATTTTAGCTTTGTGAAATAAATGTATATAGACACTTTTTAGTGTATAGGTTCACTCCGAACCTCTACGAACCTATACACTAAAAGACGTCTAGATACATACGATTCACAAAGCTAAAACGTCTTATATTTTTGAGCGGAGGGAGTAGTGACTAGTGAGAGCATCTACATCTGTCGGAGCCTAGCCATGACCGTGGTCCATGGGGCTGCTGTGTGGTTGCATCACATGCTATATATAAGTGCAGCTGGGTGGTAGCAGTGCAGAATGCTACGATGCACAAATTGATTGTAGGCGTGTGCGGTGCATGGATCAGCCTAGGTGCCTTCGCCAAGTTCCCTCAACCTAACTCATGAATAGCAACCATTAGTTGCTAAGTACTATCTTGTATTAAGTAGGCTCCACCTCATCTCATATTATGTGTAATTTGGCACGGCCGGTATAGTTTGGCAGTGTGTGCTTAAATTACTTTTCCTCATGTTTGTCTCGATTCCGTATTATCATCTCCACCTTGTGTGATAGGTTTTTTGGTTTTTAGTTTATGCTTGGTCGTGTGTGAGTCTTTTGGCTTGACATACTGTTGTACAAGCTACACTAGCAGCACTATCCATTACACGCCAAGCCTTACTGCTGGTGCTGCCATGTTCGCTGTGCCAAACCAGAGACTTGATGATAGGTCCCTGACACACGAGCAGTATTCGATTTGGTACATGAATGGTGCTTCAGCTAAGTTGGATACTTGCATAATCAAGAAGTTAGATTAGATGATCAAACTTTGGTACTAATCCTTATGAAGCTAAAAATACCAGTCAGTGGAAGCCAATATATAGTCATTTGCATGTTTTGAAAAAGAAAACTGGATAAACACCCAAATATCTAAAGCGATTCAGCAAAATTGGATATGATAATCAGTGTTCGAGATAAAAATGTGACATCATAGTCTTTATTTTGTTAAATATTGACTATCTGTAAATTTTGGACTCAGGAAGAAGACAATTGTTCATTTTCCAACATTAACTATTACTTTGAACTCACATACTCTTATTATATGTAGACTGCTGCGAGCTACCATGCTATCGCCATTGCTCTCTCATTGATGGAAGCTTATTCCTTGAGTGTTCAGCATGAGCAGACAACCTTGCAAATCCTTCGTGCAAAGCTCGGACCAGATGATCTTCGGACTCAGGTTCACTTCTATGGAACAATATAGTTGATCTCTTGCCAAATGCATGTCATTTCAGCATACTTTTGGTAAAAGAATTAAAATTTGACCACTAATACATACTAAATGTACTTGTATTCAAATTCGGCAGTAATATTGTTTCCATCAAAATACGTGTAATTATAATTGTACATTCGAGAGCAAGTCAATGCCCAAATGCCATCTAGTTAGTGACAGATGAACCTTGATTCTTTTCCCCTTTCACTATTATTTTAGCTATATGAACATAATTCATTCCCTTTTCAGTTATTTGCTAGAACATCCTTTATATTGTTGCCATTCACATTACAGGATGCTGCGGCATGGCTTGAATACTTTGAATCAAAAGTAATTGAGCAACAAGAAGCTGCCCGCAATGGAACTCGGAAACCTGATGCATCAATAGCTAGTAAAGGACACCTAAGGTGCAACTTAGTTCTGCCAATGAAAGCACAATTAATCCTTAGAGAAATTTCTTTTGGTGTTGTGCTGGCTAGTGCACAGCAGAAAAACTGGTAGCAGTTATCATATATCTTAGCTGTACACTGCTGTGGACTATTCGCATGCTCTATTGACTGTATTTATTTGCACTTGCAGTGTATCTGATCTTCTTGATTACATCAATCCCAACAAAGAAAACAAAGGAAGAGATTCTGAATCAGGAAAGAGGAGGTACTCAAGCATAAAGGTTCGTTACTAATTTTTTACTTTGCTAAAATTGTTTTGAAGATAATCAGTATGCCCTTGTTAAGGAACTAACTTGGATGGAGAGAAATCAGATTGCGAGATGGTTAACAAAGTGTATAGTATCAGTTAACCTCATAGTGCAATTGGCCAGTTTCTCAAAGAGAAAAGGAATCGTAAAATTGTTCACTATAAAGTCAATTTGTGTTAACATTAGACTATCTTACTACGTTTATAGTCCATGCTGTCATATGGGTAGTGTCATAGAATGTTTCATTAATTAGGTTGTAGATGTTATGAATAGGCAACTTAGATTAACTAGGGGCCAAAGGCCATCATATATACATGTACAAGAGGAGGACAAAGGCCATCATAAATCTAACTCTAACAGCACCCCTCTCCCCCTCAAACTCATGGTGGATCCACAACACTGAGTTTGGATAGGTAAAATCCATGTTGCGCTCTAGTTTGGGACTTTGTGAAGAAATCCGCCAATTGTAACTTGGAAGGCACATAATGAAGAGCAATAATCTGCACACCAGCGTGCAAAAAAGAAGCATCAACACCAATATGCTTGGTAAGCTCATGCTTCATGGGGTCACGCGCAATACTGATAGCACCTGTACTGTCAGAGTAGTAGGTGTAGTAACAGAAACACCAAAATCCTCGAGCAACCATCGTAACCAAGTCACCTCTGCAGTCAAAAGAGCCATAGCTTGCAACTCTGCACTTGAATGGGAAACTACAGTCTGTTTCTTCGTCTTCCAGGCAATGAGAGAATGACCAAGAAAAACACAGTAAGCAGAAAGTGACTGGTGATACGAAAGATCAGTAGCCCACATAGCATCTAGATAGGCCTAGAGTTGTAACGAGCTAGAACAGGGAAAGAAGAGGCGGTAAGAGATTGTCCCACGAAGATATTGTAGAACACGAAAAAGGTGACTATTGTGCTCCGAAGTGTGAGCGGAAACAAACTACAAACTGACTCAAAATATGGACATGATAGGAGATGTCCGAACGAGTAATAGCTAGATAGATAAGACTCCCAACGAGATGAAGATAACGCGTCAGATCAGACAAGGGGTCACCATCGGTGAAGATCCTGGATATACTTTTCTTGCGAAATAAAAAAGGAAGGTAGAGGAAACTTCAATCCCAAGAAAGTAGCGAAGAGGACCAAGATCAAACATAAGAAACTGCTCACTATGACGGGCATCGACAAAGTCAATGTGCTCAGAGTCCTTGCCGGTGATGATCATGCCATCAACGTATAGAAGAAGAGCCCGACCACGATCAGAAAGGTGGACAAATAGTGCTGGATCATGAGCACTGGGCGAAAAACCAGCGGTAGTGACCATAGAAGCAAAACGCTCAAACTAGACGCGAGGGTCTTGCTTAAGGCCATAGAGAGAGCGACGAAGACGACAAACCATGCCATCAGGCACAGAATACCCAGGTGGTGGCTACATATAAACATACTCACGCAGCTCACAATTAAGATTGGCATTCTTAACATCAAGTTGAGACACAGACCAATGATGAACATGTTCCACAACAAGAAGTGTGCGAACAGTGGTCATGTGGGCCAGAGGAGCAAAAGTCTCATCATAGTCATGACCATGCTCCTGCTAAAATCCAGGAGCCTCAAGACAAGCTTTGTAACACTCAAGAGAACCATCTGAGCAAGTATTAATCTTATAGACCCACTTACAAGTGATGGGACGAACATGGGGAGAAAGTGGAACTAGATCCCTCGTGCCAGTGCGCTCAAGCACAGTAATCTCCTCTTCCATCGCAAGCTGCCATTCAGGATGAACAACAACATCTCGATATGAAGTCCGCTCACGGATAGCAGAAAGACCATAGTGGAAAATATCGATGTGGTGGGGGTCAAGGCCGAGCTCGAAGGCGGCTGGGACGAGGAAGACGGTGCACCAGAAGTAGATGACATGTCAGTAGATTCATCCACAACATGTGGACGACGAGTATAATGAAAAGGAAAAGTAGGGTAGAATGGGCGAGACTCATCAAAAGTCACATCCCGGGAAATACACATTCGACGACCTATAGGATCCCAACAACGGTATCCTTTATGCTCATCATTGTATCCTAGAAAGGCACACTCAATAGACTGAGCTGTCAGTTTGGTGCATTAGTAGCGGGCAAGGAGAACATAGCAAACACAAGCAAACAAACGAAGCACCGAATAATCAGGAGAAGGATTGAAAAGACGCTCTAGAGGAATGCCATCGTGCAGAGCAGCCGAGGGCTGAATGTTAATGAGATAGGTGGAAGTGGAGATAGCCTAGTCCCAAAAATGAGGTGGAAGAGAGCCCGCAATCATCATCGCACGAGTTGTATCAAGAAGATGACGATGCTTGCGCTCAACCATGCCATTCTAAGCGTGCGCACCAGGACAAGAGAATTGAGAAAGAGTGCCCTGCTCAGCAAGAAAACCACGCAACATCTTGGAGATATACTCTCGTGCAGAATCAACACGGAACACATGAATAAGTGTAGAGAACTGAGTGTGAACCACGACAGCAAAACACTTATAAATAGAGAGAACCTCACTACGAGAAGACATAAAATAAAGCCTAGTGTAGCGAGAGAAATCATCTACAAAAGTAATATAGTATCGATGACTCCCTTTTGAAGTGAAGGGGGCCAAACCACACACATTGGAATGCACTAAGTCAAAAGGACATTGAGACACTAACTCGCTAGTAGGATAAGGTAACTGAACTTGTTTACCAAGCCTACAACCTTGACATTGTAAAAAGACATCTCCTAAGACAGGCCCCAGAAGACCTCGCTGAACTAAAGATGAAAGAAGAGAACCACAAAGATGACTAAGTCGATGATGCCACTGTTGGAAGGAGCTCGTAGATGAAGCGGCGAAAGCAAATGGACTAGTGAGTGTGGTGGCCAAAAGGCCATCATATATACATGTACAAGGGGAGGCCAAAGGCCAATATGTAGGAGCCCAAATGCCACCATAAATATAACTCTCACAGTAGACTCATTTCATCTTAGGATGTGTAATGTTATGGTAACATAGCTAGTTACCACAAGCATCTCTCTCCTCATTTAATAGCATGCCATGTCAGCAAATTGCCTAGTTGGCACTCCATGTAGTTGCATGTTACTACCTAAGTTACTCCCACTATGACTAGTCTTAATATCTCTCTGCTTATGCAGTGAAAAAATAGATAACATGTGGTAGGCTCTGAGAGCGACCATCCCTAACCTCACCCCCTCGCCGTCAGCCACTCCGGCTCCGGCGCCCACCTCACTCACTGCCGGTCATTCCAGCGACAGTGACCACCATCTCCATGGCCTTCCACTCCCTTCTCCAGCAACGGCGACTAGATCCCGCGCGGCTGCGAAGACCGGTGGCGCGGCGGAAGGGATTCAGACTCTAAGGGGTCCCCGCGCTGTTGAAATAAATTGTTTAGCCGTTTTTATTAGTTCGGACTATTGGTTGCGTTGGCTAGTGCATGCAATTCAATATGGTATCAGAGCAGGAGGTTCTAGGATCAAATCCTAACCAACGCAAGAGTTAAAAACAAATATTGCGGCTCCTCAAACAAACGTCACAATAGGCCAAAGGTCAAAGACGTAGGATGAGAGTGCCGCACCAATGCCACCGCTGGTGGTCTATACGTGCACGTCAACTGGATATCGAAGGGATTTCGGCCAATGCGTGGAGCATGGCAGCGGTGGAGACATCTTGGCGCCGAGTTCGTGGGTGGAACGCCTTGATCGTCTGCTCCAGGGCTGACATGGACACCTTCAGGTTGTCTGCCTGGTGTGCTGATCCTCCATCGGTGGAGGTGTTGGCGGCACTGGCTAGTGCGGTCACGCCACCCCAAGTACTAACGCTGGTGCACCCCATCATCGTCCACGTGATGGGGTTAACGGATTTTCGGCTGCGGTCGCCTACCACGGGCGGCGCCAGGGGTAGTGAACTGACACCGGGGTGGCCAACCTCGCACAAGAGGCCTTGATGTGTTGCCAGGCGGTGGTGCGACCGCCGGCGCCGGGGCTGGCGTGGCTAGCTCGTCCAACAGTCCAAGAGACAGGCCCCGCCACCACCAGCTGGCTGCATCAGGCACCTCTGATGGAGATTCTAAAAAAGGTACCTGAGGTGCTACCCAGACTCTATCACGACGCCGAAAGTGGCGCCAATGGAGACGGTCCGGTCGTAAAGCTTCCACCAATGACTCCACGGTCGAGTTGGTGCATCGCACCAGAATGTTGGTTCCCGCCACATCCTGGCTGACACGCAGCGAAGGAGCCAATGGGGATAGAGGGACTGGTACCTCCCCTCTTTTTGTCGGCGTGGATGGTTCTGCGTAGCATCTGTCCCGACTCCAAAAACGGAGGCAGCTAAAGCAGAGGCGTAGGAGAGCTAATCGGGTTGCCGCTGCAGCCTCTGTTCTTGGGGCAGGCAACGTCAGCGGGCTGGCACTAGCCGACGATGCCTCCACCAACTAGCGCGGGAACGAAGGAGACTCCCCAATCGTCGCTCTTCTCCTACTGACAACCGAGACACCAAGGATGTTGCTTAATGGCGAGCCAAGCCCCCCGATTTAGCATCGTCGGGGCTTGAGACAGTAGGATCACCTGTCACCGATGTTGTTCATGTTGTTTATCAACTCTTTCAACAGGTTGTTGGCTAAAGCCATGGATTTCAGGGTGCTAAGATGCATCACATGCCGGGATTTGGTGACGTCTGACTCCCTTTACGCGAATGACATAGTCATCTTCTGCCACCCAAATGGGATGGACCTGCGCACTGTGAGCGCAATCCTAGCGCTCTTTGGGGCGGCATCCGTGTTACGAACCAATTTCGCCAAATGCTCAGTCTCTCTGATTGGTTGTTCGGAGGAGGTGGCCCAAGAGGCAGCACAGATTATGGAGTGCTGGTTGGCACCCTTTCCTGTCAAATACGTTGGGATCCCCCTACCGATCCGTCGATTGTCCGCAGCGGCGCTCCAACCCTTGGTAGATAGCATTGCGGGCCATCTACCAACATGGAAGGAATCCATGATGACGAAGGTCAGGCGCCTTGCACTCGTTAAGTCGTTGCTTATGGCGATCCCTCTTCATCAGATCATTGTGCTTGGGCTCAAAAAAACTTGAAGTAGATCCAGAAGATAGTGTGGAGCTTCCTCTAGGATGGAAGAGCGGAGGCGAATGGAGGGCACTGTCATGTGAGCTAGGCAAAGGTGTGGTGGCCTAGGGGTCCCCGACCTAGCTCGCACGACAATCAGCCTGCACACTCGCTAGATCTGGAAGATGCGTACCGACCCACTGCAACCTTGGTGCGACCTCGATATGCAATTCTCCATACCTAACAATGCGTCACCTACCTTGGGTAGACTTCTCGACACGATTTGATCCGATGCTCAATCTTGGGCTGCCGCTGGTGCGATCCGCTTACAAGCTTTGATCCCGCCACTGTGTAGATCTAGGTCTAGTGGGTTGAGTTGTTTGGGGTGTTATCTCGTTACAATCTTGTAAATTTTTGTACAAACTCTCCTTTCCTTATAATGCATTGAAACGAAAAGCTTTCGCGTTTTCATGAAAAAAGTAGATAACATGTAACAATATTGTATGGGATCTTGATTAATTTTCATTTTTTCTATACAAAATTTTATGGAAAAATTCTACCCTAGAGTATTAAGGACTCCTTAAATGGGCAACCAATTTTTTTATTGTCGTGGGTGGAGGCTGTGCTAGTGGCTCTCATCTACTCCCTCCTTCCAAAAATATAAGATGTTATAGCCTTTTTTGAAACACATGTATCTGGACGCCTTTCAGTGTGCAGGTTCAGAGAAAAATGAGTGAACATGTACACTAAAAAACATCCAGATACATGTGTTTCAGAAAAAAGCTAAAACATCTTATATTTTGGAACTGAGGAAGTATTATGTAGTGTTAAAATATGATTTTTGTCCTTGGGGAGCTCTTATCACGATTGCAGATCACTGAATGTCCATGGTCAATATGACCCTATCTAATCAAGTACCTTGACATCACTACTATGTATGTTTGATACTAGTAGATAATCTTGTCAGGTAATTTTAGAAGATTACTGTGTATATACAGTTTCAGTTCTACCACTTTTGACAGTGTTCAAACCACAGAATTCTGGTTCTCCCTATATGTCTGAAACTCAATGCACCTGGTTTTCTTTTTTCACATTTCTTTAAGTTAGATTAAAATTTTCTATAATTTAAGGCATTCATGTTATCACTGGAATAACTCAACCTTAAATATTTTAGCATTACTGTGCATGCCACTTCAGAATTTATTCATTGTATACCCTTGCTGTCAGGTTTTATCACATTCGAGTGAGAATTCAAGTGTAGTAAGTCCTGATATATCTCCAAGAGATTCCACTATTGCAATTATAGACAAGGAAAATAAAATTAAAGAGCCATTGCAAGATGATAGTGCTAAGGTCATGGATATTCCTGAAACCGAGGTTAAAGAGAGTCCTTTATCCATTGAGGTTTCGCCACCTTCTGACCAGCTGGTAGAGAGAGCTGAGGTGAACATCAATTCACCTAAGGAGGATTTTGAAGACGAAATACTAGAACAGGATGATGGTTGGTTGCCTGTTCAAAGACCTAAATCAGCTGCAGTGTTAGGAAAACAGATAAAGAATTATCTTCCCGCCATAAGGAAGGTGTATGACTCTGAGAATCATACCCCAATAGATGGTTCCCAATATAAGCCAAGGAATTCCTATTCAAATAACCGTTATTACTTCTTAAAGAAGAGAACTGTCGTACCTGCAGCATACACAGATCCTCAACAGCATATGAAAGTCCAGACATCAACTGCCAGGTATGGTCGTAAGATATATAAGGCTATGACCTACCGGATTAAGCCAGCTACTTCTTCCACAGAAGTGCAAGATACGTCTAGGACCACAGAGCAGATGAGTGGTAAAGAAGAATCCCAAATAGGTTATTCACATGTACACAATCATTCAGTTGATATGAATGCAAGTGAGTCACATGGAGCTTTGTTTGCAAGTTCTGGAAATCCACCATCATACAAAGATGTTGCATTGGCACGTCCAGGCACAATAGCCAAGACTCAAATACAAAAACCTAGAGGTGATGTACTGCACCCGTCACTTGGTCAAATTATTGCACAAGAAATGAAGGATTCCTTGGTAGATGCAGTTCAAGTGGACCAGAGATCTGTGTCTTCAAATACCAATAATTCCAAAGAGATAACCAACGTACCAGAAGAAATGCAGCATTCGGAACAAACAAAGGAGTCACAGAGGGAACATGAGAGTGACAATACTGGGAAATATGGTTTACCAGATATATTAACATCAAAAACTGAGAAATCTTCTGGCAGTGTCTCTGCAGATAGTAAAACAGACATTACCTTATTCAGTAACAAAGGTCAAGAACCAACAAGTAGTGGCAAGTGTGGTCCAGTCACTGGGTTCTCATATTCGAGTGTACCCATAAAAGCTGAAAGGAGTGGAAAGTCTGGCAGAGAATTTCTTGAAGAAGCTCTAACAACTAGTACTGAACCTATTACAGTTTCAGCCCATATGGCAAGTATGCCAGAAGGCCTTGGAGGTGTTGAAAATGAGAAGTCAAAGCCTGACTTGCTGCTAAGTAATATTGATATGAGAGAGATGTCTAATAAGAAGTTATCGGCTGCTGCACCTCCATTTAATCCGTCTCCTCCAGCTATCCTTAGCCCACTTGCTGTTAGTGTGGGTCTGCCACCACCATGTGCCATTCAAGGTGTTGGGCCCTGGCCTATGAATGTCTCCATGCTTCCTGGACATTCAAATATGGGGCCAAATGGTCCTCCGATGTGCACATCCCCACATCATTTGTACCCTCCTGCTCCTAGATCTCCTAATCTTTTGCATCCTGTGCCATTTCTTTATCCACCATATAGTCAACCACAGATGGTTCCAAGCAGCACATTTCCCATGAACACTACTATATTTCGCCCTAACCATTATGGATGGCAACCTTATATGAGTCCAGCTGCATCTGAGTTTGTGTCAGGACCAGCATGGTCAAACAGTCATCCAGTCGCTTACACCCTGAGCCCACATGTTGCTGACACTATTTCTCAGTCTTTAGCAGATAAACATGTTCTATCTGATGCAGCTGCTGTTAGTATAGGACCTTCACTGGACAGCAGTATGGTTGCAGTAAAGGAGGAAATGGAAGTCCCTGTGGTGCTAGACAGTGGAAGTATGATCAGCAACAGAATTTTGGCAGAGGAGCATGATAAAGAGTTAAAGGATGGTGCTAAAACTGAACTTAATCCTGACATGCCAGGAGACAGCACACCTGATATTGGTGGAACGAAGCTGGGAAGCAACATCAAGAATGAAGATGAAGGTAGTTTTAGGATTCTTTTGAAGGGGAAAAGCAGGCGAAAACAAACTCTAAGGATACCGATAAGTTTGCTTAACAAGACATATAGCTCACGTTCTTTCAAGCTTGACTACAACAGAGTAGTCAGAATATGACATGTTCATGCCCTCGAGTGTCTCTTTTGCTGAAGTGGTTTCTTCTGGCAACTGAGGAATATTCCACCAAAAAGTTGAATATTGACCTATGACATTATTATCTGAAAGAGAATTACGATGAATCTCCATATGGAAGATACTGAAATGTGATACTCTTATTTTTGTCTGAGCATGTGGAAGGCAGCAACAATGCTCCTTCAATGTTCCAGGTAATCATATTGTTGTTTAAATATATTGCAAGAATTTTGTCCCTCCCATTTTTTTCATTCATCTAATAAGCTAGGTGTCTTTATTTTCTAGAACTGAAATTCATCAATCCAAGCTACTCTGAGAGGATAAAGGCATTTTTTTATTCCAAATAAGGTATGGCTCCATTGCCAGTAATCATTTTGGTCTTCTACATATTGGACTTGCTTGTACCCTATATATATGGATCAGTTTTTTTTTAATTCTTGGCAACGATTACATCTCCCTAGAAGCAATGTATAGAAAGATTAGTGTTCTTTGAAGATGAAATTCACTTTTGATCTGGGGGTGCATATGCTCCTCCCATCAAAAATAATATTTTAAAATATTAAAAAAGTTGAACCAAAATTCAGCGTGTACATCTCGCAATTCTCTGTGCGCACCACGAGTTTTGTGGAAAACCGACATTTTTTTGTGTCGTGTATAAAAAGATAAAGAAATGTCTCGTGAAGAGCTTTTTCAAGCACCGAAATTTGTCATTTTTATACACGTCACAAAAACATGGGTTTTCTGAAATACAACTTTGCGAGCACATAGAACATTAAGATGCACACGCCATATTTTTGATCAGAATTTTTTAACTTTTAAAATGCGTCTAAAACTCATTTCAAAAATCAAGAGCATATGCTCCCGGGTGTAAAAACGCCTTGTCCTCTTTGAAGCACTTTTGAAACCTACACAGATACAACAAACCAGGACTATTCAAGAACCCCCTAAAAGATTCCTATATAAGCTTATTCAAGAACCCCCACCTAACCGCCCACCACCTCCACTACCGCCACAAGGCCGCCTGCCACTACTCCACGCCGCCGCCACCATCCTTCTCCACGCTACTGCCGGGCCCTCCAGTACCTCCTCCGCCCCCGCGCCCTCCACAACCTCCTCCGCCCCGCGCGTCGCCGGCCACCCTCCTCCCCGTGCGCCGGCTGTGCCCTCCACTACCTCCTCCTCCCTGCCCGCGGCTGCTCCCTCCACTACATCTTCCCCCCGAGCGGCGGGGAGAAATCCCACCACCCCCGCCCACGAGCGGAAGTTGACATGAAAAGAAACGGAAGTTAACTCGTGTTAACGAAAAAGTTAAGAGGGGGTCGTGGAAGTTAAGCTGCACAAGCAAAAATTAAGTTGCACAGTCCACGAAAAACAAAAAAAGGTGCTCAGGAAGTTAACTAGCATAGAAGAGGGAGTTACCTTGTAAACACAGGAAAATTAAGAAGGGTCGCGGAAGTTAACTTGCACATGCGGAAGTTAACATTCAGTTCGCAAAAAAACAAAAAAAAAATCGGTGCTCCGCCAGAAAGTTAACTAGCATAGAAAGAGGGAGTTAACTTGTACACACGGGACAGTTAAGAAGTTCGCGGAAGTTAACTTACACATGCGGAAGTTAACATTCATTATTACTGTTACAGACTGGAAGTTAACTTGGAAAGAAAAAATAAGTTAACTCGTGTTCGCGTGGAAGTTAACAAGGGGTTCCCGGTGTTCACGTGAAAAAGTAAATATGTACTCCGTCAAGAAGTTAACTAGCAATGAAAGAGGGAGTTAACTTGCACACACGGGAAAGTTAAGAAGTTCGCGGAAGTTAACTTTACATGCGTAAGTTAACACTCATTATTACTGTTACAGACTGGAAGTTAACTTGTAAAGAAAAAGAAGTTAACTCGTGTCCGTGTGGAAGTTAACAAGATGTTCCTGCTATTCGCGTGAAAGGAAACAGGGGGTTCCTGAATAGTTATTATTCAGAAACCGGTTCGTGAATAGGGTTAACTATTCGAAAACTAGTGCTCCGACCGACCCTATATAAGGTGCGGACCGACTTCGCCCAGATCCCGTCGCCGCCTTCTTCCCCGGCGCAGCCCAAGCGAGCGACGGCGAGACGCCGAAGCGAGGGAGCGAGCGACGCCGGAGATTCGAGCTCGTCCCCCACCTCTGCGTACCATCTTCCCCGGCGTGAGGGAGCGAGGGATGCCATAGTTTTGAGCTCGTCCCCTACCTCTGCGCACCTTCTTCTCCAGCGCATCCCGAGGGAGCGAGGGACGCCATGAAGCGACCACTTCGACGAGGATCGAGCTCGTCCTCTGCCTCCCGTACCTTCTTCTTCGACGGGATCTTCTCAAGCGAGACAGCAGAGACGACGCGCGAGGTGGATTCGAGCTCGTCCTCCTCGCGAGTGACGTGAGAGACGACGGTGTCCCCGCCGATTTCTTCAAGTCTCATCAAATCTGAAGCAATGGGTCCTCCTCAAACCAGCAAAATCCGGGTCAAAAGAAAACAAGTTCATCCTGAATGAAGCTCCTGCAAGATCCTCACTAAGATTTCATCAGGAAACATCTCACCAAGATCCTTCATATTGATTTGTTGTAAGTGTTGAGCTTGAGCTACCTTTATATCATGGGTTGCACTGCTTGAAATAGTAACTTGAGCTGCTAAGTTGTCCCTAGCTGAACTTTTATTGATTTGTTGTAAATTTTGACCTTGAGCTGCATGTGTATCATGGGTTGCACTGCTTGAAAATAGTAGCTTCAGCTGCTCAGTTGTTCATAGTTGAACTTATTTTGATTTGTAGTAAGTGTTGGGCAGCTTAACCTTGAGAGTCAGGCAGCTCAACCTTGCCTGTGCGGACAACTCAGCCTTGAAAGCCAGGCAGATCAAGCTTGGGGAAAAGCACAGGACCTAACTGGGCCACGGGAAAACTATACAAAGCAACTCAAGTATGGTCATACGGGCAGTTCAAGGTCAGGATAAGGGCAGCTCAATACAGAAACGGTCATATATGAAAGTATGCAGTTATAACAGAGGGCAGTTCAAGCTAAGGCAATAGACAGTTCATGGGCAGTTCAACTCCATGTTCAGATAAATTCAAGTCGGTGCCGTAAATGGTGGGCCTACAATAAATGTATGACGTATTTTACAAAAATACATAGTTATAACAGAGGACAGTTCAATCTTAGGCGGCAGGCACTTCAATGGGCAATTCAACCCTTTGTATGAAAAAGTTCAAGTCGGCTCAGAATAATATTATGCAACCGGTTGCAGAATAGTGCTGGTATATATATATAAATTATTCGGGCGCGGAGGACCTACACCCCAATTCAAATAAAAAAGAATAAGAAAATAAATAAATAAAAATATTATTAAAAATACTACTCCATCCAACCCAAATTAGTCGACTCAAATTTGTCAAGATACGGATGTATCTAATACTAAATCACGTCTAGATATAATTGAATCTAGAGAAACCTAAGTCAACTAATTTGGATCAGAGGGAGTACTAATAATATAATAAATGCAACCATCATCAGTGGGTATTGCAACTATATATAGGAAAAATATTTTTTACTCGTAAGTGTAACGTCTCATATACTACCTTGCATAAGTATTTGTAATACGTACTACTTTATATGTTCCACTCTGTTCATATACTATATCTGTACTTCCAAGCAAAAGTTAGTTGAAAAACTTGCAAGTGCACTTGTACTTTGCGCTATATATGTAAAATATCATCATATTTGTACGTGACAAAAGAGTATGTGAAAAAAATTACATACTACCAAAAATAGTATATATACTGACTTATATAGTTCATACTACCCACACATAGTCTCCGATATGATAGATACTGTCTAAATTATGTGAAACACATGGGCTGTAACTACACCCGGATGTCTTATGAATATGTATAAGGTTTAGTTAGTCACCTCTCCGGTAAAATAATAGAGATGAGAATACTTGACTTGTTTTCGCAATTCTGCCTATTAATATATGTCAAGTATAAATGTTTCATGTTACATATTTCATCTATGCATTAAGAGTATCATATTATAAAATGTTTTTGCTATTTCTTTCAGTCTCCGCGCTACGTTTTCTTATAGTGACGTCTTCATACATGTAGCTAACTTTTTTTCTGTTCGCATTGCACACAGGTGTCTGACAATTCGTGTAGAGTGCGGAAGAGAGAGTTTTGCCAGATCTGGACTAATAGAAGATGGAAGTGTTAGCTAAAATACATGGCCGACTGATATTTTTTTCTTCAATTTTGATAGACTAAGAACCAAATTTTTTTGGCGTATGGAACTTAGGTTCAAGAGAATTACTCGTAGAAAATTGTTTGTTCCCTGCAACCTGTAATAATCTCACGTTTTTTGTGTGTGAGAAACTAATGTTGTTCTTTTGAAGAGAATAGTAATAATCCCCTCTGCGAAGATTCTTGTGTTCGGATGTGTATTCTCTCCAATGCTAGGCATTTCCGAGTTCCGACAGTACGTATTTCTAAGAACAATGACGTTTTGTGCTGATACTGGCAATGTTGTTCTAATTAGCGGGACACTGCTCTTGTGAAGTGTGACCATAACTCCTCTGATTTTTAAGTGTCACTCCATGTGCACAGCAATATCAGAAACATCGTTACAGTTCCAGAGAATTGGATTCAACTTATGATTCTTCTTAACGAAAGTGATTTTATCCACCTATATGTATTTCCCGACCCCTTACTTGTCAGTTAGCCCAGTGTCCCTGGCAAATCATTTTTCATGTGCTATTATACATGTATTAGACTAATCTCTGCGCACCTGGGGCGCGACAGTTAAGAAAAAAGTTAAACAATAGGCCGATGAATGTTGATCAAGTGCATGCTAGAGCAACTGTTACTGCACTAAGTAAATACCGTCATCATGCAAGATTAAAAACCATTTTTGAGTCATTTCTATAGAAATTGGTGTTTTTAAGGTAAAGTCTCAAACCTGGTTGGCCTAATTCTCATTGTTAGGTTTATAAGTTAGATAAAACCCTCTAAGCTTTCGAGGTAGGACTAAACTTTTAGTTCTAGCATATGAAGCCGCACACGCTATAAGAGCCGTTTCTGTGTGCGCATGGGCCGAGCTGGTTCCGCGAGGGTGTGACCCGCATACGTACTAACATAAGAGACAGGTTCGTGCACGTCCAGTATCCGCGACATGACACGAAGCTAAGCGTTTTTTTAACACGAAAATGTGAGCATACATGAATAGAGTGCAGAACACTAAGACGCGGAAGTACACACGTAAAAAGTAAAGCAAAATATACCATATGAAATTAAAGACAACAAATAGTCTGATAGCTAATCATAGAATCCTATCTAACAATCTACATACACTATAGAGCCGAGAAAGGGGCTGGGAAACTCTTCCGAATTTCTCTTATCTTCTCGACGAACGATGGAAACATGCAGATGACTATCTTCAAATTCGTAACCTATTTTGTCTAGCCTTTGCACGTCTATTGCGTTAGAGAAAGTCAATATGCATCAGAGTCAATATGAAGCTTAACTCGCATGAGACATGGATGACTTAATTTTTCTGCGCACATTACAATGAAAAAAGTAAACGGTAAAAAAAGACATTATTGAAACAAGAATAACACGCATAGGCATCATATTCAGTAGGAAGCGCTACTGGTTGCATGAAACAGAAATAACTTTCCTAATACATATTTTTTATATCTTATTATACACATTGCATACCTTATTACACTCTATCTAATCTAATCATATCCTAACTACCGGCTGAATGGGCCTAGCGCTGACTAAAGCTTGTATGCCGCCTTCTCCACGGTGTTGTGTTCACCCCGGCGATGCACTTTTTGAAGACGCCACAACGGGAGTACACATCGTCGACGTTGGTCTTTCTCCCCGTCGGCGCGGGTTTCCTGGTCGGCGTGGTAGCCACTTCTTCCAATGGACGTGCCTCCCGCGTACGCCACGTCATGATGACGTCGCTCTGCCGTAGAGCCATCTTGACGTCTATGGTCTCGTCGTCGACGTCATGCCTCCTGCTTGACGTACTCACGGACGTCTCAGAGAGAGAACATGCCGCCAACCGTAGTCCCTCTCCCAGTCTGCGTGTCTTCACAGTCATAGTGGTCGCCGCTTCTTCTCGTGTACGCTATTCCCACGTACGCCATCGTTGAAGGACATCGCTCCGCCACGAAGCCGTCTCCCGTCTCCGTGTTCCACGTCGATTGCATGGCACCGATTGCCGTGCCTCCCGCTTCTCCCTGTTGATGGAGTTTACACGTACATCCGGTGAGAGGACATAACGCCAACCCGATTCCATAGACGTTTTTCGTTGGCTATCGCTACGTTGTACCTACAAAAGAACGGACCTACTCTTCCACTGCTCGTCGTGCTATAGAGCACCACGCTGCCACCCCAAATGCGTCAGATATGGCAAAGCTGTCGTTTGGGGTAGCCGGCAATGTCTCTTCTAGCACGACGTGTATGGAAGGTAAAACAAACTAGCTAAATTGATGCGAGAAACCACCAAGATGGAGAAGTCTTTTATAGGATAAAGGCTAGTCGTGGCGTCGAGGATCCACCGCCGCGTACCTTGAAAGATAACGCTGCCAGCTCGGTTCTTAACTGCGAGAACGTGATCGAGAGATGGCGTTGTTAGCTAGATCGAGACGTACGTGCGAACCCACGAATGTCTACCGTCTAAGCCACCAGCTCAGGTAGTAACAGGACCCACGGTACGACCTCAACGCGAGAACACGCGCACGTCTAACGTCTATGATGCCAACTGGTCTCTCCGTCCGCGAGAATACGCGGTCGGTATAGGCTTACGGTGCCACGTCGTCTTCCGATAGGCCCCATGACCGCGAGAGCCCGCAGTCGACATGGACTCATGTCGCCACGTCGGTTCTCTATGGGCCCCGCCACTCGGCGGGTGTAGAGGTGTGTCGCACCAGGAACGCCTCTCACAGGCATGGTACTGCCCACGTACGCTGACGCCGGGTCTAGGTCAAGCGTGTGGCCCACTCGTCTGCGACGCGGGGTACGACGGTGTGCGCTACCAAACCGCAGTCTAGAATCTTTCGCTTTGGCCCACAGTGGGTCCTGTCTCACATGATAGCAGGGCTCCGTTGAGATGTCGTCGCATGTCCTTTTAGGCCTCCATCCCACGGTCTAAAAGAACCAGGACGATGTGGATAGCAGTTTGAGCCAAAATAATCTAGCGATATTATTTACCCCTAACACAATTTTACGGTCCTAGAATGTAAAATGTGTTACTAATTGTTATTCACATAGAGCCACTTATATAGAACTATAATTATTGTATTATGAAATAAATTTGTCACAAATAAAATAAATTCTTACTTGACAAATATAAATATAGCTTCTGATATAACCGAAGTTATAAATCTTGACTACACATAGTTTTAGCTCAATGTCCCGAAAGTGTCATTGTGCGTGTCTAGACAACACAATCATGCTGCATCGAAAACAATACATAATAGTAATGCTCCTCGAGAAATAATAAGTAAAGCATTACATAAGGATACAATAGTAACAAATCAGCGAACTAGTTTTGGTCCCCGAAACAAACTTCAAATCAAGGTCATGTCGAGGGGGATACAGAAAGTCTCCCACGAGTGGTTAGAGCGAGCCAAGGAGAAAGTATCAAGTACTCGGGTCCTACGGGACACAAGTGAGAGGATAAAAGAAAAATCTCAGCTATTGCTCACCGATGCCTCTTTTATTTATTGATCCCATTACTAAGCCATATTAAGTTGTTTAAGGTACCACATTGTCCACAACTTCCCAAATGAAGCTATAATATAGACTCCATAGACCCTAATCTTTAAGTTCTATGACTCGCTTAGGCTTCACATAACTCGTGTAGCAATGGCTGATGGGATAGACGGAACATGCTTTATAGTGGAGCTTAAAAGTAAAGATTGTGTAGTACTTGAGATCACAAACTCGAGATACGTGACGAGACTGCTAGTGAAAGAATAAGATAGAGACATAGGTGCTATCAATGTATATACAAGTCAAGGAATGCTTGCTTGGGAACTCAGGGGTTTAGGAGAACTGTTCTGGGTAGGGGTAAAACTCAGATCCTTCTTGATATCTGGCTTAGGGTGATCACGTCGATGACCATGGTTTATGGACTTGGGTTTTTAGGAAAGAGATGTATGCTAGAGACTTCTTCGGCTAATAGAAAAATAAGGAGACATGAGGTTTACCCAAGTTCAGGCCCTCAGAGGGAAAAAACTACTCCTGCTTGTATGTTCTTCGTTGATGGAGAAAATTGAAGGTTACAAAGGCACCGAGATGGCTAAGATTGCACAAATTAGATTTGGCGTGTGTGGTGAGAGTTTCAGGCGCCCTCCTAGAGCTCGCTCCTAGCCTTTATATGGGGAGGCGAGGTCTCTAGTCCCATCCGAGTCGGTTACATGTTTTGGGGCGTAACCCTAAAGGTTTCCTTTTTAGTCTTGTCTTTGTCATCAAGGAGTCAATGCCTTCGTGGGCTTGGCTTCACCCGAATCGTCATGTGCTTCAGGGATCTTAGTAGATCATCATGTGGGCCTTCAGTTGGGTTGGTACAGATAGGCCAAGGGTACACGCCATTGGGCATACCTATGTCAGTAGCCCCCGAGTGTCTCGTTGAATCATAGATTCGGGTGGAGACTTAGAAGTTGCCAACCTTACAAGGTGAATGGTACTGACCAGTGAGTTCTTCGGGTCAGCGGGTTATCTATCATTTATAAGTTCATAGGGATGTTGGTAAACGTGCCTAGTGCGCTCAAAAGATCAAGTCCAGTTAATTTGTAACATCCCAAATCTTTAATCAATATGATCAAATCCTAATCACCCAATTTAGGGTTAACAAAAACTTTTTATTATTAAAATAATTATGAATGCATGTGTATGTTTTATTAATATAGAATTGTTTGAAAATGCCATGTTTGATTGTTCTAATTGTTGTGAAATGGTTTAAAGGTGAATGACACATCATCTAGATCATTTAAAAACACAATCCATAGAAAAAGAAATCAAATAAGAGTTAATAATGCAAATGGTTACTTTAGCCATTTTAATCCACTAGGCCACTTCAGGTGTTCCTAGAAGTCAATTTCCAACAAACACAATTCTAGATCTTTGCACCCCTTGCTAGTACAAGCAAAGATCTACCAATGCCCACTTTAAAATCTTACAAAACACTTAGCCACTAATTTTAAATGACATTTGAAAATTGAATCCATTACATATGCATAGATCCCACTTTTTCAAAAACCACTCAAATGAACTCCCCTTGCCAAACCCAAGCAACCATAATAATCAAGGCCATGGAAATCAGGATCATCATGGATCCAAACTCAAGAACTTCCAGAATACCAATCCCCCTATCTTTAACAAGTCGGAAGACCCGTTGGATGCTGATGATTGGGTACATACCATGGAGAATAACCTAGAAGTCGCAGGAGTTGACGCCAACGAGAAAGTTCTGTTTGCCACCCAGTATCTGGCAGGAGATGGAAGAGCCTGGTGGAACAGCACACGTACGATGAACCACGGTCAAGTAATGATGTGGGAAGCTTTCAAGGTCAAGTTCAGCCGCACCCATGTGCGGCAGGGTTTAGTCACCAGAATGAGATATGAATTCAGAGAACTGAAGCAAGGAAGAATGACGGTAGTGGAGTACCGTGACATATTTTTGTCCTTGGCAAGATATGCCCCGGATGAGATTAACACGGAAGCCAAGAAGAAGGAGAGATTCCTGAACGGACTGCATGATGAGATGCAGACGGTGTTAGTCAACATCCGTTTTGATGATCTCGAAGAGCTAGTCGACTCTGCCATCCAGATGGAAGGGAAGATCAACCAAGCAAATGACAACCGCAAACGCCGGATGATGCACCAAGCTGGGTCCCACAATACCCAGAAGTATCGCCCCAACCCGTCTATAGGATATGCCCCAAGGAACAATAGACCCCCAATGTCTCGCCGAAGCTACCCCAACCGTAGCGGAGGAAATGTGAAGACCGGAGGAAACCACAACAACAACCCCGACAACTCCAACAACTTCAACCGTGCACCGCCCAAGTCCAACAACAACAAAAATACTGCCCCAAGGACTAGAAGAAATGTCGTGCCTGTTGCAGCCAAAGAGAAGTCTCAGATTACTTGTGTTGAATGCGGAGTGAAGGGTCACTACTCCAACGAGTGTCCCAAGAAGATTGCAGCCACTACCAATGTGAATGCCCCAGCTCAACAGCAACGCCGTGTTCATCCCGGAAGAAGATTTTCTCCAGGGAACTCGCTCAACCGCAATGACCGTCTGTTCCACATGAATGCTGAAGAAGCCCAAGAAGCGCCAGATGTCGTGCTGGGTATGTTTTCTGTTAACTCAGTATTAGAAAGAGTGTTGTTTGACTCTGGAGCATCGCACTCGTTTGTTACAGAAGAATTTGCATGCACTAGTAAGATTCACCCAACCAACTTGAAGCATGTTATGATAGTTCAAATACCTGGTTCAACCACCAAAGCTAGAAAAAATTGCAAGGCTGTGCCTATCAGAATACATGGGATAGATTTTTATGCCAATCTAATAGTACTTGGAACCAAAGGTTTGGAAGTAGTACTAGGAATGGATTGGATGTCGAAACATAAAGGATTGATCGACTGTGCCAAGCAAGCCATCACTAGATGCAAGCTAACACTTGCAAGTTTCTTAACTATGCAAGCCATCACTAGATGCAAGTTAACCTAAGAAAGATGCTTTAGGCATGCTTTGGTTATACCTTTTTAATTTATACCCATCCCAAATTTTACTTGCAAGCTTTACCTTTTACTTTACCAAAGTTTCTTTACTCTTAGTAATGCTAGGTGAGATTCTTGGAAAGTAGTATAGATAGCATAAAGAGTATAAAACTTGGCCTATACTAGATGTCATTCTATGGCATGAGATTGAGATTAGCATCCCACCTTAGTGAACACTCTTAACTTAGTAGCTAGTGCTAAGCATAAAACTTGATCACTTTAGATGGGAATACTTGGTGAAAATGCTTATGAAAACCTTGGAATGATGAGTCATTCTATTGAGATGTTTTGACATGTGTTGAGAAACACAAATGGTTTATCATGATGTAAATGTTGAGGCATGAGCCTTAGCCCTTTATAAAAACTGATGGTTGGGTTCAGATGCGATACCATTCCAATTTTACCGTACAACCACAATACCTGAATTGGGTAAGGCTTAGCCGGAAGTTTATATGCATTAGTATTGGTTCCCTCGCGGAAGAGGTTTGAGCTGAGGCTACCTCTTAATGATGTCACCTATGCAGTGCCCAGGATGGCAGATGGCCATGGCTGGGAGGCCAAGCTCATAGGAGAGGTGCTTATACTAGAGTGTGTAAAGGAAAGGTTATGATTGATTATCTGAATACTAATTATGATGATTCAGGGTTATCCCTAACGGATGTATCGAATTTTGTGGTGAAAGTGTACCACCTCTGTAGAGTGTCAAACTATTCGAATAGCCGCGTCTGTGGTCATGGACAGTTGGAGTGGCCATACTGTTCCGTCGTCAGATGTTTTCAAAATGACTTGTGAAATGAATTGTGACTTGACTTGAGTGAGTAATCTATGAGTGAGTAATCCCCCGCTGTAGGCTATGGGGATGGTAGGGATTGGATGAGATCGTTCATGTAATGGCATCAGATTGTTAGGGCATGGTGCCTAGTATCTTCTATTAGTGCTTTTTGACTTTGTTGCGACTTGTTATGCTTAATGCTTGTCACTAGGGCCCGAGTGCCATGATTTCAGATCTGAACATGTTATTGATTCATTATGATAGTATTGTTTATGGTCTTACCTGCAAGTTGTATAGACATGTTGTTGTCCGGAACCAAAGGCCCCGAAGTGACAGAAACCGGGATAACCGGAGGGAATGGCTTTGATGTGAGGATCACATGTGTCCACGGAGTGTTAATTCTTTGCTCCGGTGCTCTATTAAAAGGATCACCTTAATTGCCAGTAGTTCCCTTGAGGCCCCGCTGCAAACGGGCTGGCAGGACAAAAGATGTTGTGCAAGTTCTCATTGCGAGCACGTATGACTATATATGGAACATATGCCTATGATTATCTAGTACTTGGATGTTTTATCTTATTTATCTGCAAATGCCCTATGTTCTGATTTCTATGTGAATTGTCTTGTCCATGCAACGCCCGTCCATCCATCCATATGCCTACCGCGCTTTAATACTACAGTTTACTGCAATTGTTACTACTGTCTTTACTTTTACTACTGCTGTTACTTTACTATTCCTACTATAGAACTGTTGCTACTGATAAACTGCTGTGAGCAAGATTGTTTCCAGGTGCAGCTGAATTGACAACTCAGTTGTTAAGGCTTATAAATATTCTTTGGCTCCCCTTGTGTTGAATCAATAAATTGGGTTTCACTTCTCTCGAAAATACTGCGATACACCCCCTATCCTTGTGGGTCATCACTGAACTTTGGCAGGGCGCACTACCGGTGCCAGCAGCAACATGGAGACCTGCACAACACAACCACAGAACTTTGCCCCCAACTTGCGATGAGGTTGTCAATCTCACCGGTTTTGCTGAAAACAAAGGATTAAACGTATCGAGTGGAAGAAAGCAATAGTTTGTAGAAAGTAAACAGAAAGCAGTAAACAACTGATCGTAGATTGATGATAAAAGAAAGGACCAGGGTCCATAGTTCACTAGTGGTGGCTCTCCTTAAGATAGATGACATGTTGGGTGAATAAATTACAGCGGGGCAATTGACAAACATCGAGAAAGCAATACATGCATATACTACTCATCTTGACTCCTTTGAGATTCGATTGGCCATTACAACATTATACATAGACCGTAATCCAACTGCATCTATGACTAATAATCCACATTCAGGTTATCATCCGAACCCCCTCCAGTATTAAGTTGCAAGCAACGGATAATTGCATTACGCATTGCGTGTAAAGTAAACAAAACGATTGTTCTATGAACAAAGGACTGCTGTTTTCTCCCTAGTAGCAACAGCACATCTAGTACCTTAGAGATTTCTGTCACTTCCCCAGATTACTAGAGGCATCAACCCACTATCGAGCATAAATACTAACTCTTGGAGTTGCTAGCATCTACTTGGCCAAGATAGCTACTAACAACGGAAAGCATGCCAGATCACAAATAACAAAGACATGATAGAATCAATAATCAATCTGAAATAGCATCTCAATATACATCGGATCCCCGTAAACACAACATGTATGATTACAAATAGATGATCTTGATCATGAACGAAGCTCACAAGATCCAAACATGATAGCACAAAGGAGGAGAACTAGCCATCTAGCTACTACATGGACCCGTAGTCCAGAGATGAACTACTCACGCATCACACCGGAGGCTTGCATGGTGATGAAGAAGGCCTCCAGGGTGAATTCTCCCCTCTGGCAGGGTGCCGGGAAGAGCTTCAGATCCCTCCCGATCTAGGGATGGAGATGACGGCGGCTATAGACTCTTTCGTGGAATTTTGATCGGGTCCTTAGGGTTTCTGTATTAGAGGCATCTTATAGGCGAAAGGGGAGGCCGAGGGGGTGCCTAGGGCGGCCAGACCACCCCCTGGCGCGGGCCAGGCTAGGCCGCATGGCTAGGTGGTGTGGCGGCCCCCTGGCCCCTCTCCGTCTCGTATTCTGGCTCCGGGTGTCCCTCGGTGAAAAACTGACTTTAGCTTTTGTCCCGTCCAATTCCGAGAATATTCATTTTCTGACTTTCCTGAAACCAAAAATAGTAGAAAACAGGCAGCTGGCACTATGGCTCTTGTTAATAGGTTAGTCCAAGAAAGTATATAGAAAGTACTCCAAAGTATGGACAAAACACAAGAAAGTAGATAAACCAAGCATGGAACATCAAAAATTATGGATACGTTAGCAACGTATCACGCACCTACGCAACAGTAATAAACACTCATCAAGCAACAGGTAATAAACATGGCATACATGGCATAAGTACGATAGGTAACATATAAAGGCCGAACTAGTTTTTTGGCCCCCAATACAGTACTTTGAAATTAGGTAATAAGCCGATAGGGGTGCCCACACACCCCACATGTGGTCAGCACGCTCGATCTCGAAATAGGTGTCAAGAACTCGGGTCCTAGGTGGACACAAGTGGGTGGGTAGAAACCAAATAACATCTATTACCCACCGGTGCCTCTGCATTATATCTATTTCCAGCATTTTAATTGACAAGTTACAATAAAAGGCATGATCATCTCCACCATTAAGCATCTGCCAACCTCCCAACAACGGTGGAACTCGACGACTCGAACCAACACCTGATCAAGCAACTATGACTCGCAAGTCCAACTGTCTACCAAACAACAGGCAATCGGAGGTTTCCAAGGCAATATAGAGGCTGCAAGGGATATAAATGGTACGGAAACTAAATCATTGCAACACAGATAGCAATAGATCAACATGAGGAAGTAAAGACTATAAATGCCAAATCTGTAGAAAGGGGAAGAATGCTCGCCTAGGAATCATAGCCAGATATTCGTTATGCGAAGGACTTGTCGAAGCTCACAACATCTCATCGTCCTATCCGGGAAGAAGCAAAGCACTAGAAGAAACAAGCGATGCAATAATTACAACTAATGCGAAGATCCGGCATGATCATGATATGATGCATGACATGACAAGTTAATGATGCAAATCATGTTGGAAATATGCCATTTGCATAGGACATTGAGGATACAACTTTAGTGAGGCATTATTAACAAGAAATAATTATTTTCCAATTTTATTCATCATGTTTTTCTTGCATAAACAGTTCTGGATATTTTATATTTATATGATCCATGCTTCAATTAATATCATGGAAAGCATGGATGGAAAGGTCTCGTCGAGCTAATCGATTCAGATATATTATTTGTCGAATTCGGAGTTACGGTTTAAAAGTTATGAATTTATTAATAAAGGGCATTTAATAGCATTAAACCAATTTCGAATTTTTTAATTGCCTAGAAATTATTTCAAATATCATATTATTGATCCTTACATTTTTATGATCCCAAAACATATATAATAAGCAATAATTGGATTTATGAATAAAAAGGTGGGGTTTAATATTTAATAAAGCATTTGATAATATCCCAAAATATTTATCATATTTCATCATGTGGCAAAATAAACAGAGACCAGATTGTTGTTAAGCATTAAAAAATAAGCAAGATTAGTGTGTTGAGTTTTTCCTAAAACATTTTAGAGCATAATTAAAATAACTTGGTCAAAGTTTGTCAAAATTTCATTTAAATTTGAATTAGATTCCAGCAGTTTGAAAAAGTCATAGGCCTGTTTGGAATTATTTTCTTTTGGGAAGCTGGAACACTATGGGTTGAGAGAAGAAGGGCAGGGGTGTTAGGTAAAAGAGGGAGATCAACTCGATACGTTTTGAAGGAGAAGTGCTGAAACTGGTCAGCTGAAACCAACTTGGGATGCCAACTACGAGCTCTCTGATGAACGAAAATGAGTGAAAATTGTTTTATTGTGAATAGGAATATACCGAGAAGATTATCGTTTCTTGGGGATCTAGCAAGGTTAAGAGAAAAAAAAGTGCTTGTGAGACTGCACCCATACAGAAATAGAAAAGACAAGGATGGACAAGGACAGCGGCAGAGCACGACGGTGAGCGATTGCAGGCGATGGACGAGGATGTCGGCCAGGTGATGATCCTCGACCGAGACGAGCTTCCGTGGAGCCGTTGGGGGCGCAGTAGTGTGGCCCGAGCATCACCAATACTCCAAGAAGGTTGTGGTCATGCACGTGCCGGCAATAGAGCGGATGGCCGGTCCAAAAAGCTTCAGTAGACTGATGTTCCTGAGTCGTCCATGGACAATATGGGTATGGGAAAACATGGGGAGGTGCCTATGATGCAAGAATCACACGGCAGAGTGGGGGAACAAGATGGTGGACTCACCATGCATGTAGAGAAGCGCTCGGGCAGATTGGGGGCAAAGAGGAAGCCGAGATAGTTCCACTCGGGCTCCTGGTGTGCACGACAATAAGGATGTGTCGACCTTGGCTTTGTCCAGGCGGCTCTGGCTTGGCGATCTACATCAAAACGGGAGTGGGTGGGATGCTTCCATTTCCAAGATCTCCTCACCAGATCCCTTGCCGTCTCACCGGTGGTGATCGCCTGAAGCTACGGTCTCTCTCTACGTCTATGGAGAGGAGGTTCAGAGAGGGTGAGGTTGGGGGAAGTGAGCTGGGAGGAAGGGGAACTAGGGTTTAGGGACAGATCGGGGTGGATGAGAAGGCAGCGAGCACGCGAGCGGTATGAGGGTGATGAGACAGACGACCACCTGCCCTCCCTGTCAGGTCGCTGAGAGAGAAGGGGAAGACAGAGGAAGATGGTCCACAGTGATGGCGTCGGCCTTCTCCAGCTAAGGGTATGGATAGGTGGCTGCTGGCTGTGGCTCTGGTTGTTGGCCCAGGTAAAATTTCTACCCATGTTTTATTTCTTTTCTTATTTTGTTATTAACACAAGTTTTTTTATTTGTTTGCAGATTTTAAATAACCCCTTAAACAAAAAATAAGTTGGAGAAGATTTTGAGAGTTTAAAATGGAGAAAGCTTGCAAACTTTTAGACAAGGGGGAAAATATCAAGAGAAGGGGTACCCACATGTAGACATGCCTTTTTGGGCATTTACAAGAATATGATTAGGATTCAATAATATGAATAAAAACATTTCCAAAATATGGAACCCTAGCAAGTGGGTACCCTCTTGTATAAAACAAAAAATATTGAGAGACAAAATAGAGGAGAGGGTAATAGTGATAACATTTATACAAGCAAGAAAAAACCATTGCAAGGTTTGATATGATGCTCAAATGCAAGGCTGCATGATGACATGAGCATGATATCATGATGATGCACAAAAATTAAAATAACAAGCAATTTTCTAGTAGTGGTTTTTCCAAGGTGCTACACCCAACTAGCTATTGGATGCCCGTTTTATTTGTGGGCTTCTTCATCTTCAGGATCGCCTGGATTTTTTCAGGGCTGGCCTCGATTCCCCTTGCCGATACTAGGTACCCAAGGAGTTACCCCTTAGGGACTCCAAAGGAGAACTTCGTCCGGATAAGCTTGATCTAGTATTTTTCGAGATTATCAAATTCCTCGCAGAGGTCATCGATAAAAGTTGATTCTTGCCTTGTTGTGATTATAATATTGTTGATGTAGACTTGGATGTTGCTGCCAATTTGTTCTCCAACGCAGTTTTGCATCATCTGCTGGTACGTGGAACCCACGTTCTTTAGCCCGAAAGGCATTGTTTCGTAGCAGAATACACCATAGGGTGTGATAAATGATGTTTTCTCTTGATCTTTGACTTTCATCCTAATCTGGTTGTAACCTAAATATGCCTCCAAGAAGGAAAGATGCTCGCACCCCGCGGTTGAGTCAATTATTTGATCGACTTGCGGGAGTGGGAAGTGATCCTTTGGACAATGCTTGTTTAATGCGGTGATTTTTTTAAATCAAATGCGGTAGTCGATGCACATGCAGAGGTCGAATGTATTTTTCTTCGGGAGGCACACTAGATTAGCTACCCAGGTTTCCTTCTTGATTTCTCGGATGAACTTGGCATCGAGGAGCCGATGAAGCTCTTTGCCAATGGCCTTGCGCTGTGGCTCCACGAAGCAGTGTAAGGATTTCTTAACTGGCTTGGCGTCATGGTATATATTGAGTGTGTTCTCAGCGAGTTCCTTGGGGATTCCTATCATGTCCACTGGACACGATGCGAAGATATCCCATTATTCATGGAGGAACTCAACAAGCACGCTTTCCTATGTGGGACCAAGGTTGGAGGAATCATAGGTAGTTTTTGTCAGGTCGATGGGGTGTACCTGGACCTCTCATGTAGCCTTTGTGGAGTTGAAGGATTGGTTGGGAATGGACCTACTTGCTTTTGGCAGTACGTCATGATAAGTGGAGATCTGATCTAGGTGAACTCTGTTTCCATTCTGAAGGATTTAGAGATCTTGTTGAATTCCTTGTCGCAGTTGTCTTAGTGAGCAAACTTCCCCTTTAGTTATGATTCCATTGGATGCTGGCATTTTCATCATGAGATATAAGTGTGAAATCGCTATGAATCACGTGAATTCGGGTCGCCCAAGGATTTCGTGGTACTGTGATGGCCAATCCATAACCTCAAACTCAATCTTCTCGCGCCTGAAATTTTCCTATGACCCGAAGACGACATCGAGTATGATCTTGCCCAAGGGACTTCTTCCTTTCTTGGGACTATGTCGCGGAAGGACGTATCTATTAGCGCTAGGTTGGTTAGGGAGAAATTCATCGCGCAGAGCATTTTGCCGTAGATGAGGTTGATGCCGCTTCCTGCGTCCATGAAGACATTACTCATGTCAAACCCACCGATCTGAGCCTCGACTATTAGTGCGGAATGACCCGGTCATGGGACCTATAGGGGGAGTTCAGCTCTACTGAAGGTAATCTCTTGCTCGGACCAGCTGAGGTACTCAGGTGTTGGCAGTGGTGCCCTGATCACTAGATTGACTTGTTGGATGATAACTTCTAGGTCTTGTTGGATGGGATCCCCTTCTGAATCATGTGCATGGCACCCTTGGACCATGGGTACTCATCATTTTGGGCCCTTTTTGCCACAGGTTGCTGCTGAGTTATTGCGGTTACCGGAGGTGGCCCTAGTGGTGGTAGAGTGTTGATTTCCAAAGTTCCAAGTGGAGAGTTGTACCCTTGGTTCGTTGCTTCAGCTACCTTGGTGCTGTAGGCTCCCTAGAGCCCCAAAAAGGTGTGACAGTCCTTCATGAGGTCACTCGACCGTTTCCTCCCGTATAAATCAACATAGTACTGAATGTGGCATGGTCCTTCGAGCATCTGCATGGGTGGTAGCGGGGCGTCTCGAGGTGGCCTCAGTCGGCACTGCTGGGTTGTCTTGCTGGTTCTGGCATGATCATGATATGATGCGTGACATGTCAAGTTAATGATGCAAATGATGTTGGAAAGATGTCATTTGTATAGGACACTGAGGATACAACATTATTGAGGCATTATTAACAATAATTTATTATTTTCCAATTTTATTTATCATGTTTTCCTTGCATAAACAATTCTAGATATTTTATATTTATTTGATGCATGCTTCAATTGATATCATGGAATGCATGGTTGGAAAGGACTTGTCGAGTTAATCGATTCAGATATATTATTTGTCAAATTTGGAGTTACGGTATAAAAGTTATGGATTTATTAATAAAGGGCATTTAATAGCATTAAACCAATTTCGAAATTTTTAATTGCCCAGAAATTATTTCGAATATCATATTATTGATCCTTACATTTTATGATCCCAAAACATATATAATAAGAAATAATTGGATTTATGAATAAAAAGGTGGGATTTAATATTTAATAAAGTATTTGACAATATCCCAAAATATTTATCATATTTCAACATGTGGCAAAATAAACAGAGACCAGAATGTTGTTAAGCATTAAAAAATAAGCAAGATTGGTGTTTTGAGTTTTTCCTAAAACATTTTAAAGCATAATTAAAATAACTTGTTCAAAGTTAGTCAAAGTTTCATTTAAATTTGAATTAGATTCCAGCCATTTGAAAAAGTCCTAGGCCTGTTTGGAATTTTTTTGGGAAGCTGGAGCACTATGAGTTGAGAAAAGAAGGGCCAGGGATGTTAGGCAAAAGAGGAAGATCAGCTCGATACGTTCTGAAGGAGAAGTGCTAAAACTGGTCAGCTGAACCCAACTTGGGATGCCAACTGTGAGCTCTGCGATGAACGAAAATGAGTGAAAAATTGTTTTTTTGTGAATAGGAATATACCGAGAAGATTATCGTTTCTTGGGGATCTAGCAAGTTTCAGAGACAAATAAAGCATGTGTGATTGCACTCAGGCAGAAATAGAAAAGACAGGGATGATGCCGAGTTGGAGGAAGATAGCGAGATCTTGGGTTAGCCGATTTGAATGTAGTTTGGGGCAAACGCAAGAAGGTTGATCCCTCTATACACTTGTGTGAAGATTTTCACTAGCGTTGCACCGAGTTCGCCGGAAAACCAGGAGATCAAGTGTTCTGCCGGTGTCCAAACTTTCAAACGACTTCGTTCGTCAGGGTTTGGATAATGCGCTTGCTGATAGTGGTAGAGCTCGACGGTGAGCGATTGCAGGCGATGGACGAGGACATCGTCTAGGTGATGATCCTCGACCGAGGCGAGCTGCCGCGGAGCCGTCGGGGGCGCAGTAGTGTGGCCCGAGCATCACCGATACTCCAGGAAGGTTGCGTCCGTGCACGTGTCGGCAATAGAGCGGATGGCCCATCCAAAAAGCTTCAACAAACTGATGTTCCTGAGTCGTCCATGGCCAATATGGGAACGGGAAAACATGGGGAGGCACCTATGATGCAAGAATCACACGGCAGAGTGGGGGAACAAGATGGTGGACTCACCAGGCACGTAGAGAAGCGCTCGGGCAGATTGGGGACAAAGAGGAAGCCGAGGTAGTCCCACTCGAGGTCCTGGTGTGCACGGCAATGAGGATGTGTCAACCTTGGCTTCGTCCAGGCGGCTCTGGCTTGGCGATCTACAGCAAAAAGGGAGTGTGTGGGACGCTTCCATTTCCAAGATCTCCTCACCAGATCCCTTGCCGTCTCACCGGTGTTGATCGCCTGAAGCTACGGTCTCTCTCTACATCTGTGGAGAGGAGGTTCAGAGAGGGTGAGGTTGGGGGCAGTGAGCTAGGAGGAAGGGGAACTAGGGTTCAGGGACAGATCGGGGTGGATGAGAAGGCAGCGAGCACGTGAGCGGTATGAGGGTGATGAGGCAGACAACCACCTTCCCACCCCGTCAAGTCGCCGAGAGAGGAGGGGAAGACAGAGGAAGATGGTCCACAGTGACGACGTCGGCCTTCTCCAGCTAAGGGTATGGATAGGTGGCTACTGGTTATGGCTCTGGTTGTTGGCCCAGGTAAAATTTCTACCCATGTTTTATTTCTTTTCTTATTTCGTTATTAACACAAGTTTTTTTATTTGTGTGCACATTTTAAACAACCCCTTAAACAAAAAAATAAGTTGGAGAAGATTTTGAGAGTTTAAAATAGAGAAAGCCTGCAAACTTTTAGACAAGGGGAAAAGATCAAGAGAAGGGGTACCCACATGTAGACATGCCTTTTGGGGCATTTACAATAATATGATTAGGATTTAATAATATGAATAAAAACATTTCCAAAATATGGAACCCTAGCAAGTGGGTGCCATCTTGTATAAAACAAAAAATATTGAGAGACAAAAGAGAGGAGAGGGTAATAGTGATAACATTTATACAAGCAAGAAAAAACATTGCAATGTTTGATATGATTCTCAAATGCGAGGCTGCATGATGACATGAGCATGATATCATGATGATGAACAAAAATTAAAATAACAAGCGATTTTCTAGTAGTCGTTTTTCGGGGGTGCTACACCCAACTAGCTGTTGGATGCCCCTTTGATTTGTGGGCTTCTTCATCTTCAGGATCACCTTGATTTTTTTGAGGGTTGGCCTCGATTCCCCTTGCCGATACTAGGTACCCGAGGAGTTACCCCTTAGGGACTCCAAAGGAGCACTTCGTCGGGATAAGCTTGATGTAGTATTTGTCGAGATTATCAAATGTCTCACGGAGGTCATCAATAAAAGTTGACTCTTGCCTTGTTGTGATTATAACATTGTTGATGTAGACTTGGATGTTGCTGCCAATTTGTTCTCCAACATAGTTTTGCATCATCTGCTGGTATGTGGCACCCACGTTCTTTAGCCCGAAAAGCATTGTTTCATAGCAGAATACATACGGCGTGATAAATGATGTTTTGTCTTCATCTTCGACTTTCATCCTGATCTGGTTGTAACCGTAATATGCCTCCAAGAAGGAAAGATGCTCGCACCCCGCGGTTGAGTCGATTATTTGATCGATTCGCGGGAGTGGGAAGTGATCCTTTGGACAATGCTTGTTTAATGCGGTGAAGTTTTTTTAAATGTAATGTGGTAGTCGATGCAGATGCATAGGTATGCCGTATTTTTCTTTGGGAGGCACACTAGATTAGATACCCAGGTTGCCTTCTTGATTTCTCGGATGAACTTGGCATCGAGGAGCCAATGAAGCTCTTTGCCGATGGCCTTGCGCTTTGGATCCACGAAGCAGTGTAAGGATTTCTTAACTGGCTTGGCGTCATGGTATATGTTGAGTGCATGCTCGGCGAGTTCCTTGGGGATTCCTATCATGTCCGCTAGACACCATGCAAAGATATCCCATCATTCATGGAGGAACTCAAGGAGCACGCTTTCCTATGCAGGACCAAGGTTGGAGGAATTATAGGTAGTTTTGTTTAGGTTGATGGGGGTGTACCTGGTCCTCTCGTGTAGCCTTTGAGGAGTTGAAGGATTGGTTGGGAATGGACCTACTTGCTTTTGGCAATACGTCATGATAAGTGGAGATCTTGAGGTAGGCAAACTCTGTTTCCATTCTAAAGGATTTAGAGATCTTGTTGAATTCCTTATCGCAGTTGTCTTAACGAGCAAAACTTCCCCTTACAGTTATGATTCCATCAGGTGCTGGCATTTTCATCATGAGATATGAGTGAAATCGCCATGAATCGCGTGAATTCAGGTCGCCCAAGGACTGCGTGGTACTATGATGGCCAATCCATAACGTCGAACTCAATCTTCTCGTGCCTGAAATTTTCCCATGACCCGAAGGCGACATCGAGTATGATCTTGCCCAGGGGGACTTCTGCCTTTCCTAGGACTATACCATGGAAGGGCGTATCTATTAGCGCTAGGTTGGTTAGGGAGAAATTCTTCGCGTAGAGCATTTTGGCGTAGATGAGGTTGATGCCGCTTCCTGCGTCCATGATGACATTACTCCTGTTGAATCCACCGATCTGAGCCTCGACTATTAGTGCGGAATGACCTGATCGTGGGACCTACAGGGGGAGTTCGGCTCTGCTGAAGCTAATCTCTTGCTCGGACCAGTTGACGTACTCAGGTGTTGGCAGTGGTGCCCTGATCACCAGATTGACTTGTTGGGTGATTAGCTTCTAGGTCTTGTTGTATGGGCTCCCCTTCTGAATCATGTGCATGGCACCCTTCGACCACGGGTACTCGTCGTTTTGGGCCCTTTTTGCCACATGTTGCTGCTGAATTATTGCAGCTACCGGAGGTGGCCCTAGCGGTGATAGAGTGTTGATTTCCAAAGTGCCGGGTGCAGAGTTGTACCCTTGGTTCGTTTCTTCAGTTACCTTGGTGATGTAGGATCCATAGAGCCCCAAAAAGGTGTGACAGTCCTTCATGATGTCACTCGACCGTTTCCTCCCTTCCAAATCAACATAGTACTGAATGTGGCATGGTCCTTCGAGCATCTGCATGGGTGATAGCGGGGCGTCTCAAGGTGGCCTCAGTCGGTACTACTGGGTTGTCTTGCTAGTTCTGGCTTCATCTCGATTGTTGCGGTACCCCCTACTACGGTATTCGCTCCTACGGTTGTCCTTGTTGGTGAATTCGGCTACGACTTGAATGGGTCCTCCATAATCATCATAATTATGATCGCGCCTCCCCCTAGCGTCACTGCTGCGTCTATCGTGGTCCTCTTCGGGTGAGCGATCTCGCTTGTTTTTTACTGCATCCTCGACTTTAGCCCATCGGTTAGCAATGTCCATGAGGTGTGAAATTGTTTTCGGCTTGGCGCAACCCAGCTCTTGAATAAATTCTGTCCAATGCAGGACATTGTTGAAAGAATCAATTTCCCTCTCATCAGAGATATTCTCGACTGTACTATTGATGATGTTCCAACACTAGATGTATGAGCATATCGGGTCCCCGAATTTGTGCACACATGCTTTTAGATTTTCAATGGACGCGGGTCACTTAAAGTGGACCTGAAGTTGCGGATGAACTTGTGCTCCAGGTCGCTCCAGCTACTGATGGATTCTTCGGGAAGATTCTTTATCTAAGATCATGCGGCGCCACTAAGGTGCAGTTGTAGACTTTGCATGGCGGTGACCTTTGTGCCACCTTGGAGTTTGACAGTTTGTTGGTAGTCCCCCAACCATGCCCATTATATTTTTGTCGATCATGGGGTAGCTTGAAATCCTTGGGCACTGGTGTTTTGCAAACCCTCCGGGTATAGCAGCTTGCACCATAAGGTTCATGGTCATCCTCATCTTCAGCATTTGGGTACCTTCGACTGTTGTACTCATCCCGAGATCTATCGACTACGTTGCGTGAGGTCATTCCTGCATCTTAACAGTGTAAGGTTTGGTTAAAACGCACGTGCTGTGGTGAGCTGGACCTTCAGGTTTCCTGCCAGGGCTGCTACGGCAGCGTGGTGATCTATCGGGTTGCGAGACAACCTCTTTATCTCCTTGCACGAGTGATGCCCCGACCATGCCGAGGACCATGAGGGCAGAGTGATGGATGGCCTCCCATGGATTGTCGGCTACTGGTTCAGTAGAGAGTAGGTATGGTGGGCCATGACGATGGCGTCTTAGCCTTTAAGTTTCCTACGGAATCCACTGACATGAAGGACATATCTAGATCTCGGGTTACCTCTCACCTTTCGTTTGCAGGGATGTTCTGCAGCCGCGAGCCATGCCTCCTATGTGGTGCTCCTCCCGAAATGCTCATAGAGTTGCGGGTCAAAGTTAGCTGTACACGTCAAAGACTTGATTTGTTCTCTTGCCTTCTGCACTCATCCAATTGCCTTATCTTGACCAATTCTCACCTCTGGCGGTGGATCAGGTACTAGTAGGCCATGAGTTCTTCATGCGTGACGTATTCTGTCATAGGGAAAACACCCCTCATGGTGTTGCTTGCTTTCTCCTAGGACTAGACAGAGATTCGAATAGTTATTCGGTTCCCACTATTTGTGCCATCTCTCTTGCTCCCCTGAATGACACGGTTGTCCGTGGGTGCTCCTGACCTAGTTTTGTGAGCCTCCGCATCGTGCTCTATGGCGATGCCATCGATTTTGATGATAGGGTTGCCGTTGGAGTCACGTGGTTCCGAAGTTTCTCCATCCGTCATTACTTCTCCTATAATCACACATACCTAGTGGCACATCATGTATGTGATGCTATTGCAGCTATTAAAATCATGGGAGACACCATCCTGAATATAGGTGAAATCCCACCAGTCTGTTTCTGGGTACGGGCCAACCCTCTTGATTTCATAGTCGATGTCATTGTTGAGTTCGTGATTTATGATGACTGTCGGGTCCATGGTGTGAGGTACTGGAGCTGATGGCAGCTCGTTATCAGAGCTGCAGGAGACGTCATCGCTTAGATCGGCAATATCCTCCTGGTCCGCGATGTAGTCACGATTGTTTGCTGGGGTTGCCCCTCCATTAGAGCTGACATAAGATGACAATGTTGTGGTTTTTGTTGTGATTGCTACCGATGGTTCTGAATAAATTGGATCCAAAGGCAGAAACATACCATTGATGCGGAAGTTGAGGCTTCCGATCATCAGATACGTCTCTTGGTTGAGGTTGTTGGAGGCCGGGAGAGGGGCAGGTGGGTGCAGATAGATGTCGATGGATACGAAACGGATCTGACCTTCCCTGATCATCGAGTTGTTATTGGTGAAGAGGGAGCCACCAAATTCATGGCTCCAACGCTCAGATTTCCCAAAAGGGTAATATTGACAATGTCCATAGTCATGGACTTGGGTTTAAGGGAAAGGAGAGCACTGGTGATTTCATCGACTTAGCAGACAAACAAGGGAGGCGATTTACCTAGGTCTAGGCCCTTGTAGAGGAAACCCTACTTCCTGCTTGTCTATTCTTTATTGATGGAGAGTACAAAGTTGTCGAGTTACTAGATGCAATCTGGATTACAATGGATTCACTATGAGTTGATTACAAGGTACCCTCCCTGTTTGCTCCCCTGGCCTTTATATGAGAGGCCGAGTCTCGGAGTCTAGTATAGGTTGGATTATAGTTCTGATTATAATTCTATGACAATGTCGGCTACGCCTTGGGCTTCTGTCTTGATCATCACGTCTGGTTCCCAAGCTTCAAATGATTCAAGGACTTTCGGTTTCTCATGGAATTTATGGGCCTTATTTTAGATGTGTACTAGGTATACCAATCAAGGGAGCCCGATAAGTCATGCCCATGTCACCGATGACTGAGGATTTTGAAGTAGCGGAGGGTGCTGAACCGGATGACTCAGACTCAACCATTCCACCCACCAATTCTGGTGAGGAGGTGAGCAGCGAGGAAACCTGCAAGTGGAGCCAGAGCAAGGATTCATATGCCTCAATTTGTGAAGGCCTAAGGGACCCGACACAACCCCAAGTCCCTATGGGATCATGGCGTATGGCTTAATAACATTGATAGGATATCTATACCAACTATCGAGGGGTAACCTCGACAATGTCTAAGGTTATGGACTTGGGTTTGATGGAAACGAGAGCGCTGGTGATTTCATCAGCCTATCAGACAAACAAGGGAGTCGAAGTCCTGCCTGATTATGAAAGACAGCGGGTTACAGAGTCACTGATTTGCTAGATGCAATCTAACTCAACGCAGATTGCATTTCGCTCAAAGCTATGGTTTCCTCTCCATAGGCTCCTCCTGTCCAACGCAGATCAGTTACAAGTTCAATTACAACTAGTCGACTATGTTGGTTGACACTTCTATCGTGATCAGCACGTCGGGTTCCTAGGCTTCCGATGCTTCTAGGACTCTTAATTCTTTATGGGCTTCGTGGGCCGTAGTATAAGTATGTACTAGGTATACTAATGATGGGAATACCCATGTCAGTAGCCCCCGAGACTGCATCTGAATTGTAGATTTGGGTTGAGTCTCAAAGAAATTTTCTGTGTTGAATCTGAAGTTCTCTTTGAGTGACTATAAATTTGTTCATGGGGATTTTGGTATAACGAATCTAGTGCATCCAACGGATCGGAAACCAGTTAATTGCTATTGGGAAAAAACATCATGAACCTACTTCAAGATCAAGTCCCCGGACTCGAACTCGGTATATACTAGTGTAATGCAGTTCAGGCCATGGAGGTCTTATTGAGTAATGAATTCTAGGCTTATGTTTTGGGTACCCAACGCGTCTGTCGAGATTTTCATCGTATCATGGATACGGATATAACTAGCATAGTGCATTCGAGTGCGATTACTAGGCCTCACTGGACGGATCTTAGGGTCTTACCTTCATGTCGAGAGACACGACATTCAGACATTTTATCGCGGTGGACACGGTCCGTGAATTTTTAATAATTTATCGACTGCCTTGTTTGGCTGTTGGAATTGTTGAAGTTGTCAGCTTGTTTTCATTTTTCTTTTTGCCATCTCCGGAGGAGTTTTCATTTTTTCTATTGGGTGCGCGGTCGCTCCCGATGGGAGTATCCCCCGAGGCTACAGTTGAATATTTGTATTCAATTGTAGGCTCAAGTCTTCATCACCTGAGGAAATTTTCAACTCAGGTCTTGTTTTTCCGGAATCATCAAATCATTTCATCGGATGCGCGACCAGCGCTCCCGATGGGATTAGCCCCCGAGGGACAGTCAAATATTTTTATTTGATTGTAGGCTCAAGTCTGTCATCTGAGGAGTTTTATCGACTCAGGCCTTGGAAATATTTCTTCGGGTTCTTTGTGAGCCGATTCAAAATATTTTTCATTGCTTCCCATGAAGTCATTGCTGACGATGATGGCGTGCCATACTCACGTTCCGGTGCTCCCAATGGGATGTTCCAGTGGTGGGCCCATGACATAGGATAACAAAGCGTGGGCCCGTGTTAGCGATGAGTTTGACTGCATGACCCCACATTGCACGAGAATCGAGGAACTACGCGGTTTTCTCCAAAATTACCACATCAATTAATTCTCATTATGACTAATTCATTTTCCAGCTGTGGACATGTGTTGCCACTAGGTTTCATCATTATGTAATGCATTCTGGATCTAACAGTCTTGAGCTATGGACATATACTTAATAAGTGCTGGGGGATGAATTATTTACTACTCATCCCTTCCTCCGCCACTAGCCTTCTTCTTCCTTGTGCCCAATCTGTTTTCACACCATTATTCTCTTCTTGCTTTCTTTCCTGCTGATGCACCTTCGCCGCTGTCACCATGGGGAGGATCAAGGGTGGAGGTTCTGCTGCTAACGCCACAATGGCCAAGCCACGGGTCATCGGGTGGAACCCTTCCAAGTGCTCGGATCAATATGTGCAAGAGGCTTGGAAGTACGTGTTCATGAAGTATGGCTCTTTCAAGCTCTATGGTGATGAGGCCACGCCCATTCCTAAAGAAGGATGGCGGGTAATGTTCATCGCTTTCCTTTAATGCGGTCTTTCTCTTCCTTCCCATGAATTTATTTGTGGGTTTCCGATTGTGTATGGCGTGCAGATCTATCGGCTCACACCCAACTCCATTATCCATATTGCTATTTTCAGCACCCTCTACGAGAGTTTCCTTGGCATCCATCCCCATTGGGGCCTGTGGAAATGCCTTTTTTCCATCAAGAGGAATGTGACTGTGGCATCCCGCAAAACCACTACTAGAAAATCGCGTTGTTTTTGTGCATTGCATCGTCATGGCCGCATGCTCATGTCATCATGCCACATTGCATTTGAGCATCGTCATCATCTTGCATTTGCTTGCATAAAACTATTTTCGGAAAACCTAATTTGTCTTCTAAACGCCCCGTCTTTATTCAAACGCAAAACCCGGGTCGCCGGGATATTTTGTTTTGTCTGCTATCGATTTGCAAAAGTCCAGTTTGAAATAAATAAAATAGTTAATTATTTTTTAGTGGGGCAGTCGAACGGGCCGATTCGACCCGAACGACCACCCCCGGAATAAAAACGGTCCACCTAAATTCCTAAACCTACCAGTCCTATTCTACCCACCCCTCCTCCACCTCACCCCAGCCAATCCCTCTGCCACCTCACCTCTCCTCCTCTAACCAACCCCAAGCCGCCACCTTAACTCCCTCTCTCCTGCACACCTCACCCACACAGCCACAAAGCAACCCACAGCCTCCCTACCTCTTCCTCCAACCACCTTGGGGCCCCACGACCTGCCCAGACCACACCCCACCAACCAACTCCCACCCCTTGGCCCCACCCCTGGCCCGCGTGCCCCGCTCTCTCCTCTCTCTCCCTTCTCTTTCTCTCCCACCACCGACGCTCCTGCCTCCCTTCTCCCCCGCCGCTCCTCCCGGCCTCGCTCCGGCCCGCGCTCCGCCCCGTCCCGACCCCTTCCTCCCTCCGCCGCTCTCCTCCGGCGCCGCCTAGCTCGCCCCGCCTCCCCCGCGTCACCTCCCCGCCGTCTCCGCCTCGTCTCGCCCCGCCGCGCCTCTCGGCTCCCACCACCCCAACGCATGCCGCCTCCGCTTCCCGTCTTCCCGCCTCGGCCTCCAGCGCCTCCAGCCGCCCCCGCTCGAGCCGCCGGACCCCTCTGCCCCAACCACCGCGTGCCCGCCGCCGACGCCCGCGTTCCCCAGCGCGTGCCGCCGCTCTTGTCGCCGCCCCGCCATGGCCGTTCCCCCCCGCCGCGCTCTGCAGCGAGCTGCTGCCTCTCGTGCCTCCGTGCCGGCCGCCGTCGCCAGGACCATCTCCCGAGCCGACGCGAGCGGGCCCTGCAGCGACGTCGACGCCTCTGCCTGCAGGCTCGGGTGCCGCTGGTTTTGGCAGCGGTTCCGGTGTCTGTTGCTGAAGATGTGAACCATCAAGTTCGTCTCGGGCCCTTATCTCGTCGACAAGTTCTTCGCAAAGGAACAAGACCGGTAGCACTTGACGAACCATAGACAAGACCTTCATCATGGATGACAAGTACCACAACATGGCCTCGAAGGACGCGGACGCCAAGGCCCCGAACCGAAGACCCGAGCCCGAAGACGCCAAGGTCGCCGACGCAGCACGCCAAGTACTTCACCCCGGATACCGAGACCCCGATGCGACAAGTGCTTCTTCCCGGAACGCCAAGTACTCCCCCGAGGACGCCGAGTACTCCCCCGGATCCGAAGACTACGGATGCGATAAGACCTACCTCCGCTATCCGAGCACGTTTCCGTCGAACCCTGAGACCAACCCCGAACCCCGGAACCCCAAGTTCGTCGAGACCCCCCCCCAATGTGTGAACCTTTTCCCGAGCCCTATTTTATAAATGCTATACATAAAACCTGTTGCATATTAATCATTCATCTCGCATGCATATTTGTGTGGTTTGGGGGCCTTATGCCGATTCACCTCATAATTAAATATGGGGCCCATATGCGGGCAAATCTAGTCTCATATTGGCCTCATTTAAAATTGTGTAGCGAACCGGTGCTATCTCTGGCCATGTTAAGACAACATTTAAATTGCGGGGTAGTTAAACAACTTGAACCACCTAATTAATTGTCGGGACCCCGGTTTCGCTTAATATGACCTAATTGCACCGCATATTACCATGTCATGCATCATGCCCGATCTTTTGCCGTAGAATTAAATAGTACATCCGGCGTTTTTGCTAGTGTTTTGCTTCTTCACGGACTAGGCCGATGAGTTGATGCGAGTGTCGACCCGATCTTCGGTTGAACCTTCGACAATGTTTTCAGGCGAGCACCTCCCTCCTTTCTACCTATCTTACTTTTATAGTATTTATTCCCTCCTGTTGATCTATTGCTATCTGTGTTGCGATGCTCTAGTTTTCGTGCCCGTGATATCCCTTGCAGACTCATATTGCCTTGGACACATCCTATTACCTGTTGTTTGGTAGATAGTTGGACCTGCGGCGTCGTGATCGCTTGCTCAAGTGCTGTTGCGTGTCGTCAAGTACCACAGTTGTTGGAGTATTGCCGCCTGTTCGATGTTGGAGATGATCTTGGCTATATTTATCGTTAACTTTAATTACTGTTTAAAAACTAAAATTGAAGTAGGTAAGCAGAGGCACATGTGGGCAATAGATGTTATTTGGTTGTTAACCGTCCACTTGTGTCCCGTAGGACCCCGAGTACTTGATACCTGTTCCTTGAATATTCGCGCTATCCACATCCGGGAGGCTTATGGACCCCACAGGCGAGCTTGATTCATTCTTATTTCTTGGGGCCACAAACTAGTTTGAGGTTTTATTTACTATCCACTTATGCCATGCTTCTTGCTTTATTTAAATTGTGCGATGGATAGCACTTTGTCTTATTTAGGTAAGCGGAGTGTTTTCGCGGTGTCGACAAGCCCAGTTTTGGGTTCCCAGTCGTTCACAGCCATTGGCGCAAACCTTGAGTCCGCCTCGGAGTCAGCTAGCTTCGTTGCGGGTCTACTCAATGGGGTGGCCCCCTGAAATATTTCTGAATCCTCTGATCGCTTTGTCGTGGCCTCGTTGGGTTTTGATTTGGGTTTTCGAGGCATATCAGTGTGTGTTGCTATTTGTGCACCGGCGGTTAAAACTTTCAAAGCCGTGTCATGCGGTTATGGGCGACTTGGAGCACAGTATCGATCATAGACAACTATAACTAAAGTTTATTGCTATAAATTTGACTTTATAATGACTAGTAATCAGCTTCACTATAATGGAATGGCTAAATAAAACTGCCAACAATTGCTTGTTTGGGTGTAAACTTGCGACCATTGTACTGACTAGTAAGTATTGCAACTACAACGGAATGGCTAAATAAAAGTACCAACAACTGCTGGGTTTTGGGTTTATCTCATGCTAATTGTATATGATTAGTAAGTGTCGCCTACAATGGAATGGTTAACTAAAAGTGCTTGCTTATTTTATCGGGAGGATTATCTAAACTGACTAGTAATTGCTGCGATAACGAATAAGTAAAACTGCCAACTGTGTGAGTTCCTCGGTTGACTCTCTCGGTTGGTATCGAGGGGAAATACCAGGATGGGATTGTTTGGTGAGTATCAGGTTGGTTCCGGATAGGACTTTCTTACCCCTCTCTGATAGCCGTCAGTTGTATCGAGTCTCTATAGGTTGTTTAGTGCATGTTGCCTGCGCGTCGATCCACCATACCTATGTAGGCGAGGACCGCGAATTCTAGTCTCGCCGTGTCTTGGCCTCGATCGACGCTCCTCTTTTTCCTTTGCCTTTGTCGGCACCTTTTGTTTAAGCAGGTTTTGAGATCGGCGTCGTTAGCGGGGTTACCCTTCGGCTTGGCACAGGCGGTTATGGACGCCATTGGTTATTATTCAGGGCTCTTAGCCCCATTTGCATCTTGTCCGTAGTTGGACGCTCCCTCGTTTTCAAGGTGAATTGGATCTTTGTATATTATATCTGTATTCTTGGCTCTTTGAGTCGCTGTTGTATATATCTGTTCTGTGGGTCCCATCGAGGACTGTGGTGTAATGTTATTACTTCGTTTTCCACCCGCACGAAAGTGCCTGGTGGGCACCTTTGAATCGTTTCTATGCGGGTTTGGCGGGTTTCGCTAAAACTTGCATAGGGTCGATTCGGAGGGTGTTACAGTGACCAATGCATTTGTCTATGATGTTGGAGGTGCTATCATCTACATCCACTAGATGTCGATTATTTGACCTCAAGTTTGCGGATTCTGCCCAAGACTGGAGGGAAAAATGGTTCTACATCAAGGATGAGGTAGTTGAAGGCCAGAAATATGGATTAGCCCCCTTCGACCTGACAAAAAGTGTCCGGAAGCTGAAGTCTCGGGGAAAAGGCGCATCTCCAGCAAAGATTAAGGAGACACATCCCATGATGGACCGTATCCGTAATCTTCGCTACACAACTGGTAAAGAACTTTCAAGTGTCCAAGTCATACCCCATTATCTTCACCTCCACATTCAACCTCTTTAGGCTCGGATTGCTGGTATGTGGGCATATACTGGTAAGAGGAATCCGATGAGGGTATCCTGGGATAATCTGCTATACACCAAGCTCGATAAAAAGTTCAGGTCCCTCACCAAGCTCACCAATCATGATGAAATCCCATCTGAATGTCGGGTTGAGCCTTATGGCATGAAGAAGACTTTGCCTAATGTAAGTCCTTTTCTCTTATCTTATACTACCTCTGTTTGGGATTATTAGTCCTAAGCGCCAAGTTGCAAATACCAAGACACTTCATAACTCTCTCTCATTAATCTATGCATGCACCAATAGTTTTACATGCATGATAGAAGTGAGAGAAAAAGAAGAACATGCATTGGACGAGAGAGACTAATAAATGAGATAACCCTTATAATCTCAAACAATATAAAAATCTCTCCAGACCTATAATCCCGAACAGAGGTAGTACTTGTTGGTTTATTGTCCTTTGCTATATATTTTCCTTACACTGAATTTGCTTCTCTGTTTCTGCAAAATCATGATCATTTGGATTCACTTCCTCGACTTCCTAAGACCGGTGAAGTCCCACAAACTGCAGCTAAATCTGAGGAAAATACAGAGGCCGAAGTTGTGGGAGACACCGATGAACATGAAGAAAATTATATTTCTCATTCTTCTCCAACTTAGGTTGTCCCTTCCGCAAATTCCGATTCCTTCAGGGTCATCGCCACCCAAGAAAAAAGGAAACATGAAGAGGTGGACATCCAGCAAATTCAGGATCCCGATGATTCAAGCACCACCAAGCCGAAATGGTTCATCCACTAAGAGAGGCTCCTGCCAGGAAAAGGGGACTTCTTCTATTTTCTCAGAGCATAGGCTTATAAGTATCCATCCTCTGTCTTTCTCTTCAGAGTTTTCTCCTTTTTATGCTTCTTCACAAAAATAACCTTTCCCTTGGGTTACTGGTGATGAGGAGGAAAAACCTTCTCTAGAATTGCCTCTTGCCGATGCAGCCGACAGGGCGGATGCTACCATCAGGACAACCAAAAAACGGCGGCACCAGCTAGCCCACAAGAAGAAACTACGTGTGAGCTGATCCCGAAGGATCTTGGGGTGACCCTCAAAGCTCCTCCCAAAAAAGACAAAGAAAGATGACAAAGGTGTTTCCCTGTCAGAAAACCCGACTGATCCTAACATGAAGAATGTAAGTTTTCCTTCCCTTTCTTTCGTCGTGTCTTGCTTTGCCGTGTAACCCCCAAGTGTTGGAGCCTATTTTAATTTCCTTCAGCTGATAATGCACGAGATGGTCGAAATGGCCGCTCATTTTATCAAGATTGAACATGATGCTTCCTTTGCCAAAGGTTTGTTGTCCTCTCCTTTGTATTTGTTTCTTGCATATTCTGTTCTAGTGATTTCAACTTCCTTTTGTAGTTGTTGCTGATGAGTTCGATCCGTGAAGCTGCCATGAAGCACCCAGATGATCTTGAGGAAAAATTGAAAATCACCGAGCGGGAGCTAGAGAAAGCCCGGACAACAGCCAAAGCTGAGGTGGAAAATTGTGAAGCCTAGGCTGCTACTATGGCAGTACGGGACAAGAATCTTCGAAAGAGGCTTGAGGAGCTGAATTCCTCCTTGATAAGTAAGTTTCTCATCTTGTGATGCAACTCAACTTCTTTGAATCGTGATGTTCTCGGGCTTCCTTCCTTTTTGCAGAGATCACCAATTCCTCACTAGCACTGGTTGAGGACCAACGTGTTGATCCTTCGATAGATGCTCTCAGTGTCTTGGAAAAGAACACCGTTCGCGGCCGGAACCTTCTGACACACTCTCATCGTGATTTCAATCGTATTCATGAGGAGATATTTTCCCACAAGGATGTTCCACTAGACTTCAATGCTCTTATTAAGATTTTCAACGCTGGCCCAAATCCCCTCACCGGTTATGGGCTGATCGAGGCAAAGAGCGATGCAAAAAGTGCGATGGTGTTGGCCTTGGCACATGTCGAGAAGGTAGACTAGGATAAGGTTAGATCCTCCATCCTAGTCACCAGCATAGGCAAAGAGGTCAACCTCGAGCCTTACTTTAGGAAGATCAAAAGGTTGTCTCGAGAGCTTCTTGATATATCTAAGGAAGAATATGCCATTCTTACTGCCCGTTTCTCGAAAACTGCGGCTTCTTCCCCTCCATATGCCAAAGCTTCGACTACCGCCCCATCAACCAGCACTCCTGGTACTACTAGTGGCGGCACTTAGTCTATAGTTGTACTTTTAATTTATATCGACTTATTTGTAATGAATCCTGTTGCATGTATAGCTTTCTGTTGCTGGAGAACTTTGATATTTTATATCCTTTAACCTTTCACTATGTTTAAATTTATTGAGTATGTCTGGGGAATCTTCCTTGCTGATTATTGCCCTGCACTTTCTTTCTTCATAATATGTCTGACTTGCCCGGTCCTTCGACTACTTCCATTCCTCTAACTACTTCTATTCTGTCGGGTGCTCCTTCTTCTTCGGGTCAAAAATTTTCACCAACCGAGGAAGGTGTGCTCGTCAACACCACTACTATCAACCGATATATTGATCCTCCACTCTATGCCGACAAGATCCACCGCAAAAAGGAATTGGAATGGGAACTTCTGGTGATAAAGGCCTAAGTGGACGTCCCCCTTCCAAGTCAAAGAAAGCTTTAGAGCATGAGAAGTATTGACTTAACGAGATTTCGAGGGAAAGCGAAAGTATGCTATGTAAGTTTTTCTCGCAAAGCCCCTGAGTATTTCGATTTTCACTATGTAAGATGATTTTTTGTTTCCTCTAGGAATCTACTTAAGTGCAGTGGAGGAGTCTCATTGTCCAAAAGATTGGATGAGTGCCTTGATGGATGCTTCATCGGGTTCATGTATGGACTTCTAGATAGACCACACGTGGGGGTATACTCTGGCGCTACTTCAGAATCGAGTGTCGGAGGTGGGGGAAATTTGTATAGTGTTCCCGTTCTATCTTGGTAATGGTATATAATGCTATGTTTCCCAGAGACCCGTAGCCGCAGGGACTGGACGCATTGATGTAGAAATTTTAACGAGGTGAAGCTGTCCAAAATTTTAACAAGCTTCCAAGGTCGCTCTTGCTTGGGTGCACGTACATCATTCGATGCTGGACTTAGATGCTATGTCGGGGAGTCTTCCGTCTCCTACGGGTGGGAGTGAGGTCAATATGGATCCTCATTATGTGGCTGCTTACAAACCAGCCATCCGAATTATCCGCCGGTGCCTGGACACAGACCATGAGTTTTTTTTCTGAATTTTCCCATATAGTTAGGATAGTGGATCTAAGAAAAAGGATGTAAACGGTGTAAAATCTATGTATGTATCAGCCGAAAGTATATCTGTGGTTATTCTAACTTAATATATTTTCACCGATGGCTATTGCGGTTGCGCCCTGTACGAGACCTATTCATTAGCCTGATGCCCGTTGGGCCGGATCATCTACTCGGGTCAAAGCTTGTTTTTGGCGTATTTCATGGCGAAGACAACTTTTTTGATTTTGCGCTGAGTAGTGAAGCCCTCTGAGTATTAGAGTATGATTATGTAATATACTTCTTGTATAAAACCACGAGTATCGGGTGTAGAAGATATTAAAGTAATGAAATTGAGACTCATTTGAGAGAACTTAACTTTATTAATATCATGTACGGAGGTACATGTTTTGGCATAGTTGCCTAGCCGTTGGCTTTATGGGAAGAAAACGTAGTTCTTATGGCTGAGTAGCCTGGCCACTAGCCATATTTAAAGTAAATTGTAGGAAGTAAAATATCCTAGGCATAGAATCGTCGCAGCTGCGTAACGTTCCACAGATTAGAGTACTTGACTCCGGTATACTTGCCTTGGAGGCGATATGCTCTGCCGGGGATTACTTCTGTGACGATGTATGGTCCTTCCCCTGGCGACAGGAGTTTACGATGACCATCTTGCTTGAGGCGAAGAACCAGGTCACCTATAGCGGAGGACCTGGGACGTAGCCAACGGCTATGGTAGTTACGTAGACTTTGCTGGTACGCGGTTTCTCTTGCGAGTGCGATGTCTCGAGCTTCGTCGAGCGTTTCCATGCTGTCTTCGACTAATTCTATAGAGGTTTCCTCCTCGTATGTGATGTGTTGTGGTGGTGTCACTGCAGATGCCATGGATAGGATAAAGATGGGACCGTATACCTAGGTTCGAGGCTCTCCTAGGGAGATAAAACCTCTACTCCTAATCTAGCTCTTATATTACGATATATGGACTAGTACAAGTGCTCCTTGATCTGTATCAAGAGGAGGAAGAAGATGAAGTTCTTTTGCTCCTCTCTCCCTCTAGGGCTTACGCGTATTGCTAATGGACCAACCCTCTCTAAGGAGGCCTTGGCTCACCTTATAAAGAGGTGGCCAGGTTACATCTAGGGCATACGTGGCCTGAATATTCCCGGTATATGCTTGTACCAAAATAGAAGTGAGACCAACTCCTTTACTTAGTCGCCAGCCTCTGCCTAGCAACTGTCCAGAGCCCACATTGTCTGACCTTCAATGGTCAGACAGTATCACGTCCATGAACCAACGCTCAGACCTTGTTCAAGATTCCCTTGTCTCTAGTTCTTGTCTCCTAGGAAATCTGGGAGAGAGAGAAAAACGCTGACCTCGGGGCCGGCTCACTCCTTCATGAGCAAGCCAACCCTTGACTCGGCCAGGATTGTACCTGCACACAGGAAACAACATAGGTGCTATGCCAACATACGATATATGTCGGCCAGGCCAGTCCGGCTTTGGGCAACTCGGCCGCTACTCAGCCGACCCTTATATACCTCAGACTGCTTATACCTCAGCTGACTTATACCTCACTGGACTATATCCTTATACAATAGCTTGAACCTACCTGGGGTTATCCCCCCAACATTAGTCCCTGAAGCTGGTGTGGTCTTAGCAACTTTAGCTAGAAAGGCCACTACAAGTTCAACTTATTCGGATCTTTGGGGCCGGCTCACTCCTTCATGAGCAAGCCAACCCCTGACTCGGCCAGGATTGTACCTGCACACAGGAAACAACATAGGTGCAATGCCGACATACGATATATGTCGGCCAGGTCTTGCCAGGCCAGTCCGGCTTTGGGCAACTCGGCCGCTACTCAGCCGACCCTTATATACCTTAGACTGCTTATACCTCAGCTGACTTATACCTCACTGGACTATATCCTTATACAATAGCTTGAACCTACCTGGGGTTATCCCCCCAACATTAGTCCCTGAAGCTGGTGTGGTCTTAGCAACTTTAGCTGGAAAGGGCACTATAAGTTCAACTTCTTCGGATCTTTGTCCGTATTGATGACATACTTATATATCGGCTAATACCGATTTTAACTAGGCTACACCACTTGGTGATTTGCTATTCAATTTGACTCTTATTGTCTCTATCCAAGATATATTGCCGCATCCAGATTAATTCACTTAGATGCCTAGCTTCTCTCGTACTCCTCACCTTATCCTACGTGTCAAGCAATCATTGCACTTCGCCTCATTTTAAGGTCCGTGACATTATTCACTGCCATGTCATGGCAGTTATCACTATAGCCCATCACATCGTGGCACGGCTCCTCGAATACCTCTGCAGCCACGACACGCAGTTACGCCTCTAGGCGGTGTAATCATGCCTGTGGCACGTTCCCACGATCAACTTCGCAAAATACACGTGCACGTAGTGGGGTTGCTATGCACAACTGATCCCACTACCACAACACGCTGCGGGTTAAATAGGGGAGAGGGGGAAACCCTTATTCACTTTCCCCTGCGCCCACTCTCTCTTCTTCCTTGTGCCGCCACCGCTGTGCTCTTCATCTTATGACCACGTCGCTCCTTTGTCGCTCTTGTGCCGTTTCCTCTCCCCAGATTCATCGTGCGTCGCCGCTACGGCATCGCGGCAGTCCGTGCCTTGCGCCCCCGAAGCTAGCACCTCGTCGCAGGAAAACATGTATCTTATTGAGCTGAAGGAGGCCGGGTTATCCAGCGATGATCTGATGGCAACCTTCATCAGCAGCCAAGTCCGCCCCCTACAGCGTCGCAACTACAAGATTTGTTATATGAGCGGCTGCTTCGACCCGAATCGTGTCTCCACGGTCGAGTTTACCAAAGCTCAGATCTACAAGCGAGTGAAGTCCATATTTAAGACGGACATGACCGAGACATGGGATTGGAGCATTGATCCTTTTAGCCGAGATAACCTAGTTCCCCAGGTAACTTCCCTGAATCATCTTTGCCGAGTTATATGTTATGTCGGCATATCTGTTTATTTGACCTCTCTATGTTTCTTTGTGCAGAGATTTCTTCATCAAACCATTGAAGACACTCTAAATCCTTCCCTCACTTGGGGCAAGGATCGAGATACCTTGGATCCAGAAGCACTGGACTCTGAGGAGTTTATGCCTATCCTTGACACCGTTTCTAGCCGACCCCATGGTAAGAATTATGTCTTATCACCATTAAGGGACTGGCTGGATGATGATGATGAGGAGGAATATGATTTCTTTGTTATTGAGGTACTTGATCCAATGACACTATAGTTTATCTATCTGCCTGCATTTACTCTAGCTAACCCGGTTGGTCAGGTGCACGATGTGCCTCCCGTTGCTATGGGAGGCCAAGGTATGGTGAAGTAACTTATGTGGGTACTAGCGATGAACTTGGAAATTGCTAGCCTACCAAGCAATGCATGATAACAACTCTTGAGATCCACAAGCTCAAATCAACAAATTTTCTATCCTGCAGTCATCTCTTGTGACGAATAACACATCTATCCGCTCTTTCCCAATTGGCTTGCACAACAAACCTGACACAATGCCATGGAATGTGCTATTAGTTGCCTGGAGCATGTTCTCCAAGACACCCAATGTGTGCATTGTGTCCTTGTATAGTATGTTGATACTGCTACTGTCGTGGTATTGCCGACGAGTACGCCATGGAGGGGGTCCTCATAGTGTGTGTTTAGAGATGTGGGGTAAGGCAGAGAGTTGGCGGGTACGAGGTAACCCAGTTTACCCAGGTTCAAGTCCCACAACGGTGACGGAACTCTACTCCTGCTATAAATCACTATAATGGCAATACGCCGAGTTACAAAGATTGGTTTGCTGTGCGAGGGTGTCATCATTGTGTGTAGTCATGCCCTAAAAGGCTCCCACAAGTCTGGTTTATAAAGGCACCAGAACCTAGGGTTACAGGGAAATGACCTTGCCGGACAAGGTAAAGAGTCTTACACTAAGACAAACTAGTCTTTTGAGTCTTGCACTCTAAGGCTCCGGGTACATCGGTGACTCCTACATACCCTTCCTTAATCTGGCATGGGCCTTCCTTCTGGATCCGTCTAACTGGGCCATCTAGCAGGCCATAGGCCTTGCTACCAACTGTGGGCCACCCGGGTTAGCCGGATTAGAGACATGCTATGATGATACCCATTTAGCATATCCCCACCAATAGCCCTTGGAGGACTTTGAAATCTTGCGCCGTCTTGCTTATTGATCTTGAATGCTTCGTCTATGTGATGTTTGCAATCCGTCAAGCAACATTTCAAAGGTATCCCAAAGAACCCTGCAATCCTCTCCGGCTTCTCAATGTAGCCGGAGATTCCTTGAGTCTTCATTTCCAGAGCCGGATATTTTCCGCCTTCGATGGAATCTTCAGACGTGACTCTTCACTGCAACTATCAGGAGGATGACTTAGGGTACACCCTACGCTACCTCGAAACTCACAGAAGGAAGGGAATTAATCATTACCTGTTTTTACCAAGGTTCAAGAAAGCGCAATTAAGCCTACGCTTAAGCGCACTTAAGCACTGAGCGATGGCAAAACACCTCGCTTAGATGTAAGCGACCCCTTAAGCGCTGATCAGGCCCATTAGCCAAATAAGGACATAAATGACTCATTCTTATGACCTCCTTCATGCTACAGAACTGGCCCAGTAGGGCCCATAATGAAACCCTAGTCTGCTAACCCAATTTGAGCCATTCATCATTTTAGATCTATCTTCCATCTAGTCTCCTCGTCTCTTTCTCTGACCTTCTGCCCTTTCACGTATGGATACACAACAATAATGGCAGCACTGCATGTACTTCCCCTTCTCTGCATCGGCCACCTCTTTGTCCCTGCAACAATCAACACTCTTCTCTACTCCTCCTCTACTTCTCCTATGCTTCTGGATGCAAACCTACTACTAAACCAGTGAATTTTAGAAACACTTAAGCGCGCTTATGTGACGCTTAAGTGCCCAAAACTCTAAGCGAGAGCCCAATGCTCCGCTTACGGGTTTCGCTTTCTTGAACCTTGGTTTTTACGCGCGCGAAATCCGAAATGGTAAAGTGGCAAAGTTGGAGGACGTGACGAAATTACCGCGCACGCTCATCTCCACGTTGGCAACACTCCGCTGGTAAGATCCTTTTGCACGAATCTTGATGCCAGGCCTATATATTTTGACTGTGGCTATATTATTTTATTTTACCTGCATTCTCCCCTGTGTCTTCGTCTTCCTCTAGCCGCACGGACGTTCGAGCTCCTCAGCAGCAAAATCCTAGCCAGAGCTTCCACTTTTCTCCAGCCACTCCCAGCTACGCAATGGCCTCCAGCAGCTCTACTCCCTCAACAACGGTGACTCCCGAGGCTACAACGGAGCCATCCTAGAGAGTGACGGTCCCGCTGGAGGGGGTCATTGTCCCTGTCACTGCCGTGGTGGAAACCACCGGTGACAACCAAGGACGGGCGGCGCCAAAAGCTGCTGAAGAGGACAACGACTCCCACAAAGGAGTGTGGAGGGGCTCCAACCTCTCCGCTGAGGATTTGCAAGAACTCATCGCCGAGGGGTATCTCCCCACGGAGGAGGGTTTGGTATGGCGACCCGTGCCGGCCGGTGAGGTCACCCCTTCTCCCCATGGCGGAGAGAAGGTATACCTCAAAGCCCAGCTGGTACGTGCCGTAAGACTTCCTGTCTCCGACTTCTTCCTGGATGTCATTCGCTATTTTTGGGTACCCCCACAACCTCTCTCCCTATAGCATCCTCGTACTTAGCAACTTCATTGCCCTGTGCGAAGGATACCTAGGAATAAAGCCTAGGTTAGATCTATTTATTTACTCTTTCACCGTCAAGAGAGAGTCCATAGAATCCAAGGATGAGTTGCGGATATGCAAAACAATTAGCTTTAAGATCCAGCCTAGCCGGCACTTCCGCGACATCATGGGTCATGAATCTTGCAAGAACTGGAAGCACACATACTTTTTTGCCCAAACATTCCTCTGCATGACCTTCTTGAGACATACCCCAACTTTGTCGATGGAGCTGCCGCCGAAGCATGCACCTGGAGGTCCCCAGCCTCCCTTCCATCCAACAAGGAAGCCAATCGTGTCATAAGGCGGATCGAATGGCTCGTAGACAAAGGTCTGACGGGTTTGGACCTAGCCATGTGCTGGTTCACTAGGAGGATCCATCCTCTGCAGTGCTGCACTAAGCTGATGTGCATGTACTCTAAGGATAGAAAGGATCCCATGCGAATTTCACGGGGTAACTTCTCCAACGACACCATCAAGCTAAGGCTTAAGGACATGGTCAAGGTGAAGGCCAGGAAGCGTGTCTTCAAGATCACCTATGACATGTTAAAATGCAGAAAATGCCTAGAGGTAGCTTCCGTTTCCTTTGTTGCTCGTTACATATACTCTAAGGTTTTTCCGTCTTGAGGTTATCAATCTAACAGACCTTTTGTCTTCTAGCAAGAAATCTTGGCAGAGGATCAGATGGCGTCCCAGGTCTATGATCCCAAGCTGAAGGATATCTAGGTGGTGTCTGACGATGACACCCCCAAGGATCACCCAGCTCCGGCAGCACAAAAGCGGAAGAGCTCCACCTATGACGCTGTTGCCAAGGCCAAGAAGAAGAAGAAATTAGAGAGTGGAGTCTCCAGACGATCCACCGCCGCCTTAGAGGTGGAGAAGAAGAGATCCACTGGCATTCCCCTAACCAAGTCTCCTGCCATGGAGTAAGTGTATTCATTCTCTGTCTTGTACTTTAGCTCACACCCTATTCAACTCCTGTGCTTATACTTCTTACGTTTTAGGAGGAAAGCCGGTGTTAGCTTGAAGCGATCCTCAAGAGATGCTGGAGGGTCAAAAAACATTCGTGATATGCTGAACAAGGATGTGGCCACCAAGCCCTCTCCCGCTACTGCTCCTCCAACTCCTGCCGCCAAGCCCACTACTGGCCCACTAGGCCTTCGTACCCCGTCCGTCCTGAGACCTCCACCATGGAGACAGATATCAATCCAATCTTTGATGTCTCAAACACTGTCGGGATGGATGTTTCTCCTAGTGGACAAGCGACACAGGAGAGTACTTCCTCCAAAGTGGCTGAAGCTCCGACTAAGGATGCCACCGAGAAAGGAAAACAAGTAATGGAGGGAGCGGAGGCGAAGGCGGCTGTGTCAACAAACAAGGCGGGAGCCACTGGTCCATCTACTGCTATTATCACGCAGCAGTCGACCAGGTCATCATCCATGCCTTTGGCTTCATCAACTCCTCTGGCTGCAACTCCTTCGACATTGTGCCTGGATGACCTTATCAAGCAGGCGGATGCCGTGTATCACAATGCCGACATTTTCCAACACTGCATATGCCAATCTAGCCAACAATCTTAAAGTCATTGCCATTGTAAGTCTTTAAACTTGATCCTTTACCGCATAACATAACCCTTTGTAGCCCCCGAGATCTTAGGCAGATAAACAATAGTATTGGCCTGAGTGCTCCAAAGAACTAAGAGTAGAACTTGATAGTGTAGCCCCCGAGCATCTAGGTGAAACTAGAAAAAGTTTCGGCTAGATGCTCTAAGAGTAGCATACTTGCGTTTGAAATTTAATCTTGTAGCCCCTGAGCTTCTAATTGAAACTTTAGCAAAGTTCTGACTAGATGCTCTAGAAGAACCAACCATAGATCAAAATATCATAATGTAGCTCTCGAGCTTCTAGATGAAACTAAAATAGTTTCGGCTAGAAGCTTCTAAGATAAACTAAATACTTTTGCTTACACAGAATGAGAATGCCCAGAGGAAGAAGGCCAATGAGAAATATGGCAAGCTGCCGGCGGACCTGGATGCTGAAAAGGGTAAAACAACTTTTCTGAAGGAACAGATCGCGAATAGCAAGAGTTCGTTTTCCTCCAACTTTTTCCTTGCTATTTGCTCATATTCAATTTCTTCTATGTTCTCATACTGTTCTTGTTTTTCTGTCTTACAGAACTTATTGCCAAGGCCAAGGGCATTGTCGAGCAATCGAAGCATATTCAAGAGCTTGACAGTGAAAACAAGATCTTGAAGAAAGACTTGGCCGATGTAGTGAAGGGGCACAAGGAGGCGCTAAAGGTCATGCAGGAGTCTGCGGACGCCGAGATGCAGCGTCTAAAGGAAGAAATTGAGTGCCTCAAGGAGAAAAACCAAGCTGCCCGAGAGCAAAACTCTCGGAGCCTTGAGGCATACAAGAAACTTCAGGACGAGCACGACATCTTGGCGGAGACATGCAAGCAAGCTGAGTCCAGCATCTTCGGTATGTTTCCTCCGTCTTGATCAATGCTGTATATGGACAAATACTTGATGTATTTATACTCATGGTCCTTGTATCTTATGCAAACCACATCTCCCATTAGCTTGACCAACTTGGGTGAAGGTTTTCTAGATCCCAAGGAATGCATGATTCTTGCCGGCAACTTTGTCAGCACCGCCATTGCGCATGCCAAGGAGATAGCCCAGCCTTTAGGGATAAACATCAAGGCAGTAGACTCAGCGGCCAAGTACTAGGAAATCCTGCACCAAGCCCCCGAGAAAGTGAAGGACTGGAAAGCCTCTTGCATCCGGGCTGGTGCAAGGATGACCCTGTCCTTGGTCAAGGCACATTATGACAATGCCGACAACGATCTGGTGACCTCCGGCATGCCTAAGCTGGACGAGGAAGGAAAATAGATTGATAGCAATGCTATTTGGAACTCCCTCACCAGCTATGATACCAGAGTTGCCAAGATGGTCAATGCGGACATCTTCGTGCCTGCCGAGAAACTAGATGAAGATATGGCTTCTTCTGAGTCTAGCCCCTCTCCTTCCGAGTTTGATGAGCTTTCCTGGCCTTGATCTCCTGTTGCTGATGATGCCACCACGAAGTCCCCTGTAGCAGAGCCATAAAAAACAATAATTGTATTAAATGAATCTCTGTAATGTATGTGCGGAAAAATTTATCTGTTTGTAAGGCGGAAAAACTTGTGTTCAAGTTTCCTGCTGCTTATCTGTTTCCAGCGTGTATATTTTCTTTAAGCAAGTGCTGGCTTATCCATTATTCTGGTTCGTATGCTTGACCTTTCGTGAGACGGAAGACTCGCAACACAGAACTATGCTCTCAGGTGATGATGCTTAATAGCACCGTCAAGAACCTAAGAGCAAAATCACTGGATTTGAGTGCCGAGAAGTCACTACTCTGGAATCCACATAAAAACTTCAGAAAACGTGTAGACCAGAAAACTTAAGCTAACGCCCGTAGGCAGAATTTTCACAAGTGCAAATGCAAACTTGCGCATAAAGGGTTTATATGATCCAAAAATGAACAACTAAAGGAGGTAAAAGACTTAGAGAATATGAGTGAACCAAATGCTTTATTTCATTGATCATATAAGAAACTTATTACATAATATAAAATATGCTAAGTGTAAAAGTGATGTAGCTGTGCAATGTTCCATGACCGATCTGTCTCCGGGTAATCATCATCAGAGTTACGTTGCTTGCGCTTGCGATTTTTAGGCCTATCTTTCAACTCACAAATATCGACGAGGTAGTAGGAACCAGTTAACAATGCTTTGCTTATGATGAACGGTCCTTCCCAAGGTGGGATAGTTCGTGTGATTTCTCCTGCTTGAGTCTAAGCACCAGATCCCCTTCTTTAAACCAGCGATGCTTAACACAACGACTATGGTAGCCACGTAGCTTCTACTGGTAGATGGCGGATCTCTAGCATGCCAGCACATGCTCTTCCTCGATTAGGTCCACAGATAAGCGTCTGGATTCTTCAACATCATCTTCCTTGTAGGCAGCGACTCTTGGTGCATCATGGAGGATGTCGGATGGTAAGACGACTTCTGCTCCATAAACCATGAAGAAACGAGTCAAGCCAATGGATCTGTTGGGTGTTGTTCTTAAACTCCACAATACAGATGGTAATTCCTTCGCCTAGGCTCCAGCTGCTCTGTGTAGCGATGCCACTAAGCATGGCTTGATTCCGTGCAGAATTAGTCCATTGGCCCATTCAAGTTGTCCATTAGACTATGGGTGTGCCACAGATGCTAGGTCAAGGCGGATGCCTTTTTGATGATAGTACTCCTCAACTTCTCCGAGAGACAAATTTCTGCCGTTGTCGGTGATGATGTTGTGTGGGAGACCAAATCTCACCACTAGATCTCAGACAAATTTTAGGGTTGTTGCCCCATCAAGATTTCTAATGGGTTTATCTTCAATCCATTTTGTGAACTTATCCACTGCTACTAGCAAGTGTGTAAATCCACAAGGTGTTGTATGCAAAGGTCCCACCATGTCCAGCCCCCAGACTACAAATGTCCAAGTTATTGGTATGGTTCGCAATTCTTCAGCTGGAACACTTGGTTGTCTTGCATAGAACTGACACCCAAGACATGTTTGTACAAACTTGTCAGCGTCCGCCTTGGCAGTTAACTAGTAGAATCCTTGCCAGAAGGCCTTAGCTACAAATGACCGGGGAGCGGCGCGATGCCCGCAATCTCCGAGATGTATCTCTCTAAGGATATCAATACCTTGCTGCTGGGAGACACATCAAAGAAAAACTCCTATGGTACTTCTTTTGTATAGCTGGCCTCAATGATGACGTAGACTTTTTATCTTCGTACTATTTGCCAGCTTTTGACTTCGTCAGAAGGCAAAGTTCCATCTTGTAGATAGTCCATGAACGGTTTTGTCCAATCTAGAGAGGTCACTGTTACTGTGTTAATGAATGAATCCACTCTATCCGGGTTGTCAACATCCGCTCCCTTCATGGATGGGGTCCATAAATGCTCCAGGAAACGCCTGGCGGAACTGGTCGGCAAGCTGATCCAAGCTTTGACAGCAGATCTGTCGCCTCATTCTCCTCCCTTTTGACGTACTTGACTTCATAGCCGTCGAAGCACTTGGCAATCTCGTCTACTTCGTCTCGATATGCCACCATCATAGGGTTCCGCACGTTCTAGGTGCCAGCTACTTTCTAGGTAACCAAGTCAGAATCTCCACATTAAACAATGCACTTGATGCCAATATCCTTGGCTACTCGTAGTCCGTGAATGAGGGCCTCATATTTCGCCATGTTGTTGGTAGCTTTGAAGTGGATCTACATGACGTATTGCAACTTCTCCCCTATTGGTGATTGTAGTAATACACCAGCCCCCGAGCCATTGAGTAGCTTTGATCCGTGAAAGTGCATGACCCAATATTCTGGCTCTGGCAGGAGTGTCTTCTGGCAATTCTATCCAATCTGCAATAAAATCTGCCAATGCTTGTGACTTGATAGCGCCGAGCCTCTTATAGGTGATTTCAAAGGTGGCAAGTTAAATGCCCCACTTTGCCACCCTTCCTGTAGCGTCGCTGTTATTGATAATGTCGGACAGTGGAGCTTTGCTCACCACTATGATGGGGTGCTCCTGGAAGTAGTGCCCTAGCTTCCATGAAGCAAGGAAAACTCCATAAGCTATCTTCTGGTAGTGTCGGTAATGCTGCTTGGATTCCGTCAAGACCTCACTTACGTAGTAAACTGGTCGCTGAACTCCGTATTCATGCGTTGGCTCCTTGCGCTCCACCAAGATGACGATGCTGATTACTCGGTTGGTTGCCGCCATGTAAACTAACATAGGCTCACTTGATACCTGTGCTGGAAGTATCGGCGCGGAGGAGAGTATTCTCTTCAACTCCTGAAGTGTTGCATCTGCCTCGTCCGTCCATACAAATTTGTCTTCCTTTTTGAGAAACTTGTAGAGCAGCATAGACTTCTCTCCAAGTCGGCTGATGAACCGGCTTACTGCTGCTACGCAGCCTGTGAGCCTCTATATGTCCTTGAAGCACATCGGGTGTTTGATGTCAAGGATGGCCTTGATTTTCTTCGAGTTGACCTTGATTCCATGGTGCGAAACGATGAAGCCCAACAGCTTGCTTGATGGCACCCCGAAGACACACTTCTTGGGGTTAAACATCATGTTGTATTTCCAGAGATTGTCGAAGGTTTCTTGCATGTCGGTGATAAGATCGTTTGATTTTGTTGACATTACCGCGATGTTGTCCACATAAGCTTGTATGATGTGACCTATTTTGTAGCCGGACTCAGGGTCTTCCTTGATGTCATTTACAAACTTGGCGATTGGTGTGGGTGGCTTTGCCGTTTGTGTCAAGGTGGACGAAACACGGCATATCGCGGTACTCTTCGTACGTTTTGGGAATGCAGGGTGCTGAGGATGTAGAATCACTCCTCTGCTGACCATGGCTAAACCCCAGCCACGACCACGCTGTCCGCCTCTGCCTCTACCAGTGAATGTTGTGGTGACCATGTCGGCTGTTTGCTTCTCTTCAAGCAGAGTCTTCCGTTTGTTATTGTTGTTCTTTCTAGGCTGGGTAGGGATTGCTATTGCTAGCAACAATCCACGCACGTCATCATCAGCAGTAGCGAACTCGCTATCCATGGCGATCATTGCATTGAGGTTGAGCTCATTGTTGTCTTGCTTGCGCTTCAACATATGCTGGAGCAAAGTTCCCTTCTCTAGGCCATCGATGAAAGCGGCCATAGCGGTTTGTTCATGCACCCCTGTGCAGGAATTTTCCAACCAGCGAGAGAGGCAGGCACGAGAGGTTTCATCCTTTTATTGTACGCACTGCTGTAGGTCTCCGACAGTGCAACGATGTTTGTACGTACCCTCAAAGTTTTTTGTGAATGCCTCATGCATGTCCAACCAATTGTATATTGATTTCTCCGGCAAGTCATCGATCCATTGTGCTGGTTAGCATAAGTGGGAGGTACTTGACGACGACATTAGGGTTTCCCCCTGCGATGTGAATCGCTTCACTGTAGTCCTGTAACCACGTGGCTGGCCTAGTAGTGCCATCATAGGGCTTAATGGTCTTGTCTATCCGGAGACCCTTGGGGTAAGTTGTGGCCCGAATTACTGGTCCAAAATAACGTGGCCCAAGGTATGGGAGCTCCCGAGCTTCTTGGATCTTGTCTAGCCGTGAATGTGCATCGTACGGCTCCGGTTGCTTCCCTTTTCCATCATGGGGAGGGGAGTTGCGGTGCGATTTATGAGATCCAACGTGTCCTCCGAAGAAGAAGAATCCGCTTGTTAACATGGTCCACACGTATCTTATTGAGCTGAAGGAGGCCGGGTTATCCAGCGATGATCTGATGGCAACCTTCATCAGCAGCCAAGTCCGCCCCTACAGCGTCGCAACTACAAGATTTGTTATATGAGCGGCCGCTTCGACCCGAATCATGTCTCCACGGTCGAGTTTACCAAAGCTCAGATCTACAAGCGAGTGAAGTCCATCTTTAAGACGGACATGACCGAGACATGGGATTGGAGCATGGATCCTTTTAGCCGAGATAACCTAGTTCCCGAGGTAACTTCCCTGAATCATCTTTGCCGAGTTATATGTTATGTCGGCATATCTGTTTATTTGACCTCTCTATGTTTCTTTGTGCAGAGATTTCTTCATCAAACCATTGAAGACACTCTAAATCCTTCCCTCACTTGGGGCAAGGATCGAGATACCTTGGATCCAGAAGCACTGGATTCTGAGGAGTTTATGCCTATCCTTGACACCGTTTCTAGCCGACCCCATGGTAAGAATTATGTCTTATCACCATTAAGGGACTGGCTGGATGATGATGAGGAGGAGGAATATGATTTCTTTGTTATTGAGGTACTTGATCCAATGCCACTATAGTTTATCTATCTGCCTGCGTTTACTCTAGCTAACCCGGTTGGTCAGGTGCACGATGTGCCTCCCATTGCTATGGGAGGCCAAGGTATGGTGAAGTAACTTATGTGGGTACTAGCGATGAACTTGGAAATTGCTGGCCTACCAAGCAATGCATGATAACAACTCTTGAGATCCACAAGCTCAAATCAACAAATTTTCTATCCTGCAGTCATCTCGTGACGAATAACACATCTATCCGCTCTTTCCCGATTGGCTTGCACAACAAACCTGACACAATGCCATGGAATGTGCTATTAGTTGCCTGGAGCATGTTCTCCAAGACACCCAATGTGTGCATTGTGTCCTAGTATAGTATGTTGATACTGCTACTGTCGTGGTATTGCCGACGAGTACGCCATGGAGGGGGTCCTCATAGTGTGTGTTTAGAGACGTGGGGTAAGGCGGAGAGTTGGCAGGTACGAGGTAACCCAGTTTACCCAGGTTCAAGTCCCACAACGGTGACGGAACTCTACTCCTGCTATAAATCACTATAATGGCAATACGCCGAGTTACAAAGATTGGTTTGCTGTGCGAGGGTGTCATCATTGTGTGTAGTCATGCCCTAAAAGGCTGCCACAAGTCTGGTTTATAAAGGCACCAGAACCTAGGGTTACAGGGAAATGACCTTGCCGGACAAGGTAAAGAGTCTTACACTAAGACAAACTAGTCTTTTGAGTCTTGCACTCTAAGGCTCCGGGTACATCGGTGACTCCTACATACCCTTCCTTAATCTGGCATGGGCCTTCCTTCTGGATCCGTCTAACTGGGCCATCTAGCAGGCCATAGGCCTTGCTACCAACTGTGGGCCACCCGGGTTAGCCGGATTAGAGACATGCTATGATGATACCCATTTAGCATATCCCCACCAATAGCCCTTGGAGGACTTTGAAATCTTGCGCCGTCTTGCTTATTGATCTTGAATGCTTCGTCTATGTGATGTTTGCAATCCGTCAAGCAACATTTCAAAGGTATCCCAAAGAACCCTGCAATCCTCTCCGGCTTCTCAATGTAGCCGGAGATTCCTTGAGTCTTCATTTCCAGAGCCGGATATTTTCCGCCTTCGATGGAATCTTCAGACGTGACTCTTCACTGCAACTATCAGGAGGATGACTTAGGGTACACCCTACGCTACCTCGAAACTCATAGAAGGCAGGGAATTAATCATTACCTGTTTTTACCAACGTTCAAGAAAGCGCAATTAAGCGTACGCTTAAGCGCACTTAAGCACTGAGCGATGGCAAAACACCTCGCTTAGATGTAAGCGACCCCTTAAGCGCTGATAAGGCCCATTAGCCAAATAAGGACATAAATGACTCATTCTTATGACCTCCTTCATGCTACAGAACTGGCCCAGTAGGTCCCATAATGAAACCCTAGTCTGCTAACCCAATTTGAGCCATTCATCATTTTAGATCTATCTTCCATCTAGTCTCCTCGTCTCTTTCTCTGACCTTCTTCCCTTTCACGTATGGATACACAACAATAATGGTAGCACTACAGGTACTTCCCCTTCTCTGCATCGGCCACCTCTTCGTCCCTGCAACAATCAACACTCTTCTCTACTCCTCCTCTACTTCTCCTATGCTTCTGGATGCAAACCTACTACTAAACCAGTGAATTTTAGAAACACTTAAGCGCGCTTATGTGACGCTTAAGTGCCCAAAACTCTAAGCGAGAGCCCAATGCTCCGCTTATGGTTTTCGCTTTCTTGAACCTTGGTTTTTACGCGCGCGAAATCCGAAATGGTAAAGTGGCAAAGTTGGAGGATGTGACGAAATTACCGCGCACGCTCATCTCCACGTCGGCAACACTCCGCTGGTAAGATCCTTTTGCACGAATCTTGATGCCAGGCCTATATATTTTGACTGTGGCTATATTATTTTATTTTACCTCCATTCTCCCCTGTGTCTTCGTCTTCCTCTAGCCGCACGGACGTTCGAGCTCCTCAGCAGCAAAATCCTAGCGAGAGCTTCCACTTTTTCCAGCCACTCCCAGCTACGCAATGGCCTCCAGCAGCTCTACTCCCTCAACAATGGTGACTCCCGAGGCTACAACGGAGCCATCCTAGAGAGTGACGGTCCCGCTGGAGGGGGTCATTGTCCCTGTCACTGCCGTGGTGGAAACCACCGGTGACAACCAAGGATGGGCGGCGCTAGAAGCTGCTGAAGAGGACAACGACTCCCACAAAGGAGTGTGGAGGGGCTCCAACCTCTCCGCTGAGGATTTGCAAGAACTCATCGCCAAGGGGTATCTCCCCACGGAGGAGGGTTTGGTATGGCGACCCGTGCCGGCCGGTGAGGTCACCCCTTCTCCCCATGGCGGAGAGAAGGTATACCTCAAAGCCCAGCTGGTACGTGCCGTAAGACTTCCTGTCTCCGACTTCTTCCTGGATGTCATTCGCTATTTTTGGGTACCCCCACAACCTCTCTCCCTATAGCATCCTCGTACTTAGCAACTTCATTGCCCTGTGCGAAGGATACCTAGGAATAAAGCCTAGGTTAGATCTATTTATTTACTCTTTCACCGTCAAGAGAGAGTCCATAGAATCCAAGGATGAGTTGCGGATATGCGAAACAATTAGCTTTAAGATCCAGCCTAGCCGGCACTTCCGCGACATCGTGGGTCATGAATCTTGCAAGAACTGGAAGCACACATACTTTTTTGGCCCAAACATTCCTCCGCATGACCTTCTTGAGACGTACCCCGACTTTGTCGATGGAGCTGCCGCCGAAGCATGCACCTGGAGGTCCCCAACCTCCGTTCCATCCAACAAGGAAGCCAATCGTGTCGTAAGGCGGATTGAATGGCTCGTAGACAAAGGTCTGACGGGTTTGGACCTAGCCATGTGCTGGTTCACTAGGAGGATCCATCCTCTCCAGCGCCGCACCAAGCTGATGTGCATGTACTCTAAGGATAGAAAGGATCCCATGCGAATTTCACGGGGTAACTTCTCCAACGACACCATCAAGCTAAGGCTTAAGGACATGGTCAAGGTGAAGGCCAGGAAGTGTGGCTTCAAGATCACCTATGACATGTTCAAATGCAGAAAATGCCTAGAGGTAGCTTCCGTTTCCTTTGTTGCTCGTTACATATACTCTAAGGTTTTTCCGTCTTGAGGTTATCAATCTAACACACCTTTTGTCTTCTAGCAAGCAATCTTGGCAGAGGATCAGATGGCGTCCTAGGTCTATGATCCCAAGCTGAAGGATATCTAGGTGGTGTCCGATGATGACACCCCAAAGGATCACCTAGCTCCGGCAGCACAAAAGCGGAAGAGCTCCACCTCTGACGCTGTTGCCAAGGCCAAGAAGAAGAAGAAATTAGAGAGTGGAGTCTCCAGACGATCCACCGCCGCCTTAGAGGTGGAGAAGAAGAGATCCACTGGCATTCCCCTAACCAAGTCTCCTGCCATGGAGTAAGTGTATTCATTCTCTGTCTTGTACTTGAGCTCACACCCTATTCAACTCCTGTACTTATACTTCTTACGTTTCAGGAGGAAAGCCGGTGTTAGCTTGAAGCGATCCTCAAGAGATGCTGGAGGGTCAAAAAACATTCGTGATATGCTGAACAAGGATGTGGCCACCAAGCCCTCTCCTGCTACTGCTCCTCCAACTCCTGCCGCCAATCCCACTACTGGCCCACTAGGCCTTCGTACCCCGTCCGTCCTGAGACCTCCACCATGGAGACAGATATCAATCCAATCTTTGATGTCTCAAACACTGTCGGGATGGATGTTTCTCCTAGTGGACAAGCGACACATGAGAGTACTTCCTCCAAAGTGGCTGAAGCTCCGACTAAGGATGCCACCGAGAAAGGAAAACAAGTAATGGAGGGAGCGGAGGCGAAGGCGGCTGTGTCAACAGACAAGGCGGGAGCCACTGGTCCATCTACTGCTATTATCACGCAGCAGGCGACCAGGTCATCATCCATGCCTTTGGCTTCATCAACTCCTCTGGCTGCAACTCCTTCGACATTGTGCCTGGATGACCTTATCAAGGAGGTGGATGCCGTGTATCACAATGCCGGCATTTTCCAACACTGCATATGCCAATCTAGCCAACAATCTTAAAGTCATTGCCATTTTAAGTCTTTAAACTTGATCCTTTACCGCATAACATAACCCTTTGTAGCCCCCGAGCTCTTAGGCAGATAAACAATAGTATTGGCCTGAGTGCTCCAAAGAACTAAGAGTAGAACTTGATAGTGTAGCCCCCGAGCATCTAGGTGAAACTAGAAAAAGTTCCGGCTAGATGCTCTAAGAGTAGCATACTTGCGTTTGAAATTTAATCTTGTAGCCCCTGAGCTTCTAATTGAAACTTTAGCAAAGTTCTGACTAGATGCTCTAGAAGAACCAACCATAGATCAAAATATCATAATGTAGCTCTCGAGCTTCTAGATGAAACTAAAATAGTTTCGGCTAGAAGCTTCTAAGATAAACTAAATACTTTTGCTTACACAGAATGAGAATGCCCAGAGGAAGAAGGCCAATGAGAAATATGGCAAGTCTTGCGGACACAGATCTTTGAAAAGGGTAAAACAACTTTTCTGAAGGAACAGATCGCGAATAGCAAGAGTTCGTTTTCCTCCAACTTTTTCCTTGCTATTTGCTCATATTCAATTTCTTCTATGTTCTCATACTGTTCTTGTTTTTCTGTCTTACAGAACTTATTGCCAAGGCCAAGGGCATTGTCGAGCAATCGAAGCATATTCAAGAGCTTGACAGTGAAAACAAGATCTTGAAGAAAGACTTGGCCGATGTAGTGAAGGGGCACAAGGAGGCGCTAAAGGTCATGCAGGAGTCTGCGGACGCCGAGATGCAGCGTCTAAAGGAAGAAATTGAGTGCCTCAAGGAGAAAAACCAAGCTGCCCGAGAGCAAAACTCTCAGAGCCTTGAGGCATACAAGAAACTTCAGGACGAGCACGACATCTTGGCGGAGACATGCAAGCAAGCTGAGTCCAGCATCTTCGGTATGTTTCCTCCGTCTTGATCAATGCTGTATTTGGACAAATACTTGATGTATTTATACTCATGGTCCTTGTATCTTATGCAAACCACATCTCCCATTAGCTTGACCAACTTGGGTGAAGGTTTTCTAGATCCCAAGGAATGCATGATTCTTGCCGACAACTTTGTCAGCACCGCCATTGCGCATGCCAAGGAGATAGCCCAGCCATTAGGGATAAACATCAAGGCAGTAGACTCAGCGGCCAAGTACTAGGAAATCCTGCACCAAGCCCCCGAGAAAGTGAAGGACTGGAAAGCCTCTTGCATCCGGGCTGGTGCAAGGATGACCCTGTCCTTGGTCAAGGCACATTATGACAATGCCGACAACGATCTGGTGACCTCCGGCATGCCCAAGCTGGACGAGGAAGGAAAATAGATTGATAGCAATGCTATTTGGAACTCCCTCACCAGCTATGATACCAGAGTTGCCAAGATGGTCAATGCGGACATCTTCGTGCCTGCCGAGAAACTAGATGAAGATATGGCTTCTTCTGAGTCTAGCCCCTCTCCTTCCGAGTTTGATGAGCTTTCCTGGCCTTGATCTCCTGTTGCTGATGATGCCACCACGAAGTCCCCTGTAGCAGAGCCATAAAAAACAATACTTGTATTAAATGTATCTCTGTAATGTATGTGCGGAAAAACTTATCTGTTTGTAAGGCGGAAAAACTTGTGTTCAAGTTTCCTGCTGCTTATCTGTTTCCAGCGTGTATATTTTCTTTAAGCAAGTGCTGGCTTATCCATTATTCTGGTTCGTATGCATGACCTTTCGTGAGACGGAAGACTCGCAACACAGAACTATGCTCTCAGGTGATGATGCTTAATAGCACCGTTAAGAACCTAAGAGCAAAATCACTGGATTTGAGTGCCGAGAAGTCACTACTCTAGAATCCACATAAAAACTTCAGAAAACGTGTAGACCAGAAAACTTAAGCTAACGCCCGTAGGCAGAATTTTCACAAGTGCAAATGCAAACTTGCGCATAAAGGGTTTATATGATCCAAAAATGAACAACTAAAGGAGGTAAAAGACTTAGAGAATATGAGTGAACCAAATGCTTTATTTCATTGATCATATAAGAAACTTATTACATAATATAAAATATGCTAAGTGTAAAAGTGATGTAGCTGTGCTATGTTCCATGACCGATCTGTCTCCGGGTAATCATCATCAGAGTTACGTTGCTTGCGCTTGCGATTTTTAGGCCTATCTTTCAACTCACAAATATCGACGAGGTAGTAGGAACCATTTAACAATGCTTTGCTTATGATGAACGGTCCTTCCCAAGGTGGGGATAGTTTGTGTGATTTCTCCTGCTTGAGTCTAAGCACCAGATCCCCTTCTTTAAACCAGCGATGCTTAACACAACGACTATGGTAGCCACGTAGCTTCTACTGGTAGATGGCGGATCTCTAGCATGCCAGCACATGCTCTTCCTTGATTAGGTCCACAGATAAGCGTCTGGATTCTTCAACATCATCTTCCTTGTAGGCAGTGACTCTTGGTGCATCATGGAGGATGTCGGATGGTAAGACGACTTCTGCTCCATAAACCATGAAGAAACGAGTCAAGCCAATAGATCTGTTGGGTGTTGTTCTTAAACTCCACAATACAGATGGTAATTCCTCCGCATAGGCTCCAGCTGCTCTGTGTAGTGATGCCACTAAGCATGGCTTGATTCCGTGCAGAATTAGTCCATTGGCCCATTCAAGTTGTCCATTAGACTATGGGTGTGCCACAGATGCTAGGTCAAGGCGGATGCCTTTTTGATGACAGTACTCCTCAACTTCTCCGAGAGACAAATTTCTGCCGTTGTCGGTGATGATGTTGTGTGGGAGACCAAATCTCACCACTAGATCTCAGACAAATTTTAGGGATGTTGCCCCATCAAGATTTCTAATGGCTTTATCTTCAATCCATTTTGTGAACTTATCCACTGCTACTAGCAAGTGTGTAAATCCACAAGGTGTTGTATGCAAAGGTCCCACCATGTCCAGCCCCCAGACTGCAAATGTCCAAGTTATTGGTATGGTTCGCAATTCTTCAGCTGGAACACTTGGTTGTCTTGCATAGAACTGACACCCAAGACATGTTTGTACAAACTTGTCGTCGTCATATGGCAGTTAACTAGTAGAATCCTTGCCAGAAGGCCTTAGCTACAAACGACCGGGGAGCGGCGCGATGCCCGCAATCTCCGAGATGTATCTCTCTAAGGATATCAATACCTTGCTGCTGGGAGACACATCAAAGAAAAACTCCTATGGTACTTCTTTTGTATAGCTGGCCTCAATGATGACGTAGACTTTTTATCTTCGTACTATTTGCCAGCTTTTGACTTCGTCAGAAGGCAAAGTTCCATCTTGTAGATAGTCCATGAACGGTTTTGTCCAATCTAGAGAGGTCACTGTTACTGTGTTAATGAATGAATCCACTCTATCCGGGTTGTCAACATCCGCTTCCTTCATGGATGGGGTCCATAAATGCTCCAGGAAACGCCTGGCGGAACTGGTCGGCAAGCTGATCCAAGCTTTGACAGCAGATCTGTCGCCTCATTCTCCTCCCTTTTGACGTACTTGACTTCATAGCCGTCGAAGCACTTGGCAATCTCGTCTACTTCGTCTCGATATGCCACCATCATAGGGTTCCGCACGTTCTAGGTGCCAGCTACTTTCTAGGTAACCAAGTCAGAATCTCCACATTAAACAATGCACTTGATGCCAATATCCTTGGCTACTCGTAGTCCGTGAATGGGGGCCTCATATTTCGCCATGTTGTTGGTAGCTTTGAAGTGGATCTACATGACGTATTGCAACTTCTCCCCTATTAGTGATTGTAGTAATACACCAGCCCCCGAGCCATTGAGTAGCTTTGATCTGTGAAAGTGCATGACCCAATATTCTGGCTCTGGCAGGAGTGTCTTCTGGCAATTCTGTCCAATCTGCAATAAAATCTGCCAATGCTTGTGACTTGATAGCGCCGAGCCTCTTGTAGGTGATTTCAAAGGTGGCAAGTTAAATGCCCCACTTTGCCACCCTTCATGTAGCGTCGCTGTTATTGATAATGTCGGACAGTGGAGCTTTGCTCACCACTATGATGGGGTGCTCCTGGAAGTAGTGCCCTAGCTTCCATGAAGCAAGGAAAACTCCGTAAGCTATCTTCTGGTAGTGTCGGTAATGCTGCTTGGATTCTGTCAAGACCTCACTTACGTAGTAAACTGGTCGCTGAACTCCGTATTCATGCGTTGGCTCCTTGCGCTCCACCAAGATGACGATGCTGATTACTCGGTTGGTTGCCGCCATGTAAACTAACATAGGCTCACTTGATACCTGTGCTGCAAGTATCGGCGCGGAGGAGAGTATTCTCTTCAACTCCTGAAGTGTTGCGTCTGCCTCGTCCGTCCATACAAATTTGTCTTCCTTTTTGAGAAACTTGTAGAGCAGCATAGCCTTCTCTCCAAGTCGGCTGATGAACCGGCTTACTGCTGCTACGCAGCCTGTGAGCCTCTATATGTCCTTGAAGCACATCAGGCGTTTGATGTCAAGGATGGCCTTGATTTTCTTCGAGTTGACCTCGATTCCACGGTGCGAAACGATGAAGCCCAACAGCTTGCTTGATGGCACCCCGAAGACACACTTCTTGGGGTTAAACATCATGTTGTATTTCTAGAGATTGTCGAAGGTTTCTTGCAAGTCGGTGATAAGATCGTTTGATTTTGTTGACATTACTGCGATGTTGTCCACATAAGCTTGTATGATGTGACCTATTTTGTAGCCGGACTCAGGGTCTTCCTTGATGTCATTTACAAACTTGGCGATTGGTGTGGGTGGCTTTGCCGTTTGTGTCAAGGTGGATGAAACACGGCATATCGCGGTACTCTTCGTACATTTTGGGAATGCAGGGTGCTGAGGTGTAGAATCACTCCTCTGCTGACCATGGCTAGACCCCAGCCACGACCACGCTGTCCGCCTCTGCCTCTACCAGTGAATGTTGTGGCAACCATGTCGGCTGTTTGCTTCTCTTCAAGCAGAGTCTTCCGTTTGTTATTGTTGTTCTTTCTAGGCTGGGTAGGGATTGCTATTGCTAGCAACAATCCACGCACGTCATCATCAGCAGTAGCGAACTCGCTATCCATGGCGATCATTGCATTGAGGTTGAGCTCATTGTTGTCTTGCTTGCGCTTCAACATATGCTGGAGCAAAGTTCCCTTCTATAGGCCATCGATGAAGGCGGCCATAGCGGTTTGTTCGTGCACCCCTGTGCAGGAATTTTCCAACCAGCGAGAGAGGCAGGCACGAGAGGTTTCATCCTTTTATTGTACGCACTGCTGTAGGTCTCCGACAGTGCAACGATGTTTGTACGTACCCTCAAAGTTTTTTGTGAATGCCTCATGCATGTCCAACCAATTGTATATTGATTTCTCTGGCAAGTCATCGATCCATTGTGCTGGTTAGCATAAGTGGGAGGTACTTGACGACGACATTAGGGTTTCCCCCTGCGATGTGAATCGCTTCACTGTAGTCCTGTAACCACGTGGCTGGCCTAGTAGTGCCATCATAGGGCTTAATGGTCTTGTCTATCCGGAGACCCTTGGGGTAAGTTGTGGCCCGAATTACTGGTCCAAAATAACGTGGCCCAAGGTATGGGAGCTCCCGAGCTTCTTGGATCTTGTCTAGCCGTGAACGTGCATCGTACGGCTCCGGTTGCTTCCCTTTTCCATCATGGGGAGGGGAGTTGCGGTGCGATTTATGAGATCCAACGTGTCCTCCGGCATGATGGCTACTAGGTGGCGACGGTGGTGGTGGGTTGGCCTTCTTGCTATTTCCCTCATAGGACTCCTCACGCCTGTCGCAGTTGCTTGTCGGACGTGGTGCTTCCTTGTAGTATTTTCTCCTGTGTCCTTAACGCCGCTGCGCTCTCCGACATGACGGGGTTGTTCGCCCTGGTCGCGTATAACGATACCGACCTAGGGACGCCTAGGAGGTGGCATGATTGTATGATGGCGCGGCTATGGTTCCTCGTGACGCCGGGATGGTGGTGGAGGCGGCGATCGATGAGGGTGAGCCTTTTCTCCGTGATCAGAGGATATGGGTATGGCATCACCCTTGTTACGTGCCTTCCTCCGTCTTTGCTCCATAGAGCCTCTGTGGGATCCCTCGTCACGGGGAGATCTTGGCCTTTTGTGGCTGTTTAGGGTTGACTGGCAAAGCTCCGGGTTGGACTCAAGCCTCTTTGAGGTAGCCTTCTCCTGTTGCTTGCATGCCTTGGCAACAAGGTCGTACACCTGAACAACTGCTTCTGGCGACATGTCCTGCTCCAGGAGGGTTGTTGATGAAGGGAGTTGGCATTACTTGCCTCCCCTCTGAATCAATGTATGGAGTGGCTTTTGCCGGCTTGGATCTGCCATATCCGAACTTGCGCCGAACGCTGGGGTCTTCGACGACATGAGCTGGTGCTTTCTTTGCTTTATGCTTTAGTAGCAACTGCTTGTATTCAGCCTCCATAGCCCTTGACGCCTTGATAGATTGCTACGCCTTGGCCATGTCTTCGTCCAGCTTAGCACCCTTCTCCGCGATGCATTTGGCCTCTGCTAGGTTGCTGCACGCTTCTCATCAAGCTCTGTAATGCTCCAGATATGGGTGACAATAATGGGCTCAATGAGGAATGCACCATAGATCGCCTTGTCAGCGGGAGTAACCAATGGGTTGCCAGCTACAGATGTTGATGGTGGCATTGGCGGCTGATTTGACTGCTTGGCAGTACTGGGGGACATGGTGAGTTCCTGCGCCTGCTGCAGGCGGATAACCGGAGGAGGCATAGCCTTGGCCGGAGCCGTAGGCTCGGTGGCCTTCTTGGTTGTTGCTACTCTGGTAACCGTAGGTGTGGGCGTAGCTCTCTCATGCTCCGGTTCCTGTCCATCTTCTTCCATCACGCTCCCAATGGCGACTAGCACCTAGTGGGATGTGTTGGCCATCTCGGCGCACTCCTCCTTCTCAATCTCCTGCTTGATCTCCCTCATGACAGCATCGTATTCCTACGAATTAGCGTCTGAACCGCCGCCATCCATATTGATGTCGGCGTATAGCGTGTCAAGGACGAAGTTAGAGTTGGAGTTGGCTTCGATGTTATTGATGGCGGATGTGGAGGGTGACGGAGGCGGACCGTTGTTGTTGTTTACTTCGGTTTTAGGCCTAGGAATGGCTTGGGTGTTCTCCTTGGCGTCCATCTCAGGAAAATTCATTGATAATTGCAACCATCTCACCAAGGGTGAGAGGTCCTGCAGCCTGTCGTCTTTAGAGGGTATGCCAGAGGGGTGTTCTGGGCGTGAGCCCTTCCACGAAGTGGTAAACACGTTCGTCGATGCGATCACCCTCTAGGGTCTCCCTCACCCTCATCCATCTGGCAAGGTATTCGCGGGGAGGTTCTCCGTCCCTTTGAGCGCATCTAGCCAAATCGAAGATGGTGACGACATCGACAAAGTGTGACCTTCGCATCTCTGACACTCGGGGAAGCCAAGCGGATTTGTAGGGTCCTTCTACCTTTATATCCTACACGGGGGCAGTTTGGGTGGGCCTTGAATTTTCCTGATCCGAGCCGTCATACTCTAGAGAGAGGTATGAGCCAGATTCTTCCGAGAATGTAGCCTGCCCGTAGGAGGTTTGTGCGGGCCTTGATGAGTATCCAACTTTCTGGGAGCTAGGACCCGAGTCAGTTTCACCGATGAAGATGTGGATGTCTCCGAAGGGGATGACGGAGCAGCGCGTAGGGTTCGTCTTCGCCGGCATGCAGAACTCATCTGGAGGGACAATCGGGACATTGCCGTAGAAGAGAACGCGTCCGATGGCTATGGTGTCACCGATTCCCGTGAAGATCTTGGACCTCGCCCGTTGTAGAGCTCGAAGAGCCTCTTGCCCCACGGTGGGCGCGAACTGTCGTGGTATTGCTGACGAGTACGCCATGGAGGGGTCCTCACAATGCGTGTTTAGAGACGTGGGGTAAGGCAGAGAGTTGGCAGGTACGAGGTAACACAGTTTACCTAGGTTCAAGTCCCATAACAGTGGCAGAACTCTACTCCTTCTATAAATCACTATAATGGCAATACACCGAGTTACAGAGATTGGTTCGCTATGCGAGGGTGTTATCGTTGTGTGTAGTCATGCCCTAAAGACTCCCGCATATCCAGTTTATAAAGGCACCAGAACCTAGGGTTATAGGGAAAGGACCTTGCCGAACATGGTAAAGAGTCCTACACTAATACAAACTAGTATTTCGTGTCTTGCACTCCAAGGCTCCGGGTACGTCAGTGACTCCTGCGTAGACTTCCTTAATCCGACATGGGCCTTCCTTCTGGATCCGTCTAACTGGGCCACCCAGCACGCCATAGGCCTTCCTACCAACTGTGGGCCACCCGGGATAGCCAGATTAGTGACATGCTATGATGATATCCATTTAGCATATCCCCAATAGCTACCATTGTCAATGAGCCCCTTGGAGAACTTCACATTTATGTTTAGCCCGATAAAGGTTGGGTCAAGCACCAAAGCATACGATCCAGGACATGACATAAGCTTGGGATGATCCTTTATCCTCCAGGTGATCTCCTGGTCTGACCAATACATATACTTCGACACTGTCGGCATGACCGTGTTGACCTCCATATGTCACCTCTGCACACTTTGCCTATCATTTTCCTCTGTCATGAATACGATATAACTCTGATTATGTTCTCTATATTCATTCCGGCCATCATGGCCAGGATTTTCGTAGATCCCCTGGTTCTGTTTTCCCACTTGGTGCACAGTTTCTATTCTCTCCTGGTTCTCATACCTCGGCGGTGGCGGAGGTAAAACTAGCTATTGAGCATTTCCCCCAATGAACTATGGCGGGTGAGGCGCCTAAGACGGATGTCACCCACTACATGTTGCATCCATGCGCACTGTCGAGTCGTATGATTTGCCGGTTTACTCGGATTCTGCGTGTGAAACTTACACAGCTAATCCAACATAGACTCATAAGTGTATCTCAGCCTCTACTGCCATGGTTTCTTCTGATTGAAACTCCACAATTTTTTCCCATTAGTTTTCTATGTCCATTGCTAGCCACTGTTCTTTTGTCGCTGGCTACTCCTAGCACTAGGCTGATCTTGGTTCACAGTAGCAACATGATTCGAACCATACCGATAATCCGATCTCGCATCTCTTCTTTTACCTCGGAAATCATTCTGTCAGGCTGCCTAGACCCCGTCCCTGCAATTATACTCCTCATTCGGCTCTGCCGACATAAGCAAGGGATGGGTCGGATCTCCCAATGCATATGAATTTTCAATATTGATAGTTTTAGCCAACATAGTTGGCATATCTCTCTATAGACTTTGCCACCACACACTTGCATGTCGGCACCCTTGTGCAAACCAAGCAATTGTGTGTGACTCTATAACTCCTTCACATGAGTTGTGAAGTGTGCACCACCGAGTCAAAAACTCTCGGTCAGTCAAATTCGGCCTATGTTTACACATTGCCAGGTGATGTGGCCTATTTAGCCTCTTGTAAGTGGTTGTAAAGTTATTGATGAACATCTCTTCAAAATCTAGCCAGCAATTGATACTTCCTACCGACTGATTATTCAGCGAAACCCTCGCTGGTCCTTCTAGCATCTAAGATACATATATCACTACCCATCTGATATTGCCTTGTGCGATGTGCACAACAGTGGCATAGTTAATCAACCAATCTTGCGTCTTGGTGATACCGTCATATGTCTTTGTCCCCCTAGCTAGCTGAAAGTTTGACACAGATGGATCCCTCATAATCTGAGGTCGAAAACATGCAGGACCCAGAGGACCTTGTCCTTCCATCAATTCCGACATATAGATTCTATCGGATTTCAACCTTGCATCATCTGGCTGCAAGTTCCTGTTTCCCAGCCGAGATCCCATTACATTCCCCATCATATGATGATCCGGCCTAGGAAAGCCGAAATTGGCCATAGTCGAATAACCATCATTGTATATGTTCTATGCCGAATGAGCATACTGGTGCTGGATAGCCGGTCCAGCACTTTACTGCTAGCGAGGTGGGTTCTGCTGCTAGTGTTGTGCTCCTCTAGCGAATAATGACCTTGATGGTTTGGATTGTGCTGGCCGGCATTGCCGCGCCTAGCATTCCCCTGATTCGCATTACCTTGGTCAGGATTTCCTTGACTACCATTACCACGGCCTACACTTCCTTGACCAGCATTACCCTGTACTGCTTTGCCTTTTCCGGCCACTTTTGGGTCATAAGGTATCATCTGTTTGTTCCTTCTACCAGAGGTTGCACCCTTATCTCTGCTTGGGCATGCACCGGGTGATGATGCCGCCCGGCCAATCTTGCGGGAGCTCCCCCAGTCAAATAAACGATGCGGGAGCCACCTGCTCTCGCCAGGTTACTCCTGAATAGTTCCTCATTTTGCTGGTTCACAATGTGCATCAGCTCAATGACCCTTTCCTGCTATCTCTGCCGGGCTTCGCCGGATAAAGCAGGTACCTCTACTGCTGCCGCATCTGCGGCTCTGAGGTTCTTTACCGAGTACTGTACCTTAGCAAACCTATAGTCTATGGTTCACCCGAAACTACTGACTTGGGAGCACATTCCTTATCTATCTCATTGATGAGGTTCTTTCCTCTATTCTTTACACCATCCACACGAGTCAGACTAGTGTTGATCTTATTGGCCCTATTATACTCACGTAGGGTGATGTTCAATGCCTGCTGAGCCAAAGCTACCTTCTTGGCTCCCTCAAGCACTTTCTGTCGGGTCTCTTCCGGCTTGGCATGTGCCTGAGCTGGATCTACTATGGGAGCTATTAGAGTAGTCAAACTCTCTATGGTCTGCTGGATGATGTTCCGTGGCCTCTCCAGCAAAGGAAACCTATTACGAGCTACCTTGAGAGTTGTCTCCCTTCCTTGGCTAGATCCCTATTGGTGCCAGCCCCTGGCACTGTCATCAACACCTTGACACGGCTGGCGGGGCGAGTGATACGTGGACCACGAGCCATGCAGAGAAGAGGGTCTGCCGCCATGATGACTCGTTGTGGGAACACGCAGGAGACGTCAACCGCGAGGTAGACCTTGTGCGTGCCGAAGCTGACGAACTTGCCATTGCACAGGAGAGGGCAGTTGCTGAAGTTTCCCATGTTGTTGTTGACGAAGTCCAGCGAGCCAAATCGCTAAACCAAGCTAGAGATGATGTGCTCCCTTGATGCGATGAAGTTTCTCGTCTGGATGAACACACCAGCTAGCGCTGCTGCTGGCCCCACGGTGGGCGCCAACTATCATGGTGGTGTCATGGCAGATGCCATGTGTAGGCTAAAGATGGGACCGTATGGACATTAGTTGTATCTAGGGAGGGATAGTGTGGTGAATCCGGACACATAGAACACACACAAACACATGGTATACCTATGTTCGAGGCTCTCCTAGGGAGATAAAACCTCTACTCCTTCTCTAGATCTTATATTACGATCTCTGGGCTAATACAAGTGCTCCCTAAGCTGTATCGAGAGGAGGAAGAAGATGAATTGCTTCTGCTCCTCTCTCCCTCTAGGGCTTACGCGTATTGCTAATGGACCGAACCTCTCTAAGGAGGCCCTAGCTCACCTTATAAAGGGGTGGCCAGGTTACATCTAGGGTATACGTGGCCCGAATATTCCTAGTATATGCTTCTACTAAAATAGAAGTGAGACCAACTTCTTTCCTTAGTCGCTATCCTCTGCATGGCAACTCTCCGGAGGCCACGATGTATGGCCTCCAATGGTCATACACTATCACGTCCATGAACCACCGCTTATACCTTGTTCAAGATGCCCTTGTCTCTAGCACTTGTCTCCTAGGAAATCTGGGAGAGAGAGAAAAGCGATGACCTCGAGGCCGGCTCACTCCTTCCTGAGCACGCCAACCCCTGTCTTGGCCCTATCCATATGACTCGGCCAGGATTGTACCTGCACACAGGAAACAACGTAGGTGTTGTGATGACGTGCGACATATGTCGGCCAGATCTTGCCGGGCCAGTCCATCTTTGGGCAACTCGGCCATTACTCGGCTGACCCTTATATACCTCGGACAAATTATACCTTAGTTGACTTATACCTTGGTGGACTCTGTCCTTATACCATAGCTTGACCCTACCTAGGGTCATCCCCCCAACACGATGACTCGTGGAGCCTCATGAGTTACTTCTACTACAAGCATGTCATCGGCTCAGTGGATCAGGAAGAAAGAAGTTTCTTCTATAGCAATACTTGGGGTCGTGTGTAGACTCCATTGGACGGAGGGTATCTCATCTACCCAGGCTCCCTTTGCTCTTTTGAGTGGTGTCAGTATCCTTTTCTTGATTCCATTGGTCACGAGGCCATTGCCTTTTTCCACCTAGCCATTGGTTTGCGGGTGGGAGACGGACGCGTAGCTTACTTGTATGCCCATCTCCTTACAGTAGTCCTTGAATTCTCCATAAGTGAAATTTGATCCATTATCGGTGATGATGCTGTGAGGCACCCTGAAGCGGAAAACTATTGACTTGATGAAGTTCATTACCGAAGTAGCATCTTGGCTAGTGACGGGCATTAATTCAATCCACTTGGTGATTTTTTCCACTGCGACAAGCAGAAGGGCGTGTCCTCTAGGAGATGATTTGTGGAGTTTGCCCACCATGTCGAGTCCCCCTTGGGCAAACGCCAAGCCATAGGTATAGGGGCCAGTTCAGGCATGGATGCGTTAGGTTTTGTAGAAAATCGTTGGCATGCTTCGCATGTTCTCACTATATCTTTCACGTCTTGGACCGTGGTGAGCCAATAGAATCGTATGCTGAAGGCCTTTGCTGATATTGCTCAGCTGCTAGTGTGGTCGCTGCATGTAGATTCGTGGATCTCCTTGAGGATGAGCTTCCCTTCCTCGGGTGTCACACATCGTTGGAGCACACTAGAGATACTTGTTTTGTAGAGTTCTCCTTTCATTAGCCGGAAGGCCCTGGACCGGCGGGTGATGCGTCATGCTTCGACTGTATCTTCCGAGAGTTCTCATTTTCATTACGAGAAATATGCTCACTAGTAACCTTTCCTTAACAACCATGAGTTTTTTCGTCATTGATCTATGACCAATCTGAACCAAATGGTTGTAAGGAATTTGGGAGGGTACAAACCTTAAAAAATTAGGACCAATTTTCTCAAGAAGGTCATAGTTTCCTAAAACGAAATGGTCATAGATAGATAGGACTCGTTTTAAGCCTTATATTTACCCGATCACGGACAACTTAGATGGTCACGACTACTAATTCGTGATTCCCTGAAATGACTTGTTAACCACCCTAGTTATTTTGCCTACGTGGCATGGATATGTATCAATGTATGTTTATGTGTCCATTCCCCCCAAAAACCTGCACGTAAGAGCCACCGACTTGTATGCAAGAACTGAAACATGGGCAATTAGTGATATGTTAGGTGGGACCTAAAAACCCGACCTAACATGTGGGCCAACTAGCCGATGGACAAGACATGGGGAAATAATTAAAAAAAATTGGAGCGCAGATGGGTGTCGAACTCGCGTCTCTCAACCTCTGCAACCAAGCGTAACAATCAAGCTACTGAGGACTTTATGATTATATACATGTATGAGACATTTTAAAGATACACAAAGTTTGCACACCAACTATTATCGTGAATTAACACAAAAGGAGCCCGACTAGGACTCAAACACACAACCTAAATAAACTACAAATGGAACCAGACCACTAGACCAAAGATCAGTTTTTGTTGTGTTAACCCACACGACATCTCTTAAACACATAATTGGATATTGGGCTTGAGCAATAGATGGAATAGGCCTGCTATAGTTTTTTCCTCAATGTTTAGTTCCGCTGACTAGGCCCATAAGCAATTATAAGTTCGATTTTACTTAGAATTGTGAGTTTCCTATAAAGTTTGAGCCCACACGAATAAAGAGATTGATTTTTTTCTTCAAAATGTCTATTATGATAATTAGCTAGGGATGAACAACAAGCATGAAGGTTCTTAGCTAGGGGATGAGCCTCGCTAAACATGCATTGGATCTGTGATAAAACAACATATTGTGAAGCTAAAAATGATTTTTTCAGAAAATCATGAGCAATAGATCATGTGCATGTAGTTTAAATCGGACCCACTGATGTCTACATACTTCTATTCTTGTAGACAGTTGTTGGGCCTCCAAGTGCAGAGGTTTGTAGAATAGCAGCAAGTTTTCCCTTAAGTGGATCACCCAAGGTTTATCGAACTCTGGGAGGAAGTAGTAAAAGGTATCCCTTCTCAAGCAACCCTGTAATCAAGATACAAGAAGTCTCTTGTGTCCCCAACACACCCAACACACTTGTCAGGTGTATATGTGCACTAGTTCGGCGAAGAGATAGTGAAATACAAGTGGTATAGATAGTTATAAGTGGTAATGTTGATAGAAAATAGCTTGATGGCGTGGAAAAGACTAAAGTAAAACTGAAATAAAGATAGAAGCAAGCAAACATGTAATAGATCTAATAGCAAATGGTGTTTCAATGCTTAGAAACAAGGCCTAGGGATCATACTTTCACTAGTGAACACTCTCATATAAATATCTTCTCTTTATGATACTACTCTTATCTACTCTCTGGTTGGACACTCTAATCCATGGTAGGGCTATAATAACACTCCTCAAAGTTCGCTTTCCCCATCTAGATAACCCCACACTGTCACCTTGAGCACTAGATGGTTAAAACAAACACCACAATTTCATAAAGACATCCAACTCCAAATATAATTCATAACAAGTATTTGTAATCTCTAGCCTAGGTGCCACCATGGTGTGCACACTGTCAACTTCACACACATGGGGAGAGCAGAGATCTATTAAAGCACTTGAGTAGCAAGGTAGATCTATAGATTACAAGCTCATTATCTCAATAAGATCATGCATAGAGAGAGATGAACACATAGCTACCGGTAGAACCCTTAGCCTCGAGAGAGAACTACTCCCTCCTCATCATGGGAATCAACAATGGTGATGGAGATGGTGGTGGAGATTGATGGAGATGGCTCCGGGGGCACTTCCCCATCCCTGCAGGGTGCCGGAACAGAGACTTTCTGTCCCCCGAATCTCCCCTTCGCTGCCAGCGGCGCTATGGAACTTTTCGTTGATTTCTGATTGACGATTTAGGGTTTCTGTATCGGGAGGAATATATAAGCGAAGGGGCGAGGTCGGTGGCCAGCCAGGGGGCCCACACCATGCCCTGGCGCGGCCTGGGGGGACCCGCGCCTAGGGGTGGTTTGGCCACCCTGTGGCCCCCCTCCGTCTCTCCTTCTAGCTCCGGGAATCTTCCAGGAAAATAACGACTTTGGCTTTTGTCCGGTCCAATTCCGAGAATATTCATTTTCTGACTTTCTAGAACCAAAAACAGCAGAAAACAGGCAACTGGCACGGTGACTCTTTTTAATAGGTTAGTCCAAGAAATCATATGAAAAGTACTCCAAAGTGTGGACAAAACATAAGAAAGTAGATAAAACCAAGCATGGAACATCAAAAATTATAGATACGTTTACAACGTATCACCCACTTCCAACCGATTCAGTAGACATTTATCTTTTTCATAATGGGTAGACAAAAAGGTTTGAGATACTCTAGTTGGGATATTATCCATGAAAGGTGGTCTAGTATTTTTTAAAATAGGCTTGTACCATTTTGAATTATGCCTTTGCTGGTTGCTTCAGAAAATGCCCCATTTTTGTACCAGGAAAATAAAAAACCGCTTTTCTATGTGATGAAAAGGAAAACTTCCTCTTGCAACATTGTTTGACATCCCAAGATGCACATGCATGCACAATATGGGCATATTATCCCAAACTATGCTGCAATTCTGGCCATAATATTGGTCGTTTGACCTGAAAGCCATGAAACCTCGAACATGATAGTTCATTCCTGAGAAGGTTTTTTTGAGATATTTGAAATATAGCATGTTTGGTATTTTTCCTTGCAACTATGTGACATAATATGGCACCATGCGAAGGTTTTACATTGTTTGGACTGTTTTTGAATTTCCTATGCATGTTTCAATCTATGGTCAAAATCGTGGGCATGAAGGTTCTTAGCTAGGGGATGAGCCTCGCTAAATTTGCATTGGATATGTGATAAAACAACATATTGTGAAGCTAAAATGATTTTTGCAAAAAAACACGAGCACTAGATAATGTACATGTTGTTCAAATCGGACCCACTTCCTACTAATTCGGTAGACATTTGTGTTTTTACGAGGGGTGGACAGAAAGGTTTGAGATACCCTAGTTGGGATATTATCCATGAAAGGTGGTGCAGTATTTTTGAAAAAATATCGTTGTACCATTTTGAATTATGCCTTTGGTGGTTGCTTCACAAAACGCCCCATTTTTGTTACTCGGAAAATGAAAAATGGCTTTTTTGTGCAACGAAAAGAAAAACTTCCTCCAGCAACACTGTTCACCATCCCAAGATGCACATGCATGCATAATTTTGGCCTATTATCACAATCTATGCCACGATTGTGGCCATAACATTGATCATTTAACATGAAAGCCATCAAACCTAGAACATGATAGGTCATTTCTGAGAAGGCTTTTTTGAAATATTTTCAATATAGAAAGTTTGGTATTTTTCCTTGCAACTATGTCACACATATGACACCACGCGAAGATTTTACATTGTTTGGACAGTTTTTTAATTCTTATGCCTGTTTCAAACTATGGTCAAAACGGCGGGCATGAAGGTTCTTAGCTAGGGGATGAGCCTCACAAAACATGGATTGGATCTATGATAAAACAACATATTGTGAAGCTAGAAATTATTTTCTCAAAAAACATGAGGACTAGATCATGTACATGTTGTTCAAATTAGACCAACTTCCTACTGATTCGGCAACCATTGGTCTTATTCACGAGGAGTGGATGGAAAGGTTTGAGATAGCCTAGTTGGGAAATTATCCATGAAATGTGGTCTAGTATTTTTGAAAAAATGGTTGTACCATTTTGAATTGTGCCTTTGGTGGTTGCTTCAACACCCCGTTTCTGGTACTCGAGAAGTGGGAAATGGCTTTTTTGTCCATTGAAAAGGAAAACTTCCTCTTGCAACATTGTTTGCCATTCGAAGATGCACATGTGTGCATAATATGGGCATATTATCACAAACTATGTCGTGATTCTGTCTATAACATTGGTCGTTTGCCCTGAAGCCATGAAACCTGGGGCATGATAGGCCATTTCTGAGAAGATTTTTTTGAGTTTTTTGCAATATACCAACTTTGGTATTTTTCGTTGAACTATGTCACACAATATTACAACACACGAAGGGTTCACATTGTTTGGACCTTTTTTGAATTTCTTCTGCCCATTTTAAACTATGGTCAAAACGGCGGGCATGAACGTTCTAAGATAGGGGATGAGCCTTGCTAAACTTGCATTGGATCTGTGATAAAACAACATATTGTGACGCTAAAAATGATATTTTTCAAATAAACATGAGCACTAGATCATGTACATGTTGTTCAAATCGGACCCACTTCCTACCGATTCAGCCCACATTTGTCTTTTCACGAGTAGTGGACGAAAAGGTTTGAGATAACCTAGTTGGGATATTATCCATGAAAGGTGGTCCAATATTTTTGAAAAATAGGGTCGTACCATTTTGAATTATTCCTTTGGTGGTTGCTTCATAAAACACCCTGTTTTTGGTACATAGAAAATAGAAAATGCGTTTTCTGTGCGACGAAAAGGAAAACTTCCTCCTGCAAAATTGTTCGCCATCCCAAGATGCACATGTGTGCAATAAGGTGGTACTATTTTGAAACATATTCATGGTAGATGCTTTAATAAAACCCGGTTTTGCAAAAAAAAACTAGAACCGTTGGATCATAGCAGAATGGACGTACAATATTTAGATCTAGCCGAGATCGATGACATGGCGTGCTGGCTAGTCGCGAGCCCGCACCCACCCAATCCATGCCGAGGACCCACTCACTTGTATCACACGGTCACACCACACACACCCGACGCGAACACAACCTAGACCAAGGAACACTACCGCTGGACCCAACCACAACCACAACTACACAACCACCACCTAGGAACCATAGATTGATCCCACCTTCTCCCTCGTTGCCCCCTGTGCTGCTATCGCTCTTCGTGATATGCATGCGAGACCTGCCTCCACCGTCACCCCCGCATGCAACACTGAGCCCCCTCCCCATCTCCACCAGCTCCTCCGCACGAACGACCGCGAATGGCCACAGATTGTGTCTCTCTACCGACGCCACATGATGCGAGGGTGGGGGCCCTAGCCTTCTCACCGCCATGCCTCACTAAAGTGGTCAATTGGTGGTTGTCTCGAGATGCCCTGATGGATTGGGCGTGGGTGGCTGATGACTGCAAGTGCAAATATCGTTTGTGGCTAGTTTCGAAATAAAGATATCGATCCCACAGGGAGCAGGAGTCTAAAGTCTAATAATTCTTGAAATAAGTATTGAGATAGAAATGCTAGATAAAGTTCTAAGTAACAAGATAAAATGTGAGTATTGTGTAAAAAGGTGTTTTTGGGTTTTGGGTATAAGAGCAATAATAAAGTAAAGAAAAATAACTTAATACAGAAAGTAAGTATCGCGTATATAAGAGAGATTCGAACTGCAGTAGGGAAAAAGTGTTCTTAGGGAGTAGCGGATACGCCACTAGTATTTGTGAAGATCTAAGATAAAGATTATCATCATGAACATTCTCAAATATGTATGTGTGGGAGGAACTCCGTATCTGGATGAATAGGCAATAACCGCTGCTCACATCATCCTCATAACTACAGCAGTCAACAATCGACATCAATCGAGTTACTACGCTATTAAGGGATGTAATCCCGTAGGACGTATCCCATGGCATGGATAGTATTCCATGAGTTTCCTTGATTTCCCAAGTTGATATGTAAGGAGTGCTAACAACTTTATAGTCCCTGTAAGTGCTAGCACGCCTTCATCTACCAACAAGTAGTTCCCTCCATCAAGTCTCCACAAGAGGCAAATATTGAGAGGTTGACTTCTCTCAACATCAAGATGTAGAGAATCTAACACATGGTCACAGCGATGAATATCATAATAGACGTTATCTTATTTCAATCTCATACTAGGGTTTCTCCATCTCCCCAAGAACTAATGATCTACTCAGACATGGAGGCAATCAACATCATGGCAATGGTAATGGAAACAATCATAGATGAATAGTACCTGTATAAATCCACAACGAATATAGGAATTACAGCAATATCTATACAAGATGTAGATGGGATGGATGGAGATGGTGGTGATGCAGTGGTGGATGATGAAGATCGATGCCTTAGCCCCCCGAATCTACGCAGGGCGAAGATGGATCCCTTGTGGATGATATCCCCCTCTAGATTTCTTCCAGAGGTGAGGTTTCTGGATTACTCGATGTTCTTTATGTCGTCTCCTCGAACCAATTGCATGGGGTGAAACTATTTGACGACACGGCGGTGGCGCCAACTATACGGCCGGAGCTATACGGGCGGAAGAAATGCTCCTGCCGTATAGTTGGTCATTGCGCTCTCTGCCTCCTTTATTCGCTTCTGGTTTTCTTCTGGTATTATTAATATTTCCCAAATAAGCGATTTATGTTGTTTTTGACTCCTTTTCTCCATAGTACAACTGCTTCAATAATTGTATCCATTGGATCCATCATCTGTCCTGATCCTGGTGAAAACATACATATAATGTGTGCGCAAGCACCATAAAATACCAAGATCCTACATCTACAATGCAAAATAATAATGTAAAACATGATGCAAATATGCACTCATCAACTTCCCCAAGCTTAGACTCTTGCTCGTCCCGAGCAAGTTTTTAGCTTAATTGATGTGATCCTCATATTCATGAAGCTGAGTCGATAAAATAAATGAGGCAATTGCAGCATGTGTTTATCATGTACGATACAGGGGAATAATTTCATGAATAGTACCTTACTCGAACCATCTAAATATTATTGGAAGACTTCCACACCTTAGTTATCAATAGTTCATAAAATATGAATCTCAACATAATGTAAAAGAATCTCGTTCAACCGAATGAGTTAACGCGGTAGTCCCAAGTGTTTTAGGATCAACATATTCACTTGAGATTCAAAATCTCAAAAGTGTCTCTTTGTCATACTACAATACAGTGGTATATGCCTATTTGCTCTTTGCACATTCGTTCTTTTTCTTCTTTTCTTCTTTTCTTTTATTTTGCATATATGCTCACACTTTTGTTTTAAGTGCTGTGGAAAGGAGCTAGCCATATATTCCACTTCATGTAGGAATTCAAAGTTCAACGATCTCAATTATCAAATTCCAACTGTATATGAAGCATTCTTGTGACTTGAGATTCTACCACGACTTGTTCTCACTCTATTTGGATAACACTTTCATTTTCCTTTGTTCAAGGTTTCTTTTTCAACTTAATTGTATAGATAATTTTTCTTTGCGAATCAAATAGTAGACTTACAACATATTGACCAAATTATCTTTATGTGTTCCATTTAATACCAATGGTGTGGAAAACTCCTATTGCTATCATCAAGTGCAAGTAAAATCATACTCAAGCCTTTCATATATCAATAAAGCAAACACAAACTCAATATTGCTCCATATATAATAATAAACTCGGAATTTCATAAAAGGGATTGACTATTCCTAAAGGGAATTCTAATGATGCAAACTTTATTTCTACTTCTAACTAATGCAAGAATAATAAAAACTTATAAGATAGATTACAAGGTCTTAAAGATCTCCCCAAGCTTGGAATCAAGCCAGGCGGGATCAAATAATCCCTTGTGATTATTTGATACTGTGATTGTTGTAGATCACTGTGGCGCCATGGCATGTGACACCACGGTGCGTAGCTTCTTGTTGGTCTCCTTCAGAGCAGTTATGTGGCTGTAGCACCTGCGCAGATCAGATTGCGGAGTGTCCACTCTATCTGCGAGCTTGGTCAGCAATGGAAGGAGGTCTTCCTTCTTCTCCATCTCATTGAGATGGTGGCGGACTTCGACGCGATGGAGTAGCTCCTACTTCTGATATATGTCTAGTGCTCGTACGCTATCCTTGGTCGCTATTGCTCCCGATCTCCATGGGAGCCCTTCTTCTTGGCTTCTATCTGAAATGGATCGTATGGGCACCTAGAGGGGGGGTGAATAGGTGCTACTCCAAATTTTAATCCTTTTTCAATTTTAGGCTTAACACAAAGGGTAAATTCAATAGATAAACTATTAGGTGGAATTTCCCTATATGCAAACCTATCTACTAGTGAGTAAAGGGCGAGTGGAAGAGGAACGAGTGAACCATAGTGAAGCACGCGGAGACACATGGTTTGTTTTACCGCAGTTCCTTCCTTGTTAAGGGAAGTATGTCTGTGTTGGAGGGGTGGGCGGTACTAAGACCACCACGCCACAATAGGCCTCACCTTGTTCTCCGATGGATCCCGCCACCAAACGCCTGATCCACCTTTCCACTATAGGAACCCTTCGAGGTGCATACCGGTGCCTTTACACAACTAGCAGGGCACAACTCCACAATCAACTTGGAGGCTCCCATAATGACAACAAGCTTCCACAAGAACAAGTTATCAATAACAAAGAACAAGATCTAGATATTGACAAGAATACTAGATCATGGATTTCTCCAAATGAATGGAGAGGAGTTGATGCGCTTGTGTCAACACCCGGATTTTTAATCCCAGATGCCCGTTATGCCATACCTCGCAATCCCAGGATTACCATTTTTGCGAGACATAACGGATTGGATATCACAGTACATCATCCATTACAAACCATACATAAGGTCTTACACAAATAAGGATCTCATGATCCAGTCTTTAATACAACAAGCAGCGGAAAATAAAGATAAGCGTAGCGGTGGGGTTCATCTTCAAGAGCACATGCAATACTGACGAAGGCAGATAGTCCTAGTTATCATAGCCGTCCTGCTGACCATCATCTTGATAATGTCCTTCATAGTCTGGCCATGAGAATAGCCAGGGACAAAAGCCATGAGTACTCTTTAAGTACTCGCAAACTACTATTAACAGGTACTATAGTTCTAGGTTAAAGTGCTAAATCTAAGTTTAACTATAAAGTTAAGTTTGAAACCTAAGCTGAGTTCTGAAGCAAAGAAAGGTAAAGTAAAGTTCTAGAATCACTTAAGTTGGGAAGCTATTATCATAAACACAACCCTGTTGTGATCAAGTCAAAGTTCATCAATCATTTCAAGTTTTTTGGAAAACATCTGACAACGAAACAGTATGGCCATTCCAATCCCATAATCATGGATGCGCTATTCAATAGTTTGACACTCTAGAGGTGGTACACTTTCACCACAAGATTCGATACATCATCGAGGATAACCTGAATCATCATACTTAGTAAGCAGATAATCAAACATAACCTTCCCTTTACACACCCTAGTATAAGCACCTCTCCTATGAGCATGGCCTCCCAACCATGACCATCAGTCATCTTGGGCACTACATAGGTGGACATCATGAGAGGTAGCCTCAGCTCAAACCTCTCCCATGAGGGAACTAATACTAATGCATATAAATTTCCAGATAAGTCTTACCCAATTTAGGTAGTGTGGTTGTACGGTAAATTTGGAATGGTATCGCATCCGAATCCAACCATCAGTTTTATAAAAGGGTTAAGGCTCATGCCTCAACATTTTCATCATAATCAACCATTGGTGTTTCTCAACACATGTCAAAACATCTCAATAGAATGACTCATCATTCCAAGGTTTTCATAATTCATTTTCACCAAGTGTTCCCATCTAAAGTGACTCAAGTTTTTGATCTACTCTAACTACTAAGTTAAGAGTGTTCACTAAGGTGGGAAATGGTGGGATCAATCTCATGCCATAGAATGACATCTAAAGTTATCTAAATAGGTCAAGTTTTATACTTTTTATGCTACCTTCAAAACAAGTAAATAACTTTGTGTAAACTAAGGGAGCTAAATCTTGTAAACAAAGACTTGGGGTAACTAATAGTTAAAGGGGTTGTGATCAAAGCATGCCTAAAGCATCCTGGATCAAGTTAACTAGCTTAAATCTAGTTTACTACATTAGCTTGCACTGTTAATGGTGGCTTGCCTTGGTTGGTGCAGTGGTTGAAGTTTTCTTCGTCTTCGTCTTGATAGCACTCCTCCTCCTCGTAAGCTTGGTCGGTACTATCTTCTATAAATACATACGGAGTACACAATCACCAAAAAATACTTAACTAGGCTAAGTAGCATTCTAAGGCACACATTTGATGATCTATTATCATCACAAGCATCCCAAGTTTAATTCTCTAGTTTCATTCTTTTTAATTCAGAAAAGTAATTTCTACTCATTGAAAATTTAACTAAGATTTAATATTCACCACTTAAAATATGGGATCATGTGGACACATGTCATCACCACATATTCTAACATGTGGGAATGAGATTTAAAGGTTGGATCATACTCACTTTGGTTTAAGTTCATTATTTAATGATTTAAAGTGACTAGAAATGCCTATATAGCATTATTTTGGTACTAGTCCAAAGTCACTGCATGTAAACCTTAATATTATTACATATTTAGATAGATATGGTGAAATGTGATTTTTGAGAGTTGGAATCAACTCAAAAGCTATCTTAGCTGATTTTATAAAAATGTTGCAAGTGGCAAATACTTCTGTTTTGTTATATTCATTAGGAGAGATCTATAACTCTAATTGAATTAAATCCAACGGGCTTGGATAGATCATCTCAATACCTTTCAGAGGATATTGGTTTCATGCAATTTGGATTTGTAAAACTCCCAGAATTGAATTTTAAACTAGTGGACAAAAACAAGATTTAACTAAAAAGAAAAATCCAGATTTGAACGGGTGGGCTAGCGCGGGAAAGAACTTGGTAGGGGATCAATGTGGCAGGCCATGACTTAACAGGTCGCAGCCATGACTCGAACCCTAGCGGCTCGGTGGGGGTCTCCTAGGGACGTACCAGGGCTCCAGCGGGGTAGGCAAGGTGGGCAAACAAACTAGAAGATGACGGCGAGGCAGGGCGCGGTTGCAGCGGAGCTTGGGGTGGTCGCAATCAGCGGCGCCCTTCTCCTCTGCTTGGCTGCTCGCCCAATTCCAGGCAGAGCTCTCCTTGCTCTAGCTAGAGGTGGGTGAAGTTCAGTGAGCTGAGGGGAGTGGAGTGGTGTGGAGAGAAGAGGCTGGGGAGGCCTCCTTTTATAGGCCCGACGGTGAGACCGAGCGGGATGGGCAGGCGACGGTGGCGACAAGGCTACGACCGGCTAGCGGCATGGCTGAGGGTGGCGATCGACAGGAAGTCTCCTGGCGGTGCTCTAGGAAGTGAATGCGAGCGTAGGGGCGGTGGTATGCGGTCTGGGCGAGGTGGCGCTTTGAGCGGCAGAGGCGGCGGTGTCCACGGCGAGCGGTGGCTATGGTGAGTTGGGCGGCGAACGGGGGTGTCTAGGGTGTTCCCTAGGTCGTGGCGGAGCGGTGGGCGCGGGATGCGGTCGAGCGGCGGCTTGTGCATGCAGGGACAGAGCATGCTCTGCGGGCGGCGTCGCCTTGTCGACCAGCTCCGGGCGCGGCGGTTCCTGGCCGCTCTGCTCTCTGTCTCTGGCCTGGGGCTGGTTGGACGGTGGAGGTGGACCACTGACAACTTGCTAGACATGGTGAGAGGGGCTGGAGAGGGCTGCAGCCGTGAGTGCACGGTCGGCCGACGAGGAGTGGCTCGGCATGGCAATGCAGTGCAGCTAGGAGGTAGGGGATGTGCTGGTGTGGGTCTGGTTAGGCTAGAGTGGGACAAAGATGATCAAAGCACTTCAAAATTGCTAGACAATATCAGCCCAAAACAGTAATACTTAGGCCACAATGATCTTGCCAGCAAGGTGTTTGACAAAATGGCTGAAAGAGAAAAAGTTTTGAATTTTGGTTTCAAATTTTTTGAGTGATCTCCACTGGTGCTAGGTAGACTCTGGTTGCAAGGGTTTTGAAAGCGGAGCTCAAATAGATGAGTTTTGAAATAGGGGTGATCTATGCATATGCATTGGATTCAATTTTCAAATTCCACTTAAAATAGTTAACCAAATGTTTTTAGCAGATCCAAAGGTGGGCCTTGATACCTCATTATGTGTACTAGCAAGGGGTGCAAAGATCAAGAATTGTTTCTGTTAAGAAATGAGTGCTAGGAACACTCAAAGTAGTGTAGTGGATTAAAATGGCCAAAATGATGTAGATGATGTTTAAAGCCCCTAAGAAACATTTGACAAGCATTAGATCACTTAAACAAGGCACTTCAAATCAACTCCTATTTTAATTGCACACACATATGAATGCTTTCATTTTAAATTTGGAAAGTTTTTGTTAACCCTATTTTTGGATTATTTGATCTTGATAAGCTTGGATTGAAGTTTTGGGATGTTACAAACCTTCCCCCCTTAAACAAAATCTCGTCCCGAGATTTACAAAGAAAACTAGGAACTAAAGAGATCTGGGAACTCTGTCCTAATGTAATCTTCTTGGTCCCAAGTAGCTTCCTCCTTGGTATGGTTGCTCCACTGAATCTTAAGAAACTTGATGCTCCTGGTCCTGGTGATTCTGTAGGCTTCTTCTAAGATACGGATGGGTACTTCCCGATAGGTCAGGTCATTGTTGATTTCTACAGCTCTGTGATCGATGTTTTTGAAAACTTCAGTCTTCTCAGGCACTTCCAAGCATTTGCGAAGTAACGAGATGTGGAACACATTGTGGATGGCTGACATCTCTTCAAGCAGTTCCAGTTGATACGATACTTCTCCTCGGCGGTTCAGAATCTTGAAAGGTCCGATATATCTGGGGGCTAACTTTCCCTTCAGACTAAAGCATTGAGTTCCCTTCAATGGTGAAACCTTGAGATATACAAAATCTCCGACATTGAAAGTCAGATCTCTCCTTCTCTTGTCAGCATAACTCTTCTGTCTGGATTGGGCGATCTTGAGGTTCTCACGGACTTTGTGAACTTTCTCTTCTGTTTCTCAGAGAATGTCGGGTCCAAAGATCTGACTCTCTCCTACTTGCGACCAATTCAAACGGGCACGGCACTTTCTTCCGTATAGGAATTCAAAGGGTGCCATCTGCAAACTAGCTTGATAACTGTTGTTATATGAGAATTCTGCGAAAGGCAGGCAGTCTTCCCATTTTGATCCGTATTCCAACACACAATCTCTAAGCATATCCTCTAAGATCTGGTTGACTCTATCAGTCCGTCCATCTGTTTGCTGGTGATACGTTGTACTGAAGTTCAACTTGGTTCCTAAACCTTCCTGAACTTTCTGCCAAAATCTTCAAGTAAACTGGGTTCCTCGATCTGACACGATGGTCTTGGGGGTTCCATGCAGAGTAACAATCCTAGCAATGTACAGCTCTGCTAGCTTTGCACTCTGGTAGGTAGTCTTGACAGGTATAAAATGGGCTACCTTGGACAGTCTATCAACTATGACCCAAATTGAGTCATTTCCCCTACTAGAAGTAGGCAAACTGGTGATAAAGTCCATTCCGACGGAATCCCATTTCCATTCCGGAATCTGCAATGGTTGCAACAGTCCTGCAGGTCTCTGATGCTCTGCTTTGACTCTTTGACAGATGTCACATTTGGCGATGTAGCTTCCGATTTCTCTCTTCATCTTGTGCCACCAAAATTGCTCTTTCAAATCCTGATACATCTTTGTTCCTCCGGGGTGGATAGAATAAAGAGTATCATGAGCTTCCTTCATGATAACTTCCTTCAGTTCTGAATCTGCTGGCACACAGATACGTCCTTTGTACCATAGTACTCCTTCTTCGTCTTCGGTGAATCCAGGTACCTTTCCTATATCAATACGACGTTTGATTCCGTCGATACTTTCATTTCCCTTCTAGGCTTCCTTGATTTGGCTAATCAACGTGGGTTGAAGTTCAATGCTAGCTAGGAATCCTTTGCTAACCAATTCAGTCCTTAACTGCTCCAACTCCTCATACAAACTTGGTTGCTTCTCCTTTATCATGGTGTTAAGCCTACACGGCAATCTGCTAAGAGCATCCGCTACCACATTGGCTTTGCCAGGGTGATAGTGAATGTCAAGGTCATAATCATTGATTAACTCTATCCATCTTCTTTGCCTCATATTTAGCTCCTTCTGAGTGAAGTTATACTTCAAGCTCTTGTGATCTGAGTAAATCTCACAACGATTACCCATCAAATAATGACGCCATGTCTTCAATGCTAGAACCACAACTGCTAGCTCAAGATCATGGGTCGGATAGTTCTGCTCATGCTGCTTTAGTTGTCGAGACAGATACGCGATAAATTTGCCTTCTTGCATCAATACACATCCTAGACCAATCTTGGATGCGTCACAATACACATCAAACGGCTTCTTGATTTCTATCATGATCAATATTGGGGCTGATATCAATCTCTTCTTCAGCTCTTGGAAACTGGCTTCACACTTGTCAGTCCATTCAAACTTCTTGTCCTTCTTCAACAATTGGGTCATTGGTCGGGCTATGCTCGAGAATCCTTCTATGAACTTGCGGTAATATCCCGCTAATCCGAGAAATGCACGGACTTTGGTTTGAGTGGTTGGGGCTTCCCATTCTTCGACATCTTTGATCTTGGCGGGATCAACAGAGACTCCTTCGGCAGACACAATATGTCCTAGGAATCGTACTTCCTTTAGCCAAAACTCACACTTGCTGAACTTGGCATATAACTGATGCTCTCTTAGGGTTTCTAGGATGATTCTCAGATGTTGCTCATGCTCTTGTTCTGACTTGGAGTAGATAAGGATGTCGTCGATGAACACAACTACAAACTTATCTAGGAAATTCATAAAGATCTTATTCATGAGATTCATGAAATAAGCAGGGGCATTGGTTAATCCAAAAGACATAACCGTATACTCGTATAAACCATAGCGAGTAGTGAAGGCGGTCTTCGGAATATCCGTTGCACGAATCTTAAGTTGGTGATAACCAGTCCTAAGATCAACCTTTGGGAATACCTGGGCTCCAATCAACTGGTCAAATAGATCCTCTATCTTTGGCAAGGGGTACTTGTTCTTGATGGTGACGTCATTCAACTTTCTGTAATCTATACAAAGACGATTGCCTCCATCTTTCTTGTCGACAAATAACACTGGTGATCTCCATGGTGATGCGCTTGGCTGAATCAAGCCTGTTGCTAACATGGCATCCAACTGCTTCTTTAGTTCCACTAACTCTGAGGGGCCCATGCTATAGGGTCTCTGGGCTATAGGTCCGGTTCCGGGGATTAGTTCGATAATGAACTCAATATCCCTATCTGGGGGCATACCTGGCAATTCATCTGGGAATATGTCGGGGTATTCACAGACTACTCGGACTTGGTCTATGGTGGGCAGGGCTACACTCTTGTTGTACTTGAATTGACGGGGTAAGGTTTCAGAGATATGCTCTACTATTACTCTAGAACTACTAGTCATGGTGATGGCTTTCTTAGCACAGTCTATCAATCCTTTATGCCTTGACATCCAGTCCATACCTAGTACTACTTCCAATCCTTTGGTTCCAAGTACAATTAGGTTGGCATAAAAATCTATCCCATGTATTCTGATAGGTACAACTTTGCAAATTTTTCTAGCCTTTGTAGTTGAACCGGGGATTTGAACTATCATGACATGCTTCAGGTTGGTTGGGTGAATCTTACTAGTGCATGCAAATTCTTCGGTGACAAATGAATGCGATGCTCCAGAATCAAACAATACTCTTGCTAAAACTGAGTTGACAGAAAACATACCCAAAGACTACATCGGCGCTTCGGGCTTCTTTTGCGTTCATGTGGAAGAGATGACCGTTGTGGTTGTGAGGGTTCCCTGGGGCAAATCTCCTTCCTGGTTGAACACGACGCTGCTGCTGAGCTGGGGCATTCACAGGGGCATTGGCGGCAGTCTTCTTGGGACACTCATTGGAGTAGTGACCCTTCACTCCACACTCGAAACAAGTGATCTAGGACTTGTCCTTGACTGCGACAGGCACAACATTGCTGCCAGTTCTGGGTGCAGTGTTGTTGTTGTTGTTGCTCTTGGGAGGTGCACGGTTGAAATTGTTGGCATTACCGGAGTTGTGATTGTTTCCTTCGGACTTCACATTGCCTCCGCTACGATTGGGGTAGCTTGGGCGAGAATTTAGGGGTCGGTTGTTCCTTGGTGTATATCCCGGTGAGGTTGGGGCCAGTACTTCGGTGACTCTGGATCGGGCTAACGCATCATATGACGCTTGCGGTTGTCGTTTGCTTGGTTAATCTTCCCTTCCATCTGAATGGCAGAGTCAACTAGCTCTTCGAGATCCTGAAAACGGATGTTGACGAGGACAGTCTGCATCTCATCATGCAGTCCGTTCAAGAATCTCTCCTTCTTCTTGGCCTCTGTGTTGATCTCATCAGGTGCATATCTGGCAAGTGACAAGAATCTGTCACGGTACTCCACCACAGTCATTCTTCCTTGCTTCAATTCATGGAATTCATCTCTCATCCTGTTGACGAGACCTTGCGGCACGTGGGTGCGGCTGAACTTGACTTTGAATGCTTCCCATGTCATAACCTGGCCATGGTTCATATTGCGGATGCTATTCCACCAAGCTCTGGCATCTCCCGCCAGATAGTGGGTGGCGAAGAGAACTTTCTCATTTTCATCAACTCTGGCAACTTCTAAGTTGTTTTCCATGGTCTGTAACCAGTCATCAGCATCTAATGGGTTCTCAGATTGGTTGAAGATTGGGGGATTGGTGTTCTAATTTTTTTTGAGTTTGGATCCATGGCGATCCTGATTTCCATGTCCTTGGTTGTTGAGAGCCATTTGGGCGATCTGCTGCAATGTTGCTAAGTTGGCTTGGCGCTCGGCCCTGCTTGCTTCACGGTCTGCGATGAGATTCTGCAAGATCTGCAGCATTGGGTCCTGCGACGAGCTGCTCCCTCCTTGGTTTCCACGAGTCATCTGAAGAATGAGATAGATATAGGGGTAAGAGGGAAATTCTAAGGTTCATGGTTTTGGGTTTTCAAAGTTAAAACTTTGAGTTAGACTCAGGTTTTTCAACTAACTTCATTTTCATTTATGCAAGCAAGCACACGATACAACACACACCACAAAAAACAAAGGAAAGTAGATGGTTTGAAGAACCATTCTGCCAGCTATGATACAGTGGGACCGATACAACTCATGCTACGACAGTGCTCTAGTGCATCTACTCATCGTTGATGAAGTCGGAGTCCTCATCATCAATGTAGAAGTCCACGATATCCTTCTCCAGAAAGTCAACATCGTTGCTGAGGTAAGAATCCATGTCTCCCTGGATGTCTTCACCCTCATCTTCTTCTTCCTTTGCTGCAAGCTGAGCTTCCTACTCCTTGATGGTCTTCTCGAGGTCGGCCACCTTCTTGCAAAGTCGGGCGATGGTGCGATCCTTCTTGGCACGCTGGCGGCAAAGAGACTGGCGGTCTTGGACAAGCAGTGCGAAAGTCTGGGCCTTCTGGTCGGCAATGGCACGGTTCTGGTTGGCTAACTCTCTGGCATTGTCTAGTTCCTGCTGTCTGTCATGTAGCAAGAAGTCAAGATTCTCCACTTGACGCCTCAACTCTGGGTGACTTGGCATCTCCATCGGCATTCCCATGAAGTCACGTCTTGCATAGTGGGCAAAATGGGTTCCTTGGATCTTGTTGACGCTGAGGGCACATAGACATGCGAGAGCTTCATGCATTGCCCTGGCTAATCCATCTAACCAGTTGTTCTCTCTCACGGAGAACTGAATTCTTCCAGAAGTTGGTGCTTCGATGCTTCCTCTAAGATCTGCGGTGACTAGCCACTGTAGATCTCCTCCTGGGGGTCCTGGAAGTTGAGCTCCAAAAACTCCGGATGTGGGCATCCCAGTAACTCTGACAGTGAATCCAGATCCCTCTCGAAGATCAGCTGACCTCCGTTTCCCAACTGGTAAAACTTGCTGAACTGAGTCTCCATCTACAAGAATTAAGGATGAGGAAGTTAGTGAAGTGATCAAGTGTGTCAAATTTTAAGTAGTAATGTAAGAATTTTGAGGAACATGAATTTTTGAGAAAGAATGAGTTCACAAGGGTAAGAGAGGAAATAGTTTTTCATAAATACTCACTTTGGTTTTTGAAACTAAGTTTTTGTTTTGAACGTCCATTCTAACTAGGGTCTCCTATGGTCAGGATGGCTCTGATACCAACTTGTCAACACCCGGATTTTTAATCCCAGATGCCCATTATGCCATACCTCGCAATCCCAGGATTACCATTTTTGCGAGACATAACGGATTGGATATCACAGTACATCATCCATTACAAACCATACATAAGGTCTTACACAAATAAGGATCTCATGATCCAGTCTTTAATACAACAAGCAGCGGAAAATAAAGATAAGCATAGCGGTGGGGTCCATCTTCAAGGGCACATGCAATGCTGACGAAGGCAGATAGTCCTAGTTATCATAGCCGTCCTGCTGACCATCATCTTGATAATCTCCTTCATAGTCTGGCCATGAGAATAGCCAGGGACAAAAGCCATGAGTACTCTTTAAGTACTCGCAAACTACTATTAACAGGTACTATAGTTCTAGGTTAAAGTGCTAAATCTAAGTTTAACTATAAAGTTAAGTTTGAAACCTAAGCTGAGTTCTGAAGCAAAGAAAGGTAAAGTAAAGTTCTAGAATCACTTAAGTTGGGAAGCTATTATCATAAACACAACCCTGTTGTGGTCAAGTAAAAGTTCATCATTCATTTCAATTTATTTGGAAAACATCTGACAACGAAATAGTATGGCCATTCCAACTGTCCATAACCGCGGACGTGGCTATTCGAATAGTTTGACACTCTGCAGAGGTGGTACACTTTCACCACAAGATTCAATACATCTATCAGGGATAACCCTGAATCATCATACTTAGTATGCAGATAATCAAACATAACCTTCCCTTTACACACCCTAGTATAAGCACCTCTCCTATGAGCATGGCCTCCCAACCATGACCATCAGTCATCTTGGGCACTTCATAGGTGGACATCATGAGAGGTAGCCTCAGCTCAAACCTCTCCCTCCAGGGAACTAATACTAATGCATATAAATTTCCAGCTAAGCCTTACCCAATTCAGGTAGTGTGGTTGTACGGTAAATTTGGAATGGTATCGCATCCGAATCCAACCATCAGTTTTATAAAAGGGTTAAGGCTCATGCCTCAACATTTTCATCATCATCAACCATTGGTGTTTCTCAACACATGTCAAAACATCTCAATAGAATGACTCATCATTCCAAGGTTTTCATAATTCATTTTCACCAAGTGTTCCCATCTAAAGTGACTCAAGTTTTTGATCTACTCTAACTACTAAGTTAAGAGTGTTCACTAAGGTGGGAAATGGTGGGCTCAATCTCATGCCATAGAATGACATCTAAAGTTATCTAAATAGGTCAAGTTTTATACTTTTTATGCTACCTTCAAAACAAGTAAAGAACTTTGTGTAAACTAAGGGAGCTAAATCTTGTAAACAAAGACTTCGGGTAACTAATAGTTAAAGGGGGTGTGATCAAAGCATGCCTAAAGCATCCTGGATCAAGTTAACTAGCTTAAATCCAGTTTACTACATTAGCTTGCACTGTTAATGGTGGTTTGCCTTGGTTGGTGCAGTGGTTGAAGTTTTCTTCGTCTTCGTCTTGATAGCACTCCTCCTCCTCGTAAGCTTGGTCGGTACTATCTTCTATAAATACATACGGAGTACACAATCACCAAACAATACTTAACTAGGCTAAGTAGCATTCTAAGGAACACATTTGATGATCTATTATCATCACAAGCATCCCAAGTTTAATTCTCTAATTTCATTCTTTTTAATTCAGAAAAGTAATTTCTACTCATTGAAAATTTAACTAAGATTTAATATTCACCACTTAAAATATGGGATCATGTGGACACATGTCATCACCACATATTCTAACATGTGGGAATGTGATTTAAAGGTTGGATCATACTCACTTTGGTTTAAGTTCATTATTTAATGATTTAAAGTGACTAGAAATGCCTATATAGCATTATTTTGGTACTAGTCCAAAGTCACTGCATGTAAACCTTAATATTATTACATATTTAGATAGATATGGTGAAATGTGATTTTTGAGAGTTGGAATCAACTCAAAAGCTATCTTAGCTGATTTTATAAAAATGTTGCAAGTGGCAAATACTTCTGTTTTGTTATATTCATTAGGAGAGATCTATAACTCTAATTGAATTAAATCCAACGGGCTTGGATAGATCATCTCAATACCTTTCAGAGGATATTTGTTTCATGCAATTTGGATTTGTAAAACTCCCAGAATTGAATTTTAAACTAGTGGACAAAAACAAGATTTAACTAAAAAGAAAAATCCAGATTTGAACGGGTGGGCTAGCGCGGGAAAGAACTTGGGCCGGCCCAGTGGCACCCCGCGGCGCGGGGCTCAGCTGACAGGGGGGTCCTGCTTGTCAGTGGGTTTTAACACGCGAAACGGTACGCGCGCTGTGGGCCATAGGATTAGTAGGGGGATCTACGGCTGAGGGTCGTCGTCAACGACGAACAGGTCGCCGGCGAGCTCGAACCCTAGCGGCTCGGTGGGGGTCTCCTAGGGACGTACCAGGGCTCCAGCGGGGTAGGCGAGGTGGGCAAACAAACTAGAAGATGACGGCGAGGCAGGGCGCGGCTGCAGCGGAGCTTGGGGTGGTCGCAATCAGCGGCGCCCTTCTCCTCCTGCTGCGGCTGCTCCAGCTCCAATTCCGGTGAGGCAGAGCTCTCCTTGCTCTAGCTAGAGGTGGGTGAAGTTCAGTGAGGTGAGGGGAGTGGAGTGGTGTGGAGAGAAGAGGCTGGGGAGGCCTCCTTTTATAGGCCCGACGGTGAGACCGAGCGGGATGGGCAGGCGACGGTGGCGACAAGGCTACGACCGGATAGCGGCATGGCTGAGGGTGGCGATCGACAGGAAGTCTCCTGGCGGTGCTCTAGGAAGTGAATGCGAGCGTAGGGGCGGTGGTATGCGGTCTGGGCAAGGTGGCACTCTGAGCGGCAGAGGCGGCAGTGTCCACGGCGAGCGGTGGCTGTGGTGCTTTGGGCGGCGAACGGGGGTGTCTGGGGTGTTCTCCAGGTCGTGGCGGAGCAGTGGGCGCGGGCTGCGGTCGAGCGGCGGCTTGTGCACGCAGGGATAGAGCATGCTCTGCGGGCGGCGTCGGCATGGTCGACCAGCTCCGGGCGCGGCGGTTCCTGGCCGCTCTGCTCTCTGTCTCTGGCCTGGGGCTGGTTGGACGGTGGAGGTGGACCACTGGCAACTTGCTAGACATGGTGAGAGGGGCTGGAGAGGGCTGCAGCCGTGAGTGCACGGTCGGCCGGCGAGGAGTGGCTCGGCATGGCAATGCAGTGCAGCTAGGAGGTAGGGGATGTGCTGGTGTGGGTCTGGTTAGGCTAGAGTGGGACAAAGATGATCAAAGCACTTCAAAATTGCTAGACAATATCAGCCCAAAACAGTAATAGTTAGGCCACAATGATCTTGCCAGCAAGGTGTTTGACAAAACGGCTGAAAGAGAAAAAGTTTTGAATTTTGGTTTCAAATTTTTTGAGTGATCTCCACTGGTGCTAGGTAGACCCTGGTTGCAAGGGTTTTGAAAGTGGAGCTCAAATAGATGAGTTTTGAAATAGGGGTGATCTATGCATATGCATTGGATTCAATTTTCAAATTCCAATTAAAATAGTTAACCGAATGTTTTTAGCAGATCCAAAGGTGGGCCTTGATACCTCATTATGTGTACTAGCAAGGGGTGCAAAGATCAAGAATTGTTTCTGTTAAGAAATGAGTGCTAGGAACACTCAAAGTAGTGTAGTGGATTAAAATGGCCAAAATGACCATTCCTCCTTTTTAATCCTTTTTGATTTGATTTTCTTTAGGAAAAGTTTGGGAATGATGTAGATGATGTTTAAAGCCCCTAAGAAACATTTTACAAGCATTGGATCACTTAAACAAGGCACTTCAAATCGACTCCTATTTTAAATGCACACACATATGAATGCTTTCATTTTAAATTTGGAAAAGTTTTTGTTAACCCTATTTTTGGATGATTTGATCTTGATAAGCTTGGATTGAAGTTTTGGGATGTTACAGCTTGATTCTTGATGACGATGAAGATTGTCTCTTCCTTCAATTCCCCCAAAGATCGAAGCCTTCGGGTGGTTGAAGTGGGAGATCTAGTGAGAGAGCTTTTGCAAAGTGTCTGAACAATTTCGAGTGAATCAAGAGTTCTGATCGTTGGGGAAGAAGGGATATTTATACCCCCTTCCAAATCCAAGCCGTTGGAGCCTTTGGGGGCCGGATTATCCGGCCCAAGTGAGGGACGGATTATCTGGCCTAGGGAAAACTCCACCCTAGACTCGGATTATCCAGCAGATAAACCGCCCCCACTCCGAGTGACGCGCCAAGCCTGCCCTTGATCGCCTTCTGGGGACCGGATTTTCCGGCCTAGGACGAAAAACCGCCCCAGTTCGAATTTTCTGGGAGAAAATCCGACCGGACTCCGAGTGACACGTCTTGGCAGCCTTTGATCGATTTCTAGGGGCCTGATTATCCATCCCATGCGAATGCCGGATTATCCGGCCTAGGGAGGAAAAACCGCCCTAGTTCGGATTTTCCGGGAGATAATCCGACCGGACTCTAAGCGACGTGCCTTGGCAACCTTTGATCGATGAGATAGGCTGGATTATTCGGCCCTTGGTGGGGTGGATAATCCGCCCCCCCAAAACACCTGCACACTTAGCACACATGAGAAAACTCCACGGTATTGTTATCTAACACTCAAAACACATGAAAACATGAAATGTTCTTTCAATCTTCCCCTTTTTGGTGTTAGATGACAATACTAGGATTTGCAGGAAAGGATCACCAGACCACCAACAAAAACATGGAAGATCTAATAGAACTAGTTCTCCCCCTTGGCATCGAGACGCCAAAAAGGAAGAAGAGCGATGCTAGCGCCCCAAGGTATCACTCGTAGTCCTCATCCTCGTCCTCGTCCTTGTTCCCATCCTCGTCCTCATCTTCAAGCTCCTCGGTGTCATCATCCTCATCATCAGCAGTGGCCGCAGAGGGGAACAAGTGACACTCCAACTCTCGAAAGTTCAGCCCAGAAGAAGAGTTCCACCGGGCATATGGTGTGGGAGGGGTAGGAGCCGGGGGATCACCAGAGGCACCGGACACATGGTGAAGGATGAGCTGCTGAGAGTAAGCCAACTCATGGCGCTGCTTGTACGCCTCGTATTGGACCTTGCATGTGTCCATGCCCATGCAAAGGATGTTCCGCTGGAACCAGTTCAGCTGCTTGATCTCACGATCAATAGGAGGCACTGGAGGCCTACGAGCATCCCTCATGAGACCCTCAGGAGCAGAGGAGGGGTGAGAGGTCTTCTGAACCTTGGTTTAGATCTTCTCTGCCTTATGCACAACATCAATGTTGAAGTCTTCAGAGGGAAGCATGTGCCGGATGAGCATCATAATGTAGGGAGCATAAGGAATGGACAGCCGGTTGAACATTGCATCCATCAATTCATGGTAGATGAAGTCCATCACATCCAGCTTGTACTGCACGGACTCATCCTCGCACGAGGCATCCTCATGAGAAAAGGCAAGGACCACGGATGGTATCATTGTTGCCTCCACTCGTAGTGATGGAATCACGGAAGAGGCCCACCAAGGCAGCATAGGTAGGAGCAAGACCAGCAAGAGTGCCCACAATGCCATTGTCCATTGTGCAAGGAGAGAGAGCTACATCTTTGTTGGGCTTCATCTGGGTGATGATGCGGTGGCCACTGGCCCTATCCCTGCCGCGGAAAGAGTATCCAAGTACCTCAGCAAACACATGGAAATCAGCAGTCATAGGCCTGTCATGAGTCATCCACTTCATAGTGCGATGCCCATCTCCACAAATAACCAAGGTGGAAAAGAACTACTTCACCACCTCAGAGTCATATGAGCACTGGAGAGCCATGAGATGGTGCAGCCCCATCCGCTTAGCCACATACATGGCATCAACAAGGTGGGGCTTCTCCAAAGCCTCAGCAAGACCCAACGGGTGCATAGGCCTAATGTTCAGCCTGGGATACACATCTTCAAAAATACCTTTCTGTTCAGCACACCCAAACCGAGAATCCCCCAGCTTAGAATCACGAGGCAACTCCGCAAACAAATCACGGTGATGGATAGAGGAATAAGTGACTGTATCCAAAGCCTTGTAGTTAATCTTGGGCTCTTTGCCCTTCCTTTTGGACACCCTCTTTCTAGTCCTCTTTGCTTGTTCAGCCATGCGCTTCTCTTCGTTCTTTCTTCTCCTCAACTCAACCTCATCCACTAAGTTACCCTGTCCGTCGTCCTGAAAGTATTTACCACGAGGACGGCGCTTGTAGGTCTTGGAGCACTAGAACCACCTATGAGGAGAACAAGGGCGATAGCATGGGGATAAGTATACACACAAGTCCAGGAGAGAGCGTGGAAAAAGTAGTCAAAAAGTTCATAGGACAATTCTACTCAATGCACACAACATGGTGAAACTAAACCAGATTTGATTCTGTCAGGCCGGATTATCCAGCCTGGCCAGGGGCAGATAATCCAGCCCTGGCAAAAAATTTTCAACTTCACCTAGATTGAATGCAAAAAGTAGATTGGGCCTAGAAACTGCAAGACTATGATTTCTACGTGAAACAACATCCTTCTAGACAATGTTCCACCCAACAAATAACACATCTAGTCAAAGATGGGGAGAGAGGGAGTTACCCTCACTCATTAGAGGAAGAACGCGGAGGCGCGGAGAAGAAGATCCGGGGAGGCATGGAAAATTTGGTGGCCGGAGAGGCTCCGGGGAGGGTGGGGGACGGCAGGCGGCGGCTAAGGAGGAGGAGAGGGTTGGGGGAGAAGTGCTTCTCGTTATGAGCCCTCCCCCCGATCCCTGCCCTTAAAGACGAAATCCGCCAGGGCCGGATTATCCGGCCTATACTTGGGCTGGATTATCTGGCCTATACTTGGGCTGGATTATCCGGCCTAAAATCTGAATTTCTGTTGTACACAGATTCAGGCTCGCGCGTCCCCAAACAACACCCTCACAAGATGTACAAGGGACTTGTGTGCAAGAATAGATGGTTTAGGGGTAGGGAAAGGCTTAGGATTGAGAGAGCCAAACTGACATGGTACTACACACTCAAAATTGCAAGAACCAAATCAACTAAAAGCCAAAAATGAGTGTGATTCCCATAAGAACATGAGATGAGCGAAAACAACCGAAAAGATCCACAAAAATCCAATTCTCCTCATGGGAGAGGGCGGTGGCCGAAGCCACCTTGTTGGAGTGTATGGTATGACACCGCGAAGATATATGTTGGGTTCACGACCAATAATCATCAATAAGCTCACATATCACAAAATGATATTAAGAGAAATGATTTATCTTGCTTTCGGCATTATGGGGGGAGGGTTAGCCCAATTAATTAGGACCACACTCCCCCTATATCCATGCCCACATCTAGACCAAATAAGACTGAGATGTACGAGTGAGTGCATGGGTAATCAAGACAAGCTCCTGGAATCAATGATATTTAGCTCATTCCTCAAGTAGCAGAACCTTGCTTCATCAAGTGGCTTCATGAAAATATCAGCCAGTTGGTTCTTCGTGCTCACAAAAGATATGTCAATATCGCCTCGAGCAACATGGTCTCGAATAAATTGATTCCGAATCTCAATATGCTTTGTCCTTGTGTGCTGTACCGGATTGTACGCAATTTTGATTGCACTTTCATTGTCACATAAAAGAGGCACTTTGTCACAATTGACACCGTATTCCTTTAAAGTTTGCCTCATCCACAGTAACTGAGTGCAGGCACTAGCAGCAGCAACATATTCAGCTTCGGCGGTGGAGAGAGAGATACAATTCTGCTTTTTAGATGACCAACACACTAAAGATCTTCCCAAGAATTTACAAGCTCCAGAAGTGGATTTTCGATCATCCTTATCACCAACCCAATCTGAACCAGTATAACCACATAGAGAGAAATTGGAGCCCTTGGGATACCATAGACCAAAGTTAGGGGAATGAACCAAATATCGAAAAATCCTCTTGATCGCCACTAAGTTACTTTCTTTAGGAGCTTCTTGATACCTTGCACACACCCCCACACTCAACACAATATCGGGTCTAGATGTGCAGAGGTAAAGAAGAGGGCCGATCATGGACCGGTATACCTTTTGGTCCACATCTTTACCATGGGGGTTAAGTTCAAGGTGACATTTTGTTTGCATCAGAGTGGCAACACCATTAAGATCCGTCATCTTGAATCTCTTGAGCATGTCTTGGATGTACTTAGCTTGATTGATGAAGGTTCATTCTCTAAGTTGCTTGATCTCGAATCCAAGAGAGAACGGTAATTCCCCATCATAGACATCTCAAACCTGTTAGTCATAAGCTTTGAAAATTCATCATTAAAAGCTTTATTAGTAGAACCAAAGATGATGTCGTCTACATATAGTTGGCATACGAAGAGCTCCCCCTTAACCTTCTTAGTAAAAAGAGTGGGATCTATTTGCCTAACTTCGAAGCCACGGTAGAGCAAAACCTCTTTAAGGTGCTCATACCACACACGTGGGGCTTGTTTAAGGCCATAGAGTGCCTTATCGAGTTTGTAGACATGGTTCGGGAAGTTAGGATCCTCAAATCCCGGGGGTTGCTTTACATATACCAACTCATGTAGCGGACCATTAAGAAAAGCACTCTTGACATACATTTGCTGCAATTTAAAATTGTTATGGGCAGCATAAGCAAGAAGGATACGAATGGACTCAAGACGAGCCATAGGAGCATAGGTCTCGCCAAAGTCAATGCCCTCAACTTGGGAATAGCCTTGTATCACAAGTCTTGCCTTGTTCCTCACGACAATGCCATTCTCATCTTGCTTGTTTTTAAAAATCCACTTAGTGCCGATAACATTGCGGCTATCCTTGGGCTTCTCCACGAGTTTCCAGACATTGTTGCGCTCGAAATTATTCAATTCTTCATGCATAGCAACAACCTAGTCCGGATCTTCGAGAGCTTCAAAAACTTTCTTGGGTTCCACCATTGAGATGTGAGCTTGATGCTCACCAAAACTTGCCAATTCCCTTCTTGTGGAAACCCTTCGTCGAAGATCACCTACAACCTTGTTGAGAGCGTGACCCCTTAACTCAAGGTTCCGATCAGCACGAGCGTTGCGACGAAGTTCAATAAGCTTGTTGTCTCTTGATGGGATAGTTTCATCACTTGAATCTTCATTGGAATCATTTGCTTGACCTTGATTAGAATTCGGATTAACAGCAGTAGGAGGTGATGAAGCGTGCCCTTGAGGTGGGTCAGTAGCCGTAACAGGAGGCTGCTGAATAACAGGTGATTTAGGGCCAGATAATCCGGCCGATGGTGAGGCCGGATAATTCGGCCTAGGAGAACTTTTAGCATTTTCATCAGGCTGCCTGGGACTTCCTTGAACTAGCGAGGGGCTGGATAATCCAGGGCCATCCAGAAAACCCGTCCTGGAGCTTGCAGCGATTTCTTCAATACCAGGAGCAGTTTGGTCGTTAGGAGCGGGGTGGCAGGATAATCCGGTGTCGTCCGGATAGTGTGGCCTAGAGCTTTCTGGAACATCTTGACCTTTAGCAAGTGATGGAGATGGTGTAGAAGTTACTCCCATGGTTGGAACATGTTGAGTATGTATAGATGAGGGATCTTCATGAGTAGAGCATCGTCCTTCCCGATCCACCACAAGGGGTTCCTCAATGGGCCGGAAAAATTCCATGCCCATTCTTATTATGGCATCTTGGGGTATTTCAACATCTGCATCACAAACATCAACTTGTCCCGCATGGGAGCCATCACAAACATCAAGTTGGACATTTAAATAACAATCTTCCAATGGTGGCAAATCAAGCATTTCATAAATCTTTCCAGGCATAATAGAAGCACTACTATCAAGATCACATAAAGCTTTGAGATCAAAATCATTTACTTTCATATTAATGATGGGTTCCCAACCATCTTCTAGTTTCATAGGCATAGAAGCTTTATGTTTCATCTTTTCATCTTTAATTTTTATGAGAGCATTAGTAATGTTTTTTGTAAAGGCCATATTCATAGCACTAGCATTAGGAATTTTAGCAAGCTTTTGTGGGAACATAATTACTTCAGAGATATTGCAACCATCAAGATCAAAATCATACTTATCATCTAAAGTAGTAGAGCTATTGTTTCCCATATTTCAAAGAATTTCAGCATTTTTATTAGAAAAGGTTCCATTGGGTTTACTAGCTTCAACATTAGTGGTAGTGATAGTAGAAATACTAATATTTCTAGTAATTTCATCTTCTCTTTCCCACTTAGCATGCAATTCAGCTAATAGTCTAACATTTTCATCAATTCTAACTTGTATGGCATTAGTAGCAGCAAAGGGATTTTCAATAGTTTCAGGTTTAGCAGCCATGTTATTCAAAGAAGACTGAGCTTCAGAGAATGATGCTATATTTCTTTCAGCATTAGAGAGTTTTTCCTCAATAGTTTTATTGAAAGAAGTTTGTTTACTAATAAAATCTTTAAGCATAACTTCAAGTTTAGAGGGTGCACTTGTATTATTGTTGTAGGGATTTCCATAAACATTACCATTATTGGATGGATATGGCCTATAATTATTATTACCAAAATTATTCCTATAGGCATTGTTGCTAAAAATTATTATTTCTTATAAAATTCACATCAACTTGCTCTTCTTGAGCAACCAAAGAAGCTAAGGAAACATGGTTTGGATCAATATGAGTTTTCCCATTAACAAGCATAGACATAATAACATCAATTTTATCACTCAAGGAGGTTGTTTCTTCAATAGAATTTACCTTCTTACCTGGTGGATCTCTTAGTGTGCCATTCAGAATAGTTAACCATCATATTATCCAGAAGCTTTGTTGCAGCACCCAAAGTAATGGTCATAAAGGTACCTCCAGTAGCAGAATCCAGCAGATTTCTTGAAGAATAATTCAGTCCTGCATAAAAGTTTTGGATAATCATCCAAGCAGTCAGTCCATGAGTGGGAAAATTCTTTACCAAAGATTTCATTCTTTCCCAAGCTTGAGAAACATGTTCATTATCAGATTGTTTAAATTTATTATTTCACTTCTCATAGATATAATCTTAGCAGGAGGATATTATTTTCCAATGAAAGCATCTTTGCATTTAGTCCAAGAATCAATACTATTTCTAGTTAGGGATTGCAACCATTCTTTAGCTTTTCATCTCAAAGAGATAGGAAAAAATTTAAGCTTAATAATATCCCCATCTATATCCCTATCTTTTTGCATCTCACAAAGTTCAAAAAAGTTATTAAGATGAGCAGCAACATCTTTAGTACCAATTCAGAAAATTGTACTCTCATAACAATATTGAGTAAAGCAGGTTTAATTTCAAAGAATGTAGCTTGAGGAACATGTGGAGCAATAGATATGCACATGAAATCATTGTTGTTGGTGCTAGTGAAATCACACAACTTAGTGTTTTCAAGAGTAGTCATTTTTTTGTGTTTTTAATAAAGAAAGCAAACTAGTACAACTTTTTTTTGTGTGTTTTTGATAAAGAAACAAGCAAACAAAGTAGAAATAAACTAAGCAAAATAAAAACAACAAAGTAAAGAGATTTGTTATGAGGGACTCCCCTTGTGAAGATGTCCTTGACTCCGCGGCAACGGCGCCACAAAAAGTCTTGCTGACTCAATATGTTGAGATCGTTGGGGAACCCCAAGAGGAGGGTATGATGAGTACAGCAACAAGTTTTCCCTCAGTTATGAAACCAAGGTTATCGAACTAATAGGAGCAAGGAAACACCTCCAAGGTGTTGTTTCCAACTTGGAATCCTACACAACACAATCATAGAACTTTGCCCCCAACTTATAGTGAGGTAGTCAATCTCACCGGTTTTGCTGAAAACAAAGGATTAAACGTATTGTGTGGAAGATAGTAATTGCTTTGTAAAAAGTAAACAGAATACAATAAATATATTATAGATTGATGGTAAAAGGATGGGACAGGGTCCATAGTTCACTAGAGGTGATTATCCTTAAGATAGATGACATGTTGGGTGAACAAATTACAGCGGGGCAATTGACAGACACTGAGAAAGCATACATGCATATACTAATCATGTTGACTCCTATGAGATTTGATTGGGCATCACAACATTATACATAGACTGTAATCCAACTGCATCTATGACTAATAATCCACATTCAGGTTATCATCCGAACCCCCTCCAGTATTAAGTTGCAAGCAACAAATAATTGCATTAAGCAAAGTGTGTGAAGTAAACAATGTGATTGTTCTATGAACAAAGGATTGATGTTTTCTCCCTAGTAGAAACAACACATCTAGTACCTTAGAGATTTCTGTCACTTCCCCAGATTCCTAGAGGCATGAACCCACCATCGAACATAAATACTCCCTCTTGGAGTTGCTAGCATCTAATTGGCCAAGATAGCTACTAACAACAAAGAGCATGCAAGATCACAAATAACAAAGACATGATAGAATCAATAATCAATCTGAAATAGCATCTCAATATCCATCGGATCCCCGCAAACACAACATGTAAGATTACAAATAGATGATCTTGATCATGAACCGAGCTCACAAGATCTAAACATGGTAGCACAAAGGATATGAACCAACCATCTAGCTACTACATGTACCCGTAGTCCAGGGATGAACTACTCAGGCATCACACCGGAGGCAGGCATGGTGATGAAAAAGGCCTCCAGGGTGAATTCTCCCCTCCGGCAGGTTGCCGGGAAGAGCTTCAGATCCCTCCCGACCTAGGGATGGAGATGACGGCGGCTACAGAATCTTTCGTGGAATTTTGATCGGGTACTTAGGGTTTCTGAATTGGTGGCTTCTTATAGGGGAATGGGGAGGCCAAGGGGGTGCCCAAGGCGGCCGCACCACCCAGGCACGGGCCAGGCCTAGCTACATGGCCAGGTGGTGTGGCCGGCCCCTCTCCGTCTTGTGTTTTGGCTCCGTGTTTCCCTCGGTGAAATATTGACTTTGGCTTTTGTCCCGTCCAATTCCGAGAATATTCATTTTCTGACTTTCCTGGAACCAAAAACAGCAGAAAATAGGCAACTAGCATTGTGGCATCTTGTTAATAGGTTAGTTCTAGAAAATGTGTAAAATACTCCAAAGTGTGGAAAGAACATAAGAAAGTAGATATAAAACAAGCATGGAACATCAAAAATTATAGATACCTTAGCAACGTATCAGTCCTCCTTAACTATTTCTTCATAATTTGGATCTTCATTTGTTTGTTCTTCCTGATTACCAAAGAAAAGAGCTGCCATTTCCTCAATGGTTCTCTCTTCCTCTTCTTCTTGTATTTGTGGAGACTTGTCTTTAAATTTGGAAAAATGGAATTTATTTTCCGTTCCCCCAAGCTTAAGAAACACAATCTCCTTCTTGAAATTAACATAGGCACCTATATCACCCAAAAAGATTCTTCCAAATATAATAGGGCAAAGAGTGTCAGCTGGCATATCAACAACTACAAAATTTATAGGAAAGTTTTTGTTGCCAATTGTGACATTTGCATTGTCAACTACTCCCATTGGAATTCTAAGGTTTTTATTGGCTAACATAATTGTTATATCAGTATTTTCAATTTTAGCCGGTTCTATTTCTTCTTTTACTTCTAGGTAGAAATCATAAGATATAACATTAACTTCGGTGCTAAGATCACATAAACTGTAATGAGAGGTTTCTTTAAATATGCAGGGAAGAATAGGCTTACCCACATCTTTTACCTTTGTTTCACCTTCAACCAATATGGAAATCTCTACATCAAGTTCAACTATGTTACAGTGTGAGTACATAGCCATAATTTGTTCCTTGGTTACCTCTTCATCTTTGTTTTCTTTCAGGTGTTCCGTGACTCCCGGCATGCTTTCCTCCTCCTTCTTTTCTTGTACTGCTTTGACATGTTCATATTCAGAAATATGCTTTTGTGTAGTGTTAGGGAAATGCACTTCATATAATGGTTCTACGGAGGCAAGTATTACTTTATCTTCTCTTTTCTTTTTTGGTTCAGGTGGTGGATCATACTTGACTAGACCCTCCTTTGGAGCTTTAATATGTTCTATAAAAGATTTAACAACTTGCAACACAAGATCTGAATCCAGATAAAGTTCTTTAGACAATTCTTTAACATGGCCTTTTTTATTATAGTCATGAATACAATCATGTTCTATTTCCATGCCTCCTTCACTTCCTAGACCAAAATTCCATGAAACTCTATGATCACAAATTATATTAAGTAAATCCCAAGCTTTAGGTATAGGAAGATTCATAAAGGCTCCTTTAGCAAAAGAGTCTAGTTCAATTTTATTAGGTTCAACTAAACCGACATAAAAGATATGTAGTAAATACCATTCAGGCAAATCATGATGAGGACATAGTCTTAGTAAATCTTTAAATCTAATATAAGATCTTACTAGTCCTTCATTAGAATTATTCTTCCAAGTCATTATAAGACGCCTGATTCCAAAAGATTTTGATAATAGATAATATTTTGATAGAAATTCACAAGCTAAATTATCCCAAGTAGTAGTGGCTTCAGGGGGTAGAGATCTATACCATGAGAGAGCTGTACTTGTCAAAGTTTGACTAAAAAGTTTAACCCTTACCTCATCGACGGTATATCCCATCAATAGAAAAGTACCACATATATCTTTAAAACATGCAATATGCTCATATGGATCATGATCTTCTTCATCTCCAGTAAATTGCTTCTTATGTAGAATACTAAGTAGTAGAGGATTTATTTCAATCCCCCTTGTCTTCTCATTGGAGTAGTCTCTTTTATAAATATCATACGGCTTCCCAAAGTGGTTGAGTGGGTTAGCACTAGTCATATGCTCAGACTCCATCATGTTGGTGGAAACCTGTAACTCAAAACAAAATTTAGCAACAAAAAAATAAATAAGCAAAAACTAAAAGACCTACAACGCTTAGCTCCCCGGCAACAGCGCCAGAAAATAGCTTGATGACTGCAAGTGCACAGATCGTTTGTAGCTAGTTTCAAAATAAAGATATCGATCCCACTGGAAGTAGGAGTCCGAAGTCTAATAATTCTTGAAATAAGTATTGCGATAGAAATGCTAGATAAAGTTCTAAGTAGGAAGATAAAATGAAAGTATTGTGTAAAAAGGTGTTTTTGGGTTTTGGGTATAAGAGCAATAATAAAGTAAAGCAAAATAACTTAATACAGAAAGTAAGTATCGCGTATGTAAGAGCGATTGGAACTGCAGTAGGGAAAAAGTGTTCTCAGGGAGTAGCAGATACACCACTGGTATTTGTGAAGATCTAAGATAAATATTATCATCATGAACATTCTGAACTATGTATGTGTGGGAGGAACTCCGTATGTGGACGAATAGGCAACAACCGCTGCTCACATCATCCTTATAACCACAGCAGTCAGCAATCGACATCAATCGAATTATTGGCTATTAAGGGACGTAATCCCGTAGGACGTATCCCATGGCATGGATAGTGTTCTGTGAGTTTCCTCAATTTCCCAAGTTGATACGTAAGGAGTGCTAATTGCTTTATAGTCAGTGTAAGTGCTAGCACTCCTCCGTCTACCAACAAGTAGTTCCCCCCATTAAGTCCCCGCAAGAGGCAAATGTTGAGAGGTCAACTTCTCTCAACATCAAGATGTAGAGAATCTAACACATGGTCACAATGATGAATATCATAATATACTTTATCTTATTTCAATCTCATACTAGGGTTTCTCCATCTCCCCAAGAACTAATGATCTACTCAGACATGGAGGCAATCAACATCATGGCAATGGTAATGGAAACAATCATAGATGAATAGTACTTGTATAAATCCATAATGAGTATAGGAATTACAACAAGGTCTAGACAAGATGTAGATGGGATGGATGGAGATGGTGGTGATGCAGCGGTGGATGATGAAGATCGATGCCTTAGCCTCCCGGATCTACGCAGGGCGAAGAAGGATCCCTTGTGGATGAGTTCCCCCTCCAGATGCCTTCCGGAGGTGAGGTTTCTGCGATTTATGGGTGTTATGTATGTCGTCTCCTCGAACCAATTGCATGTGGTGAAACTATTTGATGAGGCGGAGGCGGCGCCAACTATACGTCTGGAGCTATACGGGCGGAGCAAATGCTCCCTCCGCATAGTTGGTCGTTGCGCTCTCTGTCTCCTTTGTTCGCTTCTGGTTTTCTTCTGGTATTATTAATATTTCCCAAATAAGCGATTTACGTTGTTTTTGACTCATTTTCTCCATAGTACAACTGCTTCAATAATTGTATCCATTGGATCCATCATCTGTCTTGATCCTAGTGAAAATAGACATAAAATGTGCGCGCAAGCACCGTAAAATACCAAGATCCTACATCTACAATGAAAAATAATAATATAAACATGATGCAAATATGCACTCATTAGTGGCGTATGGAGAGGAGTTCCCTGTCGAGGTCGAGAAGGCTGTTGCCATAGAGTCGGAGACCATCCGTCACATGATCGACGATGACTGCGCCAAAAAGGGGTTCCCCTTGCTACATATTCCACCGGATGTGAGATCAGAGCCCAGGCCTCCTCAACTCCATGTCTATATGAGGTGGTCTATTGATGATCTCCATCCGCACTAATGGATTGGGCAGCGGCACTGCTACCCATCGAGACGGTGATGGCTATCGTGTTCGGGCACATCTACTATGTTGGGCTCATGTTGCGCTTCAGCACTCGGCCACCGAGACCTTGTTTGGTACTTGCCTATTCAGCAATTCTTTAACTCGCAAGAACTAGATGTGCTATATGGGTGGTTTTCAGAGCAACTTCTAGTTCTCTAGTTCTACCTTGTTTCAAAACACCAAAATATTATGTGGGGGTTAGCTTGTACCTATAGCTAGATGTTCACCACATTCACTAAACAAAGATGCATGTAATTAACTTGCTAAACAAAGCTGCATTAGTTATTTAGTCTGGTTATTTGATAAAAAATCTTGAATCGGAATGTGTGCTACTTTTATCTTTATATCCTGGCCTTAATGCACTCTACTCAACCTCAAAATAGACAGTTCTTTGTAGCATCACCCCCACACCGGATCGATATCATCAACTTCGACGCGGTGGACATCGGTCTGCCCTACAACGTCATCCTGGGGTAGCCAACGCTAGCCAAGTACATGGAGGTCACCCATGACGCCTACAATGTGGTCAAGATTCTGGGAGACAACAGCGAGGTCATCACGATCCCCTACAATGAGAAACAAGCTCTGTTCTCCCTTGAGCACACCTACAAGCTTGCAGCCACTAGATTCCTAGAAGACATTGATGTCCTTGACTACACCGGGGGCACCGCAAGGAAGAAGCAGATGGTGACCCAGGAAAATGCCCTGGCGAAAAGAGCAGCTGCTGCATCATACCTAGTCGATAAGGATCAGGTCAACCCCGATGTCCGTGACCATGGAGGAAGGACGGTGCCATCCTAGTCAGCCCTCGCCCTCGCATAGGGGGCTCACGAGGATGCTGGGGGCTGGAGGCTCCTAACTTCCCCTAGACTGCACCCAGCACACGGGAAATATCAATAGCCTCCGCGACAACGACTGAGAGGCATGAGTCGGGGGCTACGTCAGGCGCCTGGGAGATGGGCAAGCCTCCTCGAGCCACTTAGCAGACTACCCTGATCTTTTGAAGCTGACTCCTAACTCCCATCCTTTTCAGCCTTATCTCTTGTAAGACCACGTGCAGATCACGGCGACATTGTAATAATCTTGGACCTCCCTGGTTGTTTTTGGATCTTTCTCCTTGTGCAAACCTTGATTTTCCCCTTGCTTTCATTGGGGAACATTTTGGTCGTGCATTACAAAGGTTCTCCTGCATATGTCACACGAGCGGGGGGCTAGGAATGGTGCTCATCGCCGGGTCACTCCCCGTCAACGCTAAGGCCTAAAGTGTCGAGCTCTGAACTTGCAGACTAGCACCCGTCTTAAATCACCTCACCCACTGTTCTTGGAACCAGCGACAAGGCCTAAATTGTCGATCCCTGAACTTGCAAAGTAGCCCATGTGATAAGTCAACTCACCCATGGTTCTTGGTGCTTCAAACCATCACACAACATATACACGGAAACTAAGCGGTGCACACCCTTTCATGCTAAACCTATGGTCCCTCTTCGAGGGTCTAACATGATAATCATTTGATCTCTCACATTGGTGCTCCATTGTTGCATTCCAACATATTCTAGGGAATTATGACCATGGTTTGACATAATGGAGTGTCATTCCATGTGTTATTTGCCAAACTATAATGATCCACATGACCACACACACTCAAGTGGGTGTGGGGATGCAACCACTGTCACACTGGTGCTCCATTTCATTCCAATATGGCATTACAACATCTTCTAGGGCTTCCTGACCATGGTTTGACATAATGGAGTGTCATTGCATGTGTCCTTTTCCAAACCACAATGATCCACATAACCAAACACACTCAAGTGGGTGTAGTGATGCAACCTCTATCACACTGGTGCTCCATTGCAATCCAATGTTGCATTCCAGCAAGTTCTAGGACATTATGACAATGGTTTGACACAATGGAGTGTCATTAATTGCATCTGTTCTTTTCCAAACCACAATGTTCCAGATGACCACACACTCTCAAGTGGGTGCGATGATGCAAACTCTGACACACTGGTGCTCCATTGTTGCATTCCAATATGTTCTAGGGCTTTATGACCATGGTTTGACACAATGGAGTGTCATTGCATGTGTTCGTTTCCAAACCACAATGATCCACATGACCACACACACCCAAGTGGGTTTGGTGATGTAACCTCTATAATATTGGGGCTCCATTGCATTCTAATGTTTCATTCCAACATGTTCTAGGGATTTTTGACCATGGTTTGACACATGGAGTGTCATTGCATGTGTTCTTTTGCAAACCACAATGATACACATGACCACACACACTCAAGTGGGTGTAGTGATGCAACCTCTATCACTTGTCCTCCATTGCATGTGGCAGTTGCATTCCAACATGTTCTAGGGCTTTCTGACCATGGTTTCACACATATTGGAGTGTCATTGCATATATTATTTTCCAAACCACAATGACCCACATGACCACACACAATCAAGTGGGTGTGGTGATGCAACCTCCGTCACACTGGTGCTCCATTGCAATCCAATGTTGCATTCCAGCATGTTCTAGGACATTATGACCATGATTTGACACAATGGAGTGTTATTAATTACATGTGTTCTTTTCCAAACCAAAGTGATCCACATGACCACAAACACTCAAGTGGGTGTGGTGACGCAACCTCTGTCATATTGGTGTTCCATTGTTGCATTCCAACATGTTCTAGGGATTTCTGACCATGGTTTGACAAAATGTAGTGTCATTGCATGTGTTCTTTTCCAAAATAAAATGATCCACATGAGCACACACAATCAAGAGGGTGTGGTGATGCAACCTCTGTCGCACTGGTGCTCCATTGCAATCTAATGTTGCATTACAGCATGTTCTAGGGCTTTGTAACCATGGTTTGACTCATGGAGTGTCATTGCATGAGTTCTTTTCCAAACCACAATAATCCATATGACCACACACACTCAAGTGGGTGTGGTAATGCAACCTCAGTCACACTGGTGCTCCATTGCATGTGCCAGTTGCATTCCAACATTTTCTAGGGTTTCTAACCATGGTTTGACACATGGAGTGTCATTGCATGTGCTCTTTTCCAAAACATAATGATCCACATGACCAGACACACTCAACTGGCTGTGGTGATGCAACCCATGTCACACTGGTGCTCCATTGTTGCATTCTAAGATGTTCTAGGTCGTTCAGACCATGGTATGACAAAATTGAGTGTCATTGGATGTTTTCTTTTCCAAACCACAATGATCCAACTAAGAACACACATACTCAAGTGGGTGTGGTGATGCAACCTATGTCACGCTGGTGCTCTATTGCAATCCAATGTTGCATTCCAGCATGTTCTAGGACATTATGAGCATGGTTTGACACAATGGAGTGTCATTAATTACCTGTGTTCTTTTCGAAACCATAGTGATCCACATGACCACAAACACTCAAGTGGGTGTGGTGATGCAACCTCTGTCTTATTAGTGCTCCATTGTTGCATTTCCACATGTTCTAGGGCTTTTTGCCCATGGTTTGACACAATGGAGTGTCATTGCATGTGTTCTTTTCCAAAACATAATGATTCACATGACCACACACGCTCAACTGGGTGTGGTGATGCAACCTATGTCACACTGGTGCTCCATTGTCGCATTCCAACATGTTCTACGGCTTTAGGACCATGGTTTGACACAATTGAGTGTCATTTCATGTGTTCTTTTCCAAACCACAATGATCCAAATGAGAACACACACACTCAAGTGGGTGTGGTGATGCAACCTATGTCAAGCTTGTGTTCAATTTTATTTCAATGTTGCATTCCAACATGTTCTAGGGCTTTCTGACCATAGTTTGATACAAGGAGTGTCATTGCATGTATTATTTTCTAAACAAAAATGATCCACATGACCACACGCACTCAAGTGGGTGTGGTGATGCAACCTCTATCATACTAGTGCTCCATTGCAATCCAATATTGCAATCCAGCAAGTTCTAGGACATTATGACCATGGTTTGACACAATGGAGTGTCATTAATTGTATGTGTTCGTTTCCAAACTACAATGATTTAAATGACCATACACACTCAAGTGGGTGTGGTGATGCAACTTCTGACACACTGGTGCTCAATTGCAATCCAATGTTGGATTCCAGCATGTTGTAGGGCTTTCTAACCATGGTTTGACACATGGAGTGTCATTCTACATGTTCTTTCCAAAACCACAATGATCCACATGACCACACACACTCAAGTGGTTGTGGTGATGCAACCTATGTCATACTAGTGCTTCATTGTTGCATTCCAACATGTTCTAGGGCTTTATGACCATGGTTTGAGACATGGAGTCTCATTGCATGTGTTCTTTTCCAAACCACAATGATCCACATGACCACACACACTCAAGTTGGTGTGGTGATGCAACCTCTTTCACACTGGTGCTCCATTTCATTCCAATGTTGCATTCCATCATGTTCTATGGCTTTCTGACTATAGTTTGACACATGGAGTGTCATTTCATGTGTTCTTTTCCAAACCACTATGATCCACATGACTAGACACACTCAACTGGGTGTATTGATGCAACCTCTGTCACACTAGTTCTCCATTGTTGCATTCCAACATGTTCTAGGTATTTCTAACCATGGTTTGACACATATTGGAGTGTCATTACATGTGTTCTTTTCCAAACCAAAATGATCCGCATGACCACACACACTCAAGTGGGTTTGGTGATGCAACCTCTATCACACTGGTGCTCTATGGCAATCCAATGTTGCATTCCAGCATGTTCTATGACATTATGACCATGGTTTGACACAATGGAGTGTCATTAATTACATGTGTTCTTTTTGAAACCATAGTGATTGTAGCATCCCAAATCTTTAATCAAGGTTATCAAAGTTCAAATCACCTAATTTAGGGTTAACAAAAACTTTTATTAAAGAAAAGGCATATGAATGCATGTGTGTTTGCATTCGTATAGAATTGTGTATAAATGCCATGTTTGATTGTTCTAAATGATAGGAAATGGTTTAAAGGTGAATGCTACATCATCTAGACCATTTACAAACAAAATCCAAAGAAAAAGAAATCAAATAAGATTAAATAAGGCAAATGGTCATTTTGACCATTTTAATCCACTAGGCCACTTTAACAGAAACAATTCTAGATCTTTGCACCTCTTGCTAGTACAAGTAAAGATGTACCAAGGCCCACTTTACAAACTTACAAAAACACTTAGCCACTAAATTTAAATGACATTTGAAAATGGAATACAATGCATATAAGAAGATCCCACTTTCTCAAAAACCCACCAAACCAACTCCACTTGACAATCCCAAGAAAGCATAGATCACCAAGCATAAGTTCAAATCACACATCAAAAATCTTTTCAAAATTCGAATATAAATTTCTTTTGGCCATTTCACCAAACACTTGGTGATCTCAGAATTAACTGCCTAACTATTACTGTTCTTTATCAATGCTTTGTCCACCAATTTGCCCCATTACACTCCTTGTCCCCTCTTATCCCAACCAGCACCCTAGCACCTCACCCCTAGTGTTGTATGCGCTAGTGCCAAGTCACCCGAGCACCTCCTTGCCAGCCGACCATGGTTCACTCGCAGCGGACCGAACCCAGCTCGCTCACGATGCCTAGGAGGTAGGCGAGATCACACCGCCCCTCTCTGTCCCTTCCCCAAGTGCTGCCAGGCCCTGGACCACCGTAGAACGACCGCGCCCAGTGTGTCTGCGCCATGCCGAGCACGCGCCAGAGCGCCGCGCGCGACCAACCAGCACAGACTGTGCCTCGACTGACGGTCGCGCGCACTGCCTTGCCACGACCCCAGGAAGCACCCAGACATGCCCATGCGCCGCCGTTTGACCTACAGCCACCATGCGCCGCGTCGAACGCCGCTTCTGCCATGCAGAGCATCGGACACTCCTGACCAAATGCCACTGCCCCTAGCTGCACCTTTAGGCCGTAGAGACCGCCAGGGAGCACTACGCCGACCGCCGCTTGCAGCCATCCCAATAGCACCCCGTAGACATGTTGCCACCGCCGCCTGACCATGCCGCTCAGTCCCTTCGTCGAGCCTATAAAAGGAGGCCTCCCCAGCCTCATTTATCACACCATCTCACTCCCCTCTCATCACTGACCACCCCACACTTCTCCCCAGAGCCAATTGAGCTGTAGTTCGCCGAAATTTTGCCGGAGCTTGCCGCAGCAGAGGAGAAGAGGCGATGTTGATTGCGACTGCCCTAGGAGCCACCGCGACCACGCCTAGCACCGCCATTGTCTACCAGCTCGATCGCCCCCATCACCACGTCTAGATTTCCCGCGCTAGCCCATAGATTCAAATAAATGTTTTTCCATTTAGGTTTAAACTAGATTCTGTCCACTTATTTAAAAATCATTTCAGTGAGTTTCACTTAACCAAATGGCATGATTCAAATTTTGTTAGAAAGATAATTAAAATATCTATCCAAGCCCGTTGGATTTAAACCAATTGGAGTTAGATCTAATCTATAGCAAAAATAACAAAACAGAGACTTTGCAACTTCAAACATTTTTAAAAAATCGACCATAATAGCTTTTGAGTTGATTCCAACTCTCCAAAATCACAATTGATAATATCTATATGAATATTTAATAATATTTAGGTTTTCATGCAGTTACTTTGGACTAATACCAAAATAATGCTATTAGGGCATTTCTAGTCACTTTAAATCTATTAAATAAGAATCTAAAACTTATTGAAATATGATCAACCATTTAAATCACATTCCCATGTATTAGAATATGTGGTGATGAATTGTGTCCACATGATCCCATATTTTAATTGGAGAATATTAAATCTTAATTAATTTCAATGAGTAGGAATTACTTTTCTCAAATAGAATAAATGAAACTAGTTCTTTAAATCTTGTGATGAGTGTGATGATGCTAGATCATCAAGTGTGTGCCTTAGTGTGCTAAATAGACTAATTAAGTATTGTTTGGTGATTGTGTATCCCGTATTTTATTTATAGATGATAGTACCGACCAAGTCTACGAGGAGGAGTTCTACCCCGAAGAAGACAAAGAGAACTTCAATCACTTCACCAATCAAGGCAAGCCATCATTACTAAGCAAGTTATTGTTAGGAAGATAGAACTAAGCAAGTTAACACTTGCCCCCTTAGCTTAAGCAAATTCCCTAGGCATGCTTTGGTTATACATTTTGATTTATACCCATCCCAAGTTTTACTTGCAAGCTTTACTTTTGCTTTACCAAAGTTTCTTTACATTTAGTAATGCTTTGTGAGATTTTGGAAAGTAGTATAGATAGCATAAATAGTATAAAACTTGGCCTATGCTAGATGTCCTTCTATGGCATGAGATTGATATTAGCATCCCACCTTAGTGAAAACTCTGAACTTAGTAGTTAGTGCTAAGCTTAAAACTTGATCACTTTAGATGGGACTACTTGGTGAAAATGATTATGAAAATCTTGGAATGATGATTCATTCTATTGACATTTTTGACATGTGTTGAGAAACACAAATGGTTTATGATGATGAAAATGTTGAGGCATGATTCTTAGCCCTTTATAAAAACTAATGGTAGGGTTCGGATGCGATACAATTCCAATTTTACCGTGCAACCACAATACCTGAATTGGGTAAGGCTTAGCTAGAAGTTTATATGCATTAGTATGGGTTCCCTCGCGGAAGAGGTTTGAGCTGAGGCTACCTCTTGATGTTGTCCACCTATGCAGTGCCCAGGATGGCAGATGGCCATGGCTGGGACGCCAAGCTCATAGGAGAGCTGCTTATACTAGAGTGTGTAAAGGAAAGGTTATGATTGATTATCCGCATAGTAAGTATGATGATTCAGGGTTATCGCTGACGGATGTATCGAATTTTGTGGTGAAAGTGTACCACCTCTGCAGAGTGTCAAACTATTCCAATAGCCGCGTCCGTGGTCATGGATAGTTGGAGTGGCCATACTATTCCATCGCCAGATGTTTTCAAAATGACTTATGAAATGAATTGTGACTTGACTTGACCACAACAGGGTTGTGACTATGAAAACTAAGATCCCAATTAGGTGATTTAGAACTCTATTTTACCTTTCTTTGTTTCCGAACTCAGCTTAGGCTTCAAATTTATCTTTGCAAATAAACTTAGAGCTTGGTATTCCTACTAGAACTACCTTACTTGTTAGTGATAGTTTGCGAGTACTTAAAGAGTACTCATGGCTTTGTCCCTGGCTATTCTCCTGGCCAGACTATGAGGAGGACTATCAAGAAGATGGACAGCAGGACGGCTACGACAACTAGGATCATCTCCCATCGTCAGTATTGCCTGTGACACTGAAGATGGAGCCCACCGCTACGCTTATTATTATTCTGCTAGTTGTTTGTATTAAGACTGGATCATGAGATCCTTTATTTGTGTAAGACCTTATTACGGTTTGTAATGGATGATGTACTGTGATATCCAATCTGTTATGTCTCACAAAAATGGTAATCCTAGGATTGCGAGGTATGTCATATTAGGCATCTAGGATTAAAAATTTGGGTGTTGACAAGTTGGTATCAAAGCCATCCTGACCATAGGAGACCCTAGTTAGAATGGACGTCCGAACTAAAACTTAGATTCAAAACAAAAGAAGTGAGTATTTATGAAAACCAATTTCCACTCTTATCCTCATGATTCTTTCAAAAAAAATCATGTTCCTCAAAAATTCTTACATTACTACATAAAATTTTACACACTTGATCACCTCACTAACTTACTCATCCTAAATTCTTATAGATGGAAGTTCAGTACTGCAAGTTCTACCAGTTGGGCAACGGGGGCCAACTGATCTTCGAGAGGGATCTTGATGCACTGTTTGAGTACCTTGAGCACCCGCATCTGGAATTCTTCAGAGCTCAACTCAAGGATTTTCTAGGAGGAGATCTACAATGGCTGATAGTTACAGATCTTCGTGGCAAAATGGAAGCACCCCTTTCCAAGAAGATTCAATTCACCATGAGAGAGAACAACTGGCTAGATGGATTAACCAGGGCTATGCATGAAGCTCTTGCCCGTCTGTGTGGGAAAAATGTTAACTTAATCCAGGGAACTTGCTTTACTCACTATGCAAGGCGTGATTCTATGGGAATGCCATTGGAGATGCCAAGTCACCCAGAGTTGAAGCGCCAAGTGGACAATCTTGACTTCCTGCTGTATGACAGACAGAAGGAATTGGACAATGCTCGAGTCTACGCCAACCACAAACTTTCCATTGCTGCCCAGAAGGACTAGACTTTCGCCCTTCTCATCAAGGATCGTCAATTACTTCGTCGTCAACGCGAGAAGAAGGATCGCACCATCACTCGTCTTCGCAAGAAGATGGCCGACCTCGAGAAGACCATCCAGGAACAAGAAGCTCAGCTTGCAGCAAAAGAAGAAGAAGAAGAAGAAGGTGAAGACATCCGGGGAGATATTCACTCATACCTCAGTAATGACAATGACTATCTGGAGGATGATGCCATGGACTTCTACACCGATGATGACGACTCCGACTTCAATGATGATGAGTAGATGCACTTGATCACTATTGTAGGAAGGAGTTGTATCGGCCCCACTGTATCTTAGCTTCACTGAATGGTTCTTAAAACCATTTATTTTCCTTTCATGTTGTGGTGTGTGTGTTTGTATGGTGTGCTTTGATTGAATGGATGAATGAGAAGGAGTTAGTTGCAAAACCTGAGTTCAAACTCAAAGTTTTAGCTTTGAAAACAAAACCACGAACCTTAGAACTTTCCCTCTTACCTCTTTATCTATCTCAATCTTCAAATGACTCGTGGAAACCAAGGAGGAAGCAACTCATGGCAGGACCCGATGCTACAGATTCTATAGATGCTAGTTTCCGACCGTGAAGCTAGTAGAGGAGAGTGCCAAGCCAACCTAGCCACCCTGCAACAGATCTCTCAGATGGCCCACAATAATCAAGGCCATGGAAATCAGGATCATCATGGATCCAAACTCAAGAACTTTCAAAATACCAATCCCCCTATCTTTAGCAAGTCTGAAGACCCGTTGGATGTGGATGATTGGTTGTAAACCATGGAGAATGACCTAGAAGTCGCAGGAGTTGACACCAATGAGAAGGTATTGTTTGCCACCCATTATCTGGCAGGAGATGCAAGAGCCTGGTGGAATAGAACCTGTACTATGAAGCACGGTCAAGTGATGACGTGGGAAGCTTTCAAGACCAAGTTTAGCCGCACCCATGTTCCGCAAGGTTTAGTCACCCAGATGAGAGATGAGTTCAGAGAACTGAAGCAAGGCAGGATGACAGTAGTTGAGTACCGTGATAGATTTTTGTCCTTAGCAAGATATTCCCCGATGAGATCAACACTGAAGCCAAGAAGAAGGAAAGATTCCTGAATGGGCTGCTGGATGAGATGCAGACGGTGTTAGTCAACATCCATTTTGATGATCTCGAAGAGCTAGTCGACTCTGCCATCCAGATGGAAGGGAAGATCAACGAAGCAAATGACTACCGCAAGCACAGAATGATGCATCAGACTGGGTCCCACAATACCCAGAAGTATCGCCCCAACCCATCTGCAGGATATACTCCAAGGAACAATAGACCCCCAATATCTCGTCCAAGCTACCCCAACCGTAGCGGAGGAAACATGAAGTCCTGAGGAAACCACAACAACAACCCCGGCAACTCCAACAAGTTCAACCGTGCACCCCCCAAGTCCAACAACAACTATAACAACAATACTGCCCCAAGGACTGGAAGCAATGCCGTGCCTATTGCAGCCAAAGACAAGTATCAGATTACTTGTTTTGAGTGTGGAGTGAAGGGTCACTACTCCAACAAGTGTCCCAAGAAGCTTGCAGCCACCACCAATGTGAATGCCCCAGCTCAGCAGCAATGCCGTGTTTAGCCTAGAAGAAGATTTGCCCCAGGGAATTCGCTCAACCGCAACGGCCGTCTGTTCCACATGAATGCTGAAGAAGCCCAAGAAGCGCCAGATGTCTTGCTGGGTATGTTTTCTGTTTACTCAGTATTAGCAAGAGTGTTGTTTGATTCTGGAGCATCGCACTCGTTTGTTACCGAAGAATTTGCATGCACTAGTAAGATTCACCCAACCAATTTGAAGCATGTTATGATAGTTCAAATACCTGGTTCAACCACCAAAGCTAGAAAAATTTGCAAGGCTGTACCTATCAGAATCCATGGGATAGATTTTTATGCAAATCTAATAGTATTTGGAACCAAAGGTTTGGAAGTAGTACTAGGGATGGATTGGATATCGAAACATAAAGGATTGATTGACTGTGCCAAGAAAGCCATCACCATGACCAGCAGCTCTGGAGTATCAGTAGAGCATGTATCTGAAACCTTGCCCCGTCAATTCAAATGCAACAAGAGTCTTGCCCTACCCACCATTGACCAAGTCAGAGTAGTCTGTGAATACCCCGACGTATTCCTAGATGAATTGCCCGGTATGCCCCCAGATCGGGATATTGAGTTCATTATTGAACTAATTCGTGGAACTGGGCCCATAACTCAGATACCTTATAGCATGAACCCATTAGAATTAGTGGAGTTGAAGAAGCAACTTGATGCTATGATGAGAAAGGCTTGATTCAACCAAGCGCATCGCCATGGAGATCGCCTGTTTTGTTTGTCGACAAGGAAGATGGAGGCAACCGTTTGTGCACAGATTACCGGAATTGAATGATGTCACCATCAAGAACAAGTACGCACTACCCAAGATAGAGGATCTGTTTGATCAGTTGACTGGTGCCAGAGTGTTCTCTAAGATTGATCTTTTGACTGGTTATCATCAACTTAAGATTCGTGCAACGGATATTCCAAAGACCGCCTTTACCACCAGATATGGATTGTATGAGTATACAGTCATGTCTTTTGGATTAACCAATGCCCCCGCTTATTTCATGAATCTCATGAATAAGATCTTTATGATCTTTCTAGATAAGTTCGTCATTGTGTTTATCAACAATATTCTTATCTATTCCAAGTCAGAAGAAGACCATGATCAACATTTGAGAATCATCCTTTAAACCCTTAGAGAGCATCAGTTGTATGCCAAGTTTAGCAAATGTATGTTTTGGCTGAAAGAAGTAGGATTCCTCGGACATATTGTGTCGGCAGGGGGAGTCGCTGTTGATCCTGCCAAGATCAAAGATGTGGAAGAATGGAAAGCCCCAACCACTCAAACCCAAGTCCGTGAATTTCTTGGATTAGCGGGATATTACCGCAAGTTCATAGAAGGATTTTCAAGCATCGCAAGACCAATGACCCAATTGTTGAAGAAAGACAAGAAGTTTGAATGGACCGACAAATGTGAAGCAAGTTTTCAAGAGCTCAAGAAGAGATTGATTTCTGCCCCAATATTGATTATTGCAGATATCAAGAAGCCTTTTGATGTGTATTGTGATGCATCCAAGATTGGTCTCGGATGTGTGTTAATGCAAGAAGGAAAAGTGATATCATATTTTTCAAGACAACTGAAGCAGCATGAGAAAAACTACCCTACCCATGATCTTGAACTAGCAGATGTAGTTTTAGCTTTGAAGACATGGCGTCATTACCTTATCGGTAATCGCTGTGAGATTTATTCAGATCACAAGAGCTTGAAGTATATTTTCACTCATAAGGAGCTGAATATGAGGCAAAGGAGATGGATATAGTTAATCAAGGATTATGACCATGACATTCACTATCACCCTGGCAAATCCAATGTGGTAGCGGATGCTCTTAGCAGATTGCCATGCAGGTTAAACACCATGATCAAAGAGAACCAGCCAAGTTTGCATGAAGAGTTGGAGCAGTTTAGAACAGAGCTAGTTAGCAAAGGATTTTTAGCTAGCATTGAACTTCAACCCACTTTGATTAGCCAAATCAAGGAGGCCTAGAAGGGAAATGCAAGTATCGACAGAATCAAACGTCGTATTGGTATAGGAAAGGTACCTGCATTCATCGAAGATGAAGAAGGAGTTATGTGGTACAAAGGACCTATCTGTGTGCCAGCAGATTTGGAGCTGAAGCAAGTTATCATGCAAGAAGCTCATGATACTCTTTATCCTATCCACCCCGGAGGAACGATGATGTATCAATATTTGAAGGAGCAATTTTGGTGGCACAAGATGAAGAGAGAAATCAGAAGCGACATAGCCAAGTGTGATATCTGTTAGAGAGTCAAAGCGGAACATCAGAGACCCGCATGACTGTTGCAACCATTGTAGATTCCGGAATGGAAATGGGATTCCGTCGGAATGGACTTTATCACCGGTTTGCCTACTTCCAGTAGGGGAAATGACTCTCTGGGTCATAGTTGATAGACTATCCAAGGTAGCCCATTTCATACCTGTCAAAACAACCTACCAGAGTTCGAAGCTAGCAGAGTTGTACATTGCTAGAATTGTCAGTTTGCATGGAACCCCCAAGATCATAGTGTCGGATCGAGGAACCCAATTTACCTCTAGATTTTGGCAGAAAGTCCAAGAAGGATTACGAACCAAGTTGAACTTCAGCACAGCTTATCACCCATAGACCGATGGACAGACTGAAAGAGTCAACCAGATCTTAGAAGATATGTTGGGAGCTTGTGTGTTAGAGTATGGATCAAAATGGGAAGACTGTCTGCCTTTCGCAGAATTCTCATACAAAACAGTTATCAAGCCAGTTTGCAAATGGCCCCTTTTGAGTTCTTATATGGAAGAAAGTGTCGTACCCCTTTGAATTGGTCGCAAGTAGGAGAGAGTCAGATTTTCGGAGCCGACATCCTATGAGAATCCGAAGAGAAGGTTCACAAAGTCCGTGAGCACATCAAGACCACCCAATCCAGAAAGAAGAGTTATGCTGACAAGAGACATAGAGACCTGACTTTCAATGTCAGAAATTTTGTGTATCTCAAAGTGTCCCCATCGAAGGGAACACAACATTTTAGTCTAAAAGGAAAGTTATCCCCCAGATATATTGGACCCTTCAAGATTATGAATCATTGAGGAGAAGTATCGTATCAAACTGGAACTGCCAAAGGAGATATCAGCCATCCATAATGTGTTCCACATCTCGTTACTTCGCAAATGCCTAGAAGTGCCGGAGAAGACCAAAGTTTTCAAGAACATCGATCACCGAGCCATTGATATCAACAAGGATCTGACGTATCGTGAAGTACCCATACGTATCTTGGAAGAAGCCTTCAGAACCACCAGCACCCGGAGTATCAAATTTCTCAAGATCCAATGGAGCAATCATACTGAAGAAGAAGCTACTTGGGAGCAAGAACATAAAATTAGGACTGAGTTTCCAGATCTCTTTAGTTCCTAGTTTTTCTTAAATCTCAGGATGAGATTTTGTTTAACGGGGGAAGGTTTGTAGCATCCCAAATATTTAATCAAGGTTACCAAAGTTCAACTCACCCAATTTAGGGTTAACAAAAACATTTATTAAAGAAAAGGCATATGAATGCATGTGTGTTTGCATTAGTATAGAATTGTATATAAATGCCATGTTTGATTGTTCTAAATGATAGGAAATGGTTTAAAGGTGAATGCTACATCATCTAGACCAGTTACAAAAAAAATCCAAAGAAAAAGAAATCAAATAAGATTAAATAAGGCAAATGGTCATTTTGACCATTTTAATCCACTAGGCCACTTTAGGTATTCCTAGAAGTCATTTCCTAACAGAAACAATTCTAGATCTTTGCACCCCTTCCTAGTACAAGTAAAGATGTACCAAGGCCCACTTTACAAACTTACAAAAACACTTAGCTACTAAATTTAAATGACATTTGAAAATGGAATCCAATGCATATGAGAAGATCCCACTTTCTCAAAAACCCACCAAACCAACTCCACTTGACAATCCCAAGCAAGCATAGATCACCAAGCATAAGTTCAGATCACACACCAAAAATCTTTTCAAAATTCGAATATAAATTTCTTTCGTCCATTTCATCAAACACTTGGTGATCACATAATTAACTGCCTAACTATTACTATTCTTGGTCAATGCTTTGTCCACAAATTTGCCCCATTACACTCCCCTTGTCCCCTCTTATCCCAACCAGCACCCTAGCACTTCACCTCTAGTGCTGTATGCGCTAGTGCCAAGCCACCTGAGTGCCTCCTTGTCAGTCGACCATGGTTCACTCATAGCAGACTGAACCCAGCTCGCTCACGACGCCTAGGAGGGAGGCGAGATCACACCGCCCCTCTCTGTCCCTTCGCTTCATGCCGAGCACGACCACCAGAGCCGCCGCCTTCCCAGGCAACCAGCACGACCAACCAGCCGAGACCACGCGCACGCATCGCCTCGCCACGACCCGAGCAAGCGCCCAGACGTGCCCGTGTGCCGTCGTTTGACCTGCAGCCACCGTGCTCCACGTCGAACGCTGTTTCTGCCGCGCAGAGCATCAGACGCTCCCGACCAAATGCCACCGCCCCTAGCCGTGCCTTTAAGCCATAGAGGACTGCCAGGGAACACTACATCGACCACCGCTCGCAGCCATGCCAATAGCACCCCGTAGCCATGTCGCCACCGTCGCCTAACCATGCCGATCGGTCCCTTCGTCGAGCCTATAAAAGGAGGCCTCCCCTAGCCTCATTTCTCACACCATCTCACTCCCCTCTCGCCACTGACCACCCCCACACTTCTCCCCAGAGCCAATTGAGCTGTAGTTCGCCGAAATTTCGCCGGAGCTTGCCGCAGTAGAGGAGAAGAGGCGCTGTTGATTGCGACTGCCGTAGGAGCCACCACGACCACGCCTAGAACCGCCATCGTCTACCAGCTCAATCGCCCTCATCGCCACGTCTAGCTGGAACCCTGGTAAGCCCCCATCGTGCCGCGTTAGGGTTTTCTCACGCCGGAGCTGTTCACCAGAAACGATGAACCACGGCCGTAGATCTCGTTCTAATCGTAAGGCCAGGATTGATAGATACGGATTCGGGTTTTAACAGCCGATGACATGTAGGACCCTCCTATCAGTCTCCCTCTGCGCCGCAGAGCGCCACTGGGCTGGCCCGTTAGTTTCCCGCGATAGCCCACAGATTCAAATAAATGTTTTTCCATTTAGGTTTAAACTACATTCTTTCCACTTATTTAAAAATCATTTTGGAGAGTTTCACTTAACCAAATGGCATGATTCAAATTTTGTTAGAAAGATAATTAAAATATCTATCCAAGCTCGTTGGATTTAACTCAATTGGAGTTAGATATAATCTATGGCAAAAATAACAAAACAGAGAGTTTTGCAACTTCAAACATTTTTCAAAAATCAACCATAATAGCTTTTGAGTTGATTCCAACTCTCAAAAATCACAATATATAATATCTATCTGAATATGTAATAATATTTAGGTTTGTATGCAGTGACTTTGGACTAATACCAAAATAATGCTATTAGGGCATTTCTAATCACTTTAAATCTATTAAATAAGAATCTTAAACTTATTGAAATATGATCAACCTTTTAAATCACATTCCCATGTATTAGAATATGTGGTGATGACATGTGTCCACATGATCCCATATTTCAATTGGAGAATATTAAATCTTAATTAATATTAATTTCAATTAGTAGAAATTACTTTTCTCAAATAAAATAAATGAAACTAGTTCTTTCAATCTTGTGATGAGTGTGATGATGCTAGATCATCAAGTGTGTGCCTTAGTGTGATAAATAGACTAGTTAAGTATTGTTTGGTGATTGTGTATCCCGTATTTTATTTATAGACGATAGTACCGACCAAGTCTACGAGGACGAGGAGTTCTACCCCGAAGAAGACAAAGAGAACTTCAATCACTTCACCAATCAAGGCAAGCCATCATTACTAAGCAAGCTATTATTAGAAAGCTAGAACTAAGCAAGTTAACACTTGCCCCCTTAGCTTAAGCAAATGCCCTAGGCATGCTTTGGTTATACATTTTGATTTATACCCATCCCAAGTTTTACTTGTAAGCTTTACTTTTGCTTTACCAAAGTTTCTTTACTTTCAGTAATGCTTTGTGAGATTTTGGAAAGTAGTATAGATAGCATAAAGAGTATAAAACTTGGCCTATCCTAGATGTCATTCTATGGCATGAGATTGAGATTAGCATCCCACCTTAGTAAACACTCTTAACTTAGTAGTTAGTGCTAAGCTTAAAACTTGATCACTTTAGATGGGACTACTTGGTGAAACTGATTATGAAAACCTTGGAATGATGAGTCATTCTATTGAGATGTTTTGACATGTGTTGAGAAACACAAATGGTTTATGATGATGAAAATGTTGAGGCATGAGCCTTAGCCCTTTATAAAAACTGATGGTTGGGTTCGGATGCGATACCATTCCAATTTTACCGTACAACCACAATACCTGAATTGGGCAAGTCTTAGCCGGAAGTTTATATGCATTAGTATGGGTTCCCTCGCGGAAGAGGTTTGAGATGAGGCTACCTCTTCATGTTGTCCACCTATGCAGTGCCAAGGATGGCAGATGGCCATGGCTGGGAGGCCAAGCTCATAGGAGAGGTGCTTATACTAGAGTGTGTAAAGGAAAGGTTATTATTGATTATCCCCATACTAAGTACGATGATTCAGGGTTATCCCTGACGGATGTATCAAATTTTGTGGTGAAAGTGTACCACCTCTGCAGAGTGTCAAACTATTCGAATAGTCGTGTCCGCGGTCATGGACAGTTGGAGTGGCCATACTGTTCCGATGTCAGATGTTATCAAAATGACTTATGAAATGAATTGTGACTTGACTTGACCACAATAGGGCTGTGACTATGAAAACTAAGTTCCCACTTAGGTGATTTAAAACTTTATTTTACCTTTCTTTGTTTCTGAAATTAGTTTAGGTTTCAAATTTAGCTTTGCAAATAAACTTAGAGCTTAGTATTCCTACTAGAACTACCTTATTTGTGAGTGATAGTTTGCGAGTACTTAAAGAGTACTCATGGCTTTGTCCCTGGCTATTCCCGTGGCCAGACTATGAGGAGGACTATCAGGAAGATGGACAGCAGGATGGCTACGACAACTAGGATCATCTCCCATCATCAGCATTGCCTCTGACACTAAAGATGGAGCCCACCGCTATGCTTATTATTATTCCGCTACTTGTTTGTATTAAGACTGGATCATGAGATCCTTTATTTGTGTAAGACCTTATTATGGTTTGTAATGGATGATGTACTGTGATATATAATCTATTATGTCTTGCAAAAATGGTAATCCTGGGATTGCAGGTATGGCATAACAGGCATCTGGGATTAAAAATCCGGGTGTTGACAGTGATCCACATGACCACAAACACTCAAGTGGGTGTGGTGGTGCAACCTCTATCTTATTGGTGCTCCATTGTTGCATCTCAACATGTTCTAGGGCTTTTTGACCATGGTTTGACACAATGGAGTGTCATTGCATGTGTTCTTTTCCAAAACATAATGATCCACACGATCACACAAACTCAACTGGGTGTGGTGATGCAACCTATGTCACACTGGTGCTCCATTGTTGCATTCCAACATGTTCTAGGGATTTCGGACCATGGTTTGACACAATTGAGTATCATTGCATGTGTTCTTTTCCAAACCACAATGATAAAATGAGAACACAGACACTCAAGTGGGTGTGGTGATGCAACCTATGTCACGCTTGTGCTCCATTTTATTCCAATGTTGCATTCCAACATGTTCTAGGGCTTTCTGACCATAGTTTGATAAAGGAGTGTCACTGCATGTATTCTTTTTCAAACCAAAATGATCCATATGACCACACACACTCAAATGGGTGTGGTGATGCAACCTCTATCATACAAGTGCTCCATTGCAATCTAATATTGCAATCCAGCATGTTATAGGACATTATGACCATGGTTTGACACAATGGAGTGTCATTAATTGTATGTGTTCTTTTCCAAACCACAATGATTTACGTGACCATACACACTCAAGTGGGTGTGGTGATGCAACTTCTGAGACACTGGTGCTCCATTGCAATCCAATGTTGGATTCCAGCATGTTGTAGGGCTTTCTGACCATGGTTTGACACATGGAGTGTAATTGTATATGTTCTTTCCCAAACCACAATGATCCACATGACCACACACACTAAAGTGGTTGTGGTGATGCAACCTCTGTCATACTAGTGCTCCATTCTTGCATTCCAACATGTTCTAGGGCTTTATGACCATGGTTTGACACATGGAGTATCATTCCATGTGTTCTTTTCCAAACCACAATGATCCACATGACCACACACACTCAAGTTGGTGTGGTGATGCAACCTCTATCACACTGGTGCTCCATTTCATTCAAATGTTGCATTCCAACATGTTCTATAGCTTTTTGACTATAGTTTAACACGTGGAGTGTCATTGCATGTGTTCTTTTCCAAACCACTGTGATCCACATGACCAGACACACTCAAGTGGGTGTATTGATGCAACCTCTGTCACACTAGTTCTCCATTGTTGCATTCCAACATGTTCTAGGCCGTTCGGACCATGGTTTGACACATATTGGAGTGTGATTGCATGTGTTCTTTTCCAATCCAAAATGATCAGACTAGTGCTCTATTGCCATCCAATGTTGCATTCTAGCATGGTATGGGACATTATGACCATGGTTTGACACAATGGAGTGTCCTTAACTACATGTGTTCTTTTCCAAACCACATTGATCCACATGACCACAGACACTCAAGTGGGTGTGGTGATGCAACCTCTGTCTTATTGGTGCTCCATTATTGCATTTTAACATGTTCTAGGGCTTTCTAACCATGGTTTGACACAATGGAGTGTCATTGCATGTGTTATTTTCCAAATGACAATGATACACATGAACACACACACTCAACTGTGTGTCGTGATGCAACATCTATCACACTAGTGCTCCATTTCATTCTAATGTTGCATTCCAACATGTTCTAGGACTTTCTGAGCATAGTTTGACACATGGAGTGTCATTTCATGTGTTCTTTTGCAAACCAAAATGATCCACATGACCACACACACTCAAGTGGGTGTGGTGATTCAACCTCTGTCACATTGGTGCTCCATTGCAATCCAATGTTGCATTCCATTATGTTCTAGAACATTATGACCACGGTTTGACACAATGGAGTGCCATTAATTGCATGTGTTCTCTTCCAAACCACAATGATCCACATGACCACACACACTCAAGTGGGTGTGGTGATGCAACCACACACACTCAAGTGGGTGTGGTGATGCAACATGTTCTAGGGCTTTCTGACCACGGTTTGACACATGGAGTGTCATTGCACGTGTTCTTTTCCAAACCAAAATGAACCACATGAGCACACACAATCAAGTGGGTGTGGTGATGCAACCTCTGTCACACTGGTGCTCCATTGCAATCCAATAATGCATTCCAACATGTTCTAGGGGTTTGTTAACCATGGTTTGACTCATGGAATGTCATTGCATGAGTTCTTTTCCAAACCACAATGATCCACATGACCACACACACTCAAGTGGGTGTGGTAATGCAACGTCGGTTACACTGGTGCTCCATTGCATGTGTTCTTTTCCAAAACATAATGATCCACATGACCACACACACTCAAGTGGGTGTGGTGATGCAACCTATGTCACACTGGTGCTCCATTGTTGCATTCCAACATGTTCTAGGGCTTTCAGACCATGGTTTGACAAAATTGAGTGTCATTGCATATGTTCTTTTCGAAACCACAATGATCGAAATGACCACACACACTCAAGTGGGTGTGGTGATGCAACTTCTGTCACACTAGTGCTCCATTTCATTCCAATGTTGCATTCCAAAATGTTCTAGGACTTTCTGAGCATATTTTGACACATTGAGTGTCATTTCATGTGTTCATTTCCAAACGAAAATAATCCACATGACCACACACACTCAAGTGGGTGTGGTGATGCAACCTCTGTCATATTGGTTCTCCATTGCAATCCAATGTTTCATTCCATTATGTTCTAGGACATTATGACCATGGTTTGACACAATGGAGTGTCATTAATTGCGTGTGTTCATTTCCAAACCACAATCATCCACATGACCACACACACTCAAGTGGGTGTGGTGATGCAATCTCGGTCACACTAGTTTCCCATTGCATATAGTTGTTGCATTCCAGCATGTTCTAGGGCTTTGTGACCACGGTTTGACACATGGAGTGTCATTGCATGTGTTCTTTTCCAAACCAAAATGAACCACTTGAGCACACACAATCAAGTGGGTATGGTGATGCAACCTCTGTCACACCAGTGCTCCATTGCAATCCAATGTTGCATTCCAGCATGTTCTAGGGCTTTGTAACCATGGTTTGACTCATGGAGTGTCATTGCATGAGTTCTTTTCCAAACCACAATGATCCACATGACCACCCACACTCAAGTGGGTGTGGTAATGCAACCTCGATCACACTGGTGCTCCATTGCATGTGGTAGATGCATTCCATCATGTTCTAGGGTTTCTGACCATGGCTTGACACATGGAGTGACATTGCATGTGTTATTTTCCAAAACATAATGATCCACATGACATCGCTCACTCAAGTGGGTGTGATGATGCAGCCTATGCCACACTGGTGCTCCATTGTTACATTCCAACATGTTCTAGGGCTATTGGACCATGGTTTGACACAATTGAGTGTCATTGCATGTGGTCTTTTCCAAACCACAATCATCCAAATGACCACACACACTCAAGTGGGTGTGGTGATGCAACCTATGTCACACTAGTGCTCCATTTCATTTCAATGTTGCATTCCATCATGTTCTAGGGCTTTTTGACCATAGTTCTTAACATGGACTGTCATTTCATGTATTCTTTTCCAAACCAAAATGATCCACATGACCACACACACTCAAGTGGGTCGGTGATGCAACCTCTGTCATACTAGTGCTCCATTGCAATCTAATGTTACAATGCAGCATGTTCTAGGACATTATGACCATGGTTTGACACACTGGAGTGTCATTAATTGTATGTGTTATTTTTGAAATCATAATGATTTACACGACCATACACACTCAAGTGGGTGTGGTGATGCAACCTTTGTCACACTTCTGCTCAATTGCAATCCAATGTTGGATTCGAGCATGTTCTAGGGCTTTGTGACCATGGTTTTACACATGGTGTGTCATTGTATATGTTCTTTCCCAAACCACAATGATCCACACGACCACACACACTCATGTGGTTGTGGTGATGCAAAATCTGTCATACTGGTGCTCCATTGTTGCATTCCAACATGGTTTAGGGCTTTATGATCATGGTTTGTCACCTGGAATGTCATTGCATGTGTTCTTTTCCAAACTACAATGATCGACATGACCACACACACTCAAGTTGGTTTGGTGATGCAACTTCTGTCACACTAGTGCTCCATTTCAATCCAATGTTGCATTCCAACATCTTCTACGGCTTTCTGACTATAGTTTGACACATGGTGTGTCATTGCATGTATTCTTTTCCAAACCATAGTGGTCCACATGACCAAACACACTCAAGTGGGTGTAGTGATGCAACCTCTGTCACACTAGTTCTCCATTGTTGCATTCCAATATGTTCTAGGGCTTTCTGACCATGGTTTGACACATATTGGAGTGTCATTGCATGTGTTCTTTTTGAAACCAAAATGATCTGCATGACCACACACACTCAAATGGGTGTGGTGATGCAACCTCTCTCACACTTGTGCTCCATTGCAATCCAATGTTGCATTCCAGCATGTTCTAGGACATTATGACCATGGTTTGACACAATGGACTGTCATTAATTACATGTGTTCTTTTCCAAACCACACTAATCCAAATGACCAAAAACACTCAAGTGGGTGTGGTGATGCAACCTCTATCATATTGGTGCTCCATTGTTGCATTCCAACATGTTCTAGGGCTTTCTGACCATGGTTTGCACAATGGAGTGTCATTGCATGTGTTCTTTTCCAAAATACAATGATCCACATGAACACACACTCAACAGTGTGTGGTGATGCAACCTCTGTCACACTAGTGCTCCATTTCATTCCAATGTTGCATTCCAACATGTTCTAGGACTTTATAAGTATAGTTTGACATATGGAGTGTCATTTCATGTGTTCATTTCGAAACCAAAATGATCCACATGACCACACACACTCAAGTGGGTGTGGTGATGCAACCTCTGTCACATTGTTGCTCTATTGCAATGTAATGTTGCATTCCAGCATGTTCTAGGACATTATGACCATGGTTGGCACAATGGAGTGTGATACGTTGTAAACGTATCTATAATTTTTGATGTTCCATGCTTGTTTTATATCTACTTTCTTATGTTTTGTCCACACTTTGGAGTATTTTTTCACATTTTCTGGAACTAACCTATTAACAAGATGCCATAGTGCTAGTTCCCTGTTTTCTACTATTTTTGGTTTCAAAAAATCTAGTAAGGAAATATTTTCGGAATTGGACCAAACAAAACCCAAAGTCAATATTTTACCCGAAGCAACACGAAGTCCGGAGGGGAGACGAAGTGGCACACCAGGGCGGCCACACCTGTTGGCGGCGCGGCCTGGGGGAGGGGCACCACCAGAGGGTGTGGGCCCCCTAGTGCTCCACCGACCTTGCCCCTTCGCCTATAAAATCCTCCCGGGATGAAAACCCTAAGTACTCGATCAAAATTCCATGAAAGAGTCTGTAGCCACCGCCATCTCCATCCCTAGATCGGCAGGGATCCGAAGCTTTTCCTGGCACCCTGCCGGAGGGGAGAGATCACCTTGGAGGCCTTCTTTATCACCATGACTGCCTCCGGTGTGATGCATGAGTAGTTCATCCTTGGACTACGGGTCCATGTAGTAGCTAGATGGTTGGTTCTTCTCCTTTGTGCTACCATGTTTAGATCTTGTGAGCTCTGTTCATGATCAAGATCATCTATTTGTAATCTTACATGTTGTGTTTGCGGGGATCCGATGGATATTGAGATGCTATTTCAGATTGATTATTGATTCTATCATGTCTATGTTATTTGTGATCTTGCATGCTTTCCGTTGTTAGTAGCTATCTTGGCCAAGTAGATGCTAGTAACTCCAAGAGGGAGTATTTATGCTCGATAGTGGGTTCATGCCTCTAGTAATCTGGGGAAGTGATAGAAATCTCTAAGGTACTAGATGTGCTATTGCTACTAGGGAGAAAACAACAATCCTTTGTCCATAGGGCAATCGTATTGTTTACTTTACACACTTTGCGTAATGCAATTATCTGTTGCTTGCAACTTTATACTGGAGGGGGGTCGGATGATAACCTAAAGGTGGATTATTAATCATAGATGCAGTTGGATTACGGTCTATGTATAATGTTGTAATGCCCAATCAAATCTCATAGGAGTCAACATGATTAGTATATGCATGTATGCTTTCTCGGTGTCTATCAATTGCCCTGCTGTAATTTGTTCACCCAACGTGTCATCTATCTTAAGGAGAATCACCTCTAGTGAACTATGGACCCTGGTCCATTTTTTTACCATCAATCTATAATCTATTTACCGTTTACTGTTTACTTTCTGTAAGCAATTACTATCTTCCACACAATACGTTTAATCCTTAGTTTTCAACAAAATCGGTGAGATTGACAACCTCACTATAAGTTGGGGGCAAAGTTCTATGGTGGTGTTGTGCAGGATTCCAAGTTGGAAACAACACCTTGGAGGTGTTTCCTTGCTCCTACTGGTTCGGTAACCTTGGTTTCATAACTGAGGGAAAACTTGCTGCTGTGCTCATCATACCTTCCTCTTGGGGTTCCCCAACAAGCTCGACATATTTTGAGCCATCAAGCCTTTTTCTGGCGCCGTTGCCAGGGAGTCAAGGACATCTTCACAAGGGGAGTCCCTCATAACCAATCTCTTTACTTTGTTTTTTGTTTTGCTTAGTTTATTTATGCTTTGTTTGCTTGTTTCTTTTATCAAAAACACAAAAAAATTAGTTATACTAGTTTGCTTCCTTTTATTAAACACAAAAAAATGAATACTCTCAAATACACTAAGTTGTGTGACTTCACTAGCACGAACAACAATGATTTCATGTGCACATCTATTGCTCCACATGTTCCTGAAGCTACTTTCTTTGAAATTAAACCTGCTTTGCTCAATCTTGTTATGAAAGAACAATTTTCTGGTGTTGGTACTGAAGATGCTGCTGCTCACCTTAATAACTTTGTTGAACTTTGTGAGATGCAAAAACATAGGGATATAGATGGAGATATTATTAAGCTTAAATTGTTTCCTTTCTCTTTGAGAGGAAAAGCTAAAGAATGGTTGCTATCCCTAACTAGAAATAGTATTGATTCTTGGACTAAATGCAAAGATGCTTTCATTAGAAAATACTGTCCTCCTGCTAAGATTATATCTATGAGAAGTGAAATAATGAAATTTAAACAATCTGATAATGAACATGTTGCTCAAGCTTGGGAAAGAATGAAATCTTTGGTAAAGAATTGTCCCACTCATGGACTGACTGCTTGGGTGATTATCAAAACCTTTTATGCATGACTGAATTATTCTTCAAGAAATCTGCTAGATTCTGCTTCTAGAGGTACCTTATGACCATTACTTTGGGTGCTACAACAAAGCTTCTGGATAATATGATGGTTAACTATTCTGAATGGCACACTGAGAGAGCTCCACAAGGTAAGAAGGTAAATTATGTTGAAGAAACCTTCACCTTGAGTGATAAAATTGATGTTATTATGTCTATGCTTGTTAATGGGAAAGTTCATATTGATCCAAATAATGTTCCCTTAGCCTCTTTGGTTGCTCAATAAGAGAAAGTTGATGTGAAAATTATTAGAAGCAATAATTTTAGCAACAATGCCTACATGAATAATTTTGGTAACAATAATTATAGGCCATATCCTCCCAATAATGGTAATGCTTATGGAAATTCCTACAACAATAATAGAAGTACACCCTCTAAACTTGAAGTCATGCTTAAAGATTTGATTGGTAAACAAACTGCCTTCAATAAAACTATTGAGGAAAAACTCTCTAATGCTGAAAGAAAAATAGCATCATTGTCTGAAGCACAATATTCTTCGAATAAAATGGCTGCTAAACCTGAAACCATTGAAAATTCCTTTGCTGCTACTAATGCCATACAAGTTAGAATTGATGAAAATGTTAAACTGTTAGCTGAATTATATGCTAAGTGGGAAAGAGAAGATGAAATTGCTAGAAAATAGTAGTATTTGTACTATCACCACCACTATTGTTGAAGATAGCAAACCCAATGGAGCCCCCATTCCTTTTACAACAATGCCTAAAACCACGGGAACCTTCTCTAATAAAAATGCTAAAATTCTTCAAAATATGGGAAACAATAGCTCTACTACTTTAGATGGTAATTATGATTTTCATCTTGATGGTTGCAATATCTCTGAAGTAATTATGTTCCTATAAAAGCTTGCTAAAAGTCCTAATGCTGGTGCTATAAATATGGCCTTTACAAAACACATTACTGATGCTCTCATAAAAATTAAAGAAGAAAAGATGGAACATAAATATTCTATTCCTATGAAATTAGAAGATGGTTGGGAACCCATCATTAATATGAAAGTGAATGATTTTGATCTCAAAGCTTTATGTGATCTTGATAGTAGTGTTTCTATTGTGCCTAGAAGGATTTATGAAATGCTTGATTTACCACCATTGGAAGATTGTTATTTAAATGTCCAACTTGATGATAATGCTAAAAAGAAACTTATGGGGAGTATTAATGATGTTCTTATTATGGTTAACAATGCCTATGTCCCTATTGATTTCTATGTTTTGGATTTTGAATGCAATATTTCTTGTCCTATTATCCTGGGAAGACCTTTTCTTAGAACTGTTGGTGCCATTATTGATATGAAAGAAGGCACCATAAAATATCAATTCCCACTCAAGAAAGGTATAGAAAACTTCCCTAAGAAGAGAGAGAAGATTCCTTTTTCCTCTCCTATTAAAACAAAATTTGCTCTTAATGCTTCTTCATTTGAGAATACTTGATTCTTTCTTCTTATGCCTAGCTCAAAGGCGTTAAAGAAAAGCACTTATTGGGACATAACCCAAATTTCTTTATGAATCTTTTGTTGAGTCTTGGAAGTTATTTCTTCAATAATAACCTCTCCTTATCATTTTTGTGTGGTTTTTGTGCCAAGAGTAACCTCTAATGAGAGAGAAGTAAGATTTGGGAAAGTTGCTGTCCCGAAACAGATTTTTGTGCTTCGCTGTAAAAATTCGTGAAAAATCTCTATACATCGGTTTGATCTGTAATGTTTTGTGCTTCTGCCCTAGGTTGTTATAAAACTTTCGTTCGTTTAACACTTTTCGATTTGAGCAACAGAAGGTCTTCGACAAAATTGGTTTTTACCTGCTGGTCTGTTTTGATAGATTTCTGTCATTATTTGCATTTGCCTATTAATTCTTTCTCTTTGAGTTCTCTTTGATCACTTGAACTTTTTAAAGGAAGTGCTATAGTAGCTTGTTTTTAATGGAAGTTTTACTTGTGTCGGAACTGAACAAAAAGACTTATTATCTTGAGTACACTAATGTTGCTAATGAAGATTGTGTGAAGTTTTGTATGAAGGAAATTTTAAAGTGTAGGGAAGAACAATGTGATAAGATGAAGTATGGACAAAAGCTCAAGCTTGGGGATGATACCCGTGTCACCCCAAGAAATATTCAAGAAGTACAAGCGTCAAAGCTTGGGGATTCCCAAGGCATCCCCTTCATCAATAAAAATCTCACGTTTCTTCCAAACACTTCATTTTTATTGTTTCATACACAATTGTGTTGTTCTTGGACCACCGTCGTTTTTGGTTTTAGTTTTAGTTTGCTTGGTGTGCTTAAATAAATTGGTTGGACCCCCGCATTCATACATAGTTTCAAATAGGTTGATTTGGATTGGAAAAGAGTAGGAAAGTTCATGCTTATAAGTGGTATAAAAGGAGCTTGTTTTTGACTGTGACCTAGGCTTTTTCATATCATGCTTGATATTGTTTTGAATTTATGCTTAGTGATTATTGTTGTAGCATGACTTGTTACAAACAATTTAGATTGCTTAATGTGCCTTGTAAGAACCATGCGTTGTTTTAGCATATAAAAGCATAATATTGTGGTATTCTCCTTTCATGCATTATTTGGGTTGACTTGGCGCATGCTCACACCATGTTAAGACTATACCAAGTCACCATAGCCTCTATGATCATTTAGTTTTCGACTTGTAATATCACTTTATGCTTTAATTAATAATTTTTTGTCGCTTTGCATGATTATGGCCATTATTGCTCTCTTAGTTGGTCGATCCCAGTCTTTTGCTAGCCTCCATACCAAGTATGAGTTCCACTCATGCATCCAACTCCAAATAAAACCAAGTTAATCCAAAGAGTCCACCATACCTACCTATTAGCATTATTGCTATTCCAAGTATATTCATGTTTTTATCTACCTTCCTAATTAAACTTGTTATGTGAAAATTAGTGATTAAAGCTCTCACGAACTTGATGGCACACTTTGCTTTTCTTGCACTTAATAAACTTGAACCATTGTGCCCATCTATGTTGCGTATATGCTTGCTTTTTGTAAGTTGTGAATTAGAAGAACCATGTTATCATGGGGAACGCTTTCAACATTGCACTTTATTTAGTTGATATCATGTTCTTTTGCTTATGGATCCCAGCGGTGTGAAATGGAAGGGGAGCTTGTAAGGGTCATGGAGTTTGTATATGTGTTAGAGAAATGCCTCGGCGGCTGGTCTAAGCCATGCCTAATCATGGTGGAAACCTGTAGCGTAACCATAGTGATCAATCTATGAAGCATCCTCTATAAAAAAACCTATGCAAATAGGAAAAAAAGAGAGAGAAAAAAAAGGAAAAAAGTGCCTATGCAAATAGGAAATAAGAGGATTGCTGAGATGCTCATTGTATGCTTGCCTTGTCATTTTGATATGGGGATTCATCCATATCATTGGGAAAGGGGTACCCCGTTGGCGGTTCTCTATGATACACATGTACTTACGATGACAAGAACTTACCTATGACTAAACTTGAGTAGCATGAGGAACGATACTCGTAAGTAAGGGGCATGAGATTTTCAGCTTATAACTTGTCAAGCATATCCTCATATTTGTTCACTTTAACCTTAATCACCTGAAGATGCTTATGATAGGGGCAATGAGAGCTGAAAGCTAATAAGTACCATAATTTTTGGAAGCTCTTTATGAGACTTGAATCCCCGCTTCCTTCTATGAAGGGCCTTTCTTTTACCTTTTATGTTGAGTCTCCATCTTCTATCTTTATGCACCTATTGAGAGAGCTTAGTGGTCATTCTTAGTTTAATGTGCATTGTCCCAAAACTTATTGATTGATTCATAACTTTGATATTTCTTGTTCTTAAACTATTTGTATTTAGTCGTCCTTATGAACTTTGAAGGTGTCTTATGCATTTATGTTTTGCTACACTATGAGGGACAAGCTGAATACCATTCTCATTATGTTTTCTATATGTGAAACAAATAATCGTCTTTCAAAGCATTATTATTCATGAATCTTTTGTTTGTACCTTTTCATGTTATAACATAGTTGCTATGTCTTATTGTTAGAACTATATCTTTCATGCTATGATAAAGTACTATCATCCCAGCTATCAATGTTTTACAAATACCTTGATCAAGATTATGATGGTGCATGTCATCTAAAAAATATTCTTTTTTATCACTTACCTACTCGAGGACGAGCATGCGTTAAGTTTAGGGATGTTGATACGTTGTAAACGTATCAATAATTTTTGATGTTCCATGCTTGTTTTATATCTACTTTCTTATGTTTTATCCACACTTTGGAGTACTTTTACACATTTTCTGGAACTAACCTATTAACAAGATGCCATAGTGCCAGTTCCCTATTTTCTGCTATTTTTGGTTTCAGAAAAACTAGTAAGGAAATATTCTCGGAATTGGACCAGAAAAAATCGAAAGTCAATATTTTACCCGAAGCAACACGGAGTCTGGAGGGAGACGAAGTGGTGCACCAGGGCAGCCACACCTAGTGGCAGCACGGCCTAGGGGGCGCGCCACCAGGGTGTGTGGGCCCCCTGGTGCTCCACCGACCTTACCCCTTTGCCTATAAAATCCTCCCGGGATGAAAACCCTAAGTACCCGATCAAAATTCCATGAAAGAGTCTGTAGCCGCCACTATCTCCATCCCTAGATCAGGAGGGATCTGAAGCTCTTCCCGACACCCTGCCGAAGGGGAGAGATCACCCTGGAGGCCTTCTTTATCACCATGACTGCCTCCGGTGTGATGCGTGAGTAGTTCATCCCTTGACTACGGGTCCATGTAGTAGCTAGATGGTTAGTTCTTCTCCTTTGTGCTACCATGATTAGATCTTGTGAGCTCCGTTCATGATCAATATCATCTATTTGTAATCTTACATGTTGTGTTTGCGGGGATCCGATGGATATTGAGATGCTATTTCAGATTGATTATTGATTCTATCATGTCTATGTTATTTGTGATCTTGCATTCTTTCCGTTGTTAGTAGCTATCTTGGCCAAGTAGATGCTAGCAACTCCAAGAGGGAGTATTTATTTACTCGATAGTGGGTTCATGCCTCTAGTAATCTTGGGAAGTGATAGAAATCTCTAAGGTACTAGATGTGCTGTTGCTACTAGGGAGAAAACAGCAATCCTTTGTCCATGGGGCAATCCTTAATGAAATTATCTGTTGCTTGCAACTGAATACTGGAGGGGGTTCGGATGACAACCTGAAGGTGCATTATTACTCATAGATGGAGTTGGATTATGGTCTATGTATAATGTTGTAATGCCAAATCAAATCTCATAGGATTCAAGATGATTAGTATATGCATGTATGCTTTCTCGGTGTCTGTCAATTGCCCCGTTATAATTTATTCACCCAACATGTCATCTATCTTAAGGAGAATCACCTCTAGTGAATTATGGACCCCGGTCCATTCATTTTCCATCAATCTACAATCTATTTATTGTTTACTGTTTACAATCTGCAAGTAATTACTATCTTACACACAATACGTTTAATCCTTAGTTTTCAGCAAAACCGATGAGATTGACAACCTCACTGTAAGTTGGGGAAAAGTTTTATGGTTATGTTGTGCAGGATTCCAAGTTGGAAACAACACCTTGGAGCTGTTTCCTTGCTCCTACTGGTTCAATAACCTTGGTTTCATAACTTAGAGCAAACTTACTATTGTGCTCATCATACCTTCCTCTTGGGGTTCCCCAACGAGCTCAACATATTTTGACCCATTAGAGTGTCATTAATTGCATGTGTTATTTTCCAAACCACAATGGTCCACAGGACCACACGCACTTAAGTGGGTGTGGTGATGCAACCTCTATCACACTGGTTCTCCATTGCATGTGGTTCTTGCATTCCAGCATGTTCTAGGGCTTCTGACCACAGTTTGACACATGTAGTGTCATTGTACGCGTTCTTTTCCATACCAAAATGAACCACATGATGACACACAATCATGTGGGTGTGGTGATGCAACCTCTATTACACTGGTGCTCCATTGCAATCCAACGTTGCATTCCAGCATGTTCTAAGGCTTTGTAACCATGGTTTGACTCATGGAGTGTCATTGCATGAGTTCTTTTCCAAACCACAATTATCCACATGACCACACACACTCAAGTGGGTGTGGTAATGCAACCTCGGTCACACTGGTGCTCCATTGCATGTGGTAATTGCATTCCAACATGTTCTAGGGTTTCTGACCATGGTTTGACACATGGAGTGTCATTGCACGTGTTCTTGTCCAAAACATAATGATCAGCATGACCACACACACTCAAGTGGGTGTGGTGATGCAACCTATGTCACACTGGTGCTCCATTGTTGCATTCCAACATGTTCTAGGGCTTTCGGACCATGGTTTGACACAATTGAGTGTCATTGCATGTGTTCTTTTCCAAACCACAATGATCCAAATGACCACACACACTTAAGTGGGTGTGGTTATGCAACCTATGTCACAATGGTGCTCCATTTCATTCCAATGTTGCATTCCAACATGTTCTAGGGATTTCTAACCATAGTTTGACACATGGAGTGTCATTGCATGTATTCTTTTTGAAACCAAAATGATCCACATGACCACACACACTCAAGTGGGTGTGGTGATGCAACCTCTGTCATACTAGTGCTCCATTGCAATCCAATGTTGCATTCCATTATGTTCTAGGACATTATGACCATGGTTTGACACAATGGAGTGTCATTAATTGCATGTGTTCTTTTCCAAACCACAATGATCCGCATGACCGCGGAACAGTATGGCCACTCCAACTGTCGATGACCGCGGACGCGGCTATTCGAATAGTTTGACACTTTGCAGAGGTGGTACAACATCAAGAGGTAGCCTCAGCTCTAACCTCTTCCATGAGGGAACCCATACTAATGCATATAAACTTCCGGCTAAGCCTTACCAAATTCAGGTATTATGGTTGTACGGTAAAATTGGAATGGTATCGCATCCGAACCCAACCATCAGTTTTTATAAAGGGCTAAGGACCATGCCTCAACATTTTCACCATCATAAACCATTTGTGTTTCTCAACACATGTCAAAACATCTCAATAGAATGACTCATCATTCCAAGGTTTTCATAATCATTTTCACCAAGTATTCCCATCTAGAGTGATCAAGTTTTTGGTTTAGCACTAACCACTAAGTTAAGAGTGTTCACTAAGGTGGGATGCTAATCTCAATCTCATGCCATAGAATGACATCTAGTATAGGCCAAGTTTTATACTTTTTATGCTATCTATACTACTTTCTAACATCTCACAAAGCATTACTAAAAGTAAAGAAATTTTGGTAAAGCAAAAGGTAAAACTTGTAAGTAACACTTGGAAAGGGTATAAATCTAAAGGTATAACCAAATCATGCCTAATGCATCTTGCTTAGGTTATCTTGCATAATTCTAGCTTGCTAATAATAGCTTGTATAGTTAAGAAATTTTCAAGTGTTAGCTTGCCTTGATTGGTGCAGTTGTTGAAATTCTCCTCGTCTTCTTCAGGGTAGAACTCCTCCTCCTCCTAGACTTGGTCGGTAATATCGTCTATAAATACATACGGGATACACAATCACCAAACAATACTTAACTAGTCTATTTAGCACACTAAGGCACACACTTGATGATCTAGCATCATCACAATCATCACAAGATTTAAAGATCTAGTTTCATTTATTTTATTTGAGAAAAGTAATTTCTACGCATTGAAATTAACTAAGATTTAATATTCTCGAATTAAAATATGGGATCATGTGGACACATGTCATCACCACATATTATAATACATGGGAATGTCATTTAAATGTTTGATCATATTTCAATAAGTTTAAGTTTATTATTTAAATGATTTAAAGTGACTAGAAATGCCTATATAGCATTATTTTGGTACTAGTCCAAAGTCACTGCATGTAAACCTAGATATTATTACATATTCAGATAGATATTATCAAATGTGATTTTTGAGAGTTGGAATCAACTCAAAAACTATTATGGTTGATTTTTGAAAAATGTTTGAATGTAGAAAAGTCTTTGTTTTGTTATTTTTGCTATACGTGATCTCTAACTCCAATTGATTTAAATCCAACGGGCCTGGATAGAGATTTGGTTAAGTGGATCTCTCTGAAATGATTTTTAAACAAGTGGACAGAATCTAGTTTATATCGAAATAGAAAAACATCTATTTGAATTCGTGGGCTAGCGCGGGAACACTAACGGGCCTGCCTAGTGGCGCTATGCGACGCAGAGGACAACTGACAGGCTGGTCCCGCACGTCAGCAACACATCCAACGCAAAGCGGTATGGGGCGATATCAGTTCTACGATTAAAAGGTGGATCAACGGCTGAGGATCGTCATCCCCGACAAACAGGTCACCGGCGAGAGCTAACCCTAGCGGCATGGTGGGGGTCTACGGGGGCTTACCAGGGCTCCATCTAGGCGTGGCGATGGGGGTGATCGAACTGGTGGATGACGGCTGTTCTAGGCGTGGTCGCGGCGGCTCGTGGGGCAGTCGCAATCAGCGGGGCCATTCTCCTCAAGTAGCGGCTAGCTCCGGTGAAATTCCAGCGACTGAGGGCTCGATTGGCTCTGGGGAGAAGTAGGGAAGGCTTAGTGGTGAGAGAGGAGGTGAGTGGTGTGCAGAATGAGGCTGGGGGTGGCCTCCTTTTATAGGCTCGATGCTGAGCCAGTGTGGCATGGTCAGGCGACGGTGGCGACATGGCTACGGGCTGCTAGAGGCGTGGCTGCGAGCGGCGATCGATGCGCGGTCTCCTGGCGGTCCTCTACGGCGTAAAGGCATGGCTAGGAGCGGTGGCAATCGGTCGGGCGTGGCTGGTGCTCTGAGTGGCAGAGGCAGCGTTCGACGCAGGGTGCGGTGGCTATGGGTCAAACAGCGCAAACAGGCATGTCCGGGGGCATGCTGGGGTCATGGCAATGCAGCACGCGTGGGCTACAGTTGAGGCACGGCGTGTGCACGTATGTCAGGCGCGGCGTACTGGCACGGTCTATGCATGATGCAGAGGTGGTGGGCGCGGCATGCTGGGGGTGGTCCATGGCCTGGCAGCACTTGGGGAAGGGACAAAGAGGGGCGGTAGGGTGCGGCGATCGTCCTAGACATGGCGGGAGAGAGAGGGGTGGCCTGCTACGAGCTGTCCATGCTCGACCGGCGGGCATGGCCTCGGGGTGGCTCGGCACTACTGCTAGCGGCGAAGGGGGGTGCTGTCTGGGGCTGGGTTAGGTGCTAGGGAGACAGAGGAGAGATGAGAGGGTCAAATGGGGGACAAGGCTTTGATTAGCAACAGTAATAGTTAGGCAGTTTATTTGGTGATCACCAGGTGTTCGACACAATGACTACAAGAAATGCAAATTTGAATTTTGATAAGATTTTTGGTGCGTGACTTGATCTTATGCTTAGTAGTCTTTGTTTGCTTGGGATTGGCAAGGGGAATTCATTTGAGTGGTTTTTGAAAAAGTGGGATCTAGGTATATGTAAAGGATTCAATTTTCAAATGTCATTTAAAATTAGTGGCTAAATGTTTTTGTAAGATTTTAAAGTGGGCCTTGGTATATCTTTACTTGTACTAGCAAGGGGTGCAAAGATCCATAAATGTTTCTATTGGGAAAAGACTTCTAGGAAAACCTAAAGTGGCCTAGTGGATTAAAATGGCCGAAGTGGCCATTTGCATTATTTAATCTTATTTGATTTCTTTTTCTTTGGATTTTGTTTTTGAATGATCTAGATGATGTGGCATTCACCTTTGAATCATTTCACAACCATTAGAACAATCAAACATGGCATTTTCAAAGAATTCTATATTAATGCAACACACATGCATTCATAAATATTTAATAATAAAAAGTTTTTTGTTAACCCTAAATTGGGTTATTTGGATCTTGATAACCTTGATTAAAGTTTTGGGATGTTACAAACCTTACCCCCTTAAACAAAATCTTGTCTCGAGATTTAAGAAAAAAAACTAGGAAGTAAAGAGATCTGGAAACTCAGTCCTAATGTAATCTTCTCGCTCCCAAGTAACTTCTTCTTCGGTGTGGTTGCTCCATTGGATCTTGAGAAATTTGATACTCTGGGTCCTGGTGGTTCTGAAGGCTTCTTGCAAAATACGGATGGGGACCTCACGATACGTCAGATCCTTGTTGATATCAATGGCTCGGCGATCAATGTTCTTGAACACTTCGGCCTTATTCGGCACTTCTAAGCATTTGTGAAGTAACGAGATATGGAATACTTTATGGATGGCTAACATCTCCTCTGGTAGTTCCAGTTGATACGATACTTCTCCTCGATGATTCAAAATCTTGAAGGGTCCGATATATCTGGGGGCTAACATTCCTTTCAGACTAAAACGTTGCGTTCCCTTCAACGGCGAAACCTTGAGATACACAAAATCTCCGACGTTGAAAGTCAGGTCTCTACGTCTCTTGTCCGCATAACTCTTCTGTCTGGATTGGGCGGTCTTGAGGTGCTCACGGAATCTCTGAACCTTCTCTTTGGCTTCTCATAGGATGTCGGGTCCGAAAATCTGACTCTCTCCTACTTGCAACCAATTCAAAGGGGTATGACACTTTCTTCCATATAGGAACTCAAACGTTGCCATTTGCAAACTGGCTTGCTAACTGTTGTTGTATGAGAATTCTGCGAAAGGCAGACAATCTTCACATTTTGATCCATACTCTAACACACAAGCTCTCAACATATCTTCTAAGATCTGGTTGACTCTTTCAGTCTGTCCATCGGTCTGCGGGTGATAAGCTGTGCTAAAATTTAACTTGGTCCCTAAGCCTTCTTGGACTCTTTGCCAAAATCTCGAGGTAAATTGGGTTCCTCGATCCGACACTATGGTCTTGGGGGTTCCATGCAAACTGACAATTCTAGCAATGTACAACTCTGCTAGCTTAGAACTTTGGTAAGTTGTCTTTACAGGTATAAAATGGGCTACCTTGGATAGTCTATCAACTATGACCCAGATTGAGTCATTTCCCCTACTAGAAGTAGGCAAACCGGTGATAAAGTCCATTCCGACGGAATCGCATTTCCATTCCGGAATATGCAATGGTTGCAACAGTCCTGCGGGTCTCTGATGTTCCACTTTGACTCTCTGACATATATCACATTTGGAGATGTAGCTTCTGATTTCTCTCTTCATTTTGTGCCACCAAAATTGCTCCTTCAAATCCTGATACATCTTTGTTCCTCCGGGGTGGATAGAATAAAGAGTATCATGAGCTTCTTGCATGATAACTTGCTTTAGCTCCGAATCTGCTGGCACATAGATACGTCCTTTGTACCATAGAACTCCTTCTTCGCCTTTGGTGAATCCAGGTACCTTTCATGTACCAATACGACGCTTGATTCCGTCAATACTTGCATTTCCCTTCTGGGCTTCCTTGATTTGGCTAATCAAAGTGGGTTGAAGTTCAATGCTAGCTAAAAATCCTTTGCTAACTAGCTCAGTTCTAAACTACTCCAACTCTTCATGCAAGCTTGGCTGGTTCTCTTTGATCATGGTGTTTAATCTACATGGCAATCTGCTAAGAGCATCCGCTTCCACATTGGCTTTGCCAGGGTGATAGTGAATGTCAAGGTCATATTCCTTGATTAACTCTATCCATCTCCTTTGCCTCATATTCAGCTCCTTCTAGGTGAAAATATACTTGAAGCTCTTGTGATGTGAGTAAATCTCACAGCGATTACCCATAAGGTAATGACGCCATGTCTTCAAAGCTAAAACTACAGCTGCTAATTCAAGATCATGGGTAGGGTAGTTTTGCTCATGCTGCTTTAGTTGCCTGGACAAATATGCTTTGACTTTGTCTTCTTGCATCAACACACACCCGAGACCAATCTTGGATGCATCACAATACACATCAAAAGGCTTCTTGATATCTGGCATGATCAATATTGGGGCTAAAATCAATATCTTCTTGAGCTCTTGAAAGCTTCCTTCACATTTGTCTGTCCATTCAAACTTCTTATCCATCTTGAATAGTTGGGTCATCGGTCTTGCGATGCTTGAAAATCCTTCAACGAACTTGCAGTAATATCCCGCTAATCCGAGAAATGCACAGACTTTGGTTTGAGTGGATGGGGCTTCCCATTCTTCAACATCTTTGATCTTGGCGGGATCAACAACGACTCCTCCTGCCGACACAATATGTCCGAGGAATCCTACTTCTTTCAGCCAAAACTCACATTTGCTGAACTTGGCATACAATTGATGTTCTCTAAGGGTTTCAAGGATGATTCTCAGATGTTGCTCATGATCTTCTTCTGACTTGGAGTAGATAAGAATATCGTCGATAAGAACAACGACGAACTTATCCAGAAAATTCATAAAGATCTTATTCATGAGATTCATGAAATAAGCAGGGGCATTGGTTAATCCAAAAGACATGACCGTATACTCATACAATCCATATCTGGTGGTAAAGGCGGTCTTTAGAATATCCGTTGCACGAATCTTGAGTTGGTGATAACCAGTTCTAAGATCAATCTTAGAGAACACTCTGGCACCAGTCAACTGATCAAACATATCCTCTATCTTGGGCAGTGGGTACTGGTTCTTGATGGTGACATCATTCAGCTTCCGGTAATCTGTGCACAAATGGTTGCCTCCATACTTCTTATCGACAAACAAAAAGGGCGATCTCCATGGCGATGCGCTTGGTTGAATCATACCTTTTTTCCAGCATAGCATCAAGTTGCTTCTTCAGCTCCACTAACTCTGATGGGTTCATGCTATAGGGTCTCTGAGCTATGGGTCCAGTTCCAGGAATTAGTTCAATAATGAACTCAATATCCCGATCTGGGGGCATACCGGGCAATTCTTCTGGGAATATGTCGGGGTATTCACAGACTACTTTGACTTGGTCTATGGTGGGTAGGGCTAGACACTTGTTGCATTTGAACTGGAGGGGTGATGGCTCAATGCATGGCGCCCAGAAAAATGATTGATGGCGGTGTTGATGTAGAGATCGTTGGGAACCCCAAGAGGAAGGTATGATGAGCACAACAACAAGTTTCTCTCAGTTATGAAACCAAGGTTTAATCGAACCAGTAGGAGCAAGGAAACACCCCAAAGGTGTTACTAGCTGAGCTTTGGCAGGGCGCACTACCGGTGCTAGTAGCAACATGGAGACCTGCACAACACAACCACAGAACTTTGTCCCCAACTTGCGATGAGGTTGTCAATCTCACCGTGTTTTGTGGAAAACAAAGGATTAAACGTATCGAATGGAAAGAAGTAATAATTTGCAGAAAGTAAACACAAAGAAGTAAACAGTTGTAGATTGTATGTAAATAAAAAGGACCAGGATCCATAGTTCACTAGAGGTGGCTCTCCTTAAGATAGATAACATGCTGGGTGAACAAATTACAGCAGGGCAATTGACAAACACCGAGAAAGCAATACATGCATATACTAATCATATTGACTCCTTTGAGACTTGATTGGGCATTACAACATTATACATAGACCGCCATCCAACTGCATCTATGACTAATAATCCACCTTTAGGTTATCATCCGAACCCTCCAAGATTAAGTTGCAAGCAACAGATTATTGCTTTTTAACTGCATGTAAAGTAAACAATACGATTGTTCTATGAACAAAGGATTGTTGTTTTCTCCTAGTAGCAACAACACATCTAGTACCTTAGAGATTTCATCACTTGCCCAGATACAGAGGCATGAACCCACTATCGAGCACAAATACTAATCTCTGAGTTGCTAGCATCTACTTGGCCAAGATAGCTACTAACAACGGAAAGCATGCAAGATCACAAATAACAAAGACATGATAGAATCAATAATCAATCTGAAATAGCATCTCAATATCCATCGGATCCCCGCAAACACAACATGCAGAATTACAAATAGATGATCTTGATCATGAACGGAGCTCACAAGATCTAAACATGAAAGAACAAAGGAGGAGAACCAGCCATCTAGCTACTACATGGATCCGTAGTCCAAGGATGAACTACTCACGCATCACACCGGAGGCTTGCATCGTGATGAAGAAGGCCTCTAGGGTGAATTCCCCTCTCCGGCAGGGTGCCGGGAAGAGCTTCAGATCCCTCCCAATCTAGGGATGGACATGACGGCGACTACAGACTCTTTCGTGGATTTTTGATCGGGCACTTAGGGTTTTCGTCCCGAGGGCAATATATAGGCGGAAGGAGAGGCCGAGGGTGTGCCGGGAGCGGCCACACCACCCCATGGCGCGGGCCAGGCCTGGCCGTGCGGCCAGGTGGTGTGGTGGCCCCCTGGCCCCTCTCCGTCTCGTATTCTGGCATTTGATGACATCCGGAAAAATAGGCACTTTGGCTTTTGTCCTATCCAATTCCGAGAATATTCATTTTCTGACTTTCCTGGAACCAAAAATAGCAGAAAACAGGCAGCTGGCACTATGGTTCTTGTTAATAGGTTAGTCCAAGAAATCATAAGAAAAGTACTCCAAAGTTGGAACAAAACACAATAAAGTGGATAAAACCAAGCATGGAACATCAAAAATTATAGATACATTTGCAATGTATCAGGGGGCAAGGTTTGAGATTTATGCTCGGCTGATACTCCAGAGCTACTGGTCATGGTGATGGCTTTCTTGGCACAATCGATCAATCCTTTATGTTTCGACATCAAATTCATTCCTAGTACTATTTCCAAACCTTTGGTTCCAAGTACTATTAGATTGGCATAAAAATCTATCCCATGTATTCTGATCGGCACATCCTTGCAAATTTTTCTAGCTTTGGTGGTTGAACCAGGTAGTTGAACTATCATAACATGCTTCAAGTTGGTTGGGTGAATCTTACTAGTGCATGCAAATTTGTCGGTAACAAACGAGTGCGATGCTCCAGAATCAAACAACACTCTTGCTAATACTGAGTTAACAGAAAACATACCCAGAACAACATCTGGCGCTTCTTGGGCTCCTTCAGCGTTCATGTGGAATAGACGGCCGTTGCGGTTGCGCGAATTCCCTGGGGCGAATCTTCTTCCGAGCTGAACATGACACTACTGCCGAGCTGGGGCATTCACATTGGTAGTGGCTGCAATCTTCTTGGGACACTTGTCGGAATAGTGACCCTTCCCTCCACACTCAAAACAGGTAATCTGGGACTCGTCTTTGGCTGCAACAGGCACGACATTGCTTCCAGTCCTTGGGGCAGTATTGTTGTTGTTGTTGTTGTTGTTTTTGTTGGACTTGGGCGATGAACGGTTGAAGTTGTTGCAATTGCCGGGGTTGTTGTTGTTCTTTCCTCCGGTCTTCACATTTCCTCCGCTACGGTTGGGGTAGCTTGGACGAGACATTGGGGGTCTATTGTTCCTTGGGGAATATCTGGCAGATGGGTTGGGGCGATACTTCTGGGTATTGTGGGGCCTAGCTTGGTGCATCATCCGGCATTTGTGGTTCTCATTTGCTTGGTTGATCTTCCCTTCCATTTGGATGGCAGAGTCGACTAGCTCTTCGAGATCATCAAAACGGATGTTGACTAACACCGTCTGCATCTCATCATGCAGTCCGTTCAGGAATCTCTCCTTCTTTTTGGCTTCAGTGTTGATCTCATCAGGTGCATACCTGGAGAGGGACAAAAATCTATCACGGTACTCCATTACCGTCATTTTGCCTTGCTTCAGTTCTATGATTTCGTCTCTCATTCTGGTAACTAAACCTTGCGGCACATGGGTGCGGCTGAACTTGACCTTGAAGGCTTCCCACGTCATCACTTGACTGTGGTTCATTGTACAAGTGCTGTTCCACCAGGCTCTTGCATCTCCTGCCAGATAGTGGGTGGCAAACATAACTTTCTCGTTGGCGTCGACTCCTGCGACTTCTAGGTTATTCTCCATGGTCTGTAACCAATCATCAGCATCCAACGGGTCTTCAGACTTGTTAAAGATAGGGGGAGTGGTATTCTGGAAGTTTTTAAGTTTGGATCGATGATGATCCTGATTTCCATGGCCTTGATTGTTATGGGCCATCTGGGCGATCTATTGCAGGGTGGCTAGGTTGGCTTGGCACTCTGCTCTACTAGCTTCACGATTAGAAACTAGCATCTACAGAATCTGTAGCATCGGGTTTTGCGATGAGCTTCTCCTCCTTGGTTTCCACGAGTCATCTGATGATTGAGATATATAATGGGGTAAGAGGGGAAGTTCTAAGGTTCATGGTTTTGTTTTCAAAGCTAAAACTTTGAATTTGAACTCAGGTTTTGCAACTAACTCCTTCTCATTCATTCTATCAAGGCACACGATACAAACACACAACAACATGAAAGGAAAACATATGGTTTTAAGAACCATTCTGTGAGCTAAGATACAATGGGACCGATACTTCTCACTCCTACGATAGTGCTCTAGTGCATCTACTCATCATCGATGAAGTCGGAGTCATCATCGTCGGTGTAGAAGTCCATGGCATCATCCTCCAGATAGTCATTTTCATCACTGAGGTATGAGTGAATATCTCCTTGGATGTCCTCACCTTCTTCTTCTTCTTCTTTTGCTGCAAGTTGAGCTTCTTGCTCCTGGATGGTCTTCTCGAGGTCGGCCACCTTCTTGCAAAGACGAGCGATGGTGCGATCCTTCTTCTCGCGTTGCCGGCAAAGTGATTGATGATCCTTGACGAGCAGTGAGAAAGTTTGGGCCTTCTGGGCGGCAATGGCAAGGTTGTGGTTGGCGTAGGCTCGAGCATTGTCCAAGTCCTTATGTCTATCATACAGCAGGAAGTCAAGGTTCTCCTCTTGGCGCTTCAATTCTGGGTGACTTGGCATCTCCAATGGCATCCCCATAGAATCACGCCTTGCATAGTGAGCAAAGCGAGTTCCCTGGATCAAGTTGACGTTCTGTCCGCAAAGACGGGCGAGAGCTTCATGCATAGCCCTGGCTAATCCATCTAGCTAGTTGCTCTCTCTCACGGTGAATTGAATCTTCTCGGAAAGAGGTGCTTCCATCTTGCCTCACAGATCAGCAACTATCAGCCATTGTAAATCTCCTCCTCGAAAATCCTTGAGTTGGGCTCCGAAGAATTCCGGATGCGGACGCTCAAGGTGATCTGACAGTGTATCAAGATCCCTCTTGAAGATTAGTTGGCCTTCGTTGCCCAACTGGTAGAACTTGCAGTACTGAACTTCCATCTATAAGAATGTAGGATGAGTAAATTAGTGAGGTGATCAAGTGTGTCAAATTTTAGGTAGTAAAGTAAGAATTTTTGAGGAACATGAATTTTTTTGAAAGAATCTTAAGGATAAGAGTGGAAATAGGTTTTCATAATACTCACTTTGGTTTTGAAACTAAGTTTTTGTTCGGACGTCCATTCTAACTAGGGCCTCCTATGGTCAGGATGGCTCTGATACCAACTTGTCAACACCTGGATTTTTAATCCCAGATGCCTGTTATGCCATACATCACAATTGCAGGATTACCATTTTTGTGAGACATAATAGATTGGATATCACAGTACATCATCCATTACAAACCATAATAAGGTTTTACACAAATAAAGGATCTCATGCTAGTCTTAATACAAACAAGTAGCGGAATAATAAGCATAGTTGTGGGATCCATCTTCAGTGTCACAGGCAATGGTGATGATGGGAGATGATACTAGTTGTCGTAGCCATCCTGATGTCCTTCTTCCGGATAGTCCTCCTCATAGTCTGGCCACGGGAATAGCTAGGGACAAATCCATAAGTACTCTTTAAGTACTCGCAAACTATCACTAACAAGTAAGGTAGTTCTAGTAGGAATGCTAAGTTCTAAGTTTATTTGCAAAGTTAAGTTTGAAACCTAAGCTGAGTTCAAAAACAAAGAAAGATAAAATAAAGTTCTAAATCACTGAAGTGCGAACTTAGTTTTCATAGTCACAACCCTGTTGTGGTCAAGTCAAGTCACAAATCATTTCATAAGTCATTTTGAAAACATCTGACGACGGAACAGTATGGCCACTCTAATTGTCCATGACCCCGGACGTGGCTATTCGGATAGTTTGATACTTTGTAGAGGTGGTACACTTTCACCACAAAATTCAATACATCTGTTAGGGATAACCTTGAATCATCATACTTAGTGTGCGGATAATCAATCATAACCTTTCCTTTACACACTCTAGTATAAGCACCTCTCCTATGAGCTTGGCCTCCCAGCCATGGCCATCTGCCATCCTGGGCACTACATAGGTGGACAACATCAAGAGGTAGCCTCAGCTCAAACCTCTTCCGTGAGAGAACCCATACTAATGCATATAAAATTCTGGCTAAGCCTTACCCAATTCATGTATTGTGGTTTACGGTAAAATTGGAATGGTATCGCATCCGAACCCAACCATCAGTTTTTATAAAGGGCTAAGGCTCATGCCTCAACATTTTCACCATCATAAACCATTTGTGTTTCTCAACACATGTCAAAACATCTCAATCGAATGACTCATCATTCCAAGGTTTTCATAATCATTTTCACCAAGTATTCCCATCTAGAGTGATCAAGTTTTTGGTTTAGCACTAACCACTAAGTTATGAGTGTTCACTAAGGTGGGATGCTAATCTCAATCTCATGCCATAGAATGACATCTAGTATAGGCCAAGTTTTATACTTTTTATGCTATCTATACTACTTTCTAACATCTCACAGAGCATTACTAAAAGTAAAGAAACTTTGGTAAGGCAAAAGGTAAAACTTGTAAGTAACACTTGGAAAGGGTATAAATCTAAAGGTATAACCAAAGCATGCCTAATGCATCTTGCTTAGGTTATCTTGCATAATTCTAGCTTGCTAATAATAGCTTGCATAGTTAAGAAACTTGCAAGTGTTAGCTTGCCTTGATTGGTGCAGTGGTTGAAATTCTCCTCGTCTTCTTCGGGGTAGAACTCCTCCTCCTCGTAGACTTGGTCGGTACTATCGTCTATAAATATATACGGGATACACAATCACCAAACAATACATAACTAGTCTATTTAGCACACTAAGGCACACGCACTTGATGATCTAGCATCATCACAAGATTTAAAGAACTAGTTTCATTTATTTTATTTGAGAAAAGTAATTTCTACTCATTGAAATTAATTAAGATTTAATATTCTCCAATTAAAATATGGGATCATGTGGACACATGTCATCACCACATATTCTAATACATGGTAATGTGATTTAAATGTCTGATCATATTTCAATAAGTTTAAGTTTATTATTTAAATGATTTAAAGTGACTAGAAATGCCTATATAGCATTATTTTGGTACTACTCCAAAGTCACTGCATGTAAACCTAGATATTATTACGTATTCAGATATATATTATCAAATGTGATTTTTGAGAGTTGGAATCAACTCAAAAGCTATTATGGTTGATTTTTGAAAAATGTTTGAATGTAGAAAAGTCTCTGTTTTGTTATTTTTTCTATATGTGATCTCTAACTCCAATTGATTTAAATCCAACGGGCCTTGATAGATATTTTAATTCTCTTTCTAGCAAAATTTGAATCATACATTTTGGTTAAGTGGATCTCTCTGAACTAATTTTTAAACAAGTGGACAGAATCTAGTTTATATCTAAATGGAAAAACATCTATTTGAATATGTGGGATAGCGCGGGAAAACTAACGGGCCGGTCCAGTGGCGCTCCGTGGCGCAGAGGGCAACTGATAGGCTGGTCCTGCACGTCAGCGACATATCCAACGCGAAGCGGTACGGGGCGATATCAGCGCTATGATTAAAAGGTGGATCAATGGCTTAGGATCATCGTCCCCGGCGAACAGGTCGCCAGCGAGAGCTAAACCTAGCGGCACGGTGGGGGTCTACGGGGGCTTACCAGGGCTCCATCTAGGTGTGGTGATGGGGGCGATCGAACTGGTGGACAATGGCGGTTCTAGGCGTGGTCGCGGCGGCTCCTGGGGCGGTCGTAATCAGCGGGGCCCTTCTCCTCCAGTAGCGGCCAACTCCGGTGGAATTCTGGCGACTGAGAGCTCGATTGGCTCCGGGGAGAAGTGGGGAAGGCGCAGTGGTGAGAGGGGGGGTGAGTGGTGTGCCGAATGAGGCTAGGGGTGGCCTCCTTTTATAGGCTCGACGGTGAGGCAGTGCAGGATGGTCAGGCGACGGTGGCGACATGGCTACGGGCTGCTAGAGGCGTGGCTGCGAGCAGCGATCGATGCGCGGTCTCCTGGCGGTCCTCTACGGCATAAAGGCATGGCTAGGGGCGGTGGCAATCGGTCGGGCGCGGCTGGTGCTCTGAGCGGCAGAGGCGGCGTTCGACGCGGCGTGCGGTGGCTGCGGGTCAAGCGGCGGCAAACAGGCATGTCCGGGGGCATGCTGGGGTCGTGGCGATGCAGCGCGTGCGGGCTGCGGTCGAGGCGCGTCGTGTGCATGTTTGTCGAGCGTGGATCACCGGTGCGTCCTGTGCATGATGTAGAGCCGGTGGGCGTGGCGTGCTAGGGGTGGTCCATGGCCTGGCAACGCTTGGGGAAGGGACAAAGAGGGCGGTAGGGTGCGGCAATTGTCCTAGACATGGCGAGAGAGAGAGGGGTGGCATGCTGCGAGTTGTCCATGCTCGACCGGTGGGCATGCCCTCGGGGTGGCTCGGCACAGCTACTAGCAGCAAAGGGGGGTGCTGTCTAGGGCTGCGTTAGGTGCTAGGGAGACAGAGGAGAGATGAGAGGGTCAAATGGGGGACAAGGCTTTGATTAGCAACAGTAATAGTTAGGCAGTTTATTTGGTGATCACTAGGTGTTCGACACAATGGCCGTAAGAAATTCAAGTTTGAATTTTGAAAAGATTTTTGGTGTGTGACTTGATCTTATGCTTGCTAGTCTTTGTTTGCTTGGGATTGGCAAGGGGAGTTCATTTGAGTGGTTTTTGAAAAAGTGGGATCAATGCATATGTAAAGGATTCAATTTTCAAATGTCATTTAAAATTAGTGGCTAAATGTTTTTGTAAGATTTTAATGTGGGCCCTGGTAGATATTTACTTTTACTAGCAAGGGGTGCAAAGATCCAGAAATGTTTCTGTTGGGAAAAGACTTCTAGGAACACCTAAAGTGGCCTAGTGGATTAAAATGGCCAAAGTGACCATTTGCATTATTTAATGTTATTTGATTTCTTTTTCTTTGGATTTTGTTTTTGAAGCATCTAGATGATGTGGCATTCACCTTTGAATCATTTCACAACCATTAGAACAATCAAACATGGCATTTTCAAACAATTCTATATTAATCCAACGCACATGCATTCATAAATATTTTTTAATAATAAAAAGTTTTTTGTTAACCCTAAATTCGATGATTTGGATCTTGATAACCTTCATTAAAGTTTTGGGATCTTACACTTGTGTTCTTTTCCAAACCACAGTGATCCACATGACTAGACACACTCAAGTGGGTGTAGTGATGCAACCTCTGTCACACTAGTTCTCCATTGTAGCATTGCAACATGTTCTAGGGCTTTCTGACCATGGTTTGACACATATTGGAGTGTCATTGCATGTGTTCTTTTCCAAACCAAAATGATCCGCATGACCACACACACTCAAGTGGGTGTGGTGATGCAACCTCTATCATATTGGTGCTCCATTGTTGCATTCCAACATGTTCTAGGGTTTTTGACCATGGTTTGACACACAGAGTGTTATTGCATGTGTTTTTTCCAAAACACAATGTTCTACATGACCATACACACTGAAGTGGGTGTGGTGATGTAACCTCTATCACACTGGTGCTCAATTGCAATCCAATGTTGGACTCAAGCATGTTCTAGGGCTTTCTGACCATGGTTTGACACATGGAGTGTCATTGTATATGTTCATACCCAAACCACAATGATCCACATGACCACACACACTCAAGTTGTTGTGGTGATGCAACCTCTGTCATACTGGTGCTCCATTGTTGTATTCCAACATGTTCTAGGGCTTTATGACCATGGTTTGACTCATGGAGTGTCATTGCATGTGTTTTTTTTCAAACCACAATGATCCACATGAACACACAAACTCAAGTTGGTGTGGTGACGCAACCTCGGTCACACTGGTGCTCCATTTCATTCCAATGTTGCATTCCTTCATGTTCTATGGCTTTCTGATTATAGTTTGACACATGGAGTGTCATTGCATGTGTTATTTTCCAAACCACAGTGATCCACATGACCAGACACACTCAAGTGGGTGTAGTGATGCAACCTCTGTAAGACTAGTTCTCCATTTTTACATTCCAACATGTTCTAGGGCTTTCTGGCCATGGTTTGACACATATTGGAGTGTCATTGTATGTGTTCTTTTCCAAACCAAAATGATCTGCATGACCACATACACTCAACTAGGTGTGGTTATGCAACCTCTGCCACACTGGTGCTCTATTGCAATCAAATGTTGCATTCCAGCATGTTCTAGGACATTATGACCATGGTTTGACACAATGGAGTGTTAGTAATTACATGTGTTCTTTTCCAAACCAAAGTGATCCACATGACCACAAACACTCAAGTGGGTGTGGTGATGCAACCTCTCTCATACTGGTTCTCCATTGTTGCATTCCAACATGTTTTCGGGCTTTCTTACCATGGTTTGACACAATGGAGTGTCATTGCATGTGTTCTTTTCCAAAATAAAATGATCCACATGAACACACACACTCAACTGTGTGTGGTGATGCAACCACTATCATACTAGTGCTCCATTTCATTCCAATGTTGCATTCCAACATGTTCTAGGACATTTTCAGCATAGTTTGACACATGGAGTGTCCTTGCATGTGTTCTTTTCCAAACCAAAATGATCCACATGACCACACACACTCAAGTGGGTGTGGTGATGTAACCTCTGTCACACTGGTGCAACATTGCAATACAATGTTGCATTCCATTATGTTCTAGGACATTATGACCATGATTTGACGCAATGGAGTGTCATTAATTGCATGTGTTCTTTTCCAAACCACAATGATCCACATGACCACACACACTCAAGTGGGTGTGGTGATGCAACCTCTATCACACTGGTTCTCCATTGCAGGTGGCTGTTGCATTCCAGCATGTTCTAGGGCTTTATGACCACAATTTGACACATGGAGTGTCATTGTACGTGTTCTTTTCCAAACCAAAATGAACCACATGAGCACACACAATCAAGTGGGTGTGGTGATGTAACCTCTGTCACACTGGTGCTCCATTGCAATCCAATGTTGCATTCCAGCATGTTCTAGGGCTTTGTAACCACGGTTTGACACATGGAGTGACATTGCATGAGTTCTTTTCCAAACCACAATGATCCACATGACCACACACACTAAAGTGGGTGTGGTAATGCAACCTCGGTCATGCTGGTGCTCCCTTGCATGTTCTAGGGTTTCTGACCATGGTTTGACACATGGAGTGTCATTGCATGTGTTCTATTCGAAAAAATAATGATCCGCATCACCACACACACTCAAGTGGGTGTGGTGATGCAACCTATGTCAGGCTGGTGCTCCATTATTGCATTCCAACATGTTCTAGGGCTTTCAGACCATGGTTTGACAAAATTGAGTGTCATTGCATGTGTTCTTTTCCAAACCACAATGATAAAAATGACCACACACACTCGAGTGGGTGTGGTGATGCAACCTATGTCACACTGGTGCTCCATTTCATTCCAATGTTGCATTCCAACATGTTTTAGGGCTTTATGACCATAGTTTGACACATGGAGTGTCATTGCATGTATTCTTTTCAAACCAAAATGATCCACATGATCACACACACTCATGTGGGTGTGGTGATGCAACCTCTGTCATAATGGTGCTCCATTGCAATCCAATGTTGCAATCCAGCATGTTCTAGGACATTATGACCATGGTTTGACACAATGGAGTGTCATAAATTGTATGTGTTATTTTCCAAACCACAATGATTTACACGACCATACACACTCAAGTTGGTGTGGGGATGCAACCTCTGTCACACTGGTGCTCAATTAAAATCCAATGTTGGATTCCAGCATGTTCTAGGGATTTTTTACCATGGTTTGACACATGGAGTGTCATTGTATAAGTTCTTTCCCAAAACACAATGATCCACATTACCACACACACTCAACTGGTTGTGGTGATGCAAACTCTGTCATACTGGTGCTCCATTGCTGCATTCGAACATGTTGTAGGGCTTTATGACCATGGTTTGACACATGGAGTTTCATTGCATGTGTTTGTTTCCAAACCACAATGATCCATATGACCACAAACACACAAATTGGTTTGGTGATGCAACCTCTGTCACACTGGTGCTCTATTTCATTCCAATGTTGCATTCCAACATGTCTTATGGCTTTCTGACTATAGTTTGACACATGGAGTGTCATTGCATGTGTTCTTTTCCAAACGATAGTCATCCAGATGACCAGACACACTCAAGTGGGTGTAGTGATGCAACCTCTGTCACACTAGTTCTCAATTGTTGCATTCCAACATGTTCTAGGGCTTTCTGACCATGGTTTGACACATATTGGAGTGTCATTGCATGTGTTATTTTCCAAACCAAAATGATCCGCATGACCACACACACTCAAGTGGGTGTGGTGATGCAACCTATATCACACTGGTGCTCTATTGCAATCCAATGTTGTATTCCATCATGTTCTAGGACATTATGGCCATGGTTTGACACAATGGAGTGTCATTATTTAAATGTGTTCTTTTCCAAACAACAGTGATCCGCATGACCACAAACACTCAAGTGGGTGTGGTGATGCAACCTTTATCATATTGGTGCTCCATTGTTGCATTCCAACATGTTCTAGGGCTTTCTGACCATCGTTTGTCACAATGGAGTGTCATTCCATGTGTCTTTTCCAAAATACAATGATCCACATGACCACACACATTCAAGTAGGAGTGGTGATGCAACCTCTATCACATTGGTGCTCCATTTCATTCCAATGTTGCATTCCAACATTTTCTAGGGCTTTGTGGCCATGGTTTGACACATGGAGTGTCATTGCATGTGTTCTTTTCCAAACCACAATGATCCAGATGACCTCACACACTCAAGTGGGTGTGGTGATGCAACCTCTGTCAGATTGGTGCTCCATTGTTGCATACCAACATGTTCTAGGGATTTCTAACCATGGTTTGACACATGGAGTGTCATTGCATGTGTTCTTTTCCAAGCCACAATCATGCACATGACCACACACATTTAAGGTGGTGTGGTGATGCAATCTCTATCACACTAGTGCTCCATTTCAATCCAATGTTGCATTCCATCAGGTTATAGGGCTTTCTAACCATGGCTTTACTCATGGAATGTCATTGCATGTGTTCTTTTCAAACCACAATGATCCACATGACCACACACACTCAAGTGGGTGTGGTGATGCAACCTCTATCACACAGGTGCTCCATTGCATATGGTAGTTGCATTCCAACATGTTCGAGGGTTTTTTACCATGGTTTGACACATGGAGTGTCAGTGCATGTGTTCTTTTCCAAAACACAATGATCTACATGACCACACACACTCAAGTGGGTGTGGTGATGCATCCTCTATCACACTGGTGCTCTATTGTTGCATTCAAACATGTTCTAGGGCTTTCTGACCATGGTTTGACATATGGAGTGTCATTGCATGTGTTCTTTTACAAACCACGATGATCCACATGACCACACACACTCAAGTGGGTGTGCTGATGCAACCTCTATCACACTGGTGCTCCATTTCATTCCAATGTTGCATTCCAACATGTTCTAGGGCTTTCTGGCCACAGTTTCACACATGGAGTGTCATTGCATGTGTTCTTTTCCAAACCACAATGATCCACATGACCAGACACACTCAAGTGGGTGTAGTGATGCAAGCTTTGTCACACTAGTTCTCTATTGTTGCATTTCAACATGTTCTAGGGCTTCCTGTCCATGGTTTGACACATGGAGTTTTATTGCATGTGTTCTTTTCCAAACCACAATGATCCACATGACCACACACACTCAAGTTGGTGTGGTGATGCAACCTCTATCACACAGGTGCTCCATTGCATATGGTAGTTGCATTCCAACATGTTCGAGGGTTTTTTACCATGGTTTGACACATGGAGTGTCAGTGCATGTGTTCTTTTCCAAAACACAATGATCTACATGACCACACACACTCAAGTGGGTGTGGTGATGCATCCTCTATCACACTGGTGCTCTATTGTTGCATTCAAACATGTTCTAGGGCTTTCTGACCATGGTTTGACATATGGAGTGTCATTGCATGTGTTCTTTTACAAACCACGATGATCCACATGACCACACACACTCAAGTGGGTGTGCTGATGCAACCTCTATCACACTGGTGCTCCATTTCATTCCAATGTTGCATTCCAACATGTTCTAGGGCTTTCTGGCCACAGTTTCACACATGGAGTGTCATTGCATGTGTTCTTTTCCAAACCACAATGATCCACATGACCAGACACACTCAAGTGGGTGTAGTGATGCAAGCTTTGTCACACTAGTTCTCTATTGTTGCATTTCAACATGTTCTAGGGCTTCCTGTCCATGGTTTGACACATGGAGTTTTATTGCATGTGTTCTTTTACAAACCACAATGATCCACATGACCACACACACTCAAGTTGGTGTGGTGATGCAACCTCTATCACACTGGTGCTCCATTTCATTCCAATGTTGCATTCCAACATGTTCTACGGCTTTCTGGCCCTAGGTTGACACATGGAGTGTCATTGCATGTGTTCTTTTCCAAACCACAATGAACCACATGACCAGACACACTCAAGTGGGTGTAGTGATGCAACCTCTGTCACACTAGTTCTCCATTATTTCATTATAATATGTTCTAGGGCTTTCTGACCATGATTTGACACAATGGAGTGTCATTGCATGTGTTCTTTTCCAAACCAAAATGATCCGCATGACCAAACACACTCAAGTGGGTGAGGTGATGCAACCTTTGTCACACTGGTGCTCTATTGCAATCCAATGTTGCATTCCAAAATGTTCTAGGACATTATGACTATGGTTTTACACAATGGAGTGTCATTAGTTACATGTGTTCTTTTCCAAATCATAATGATCCACATGACCACAAACACTCAAGTGGGTGTGGTGATGCAACCTCTATCATACTGGTGCATTCCAACATGTTCTAGGGCTTTCTGACCATGGTTTGACACAAATGGAGTGTCATTGCATGTGTTCTTCTCGAAAATACAATGATCACATTACCACACACACTCAAGTGGGAGTTGTGATTTAACCTCTGTCACATGGGGATTCTTGGTTTGGGGTACCAAACTTCCCGGGTGAGTGCATCCCGGTACCCGAGTTGTCATCAATCTCGCGGAGGGGCCGTAGTAGAATCGCCAATTGTCTAGAAGGACCAAATGGGGGTGAATACAAATCTAATGGCCAAACGATCGTTTTTTGAACGGTTGAACTCAAATACCGCCGTTAGGTCAACTCTTCTTGGCTCGTCCTGTCAGTATTCCCCATTATATTTTGCGGCCGTGGACTAGTTTACCCATGCGTGGACGAGATCCCTGAGTGGACCAGATCTATTTCTTTGCTCTGCTCTGCTCTTCTCCCCTGCTCCCCTCCCCATAACCTTTGCTCAGCTTCGGCTGCTCGTCTTAGATCGGAGCTCACACTTGCTCTAATTTGCATCCCATGTGCCCCCGCCCGGTCAACCTCCGCCTCCTAATTGAAGCCGCAATCCTTTGTCGCATCGTCCGCCATATCGGAGCTTCGCGTCCCCAGACTAATATCTCGCCTTTGGCTAGTCCTTCTCACACGTTGGAGCGCGTCCGATCGGGCAGCTGATGTCTACGCACTTCTATTCTTGTAGACAGTTGTTGGGCCTCCAAGTGCAGAGGTTTGTAGAACATCAGCAAGTTTTCCCTTAAGTGGATCACCCAAGGTTTATCGAACTCAGGGAGGAAGTGGTCAAAGGTATTCCCTCTCAAGCAACCCTGCAATCAAGATACAAGAAGTCTCTTGTGTCCCCAACACACCCAATAGACTTGTCAGGTCTATAGGTGCAATAGTTCGGCGAAGAGATAGTGAAATACAAGTGGTATAGATAATTATAAGTGGTAACGGTGATAGAAAATAACTTGATGGCATGGAAAAGACTAAAGGCAAACTGGAATAAAGATGGAAGCAAGCAAACATGTAACAGATCTAATTGAAAACGGTGTTTCAATGCTAAGAAACAAGTCCTAGGGATCATACTTTCACTAGTGAACACTCTCATATAAATATCTTCTCTTTATGATACTACTCTTAACTACTCCCCGGTTGAACACTCTAATCGATGGTAGGGCTATAACAGCACACCTCAAAGTTCATCTTTCCCATCTAGAAACCCCACACTGTCACCTTTAGTACTAGATAAGTCCAACAAACACCACAATTTCATAAATACATCCAACTCCAAATATAACTAATAACAAGTATTTGTAATCTCTAGCCTAAGTGCCACCATGGTGTGCACGCTGTCACTTTCACACACATGGGGAGAGCAGAGATCTATTAAAGCACTTGAGTAGCAAGGTAGATCTATAGATTACAAGCTCATGATTTCAATAAGATCATGCATAGAGAGAGATGAACACATAGCTACCAGTAGAACCCTTAGCCTCGAGAGAGAACTACTCCCTCCTCATCATGGGAATCAGCAACGGTGATGGAGATGGCGGTGGAGATCGATGGAGATGGCTCTGGGGGCACTTCCCCGTCCCGGCAGGGTGCCGGAACAGAGACTTTCTGTCCCCCGAATCTCCCCTTCGGTGGCGGTGGCGCTGCGGAACTTTTCGTGGACTTTTGATTGACGACCTAGGGCTTATGCATCGGGAGGATTCTTATAGGAGAAGAGGCAAGGTCGGTGGGCACCAGGGGGCCCACACCACCTGGTGGCGCGGCCAGGGCTAGCCCGCGCCACCATATGGTGTGGCCAGGCCCTGGCCCTCCTCCGTCTCAGCTTCTGGCTCCGTGAGTCTTCCGGTAAAATAGGAACTTTGGCTTTTGTCCCGTCCAATTCCGAGAATATTGATTTTCTGACTTTCCTGGAACCAAAAACAGCAGAAAACAGGTAACTGGCACTGTGGCTCTTGCTAATAGGTTAGTCCAAGAAATCATATGAAAAGTACTCCAAAGTTGGAACAAAACATAAGAAAGTGGATAAAACCAAGCATGGAACAACAAAAATTATAGATACATTTGCAATGTATCAACATCCCCAAGCTTCACTCCTGCTCGTCCTCGAGTAGGTAAGTGATAAAAAGAAAGAATAATTTTTGAGGTGACATGCACCATCAAAGACTTGATCAAAGTATTTGCAAAACATTCAAAGCTGGGATCATAGTACTTCAATCATAACATGAAAGACAAGGTTCTAGAAATAAGCAAAGAAACTATGATGCAACATGAAAAGGCATAAACAAAAGATTCATGAATAACAATGCTTTGCAAGACGTTTGTTTGTTTCACATAATGAAAACATAGCATAATAGTATTTAGCTTGTCCCTTAATAGAGTAGCAAATATAAATGCATAGGACACCTTCAAAGTTCACAAGAGTGACTAGATACAATAGTTTAAAATAAGCAATAACAAGTTATGCATCAATCAACTAGTCTTGGGACAATGCACATAGAACTAAGAATGGCCATTGTGCTCTCAAAGTTGGTGCATAAAGGTAGAAGGTGGAGACTCAATATAATGGTGGAAGAAGGGCCTTTATAAAAGGAAGCAGGGATTCAAGTCTCATAAAGAGCTTACAAAAATTATGGTACTTATAGCTTTCATCTCTCATTTCCCCTATCATAAGCATCTTGAAGTGATTAAGGTTAAAGTGAACAAACTATGGTGTACATGCTTGACGAAGTATAAGTCAGAAATCTCATGTCCCTTGTATACGAGGGCCGCTCCTCATGCTACTCAAGTTTAGTCACCGGTAAGTTCTTGTCTTTGTAAGTACATGTGTATCATCGAGAACCGCCAACGGGGTACCCCTTGCCCGATGATACGGAAGAATCCCCATATCGAAATGACAAGGCAAGCAGACAACGAGTATCTCAGCATTCTTCTTATTTACCATGGGAATATGGTGCTTTTTTCTCTCTTTCCTCTTTTCATAGTATCTTTTTTTTTCTTTTCTCTTTTTTTTCTCAATATAGGACTCTTTTTTTTATAGGAAGAATGCTTCATAGTCAGCTCGTTATGGTTACGCTGCAGGTTTCCACCATGTCAGCATGGATTAGACCAGCGGCCCAGGCGTTTCTCTAAGACATATACATAACTCCACGGACTTACAATCTCCCCTTTCATTTCACACCGACGACATCCATATACAAAAGAGCATGATATCAACTAGGTACAAAGTACCCGTGCAATGTTGAAAGCGTTCCCAATACAGCATGGTTCTGCTAATTCCCAACAAATAAGTGCAAGCATATACAACATACGACACAATGGTTCAAGTTTATTAAGGGCAAGTAAAGTAAAGTGTGCCATCAAGTTCGTGAGAGCTTTAATCACTAGTTTTCTCATAACAAGTTTAATTTGGAAGGTAGACAAAAACATGAATATACTTGGAATAGCATAAGCTAGTAGGTAGGTATGGTGGACTCTTTGGAATAACTTGGTTTGGGGAGTTGGATGCATGAGTGGAACTCATACTTGGTTGTGGAGGCTAGCAAAAGACTGGGAGCGACAAACTAAGAGAGCAATAATGGCCATAATCATGCAGAGCGACAAAACATCATTGATCAAAGCATAAAGTGATACTACAAGTTGAAAACTAAAGGATCATAAAGGCTATGGTGACTTGAGACAGTCATAACATGGTGTGACCATGCGCCAAGTCAACCCAAATAAAGCATCAAAGGAGAATACCACTATACTATGCTTTAATATGCTAAAACAACGCATGATTCATCCAAGGCACATTAAGCAATCTCAATTGTTTAAAACAAGTGATGCTATAGCAAAGAATACTAAGCATAAAGCCAGAACAATATCAAGCATGGCATGACAAAGCACAAGCCACAGTCAAAAACAAGCTCTTTTTACCACATAAGCAAGAACTTTCCTACTCTTTTCCAAACCAAACCAAACTATTTGCAAACCAATGTATGAAAGAGGGGGTCCAACCAACTTATTCAGAAAACTAAGCAAACCCAGCAAACGAAAAAACAAAACGAAAACGAAAAAGAAGACGCTCCAAGAAAAACGCAACTGTGCATGAAACAATAAAAATGAAGCATTTGGAAGAAACCTGGAATTTTTATTGATAAAGAACGGGATGTCTTGGGCATCCCCAATCTTTGACGCTTGTACTTCTTGGATATTTCTTGGGGTGACACGCGTGGCATCCCCAAGCTTGAGATTTAGTCCATCCTTCATCTCATTACTCATTCCTTCCATACACCTGAAATTTTTCCTTCATACCAAACTTCACACAATCTCATTAGCAACATTAGTGCACTTAAGATAAATAAGTCTTAAGGTTCAGTTCTAACACCAAATAAACTTACATTAGAACAATAGATACTGTAGCACTTCCCTCAAAAATCTCAATTCCCCAAAAGAACTCAAGAAGGAACCAACAAGAAGCAAATGCAGAAAATGGCAGAAATCTGTCAAAACAGACCAGCAGGTAAAAAAGAATTTTTTCGAAGACCTTCTGTTGCTCAAATCAAAAAGTGTTGAACTAAAGAAAGTTAGATAACAACCTGGGGCAGAAGCACAAAAATTGCCTCCTCAAAAAGACGTTCAGAGATTTTACACGAATTTTTACGGTGAAGCATAGAAATCTGTTTCGGGACAACAACTTTCCCAATCATTACTTCTCTCTCATTAGAGGTTACTCTTGGCACAAAAAGCAAATAAAAAGGATAAGGAGCGGTTATTACTGAAGTAATAACTTCCAAGACTCATCTAAAACTTTTGGGTTATCTCCCAATAAGTACTTTTCTTTAAGGCCTTTAAGTTAGGCATAGAAAGCTTGAGGAGATGCTCACATAAGAAATATGAATTGAAGTGAAAGAGAGCATCAAGAAGCAAATCCAAAGCACATTTAAGTCTAACCCACTTCCTATGCATAGGAATCTTGTAAAGAAACAAGTCATGAAAGCACAAAGCAACAAGCATAGAAAAGCAAAATAAGTGCAACTTCAAAATTTTCAACATAAAGAGGGGAAACTTAATATTATTGAGATGCATAGAACCATGTTTCCCTCTCTCATAATAACATTCAGCAGCAACATGAATAAAATTAACAATATAACTATCACATAAAACATTCTTATCATGAGCCACATGCATAAAAGAATTAATACTCTCCACATAAACATAGTCATTCTTATTAATTGTAGTGGGAGAAAATTCAACAAAATAGCTATCATTATTATTCTCATCACCATAATCATCAAATATAGGAGGCATATTGTAATCATTAATTTTTTCCTCAATAGTAGGTGGACTGAAAATATCATATTCATCATTGTAATCATCATATATTGGAAGTTTTGTATCATCATAAGCAATAGAATAGCTATCTTCCAAAGCTGGGGAACTAAAAAGATCATTTTCATAAAAACTAGCTTCCCCAAGCTTAGACTTTTCCATAGCATTAGAAATAATGGTGTCCAAAGAATTCATACTAACAACATTGCTATTAGCATGCAAATAAAGTTCCATAGGTTTTTTAATTTTCTCTTCAAACACTTCATGTCCTAACTCAAGATAAATACTATAAAGCTCTCTATTTTTTTTTGTTTTCCATTAAGCCTAACTAGTGAAAACAAGAAACAAAAAGACAAAATTGCAGAATCTAAAGGAAATAACTTCGAGCACTCACACCGGAGGATGTGAGTACCTTTTACCTTACCTCCCCGACAACGGCGCCAGAAAATAGCTTTTCTGGTGCGGTGTTGACGTGGGAGTTTCTTCTTCTTCGTTCCCCGGCAACGGCGCTAGAAAATAGCTTGATGTCTACACACTTCTATTCTTGTAGACAGTTGTTGGGCCTCCAAGTGCAGAGGTTTGTAGAACAGCAGCAAGTTTTCCCTTAAGTGGATCACCCAAGGTTTATCGAACTCAGGGAGGAAGTGGTCAAAGGTAATCCCTCTCAAGCAACCTTGCAATCAAGATACAAGAAGTCTCTTGTGTCCCCAACACACCCAATACACTTGTCAGGTGTATAGGTGCACTAGTCCGGCGAAGAGATAGTGAAATACAAGTGGTATAGATAATTATAAGTGGTAATGGTGATAGAAAATAACTTGATGGCGTGGAAAAGACTAAAGGCAAACTCGAATAAAGATGGAAGCAAACAAACATGTAACAGATCTAATTGCAAACGGTGTTTCAATACTAAGAAACAAGGCCTAGGGATCATACTTTCACTAGTGAACACTCTCATATAAATATCTTCTCTTTATGATACTACTCTTAACTACTCTCCGGTTGAACACTCTAATCGATAGTAGGGCTATAACAGCACACCTCAAAGTTCATCTTTCCCATCTAGAAAACCCACACAGTCACCTTGAGTACTAGATGAGTCCAACAAACACCACAATTTCATAAAGACATCAAACTCCAAATATAACTCATAACAAGTATTTGTAATCTCTAGCCTAAGTGCCACCATGGTGTGCACGCTGTCACTTTCACACACATGGGGAGATAAGAGATCTATTAAAGCACCTGAGTAGAAAGGTAGATCTATAGATTACAAGCTCATGATTTCAATAAGATCATGCATAGAGAGAGAGATGAACACATAGCTACCGGTAGAACCCTTAGCCTCGAGAGAGAACTACTCCCTCCTCATCATGGGAATCAGCAACAGTGATGGAGATGGCGGTGGAGATCGATGGAGACGGCTCCGGGGGCACTTCCCCGTCATGGCAGGGTGCCGGAACAGAGACTTTCTGTCCCCCGAACCTCCCCTTCGGTGGCGGTGGCGCTGCGGAACTTTTTGTGGACTTCTAATTGATGACCTAGGGTTTATGCATCAGGAGGCTTCTTATAGGCGAAGAGGCAAGGTCGGTGGGCCCACACCACTGGTGGCGCGCTGTGGCCAGCCGTGCCACCATATGGTGTGGCCAGGCCCTGGACCTCCTCCGTCTCTGCTTCTGGCTCCGTGAGTCTTCCGGTAAAATAGGAACTTTGGCTTTTGTCCCGTCCAATTCTGAGAATATTGATTTTCTGACTTTCCTGGAACCAAAAACAGCAGAAAACAGGCAACTGGCACTGTGGCTCTTGTTAATAGGTTAGTCCAAGAAATCATATGAAAAGTACTCCAATATTGGAACAAAACACAAGAAAGTTGATAAAACCAAGCATGGAACATCAAAAATTATAGATACATTTGCAATGTATCAGCAATCCTGGCCGGCGACCGGCCTTGGGCAGTTGCGTGCTGCCGCGCACCCCAGGCATGGTAGCCCTGGCACAACAGTTCGACGACCACGCTCTCATGGCCACCATGCTTGGCGTCCGTCCCGCCGTGTCGCCGACAGAGTTGCTGTCGGCTTTCAGGTCTCGTTTTGGGAAAAATGAGGTCAAGATTGAGGTATGCGTGCTGCCATTCGATTTTTTCGTCCGGTTCAAGCACAACTCAGACACTGACCGTGTTCTGCATTCTTCCCATTCTTTCGAGTGCTTCGGGGAGAAAATGAGCTTCATGCGTTGGCATTGCGCCTGTGTGTGGGACGGTCACTTGGGGCAGCTTCGTTTCTTCTCCAAACTCGGCTTTGGCGGCCTCCCGTTAGATGCTTGGGAGACGGAGGCCCTCAAGCAGGTCATCAGTAGCCTTGGCGGCGAGCTGGTGGAAATCGTGCCACCGAGCGACAAATGGGTCATCGAGGTAAAGGCGTGGCTGAAAGATCATGACGATGTTCCTAAGATGTACGAGGTGCAGATTCCAAGCAGGGCAGGGTGATAGCTTTGCTAGAAACACCCGGTCATCATCAACCTGGATGAGGTTCTGGAATCAGTACATGGCATTCAGGGCTCCGAAGAGGCTGCCAGAAAGCGTACTCGTCGCCTGCAGTGTTGGACTGGAAGGATCGATGGCCCATGACCACCACCGTTTCGCGACGGTGCACACAGTTTCGGTGGAGGAACTGGGCATGGACAAGCTGGTGGTTCTGATGTCCCTCTAGTGAAGACAAAGATCTAGTGAATTGCCGTGGTATGTGTGGCTAATGAATTTGTATGGAGACCATAGCAGGAAGTTATCATCGACTAAAAATGTGTAATAGTTTGAATCGATATAGTATGTGTGGGTAATGAACTTGAAGTAGTATGTGTGTGTAATAGTTTGAATCGATGTAGTATGTGTGGGTAATGAATTTGATGTAGTGTGTGTGTAATAGTTTGAATCGATGTAGTTGAACACCGTGCTTTATAATTTCTATGAATAACCAAGGACAACCTCATGAAAAGAGGGTGGTCTGGCAATGAGCAATGTCAATTCTGTGGATGCCAGGAAAATGTAGTCCATCTCCTCTTCAAGTACAAGGTAGCTATATTTGTAACACATTGAACTACAGGACCATTTTGCAGACAACACAAGACAAAGGAAAAATGGTTTACAGCATAGACAACAGACGCAAAATCTATAGTATGGGATAAAAAAATGCCAGTTAACTGGATTTAACCATGACTAGTAATTGAAGGAAATAGATACTTGATAGTATTTGCTTACAATAGTAGTACTTCCATACAAAAGGGTCTTATACCTGCACAAAAGTGGGCTAAAATTCCTACTAGTTTATAGAACAATTCGTCAGCATTTCATCTACAAAAGCCATTCTTCAGTCTGAACACAACTATTCTACACTGAAGAAACTACAGATCTCCAATAGAAAAGTTAGCTGGCCAATTGCCTTGAGAGGACGTATGTTCTTTGATCATTTAACCCCAAACTGATCTATTGCCTTCCCTCCAAACTACAAGAAATCTGCATCATTCATGCATGACCGCTTTGCGTGCGCCAGTCCCGGTTCAGTTGGACCATCCACGCCGCCGCCAAAATTTCTTCGAAACTGAAATTCAGCATCTTCTTCTTGGGATCATAGGTCCGTGTGAACTGGAACCTGAATTCTGGCGCTGAGCTGATGCCCGCTGCCAGCTCTAGCTTTCGAACAATCCAACATGCTGAGTGTAGACGCTTGGTCACTGCCATGGTACGGCCTCCGACGGTGTGTTGGATGGAGCGTCTTTGCCGCAGACGGCATGTTCCCAGCCTCCCCCACTACGGTAAGGTAGCCCGCGCCAAAGCATGGACGTGAGAGTTCCTAGACCTTGGCGCTGCCCTGTTCGAGGGTGTGTACCCTCGGTGGTGTGCTCTCATGAACCATTTGATATGTACCTTGTTCCCACTGCCTAGAGCATATCGTAATGCCGCCGCGCAATTTATCCACATCACTCTCTTGGTCCTGCTTGCCGCATCTGGCGCTGACGATGTCGGCGCCGCCGCCACTGCCGATTCGGCACATTCGGCAAAATCATCCACCTGGAAGGGTAATGGGAGACCGGCCTTGAAGTAGAGCTTCATCGCCTGCCTTAGAGGGACTAAATACCCCAGTTTCGGCGGCTGTCGCGGCGGCGACTGCTTCGGCGGGGCCAGGTTACCCTAGGTGGTGCGACGCGGAGGAGCTGCGCAAGGTGAACTGTGGTTTGTCGGAGAAGGGTAGTGACAGACTGACAGTAGGTTTGTACTACTGGCACACGTGAAAATAATCATCTCTCATTTCCTTAGAGGGTAATAATTCGACACTCGTTGCATTAACCGCTCAATCTTTATTTCCCTTCTCAGCATAAGAGTGCGAAGGTATTAAAAAGATCGATCGTGGCTATCCACCTCATCAGGAAATGTACCAGGACATGTAGGAGACCAGGTTTCATTTTAGCAATGTTGACGACGGTTCCCTTATGTTTATACGATATTATTTCTATGCCACTATGTACCGTCGAATTGTAGCAACACCATCAGAAACAGGGGATGATGACGTGGCATGTTTTCTTTTTTTGAAGGGCATCAGAAATAGGGGATGACGATGTGGCATGTTTTCTGACTGGTGGGCCCGCCTCCTCCACCTTTGACGGTGCACATCTTAGGTTCGAGGGCTGGAGCCGCCCACCAACACATTATTGTGCCATTTTCCATGTTTTTTCGCAACCAGCTCCGCTCCGCTCCGCACCTCTGCTCCTGCCGCCGCCAGTCCGTTCAGTCTAGCACTGCTCTCGTCCTCCCCTTGGGTCATCGTCCTCTCGCCCTCCCCTCCCTGCCATCCCCTCACGTCTCCTCCCCTCCCCTCCCTGCCCTGTCTCCTTGCCGCCGTCCACCGCCTAGGCGTGTCTAGAAATAAAAACCAAGAATCGGCTGTTGGGTTAGGCGCCCGACGATGCTGGTGATCTAGATCCCACTCGGAGATGGATCCTGCGAGGCTTGAGAACACAGGGATGGGTCATGCACGGCTAGAGAGCACAGAATCTCCTTCAAGTCTAGAGAGCACAGAGGAGAACAAAACAGGGGAAGAGGAAGCGGGGTGCCGAGATTTGGAGGTATGGAGCCCGGAGAAGGTGTCGTGCGTCCACATTGAAGGGTAAGAATTGTGATTCCTTTTCTGCATACCCCATTAGCGTTTCTAGTCCCGTGGTGATGGCAAGGATATGTGTTGGTAACCGCAGGACATCTGTACAGCTTGTCCTTGAGCAGGATGCTTTGTCAAGCGAGCATGAAGACACTGAAATGTGTGGCGGTGCGGATAATGACGAGAAAGCATATCCAGACGTGGCTGCTGACCCTGATAGGATGGAGAGTAGGGAATATTTGGTTCATTTGAACTTTGAGCCTGACTATGGGACTGATGAGGAAGAGGAATGTGAAGATGTGGAAATGGTGTTGTGGATATACTTTCCAGGTATCCTCACAGTTCCTCACTGACCAGGGTGGCCCACTTCGGGTTAGATCTTTGCTTCACGGGCGGCCCAGTCAGGGAGAGAAGACGGAGTCCAATCCGGCTACAGGAAGGCCCAGAAGACTTACTGACTTAGGCCCATAGTGTTACTTGTAGTTCAAGATGTACTCTGTAACCGACTCTTAGTCGTAGCCGGATAGATCTCTCCTGTAAACCCTAGGCCGGATATCTATATAAGCCGTCCTAGGGAGAGCCTTTAGGGCACACCACAATAGTCTACAATCTCAACTCGCACAGGCGAAACCCTTGTAACCCATATTCCGGCTCTGCCGTATTACTAGATTGCTAGCAGGAGTAGGGTCCGTCCAAAGCCGGCGGATTCGAACCTAGGTAAACTTGTGTGCTCACCGTCCCGGAACACCGTACATCTCACACCTCTCTCTTCCACACACCCCGAGGACACCCTCATGGCGTACTTGTCATCAATCCGACGACAGTTGGCGCCCACCGTGGGGCAAGTGAGCTTCGGATCTGCGTTCCGAGCAGAATCTGCAAGAATCGGAATCGGAGAGACTATCACCGTCGATCGCATCCTCTACGCCAGCGACGTCCCTCTCATTGTTCTCGATGAGACGTGGATTCCGGATAGGGAGGCCGTGACTGCTTACACAATCATGTCTTTTGGCGAGATCGATGTTTACATCGGTTTCACTGAACCTGCCCCACCCACCCCAGCGGTGATGATAGAGGCAAAAGAATCTTCTGGGTTACCTTTATCCGCGGAGGTGGCAGAGTTCCGGATCTCAGAAAACCTTAATCCCACCCAGCCCGCACCAGCTGCGGAGATAGTGGAGAAATCAGAGCCTGAGAAAGACCTAGCGGTTAAAGCCGAATCTAGAGTGGATCTCCTCGAAGAGACCGTATACCAGATCGACCCACCCGCGGAAGTCAAAATCCAGGAGGAGCATATCAACGACACTGATTCCGGCTCTGATGATGCCAGGACAGACAGGCCTTTCCTGAGGTACACACTGCAACATATGATAATGCAAGATGCAAGCGCAGATGCAATTCTCGAGACCATCAAAAGTTTCGACATGGCTGATCGCGAGAGCCGTAGGTACCTCAGGAAGCACGCGTCGCACTTCGTCGGGTATGTAGGATCCGGATCCGGCTCTGCCGATGCTGGAGAAAACACCGACTCTATGCTAGAGGCAATTGGAACAAACGCCGACGTACCCGCATCCTCGGTTGAATCGATGACGTCAATAGATTTCTGAAAGTTCTCCGTGGAATACGAAGAGGAGTATAACTCCAAAGTTGCAGAAGAAGGAGAAGCCATGGATGAAGGATCCGGGGAACACTCTCCCAAAGCGCAGGACGACATGGAAGTCGGAGACACTCCCGAAGTCCAGGTGTCTGAAAGTACCGATCAGAGCTTGACTCCGGGAAACAGACGCAAAGTCGTCTTTGCTACCGGCGCTGCCAAGAAGGCAAAGAAGAAGAACAAGAAGAACAAGACCCCGGCAAAAGACCCCCTGACAGAGGAGGTTATTGCCGAGGAATATGAGGAAGACTTGGATGGAGGACTTATCCCAGAAGAGCCGAAAAAAGAAGAATCGATGGATGGACACATGATCACTGAAGGTGCGCGTAAACTCATCGATGCTGCATTAACCACACCTATTCCTATAGCTGCAGAGCTTATCACAGAAGAACTGAACGAGAGGGCATAAGCCCTAGAAGCGCGTCGTCAAGTACTCCTCAATGAAGCCAAAAACATTGAGGAGGAAAAGAAACGCCTAGCATCTGCAGAGATGTACAACTCCAGGCAATACCAAAAGACCAGGAAGCGTCATACAAATGACAACCAATGCCCGCAGATCCACGCCGTCCTTTTCGGAGATGAGATGGGGAAGCCTCGAAAAGATAGTAAAGGAGATTGGGTATATCCAACCCCAGTACAAAATACCGTGGCAGCCCGAGAAATTCTATCAGCTAATCCAGGACCGGAGGAAATCCAGTTGGGAATCAAACTACTCAACAAGGGACTGGAGCAGCAAAAGGTCGGCATGTCCAGAAGCCAAAAACTAGTCTCGGATTCCGACCAATGTCGCACAGATCCGACATGGGCTGACGTAAGACCCCAGCATGTTCCGGAGCAGCGTCATCGCCCCGAGCACCGGGAAGACAATTATTCGAGGACTGGATCGTCAGACATCAAGAGAATCCAAGGTGATCGAGCAACGTCGCCCCAGCACCCGAAAAAGAGGCCATTGCTGCACTATATCCTAAGAATCCTCCCCGACGAGAGTCGAACGATCGAAGGGGAGAAGATAAAGAGAAACGTCGGGAGGAGGATCGTCAAAAAATGCCACCTCCTAGACATGCAAGCCGTCCGGCTGAGCCTCACCGTAGTGGGAACAACGGACGAAGGAACGACGGAAACCATGCAGGTACAAGCCGGCAGGGGGCTCGTCATAGTGAAGAACCTCCTCAGAACTAGAATAATGATGCTCCGGACGGAGGCCGGCGATCAGCCGGAAATAATCCAGCTGCCCCACCGTCTCCACCAAATAGTCATCACAACGGCTCTCAAGGGGGACAAGGAGGATGACGTGGCGGAGGAGGTGGTGGTAGAAGCCGAAGTACGGCTCCAAGGCATAGCAGCCACAACTGACATTCGGGACGATATCTATCCCTGAACGACGCAAGGCACAGAATCAACTCCAACATAGAGGTGCGCACTACGAAAACGATGATATCTACGTGGGCCCAAAGTGCTTCGGACCACGCATCGGAGCTACAAGATTCCCGGAAGGATTTGCTATCTCAAGACATATCCAAGCCTACGATGGCATTCATCGACCAGACACCTGGCTACAGGATTTTTTCCAAGCTTGCTGCATCGCCAAAGGGGGAAATAGCCTGGTCGCAACCCGATATCTCCCACTTATGTTGCGGAAGACGGCATGATCATGGCTTAATGAACTTCCGGAGAACACCATCCACAACTGGTATGACATGCAAAGTGCGTTCTTTCGGAATTTCAAAGGCACATATCGGAGGCCCTGTACGGTCGGAGACCTACAGCGTTGCACCCAGAAAGCCGGAGAAACTTGCCGGGATTACCTCGGATGATGGATCGACACCAAGAACTCCTGTGAAGGAGTAAACGATCAAACTGCGATTGAAGCTTTCATCGCAGGACTCCCAATTGGTTTACTGCGCCATCGCTTGAAGTGTGACAAAGTCACTGATCTGGGAGAGATGATAGAAATAGAGAGCAAGTATGCAGATGCCGACGATGATGTAGAGGGATTACTCAATGCCCTAGTTGTGCCATAGTCGGCAAAACAACCAAAGCAACAAGCTCAGAAGCGCAAAAATACCTCGGAAGAAAAACCCAACGCGGAAACGGCAGTGGTCACTACTACTTTCGGGTCTGGAGGATGAGGAGGACGCAGTGGAGGCCGCGGGTGTGGGCGTGGAACTTCAAGAGTCCAAGGTAGAGGACACCAACAACCAGGCAAAACCTACTCTTGGGCCGACATTGCCAATAACCCATGTGTGCATCACCTAGACACCAATGGGGGCTCATCCCACATCAATGCTGAATGTCATTTCAATGACGACATCAAAAGAGATGACATCGCAGGCTACGAAGCTAAGCGGAAGAAGGGAAAGAAGAATCCCGAAAAAGAAAAAGAGACCAAGGAAGATTCTGACATGGAGGAAGCTGATGCTTCAAATCCCAGGCCGGAAGGAAAGAAAAAATTTCCGACCAAGAAAGACACTTATGTCACCTTCCTCGGATCTCAACCAGCAAAGGTCAAGAAAGCAGTTCTACACGAGCTCAACGCGACAGTTCTGGCTGTCCCCCAATACCTGGACTGGTCGTAAGTGGCAATCACATTTGACCATGCTGATCATCCGCCTAAGTTGCACAGGCGAGGAAAATACGCCTTAATCGTCAATCCACTTATTGACGGTTATGGTTTCTCCAAGACCCTCATGGACAGTGGTAGCAGTATCAATATTCTCTATGTCGAAACGCTACGCCGGATGAAGATCTCGGAAACCCAGCTGAACCATAGCTCTGTGATCTTTCACGGGGTTGTCCTAGGAAGACAAGCCAATTCTCTGCGAGAGATTACTTTGGATGTTACCTTTGGAACTCCAAAGAATTATCGGACGGAAGCACCTTCCTTCTAAGTGGTCCCATTCAAGAGCGCGTACCACGCTATATCCGGACGTCCGGCTTACTGGGCTTTTATGGCTCATCTGTGTTACATTTACAATATGACGAAAATTCCAGGTCCCAACAGAGTGATCACCATCAGGGGAGACCCGAAGAAAGCGCGAGAGTGTGAGGATGGAAATGCCGAAGGTTGCATACACGCCCAGGAGTACCAGGAGATCAAGAAGAGCATAGATCCAACCGAGATGCCAGCAACGAAGAAGGAGGTGACAAAGCCAAATCCGGAGTTCAAGGTATCAGAAGAGACGAAGAAGACGTCGTTGAAGGATGATGACCCCTCCAAGGTGACCCAGATAGGCGTAGGACTAGGTAGCGCATAGGAAAGCGCGCTCGTCAAGTTCCTACAAGCAAATCAAGATATCTTCGCATGGCAGCCATCTGACATGACCGAAGTACCTAGAGAACTTGCCGAGCACTCTTTAAATGTAAACCCGAACGCTAAACCCGTCAAACAGTCCTTACGACATTTCGGCGATGAAAAGCATATGGCAATAGCTAAGGAACTAGCATGGCTCGAGTTAGCCAGGATTCATAGAAGAGGTCATCTACACTGAGTGGTCGGCCAATCCTGTAATGGTCCCTAAAAAGGACACCACTGATTTAAGGATGTGTGTTGATTATATTGCCTTGAACAAGGCTTGTCCAAAAGATCCGTTCGCTCTGCCTAGAATTGATCAAGTTATCGATTCTACGGCAGGCTCGGAACTCCTCTGTTTTCTCGACGCATATTCCGGCTATCACCAAATCCGGATGAAGGAATCTTACAAAGTCAAAACTTCATTCATAACCCCCTTCGGAACCTTCTGTTTTGTTACGATGCCCTTTGGGCTGAAGAACGCAGGAGCTACGCATCACCAAAGACGATGCAAAGGTTGCCTCCATGACCAACTCGGAAGCAATGTACATGCATACGTGGATGATATCACCGTGATGTCCAAAAAGAAGGAAACGCTGATTTCCGACTTGGAGGAAACATTTGCCAATCTACGAAAATACAACACCATGCTTAACCCGAAGAAATGTTTCTTTGGACTACCAGCCGGAAAATTGTTAGGTTTCATCGTGTCTCAAAGGGGCATAGAGGTGAACCGAGACAAAAATCAAGGCTATACTCAATATTTCTAGGCCAACTCGCCTGAAGGACGTACAAAGACTAACTGGTTGCATTGCTGCAGTCAGTCGGTTTGTAAGCCGGCTTGGTGAACGAGCCGCACCATTATACAAACTCCTGAAAAAGACTAAGGATTTTGTTTGGACTGACGAAGCTGAAGCTGCACTACAAGACCTGAAGAAAGTACTCTCATCTGCTCCTATCCTTGCAGCGCCGGAACCTCAAGAACCGATGTTGCTTTATCTTGCTGCGACAAATAAGGTCGTTAGTATCGTCATGGTGGTGGAGAGACCAGAGGACAATCAGGAGCACCTGGTGCAGCGTCCGACTTACTTTGTCAGTGAAGTCCTGAGAGAGTCACAACAACAGTATCCACACTATCAAAAGTTGGCTTACGGTGTTTTTCTAGCATCTCGTAAGTTACGACACTATTTTCAGGAGCATCCAAGTAGATTTACTCATCTCTTAGTGATGGTGGATAAATTTACCAAATGGATTGAGGCTAAACCTGTCACTAGTTGTGATGGAGCAACAGCCAAAAGATTTGTCGAGGATGTTATAATCCGGTATGGTTATCCGCATAGCATTATCACGGACAACGGGAGTTACTTCTCTATGGGAGAATTGGCCGAATTCTGCAATGAGCAAAATATCCGGCTTGACATTGCGTCAGTCTCACATCCACAGGCTAACAGACAAGTTGAAAGAGCAAATGGTTTAACCCTACAAGGCCTAAAACCAAGACTCGAAGCACCACTACGACGTGCTGCAGGGGCTTGGGCAGAGGAATTACCCTCTGTAATATGGAGTTTACGAACGACTCCGAACAGGTCAACCGGATACACACCTTTCTTATTGGTGTATGGTGCAGAAGCAGTTCTTCCTAGTGATTTAATTCACACTTCTCCTAGAGTGGCCGCGTATATTGAAGAGGATGCCAAGATTTCTCGACAAAATGATATCAACTTAGTCAAAGAAGTTCGCGTCGTTGCTGAAATGAGATCCACAGCCTATTAGCAGAAGTTACGCAAGTATCATAGCCAGAGAGTTAGAAACAAATCTTTCAATAAAGGTGATTTGGTTCTCCGGCTTGTGCAACAAAGAAAGCCCAAACTTTCCCCATTATGGGAAGGGCCCTTTTTAGTTAGTCGAGTATTGCACAATGGTTCATATTACTTAACTGACATGAGGCCAGTCAAAGAAAGACCTGCTACTAAGAAGAGAAAGAGAGCTAGAGGCAGTACAAATTCGGATGAGTTAGACAGACCGTGGAATATTGCTCAGCTACGTCCCTTTTATTCTTAGTTTATCCTTGTTTGTAATCATATATATGTACATGTTCTGTGAGAAATAAAAGTTTTGGTTGCCTCAAGTTTTTCTGAGAAGTTTTTACCATCTTCTTTCTGAATGATCATGTCATAGTCGAAAATCCTAGAATGCTTGAAAGTACTTTATGCTCATGTCCGTTCTGGTTTAGATTTCTGATTCTAAAAATTGCTACCCTCGGGTATAACTCTAAAGTTTCTAGTTTTTACTTTGGTTATTTGTATGATTGCTAGATGTGGGTATTTTCTGAGTAGTGAATTGTTGGTACTGGAAGCTGGCTTTGTTTCCGAGTTTAAACTGGTTTAGCAATTGAGCTCCGTTGCTCGGCAAAGTTTCTGGCAGAAGGTTTAGCCGGCTCACGAAAGGGACGAGGCGGAAATCCAGATAAACGATAACTATAGATGAAAAAATACAAGTGCTTATGTAAACATTTTAGGCACATAAATATTTAAAGCCAAAAGTGTTGATTAGATCAAAAGCTTAGCACTACAAAATTATAGTACTGCGTATTTACAGGACCATCATGTTTTTCAGAATAATACAAATATTTCTGGTAATCTATGATGCAGGAGAGGAAGGAGTTGTCGGCTCGCTGGATACACCGCCTTGGTATCGTTCCGAGATTTCCACATCCGAAACGGTGTGGTCATCGTCGGAAACGTCTGCTGATTCTTCTTGGGGCGGAGGTGGAGTGTCCACACGGGTGAAGAAAGGAGTTTCGTAGCTGGTCAAGTCAGCCACGTGACACCCATATCCGACACAGGAGTGCATGATGGCTTGAAGGTCCTGCTCATGGCCGTCTTCATCTACTTTGCAATACCCTCTAGTCACTTGCCATATTTCCATGTTTCCATGGTGGCTCATGACCATGGTGAGAGCGTTCTGCGCCTCAGTCCGCGTGTAGGACATGTTCCAATCCTGGACAAGTTCGGCCTCTCCTTTTCCTTGTCCCGCACCTGAAAATCCGACATACTGTGCATGTCCGGAATCTTAAGAGCTTCGCCGATGTCCTCAAGGGATTAGCAGAAGTCATGAAGCAGGTCACCGACTTGGGTAAGCCAGTGAGTGCGGGGATCGGTGGAGGAAGAGTCCGTCAAGTTCAGAGGACCTATACACAAAACAAGTTAAGAAACTCCGATATTGAGAGAAGTCGAAGAAAGCGGAAAAGTCAAACAGATGGAACATACCGAAATGACGTCGTCAATTTTGGTCTTATCTTCCCGAAGACTCTGGAGTTCAGCCCGGAGCGCCTCGGAAAGGTCTCTCTCTCTGCTAAGCTCATTATTGAGGTTCGAGATTTTTTGATCTTAGGCAGCAATCTTGCGATCACGCTCATCAGTATCCATGGAGGAGGATTCAAGGATTTGAGCGATGCTTTTTTCATGATCCGCCTTGAGCTGATCTAGCTTTTGGCGAAGCTCCTTGTTCTCCACCACCAAAGTCTTGAGGTTCTCGGCCACTTCAATTGTGGCACAGGATTGTTTCACCAGTGCTATAAGTCAAAAAAGAACAACAGTTCAGCGAAAAAAATCGACTATGAAAACGCAAAGACAAAGTTTGAGTCTCGGAATGTTTACCTTCAGCCTTATCCTTGGCAACTTTAAGTTTGAGCTTTGATCTCTCTCCGCTTATCACAGACATTCTTCAACAAAAACCTGGTTATAGGAATATACTTTCTGTAAGTCAGAATACCCAAAGTCAGAAAGCTACTAAAGGCTCGAGCTAATATTTTTGCTAATATCAGCACGAGCCTTGGGGGCTACACTAGTTCGTTCTTTGGCATCCTAAGGAAGCATAAACCCGGATTATTTATCCTACTTCATGCTTGGGGGCTAGAGGATATGATATGAAATAAAGGAAAAGCAGGAGTTAGAATTCCGACTTACATATTGTTCGCGAGTCAGTTTATCCAAACTCGCATTCGCTTCAGCAGCAACCTTCTCAGTGAATGTCAGGGGGATCACTGGAGCTGTTGGAAGCTCACCGGTCTGTATCCTCTCGTTGCAAAGACGCACTTGTTCAAGAAGGTCAGAGTGCTTGATCTCCTCTGCCTCTTGTGCTTCTTCTTCGGCAGATAAGTTTCTTTTCTCTAGGCATTGCCTGGCCAGCCGCTAGATCTCTTCAGCAGATTTCTGGGATAGGCCAAACTTGGCAAGTCCCGGATTACTGATAAGGTTTTCGGCAAAAGTTTCTGTCGAGGGATCATTACCCAAAGAGGGTTCACCCTTATCTAAATCTGACTCACCCATGGTGACATCAGTTTGTGATTCAAGATCGCAGGCTCCGTTGAAGGAGTCGGGTCTTCTGTGACGGCCGGAGAATGAATGATCACCGGCGTTGCGGAAGGTTGAGGGGCAGGAGTCGGAGGAGCCACGGCAGGAGAAGCTATGGTAAGCTTCGTCTGTCGCAGGGGCTTCGAAGAAGTTCCCTTCCCCTTTCCCTTGATGAGCTGTTTAGCTCTGAGAGTGTGATAAAGTCGGAAATATGACATCTCAGAAGAGAATTTGAATAAAGTACAAAGGCGGATGTTGTGATTGAAAGTTACCTCTTCACGACGGGCACCTCCTTTGTGCCAACAACCACTGTTGGAGCTTTGCGCTTCTTGAGCACAGCATCCAGCAATGGTACCACTTCTGTCTCCTGAGAAAACCCTGAAGGATATCCTTCGAGCGGACCGAATTCCGACTCAGGGAGGTCAGCAAGCTGAAAAGAAGAAAACATATTAGTATTGCAATGTAACTCAAAGATTGAAACACATAAAAAGGTGTACTGATAGAAGCTTACCGGCAATACGGGGTTTTCTGCCATATGCATATCCAGAGAAACCTACGGGATCCTCCTCTCGATCCGCTCCCTGATCAGCCACTTGATCTGGCTTATATAGCCTTGTGTGGTGTAGGCTTTGGGACTGATGCGGAGGGAGTCTTTCTTGGACGACGTGATGGAGTGCATCAGTCGATTTCCGTGGTACTGAAGGGGCTGGATCCGGCGTGAGACCCAGCATTGGACCAAGTCGGATCCCTTCAGTCCTTTGTGTTTGATCAAATATTTGATCCACCTCTTAGCAAGGATCAGATCGTCAGTGAGAGCCGGAGGAGCCTCGTCCCAAGACGATTGGGCCGTGGCAGCTCTGTCGATGAAAGCCGGAAAAGCAGTGGCTTTGCCGGGAGCCAGAATATCCTTATGATAAAAGAATGTGGCTGGCCATTGTTTGACCGAGTCACTAGCTAGGATTTTTGGATATGCATGCTCGCGTCTAAGTGAAAAACTAATAGTACCGGTGATGTAAGGAACACCAGCAGTGATATAGTTTCTCTGGACATGAAAATAGTAACGAAATAATGTCAAACTCAGCCTAATGCCGAGAAATCCCTCACACAAAGAAGCATAAGCGCTCATCTCTAGTAGAGAGTTGGGAGGAAGATGGTGGAGTTGGACACCAAAATGGTCAATCACCTCGGAGAAGAACTCCGAGGGAGGGAATGACAAACCTCTGTCGAGGTGGGTACCGAAGTGGACCCGCTCGCCGGCGCGGAGGAGCCCTTCTGTCTCCATGTCCTGGAGCTTCTAATCGTCAAGTACGCAGGGGATCTAGACCCCGCGGAAGCTTTCCTTCTCCGCCGCTGCTTCCGTCGCCGTCGTTGCCGCCGCTGCCGCCAAGCCGGAAGAGGAAGAAGAAGCCATTTCTCCGGCGAGCAGTTGACCTAGGATGGGCGGCGCTGGGAGTTTTTTGGGGGAAAGCAGAGGAGCTCTGTGCACGCGGGGGAGATTGGGAGGAGAGGAAAAGGCAAAGGACAGGTGAAGAGAAGAGGAGAAGAATCCTCACCCCTTATATCCACCTAACCGCGCCAAGATTCGTGCAAATGCTATAGTGTAACCGCCACGCGTCGTGGAAGGAACTGGGAGGGATCCACGCGATGATTACGTCGCCTTGATCTCCGCGTATGCATTGAAACGGCGCCTCAGTTCCACGAACTGTGGACCCACCAACGGTCGTGCTGACAGGATGTCTATCAGGTGACGTGACTTGACCATGACTTGTGTCAGGTGTCGTTAGAGACCAAATTCCGTCTTAGTTTGAAATCAAGCTAGAAAATCCGAGTAACCTGTTGATAGGTCCGACTTATTTTTAAGACCCGGATCATATTTTTTGTTGTGAAGTTTCAGGAATCCTTCAAGATTCTGCAAGCCAAAGATCAAGCTAGACGATGATGAATCCGACTTTGGAACTTGGAGGCCTCCGGGGGCTGCTGTTGGGGATATACTTTCCGGGTATCCTCACAGTTCCTCACTGACTAGGGTGGCCCACATCGGGTTAGAGCTTTGCTTCATGGGCGGCCCAGTCAGGGAGAGAAGACGGAGTCCAATCCGGCTATGGGAAGGCCTAGAAGACTTACCGACTTAGGCCCATAGTGTTACTTGTAGTTCAAGATGTACTCTGTAACCGACTCTTAGTCGTAGCTGGATAGATATCTCCTGTAAACCCTAGGATGGATATCTATATAAGCCGTCCTAGGAGAGCCTTTAGGGCTCACCACAATAGTCTACAATCTTAACTCGCACAGGCGAAACCCTTGTAACCCATATTCCGGCTCTGTCGTATTACTGCATTGCTAGCAGGAGTAGGGTCCATCCAAAGCCGGTGGATTCGAACCTGGGTAAACTTGTGTGCTCACCATCCCTGGACACCGTACGTCTCACACCCCTCTCTTCCACACGCCTCGAGGACCCCCTCATGGCATAAATGTCATCAATCCGACGACAAATGGGATGTAGATACGACAACGAAGACAAGGACAGGCCAGTGATCCACTTTGACAGGGACAATCCTACAATTGATGAGGGGACTATCTTTGAGAATGTGGAGGACTGTAGATATGCAGTTGCAACCTATGCAATTAGAGTTGGGTTCGAATTTATCATTGAAAAGAGCGACCAAAAGAGATTTAGGGTGCATTGTAGGGAAAGTATTGTGTGTAAATGGAGATTACATGCATCTCCAATGCGGGGTGGACACCCATTTCAGGTTGCAATAGCTACATTTAGTTTCAGTCTTACTCATATTTATTCAGCTGATAATTAGCTCTGAATTATTTGGATTCTTATCGAATGCATATCAAAGTAAACACGAAGAAACACAATTGCCCTAATACTTCTTTAAGTGATAAAATTAGACCGGTGACTACCAAGTGGATTGCTTCTACTGTACTTGACTGGGTGAGGCATGACCATAGCATTGGACCTGCTGAACTCAGAGAAAAGATTAGCAAAAAGTTTAACATTCTGATTCCATACCATAGAGTCTTTGATGGGAAGGAGATGGCTCTAGACTTCATTCAAGGCAAGTGGAATGACAGTTTTCACATGTTGTATAGTTTCAAAGCTCAGGTAGAGAAAACATCACCTGGTAGTGTTGTTAACACCGATTACGAGGTTGTTAAAGGAAGAGAAAAGGTCTCGAGGGGGGTCAGGTATAAGAAGGCAGATAAGAAATGCTTCAGGAGATGTTTTGTCTGCCTGAAGGCATGCTGGAAGGGGTTCCTAGACGGCTGCAGGCTATGCTTGGCAATAGGCGCAACTTCTTTAACAGGGAAGTTCAGGGGACATGTTGCTTTTGATTGTGCTGTGGACGCGCATAATTGGCTTCTACCCGTAGCTTATGTTGTTCTTGAGGGTGAATCAAATGAAAGATGCACATGGTTCATGCGAAGACTACATGTAGTAATTGGTCACCCTAAAGGCTTGGTCATACACACTTGTGCATGCAAGGGTCTTGAGAATGTTGTTGATGTTGTATTTCCTGGGGTTGAGCATAGGGAATGCATGCGGCACCTCGCTACTAACTTCACGAAGAAGTTCAAAGGAAAGCTATTTGAAGAGGACTTGTGGAGATCAGCATACACATACACCCCAAGCACTCATGCTACTTACTTGCAGAACATGTATGTAGTGCCAAAGGTGAAAAAATACCTTGAAGAACATCACACCAAGCTATGGTCCAGAAGCAAGTTTGGTGAGTTAAGCAAGGTGGATTTTGTCTACAAAAATTTGGCAGAGAGTTTCAATGATAAGATTTTAGGCATGAAGACACTTGGAATTGTTATTTTGTTGGATGCAATAAGAAAGTGCATAATGGTGAAGATAGATTTAAGGCAACGAATTTGTGCAAGAAATTTTTTAGGCCATAAAATAGTTCCAAAGTTGGTTATGTTACTGAATGCAAGAACCAGGGCAATGAGAACGATAAAGATGAGGATGGTCAGAAGTTCCAGAACATTGGTTGAGGTTTATGCAGAATACAAGCGTGGAAGTGAATGGAGGTACACTGTAGACATTGGAAACAAGACTTGTTCATGCAGGCAGTGGCAGATTACTGGTCTGCCATGTCACCATGCAATGTACTTCATCTTAAAGCTTAGAGGTAGCAGAGCTCAAATAGAGAACTATGTCAACAACTATTTCTCCGTGGACAAGTTTGCTGCAACTTATGCAGAAAACATACCACATATGGCTAATGAAAATGATTGGGAGATTTTCGATCTAGGGTTCAAACTTCAACCACCGGTTCTTAGGAGGCCACCTAGGAGGCCTAGAAAGCTAAGGATTGAAGCCTCCACCGATAAAGGTTCAAGGCTAGGAGATAGGAAAAGGAAATGCAAACGTTGTGGCGGATTCGGCCATATCAAGAAGTTGTGCAAAAACCCAGTTACACATGATCTTGTCCCTGTTCACACCCTGGTGGCAGAAAATGAAGCTTCTCAGCCAGAACTGGAAGAAGAGCAGCGCAAAGACAAAGAACTTGAGGAAGTGCAGCAGGTGGAGGAAAACGGTGATGACCACTCGGAGGAAAACGTACGTAAGCAGCCAATTTATGAAGAAGTGGAGGTGCCGGCAAGAAAAGGGTGTGAAAAGAAACAAAAGGGTAAGCAGAACAGGGAGGAAAGGGCAAAAAATGGAGGTATATTAGAATATGAAGAAGTTGTAGGGGTGATTGAGGATGTTCTTGAGGATCTTTCGGCTAACTACAGGAGAAATAATAAACCCCTGCCAATTTCATCTTTGTACGATTCTCCAGATGAAAGGTAAGCTTAAAAATTGTTTTATTTGCCATTTTATCATTTTTTACCCTCATCAATTGTTGCTTAATGTAGCGTGGGTTAGCAGACTAATAAGAGGAGCAGAAAGTCGCGAGCACAGTAACGTCGTATGTTGAATTATATCATTGAAACTAAACTAGTCGTGTCATCTTTATTCATATCTCACGCATACAATGTGTCTGTGATGGGGTCATGTGGACCAGATTACAATTTTTTAAATATTATTACATTAATTTTTTACCTGTGTATGGATGCAGGTACTAGTTCCCACCTCCCTTGGATTCCCATCTCCTCTGGCGCACTCCAGAATTATGGCTGTGCCATCAAGTAGCGGAGTCAACGTATTGTCGCATTAGATGTGAACGCAATGACTTTGTTTGTTCAGAATTTGATGACTTTTGATTAGTTTGAAAGATAGAGAACTCTAAAACATGGCCAATACAAGCCATCAGAAACTATTCCTCAAAAAATATTATTACTCCCTCTGTCTAGAACCAAGTGACTTGAATTTGTGTAGATTCGTATGTATATAGACATGTTTTGGGTATAGATACATTTAAATATCTAAAAAAAAGCTAAGTCAGTTACATCTGGACAGGAGTAGTATACTATTACAACACGCTCGACCCCTTCTCCTCTGGCGCTCTCCAAATTATGGTTGTGCCACCAAGTGTTGGGAGGAGAGTTAGCGTATTGTCCCATCCGATATGCCAGGAATGCGCGAACTTTATTTTCAGGATCGGATGAGTTTCGACTAGTTTCAAAGACGAAGACAACTAAAACATGGCCAACATATATAGATTATGACGATAATCGACTATGACTCAAGTGACCCAGATCCAAAGAGGGCATTAAGATACCGTACATAGATTTAATTTATGCTTAAGTGGCCCTAATCGACTATGACGCTCCCGCAGTCTCCATCATCGATGATGTTGTCCGCGTCGCCATCAGCCTCCTCTGTGTCGGAATCGATGTTGATGTTCCCGACAACGTTCCTCCTCCTCATGGATTCTTCACGGCGTGCCACATCGATAACGGTGGAGGTCATACGCCTAGGACCTGCCTAGAAGCGCTGCTTCCCTTCAGGGTTGCATAGATCCGGGTGGATCTCCCGCCGGTGGGTTCCGCACAGCTCAATCAACGCAACCCGCTCCTTCTTGAACAACTTTCGCTAGTACGCGCTCATGCGAGAGTACCGTGCCATTGCCCTCTTCCGCTCCGGCAGCTGGCAGCAGCGCTCATCAATCTGCCTCGCCAACGCGTCCTCGCGCAAGAGCAGCACGACAGGAACACCGACGTAGCTGAGCTCGAAGCCTCGTGCAAGCTAAGTTTGGGCCTCTCCCTCTCCATGGCAATGAAGGAACACGATCTGAGCTTCGGCACCGAGGTTAAGGGGATAAGGGAAAGGACGTAGGCCCGGTCATGCTTGCCACTTCCAATAAGTTCACAGAACATACTTCTCGTGGATCGCACTCACGAAGGACATCCTTATCGTCCACGCACCCCGATCCAACAACACCTAACAATCGGGGATCGGGTCTTCTAGAAGCCCGGAGCGGTTTCTGGTTAGCTCTGCATCCCGATTGTTTGTGGCAAACGACTGTCGTTGAAAATAATACACATTTCAATGACAATGGTGGATCCATATGTCGTTTGTGAAAAGAACAGACATGCAATGAACTCTGGTGGATCCATATGCAATGACATTGGTGGACCCATATGTGGTCTGTGAAAAGAACAGACATTTCAATGACACCGGTGGATCCATATGTGGTTTGTGAAAACAACAGTCATCCAGTGACTCTAGCTGTGGTTAATGAAAAGAACACACATGCAATGACACTAGTGAATTCATATATGGTTTGTGAAAAGAACACACATGCAATGACTCTAGCTGTATCCATATGTGGTTTGTGAAAAGAACACACATACAATGACATTGGTGGATCCATGTGGTCTGTGAAAAGAACACACATGCAATGACACTGGTGGATCAATGAGGTTTGTGAAAATAACACACATACAATGACACTGGTGGATCGATATGTGGTCTGTGAAAAGAACACACGTGTGGTGGATCCATATGTGGTATGTGAAAAGAACACACATGCAATGACAGTGGTGGATCCATATATGGATTGTGAAAAGAATACGCATGCAATGAATTCTGGTGGATCCATATGTGGTCTGTGAAAAGAACAAACATGAAATGACTCTAGATGTGGTTAATGAAAGAATACACATTTCAATGACAATGGTGGTTCCATATGTGGTTTATGAAAAGAACAGACATGCAATGACTCTAGTTGTGGTTAATGAAAAGAACACACATGCAATGACACTAGTGGATCCATAGGTGGATTGTGAAAAGAACACACATGCAATGAACTCTAGTGGATCCATATGCAATGACGTTGGTGGATCCATATGTGGTCTATGAAAAGAACACACATTTCAATGACACCGGTGGATCAATATATGGTTTGTGAAAAGAACACACATGCAGTGAACTCTTGTGGATCCATATGTGGTCTGTGAAGAGAACACACATGCAATGACACTGGTGGATCCATATGTGGTGTGTGAAAAGAACACGCATGAAATGACACTGGTGCATCCATATGTGGTCTATGAAAGCAACACACATTTCAATGACACTGGTGGATCCATATATGCTTTGTGAAGAGGACACACATGCAATGACACTGGTGGCTCCATATGTGGTTAATGAAAAGAACACACATGCAATGACACTGGTGGGTCCATATGTGGTCTATGAAAAGAACACACATTTCAATGACAATGGTGGATCGATATATGGTTTGGGACAAGAACACACAAGCAATGACTCTAGCTGTATCCATATGTGGTTTGTGAAAAGAACACACATACAATGACACTAGTGGATCCATGTGGTTTGTGAAAAGAACACACATGCAATGACACTGGTGGATCCATGTGGTTTGTGAACACACATGCAATGACCCTGGTGGAACCATATGTGAATTCTGAAAAGAACACGCATGCAATGAACTCCGGTGGATCCATAGGTGGTCTTTGAAAAGAACAGACATGAAATGACTCTAGATGTGGTTAATGAAAGAATACACATGCAATGACACTAGTGGATCCATATGTGGTCTGTGAAAAGAACGCACATGCAATGACACTGGTGGATCCATATCTGGTCTGTGAAAAGAACACACATCCAATGACACTGCTGGATCGATACGTGGATTGTGAAAAGAACACACATGTAATGAACTCTGGTGGATCCATATGTGGTCTGTGAAAGAACAGACACGAAATGACTCTAGATGTGGATAATGAAAGAATACACATTTCAATGACAATGGTGGTTCCATATGTGGTTTGTGAAAAGAATAGATAGGCAATGACTCTAGCTGTGGTTAATGGAAAGAACACAGATGCAATGACACTAGCGGATCCATAGATGGATTGTGAAAAGAACACACATGCAATGAACTCTGGTGGATCCATATGCAATGACACTAGTGGATCCACATGGGGTCTGTGAAAAGAACACACATTTCAATGACACTGGTGGATCCATATATCGTTTTTTAAAAGAACACAAATGGAGTGAACTCTGGTGGATCCATATGTGGTCTATGAAAAGAACACACATACAATGACACTAGTTGAACCATATGTGGTCTATGAAAAGAACACACATGCAATAACACTGGTGGATCCATATGTGGTCTGTGAAAAGAACACGCATGCAATGACACTAGTGGCTCCATATGTGGTTAATGAAAAGAACGTACATGCAATGACACTGGTGGGTCCATATGTGGTTTGTGAAGAGAACACACACGCAACGACTCTAGCTGTGGTTAATGAAAAGAACACACATGGAATGACACTGGTGGATCCCTATGTGGTTAATGAAAAGAACACACATGCAATGACACTGTTGGGTCCATATGTGGTCTGTGAAAAGAACACGCATTTCAATGACACTGGTGGATCCATATATGGTTTTTGAAAAGAACACACATGCAATGACTCTAGCTGTATCCGTATGTGGGTTGTGAAAAGAACACACATACAATGACACTGGTGGATCCATATATGGTTTGTGAAAAGAACACACATGCAATGACTCTAGCTGTATCCATATGTGGTTTGTGAAAAGATCACACATTTCAATGACACTGGTGGATACATATATGGTTTGTGAAGATAACACACATTCAATGACTCTAGCTGTGGTTAATGAAAAGAACACACATGCAATAACACTGGTGGATCTATATGTGGTTTGTGAAAAGAACACACATGCAATGACTCTAGCTCTATCCTTATGTGGTTTGTGAAAAGAACACGCATACAATGACACTGGTGGATCCATGTGGTCTGTGAAAAGAACACACATGCAATTACACTGGTGGATCAATGAGGTTTGTGAAAAGAACACACATGCGATGACACTAGTTGATCGATATGTGGTATGTGAAAAGAACAGACATGTGGTGGATCCATATGTGGTCTGTGAAAAGAACACACATGCAATGACACTGGTGGATCCATGTATGGATTGTGAAAAGAACACACATGCAATGAATTCTTGTGGATCCATATGTGGTCTGTGAAAAGAACAGACATGAAATAACTCTAGATGTGGTTAATGAAAGAATACACATTTCAATGACAATGGTGATTCCATATGTGGTTTGTGAAAAGAACAGACATGCAATGACTCTAGCTGTAGTTAATGAAAAGAACACACATGCAATGACACTAGTGGATCCATAGGTGGATTGTGAAAAGAACACACATGCAATGAACTCTAGTGGATCCATATGCAATGACACTGGTGGATCCATATGTGGTCTATGAAAAGAACACACATTTCAATGAAACTGGTGGATCAATATATGGTTTGTGAAAAGAACACACATGTAGTGAACTCTTGTGGATCCATATGTGGTCTGTGAAAAGAACACACATACAATGACACTGGTTGATCCATATGTGGTCTATGAAAAGAACACACATGCAATGACTCTAGCCGTATCCATATGTGGTTTGTGAAAAGAACACACATTTCAATGACACTGGTGGATACATATATGGTTTGTGAAGATAACACACATTCAATGACTCTAGCTGTGGTTAATGAAAAGAACACACATGCAATAACACTGGTGGATCTATATGTGGTTTGTGAAAAGAACACACATGCAATGACTCTAGCTGTATCCATATGTGGTTTGTGAAAAGAACACACATACAATGACACTGGTGGATCCATATATGGTTTGTGAAAATAACACACATGCAATGACTCTAGATGTATCCATATGTGGTTTGTGAAAAGAACACACATTTCAATGACACTAGTGGATCCATATATGGTTTGTGAAGATAACACACATGCAATGACTCTAGCTGTGGTTAATGAAAATTACACACATGCAATAACACTTGTGGATCCATATGTGGTTTGTGAAAATAACACACATCCAATGAATCTAGTTGTATCCATATGTGGTTTGTGAAAAGAACACACATACAATGACACTAGTGGATCCATGTGGTCTGTGAAAAGAACACACATGCAATTACACTGGTGGATCAATGAGGTTTGTGAAAAGAACACACATGCAATGACATTGGTGGATTGATATGTAGTTTGTGAAAAGAACACACATGTGGTGGATCCATATGTGGTTTGTGAAAAGAACACACATGCAATGACACTGGTGGATCCATATATGGATTGTGAAAAGAACATACATACAATGAATTCAGGTGGATCCATATGTGGTCTGTGAAAAGAACATACATGAAATGACTCTAGATGTGCTAATGAAAGAATACACATTTGAATTCAGGTGGTCCCATATGTGGTTTGCGAAAAGAACAGACATGTAATGACTCTAGCTGTGGTTAATGAAAAGAACATACATGCAATGACACTAGTGGATCCATAAGTGGATTGTGAAAAGAACAGACATGCAATGAACTCTAGTGGATCCATATGCAATGACACTGGTGGATCCATATGTGGTCTATGAAAAGAACACACATTTCAATGAAACTGGTGGATCAATATATGGTTAGTGAAAAGAACACACATGAAGTGAACTCTTGTGGATCCATATGTGGTCTGTGAAAAGAACACACATACAATGACACTGGTTGATCCATATGTGGTCTATGAAAAGAACACACATGCAATGACACTGGTGGATCCATATGTGGTTTGTGAAAAGAACACGCATGCAATGACATTGGTGCATCCATATGTGGTCTATGAAAAGAACACACATTTTAATGACACTGGTGGATCCATATATGGTTTGGGCAAAGAGAACACATGCAATGACTCTAGCTGTATCCATGTGTGGTTTGTGAAAATAACACACATAAAATGACACTAGTGGATCCATGTGGTCTGTGAAAAGAACACACATGCAATGACACTAGTGGATCAATGTGTTTTGTTAAAAGAACACACATGCAATTAAACTAGTGGATCCATATGTGGTCTGTGAAAAGAACACACATGCAATCACACTGGTGGATCCATATGTGGTCTATGAAAAGAACACACATGGAATGACACTGGTGGATCCATATGTGGATTGTGCAAAGAACACACATGCAATGAACTCTAGTGGATCCATATGTGGTCGGTGAAAAGAATAGACATGAACTGACTCTAGATGTGGTTAATGAAAGAATATACATTTGAATGACAATGGTGGTTCCATATGTGGTTTGTGAAAAGAACAGACATGCAATGACTCTAGCTGTAGTTAATGAAAAGAACACACATGCAATGACACTAGTGGATCCATAGGTGGATTGTGAAAAGAACACACATGCAATGAACTCTAGTGGATCCATATGTAATGACACTGGTGGATCCATATGTGGTCTGTGAAAAGAACACACATTTCAATGAAACTGGTGGGTCAATATATGGTTTGTGAAAAGAACACACATGTAGTGAACTCTTGTGGATCCATATATGGTCTGTGAAAAGAACACAAATACAATGACACTGGTTGATCCATATGTGGTCTGTGAAAAGAACACACATGCAATGACACTGGTGGATCCATATGTGGTCTGGGAAAAGAACACGCAAGCAATGACACTAGTGCATCCATATGTGGTCTATGAAAAGAACACACATTTCAATGACACTGGTGGATCCATATATGGTTTGGGCAAAGAACACACATGCAATGACTCTAGCTGTGTCCATATGTGGTTTGTGAAAATAACACACATAAAATGACACTAGTGGATCCATGTGGTCTATGAAAAGAACACACATGCAATGACACTAGTGGATCAATGTGGTTTGTGAAAAGAACGCACAAGCAATGACACTGGTGGATCCATATGTGGTTAATGAAAAGAACACACATGAAATGACACTAGTGGGTCCATATGTGGTCTGTGAAAAGAACACACATTTCAATGACACTGGTGGATCCATATATGGACTATGAAAAGAATACACATGCAATGAATTCTGGTGGATCTCTATGTGGTCTGTGAAAAGAACAGACATGAAATGACTCTAGATGTGGTTAATGATAGAATACACATTTCAATGACAATGGTGGTTCCATATGTGGTTTGTGAAAAGAACACATGCAATGACTCTAGCTATGGTTAATGAAAAGAACACACATGCAATGACACTAGTGGATCCATAGGTGGGTTGTGAAAAGAACACACATGCAATGAACTCTGGTGGATCCATATGCAATGACACTGGTGGATCGATATGTGGTCTGTGAAAAGAACACACATTTCAATGACACTGGTGGAACAATATATGGTTTGTGAAAAGAACACACATGTAGTGAACTCTTGTGGATCCATATGTGGTATGTGAAAAGAACAGACATGAAATAACTCTAGATGTGGTTAATGAAAGAATACACATTTTAATGACAATGGTGGTTCCATATATGGTTTGTGAAAAGAACAGACATGCAATGACTCTAGCTGTGGTTAATGAAAAGAACACACATGCAATTTCACTAGCGGATCCGTAGGTGTATTTTGAAAAGAACACACATGCAATGAACTCTGGTGGATCCATATGCAATGATACTAGTGGATCCATATGTGGTCTGTGAAACGCACATACAATGACACTGGTTGATCCATATGTGGTCTATGAAAGGAACACACATGCAATAACACTAGTGGATCCATATGTGGTATGTGAAAAGAACATGCATCCAATGACACTAGTGGATCCATATGTGGTTAATGAAAATAACACACATGCAATGATACTGGTGGGTCCATATGTGGTTTGTGAAGAGAACACATATGCAATGACTCTAGCTGTGGTTGATGAAAAGAACAGACATGCAATGACATTGGTGGATCCATATGTGGTTAATGAAAAGAACACACATGCAATGACACTGGTGGGTCCATATGTGGTCTGTGAAAAGAACACACATTTCAATGACACTGGTGGATCCATATATGGATTGTGAAAATAATACACATGCAATGAATTCTGGTGAATCCCTATGTGGTCTGTGAAAAGACAGACATGAAATGACTCTAGATGTGGTTAATGAAAGAATACACACTTCAATGACAATGGTGGTTCCATATGTGGTTTGTGAAGAGAACACATGCAATGACTCTAGATGTGGTTAATTAAAAGAACACACATGCAATGACACTACTGGATCCATAGGTGGGTTGTAAAAAGAACACACATGCAATGAACTCTTGTGGATCCATATGCGATGACATTGGTGGATCCATATGTGGTCCGTGAAAAGAACACACATTTCAATGACACTGGTGGATCAATATATGGTTTCTGAAAAGAACACACATTTAGTGAACTCTTGTGGATCCATATGTGGTCTGTGAAAAGAACACACATACAATGACACTGGTTGATCCATATGTGGTCTGTGAAAAAAAACACATGCAATGACACTGGTGGATCCATATGTGGTCTGTGAAAAGAACACACATTTCAATGACACTGGTGGATCCAGATATCATTTTTGAAAAGAACACACATGCAGTGAACTCTGGTGGATCCAAATGTGGTCTGTGAAAAGAACACACATACAATGACACTAGTTGATCCATATGTGGTCTATGAAAAGAACAAAGATGCAATGACACTGGTGGATCCATATGTGGTCTATGAAAAGAACACGCATGCAATGACACTAGTGGATCTATATGTGGTTAATGAAAAGAACACACATGCAATGACACTGGTGGGCCCATATGTGGTTTGTGAAGAGAACACACATGCAATGACTCTAGCTATGGTTAATGAAAAGAACACACATGCAATGACATTGGTGGATCCATATGTGGTTAATGAAAAGAACACACATGCACTGATACTGGTGGATCCATATGTGGTCTGTAAAAAGAACACACATTTCAATGACACTGGTGGATCCATATATGGATTGTGAAAAGAATACACATGTAATGAATTCTGGGGATCCATATGTGGTTTGTGAAAAGAACAGACATGAAATGACTCTAGATGTGGTTAATGAAAGAATACACATTTCAATGACAATGGTGGTTCCATATGTGGTTTGTGAAAAGAACAGACATGCAATGACTCTAGTTGTGGTTAATGAAAAGAACACACATGCAATGACACTACTGGATCCATAGGTGGATTGTGAAAAGAACACACATGCAATGAACTCTGGTGGATCCATATGCAATGACACTAGTGGATCCATATGTGGTCTGTGAAAAGAACACACATTTCAATGACACTGGTGGATCAATATATGGTTTGTGAAAAGAACACACATGTAGTGAACTCGTGTGGATCCATATGTGGTCTGTGAAAAGAACACACATGCAATGACACTGATACATCCATATGTGGTCTATGAAAAGAACACACATGCAATGACACTGGTGGATCCATATGTGGTTAATGAAAAGAACACAGATGCAATGACACTGGTGGGTCCATATATGGAATGTGAAAACAACATACATTTCAATGACACTGGTGGATCCATATATGGATTGTGAAAAGAATACACATGCAATGAATTCTGGTGGATCCATATGTGGTCTCTGAAAAGAACAGACATGAAATGACTCTAGATGTGGTTAATGAAAGAATACATATTTCAACGACAATGGTGGTTCCATATGTGGTTTGTGAAAAGAATAGACATGCAATTACTCTAGCTGTGGTTAATGAAAAGAACACACATGCAATGACACTAGTGGATCCATAGGTGGATTGTGAAAAGAACACACATGTAATGAACTCTGGTGGATCCATATGCAATGACACTAGTGGATCCATACGTGGTCTGTGAAAAGAACACACATTTCAATGACACTGGTGGATCAAGATATCGTTTTTGAAAAGAACACACATGCAGTGAACTCTGGTGGATCCATATGTGGTCTATGAAAAGAACACACATACAATAACACTGGTTGATCCATATGTGGTCTATGAAAAGAACACACATGCAATGACACTGGTGTATCCATATGTGGTCTGTCAAAAGAACACACATGCAATGACACTAGTGGGCCCATATGTGGTTTGTGAAGAGAACACACATGCAATGACACTGGTGGATCCATGTGGTTTGTGAAAAGAACACACATGCAATGACACTAGTGGATCTATATGTGGTATGTGAAAAGAACTACACATGCAATGAAAATGGTGGATCCATATGTGGTTTGTGAAAAGAACACACATGCAATGACACTGGTTGATCCATATGTGGTTTGTGAAAACAACATACATGAAATGACTCTGGATGTGTTAATGAAAGAACACACATTTCAATGACAATGGTGGTTCGATATGTGGTTTGTGAAAAGAACAGACATGCAATGACTCTAGCTATGGTTAATGAAAAGAACACACACGCAATGACACTGGTGGATCCATATGTGGTTAATGAAAAGAACACACATGTAATGACACTTGTGGGTCCATATGTGGTTTGTGAAAAGAACACACATTTCAATGACACTGGTGGATCCATATATGGATTGTGAAAAGAATACACATGCAATGAATTCTGGGGATCCATATGTGGTCTGTCAAAAGAACAGACATGAAATGACTCTAGATGTGGTTAATGAAAGAATACACATTTCAATGATAATGGTGGTTCCATATGTGGTTTGTGAAAAGAACAGACATGCAATGACTCTAGCTGTGGTTAATGAAAAGAACACACATGCAATGACACTAGTGGATCCATAGGTGGATTGTGAAAAGAACACACATGCAATGAACTCTAGTGGATCCATATGCAATGACACTAGTGGATCCATATGTGGTCTGTGAAAAGAACACACATTTCAATGACACTGGTGGATAAATATATGGTTTGTGACAAGAACACACATAGAATGACACTGGTTAATCCATATATGGTCTTTGAAAAGGAGACACATGCAATAACACTGGTGGATCCATATGTGGTATGTGAAAAGAACACGCATGCAATGACACTAGTGGATCCATATGTGGTTAATGAAAAGAACACACATGCAATGAAACTGGTGGGTCCATATGTGGTTTGTGAAGAGAACACACATGCAATGACTCTAGTTGTGGTTAATGAAAAGAACACACATGCTATGACACTGGTGCATCCATATGTGGTTAATAAAAAGAACACACATGCAATGACACTAGTGGGTCCATATGTGGTCTGTGAAAAGAACACACATTTCAATGACACTGGTGGATCCATATATGGTTTTAGAAAAGAACACACATGCAATGACTCTAGATGTATCCATATGTGGGTTGTGAATAGAACACACGTACAATGACACTGGTGGATCCATATATGGTTTGTGAAAAGAACACACATGCAATGACTCTGGTGGATCCATACGTGGTTAATGAAAAGAACACACATGCAATGACACTGGTGGGTCCATATGTGGTCTGTGAAAAGAACACACATTTTAATGAGACTGGTGGATCCATATATGGTTTTGGAAAAGAACACACATGCAATGACTCTATCTGTATCCATATGTGGTTTGTGAAAAGAACACACATACAATGACACTAGTGGATCCATGTGGTCTGTGAAAAGAACACACATGCAATGACACTGGTGGATCAATGTGGTTTGTGAAAAGAACACACATGCAATGCCACTAGTGGATCCATATGTGGTCTGTGAAAAGAACACACATGCAATGAAACTAGTGGATCCATATGTGGTCTGTGAAAAGAACACACATGCAATGACACTGGTGGTTCCATATGTGGATTGTGAAAACAACGCACATGTAATGAACTCTAGTGGATCCATATGTGGTCTGTGAAAAGAACAGACATGAAATGACTCTAGATGTGGTTAATGAAAGAATACACATTTCAATGACAATGTGGTTCCATATGTGGTTTGTGAAAAGAACAGACATGGAATGACTCTAGCTGTGGTTAATGAAAAGAACACACATGCAATGACACTAGCGGATCCATAGGTTGATTGCGAAAAGAACACACATGCAATGAACTCTGGTGGATCCATATGCAATGACACTAGTGGATCCATATGTGGTCTGTGAAAAGAACACACATTTCAATGACACTGGTGGATCCATATATTGTTTTTGAAAAGAACACACATGGAGTGAACTTTGGTGGATCCATATGTGGTCTGTGAAAAGAACACACATAGAATGACACTGGTTGATCCATATGTGGTCTATGAAAAGAACACACATGCAATAACACTGGTGGATCCATATGTGGTATGTGAAAAGAACACGCATGCAATGACACTAGTGGATCCATATGTGGTTAATGAAAAGAACACACATGCAATGAAACTGGTGGGTCCATATGTGGTTTGTGAAGAGAACACACATGCAATGACTCTAGCGGTGGTTAATGAAAAGAACACACATCCTATGACACTGGTGGATCCGTATGTGGTTAATGAAAAGAACACACATGCAATAACACTGGTGGGTCCATATGTGGTCTGTGAAAAGAACACACATTTCAATGACACTGGTGGATCCATATATGGTTTTTGAAAAGAACACACATGCAATGACTCTAGCTGTATCCATATGTGGGTTGTGAATAGAACACACATACAATGACACTGGTGGATCCATATATGGTTTGTGAAAAGAACACACATGCAATGACTCTAGATGTATCCATATGTGGTTTGTGAAAAGAACACACATTTTAATGACACTAGTGGATCCATATATGGTTTGTGAAGAGAACACACATGCAATGACTCTAGCTGTGGTTAATGAAAAGTACACACATGCAATAACACTTGTGGATCCATATGTGGTTTGTGAAAAGAACACACATCCAATGAATCTAGTTGTATCCATATGTGGTTTGTGAAAAGAACACACATACAATGACACTGGTGGATCCATGTGGTCTGTGAAAAGAACACACATGCAATTACACTGGTGGATCAATGAGGTTTGTGAAAAGAACACACATGCAATGACATTGGTGGATTGATATGTAGTCATGAAAAGAACACACATGTGGTGGATCCATATGTGGTTTGTGAAAAGAACACACATGCAATGACACTGGTGGATCCATATATGGATTGTGAAAAGAACATACATACAATGAATTCAGGTGGATCCATATGTGGTGTGTGAAAAAAACAGACATGAAATGACTCTAGATGTGCTAATGAAAGAATACACATTTGAATGACAATGGTGGTCCCATATGTGGTTTGCGAAAAGAACAGACATGTAATGACTCTAGCTGTGGTTAATGAAAAGAACACACATGCAATGACACTAGTGGATCCATAAGTGGATTGTGAAAAGAACAGACATCCAATGAACTCTAGTGGATCCATATGCAATGACACTGGTGGATCCATGTGGTCAAGAAAAGAACACACAATTCAATGAAACTGGTGGATCAATATATGGTTTGTGAAAAGAACACACATGCAGTGAACTCTTGTGGATCCATATGTGGTCTGTGAAAAGAACACACATACAATGACACTGGTTGATCCATATGTGGTCTGTGAAAAGAACACACATGCAATGACACTGGTGGATCCATATGTGGTCTGTGAAAAGAACACGCATGCAATGACACTGGTGCATACATATGTGGTCTATCAAAACAACACAAATTTCAATGACACTGGTGGATCCATATATGGTTTGTGAAGAGAACACACATGCAATGACACTGGTGGATCCATATGTGGTTAATGAAAAGAACACACATGCAATGACACTGGTGGGTCCATCTGTGGTATGTGAAAAGAACACACATTTCAATGACACTGGTGGATCCATATATGGTTTGGGCAAAGAACACACATGCAATGACTCTAGCTGTATCCATATGTGGTTTGTGAAAAGAACACACATACAATGACACTAGTGGATCCATGTGGTGTGTGAAAAGAACACACATGCAATGACACTGGTGGATCAATGTGGTTTGTGAAAAGAACACACATGCAATGAAACTAGTGGATCCATATGTGGTCTGTGAAAAGAACACACATGTAATCACACTGGTAGATCCATATGTCGTCTGTGAAAAGAACACACATGCAATGACACTGGTGGATCCATATGTGGATTATGCAAAGAACACACATGCAATGAACTCTGGTGGGTCCATATGTGGTCTATGAAAAGAACAGACATGAAATGACTCTAGATGTGGTTAATGAAAGAATACACATTTCAATGACAATGATGGTTCCATATGTGGTTTGTGAAAAGAACAGACATGCAATGACTCTAGTTGTGGTTAATGAAAAGAACACACATGCAATGACACTAGTGGATCCATAGGTGGATTGTGAAAAGAACACACATGCAATGAACTCTAGTGGATCCATATGCAATGACACTAGTGGATCCATATGTGGTCTGTGAAAAGAACACACATTTCAATGACACTGGTGGATAAATATATGGTTTGTGAAAAGAACACACATAGAATGACACTGGTTAATCCATATATGGTCTTTCAAAAGGAGACACATGCAATAACACTGGTGGATCCATATGTGGTATGTGAAAAGAACACGCATGCAATGACACTAGTGGATCCATATGTTGTTAATGAAAAGAACACACATGCAATGAAACTGGTGGGTCCATATGTGGTTTGTGAAGAGAACACACATGCAATGACTCTAGTTGTGGTTAATGAAAAGAACACACATGCTATGACACTGGTGGATCCATATGTGGTTAATAAAAAGAACACACATGCAATGACACTAGTGGGTCCACATGTGGTCTGTGAAAAGAACACACATTTCAATGACACTGGTGGATCCATATATGGTTTTTGAAAAGAACACACATGCAATGACTCTAGCTGTATCCATATGTGGGTTGTGAATAGAACACACGTACAATGACACTGGTGGATCCATATATGGTTTGTGAAAATAACACACATGAAATGACTCTGGTGGATCCATACGTGGTTAATGAAAAGAACACACATGCAATGACACTGGTGGGTCCATATGTGGTCTGTGAAAAGAACACACATTTTAATGAGACTGGTGGATCCATATATGGTTTTGGAAAAGAACACACATGCAATGACTCTATCTGTATCCATATGTGGTTTGTGAAAAGAACACACATACAATGACACTAGTGGATCCATGTGGTCTGTGAAAAGAACACACATGCAATGACACTGGTGGATCAATGTGGTTTGAAAAGAACACATGCAATGCCACTAGTGGATCCATATGTGGTCTGTGAAAAGAACACACATGCAATGACACTAGTGGATCCATATGTGGTTCAGAAAAGAACACACATGCAATGACACTGGTTCCATATGTGGATTGTGAAAACAACACATGTAATGAACTCTAGTGGATCCATATGTGGTATGTGAAAAGAACAGACATGAAATGACTCTAGATGTGGTTAATGAAAGAATACACATTTCAATGACAATGTGGTTCCATATGTGGTTTGTGAAAAGAACAGACATGGAATGACTCTTTCTGTGGTTAATGAAAAGAACACACATGCAATGACACTAGCGGATCCATAGGTTGATTGCGAAAAGAACACACATGCAATGAACTCTGGTGGATCCATATGCAATGACACTAGTGGATCCATATGTGGTCTGTGAAAAGAACACACATTTCAATGACACTGGTGGATCCATATATTGTTTTTGAAAAGAACACACATGGAGTGAACTTTGGTGGATCCATATGTGGTCTGTGAAAAGAACACACATAGAATGACACTGGTTGATCCATATGTGGTCTATGAAAAGAACACACATGCAATACCACTGGTGGATCCATATGTGGTATGTGAAAAGAACACGCATGCAATGACACTAGTGGATCCATATGTGGTTAATGAAAAGAACACACATGCAATGAAACTGGTGGGTCCATATGTGGTTTGTGAAGAGAACACACATGCAATGACTCTAGCGGTGGTTAATGAAAAGAACACACATCCTATGACACTGGTGGATCCGTATGTGGTTAATGAAAAGAACACACATGCAATAACACTGGTGGGTCCATATGTGGTCTGTGAAAAGAACACACATTTCAATGACACTGGTGGATCCATATATGGTTTTTGAAAAGAACACACATGCAATGACTCTAGCTGTATCCATATGTGGGTTGTGAATAGAACACACATACAATGACACTGGTGGATCCATATATGGTTTGTGAAAAGAACACACATGCAATGACTCTAGATTTATCCATATGTGGTTTGTGAAAAGAACACACATTTCAATGACACTAGTGCATCCATATATGGTTTGTGAAGAGAACACACATGCAATGACTCTAGCTGTGGTTAATGAAAAGTACACACATGCAATAACACTTGTGGAACCATATGTGGTTTGTGAAAAGAACACACATCCAATGAATCTAGTTGTATCCATATGTGGTTTGTGAAAAGAACACACATACAATGACACTGGTGGATCCATGTGGTCTGTGAAAAGAACACACATGCAATTACACTGGTGGATCAATGAGGTTTGTGAAAAGAACACACATGCAATGACATTGGTGGATTGATATGTAGTCTGTGAAAAGAACACACATGTGGTGGATCCATATGTGGTTTGTGAAAAGAACACACATGCAATGACACTGGTGGATCCATATATGGATTGTGAAAAGAACATACATACAATGAATTCAGGTGGATCCATATGTGGTGTGTGAAAAGAACAGACATGAAATGACTCTAGATGTGCTAATGAAAGAATACACATTTGAATGACAATGGTGGTCCCATATGTGGTTTGCGAAAAGAACAGACATGTAATGACTCTAGCTGTGGTTAATGAAAAGAACACACATGCAATGACACTAGTGGATCCATAAGTGGATTGTGAAAAGAACAGACATGCAATGAACTCTAGTGGATCCATATGCAATGACACTGGTGGATCCGTATGTGGTCGAAGAAAAGAACACACAATTCAATGAAACTGGTGGATCAATATATGGTTTGTGAAAAGAACACACATGCAGTGAACTCTTGTGGATCCATATGTGGTCTGTGAAAAGAACACACATACAATGACACTGGTTGATCCATATGTGGTCTGTGAAAAGAACACACATGCAATGACACTGGTGAATCCATATGTGGTCTGTGAAAAGAACACGCATGCAATGACACTGGTGCATACATATGTGGTCTATCAAAACAACACAAATTTCAATGACACTGGTGGATCCATATATGGTTTGTGAAGAGAACACACATGCAATGACACTGGTGGATCCATATGTGGTTAATGAAAAGAACACACATGCAATGACACTGGTGGGTCCATATGTGGTATGTGAAAAGAACACACATTTCAATGACACTGGTGGATCCATATATGGTTTGGGCAAAGAACACACATGCAATGACTCTAGCTGTATCCATATGTGGTTTGTGAAAAGAACACACATACAATGACACTAGTGGATCCATGTGGTGTGTGAAAAGAACACACATGCAATGACACTGGTGGATCAATGTGGTTTGTGAAAAGAACACACATGCAATGAAACTAGTGGATCCATATGTGGTCTGTGAAAAGAACACACATGCAATGACACTGGTGGATCCATATATGGATTGTGAAAAGAACACACATGCAATGAATTCTGGTGGATCCATATGCGGTCTGTGAAAAGAACAGACATGAAATGACTCTAGATGTGGTTAATGAAAGAATACACATTTCAATGACAATGATGGTTCCATATGTGGTTTGTGAAAAGAAGACATGCAATGACTCTAGCTGGTTAATGAAAAGAACACACATGCAATGACACTAGGATCCATAGGTGGATTTGAAAAGAACACACATGCAATGAACTCGGTGGATCCATATGCAATTACACTAGTGGATCCATATGTGGTCTGTGAAAAGAACACACATTTCAATGACACTGGTGGATCCATATATTGTTTTTGAAAAGAACACACATACAGTGAACTCTGGTGGATCCATATGTGGTCTGTGAAAAGAACACACATACAATGACACTGGTTGATCCATATGTGGTCTATGAAAAGAACACACATGCAATGACACTGGTGGATCCATATGTGGTCTGTGAAAGGAACATGCATGCAATGACACTAGTGGATCCATATGTGGTTAATGAAAAGAACACACATGCAATGACACTGGTGGGTCCATATGTGGTTTGTGAAGAGAACACACATGCAAGGACTCTAGCTGTGGTTAATGTAAAGAACACACATGCAATGACACAGGTGGATCCATATGTGGTTAATGAAAAGAACACACATGCAATGACACTAGTGGGTCCATATGTGGTCTGTGAAAAGAACGCACATGTGGTGGATCCATATGTGGTCTGTGAAAAGAACACACATGCAATGACACTGGTGGATCCATATGTGGATTATGCAAAGAACACACATGTAATGAACTCTGGTGGATCCATATGCGGTTTGTGAAAAGAACAGACACGAAATGACTCTATATGTGGTTAATGAAAAGAACACACATTTCAATGACACTGGTGGATCCATATATGGTTTTTGAAAAGAACACACATGCAATGACTCTAGCTGTATCCATATGTGGGTTGTGAATAGAACACACATACAATGACACTGGTGGATCCATATATGGTTTGTGAAAATAACACACATGCAATGACTCTAGATGTATCCATATGTGGTTTGTGAAAAGAACACACATTTCAATGACACTAGTGGATACATATATGGTTTGTGAAGATAACACACATGCAATGACTCTAGCTGTGGTTAATGAAAAGTACACACATGCAATAACACTTGTGGATCCATATGTGGTTTGTGAAAAGAACACACATCCAATGAATCTAGTTGTATCCATATGTGGTTTGTGAAAAGAACACACATACAATGACACTGGTGGATCCATGTGGTCTGTGAAAAGAACACACATGCAATTACACTGGTGGATCAATGAGGTTTGTGAAAAGAACACACATGCAATGACATTGGTGGATTGATATGTAGTCTGTGAAAAGAACACACATGTGGTGGATCCATATGTGGTTTGTGAAAAGAACACACATGCAATGACACTGGTGGATCCATATATGGATTGTGAAAAGAACATACATACAATGAATTCAGGTGGATCCATATGTGGTGTGTGAAAAAAACAGACATGAAATGACTCTAGATGTGCTAATGAAAGAATACACATTTGAATGACAATGGTGGTCACATATGTGGTTTGCGAAAAGAACAGACATGTAATGACTCTAGCTGTGGTTAATGAAAAGAACACACATGCAATGACACTAGTGGATCCATAAGTGGATTGTGAAAAGAACAGACATGCAATGAACTCTAGTGGATCCATATGCAATGACACTGGTGGATCCGTATGTGGTCGAAGAAAGAACACACAATTCAATGAAACTGTGGATCAATATATGGTTTGTGAAAAGAACACACATGCAGTGAACTCTTGTGGATCCATATGTGGTCTGTGAAAAGAACACACATACAATGACACTGGTTGATCCATATGTGGTCTGTGAAAAGAACACACATGCAATGACACTGGTGGATCCATATGTGGTCTGTGAAAAGAACACGCATGCAATGACACTGGTGCATACATATGTGGTCTATCAAAACAACACAAATTTCAATGACACTGGTGGATCCATATATGGTTTGTGAAGAGAACACACATGCAATGACACTGGTGGATCCATATGTGGTTAATGAAAAGAACACACATGCAATGACACTGGTGGGTCCATATGTGGTATGTGAAAAGAACACACATTTCAATGACACTGGTGGATCCATATATGGTTTGGGCAAAGAACACACATGCAATGACTCTAGCTGTATCCATATGTGGTTTGTGAAAAGAACACACATACAATGACACTAGTGGATCCATGTGGTGTGTGAAAAGAACACACATGCAATGACACTGGTGGATCCATATGTGGATTATGCAAAGAACACACATGCAATGAACTCTGGTGGGTCCATATGTGGTCTATGAAAAGAACAGACATGAAATGACTCTAGATGTGGTTAATGAAAGAATACACATTTCAATGACAATGATGGTTCCATATGTGGTTTGTGAAAAGAACAGACATGCAATGACTCTAGCTGTGGTTAATGAAAAGAACACACATGCAATGACACTAGTGGATCCATAGGTGGATTGTGAAAAGAACACACATGCAATGAACTCTAGTGGATCCATATGCAATGACACTAGTGGATCCATATGTGGTCTGTGAAAAGAACACACATTTCAATGACACTGGTGGATAAATATATGGTTTGTGAAAAGAACACACATAGAATGACACTGGTTAATCCATATATGGTCTTTCAAAAGGAGACACATGCAATAACACTGGTGGATCCATATGTGGTATGTGAAAAGAACACGCATGCAATGACACTAGTGGATCCATATGTGGTTAATGAAAAGAACACACAATGAAAGCGGGTGGGTCCATATGTGGTTTGTGAAGAGAACACACATGCAATGACTCTAGTTGTGGTTAATGAAAAGAACACACATGCTATGACACTGGTGGATCCATATGTGGTTAATAAAAAGAACACACATGCAATGACACTAGTGGGTCCATATGTGGTCTGTGAAAAGAACACACATTTCAATGACACTGGTGGATCCATATATGGTTTTTGAAAAGAACACACATGCAATGACTCTAGCTGTATCCATATGTGGGTTGTGAATAGAACACACGTACAATGACACTGGTGGATCCATATATGGTTTGTGAAAAGAACACACATGCAATGACTCTGGTGGATCCATACGTGGTTAATGAAAAGAACACACATGCAATGACACTGGTGGGTCCATATGTGGTCTGTGAAAAGAACACACATTTTAATGAGACTGGTGGATCCATATATGGTTTTGGAAAAGAACACACATGCAATGACTCTATCTGTATCCATATGTGGTTTGTGAAAAGAACACACATACAATGACACTAGTGGATCCATGTGGTCTGTGAAAAGAACACACATGCAATGACACTGGTGGATCAATGTGGTTTGTGAAAAGAACACACATGCAATGCCACTAGTGGATCCATATGTGGTCTGTGAAAAGAACACACATGCAATGACACTAGTGGATCCATATGTGGTCTGTGAAAAGAACACACATGCAATGACACTGGTGGTTCCATATGTGGATTGTGAAAACAACACACATGTAATGAACTCTAGTGGATCCATATGTGGTATGTGAAAAGAACAGACATGAAATGACTCTAGATGTGGTTAATGAAAGAATACACATTTCAATGACAATGTGGTTCCATATGTGGTTTGTGAAAAGAACAGACATGGAATGACTCTTTCTGTGGTTAATGAAAAGAACACACATGCAATGACACTAGCGGATCCATAGGTTGATTGCGAAAAGAACACACATGCAATGAACTCTGGTGGATCCATATGCAATGACACTAGTGGATCCATATGTGGTCTGTGAAAAGAACACACATTTCAATGACACTGGTGGATCCATATATTGTTTTTGAAAAGAACACACATGGAGTGAACTTTGGTGGATCCATATGTGGTCTGTGAAAAGAACACACATAGAATGACACTGGTTGATCCATATGTGGTCTATGAAAAGAACACCCATGCAATAACACTGGTGGATCCATATGTGGTATGTGAAAAGAACACGCATGCAATGACACTAGTGGATCCATATGTGGTTAATGAAAAGAACACACATGCAATGAAACTGGTGGGTCCATATGTGGTTTGTGAAGAGAACACACATGCAATGACTCTAGTGGTGGTTAATGAAAAGAACACACATCCTATGACACTGGTGGATCCGTATGTGGTTAATGAAAAGAACACACATGCAATAACACTGGTGGGTCCATATGTGGTCTGTGAAAAGAACACACATTTCAATGACACTGGTGGATCCATATATGGTTTTTGAAAAGAACACACATGCAATGACTCTAGCTGTATCCATATGTGGGTTGTGAATAGAACACACATACAATGACACTGGTGGATCCATATATGGTTTGTGAAAAGAACACACATGCAATGACTCTAGATGTATCCATATGTGGTTTGTGAAAAGAACACACATTTCAATGACACTAGTGGATCCATATATGGTTTGTGAAGAGAACACACATGCAATGACTCTAGCTGTGGTTAATGAAAAGTACACACATGCAATAACACTTGTGGATCCATATGTGGTTTGTGAAAAGAACACACATCCAATGAATCTAGTTGTATCCATATGTGGTTTGTGAAAAGAACACACATACAATGACACTGGTGGATCCATGTGGTCTGTGAAAAGAACACACATGCAATTACACTGGTGGATCAATGAGGTTTGTGAAAAGAACACACATGCAATGACATTGGTGGATTGATATGTAGTCTGTGAAAAGAACACACATGTGGTGGATCCATATGTGGTTTGTGAAAAGAACACACATGCAATGACACTGCTGGATCCATATATGGATTGTGAAAAGAACATACATACAATGAATTCAGGTGGATCCATATGTGGTGTGTGAAAAAAACAGACATGAAATGACTCTAGATGTGCTAATGAAAGAATACACATTTGAATGACAATGGTGGTCCCATATGTGGTTTGCGAAAAGAATGTATATGTAATGACTCTAGCTGTGGTTAATGAAAAGAACACACATGCAATGACACTAGTGGATCCATAAGTGGATTGTGAAAAGAACAGACATGCAATGAACTCTAGTGGATCCATATGCAATGACACAGGTGGATCCGTATGTGGTCGAAGAAAAGAACACACAATTCAATGAAACTGGTGGATCAATATATGGTTTGTGAAAAGAACACACATGCAGTGAACTCTTGTGGATCCATATGTGGTCTGTGAAAAGAACACACATACAATGACACTGGTTGATCCATATGTGGTCTGTGAAAAGAACACACATGCAATGACACTGGTGGATCCATATGTGGTCTGTGAAAAGAACACGCATGCAATGACACTGGTGCATACATATGTGGTCTATCAAAACAACACAAATTTCAATGACACTGGTGGATCCATATATGGTTTGTGAAGAGAACACACATGCAATGACACTGGTGGATCCATATGTGGTTAATGAAAAGAACACACATGCAATGACACTGGTGGGTCCATATGTGGTATGTGAAAAGAACACACATTTCAATGACACTGGTGGATCCATATATGGTTTGGGCAAAGAACACACATGCAATGACTCTAGCTGTATCCATATGTGGTTTGTGAAAAGAACACACATACAATGACACTAGTGGATCCATGTGGTGTGTGAAAAGAACACACATGCAATGACACTGGTGGATCAATGTGGTTTGTGAAAAGAACACACATGCAATGAAACTAGTGGATCCATATGTGGTCTGTGAAAAGAACACACATGCAATGACACTGGTGGATCCATATATGGATTGTGAAAAGAACACACATGCAATGAATTCTGGTGGATCCATATGCGGTCTGTGAAAAGAACAGACATGAAATGACTCTAGATGTGGTTAATGAAAGAATACACATTTCAATGACAATGATGGTTCCATATGTGGTTTGTGAAAAGAACAGACATGCAATGACTCTAGCTGTGGTTAATGAAAAGAACACACATGCAATGACACTAGCGGATCCATAGGTGGATTTCGAAAAGAACACACATGCAATGAACTCTGGTGGATCCATATGCAATTACACTAGTGGATCCATATGTGGTCTGTGAAAAGAACACACATTTCAATGACACTGGTGGATCCATATATTGTTTTTGAAAAGAACACACATACAGTGAACTCTGGTGGATCCATATGTGGTCTGTGAAAAGAACACACATACAATGACACTGGTTGATCCATATGTGGTCTATGAAAAGAACACACATGCAATGACACTGGTGGATCCATATGTGGTCTGTGAAAGGAACATGCATGCAATGACACTAGTGGATCCATATGTGGTTAATGAAAAGAACACACATGCAATGACACTGGTGGGTCCATATGTGGTTTGTGAAGAGAACACACATGCAAGGACTCTAGCTGTGGTTAATGTAAAGAACACACATGCAATGACACAGGTGGATCCATATGTGGTTAATGAAAAGAACACACATGTAATGACACTAGTGGGTCCATATGTGGTCTGTGAAAAGAACGCACATGTGGTGGATCCATATGTGGTCTGTGAAAAGAACACACATGCAATGACACTGGTGGATCCATATGTGGATTATGCAAAGAACACACATGTAATGAACTCTGGTGGATCCATATGCGGTTTGTGAAAAGAACAGACACGAAATGACTCTATATGTGGTTAATGAAAAGAACACACATTTCAATGACACTGGTGGATCCATATATGGTTTTTGAAAAGAACACACATGCAATGACTCTAGCTGTATCCATATGTGGGTTGTGAATAGAACACACATACAATGACACTGGTGGATCCATATATGGTTTGTGAAAATAACACACATGCAATGACTCTAGATGTATCCATATGTGGTTTGTGAAAAGAACACACATTTCAATGACACTAGTGGATATATGGTTTGTGAAGATAACACACATGCAATGACTCTAGCTGTGGTTAATGAAAAGTACACACATGCAATAACACTTGTGGATCCATTTGTGGTTTGTGAAAAGAACACACATCCAATGAATCTAGTTGTATCCATATGTGGTTTGTGAAAAGAACACACATACAATGACACTGGTGGATCCATGTGGTCTGTGAAAAGAACACACATGCAATTACACTGGTGGATCAATGAGGTTTGTGAAAAGAACACACATGCAATGACATTGGTGGATTGATATGTAGTCTGTGAAAAGAACACACATGTGGTGGATCCATATGTGGTTTGTGAAAAGAACACACATGCAATGACACTGGTGGATCCATATATGGATTGTGAAAAGAACATACATACAATGAATTCAGGTGGATCCATATGTGGTCTGTGAAAAGAACAGACATGAAATGACTCTAGATGTGCTAATGAAAGAATACACATTTGAATGACAATGGTGGTCCCATATGTGGTTTGCGAAAAGAACAGGCATGTAATGACTCTACCTGTGGTTAATGAAAAGAACACACATGCAATGACACTAGTGGATCCATAAGTGGATTGTGAAAAGAACAGACATGCAATGAACTCTAGTGGATCCATATGCAATGACACTGGTGGATCCGTATGTGGTCGAAGAAAAGAACACACAATTCAATGAAACTGGTGGATCAATATATGGTTTGTGAAAAGAACACACATGCAGTGAACTCTTGTGGATCCATATGTGGTCTGTGAAAAGAACACACATACAATGACACTGGTTGATCCATATGTGGTCTGTGAAAAGAACACACATGCAATGACACTGGTGGATCCATATGTGGTCTGTGAAAAGAACATGCATGCAATGACACTGGTGCATACATATGTGGTCTATCAAAACAACACAAATTTCAATGACACTGGTGGATCCATATATGGTTTGTGAAGAGAACACACATGCAATGACACTGGTGGATCCATATGTGGTTAATGAAAAGAACACACATGCAATGACACTGGTGGGTCCATATGTAGTATGTGAAAAGAACACACAATTCAATGACACTGGTGGATCCATATATGGTTTGGGCAAAGAACACACATGCAATGACTCTAGCTGTATCCATATGTGGTTTGTGAAAAGAACACACATACAATGACACTAGTGGATCCATGTGGTGTGTGAAAAGAACACACATGCAATGACACTGGTGGATCAATGTGGTTTTTGAAAAGAACACACATGCAATGAAACTAGTGGATCCATATGTGGTCTGTGAAAAGAACACACATGTAATCACACTGGTAGATCCATATGTCGTCTGTGAAAAGAACACACGTGCAATGACACTGGTGGATCCATATGTGGATTATGCAAAGAACACACATGCAATGAACTCTGGTGGGTCCATATGTGGTCTATGAAAAGAACAGACATGAAATGACTCTAGATGTGGTTAATGAAAGAATACACATTTCAATGACAATGATGGTTCCATATGTGGTTTGTGAAAAGAACAAAGATGCAATGACTCTAGGTGTGGTTAATGAAAAGAACACACATGCAATGACACTAGCGGATCCATAGGTGGATTTTGAAAAGAACACACATGCAATGAACTCTGGTGGATCCATATGCAATTACACTAGTGGATCCATATGTGGTCTGTGAAAAGAACACACATTTCAATGACACTGGTGGATCCATATATCGTTTTTGAAAAGAACACACATACAGTGAACTCTGGTGGATCCATATGTGGTCTGTGAAAAGAACACACATACAATGACACTGGTTGATCCATATGTGGTCTATGAAAAGAACACACATGCAATTACAGTGGTGGATCCATATGTGGTCTGTGAAAGGAACATGCATGCAATGACACTAGTGGATCCATATGTGGTTAATGAAAAGAACACACATGCAATGACACTGGTGGGTCCATATGTGGTTTGTGAAGAGAACACACATGCAAGGACTCTAGCTGTGGTTAATGTAAAGAACACACATGCAATGACACAGGTGGATCCATATGTGGTTAATGAAAAGAACACACATGCAATGACACTAGTGGGTCCATATGTGGTCTGTGAAAAGAACGCACATGTGGTGGATCCATATGTGGTCTGTGAAAAGAACACACATGCAATGACACTGGTGGATCCATATGTGGATTATGCAAAGAACACACATGCAATGAACTCTGGTGGATCCATATGCGGTTTGTGAAAAGAACAGACACGAAATGACTCTATATGTGGTTAATGAAAGAATACACATTTCAATGACAATGGTTGTTCCATATGTGGTTTGTGAAAAGAACACACATGCAATGACTCTAGTTGTATCCATATGTGGTTTGTGAAAAGAACACACATTTCAATGACACTGGTGGATCCATATATGGTTTGTGAAGAGAACACACATGCAATGACTCTAGCCGTGGTTAATGAAAAGAACACACATGCAATGACACTGGTGGATCCATATGTGGTTTGTGAAAAGAACACACATGCAATGACTCTAGCTGTATCCATATGTGGTTTGTGAAAACTACACACATACAATGACACTGGTGGATCCATGTGGTATGTGAAAAGAACACACATGTAATGACACTGGTGGATCGATGAGGTTTGTGAAAAGATCACACATGCAATGACACTGGTGGATCGTTATGTGGTCTATGAAAAGAACGCACATGTGGTGGATCCATATGTGGTCTGTGAAAAGAACACACATGCAATGACACTGGTGGATCCATATATGGATTGTGAAAAGAACACACATGCAATGAATTCTGGTGGATCCATATGCGGTTTGTGAAAAGAACAGACATGAAAGGACTCTAGATGTGGTTAATGAAAGAATATACATTTTAATGACAATGGTGGTTCCATATGTGGTTTGTGAAAAGAACAGACATGCAATGACTCTAGCTGTGGTTAATGAAAAGAACACACATGCAATGACACTAGTGGATCCATAGGTGGATTGTGAAAAGAACACACATGCAATGAACTCTGGTGGATCCATATGCAATGACACTGGTGGATCCATATGTGGTCTATGAAAAATACACACATTTCAATGACACTGGTGGATCAATATGTGGTTTGTGAAAAGAACACACATGTAGTGAACTCTTGTGGATCCATATGTGGTCTGTGAAAAGAACACACATACAATGACACTGGTTGATCCATATGTGGTCTGTGAAAAGAACACACATGCAATGACACTGGTGGATCCATATGTGGTCTGTGAAAAGAACACACATGCAATGACACTGGTGGATCCATATGTGGATTGTGAAAACAACACACATGTAATGAACTCTAGTGGATCCATATGTGATCTGTGAAAAGAACAGACATGAAATGACTCTAGATGTGGTTAATGAAAGAATACACATTTCAATGACAATGTGGTTCCATATGTGGTTTGTGAAAAGAACAGACATGGAATGACTCTAGCCGTGGTTAATGAAAAGAACACACATGCAATGACACTAGCGGATCCATAGGTGGATTGCGAAAAGAACACACATGCAATGAACTCTGGTGGATCCATATGCAATGACAGTAGTGGATCCATTTGTGGTCTGTGAAAAGAACAAAAATTTCAATGACACTGGTGGATCCATATATTGTTTTTGAAAAGAACACACATGGAGTGAACTTTGGTGGATCCATATGTAGTCTGTGAAAAGAACACACATAGAATGACACTGGTTGATCCATATGTGGTCTATGAAAAGAACACCCATGCAATAACACTGGTGGATCCATATGTGGTATGTGAAAAGAACACGCATGCAATGACACTAGTGGATCCATATGTGGTTAATGAAAAGAACACACATGCAATGAAACTGGTGGGTCCATATGTGGTTTGTGAAGAGAACACACATGCAATGACTCTAGCTGTGGTTAATGAAAAGAACACACATGCTATGACACTGGTGGATCCATATGTGGTTAATGAAAAGAACACACATGCAATGACACTGGTGGGTCCATATGTGGTCTGTGAAAAGAACACAAATTTCAATGACACTTGTGGATCCATATATGGTTTTTGAAAAGAACACACATGCAATGACTCTAGCTGTATCCATATGTGGGTTGTGAATAGAACACACATACAATGACACTGGTGGATCCATATATGGTTTGTGAAAAGAACACACATGCAATGACTCTAGCTGTATCCATATGTGGTTTGCGAAAAGAACACACATTTCAATGACACTAGTGGATCCATATATGGTTTGTGAAGAGAACACACATGCAATGACTCTAGCTTTGGTTAATGAAAAGTACACACATGCAATAACACTTGTGGATCCATATGTGGTTTGTGAAAAGAACACACATCCAATGAATCTAGTTGTATCCATATGTGGTTTGTGAAAAGAACACACATACAATGACACTGGTGGATCCATGTGGTCTGTGAAAAGAACACACATGCAATTATACTGGTGGATCAATGAGGTTTGTGAAAAGAACACACATGCAATGACATTGGTGGATTGATATGTAGTCTGTGAAAAGAACACACATGTGGTGGATCCATATGTGGTTTGTGAAAAGAACACATATGCAATGACACTGGTGGATCCATATATGGATTGTGAAAAGAACATACATACAATGAATTCAGTTGGATCCATATGTGGTCTGTGAGAAGAACATACATGAAATGACTCTAGATGTGCTAATGAAAGAATACACATTTGAATGACAATGGTGGTCCCATATGTGGTTTGCGAAAAGAACAGACATGTAATGACTCTAGCTGTGGTTAATGAAAAGAACATACATGCAATGACACTAGTGGATCCATAAGTGGATTGTGAAAGAACAGACATGCAATGAACTCTAGTGGATCCATATGCAATGACACTGGTGGATCCATATGTGGTCTATGAAAAGAACACACATTTCAATGAAACTGGTGGATCAATATATGGTTTGTGAAAAGAACACACATGCAGTGAACTCTTGTGGATCCATATGTGGTCTGTGAAAAGAACACACATACAATGACACTGGTTGATCCATATGTGGTATGTGAAAAGAACACACATGCAATGACACTGGTGGATCCATATGTGGTCTGTGAAAAGAACACGCATGCAATGCAACCGGTGCATACATATGTGGTCTATCAAAAGAACACAAATTTCAATGACACTGGTGGATCCATATATGGTTTGTGAAGAGAACACACATGCAATGACACTGGTGGATCCATATGTGGTTAATGAAAAGAACACAAATGCAATGACACTGGTGGGTCCATATGTGGTATGTGAAAAGAACACACATTTCAATGACACTGGTGGATCCATATATGGTTTGGGCAAAGAACACACATGCAATGACTCTAGCTGTATCCATATGTGGTTTGTGAAAAGAACACACATACAATGACACTAGTGGATCCATGTGGTATGTGAAAAGAACACACATGCAATGACACTGTTGGAACAATGTGGTTTGTGAAAAGAACACACATGCAATGAAACTAGTGGATCCATATGTGGTCTCTGAAAAGAACACACATGTAATCACACTGGTAGATCCATATGTTGTCTGTGAAAAGAACACACATGCAATGACACTGGTGGATCCATATGTGGATTATGCAAAGAACACACATGCAATGAACTCTGGTGGATCCATATGTGGTCTATGAAAAGAACAGACATGAAATGACTCTAGATGTGGTTAATGAAAGAATACACATTTCAATGACAATGATGGTTCCATATGTGGTTTGTGAAAAGAACAGACATGCAATGACTCTAGCTGTGGTTAATGAAAAGAACACACATGCAATGACACTAGCGGATCCATAGGTGGATTTTGAAAAGAACACACATGCAATGAACTCTGGTGGATCCATATGCAATTACACTAGTGGATCCATATGTGGTCTGTGAAAAGAACACACATTTCAATGACACTGGTGGATCCATATATCGTTTTTGAAAAGAACACACATACAGTGAACTCTGGTGGATCCATATGTGGTCTATGAAAAGAACACACATACAATGACACTGGTTGATCCATATGTGGTCTATGAAAAGAACACACATGCAATGACACTGGTGGATCCATATGTGGTCTGTGAAAAGAACATGCATGCAATGACACTGGTGGGTCCATATGTGGTTTGTGAAGAGAACACACATGCAAAGACTCTAGCTGTGGTTAATGAAAAGAACACACATGCAATGACACAGGTGGATACATATGTGGTTAATGAAAATAACACACATGCAATGACACTAGTGGGTCCATATGTGGTCTATGAAAAGAACACACATTTCAATGACACTGGTGGATCCATATATGGTTGTTGAAAAGAACACACATGCAATGTCTCTAGCTATATCCATATATGGTTTGTGAAAAGAACACACATACAATGACTCTAGTTGTATCCATATGTGGTTTGTGAAAAGAACACACATTTCAATGACACTGGTGGATCCATATATGGTTTGTGAAGAGAATACACATGCAATGACTCTAGCCGTGGTTAATGAAAAGAACACACATGCAATGACACTGGTGGATCCATATGTGGTTTGTGAAAAGAACACACATGCAATGACTCTAGATGTATCCATATGTGGTTTGTGAAAAGAACACACATACAATGACACTGGTGGATCCATGTGGTCTGTGAAAAGAACACAGAAGTAATGACACAGGTGGATCGATGAGGTTTGTGAAAAGATCACACATGCAATGACACTGGTGGATCGATATGTGGTCTATGAAAAGAACGCACATGTGGTGGATCCATATGTGGTATGTGAAAAGAACACACATGCAATGACACTGGTGAATCCATGTATGGATTGTGAAAAGAACACACATGCAATGAATTCTGGTGGATCCATATGTGGTCTGTGAAAAGAACAGACATGAAAGGACTCTAGATGTGGTTAATGAAAGAATACACATTTCAATGACAATGGTGGTTCCATATGTGGTTTGTGAAAAGAACAGACATGCAATGACTCTAGCTGTGGTTAATGAAAAGAACACACATGCAATGACACTAGTTGATCCATAGGTGGATTGTGAAAAGAACACACATGTAATGACACTAGTTGATCCATAGGTGGATTGTGAAAAGAACACACATGCAATGAACTCTGGTGGATCCATATGTGGTCTATGAAAAATACACACATTTCAATGACACTGGTGGATCAATATGTGGTTTGTGAAAAGAACACACATGTAGTGAACTCTTGTGGATCCATACGTGGTCTGTGAAAATAACACACATACAATGACACCGGTTGATCCATATGTGGTCTGTGAAAAGAACACACATGCAGTGACACTGGTGGATCCATATTTGGTATGGGAAAACAACACGCATGCAATGACACTCGTGCATCCATATGTGGTCTATGAAAAGAACACACATTTCAATGACACTGGTGGATCCATATATGGTTTGTGAAGAGAACACACATGCAATGACACTAGTGGATCCATATGTGGTTAATGAAAAGAACAAACATGCAATGACACTGGTGGGTCCATATGTGGTCTATGAAAAGAACACACATTTCAATAACACTAGTGGATCCATATATGGTTTGTGAAAAGAACACAGATGCAATGACTCTAGCTGTATCCATATATGGTTTGTGAAAAGAACACACATGCAATGACACTAGTGGATCCATGTGGTCTATGAAAAGATCACACATGCAATGACACTGGTGGATCAATGTGTTTTCCGAAAAGAACACACATGCAATTACACTAGTGGATCCATATGTGGTCTGTCAAAAGAACAGACATGCAATGACACTGGTGGATCCATATGTGGTCTGTGAAAAGAACATACATGTAATGACACCGGTGGATCCATATGTGGATTGTGAAAAGAACACACATGGAATGAACTCTGGTGGATTCATATGTGGTCTGTGAAAAGAATAGACATGAAATGAATCTAGATGTGGTTAATGAAAGAATACACATTTCAATGACAATGGTGGTTCCATATGTGGTTTGTGAAAAGAACAGACATGCAATGACTCTATCTATGGTTAATGAAAAGAACACACATGCAATGAACTCTGGTGGATCCATATGCAATAACACTAGTGGATCCATATGTGGTCTGTGAAAAGAACACACATTTCAATGACACTGGTGGATCCATATATCATTTTTGAAAAGAACACACATGCAGTGAACTCTGGTGGATCCATATGTGGTGTGTGAAAAGAACACACATACAATGACACTGGTTGATCCATATGTGGTATATGAAAAGAACACACATGCAATGACACTGGTGGATCCATATGTGGTCTGTGAAAAGAACACGCATGCAATGACACTAGTGGATCCATATGTGGTTAATGAAAAGAACACACATGCAATGACACTGGTGGGTCCATATGTGGTTTGTGAAGAGAACACGGATGCAATGACTCTAGCTGTGGTTAATGAAAAGAACACACATGCAATGACACTGGTGGATCCATATGTGGTTAATGAAAAGAACACACATGCAATGACACTGGTGGGTCCATATGTGGTCTGTGAAAAGCACACACATTTCAATGACACTGGTGGATCCATATATGGTTTTTGAAAAGAACACACATGCAATGACTCTAGCTATATCAATATGTGGTTTGTGAAAAGAACACACATACAATAACACTGGTGGATCCATATATGGTTTGTGAAAAGAACACACATGCAATGACTCTAGATGTATCCATATGTGGTTTGTGAAAAGAACACACATTTTAATGACACTGGTGGATCCATATATGGTTTGTGAAGAGAACACACATGCAATGACTCTAGTTGTGGTTAATGAAAATAACACACATGCAATGACACTGGTGGATCCATATGTGGTTTGTGAAAAGAACACATATGCAATGACTCTAGCTGTATCCATATATGGTTTATGAAAAAAACACACATACAATGACACTGGTGGATCCATGTGGTCTGTGAAAAGAACACACATGCAATGACACTGGTGGATCAATGAGGTTTGTGAAAAGAACACACATGCAATGACACTGGTGGACCGATATGTGGTCTGTGAAAGGAACGCACATGTGGTGAATCCATATGTGGTCTGTGAAAAGAACACACATGCAATGACACTGGTGGATCCATATATGGATTGTGAAAAGAACACACATGCAATGAATTCTGGTGGATCCATATGCGGTCTGTGAAAAGAACAGACATGAAATGGCTCTAGATGTGGTTAATGAATGAATACACATTTCAATGACAATGGTAGTTCCATATGTGGTTTGTGAAAAGAACAGACATGCGATGACTCTAGCTGTGGCTAATAAAAAGAACACACATGCAATGACACTAGTGGATCCATAGGTGGATTGTGAAAAGAATACACATGCAATGAACTCTGGTGGATCCATATGCAATGACACTGGTGGATCCATATGTGGTCTGTGAAAAGAACACACATTTCAATGACACTGGTGGATCAATATATGGTTTGTGAAAAGAACACACATGCAGTGAACTCTTGTGGATCCATATGTGGTCTGTGAAAAGAACACACATACAATGACACTGGTTGATCCATATGTGGTCTGTGAAAAGAACACACATGCAATGACACTTGTGGATCCATATTTGGTCTGTGAAAAGAACACGCATGCAGTGACACTCATGCATCCATATGTGGTCTATGAAAAGAACACACATTTCAATGACACTGGTGGATCCAAATATGGTTTGTGAAGAGAACACACATGCAATGACACTGGTGGATCCATATGTGGTTAATGAAAAGAACACACATGCAATGACACTGGTGGGGCCATAAGTGGTCTGTGAAAAGAACACACATTTCAATGACACTGGTGGATCCATATATGGTTTGGGAAAAGAAACACACATGCAATGACTCTAGCTGTATCCATGTGTGGTTTGTGAAAAGAACACACATACAATGACACTAGTGGATCCATGTGGTCTGTGAAAAGAACACACATGCAATGACACTGGTGGATCAAAGTGGTTTTGAAAACAACACACATGCAATGACACTAGTGGATCCATATGTGGTTAGTGAAAAGAACACACATGCAATGACACTGGTGGATCCATATGTGGTCGGTGAAAAGAACACACATGCAATGACACTGGTGGATCCATATGTGGATTGTGAAAAGAACACACATGCAATGAACTCTGGTGCATCCATATGTGGTCTGTGAAAAGAACAGACATGAAATGACTCTAGATGTGGTTAATGAAAGAATACACATTTGAATGACAATGGTGGTTCCATATGTGGTTTGTGAAAAGAAAGACATGCAATGAACCTAGCTAGCTATGGTTAATGAAAAGAACACACATGCAATGACACTAGGGGATCCATAGGTGCATTGCGAAAATAACACACATGCAATGAACTCTGGTGGATCCATATGCAATGACACTAGTGGATCCATATGTGGTATGTGAAAAGAACACACATTTCAATGACACTGGTGGATCCATATATCGTTTTTGAAAAGAACACACATGTAGTGAACTCTAGTGGATCCATATGTGGTCTGTGTAAAGAACACACATGCAATGACACTGGTGGATCCATATGTGGTTAATGAAAAGAACACACATGCAATGACACTGGTGGGTCCATATGTGGTCTGTGAAAAGAACACACATTTCAATAACACTGGTGGATCCAGATATGGTTTTTGAAAAGAACACACATGCAATGACTCTAGCTATATCCATATGTGGGTTGTGAAAAGAACACACATACAATGACACTGGTGGATCCATATATGGTTTGTGAAAAGAACACACATGCAATGACTCTAGTTGTATCCATATGTGGTTTGTGAAAAAAACACACATACAATAACACTGGTGGATCCATATATGGTTTGTGAAAAGAACACACATGCAATGACTCTATATGTATCCATATGTGGTTTGTGAAAAGAACACACATTTTAATGACACTGGTGGATCCATATATGGTTTGTGAAGAGAACACACATGCAATGACTCTAGTTGTGGTTAATGAAAATAACACACATGCAATGACACTGGTGGTTCCATATGTGGTTTGTGATAAGAACACACATGCAATGACTCTAGTTGTATCCATATATGGTTTATGAAAAGAACACACATACAATGACACTGGTGGATCCATGTGGTCTGTGAAAAGAACACACATGCAATGACACTGGTGGATCAATGAGGTTTGTGAAAAGAACACACATGCAATGACACTGGTGGACCGATATGTGGTCTGTGAAAGGAACGCACATGTGGTGAATCCATATGTGGTCTGTGAAAAGAACACACATGCAATGACACTGGTGGATCCATATATGGATTGTGAAAAGAAGACACATGCAATGAATTCTGGTGGATCCATATGCGGTCTGTGAAAAGAACAGACATGAAATGGCTCTAGATGTGGTTAATGAATGAATACACATTTCAATGACAATGGTAGTTCCATATGTGGTTTGTGAAAAGAACATACATGCGATGACTCTAGCTGTGGTTAATAAAAAGAACACACATGCAATGACACTAGTGGATCCATAGGTGGATTTTGAAAAGAACACACATGCAATGAACTCTGGTGGATCCGTATGCAATGACACTGGTGGATCCATATGTGGTCTGTGAAAAGAACACACATTTCAATGACACTGGTGGATCAATATATGGTTTGTGAAAAGAACACACATGCAGTGACTCTAGCTCTATCCATATGTGGTTTGTGAAAAGAACACACATACAATAACACTGGTGGATCCATATATGGTTTGTGAAAAGAACACACATGCAATGACTCTAGATGTATCCATATGTGGTTTGTGAAAAGAACACACATTTTAATGACACTGGTGGATCCATATATGGTTTGTGAAGAGAACACACATGCAATGACTCTAGTTGTGGTTAATGAAAATAACACACATGCAATGACACTGGTGGATCCATATGTGGTTTGTGAAAAGAACACACATGCAATGACTCTAGCTGTATCCATATATGGTTTATGAAAAGAACACACATACAATGACACTGGTGGATCCATGTGGTCTGTCAAAAGAACACACATGCAATGACACTGGTGGATCAATGAGGTTTGTGAAAAGAACACACATGCAATGACACTGGTGGACCGATATGTGGTCTTTGAAAGGAACGCACATGTGGTGAATCCATATGTGGTCTGTGAAAAGAACACACATGCAATGACACTGGTGGATCCATATATGGATTGTGAAAAGAACACACATGCAATGAATTCTGGTGGATCCATATGCGATCTGTGAAAAGAACAGACATGAAATGGCTCTAGATGTGGTTAATGAATGAATACACATTTCAATGACAATGGTAGTTCCATATGTGGTTTGTGAAAAGAACAGACATGCGATGACTCTAGCTGTGGTTAATAAAAAGAACACACATGCAATTACACTAGTGGATCCATAGGTGGATTGTGAAAAGAACACACATGCAATGAACTCTGGTGGATCCATATGCAATGACACTGGTGGATCCATATGTGGTCTGTGAAAAGAACACACATTTCAATGACACTGGTGGATCAATATATGGTTTGTGAAAAGAACACACATGCAGTGAACTCTTGTGGATCCATATGTGGTCTGTGAAAAGAACACACATACAATGACACTAGTTGATCCATATGTGGTCTGTGAAAAGAACACACATGCAATGACACTTGTGGATCCATATTTGGTCTGTGAAAAGAACACGCATGCAGTGACACTCATGCATCCATATGTGGTCTATGAAAAGAACACACGTTTCAATGACACTGGTGGATCCAAATATGGTTTGTGAAGAGAACACACATGCAATGACACTAATGGATCCATATGTGGATTGTGAAAAGAACACACATGCAATGAACTCTGGTGCATCCATATGTGGTCTGTGAAAAGAACAGACATGAAATGACTCTAGATGTGGTTAATGAAAGAATACACATTTGAATGACAATGGTGGTTCCATATGTGGTTTGTGAAAAGAAAAGACATGCAATGAACCTAGCTAGCTATGGTTAATGAAAAGAACACACATGCAATGACACTAGGGGATCCATAGGTGCATTGCGAAAAGAACACACATGCAATGAACTCTGGTGGATCCATATGCAATGACACTAGTGGATCCATATGTGGTATGTGAAAAGAACACACATTTCAATGACACTGGTGGATCCATATATTGTTTTTGAAAAGAACACAGATGTAGTGAACTCTAGTGGATCCATATGTGGTCTGTGAAAAGAACACACATGCAATGACACTGATGGATCCATATGTGGTTAATGAAAAGAACACACATGCAATGACACTGGTGGGTCCATATGTGGTCTGTGAAAAGAACACACATTTCAATAACACTGGTGGATCCAGATATGGTTTTTGAAAAGAACACACATGCAATGACTCTAGCTATATCCATATGTGGGTTGTGAAAATAACACACATACAATGACACTGGTGGATCCATATATGGTTTGTGAAAAGAACACACATGCAATGACTCTAGTTGTATCCATATGTGGTTTGTGAAAAGAACACACATTTCAATGACACTGGTGGATCCATATATGGTTTGTGAAGAGAACACACATACAATGACTCTAGTTGTGGTTAATGGAAAGAACACACATGCAATCACACTGGTGGATCCATATGTGGTTTGTGAAAAGAACACACATGCAATGACTCTAGCTGTATCCATATATGGTTTGTGAAAAGAACACACATACAATGACACTGGTGGATCCATGTGGTCTGTGGAAAGAGCACACATGCAATGACACTGCTGGATCAATGAGGTTTGTGAAAAGAACACACATGCAATGACACTGGTGGATCGATATGTGGTCTGTGAAAAGAACGCACATGTGGTGGATCCATATGTGGTCTATGAAAAGAACACACATGCAATGACACTGGTGGATCCATATGTGGATTATGCAAAGAACACACATGCAATGAACTCTGGTGGATCCATATGCGGTTTGTGAAAAGAACAAACATGCAATGACTCTAGCTGTATCCATATATGGTTTGTGAAAAGAACACACATACAATGACACTGGTGGATCCATGTGGTCTGTGGAAAGAGCACACATGCAATGGCACTGCTGGATCAATGAGGTTTGTGAAAAGAACACACATGCAATGACACTGGTGGATCGATATGTGGTCTGTGAAAAGAACGCACATGTGGTGGATCCATATGTGGTTCTGTGAAAAGAACACACATGCAATGACACTGGTGGATCCATATGTGGATTATGCAAAGAACAAACATGCAATGAACTCTGGTGGATCCATATGCGGTTTGTGAAAAGAACAGACATGAAATGACTCTATATGTGGTTAATGAAAGAATACACATTTCAATGACAATGGTGGTTCCATATGTGGTTTGTGAAAAGAACAGACATGCAACGACTCTAGCTGTGGTTAATGAAAAGAACACACATGCAATGACACTAGTGGATCCATAGGTGGATTGTGAAAAGAACACACATGCAATGAACTCTGGTGGATCCATATGCAATGACACTGGTGGATCCATATGTGGTTTGTGAAAAGAACAAACATGCAATGACTCTATTTGTATCCATATGTGGTTTGTGAAAAGAACACCCATACATTGACACTAGTGGATCCATGTGGTCTGCGAAAAGAACACACATGCAATGACACTGGTGGATCCATGTGGTTTGTGAAAAGAACACACATGCAATGACACTAGTGGATCCATATGTGAATTGTGAAAATAACACACATGCAATGAACTCCGGTGGATCCATAGGTGGTCTTTGAAAAGAATAGACATGAAATGACTCTAGATGTGGTTAATGAAAGAATACACATTTCAATAACAATGGTGGTTCCATATGTGGTTTGTGAAAAGAACAGACATGCAATGACTCTAGCTGTGGTTAATGAAAAGAACACACATGCAATGACACTAGTGGATCCATAGGTGGATTGGGAAAAGAACACACATGTAATGAACTCTGGTGGATCCATATGCAATGACACTGGTGGATCCATATATCATTTTTGAAAAGAACACACATGCAGTGAACTCTGGTGGATCCATATGTGGTCTGTGAAAAGAACACACATACATTGACATTGGATGATCGATATGTGGTCTATGAAAAGAACACTAATGCAATGACACTGGTGGATCCATATGTGGTCTGTGAAAAGAACACGCATGCAATGACACTAGTGGATCCATATGTGGTCTGTGAAAAGAACATGCATGCGATGACACAGGTGGATCCATGTGTGGTCTGTGAAAAGAACACACATTTCAATGACACTGGTGGATCCATATATGGTTTGTGAAGAGAACACACATGCAATGACTCTAGCTGTGGTTAATGAAAAGAACACACATGCATTGACACTGGTGGATCCATATGTGGTTAATGAAAAGAACACACATGCAATGACACTAGTGGGTCCATATGTGGTCTGTGAAAAGAACACACATTTCAATGACACTGGTGGATCCATATATGGTTTTTGAAAAGAACACTCATGCAATGACTCTAGCTGTATCGATATGTGGGTTGTGAAAAGAACACACATACAATGACACTAGTGGATCCATATATGGTTGCTCAAAAAAAACACATGCAATGACTCTAGCTGTATCCATATGTGGTTTGTAAAAAGAACACACATACAATGACACTGGTGGAGCCATGTGGTCTGTGAAAAGAACACACATGCAATGACACTGGCGGATCAATGTGGTATGTGAAAATAACACGCATACATGACACTGGTGGATCCATATGTGGTCTGTGAAAAGAACACGCATGCAATGACACTGGTTGATCCATATGTGGTTTGTGAAAAGAACACACATGCAATGACACTGGTGGATCCATATGTGGATTGTGAAAAGAACACACATGCAATGAACTCTGGTGGATCCATATGTGATCTGTGAAAAGAACATACATGAAATGACTTTAGATGTGGTTAATGAAAGAATACACATTTCATTGACAATGGTTGTTCCATATGTAGTTTGTGAAAAGAACAGACATGTAGTGACTCTAGCTGTGGTTAATGAAAGGAACACACATGCAATGACGCTAGTGGATCCATAGGTGGATTGTGAAAAGAACACACATGCAATGAACTCTGGTGGATCCATATGCTATGACACTAGTGGATCCAAATGTGGTCTGTGAAAAGAACACACATTTCAATGACACTGGTGGATCCATATATGGTTTTTGAAAAGAACACACATGCAGTTAACTCTAGTGGATCCATATGTGGTCATTGAAAAGAACACACATAAAATGACATTGGTTGATCCCTATATGGTCTGTGAAAAGAACACACATGCAATGACACTAGTGGATCCATATGTGGTCTATAAAAAGAACACGCATGCAATGACACTGGTGAATCCATATGTGGTCTGTGAAAATAACACACATTTCAATGACACTGGTGGATCCATATATGGTTTTTGAAAAGAACACACATGCAGTGAAATTTGGTGGATCGATATGTGGTATGTGAAAAGAACACACATACAATGACACTAGTTGATCCATATGTGGTTTGTGAAAAGAACACACATGCAATGACACTGGTGGATCCATATGTGGTCCGTGAAAAGAACACGCATGCAATGGCACTGGTGGATCCATATGTGGTCTGTGAAAAGAACACACATTTCAATGACACTGGTGGATCCATATATGGTTTGTGAAGACAACACACTTGCAATGACTCTAGGTATGGTTAATGAAAGGAACACACATGCAATGACACTGGTGGATCCATATGTGGTTAATGAAAAGAACACACATGCAATGACACTAGTGGGTCCATATGTGGTCTATGAAAAGAACACACATTTCAGTGACACTGGTGCATCCATATATGGTTTGTGAAAAGAACACACATGCAATGATTCTAGGTGTATGCATATGTGGTCTATGAAAAGAACACACATGCAATAAACTCTAGTGGATCCATATGCAATGACACTGGTGGATCCAAATGTGGTATGTGAAAAGAACACACATTTCAATTTCACTTGTGGATACATATATGGTATGTGGAAAGAACACACATGCAATGAAAATGGTGGATCCATATGTGGTATGTGAAAAGTACACACAGGCAATAACATTGGTGAATCCATATATGGTCTGTTGAAACAACACACATGCAATGACACTAGTGGATCCATATGTGGATTGTGAAAAGAACACACATGCAATGAAGTCTGGTGGATCCATATGTGGTCTGTGAAAACAACAGACATGAAATGACTCTAGATGGGGTTAATGAAAGAATACACATTTCAATGACAATGGTGGTTCCATATGTGGTTTGTGAAAAGTACAGACATGCAATGACTCTAGTTGTGGTTAATGAAAAGAACACACGTGCAATGACACTAGTGGATCCATAGGTGGATTTCGAAAAGAACACACATGCAATGAATTCTGGTGGATCCATATACAATGACACCGGTGGATCCATATGTGGTCTGTGAAAAGAACACATATTTCAATGACACTGGTGGATTCATATATGGTTTGTGAAAAGAACACACATGCAATGAACTAAGGTGGATCCATATGTGGTATGTGAAAAGAACACACATATAGTGACATTGGTTGATCGATATGGGGTATGTGAAAAGAACACACATGCAATTACACTGGTGGATCAATGTGGTTTGTGAAAAGAACACACATGCAATGAACTCTGGTGGATCCATATGCAATGATACCGGTGGATCCATATGTGTTCTGTTAAAAGAAGACACATTTCAATGACACTGGTGGATCCATATATGGTTTGTGAAAATAACACAGATGCAATAAACTCTGGTGGATCCATATGTGTTCTGTGAAAAGAACACACATACAATGACACTAGTTGATCCATATTAGGTCTGTGAAAAGAACACACATAAAATAACACTGGTGGATCCATTTGTGATATGTGAAGAGGAGAGCTCTTTTGCAGTCGAAGCTCCAAACCTACCGCTTGTGTCGGCCTCCACTACCAGTTTTGTATGTTCCTCCAAGCGAACCAGAATTCCAACTCCTTACACTACTGCTGGGGTGCGTAGGGGTCTTCGCAGCGACAAAGACGGTTATATTGAGATGACACTGCCCAATCAACCTTCTCGCCGCAAGAATTCACAGGTCCCTCTTTCTCCGAAACCGGTGTTTCTTCAGATTCAGGAGATGCAACGTATTGGTGTCGAAGACTGCGGTGTAGACCTAGATGATCTCTCTGAAGACAAGCTACATCGTGAGCGCTCCACTTAGCTGTTCCACAGCTCTTTCAAGTATTTTGTGCTTATGTCGCATCAGACATTAAATAATTTTGTTTGCTCGGTTTTTAATTGGAATATCCGTGGGGTAAACGATAAAGACAAGTGGCCTGTGCTTAGAAACAAATTTGAGGAGAGTGCTGCTTCTATTATCTGCCTTCAAGAGACTAAAAAAGCAGCATTTGATAATTCCTTTATTCGTAATTTTGCTCCTCGTCGTTTCGATCATTTTGCTTGTGTTCCATCTGCTGGGGCCTCAGGTGGTTTGCTGGTCTTGTGGAATAGCAAAAATTTTACCGGCAGAATTTGTATGCAAGAATCGTTTGGTATTGTTATTGACTTTACTTCAACAACCTCATCTTTTGTTTGGACCCTGGTTAATGTGGACGGACCATGTACAGAGCCTCGCAGATCAGAATTCGTTGACTGGCTTTACAACCTCTCAATTCCCACGAATGCTCACTGGCTTTTTGTAGGAGATTTCAACTTTTATAGATACACTAAAAATAGAAACCGTGATGGAGCAAACATTTCTGACATGGTCAAGTTCAATGAGATTATCAGTCATCTCGGTCTGGTTGAGTTGCCGATAAAAGGATGTGCCTTCACATGGAGTAATATGCAATCTGTCCCTCTTTTAGAGCAACTTGATTGGTTTTTTATGACCACAGATTGGACTTTATCATTTCCAAACACTCAAGTGCACCCTTTGGCGAGGCCAACGTCAGATCATATTCCATGTGTGGTTAAAATTGATTCAAATATTCCAAAAGCTTCAATCTTTCACTTTGAGAATTATTGGACAAGGCAAGCATGCTTTTATGAGGTGGTAGCTAATATATGGGCTACAGAATGTCAAGGAAACAGTGCAAGGATTTTATCAATGAAACTGAAACTTTTGCGGAAGGCTCTTAAGAGATGGAATGGCAACATTTCGAACATGGATAAGCTCATCACAAATTGTAATGCGGTCATTTTATGGTCGATGAAATGGAGGAAAGTAGGCCTCTACACATCATTGAATGGAACTTCAGAAACATCATAAAAATAAACTGAATCATCTATTGTCTTGCAAAGATATTTTGTGGAGGAATAGATGCACCATCCGTTGGGCCAAGCTAGGAGATGAGAACACGGCTTTTTTTCATGCAATGGCGACGGTTCGCTATAGACAAAATAATATAGCTCGTTTCACTCTAGATAATGGGACTGAGGTATCTGAGCATCATGAGAAGGCAGATGTGCTTTGGTCATCTTTCAGAGAGAGGCTAGGAGTGTCCACCAATACAGTTGTGCCAGAGGAGATTTTGCAGCTCATTCAGCAGGTTTAGAATTTGCAACAATTGTCGACACATTTCAGCACAGAAGAAATTGACCAGGTGGTTGCAACCATGCCTATTGATAAGGCTCCTGGTCCGGATGGATTTAATGGGCATTTTATAAAAACCTGCTGGCATATTATAAAGCACGACTTTTATAAGTTGTGCCAATATTTCCAAGAAGGCTCCGTTTCTTTGCAGTCCATCAACGACTCGATCATTACGTTGATCCCGAAGAAGTCTTCACTAGAAACACCAAATGATTTTCGGCCAATATCCTTACTGAACTCCTGTTTAAAGCTTCTTACTAAACTTTTGGCAAATAGGTTTCAGTCAAGGATTCTAGAGATTGTGCACAAAAACCAATACGGCTTTATTAAGTCACGGACAATACAAGATTGTCTCGCGTGGTCTTTTGAATATCTACATCATTGCAAATTTTCTCCAAACGGTGCCATCATCATGAAACTCGATTTTGAAAAAGCTTTTGATCTTATTGAGCACTCTGCTATTCTCCAAATCTAGCGCCAAAAAGGTTTTGATGACTTATGGATCTCATGGATTGGCAATATTCTGAAGTCAGGTACATCGGCTATATTGCTAAATGGAATCCCTGGCAAAAAAATTCCATGTAAACGACGAGTACGTCAGGGCGATCCTCTGTCGCCGCTCCTCTTTGTGTCTATTGCTGATCTTCTGCAGACGATCATAAATTGTCCTTGTGAGGATGGTAAGCTGGAACCTCCAGTAAAATTTGTTGAACAGGATTTCCCGATCATACAATACATGGACGACACTTTGCTATTTTTAGAGGCACGGTTTGATCACCTTGATGTTCTGAAGAAGGCTTTACACACTTTTCAATTAGCAACTGGTCTGAAAGTAAATTTTCAGAAGTCTTGCTTGGTAGCTGTGAACATTGATGAGTACCATGCCACTACACTAGCTCATTATTTTGGTTGCTCGGTGGGCAAGATGCCTTTTACTTACCTAGGCTTGCCGTTGGGAACAACTAGACCTACTATATTGGATCTTGCTCCCCTTGGAGATAATATTGAACGAAGATTGAATGCTTGCTCAAGATTTCTGAATTATGGAGGGACACTTACTTTTGTCAACTCTGTCCTTTTGGCTTTGCCAACATTCTATATGTGTATGCTCAAAGTCAACAAAACAATTGTCAAGACAGTGGACCGAGGGAGAAGGCATTGTTTGTGGGCTACGAGAGATAAGGAGAGACATAATTCCTTGGCGGCTTGGGAGATGGTTTGTAAACCTAAGAACAAAGGTGGGTTAGGTGTCATTAACCTAGAAATCCAAAATGATGAACTGCTTATGAAACACTTGTTCAAATTCTTCAACCACTCTGACACACCATGGGTTCAGATGACATGGGAGGCATATTATCAACACACATTACCTCAGAACACTGGTAGAGTAGGGTCTTTTTGGTGGAGGGACGTCTGCAGTTTGATCACAAAATTCAGAGGTGTTATGACTTGTTCCCCTCGTGATGGAGCTACTGTTCTTTTTTGGAAGGTTCATTGGAGAGATGAACTTTTGGCTCAAAAATATGCGCGTTTGTTCTCATTTACTCTAGATTCTGATACATCTCTTCAGAAAATGTTGGAGTGTGAAAGGAAGGACCAACTAGCTGCACACTTTGCTATCCCTTTATCACCTCAAGCTTACTCTGAACTAGGCATTGTTTGCCAGATGATAAAAAATCTGAGACAAGAAATTGAACCACGTCTTAGTATGGACACATAGATTTTTACTCCGTCGAGTGGGACTTATTCGTCAGCTAGATATTATAAATTTATGTTTGAAAAGCTGAATGCATCCCCTTTATTTAAGAAACTTTGGAAAAGCAAAAGCTTACATAAGCAGAAGGTGTTTGTATGATTATTCTTAGTGGATCAGCTAAATACCAGGAATATGATGGAGCGCAGGCAGTGGAAATTAGACTCTAGTGTTCACTGTGTCATGTGTAATCTAGCACAGAGAGAGACAAGAGAACACCTTTTCTTCAACTGCACTTTTGCACATGAATGTTGGCATAATCTGAACATATTGTGGGATTCTAGTCAAGGGACTCACAGGATGTTTGAGTCTGCAAAACAGAGTTTTCAAGGACCAAATTTTTTTGAGGTAGCTACGTGTGCTCTGTGGGGAATATGGAAGCAACGCAATGGAATGATTTTCGATAGAAAACAACCAACCATGCAAGCGTGGAAAGTTGTCTTCAAAAAAGATATGGAACTTATCGTCCATAGAGTCAAACCTGCCCACAAAGGATCTCTAGCTGTTTGGATTTAGTCCTTCTAATTTCTGCGCTAGTATTTTTTAGACTTTTTGGTTTCTTGTCTTTAGAAACCTGTTTTCTTTTTCAACAGCCATGTAAATATCTAGAGACTTGGTTTATTTGTTTTTGTTCTCTATTAATGACAATCATACCGTAGGGGTTTCCCCTACGGTTTTCCGTTCAAAAAAAATATGTGGTCTGTGAAAAGAACACACATGCAATGATACCGGTGGATCCATATGTGGTCTGTGAAAAGAACACACATTTCAATGACACTGGTGGATCTATATGTGGTCTATGAAAAGAACACGCATGCAACGACTCTAGCTGTGGCTAATGAAAAGAACACACATGCAATGCCACTGGTGGATCCATACGTGGTTTGTGAAAAGAACACACATGCAATGACTCTAGCTGTGGTTAATTAAAAGAACACACATGCAATAACACTAGTGGATGCATATATGGTCTGTGAAGAGAACACACATGCAACGAATTTAGCTATGGTTAATGAAAACACACACATGCAATGACACTGGTGGATTCATACGTGGTTTGTGAAAAGAACACACATGCAATGACACTGGTGGGTCTATATGTGGTCTATGAAAAGAACACACATGCAATGACACTGGTGGATCTATATGTGGTCTGTGAAAAGAACACACATGCAATGAAAATGGTGGATCCATATGTGGTTTGTGAAGAGAACACACATGCAATGAACTTTGGTGGATCCATATCTGGTTTGTGAAAAGACCACACATCTAGTAAACTCTGGTGGATCCATATGCAATGACACTAGTGGATCCATATGTGGTCTGTGAAAAGAACACACATTTCAATGACACCGGTGGATCCATATATGGTCTATGAAAAGAATACACATTTCAATGACAATGGTGGTTCTATAAGTGGTTTGTGAAAAGAACAAACATGCAATGACTCTAGCTGTGGTTAATGAAAAGAACACACATGCAATGACACTGGTGGAACCATAGGTGGATTATGAAAAGAACACACATGCAATGAACTCTGGTGGATCCATATGCAATGACATTGGTGGGTCCATATGTGGTCTGTGTAAAGAACACACATTTCAATGACACTGGTGGATCCATATGTGGTCTGTGAAAAGAACACACAAGCAATGACACTGGTGGATCCATATGTGGTTTCTAAAAAGAACACACATACAATGACACTAGTGGATCCATGTGGTCTATGAAAAGAACACACATGCAATGACACTGGTGGATCAATGTGGTTTGTGAAAAGAACATAATGCAATGACACTGGTTGATCCATATGTGGTCTACGATAAGACACATGCAATGACACTGGTGGTTCCATATGTGGTATATGAAAAGAACAGACATGCAATGACTCTAGATGTGGTTAATGAAAGAATACACATTTCAATGACAATGGTGTTTCTATATGTGGGTTGTGAAAAGAACAGACATGCAATGACTCTAGTTGTGGTTAATGAAAAGAACACAAATGCAATGACAATAGTGGATCCATATGTGGATTGTGAAAAGAACACACATGCAATGAACTCTGGTGGATCCATATGCAATGACACTGTTGGATCCATATGTGGTCTGTGAAAAGAACACACATTTTAATGAAACAGGTTGAACCATATATAGTTTGTGAAAAGAGCACACATGCAATGAATTCTGGTGGATCCATATGTGGTCTGTGAAAAGAACACACATACAATGACACTGGTTGATCCATATGTGGTCTATCAAAAGAACACACATGCAATGATACTTTTGGATCCATATGTGGTCTATGAAAAGAACACACATGCAATGATACCGGTGGATCCATATGTGGTCTCTGAAAAGAACACACATTTTAGTGACACTAGTGGATCCATATCTGGTTTGTGAAAAGAACACACATGCAATGACACTGGTGGATCCATATGTGGTCTATGAAAAGAACACACATGCAATGACACCGGTGGATCCATATGTGGTCTATGAAAAGAAAACACATGCAATGTCACTGGTGGATCCATAGGTGGTCTGTGAAAAGAACACACATGCAATGACACTGGTGGATCCATATGTAGTCTATGAAAAGAACACACATGCAATGAACTCTGGTCGATCCATATGTGGTCTGTGAAAAGAACACACATACAATGACACTGGTTGATCCATATGTGGCCTATGAAAAGAACATACATGCAATGACACTGCTGGATCCATATGTGGCCTGTGAAAAGAACACACATTTCAATGACACTGGTGGATTCATATATGGTTTGTGAAAAGAACACACATGCAATGAACTCTGGTGGATCCATATGGGGTCTGTGAAAAGAAGACACATAGAATAACACTGGTTGATCCATATGTGGTATGTGAAAAGAACACACATTTTAATGAAACAGGTGGAACCATATATGGTTTGTGAAAAGAACACACATGCAATAAATTCTGGTGGATCCATATGCGGTCTGTGAAAAGAACACACATACAATGACACTGGTTGATCCATATGTGGTCTATCAAAAGAACACACATGCAATGATACTTTTGGATCCATATGTGGTCTATGAAAAGAACACACATGCAATGATACCGGTGGATCCATATGTGGTCTCTGAAAAGAACACACATTTTAGTGACACTGGTGGATCCATATCTGGTTTGTGAAAAGAACACACATGCAATGACACTGGTGGATCCCTATGTGGTCTATGAAAAGAACACACATGCAATGACACCGGTGGATCCATATGTGGTCTATGAAAAGAAAACACATGCAATGTCACTGGTGGATCCATAGGTGGTCTGTGAAAAGAACACACATGCAATGACACTGGTGGATCCATATGTGGTCTGTGAAAAGAACACACATGCAATGAACTCTGGTCGATCCATATGTGGTCTGTGAAAAGAACACACATATAATGACACTGGTTGATCCATATGTGGCCTATGAAAAGAACACACATGCAATTACACTGTTGGATCCATATGTGGCCTGTGAAAAGAACACACATTTCAATGACACTGGTGGATTCATATATGGTTTGTGAAAAGAACACACATGCAATGAACTCTGGTGGATCCATATGGGGTCTGTGAAAAGAAGACACATACAATAACACTGGTTGATCCATATGTGGTATGTGAAAAGAACACACATTTTAATGAAACAGGTGGAACCATATATGGTTTGTGAAAAGAACACACATGCAATGAATTCTGGTGGATCCATATGCGGTCTGTGAAAAGAACACACATACAATGACACTGGTTGATCCATATCTGGTTTGTGAAAAGAACACACATGCAATGACACGGGTGGATCCATATGTGGTCTATGAAAAGAACACACATGCAATGACACCGGTGGATCCATGTGTGGTCTATGAAAAGAAAACACATGCAATGTCACTGGTGGATCCATAGGTGGTCTGTGAAAAGAACACACATGCAATGACACTGGTGGATCCATATGTGGTCCGTGAAAAGAACGCACATGCAATGAACTCTGGTGGATCCATATGCATTGACACTGGTGGATCCATATGTGGTCTGTGAAAAGAACACACATTTCAATGACACTGGTGGAACCATATATGGTTTGTGAAAAGAACACACATGCAATGAATTCTGCTGGATCCATATGTGGTCTGTGAAAAGAACACACATGCAATGACTCTAGATGTGGTTAATGAAAGAATAGACATTTCATTGACAATGGTGGTTCCATATGTGGTTTGTGAAAATAACATACATGCAATTACTCTAGCTATGGTTAATGAAAAGAACACACATGCAATGACACTAGTGGATCCATAGGTGGATTGTGAAAAGAACACAAATGCAATGAACTCTGGTGGATCCATATGCAATGACACTGGGGGATCCATATGTGGTCTGTGAAAAGAACACACATTTCAGTGACACTGGTGGATCCATATATGGTTTTTGAAAACAACACACATGCAATGAACTCTGGTCGATCCATATGTGGTCTGTGAAAAGAACACACATACAATGACACTGGTTGATCCATATGTGGCCTATGAAAAGAACACACATGCAATGACACTGCTGGATCCATATGTGGCCTATGAAAAGAACACACATTTCAATGACACTGGTGGATTCATATATGGTTTGTGAAAAGAACACACATGCAATGAACTCTGGTGGATCCATATGGGGTATGTGAAAAGAAGACACATACAATAACACTGGTTGATCCATATGTGGTTTGTGAAAAGAACACACAAGCAATGACACCGGTGGATCCATATGTGGTCCGTGAAAAGAACACACATGCAATGACACTAGTGGATCCATATGTGGTCTGTGAAAAGAACACACATTTCAATGACACTGGTGGATCGATATGTGGTCTGTGAAAAGAACACACATGCAATCACTCTAGCTGTGGTTAATGAAAAGAACACACATGCAATGATACTGGTAGATCCATATGTTGTTTGTGAAAAGAACACACATACAATGACACTAGTGGATCCATATGTGTTCTGTGAAAAGAACACACATGCAATGACACCGGTGGATCCAAATGTGGTCTATGAAAAGAACACACATGCAATGACACTAGTGGATCCATAGGTGGTCTGTGAAAAGAACACACATGCACTGACACTAGTGGATCCATATGTGGTCTGTGAAAAGAACAAACATGATGACTCTAGATGTGGTCATTGAAAGAATGCACATTTCAATAACAATGGTGGTTCCATATGTGGGTTGTGAAAAGAATAGACATGCAATGACTCTAGCTGTGGTCCACAAAAAGAACACACATGCAATGACACTAGTGGATCCATAGGTGGATTGTGAAAAGAACACACATGCAATGAACTCTGGTGGATCCATATGCAATGACACCTCTGGGTCCATATGTGGTCTGTGAAAAGAACACATATTTCAATGACACCGGTGGATCCATATATGGTTTGTGAAAAGAACACACATGCAATGACTCTAGCTGTATCCATATGTGGTCTGTGAAAAGAACACACATGCAATGACACTGGTGGATCAATGTGGTTTGTGAAAAGAACACACATGCAATGACACTGGTGGATCCATATGTGGTTTGTGAAAAGAACACACAAGCAATGAATCTAGATGTGGTTAATGAAAGAATACACATTTCAATGACAATGGTGGTTCTATATGTGGTTTGTGAAAATAACAGACATGCAATGACTCTAGCTATGGTTAATGAGAGGAACACACATGCAATGACACTAGTGTATCCATAGGTGGATTATGAATAGAACACACATGCAATGAACTCTGGTGGATCCATATGCCATGACACTAGTGTATCCATATGTGGTCCATGAAAAGAACACACATTTTAATGACACTAGTGGATCCATATATGGTTTTTGAAAAGAACACACATGCAGTGAAGTCTGGTGGATCCATATGTGGTCTGTGAAAAGAACACATATACAATGACACTGGTTGATCCATATGTGGTCTGTGAAAAGAACACAGATGCAATGACACTAGTGGATCCATATCTGGTCTGTGAAAAGAACACGCATGCAATGACACTTGTGTATCCATATATGGTTTGTGAAGAGAACACACATGCAGTGACTCCAGCTGTGGTTAATGAAAACAACACACATGCAATGACACTGGTGGATCCATATGTGGTTAATGAAAAGAACACACATGCAAGGACACTGGTGGGTCCATATGTGGTATGTGAAAAGAACACACATTTCAATGACACTGGTGGATGCATATATGGTTTGTGAAAAGAACACACATGCAATGACTATAGCTTTATCCATATGTGGTTTGTCAAAACATCACACATACAATGACACTAGTGGATCCATGTGGTTTTTGAAAAGAACATTCATGCAATGACACTGGTGGATCAATGTGGTTTGTGAAAAGAACGCACATGCAATGACACCGGTATATCCATATGTGGTCTGTGAAAAGAACACACATGAAATGACACCGGTGGATCCATATGTGGTCTATGGAAAGAACACACATGTAATGACACTGGTGGATCCATATGTGGATTCTAAAAAGAACACAAATGCAATGACAGTAGTGGATCCATATGTGGATTGTGAAAAGAACACACATGCAATGACTCTAGATGTGGTTAATGAAATAATACACATTTCATTGACAATGGTGGTTCCATATGTGGTTTGTGAAAAGAACAGACATGCAATGACTCTAGTTGTGGTTAATGAAAAGAACACACATGCAATGACACTAGTGGATCCATAGGTGGATTGTGAAAAGAACACACATGCAATGAACTCTGGTGGATCCATATGTAATGACTCTAGTGGATCCATATGTGTTCTATGAAAAGAACACACATTTCAATGACACTGGTGGATCCATATATGGTTTTTTAAAAGAACACATATGCAGTGAACTCTGATGGATCCATATGTGGTATGTGAAAAGAACACACATACAATGACACTGGTGGATCCATATGTGGTCTGTGAAAAGAACACGCATGCAATGGCACTGGTGGATCCATATGTGGTCTGTGAAAAGAACACACATTTCAATGACACTGGTGGATCCATATATGGTTTGTGAAGACAACACAAATACAATGACTCTAACTGTGGTTAATGAAAGGAACACACATGCAATGACACTAGTGGATCCATATGTGGTTAATGAAAAGAACACACATGCAATGAACTCTGGTGGATCCATATGCAATGACACTAGTGGATCCATATGTGGTCTGTGAAAAGAACACATATTTTAATGATACTGGTGGATCCATATATGGTTTGTGAAAAGAACACACATGCAATGAACTCATGTAGATCCATAAGTGGTCTGTGAAAAGAACACACCTACAATGACACTGGTTGATCCATATGTGGTCTGTGAAAAGAACACAAATGCAATGACACTGGTGGATCAATGTGGTTTGTAAAAAGAACACACATGCAATGAACTCTGGTGGATCCATATGCAATGACACTGGTGGATCCATATGTGTTCTGTGAAAAGAACACGGATGCAATGACACTGGTGGATCCATATGTGGTCTATGAAAAGAACACGCATGCAATGACACTGGTGCATCCATATGTGGTCTATGAAAAGAACACACATTTCAATGACACTGGTAGATCCATATATGGTTCGTGAAAAGAACACACATGCAATGATCTCTGGTTGATCCATATGTGGTCTGTGAAAGGAACACACATACAATGACACTGGTTGATCCATATATAGTCTGTGAAAAGAACACACATAAAATGACACTGGTGGATCCATATGTGGTCTGTGAAAAGAACACACATGCAATGACTCTAGCTGTGGTTAATGAAAAGAACACATATGCAATGACACTGGTGGATCCATATGTGGTTTGTGAAAAGAACACACATGCAATGACTCTAGCTGTGGTTAATTAAAAGAACACACATGTAATGACACTAGTGGATGCATATATGGTCTATGAAGAGAACACATATGCAATGACTCTAGCTGTGGTTAATGAGAACACACACATGCAATGACACTGGTGGATATATATGTGGTTTGCGAAAAGAACACACATGCAATGACACTGGTGGGTCTATATGTGGTCTGTGAAAAGAACACACATGCAATGAAAATGGTGGATCCATATGTGGTTTGTGAAGAGAACACACATGCAATGAACTCTGGTGGATCCATATGTGGTTTGTGAAAAGACCAGACATCTAGTGAACTCTGGTGGATCCATATGCAATGACAGTGGTGGATCCATATGTGGTCTGTGAAAAGAACACACATTTCAATGACACCGGTGGATCCATATATGGTCTGTGAAAAGAATACACATTTCAATGACAATGGTGGTTCTATATGTGGTTTGTGAAAAGAACAAACATGCAATGACTCTAGCTATGGTTAATGAAAAGAACACACATGCAATGACACTGGTGGAACCATAGGTGGATTGTGAAAAGAACACACATGCAATGAACTCTGGTGGATCCATATGTGGTCTGTGAAAAGAACACACATATAATGACACCGGTGGATCCATATGTGGTCTATGAAAAGAAAACACATGCAATGACACTGGTGGATCCATTGGTGGTCTGTGAAAAGAGCACACATGCAATGACACTGTGGATCCATATGTGGTATGTGAAAAGAACAGACATGCAATGACTCTAGCTATGGTTAATGAAAAGAACACACATGCAATGACACTAGTGGATCCATAGGTGGATTGTGAAAATAACACACATGTAATGAACTCTGGTGGATCCAGATGCAATGACACTTGTGGATCCATATGTGATTTGTGAAAAGAACACACATTTCAATGATACTGGTGGATCCCTATATGGTTTGTGAAAAGAACACACATGCAATGAACTCTGGTCGATCCATATGTGGTATGTGAAAAGAACACACATACAATGACAGTGGTTGATCCATATGTGTCCTGTGAAAAGAACACACATGCAATGAAACTGCTGGATCCATATGTGGTCTGTGAAAAGAACACACATTTCAATGACACTTGTGGATCCATATATGGTTTGAAAAGAACACAGATGCAATGAACGCTGGTGGATCCACTATGTGGTATGTGAAAAGAAGACACATACAATAACACTGGTTGATCCATATGTGTTCTGTGAAAACAACACACATGCAATGACACTGGTGGATCCATATGTGGTTTGTGAAAAGAACACACATGCAATGACACACCAGTGGATTCATACGTGGTATGCGAAAAGAACACAGATTTCAATGACACTGGTGGATCCATATGTGGTTTGTGAAAAGAACACACATGCAATGACTCTAGTTGTGGTTAATGAAAAGAACACACATGCAATGACACTAGTGGATCCATATATGGTTTGTGAAGAGAACACACATGCAGTGACTCCAGCTGTGGTTAATGAAAACAACACACATGCAATGACACTGGTGGATCCATATGTGGTTAATGAAAAGAACACACATGCAAGGACACTGGTGGATGCATATATGGTTTGTGAAAAGAACACACATGCAATGACTATAGCTTTATCCATATGTGGTTTGTCAAAACATCACACATACAATGACACTAGTGGATCCATGTGGTTTTTGAAAAGAACATTCATGCAATGACACTGGTGGATCAATGTGGTTTGTGAAAAGAACGCACATGCAATGACACCGGTATATCCATATGTGGTCTGTGAAAAGAACACACATGAAATGACACCGGTGGATCCATATGTGGTCTATGGAAAGAACACACATGTAATGACACTGGTGGATCCATATGTGGATTGTGAAAAGAACACACATGCAATGACTCTAGATGTGGTTAATGAAAGAATACACATTTCATTGACAATGGTGGTTCCATATGTGGTTTGTGAAAAGAACAGACATGCAATGACTCTAGTTGTGGTTAATGAAAAGAACACACATGCAATGACACTAGTGGATCCATAGGTGGATTGTGAAAAGAACACACATGCAATGAACTCTGGTGGATCCATATGTAATGACTCTAGTGGATCCATATGTGTTCTATGAAAAGAACACACATTTCAATGACACTGGTGGATCCATATATGGTTTTTTAAAAGAACACATATGCAGTGAACTCTGATGGATCCATATGTGGTATGTGAAAAGAACACACATACAATGACACTAGTGGATCCATATGTGGTCTGTGAAAAGAACACGCATGCAATGGCACTGGTGGATCCATATGTGGTCTGTGAAAAGAACACACATTTCAATGACACTGGTGGATCCATATATGGTTTGTGAAGACAACACAAATACAATGACTCTAACTGTGGTTAATGAAAGGAACACACATGCAATGACACTAGTGGATCCATATGTGGTTAATGAAAAGAACACACATGCAATGAACTCTGGTGGATCCATATGCAATGACACTAGTGGATCCATATGTGGTCTGTGAAAAGAACACATATTTTAATGATACTGGTGGATCCATATATGGTTTGTGAAAAGAACACACATGCAATGAACTCATGTAGATCCATAAGTGGTCTGTGAAAAGAACACACCTACAATGACACTGGTTGATCCATATGTGGTCTGTGAAAAGAACACAAATGCAATGACACTGGTGGATCAATGTGGTTTGTAAAAAGAACACACATGCAATGAACTCTGGTGGATCCATATGCAATGACACTGGTGGATCCATATGTGTTCTGTGAAAAGAACACGGATGCAATGACACTGGTGGATCCATATGTGGTCTGTGAAAAGAACACGCATGCAATGACACTGGTGCATCCATATGTGGTCTATGAAAAGAACACACATTTCAATGACACTGGTAGATCCATATATGGTTTGTGAAAAGAACACACATGCAATGATCTCTGGTTGATCCATATGTGGTCTGTGAAAGGAACACACATACAATGACACTGGTTGATCCATATATAGTCTGTGAAAAGAACACACATAAAATGACACTGGTGGATCCATATGTGGTCTGTGAAAAGAACACACATGCAATGACTCTAGCTGTGGTTAATGAAAAGAACACATATGCAATGACACTGGTGGATCCATATGTGGTTTGTGAAAAGAACACACATGCAATGACTCTAGCTGTGGTTAATTAAAAGAACACACATGTAATGACACTAGTGGATGCATATATGGTCTATGAAGAGAACACATATGCAATGACTCTAGCTGTGGTTAATGAGAACACACACATGCAATGACACTGGTGGATATATATGTGGTTTGCGAAAAGAACACACATGCAATGACACTGGTGGGTCTATATGTGGTCTGTGAAAAGAACACACATGCAATGAAAATGGTGGATCCATATGTGGTTTGTGAAGAGAACACACATGCAATGAACTCAGTGGATCCATATGTGGTTTGTGAAAAGAATACACATTTCAATTACAATGGTGGTTCTATATGTGGTTTGTGAAAAGCACAAACATGCAATGACTCTAGCTATGGTTAATGAAAAGAACACAATGCAATGACACTGGTGGATCTATATGTGGTTTGTGAAAAGAACACACATGCAATGAACTCTGGTGGATCCATATGTGGTATCGAAAAGAACACACATACAATGACACTGGTGGATGCATATGTGGTCTATGAAAAGAACACACATGCAATGACACTGGTGGATCCATATGTGGTCTGTGAAAAGAACACACATTTCAATGACACTGGTGGATCCATATATGGTTTGAAAAGAACACAGATGCAATGAACGCTGGTGGATCCACTATGTGGTATGTGAAAAGAAGACACATACAATAACACTGGTTGATCCATATGTGTTCTGTGAAAACAACACACATGCAATGACACTGGTGGATCCATATGTGGTTTGTGAAAAGAACACACATGCAATGACACCAGTGGATTCATACGTGGTATGCGAAAAGAACACAGATTTCAATGACACTGGTGGATCCATATGTGGTTTGTGAAAAGAACACACATGCAATGACTCTAGTTGTGGTTAATGAAAAGAACACACATGCAATGACACTAGTGGATCCATATGTGGTATGTGAAAAGAACACACATTCAATGACACTGGTGGATCCATATGTGGTCTATGAAAAGAACACACATGCAATGACACTAGTGGATCCATAGGTGGTATATGAAAAGAACACACATGCAATGACAATGGTGGTTCCATATGTGGTATGTGAAAAGAACACACATGCAATGAACTCTGGTGGATCCATATGCAATGACACTGGTGGGTCCATATGTGGTCTGTGAAAAGAACACACATTTCAATGACCCTACTGGATCCATATATGGTTTGTGAAAAGAACACACATGCAATGACTCTAGCTATATCTATATGGGTTTGTGAAAAGAACACACATACAATGACACTGGTGGATCCATGTGGTCTGTGAAAAGAACACACATGCAATGACACTTGTGGATCAATGTGGTTTGTGAAAAGAACACACATGCAATGACACTGGTGCATCCATATGTGGTCTGTTAAAAGAACACACATGCAATGAGTCTAGATGTGGTTAATGAAAGAATACACATTTCAATGACAATGGTGGTTCTATATGTGATTTGTGAAAAGAACAGACATGCAATGACTCTAGCTATGGTTAATGAAAAGAACACACATGCAATGACACTAGTGGATCCATAGGTGGATTGTGAAAATATAACACATGTAATGAACTCTGGTGGATCCATATGCAATGACACTGGTGAATCCATGTGTGATCTTCGAAAAGAACACACATTTCAATGATACTGGTGGATCCATATATGGTTTGTGAAAAGAACACACATGCAATGAATTCTGATGGATCCATATGTGGTGTGTGAAAAGAGCACACATACAATGACACTGGGTGATCCATATGTGGTCTGTGAGAAGAACACACATGCAATAACACTGCTGGATCCATATGTGGTCTGTGAAAAGAACACACATGTGATGACACCGGTGGATCCATATGTGGTCTGTGAAAACAACACACATTTGAATGACACTCCTGGATCCATATGTGGTCTGTGAAAAAAACACATGCAATGACTCTAGCTGTGGTTAATGAAAAGAACACAAATGCAATGACACTGGTGGATCCATATGTGGTTTGTGAAAAGAACACACATGCAATGACACTGGTGGATCTAAATGTGGTATGTGAAAAGAACACACATGCAATGACACTGGTTGATCCATATGTGGTCTATGAAAATAACACACATTTCAATGACACTTGTGGATCCATGTGTGGTATGTGAAAATAACACACATTTCAATGACACTTGTGGATCCATGTGTGGTATGTGAAAAGAACACTCTAGTTGTGGTTAATGAAAAGAACACACATGCAATGACACTGGCAGATTCATATGTGGTTTGTGAAAAGAACACACATGCAATGACACTGGTGGATCTATATGTGGTATGTGAAAAGAACACACATGCAATGGAAATGGTGGATCAATATGTGGTTTGTGAAAAGAACACACATGCAATGACACTGGTGGATCCATATGTGGTCTGTGAAAAGAACACACATGCAATGACTCTAGTTGTGGTTAATAAAAAGAATACACCTGCAATGATACTTGTGGATCCATATGTGGTTTGTGAAAAGAACATACATGCAATGACACAGGTGGATCTATATGTGGTATGTGAAAAGAAGACACATGCAATGAAAATGGTGGATCCATATGTGGTTTGTGAAAAGAACACACATGCAATGACACTGGTGGATCCATATGTGGTATGTGAAAAGAACACACATGCAATGACACTGGTGGATCCATGTGGTTTGTGAAAAGAACACACATGCAATGACACTAGTGGATCTATATGTGGTATGTGAAAAGAACTACACATGCAATGAAAATGGTGGATCCATATGTGGTTTGTGAAAAGAACACACATGCAATGACACTGGTGGATCCATATGTGGTTTGTGAAAACAACATACATGAAATGACTCTGGATGTGTTAATGAAATAACACACATTTCAATGACAATGGTGGTTCCATATGTGGTTTGTGAAAAGAACAGACATGCAATGACTCTAGCTATGGTTAATGAAAAGAACACACATGCAATGACACTAGTGGATCCATAGGTGGATTGTGAAAAGAACACACATGCAATGAACTCAGGTGGATCCATATGCAATGACACTAGTGGATCCATATGTGGTTTGTGAAAAGAACAAACACTTCAATGACATTGGTGGATCCATATATGATTTGTGAAAAGAACACACATGCAATGACACTGGTGGATCCATATGTGGTCTGTGAAAAGAACAGACATGCAATGACTCTAGATGTGGTTAATTATAGAATACACATTTCAATGACAATGGTGGTTCCATATGTGGCTTGTGAAAAGAACAAACATGCAATGACTCTAGCTGTGGTTAATGAAAAGAACGCACATGCAATGACACTAGTGGATCCATAGGTGGATTGTGAAAAGAATAGACATGCAATACTTACTCTTTCTATTTTCTATTTGAATCCCTTATTCTGTCTTGCCCATGGTTTTCTGATAGTACTCAAATTTTCCCCTCTCTCTCTATCAGTCACAAATCTCACAAAAGCCCAAACTTGTGCTCACTCTGGGTGCTACGCCCTGATTGGCTGACACAAATGTCACGCGAATTGTCTCCACCAACCGTTGATCCTCTATGATCCAACGGGTAGGATAACCCCTCCCTTCTCCACTTTTTTATGCATGGTCTATCCATGCCACCTCTCTATCTGTGCCACCTCTCTATCCATGCCACCGATACTTTATCTCCATAAACAAGTGAAAATCCATCTATCTAAATAAAATAAATGATCATATTTCGAAGAAGCTATCGTCTTCGTCTTCCGGTTCGTCCACGTCTTTGTCAACGCCATGGTCCTTGCCATCGCCGCCGTCGGTGTCCTCCTCTGATGACTCGACACTGCCCCCTTCCTCATATAAGCGCGCTATCTCCTTGTCGAAGTCCTCCTCCTCCCATTCGTAGTCCCACGGGTCCACGTCACTCTCCTCTGCTTCTGCCTCCAACTGATTGATAAACGCCTCCTCGTTGGTCGAGTCAGGTTCGTCCAAGTAGCTATCTCCTCTCTTCTTCCTGGTCTTCTTCTCGTTCCTCTTCTTGTCTGTACTCGCAAGTGCAACACGCGCCTCCGTCATGGCTGCTGCTTTGCGCTCGTCCGTCACTGCAGGTACCCCATGCTCCTCCTGCGCGGCCGGTACGAGATTCGACGTTGCGGTGTCGTCGAGTGCTGATGTCGATGGATCCTGGCACGGTCGGACACGACGTTCTTCCTCAATAGGCGACTCGCGAGCGCGAATGATGCAGCGAAGAGTCGGGGACGAAAGATGGACAATGGACGGCTTGGACCTGCCATTGCCACGACAAGGGGGCATCGAGCTCGAGGTAGTTGTTCCGAATGGTCGGTGGCGGGTACATAAAGTGGGGTGCCGATCTGATCAAGGACAAGCAGCGGTTTCATGCGTCGTGTTCACGCATGCATTTGTCGATTATCAAAAAAAAGTAATATCTCGCGTACTGAACATAATTTGATCACAACAAAAGTGGCACACCGTATTCTAGACTCGTAAATATCCCGTGCGTGCCTATTGACGTGGAGTTCAACGGAGTTCGATGTGCCGACGTGATCATGCAGCAGTTGCGCACGTCATTGCCCCATCAACACGTGACACACGCACGCTAGACGTGCGCGCCGATGCCCGTGATGACCACCCGGCTCACACTCCTCTTATTATATACTGGATTTTAGGCAGCACCGAAGACCATTGAATTGTCCATCGCAATAAAGACAAGTCCCATTGATTCCCTATCCCTGCCTCCGTGGCTTCTTTGAGAAGGTAGACCATACACGGTGGTCTTGTATAATAGTAGTAGTACTACTAAACCACAGCCTGTACTCTTTGACTCTTCTCCCACACTAATCAATATCTTCTTCCTCCTGCCACCGCCACCCTCACCCTGCAAGCCATGGATCCCCTGAGGAGAGGCCGGTCGACGATCCTCGCAGAGAAAAGGGAGAGATATCGCTGCAAGGCACTTCTTGCTCTACCAGCCCCTCAAGCCCTCCTCTCACCGAGGCCCAATCTCCCTCGACAATGGCGCCGAATGTTCTAGCAGGCGAGGGCTCCTCTCGGTACGGTCTTCTTGTTCTACTTCTTCTCCATCTCCTTCTCCATTATGATCTTATTCTCATTATTCTTGTTTTTTCTTCTTCTTCTTCCTGTTCCTCTTCTATGTATTACAGGCCGGCCATGGAGCTAGAACCCACCACGACGGAGGTGTTGCAAGACCCGTTCGGTCCGGTTCCACGTCTCAGCGAGGTAGCAAATCTCCACACTGTTATTTCTCCGAGTTGTGATGTGGATTTCTTAGATCGTGTCCGCCCCACATTGGTTTTTCTTCTTATTTTGTAAGTTGTATTTGTTTTCATGAATATGACTGGATCTCTTGGTCTTTCCTAAATGCCGCTGTTCATAGATTCAATATAGACTTTTTGTGATTAGGATTAGTTTATCGTGGTTATGAATAGATCTCTAGGACCATTTTTAACACTGTTGTCCATAGATTCAATGGGAATTTTTGATCTGTATCAGTATTCACCTGGAACCTGGAGTGTAGTTATAGAATTTCTATTTCAATTAACATGAATGATGCAGCGATCGAAGGCCGAGTACCATGACAAGGTGGCCGCGATCAGTGCCAAGATTGACAACCAACATGATCTTGCACGCTCCCTCACCCAAGCTAATGAGAGCCTACACAAGCAATTATCTATGTAGAAGGAGATCTCGCTAGATTTTGCATGTGACGTTGTGAGGTTGCAGAAAGTGCTCGACCATAACTTAAATAGGCAAGAACATGCCATCAAGATAATCAACGAGCTCATGGAGGAGAAGAAGAATCTCGTGGAAAGGTGCACTCTCCTGCAGGACGAAGTCACCGAGGCACTCAGAGGATGCGTCGAGGAAACCAAAGCTACCATCCGAGCCTACTATGACAGGAACCGTTGCTTGGATGTAGTGAAAGAGATGAAGGAGGACATGAGCAGAGGGATCACGGTACTCGAGGGTGTTCAGAAAGAGAACGAGGAGCTAAGGGCTTGTCTGGAGGCATATCGGAGCAATGCCCAAGTCTGATTCCCGTTAAAGGGGGCACAAATATCAGTTCATGCTCCACTACTTTTGTAATGTTTAGGGTTCAAGGAGCAATGCCCAAGTCTGCTTCCATTATAGGGTGCAATAAGAATCCTAGGGAAACTCCTTATCTATCTGGACATGTGTTGGTGTTCATGTTCATGAATGTACACCATGTGCTCTTTCCATTATGTATCTGGACATGGGTTTCTGCATTATGAGTTTGCCACTAGCCCACTACTATTTGGTGATATTGGAAAAAAACCCACAACACACTAAACTGCAGATAAACCTTATTTGTCTTTGAAATTGAAATTTTGACAGTGCCACTAGTCGATTCATAAAATGTTGATTAGTCCTAGATTGCTTCTTCCCTGAAATTATGACAGTGCCACTACCCGATTCAGTTAATTATGGAAACTAACCAGCTTGTCCTGGTGAACTGAGCAACCCATACTATGTATTTTGTTGCAGGGAAAGAGGCGAAAGCTCGACCAGGACCTGGCGACCTGGCTAAATGACAAGATAGCCATCCAAAGGGAGAAGCAAAATTCCCAGAAACTGGCCTTTGACCACCTGCGTGATGAACTCGCGGTCCTTTCTGACAAGTGTCAGAAACTGAAGGAGTTAAACGCCGGCTGGGCGAAGCTTCACATGGAAGGTCGCACCTTGGCTTGGAAGAAGACGGAGATCATGAAAGGGATCTTGAAGGAAAATCGTATGGCTACGGACCAACTTCTCGAATCCGTGACGGAGCGCTGTAACCTGCGGCTGGCGCACGACAAAGTACTGAAGGAGCTCGCCGATCTTAGGGAGGAAAACAAGCAGCTCCGGTCCAGGCTCGCTTGAACCCAACATATGTCTATTTAGTACTGAACTGCCTGGTTTATCCTCTATAGTGGTGATTTGGTAAGCGTGAACTTAACTCTATGCACGATATGTCTGTTCGTCTAAAATTAATTTGCTTGAGGATTGAGTTTGGCTTAGTTAATAAAGCGCAACTACAAGTCTTACAGTTAACTAGTTTCAGGCATTGGTAGAACATAAATTATTCATCTTGAATTTCCTTTATCCTCGGTAGTCTGTCCTTGGTCACCCTCGTGCGCCTTCTTCAGTTCCTTCAACAGATCCGCAATGTAGTACTCTAGATTCTAATTGTCTTCCCTGAGCTGATCCCTCTCCTTTTCTGCATTATGGATCAGCAACTAGTGACTATCCTGAAGCTTATTTGCAGTTCCAATAACCAAGCTCCCATTGATGCTGTCACTTAGCTCTGACTGCAAATTCTCGATTTCTTGTTCCAGCTCCTTATTTCGTACCGACAGCTTGTAATTTTTTCAGCTGCATCACAAGCATCAGTGAGTCTCCACGACCTTTCCAACTCATACATCTCCCATAACCGAGCCAAACATTTCTTAAGTGCATCTGGCCACTCAAGATCCACCCACTCTGCTGCTTTACACACTGGGCTAACCTAAAAAAACACACATTATAGTTTTATGAACATACACGATACATTTTTCTTCATGTCATCATTGCACATAATGTAAACAATTCTGATTTGTACAACCCAAAAACCTTCTCCCAGTGTTACAACCTTCGAATGCAACATATCTCCTTAGTTTTAGCCCATGGTTACATGGCACTTCTCCATCGAGATCTAGGCCCTCCCATTCAGAGTCGTAGATCATCCGTGGTACCTATAGGTAAATGCAAAGATGGAATTCAACATGATTGCATGCACATATGGAGCTCAGATCGAGAGATTTACCATTGCTTAACCCTAGCCCGAGAAAACAGAGGAACTCACATCGTGGGAGGAATACTCGATGTCAGAGAGAAGGCTGTCGCTACTCGACTAGTTGTCCTCGTCATTCCAGGACAGCATGGCGAATGCATCGTTGCTGGTGATGGCATCGGCGTCAGTGAGGGGGGAGAGAGAAAGAGAGAGAGCAGCCCTTCTACCGATGCAACAATGACTAAATTGGGATGTTACAATAGTTTATTGGATACCATGCCCTTTCCCTGGATTACTGTCTCCTGCCTAATACGGATTCTCTTCATACATTCTTATTTCAAATATTAAACCTGTACTCCCTCCATCCCAATTTCATTGCCTAACGAAAACATACCAGTATATTACATCATCTAAAGAAACAAAATCATGTCAACTACAAGGTACTTATGCATCACTTGTTCAGTCATGGTTTCACAAAACATTACATTACAATCTCTCAACAAACATAATCATAGAAACAAGTATATTACAACAACTAAAGAAACAAAATCATGTCGACTACAAGGTACTTACGCATCACTTGTCCAATCATGGTTTCACAAAACATCACATTACAATCTCTCAACAAACATAATCACAAAAACAAGTATATTACATCAACTCAAGAAACAAAATCATGTCGACTACAAGGTACTTACGCATCACTTGTTCAGTCATGGTTTCACAAAACATTACATTACAATCTCTCAACAAACAAAATAACAGAAACAAGTATAGTACATCATCTCAAGAAACATAATCATGTCAACTACAATGTATTTATGCATCACTTGTCCAGTCATGGTTTCACAAAACATTACATTACAATGTCCCAACAAACATAATAATAGAAAAAAGTATGGCACGTCATCTTAAGAAACATAATCAGGTCAACTACAATGTACTTATGTCTTATTACAACATCGATGGTTTTAGTGGGTGACATGTCCGAAAATCTCAACAGCTCGAACAACATTATATCGCAATCTCTCAATAAACATAATCACAGAAACACGCTCTAAATGCAACAACCATCAATGTTACAAATACAGGCAGGGGAACCCCGCGGTCCATATGATAAGCCTAGGGCAGCAACTCTCATCAGATCTCATCAACATTGACCACCTCATTTTGTTCAGCCACTACAGGGGCCTCTACGTCCACTATAACCTGTTCAACAACATCGGTAATGGTACCAAGGAAGAACACCTTCCTGGTTCGCTTCTTTCGTCGCATAATCTGCATAAGATCTTCAATATCCAAAACATCTATGAATTGCTGATTCTTATGATGCCACCACCAGATTTGTGCCATTTGCTTAGGGCCAATACTTATTTCCTTACCGATCATCTCTCTCATTTCATCAAGAGTTATGGTTTTGGAATCGAATGTGATCTCTAAAGTACATGACGAAACTGGCTTATTAACTCCCTCATCAAGTTTTGCCATGTATGAATCCACCTCTATGCGTATACTGAACTTATCTAGATCAGCATCTATTGTTCCGTATTCTCTAGGAGCCGAAGCTCTGGCAGCACGATCTCCAGCATCTACATACATATCATCAATCATCGCTTCAACTTTCACCTTACGATCAGCTGCACAACACTCCCAAACCATCTGAAGCTCATGGGAGTGCTCAATTTGCTGATAGGTATCATTCATGTTGCACCACACCAATTTTGTCCTCTTTCTAAAACCCCAGGGAATCCTAGCGGCAACCATATCTACTAGCTGCGAAACAGACACAACCTCTTTCCAATTCACAAGCAGATGCACATCTTGCCCGAACACAACCCTCTCACAAACAAAATCAAGTTTTGCAGTGTACTGGTCAACATGAACTGTGAACTCATATAGGTCCCTTGTATCAAAGTTGTGCCTAATTTGATCAAAGAGGGGAACTTTTTAGTTCATTTGATTCTATTATGCCGTAATTAATCTACTTGTAAGATAAGGCACAAATAAGAAAACTTCACCTCTCGCTCTTCTCCTGGGTTTTTTTCTTCGAGATATGGGTGCCGCATCCGCCCACCGGAGCCGAACAATCCGCTGCCGGCCTTGGTTTTCTCTTCAAACCGCTGCTCGTAGGTACCTTAGGAGCAGAATCCTTACTGACCTCCTCGCTAACCGGGGCTGAAGACCTCGCCGATGCTTCGCGTTGAGCCCCAGACTCTAGACCTGACGGACCCGAATCAGTCGACGACGTAGCTACAACCTTCACCTTGCAAGACATGTTGGGCCTCCGCCGTCGGATTCAGTGTCGGGGGAGGGAGAAAAAAGGTCCTCCGCCGCCGGCAGATTCAGGGTCGGGGAAGGGAAGAAAGGGACCACCGCCTCTGCAGCCAGATTCAGTGTTGAGAGTTAGGAAAGTACAGTAATGGATTTGCCCCTACGACACGTGCAGGCTGGCTAAAAAGAGTGACCGGCAAAGAAGGGGCACAACTGAACTAGTGTAACAGAATATCCTGACTTAATGGGCGCGATTTAAAATATTGGGTTTGGCCATAATTCACTCGAAACACCCCTCTCATCAATTGGCGCCCCAACTTTTTGAATCGCGGTGATTAAAATTGGGTACCGCGATGCACTCGCGTCTCAACTTTCAGGTCGCAAAATGATAATCTTGTCATAGGGGTGCTCCCTTTCATTCCAATTTTGCATTCCAACATGTTCTAGGGCTTTGTGACCATGGTTCGACACATGGAGTGTCATTGCATGTGTTCTTTTCCAAACCACAATGATTCACATGACCTCACAGACTCAAGTGGGTGTGGTGATGCAACCTTTGTCATAGGTGCTCCATTGTTGCATACCAACAGGTTCTAGGGCTTTCTGGCCATGGTTTGACACATGGAGTGTCATTGCATGTGTTTTTTCCAAACCACAATGATCCTCATGACCACACACAATCAAGTTGGTGTGGTGATGCAATCTCTGTCACACTGGTGCTCCATTGCAATCCAATGTTGCACTCCATCGTGTTATAGGGCTTTCTAACCATGGTTTCACTCATGGACTATCATTGCATGTGTTCTTTTCAAACCACAATGATCCACGTTGTGACATCCCAATTTCAGCAACCCTGATTAGTTGTCCAGAATGCAAAAATTAGGGGGAACAAAAACTTTTTCTTGTTCATTGGTGCAGTGTTTGCTTGTTGTTTGTTTGTGCTGGTGCATGTGAGTGTATACCATATGATACTCCTTACCTCACCATCAGTTGACAAAAGCTATTTAACAAAACTATCCTGGCTCATTTTATATATTCTCAAATGTTCTGGCATTCCAAAACATGAGCGAAGATGACTATGTAACCAAAACTAAGTTTAGTAACTTCTATTGACAAAACTATGGAGAGATATATAATATAATGTCCCTATGTTTTATAGACAAAACCTTCAACTACTACTATCTCTAGGTTTCCCAAAAACCTCCTTCTAATGCTTTTGAATTCTACTCTTGGTAGAGATACCAAGGACTCTTACCTTACTCAAACCACAACCTTTCAAAACTGCCCATCCTTACCTCAAGCTAAGCTTGATGGTAACCCTAGTAGTAGGTTTGCTTTGTTTGTAAGATGAGGTGCCTTGATCTGCTGTTTGAATTGTCTGCTTAGGAGATAGTATGAGCTACTCTAGGAGCTCATCCCTAGGATCAATATGTTTCCAAATCATCACGCCCTAAGCTAGAATACAAAGCTGGATCCCATCTCTAGCCACCAGGTGATCATCTAAAACCCTTAACCAGATCAATTCTGTTGTGATCCATTCTAGAAGTTTCCAAGTCAATGAAGACCAATATCAAGCATGGATCCCTTCTACTCAATCTACTCTTCAACATCATACACATTGGTGATGCTTCGGTACCTTGCAACCCATCAAAATCATCACCACCCACATTCTAGTCAAAAACCCTAAATCTGCAAAATTTGGCTAAGTCTGGAAAACTATTTCCAACATCACCTTTTTGGAATGCCTCCCTTTCTCAACCCTTGTGCATTTTTGAAAATGCATCTGAACCATCTTGTTAACCATCCTAAGTACTACCAAGGCCCACTCTTTCCCTTGGTTAGATCGTCCTCCAGCCCACTTGTTCTTGATGGTTTTGAAGGCAAGAAAATAACTATTCCTGCAAATCTAGTCAACATGCCTACTTTGACAGAAGCTCACACCATCATCCAACCTTCTATGGACCAAATATTTGCATGGTTGTGTTCTACTCATATAGGTATATCAATATCTACTTCACTTGTTCCAAGTGGATCTTTGTGCTTCTTAAACCCACAAGGTTTTGAAGGCTAGTTGATAATCTGCTTTGGCAGGCTTATTTTATTCAAAGTTTGAAATCAATTCTTGGTGAACTCAAGCAATATCAAGCTCCAACCTATATACCATGTTTATGTACATCACTTGGTATATACATCCATCTATCCCATGCCCCAAAGGGAGATCCGAACTCCATGATACAACCATGTTTTGATGGTATGAAATTAACATCACCCTAGATCCTTAATCTAGGGTATTTCACCAAAAACAACTTGGATTCTCCAATCCCAAGGTTGAAAATGCTTGCTACACCTTTTCTACATCATCTACCTTGGTCATCAAGATTTATCAAATATTATCCATAATTATTATGGCTCCAAATCTAATTAATCTCTTTAATAGACAAGATCTCCAAAACTTCTTCCATAAAGGAAAGTTTGGTTTTTTCCAAAACACTTCCCCAAATTTTGGCTCAATTGACGTCCATACATCATACCCTATCTTCCCACTTAAAAAATAAATATTTTTGAAGAGCTTTATTATTTCTTTTTGCCAATTTTCTTAAATGGCTGAATTGGAATAATAATAGTTTTAAATACTTTTAAGCCTCAATAAATCTTAGGAAAATTCCCCTAAGTGTGTATTCACATATGGGACCATATCACACTAAAAACTCACCTTGTCCAATTCAAAAATATCCATTCAAATCCTGAAAACAGTTTCTGCACTATTTGAAAAATACATATTAAAGGGATCTAAAATGATCTATTAAATCCCAAATAATTCTTAGAGGTTCCTCTTAACCACATCGAACTACCAGCATCTTCACCCCATCTTCCCAAGACCAAATTTTGAGACTTTCTTGGAAATCACCAACATAGCAAATCTTGTCTACTTCCAAAGAACTTGAGCATCATCAAACCAAACCCTCCTCAAGTCTTCCCCAGCAAGCCTCCACGACCTCATCACCCTCCTGGTCGAGCAGCCCTATAGCACGACCACTATAGCACCACAGTAGAAAACCCCTCCTCTTGTCTCTTATGCTTGAAACTAGAGAGGGATGTGAACCATCCTATCTTGCCTATTTTAGTCACTTGCAGCTGCTACATACCAGCCTCTTTGTCACTCAGCATGACCCAGAGTACCACTGTCTCTCTCCCTACACCCCATAGTACAGCCTCTCAAGCTTGCCCTAGCCCTTACCCTCCTATTTCTTTACCACACCCGAGTGGAGTAGAGGAGTATCACCCTTGCAGTGTAAGGCTCCTCCTGTCACTCCTCTACCCTCTTTGACTCATCTACACGAGCTCCACCGCCCACACCATCCAATAAGAGAGCCATGGACAAACCCTTGCCTTGTGTGAGCTTGGTGCACCATACTCCCTACCTCCCTTGCTAAATAGGCCAGAGGCCACCAACCTCGCTCCTGCTCACTCATTTCTCTCCCTGGCCACCAGAGCCCCTCTCCATGATCCCCTGCTCCCTCTGTTGCTCCCTTCCTCCCTAGTAAAGGAGAGTTTCTCCTCTCGGTATGCAAGAGAGAAGAAGCCCCTACCGTCTGCAAGGTCCTCCTCTACTCCTCTCCTTGGAACAAGTGTTATTACCCTACTCTGATCCATCCTCCTGCCTTTTTCCTTGCATGCAGCAACGCCGGAGAAGCTACCATCGTTGCATGGCTGTGGTGGGCCCCAGTCGTTGGGGTTGGCATCCCTGAGCACCCCCGGCCACGCCTACCTACCGCCGTGACCGCGAAGAGCCTCCAACTCCCCTACCGATGCCTCCCCTGCAAGATGCAGGCACCTAGGACGAGCACCGGCAGCCCTCCGAGTGTCCTCCATCGTGGAGAAGTACGCGACCATGGATTGGGGCCATAACCTTCATTCCCGCCCATTGTTGCGCTCCCCGCGAGATGCCGCATCGCCTCGCCGCCTCCCTACCACTTTTTCGTGCCTCCAGGTGAGCTTCTGTGCCCCTCACTAACCGTCGTTAGGGTTTCCACTGCCGCCGCTCTGTTTGTCGAGGACGACGACCAAGCGCCGTCGGATATGACTAGATCCAGCGGCCCACGCTCTTCCATACCGCTTCGGTCCCCCTGTGTGGCTGACCGGCGGGGCCCGCCAGGCCGGATTCGAACCAGGATCTCCCGCCCGTGCAGACGCGCTATTGGGCCGGCCATGGGCCTGTGCTATCCTAGCTAGTTGTTTCCGGCCCACTAATCCCTGCGCCCTTTTCTTTTTCAATGCTTTTCTAAAACCCTGTAAACACCTTGTTTGGAATAAATGCCAAATAAAATGAAAATTACATGAATTTTGCTAGATAAATTTTTTACCAGATGCTTAGGAGTTTTGTCTAACATGCAGACCTTGTAGCTCGACCAAATGAATTTTCATACATTACTGGAAATAAATTTACTAAAATGTGCCTTTTGACATACATAAATTCCTAAGGTACACCTACCCAAATAGGATGAAACAAACTTTCCCTGAAAGGACATTACTGTACCAACCATTTAGCCTTTATCTCATATCAAGGTGAACCCTAGTTTTACCTTATTAAAAATAACAAAAAGACCCCATATCTGTCTTTAGAAAATTCCCTAGGTCAAACCAAAGATGGTATTGACCTAATTCCAACTCTCAATGATCTGTTTCACTAGTGTCTATCCAAACCTAGGAGATCCTTATTTATTGAGCCATTATTTAATTTTGGTGAATTAAATATCTCTGTCTAGGGTGATTTCAGTAATAAAATCACTACAGGAGTTTTGTAACTCCAAATGCTGTGATTGCAATTGCTACTGGAAGGTATTCTTAATATCTATACACTATACCTAGTATCGGGTCTTTTGGACTTACAAAATAATTCTGGTGAAAAAGACAAAAACCCTCCAGAACTGCCTTTGGGAATTTCTTGAGGGCATTCTGGTAATTAATTTGGAGTGATTCCAACTCCCACTGAACAAGTACATCAAGCCCAACCTAACCATCCAAGGGAATAATTTTTGGAGCTCCAGAAATTTTCTGGTGAATTATTTCCTAAAACTAGAACTTTTATCACTAGAATATTCATAAGTATTTCAAGAAAAGTGATAAAATAGTGAAACCACTTTTGTTGGTTTCATTTTATCAAATCCTATATGTTGATATCATGTTTTTACAATGGTATCATACAGAATATGTCCTTGATCCCAAAACCCCCTCCTAGGTAGTTCCTCGGCAATAAACCCTAAGGGGTGTTCATTCCCTTCTTCAAGGCCATCTCAATCTCCTAAATCCAATCCTCTCAAAACCTATTGATTTGAGTAATGTGTGGTATGCTTGTTTGCTGTATTGTAATAATGCTTGTATGCCTTGTTTTGATTGTGGTCTTGCTTGTTTGCATGTATACTCGATGATGGCGATAGTTGCGCTTGTATTGACACTAAGAAGAAGAGATCTTATTATAATTGGTTATTATTGGGTATTCTAAAGAAGAAGTCTAGGGACATTTTTGCCATATTGCTGATCATCAGGCAAGCCACCTTCTTGCTCATAAGCCTTGTCCTACTGTTTTACTTATGTATGTTTCAACTACTGTTTATTAAAACTGCATCGTTTTACTTTATGTTGATGTATATATATATATATGGTAGTGGTTTGGCTCCTCCGAACTATTACACTTCTGTACTATTACGTACAACCCCTTGGTGATACCTACTTGTCCCTAGTAGAATAGATGGTGCATATCCACCATACCCCTTTGGAGACCCCAGTTTAGCCGAAGCAAAGCTAGAGGATGGGAAGACCCCGGAAAAAGTTTTACCAAATGTTTTATGATAAAACCTTGGTGAGGTGGGACCTCACAAGAGTTGTTGAGAAAGAAAAAGGTTTTGCTTTAAAAAATGCTGAAGGAAAGATGGAGGAAAAAGGTTTAAGAAAACGCACTCGGTTCTTTGTAGTTTTGCTAGAACAATTAACCCTGTGCAACCACAGTACTCTGGAATGGGACAGAGCTGGATTTGATGGTTGTTTACTCTGGTATAAGCTGCCTCGTAACTACTACAGGGGATCGCGAATCTCTGGAGGGTGGGCCTTCTCACGTAAGGGTCCATGTGGGACATCGACCTAGAGAAGGAACGAAGGGTCTACAGACCTCTGCGCGTTACTATGAGTCCCTCATTAAAAGTGCGCACGTGGGACGTGCAATATGCGCTCCAGTTGGTCCTTGGTACCCGACGTCCCGGTGTTGAGGGGATTAACACTCATAGGGTAGGCACTTATATTGGAGTACGCATTCGGAGAGTCTTGATCGGTTACTCGACCCACGATTGGTGAAGATCAGGGTAGTGTACCCGAATGGTGTGGGTAAAGTGTACAACCTCTGTATAGTGTAAATCTATTCGAATAGCCGCGTCCGCGGTCATGGACGGTTGGGAAGGTTGATGTAGAGCGGTGCTGGTTTTGTTTTCAAAAAGGATTTTAGAAAATAAATGGTTCGGAAATGTTTTGACCATGGGATGGTCATAGAGGAGAAAGGTTTTGACCATGGGATGGTCGGAAGGAGGAGAAAGGAGTTTGGTCGTGGGACGACCTGAAGACGGGAACAAATGGGTGACCCAGTCCTAATGTTTTCCCAAACTTTTCAAAACTGTTTCCAAAATGCTTTACAAAAGTTTTCAGCAAAGGTATGTAGATGCTATATCTACAAGAGAATCTATTTGAGAAAAGAACCTCTCTTGGTGCCCTCCTACTACCACAGCCATAATGCATATACTCTTGTTATTAATGTTAATTTAAGGTGGTTTGCGAGTACCTTCAAAGTACTCACTGGCATTGTCCCTGGCTATTAAATTGGTCAGATATCAAGAAGAAGATGATGTTGGCAATGATGCGAGCTAGGACGTTCTCCCAATCAGTTGCCTGTAGGTTGAGGCACGATTGGGATCTGCACATGATGATGTTCCGCTGCTAAAGATGATGTAGCCATAATGGCATGTATGTAAGTCTTGTAATTTCGTTATGCTTCGGATGTTGTAATGATACTTGTCGGTTATGTTCCACGGCTCACTGATCATGGGAACATGGATATATACATAACAGGGATTTCTCGGATGGTTAATTCGGGGGCCCCACACACATGACCACACACAATCAAGTGGGTGTAGTGATGCAACCTGTGTCACACTGGTGCTCCATTGGATGTGGCAGTTGCATTCCAACATGTTCTAGGTTTTCTGACCATGGTTTAACACATGGAGTGTCATTTCATGTGTTCTTTTCCAAAACACAATGATCCACATGACCACACACACTCAAGTGGGTTTGGTAATGGAACCTCTCTCACACTGGTGCTCCATTGTTTTATTCCAACATGTTCTAGGGCTTTCTGACCATGGTTTGTCACATGGAGTGTCATGGCATGTGTTCTTTTCCAAACTACAATGATCCACATGACCACACACGCTCAAGTGGGTGTCCTGATGCAACCTCTATCAAACTAGTGCTCCATTTCATTCCAATGTTGCATTCCAACATGTTCTAGGGCTTTCTAGCCATAGTTTGATACATGGAGTGTCATTGCATGTGTTCTTTTCCAAACCACAATTATCCACATCACCGGACACACTCAAGTGGGTGCAGTGATGCAAGCTCTTTCACACTAGTTCTCCATTGTTGCATTCCAAGATGTTCTAGGGCTTTTCTAACAATGGTTTGACACAATGAAGTGTCATTGCATGTGTTCTTTTGCAAACCAAAATGATCGGCATGACCATACACACTCAAGTGTATTTGGTGATCCAACCTCTATCACACTAGTACCCCATTGCAATCTAATGTTGCATTATAGCATGTTCTAGGGCTTTCTGACCATGGTCTGACTCATGGAGTGTCATTGCATGTGGTATTTTCCAAACCACAATGATCCACATGACCACACACACTCAAGTGGGTGTGGTGATGCAACCTCTATCACACTGGTGCTCCATTTCATTCCAATGTTGCATTCCAACATGTTCTAGGGCTTTCTTATCATAGTTTGACACATGTAGTATCATTGCATGTTTTATTTTCCAAACCAAAATGATCCACATGACCACACACACTCAAGTGGTTGTGGTGATGCAACCTCTATCACATTGGTGCTCCATTGCAATCCAATGTTGCATTCCAGCATGTTCTAGGGCTTTGTAACCATGGTTTGACTCGTCGAGTGTCATTGCATGAGTTATTTTCCCAACCACAAAGACCCACATGACCACACACACTCAAGTGGGTGTGATGATGCAACCTCTGTCATACTGGTGGTCCCTTGCATGTCGTAGTTGCATTCCAACATGTTCTAGGGTTTCTGACCATGGTTTGACACATGGAGTGTCATTGCATGTGTTCTTTTCCAAAACACAATGATCCACATGACCACACACACTCAAGTGGGTGTGGTGATGCAACCTATGTCACACTGGTGACCCATTACTGCATTCCAACATGTTCTAGGGTTTTATGACACTGGTTTGACACAATGGAGTTTCATTAATTGCATGTGTTCTTTTAAAAACCACAATGATCCACATGACCACACACACTAAAGTGGGTGTGGTGATCCAACCTATGTCATAGTGGTGCTCCATTTAATTCCAATGTTGCATTCCAACATGTTCTAGGTCTTTATGACCCTGGTTTGACAAAATGGAATGGCATTAGTTGCATGTGTTCTTTGCCAAACCACAATGATCCACATGACCACACACACTCAAGTGGGTGTGGTGATGCAACCTCTGTGACACTAGGGCTCCATTGCATTCCAATGTTGCATTCCAACATGTTCTAGGGCTTTTTGACTATGGTTTGACACATGGAGTGTCATTGCATGTGTTCTTTTCCAAACCACAATGATGCACATGAACACATACACACTCAAGTGGGTGTGGTGATGCAACCTCTATCACACTGGTGCTCCATTGCATGTGGAAGTTGCATTCCGTCATGTTCTAGGGTTGTCTGGCCATAGTTTGATCAACATGACCACACACATCTAGTGTCATTGCATATGTTCTTTTCCAAACTACAATTATCCACATGACCACACACACTCAAGTGGGTGTGGTAATGCAACCTCTATCATACTGGTGCTCCATTGTTGCATTCCAACATGTTCTAGGGCTTTCTAACCATGGTTTGACACAATACAGTGTCATTGTATGTGTTTTTTTCCAAACCAAAATGATCCGCATGACAACACACACTCAAGTGGGTGTGGTGATGCAACCCCTATCACACTGGTGCTCCATTGCAATCCAATGTTGCATTCCATAATGTTCTAGGAAATTATGACCATGAATTGACACAATGGAGTGTCATTAATTACATGTTTTCTTTTCCAAACCACAATTATCCACATGACCACACACACTCAAGTGGGTGTGGTGATGCAACCTCTGTCACACGGGTGCTCCATTCTTGCATTTCAACATGTTCTAGGGCTTTTTTACCATGGTTTGACACAATGGAGTGTCATTGCATGTGTTCTTTTCCAAACAACAATGATCAACATGACCACACACATTCAAGTGGGTGTGGTGATTCAACCTCTATCACATTGGGGCTCCATTGCATTCCAATAATGTTGCATTCCAACATATTCTAGGGCTTTTTGACCACAGTTTGACACGTGGAGTGTCATTGCATGTGTTCCTTTCCAAACCACAATGATCCACATGACCACACACACTCAAGTGGGTGTGATGATGCAACCTCCATCACACTAAGGCTCCATTGCATTCCAATGTTTCATTCCAACATGTTCTAGGGATTTTTGACCATGGATTGACTCATGGAATGTCATTGCATGTGTTCTTTTCAAAATCACAATGATTCACATGACCACACACACTCAAGTGGGTGTGGTGATGCAAACTCTATCACAGTAGGCTCCATTGCATTCCAATGTTGCATTCCAACATGTTCTAGGTATTTTTGACTATGGTTTGAAACATGGAGTGTCATCACATGTGTTATTTTCGAAACCACAATGATCCACATGACCACACACACTCAAGTGGGTGTGGTGATGCAACCTCGGTCACACTGGTGCTCCATTGCATGTGGAAGTTGCATTCCAACATATTCTAGGGCTTTCTGACCATAGTTTGACACATGCAGTGTCATTGCATGTGTTCTTTTCCAAACCACAATGATCCACCTGACCACACACTCAAGTGGATGTCGTTATGCAACCTCTATCACACTGGTGCTCCATTGCAATCCAATGTTGCATTCCAGCATGTTCTAGGGCTTTCTGACCATGGTTTGACACATGGAGTGTCATTGCATATGTTCATTTCCAAACCACAATGATGCACATGACCACACACACTCAAGTGGGTGTGGTGATGCAACCTCTATCACACTGGTGCTCCATTGCAATCCAATGTTGCATTCCATCATGTTCTAGGGCTTTCTAACCATGGTTTGACTCATGGAATGTCATTGCAGGTGTTCTTTTCAAAATCACAATGATTCACATGACCACACACACTCAAGTGGGTGTGGTGATGCAAACTCTATCACAGTAGGCTCCATTGCATTGCAATGTTGCATTCCAACATGTTCTTGGAATTTTTGACTATGGTTTGAAACATGGAGTGTCATCACATGTGTTATTTTCGAAACCACAATGATCCACATGACCACACACACTCAAGTGGGTGTGGTGATGCAACCTCGGTCACACTGGTGCTCCATTGCATGTGAAAGTTGCATTCGAACATATTCTAGGGCTTTCTGACCATAGTTTGACACATGCAGTGTCATTGCATGTGTTCTTTTCCAAACCACAATGATCCACCTGACCACACACTCAAGTGGATGTGGTTATGCAACCTCTATCACACTGGTGCTCCATTGCAATCCAATGTTGCATTCCAGCATGTTCTAGGGCTTTCTGACCATGGTTTGACACATGGAGTGTCATTGCATATGTTATTTTCCAAACCGAAATGATCCACATGACCACACACACTCGAGAGGGTGTGGTGATGAAACCTCTATCATACTGGTGCCCCAATGTTGCATTCCAACATGTTGTAGGGATTTCTGACCTTGGTTTGACACAATGGATTGTCATTACATGTGTTCTTCTCCAAACCACAATGATCCACATGACCACACACACTCAAGTGGGTGTGGTGATGCAACCTCTGTCACACTGGTGCTCCATTTTTTCATTCCAACATGTTCTAGGGCTTTCTGGCCATGGTTTGACACATATTGGAGTGTCATTGAATGTGTTCTCTTCCAAACCACAATTATCCACATGGCCAAACAAAGTCAAGTGGTTGTGGTGATGCAACCTCTTTCAAACTGGTGCTCCATTGCATGTGGAAGTTCAATTATAACATGTTCCTGAGGTTTCTGACCATGGTTTGACATATATTGGAGTGTCATTACATGTGTTCTTTTCCAAACCAAAATGATCCGCATGGCCACACACACTCAAGTCGGTGTGGTGATGCAACCTCTTTCAAACTGGTGCTCCATTGCATGTGGCAGTTGAATTCCAACATGTTCCTATGGTTTTTGTCCATGGTTTGACACATATTTGAGTGTCATTTCATGTGTTCTTTTCCAAACCACAATTATCCACATGGCCACACACACTCAAGTGGGTGTGGTGATGCAACCTCTTTCAAAGTGGTGCTCCCTTGAATGTGACAATTCAATTCCAACTTATGGGGTTTCTGACCATGGTTTGACACATACTGGAGTGTCATTGCATGTGTTCTATTCCAAACCACAATGATCCACATGGCCACACACACTCAAATGGGTTTGGTGATGCAACCTCTTTCAAACTAGTGCTCCCTTGCATGTGGCAGTTGAATTCCAACATATTCCTGGAGTTTCTAGACATGGTTTGACACATATTGGAATGTCATTGGATGTGTCCTTCTCCCAACCACAATGATCCACATGGCCACACACACTCAAGTGGGTGTGGTGATACAACCTCTTTCAAAGTGGTGCTCCATTTCATGTGGCATTTGAATTCCAACATATTCATGGGGTTTCTAACCATGGTTTGACACATGTTGGAGTGTCATTGCACATGTCCATTTCCCAACCACAATGATCCACTTGGCCACACACACTCAAGTGGGTGTGGTGATGCAACCTCTTTCAAACTGGTGCTCCATTGCATGTGGTAGTTGAATTCCAACATGTTCGTGGGGTTTCTGACCATGGTTTGACACATATTGGAATGTCATTGGACGTGTTCTTTTCCAAACCACAATGATCCACATGGTCAGACACAGTCAAGTGGGTGTGGTGACGCAACCTCTCTCAAACTGGTGCTCCATTGCATGTGGCAGTTGAACTCCAACATCTTCCTAGGGTTTCTGACCCTGGTTTAACACATATTGGAGTGTCATTGCATGTGTTATTTTCCAAACCATAATGACCCACATGGCCACACACACTAAAGTGGGTGTGGTGATGCAACCTCTTTCAAACTTCTGCTCCATTGCATGTGGCAGTTGAATTCCAACATGTTGTTGAGGTTTCTGACCATGGTTTGGCACATACTAGAGTGTCATTACATGTGTTCTTTTCCAAACCAGAATGATCCACTTGGCCACACACATTCAAGTGGGTGTGGTGTGGGAACCTCTTTCAACTTGTCGCTCCATTGCACGTTGTAGTTGAATTCCAACATGTTCGTAGGGTTTCTGACCATGGTTTGACACATATTGGAGTGTCACTGCATGTGTTCTTTTCCAAACCACAATGATACACATGGCCACACACACTCAAGTGAGTGTGGTGATGCAACCTCTTTCAAACTAGTGCTCCATTGCATGTGGAAGTTGAATTCCAACATATTCCTGGGGTTTCTGACCATGGTTTGAGACATATTGGAGTGTCATTGCATGTGTTATTTTTCCAAACCACAATGATCCACATGGACACACACACTCAAGTGGGTGTGGTGATGCAACCTCTTTGAAACTGGTGCTACATTGCATGTGGTAGTTGAATTCCAACATGTTCCTGGTGTTTCTGACCATGGTTTGACACATATTGGAGTGTCGTTGCATGTGTTCTTTTCCAAACCACAATGATCCACATGGCCACACACACTCAAGTGGGTGTGGTGATGCAACCTCTTTCAAACTAGTGCTCCATTGCAGGTGGCAGTTGAATTCCAACCTATTCGCGGGGTTTCTGACCATGGTTTGACACATATTGGAGTATCATTGCATGTGTTCTTTTCCAAACCACAATGATCCACTTATCCACACACACTCAAGTGGGTGTGGTGATGCAACCTCTTTCAATCTGGTGCTTATTTGCATGTGGCAGTTGAATTCTAACATGTTCCTGGGGTTTCTGACCATGGTTTGACAAATATTGTAACATCGCAATTTCAGCAACCCTAGTTAGTTGTCTAGAATGCAAAAATCAGGCAGAATAAAACATTTTTCTTGTTTCGTGATGCAGTGTTTGCTTGTTGTTTGCTTGTGCTTGTAAATCTGAATGTATACCTTATGATATACTCCTTACCTCACCATCAGTTGACAAAAGCTATTTAACAAAACTGACTTGGCTCATTTTTCATATTCTCAAATATTTTGGCATTTAAAAACCTGAGCCAAAATGCATTTGCAAAACAAACTATTTTAGTAGCTCTGTTGACAAAATTATGGAGATCTATAAGATATAATCTCCTTGTGTTTTTAGGACTGAACATCCGACTACTCTTACCTCTAGATGTTCCAAAACCTTTATAAGCTTTTGATTTCTACTCTTGGTAGAAATACCAAGGGACTCTTATCTTCTTCAAAACACAAACTTTTCAAAAGACCCATCCTTACCTCAAGCTAGACTTGATGGATCCATAGTAGTAGATGTGTTTTTTTTGTAAGATGAGTTGCCCTGATCTTCTCTCTGATGTTTCGCTTTGATCTGCTGCCTGAATTATTTGCTTAGGAACTAGTATGATCTACCTAGGAGCTCATCCTTTAGGATCAAACTAAATCAATAGTACCAACCCTAAGCAAGATTACAAAGCTGGATGTGATCTCTAGCCACTAAGTGATCATCTAAAACACTTAACAAGATCACTTCTGAAATTAACCTCTTCTAGAAGCATCCAAGTTAATGAAGTCCAATATCAAGCATGGATCCTTCATATTCAATCTACAATTCAATATCATACCTTTGATGACAATTGGAAACCTTGCAACCACTCAAAAACTTTAACACTTCTAGTCTAGTCTAAAACCACAAATCTGCCAAATTTGGCCAAGTCTGGAAAATTGTTAACAATATCACATCTTTGGGACTCCCCCTTTCTCAACCCTTGACCAAATATAAATTTTGTATGTTCTCTATTATTTTCCCAAACATGCAGTACGAAAACTTTGGCAAAATATTATTTGTACAAATTCTAAGAATTTATCTACCAATTAAAGTCCTTTCCAGTAAATAAATTCCCAAGTTTTTTCTTAGATCCGAATGGAGTGAAACAAGTCTCCTCTTGTACCCTTTGAAGGTACATATATATCTGCATTGGTCTCATGTCAGGAGGATCCTTGGTTCTCCTATAACAAAAATAACAAAAATGCCTTAGATATGTATTTAAGATTTTCCCTAGGACAAACTACAACATGTTTTGAGTTGATTCCAACTCCCAGTGGTGTGGTACATCAGTACCAATCAAAACCTAGGAGATCACTATTTATTGAGCCTCTATTGAATTGTAAAGAATTAAATACTTCTGCATGTGGTATTATCACTAGATAAATCAATTCAGAAGCTTAGAAACTCCAAAAATAGTGATTACAATATCTAATGGAAGGTATTTGTAATGCCTATCCACTGTCCTTTGCCTCATACTGTTGGAAACAATAAAATAAATCTAGTTAAAAAGACAAATTGAGTACAAAATCGAGTTTGGGATTTTCCCAAAGGCATTCTGGTGATTATTTTGAGCTATTTTAACTCTCAAAAATAACAAATCCAAATATATACAATATCCTCTAAGGACAAATTTATTTGAGTTCTATATATTTACTGCTGAATTTTTCACCTAAACACGGGTTATTTTCACTAGAATAATCATAACTAATTAGAGAAAAGTGATAAAATCATGAAACCACTTTTGTTGGCCTTGGAATTTCAATGCCTATCTATTCATATCATTTTTGCACATTGATATCATACAGACCCAAGCCTTAGTTAAAACCCCTTCATTACGTGGTATCTGAAAATTTAAATCATAAAGGAAATCCCACAAAGGCAATTATAGTATTTCCTTTTTGCAACAAACTGAATCTATCAAAACCTACTAAATGGAATGATGTGTTGTATGTTTGTTTGCTGTATTGTACTAGTTCTTGTATGCCTTGTGTTGATTGTGCCCTTGTTTTTTTGCATGTATGATCCCTGGGAATGATAGATCACGATTATATCGAAGACCAGAGGAAACTAATTAATATTGGTCATTATTATGGTTTATAAGAAGAAGTTCAGGGACATATCGCCATATTTCTGATCACAAGAAAGCCACCTTCTTTCTCATAATACTTTTCCTACTATTTTACTTATGCATGTTTTACCTACTGTTTATGAAAACTACATTGTTTTATTATATGTTGATCTATATCTAGTAGTGGCTTGGCTCGTCCAAACCATTACACTTGTGTACTACTAAGTACAACCCCGTTGGTGAGACCTACTTGTCCTTAGTATGGTATAGGGTGTATAACACCCTACCCCTTGGAGACCTCGTTTTAGCCGGAGCAAAAATATAAAATGGGAAGACCCCCGGAAAAGTTTTACAAAATGTTTTATGGTAAAACCTTGGTGAGGTCTCACCTACCAAGTGAAGCTTGAGAAAGGAAAAAGGTTTTGTTTTACAAAAATTCTGAAGGAAATATGGAGGAAAAGGTTTACGAAAATGCACTCGTTTCTTTGCCAGAACAATTAACCCATGCAACCACATAACTCTGGAATGGGATAGGGCTGGATTTGAAGTTTACTACTTTGGTGTGGGACTTCTCTCACAACTTCTTCTAAGGGCTTAGCTCCCTCTAATTCCGGGGTTCCTTTATAGAAAGGGTCAACTTAGATAGTCATGTGGAGGAGGTAGGATCGCCCATGTGAGCGACCGGTCGATACTATGATCCTCTCTCATTGAAAGTACCCACTCTTGAGGAGTTGGATGCTCTCCGATTGGTCCTTGGCCCGGATGTCCTGGTGTTGAGGGGAACAACTCATGGGGCAGGGCCTATTCTAGAGTGGCATCCATAGAGTCTTAATCGGTTACTCGACACACGATCAATAGGTGATCAGGGCAGGGTACTGAGATGGTGTAGGTAAAGTGTACAACCTCTGTAGAGTGTAAATCTATTCGAATAGCCTTGTCCACGGTCATGGACGGTTGGGAAGGTTGATTTAGAGCGGTGCTGACTTTGGTTTCAAAAAGGACTTTGGAAAATCAAAGGCTTTGGGAAATGTTTTTACCATGGGATGGTCGGAAAGGAAGGAAAGGAGTTTGGTCATGGTATGACCGAAAGGAAGAAACAAATGGGTGACCCAATCCTAGTGTATTCAAAACTCTTCAAAATGTTTTACAAAAGTTTTCAACAAAGATATGTAGATGCTATATCTACATGAGAAACTAATTTTAGAAAAGAACCCCCTTTGGAACCCTCCTACTACCACAACCATATTCCATATCATCTTTTTATTTTTATTCTCTTAAGGTGGTTTGCATGTACATTCAATGTACTCACTAGCATAGTCCATGTCTATTAATTTGGTCAGATATCGAGAAGAAGGAGACGATGATGACTATGTAAGCTAGCACGTTCTCCCAGTCAGTTGCCTGTAGGTTAAGGCATGGCTCGGGCTCTATGCGTGATGAATTTCTGCTGATGATGACTGATGTATCCATAGAGGCAAATGATATATGACTGGTATCCTCTTAAGTAATGGATGTTTACTTTGATAATTGTCGGTTATGTGCCACGATGTATTGATCATGAGATCGTCGTGCATGCATAACAGGGATTCTCAAATGATTATTCCGGGGGCCCAGCACATATTGGAATGTCATTGGACGTGTTCTTTTCCAAACCATAATGATCCACATGGACACGCACACTCAAGTGGGTGTGGTGATGCAACCTCTTTCAAACTGCCGCCCCATTGCATGTGGTAGTTGAATTCCAACATGTTCCTGGGGTTTCTGACCATGGTTTGACACATATTGGAGTGTCATTGCATGTGTTATTTTCCAAACCACAATAGTTCACATGGCCAGACACACTCAAGTGATGTGCTGATGCAACCTCTTTGAAACTTGTGCTCCATTGCATGTGGTAGTTGAATTCCAACATGTTCCTAGGGTTTCTGTAATGACTAAACATTTAGGGATACAGAAGAGAGTTTGTGCATTTGCATCCATTCAGAACAAAATTTGGGGTAAATTGTTCTTTATAGTGATTGTTCTTTATAGTGATCAGAGTTTCCTTCACTATTTTGAGTTAGGATTTAGTTCTTTATAGTGATTGTTATAAATTTTGACATGATCTCTAGGAATTGAAAATAATTTCGGTGAACAATTTGAGTTTAAGTTTAAATTTGAATCATTTGGAAAAGTTTTAAAAGTTAGAAGTATTTAGCATTTCATTGTTTAAAAATGATTTAGTCAAAATTGTTTGAATATTTAATATTTATTATACAATATAGTGAACTGAAAACAATACAATTATAATAATTCACATAATAAAATACTTCTTATTTCTTTCCTTTATTCAATAGCAATAATACAAATACAAATGTATATCAAGTAAAAACATTACAGGAACAATTCTAAAGAATTGGAAACTTTATTGAATAGGAGAATAATATTACATTGATCTTTTACAAGGAGTAGGAATGAAAGATTACAAAAGTAACTAGATAAATAAAACCCTAAACTAATATCTATCCATTCCTAAACTACATATCTTAATCAGCAGTGCTTTTGTATATGTAAAATAAAGAAAATAATAAACCAAAGAAAGTAACTTTGTTAGTTTTACTATTAGTTTTGAGCAGTGAAATGCACTATTCATTTTACCTCACTGAGTAATAAGAATGGGCAAGTTTCACCGACAACATAATATATGTTCTTGTAAACCCAAGAGGGATTTAGTACAATATAATAAGCCAAGTAAAAGGGGCAAGTTTCACCAATCTAGTAAAAGATAAAAGGAAAAAGTAGAGAACCCAGAAAAAGATCTAGTTCCACTCGATCTGATCTACTTGATGCATGAAGCAGGTAAGCAACTCACACCACACATGCATGGCATGTGTTGGCACCACCACAGCAACTAGCACAATAGTACAAAAGCAGTAGTAGGGGATTCCCAGGAAACTTTCTCATACATCAATCTATTTCAGTCGAGATCACTTATCTCTACCTCAAGAACACCACCCGATATCACTGATTACACCAGTTCAACATTAGATTCATCAACACAACCAAACAACCAAGTCAGCATCAATGATTACATGAAGTAGAGCAAGCTCCAAAGGCCGGGGAAAAAGCCACAAGATCAAGCTAGAGAAGAAGGGTAGCAGATCATGTTCACTTAGGAGGAGAGCTGACTAGGATCATAGAAGCAAGACATGGTGGATCAAGTTTCCCAACAAATCATCAACAACACATCAACAACATGTTGATATGTGATCTATATAGTACCTGTTCTTGTTAAATTATTTCTTGGCATGGAGATTGTGAGGGGGTGAGAGCTCTTAGATTGGGTAGAAGTGCTACTCCAGAATCTTCCTAGAGCTAAGAAAAAGGCCAATCAAATGAATCTGTATGAATGTCACCCAACTAGCTTCAGAATTTGCATCATATGCTTAAGCCTCCATTTTTAGACCAACATCATTATGGATTAATCCCGTAGCAGATCATGCTACCTGGGCTATTACTTAGCACACTCCAAGGAAGGATGTACCACAATAACAATCCATGGTAGCATAAGCCACTAGAGCAGATCCACAACTTAATGCCTTAAGATAGCCACATGCAAAAACCATACAATCATACTTCAAATCATTTTCCTAGATACATTTACTAGGAATCATTTTATGAAATGCAAATATTTCCTAGAAGGGATAATGATCATTACTGATCATAGAACACATAAGATAATGGGCAACAAGTATAGAAAGTTTGTTCTTAGTAAAAATTGGTCTCAGACTAACATCATTGACCATATTGTCTAGCCTAAGCTAGATAGCAACATATCCAATCATATTAGGATACAGGGCACATCCCAATAGTGGGTAGCACCTCTGTAGCAACCAGATCATTGATATCATCAGGACAATTTCAACCACATCTTCTCAAGAAAACAAATAAATCATCTTCCTATATATTTTAGGAATCATTAGTTCAATTCATTTGATAAGAACAACAAGTGACACCTCAGGATATCATGTATACCAATCAAGATTCAGTATACCTTATTAATAACCATTGGCAAGAATAGCCCAGAAACACTAGTGCTCAAAGATTCACACTAGAGCTAATTATCTAAGTAGATCATCATCAATAGCACTGTAATCACCTATATCCATAGTATCTTAGCCAATATATTCAGATAATCACTAGTCAGTGATAATATTGAATCATATATGACATGAGACCGAGTACAAGTTCAGAAATTAAGGACTAATTCTGAACCCATCCATCTTAAATCAATCTAGCCACAAGTCACAATCAGTATTAATCATCAGAGAACCCTATAACTAGGTATAGAAATATCTAGGGTAATCCAACACCACAATGACAGATTGTAGAGAGAATCAAGCTAATAAAGGGGAAATCGCCACTTACCCGAGGTCCTCGCTAAGACATTAGAAGAGGAAGTAGTGGCTGGCATCAAGGAAGAACACGGTAGCACAGGGAGCACCTAGAGGGGCGCTGCAACCCATGCCAAGTCGCGTCCATGGCGGATACCAAAGAGAGGTTAGCACCACATCATCGCCAACGCACCAGGGAAACACCAGAGAGGTGTTGGAGCGCCAAGTCACCGGTGGAGTCCAAGCCCTGGGCGCTAGTGAGGTTGTGGCACCGACAATATAAGACGCAAGATTCGAATCGAAGAGGATAGGCCAACGCAGCATCATCAACATCGTCATCCTACACCGCAGCAGCAGCAAGGGAGGTCAAGGGCGGTCGGAATCGAGGGATGATGGCGAGGCGAGCCATAGTCGCTAATGGGAGAATAAGAGAAGATATGGGTCGGGTCGAGCAAGAGAGAGAGGCGACTGGGCTGGTGGGGTGGTCGAGTGACCCTTTGGGTTGGCTTGATACAACCTAGTTGGGCCGAGATGGGCTAGGCCAGCCCAATGGGGCAGGCCCAGTTTTAAAAGAAAAAGGTACAAAATCTAATTATTAAAATAGATTAAAATAATTTCAAATACAAAGTTAAGCTCTATAAAAAATAAATAAAAATATTAAAAATAAATGTAATATATCTAAATGTTCACAAAAATATAACCTACCTAGGAAAATACTAAATTATATTTTTAGTTGATAAATCGAAAAGAATAATTTAGAACATCTATTCTTTCAACGAATTTCCAAAAATTAAAGATAATACCTAAAAATAAATAAAATTTACTTTGGTGATTCCAAATAAATATTAAGTATTAGAAAAATACTAGTTTGGATTTTTAGCCAAGAACATTAAACTATATATTTCCAAATACTTATTCCTTGAAGGATAAAAGTATATTGAAAAATGAATACAAATCATTTTAAAAATTCTAAACTAATATTTAATGGAAGGAAAATATTAGTTTATATTTTAAAACTAATAATATTAAATTGTATATTTTAAAATAATCATTCCTTCATGGAATTTTATGAAAATTAGGATGAGATTTAAAAATAAGTAAAAAATCATTTTTAAGATCTTTACTATGTTTACTTTATTAGAAATGTAGAAGATGTATTATTTAGAAAGGTGTTCAGACTAAAAGGTAGCAAATTCCTATCTATTTTATAGAAATTCCTATTTAAACTTATTGTAATTCTTCAAGGTTACTTCTTAAGCAAACAATAAACTTCTAACCTCATAAATACTTTAATCTTGAATAACCCATTAAAATTAAGTGCTAAACCTAAAACCATAGTTTTGAACTCTAATAAAGCCTAGATATAAACTACTAATTACTTAATACATTTTTAGAGTCTTAAACCAGTTATAACTAATAACTTCAAATTAACATTTAGCATCATTCACTTATGTTAATGATGAATAATATCATATCTCAAATCTTACCTAACATAACCTAATTTCAACAAACCATATAATGCGATCACCATATCTCATAATTAGCTTTAACTCTATAATCTCCTTAGAATCGATTTGCTAAGCTTAGATTCATAAAGTTATACTCAATACCTATATAAATCTGTCTTTGATCATATCAAATAAGCTCTTAAACTCGACCACGATATAAAAATACTACATTCTAATACAAGTTATCTTTTATATCTAACTTAGGTTTGTTACTTAACCAATTACAAGCACATTAACTGAATATCGTTGAAGCGATCCATAAAACCATCAATTGTAATCTAAGAAGACCACAAATTACTTACCTTGATATAATAAGTATTTTCTTCAAAAGTTATTCGTTTTGCCACTTCAAACAAAAGCTTTATTCAATCTTGTAACTACCACCCACTTGAATTGTAATACCCTTAAATGTGTATACTAATCAACATGTACTAACAACTTTCATTGTACTTTACTTTCATCACTTATCAATTACTTTTAGAAGCTTAATACAAATTTATTTCTAAAGTAAAACTTGATTGTAACACAAATCTTTTACAAATCACCAAACTCAATCCATACTGATACATAGGGATTTACTTTGGGATTTCACAAAATGCATATCATTATATATTGATAATAACATATTGTTTCTTTAAACATTAGTCCTTACCCGACCAATGATGATGTTTCCAGATATTGGAGCTTATACCGACTAGAAGATCCTGACTACATAATCTTGTAGTCAGAACGGCAAGTTCACAATTGCTTATATCCTTTGATTATTTTCTATCAAGTATTTGCAAACTGTTGTGTCATCACCTGCCTTTCAAAAAGGTTAGAAAACAATATTTACAATAATAATGTAAACTATTGGTTACTAATCTAGGGTGATCAGCTAATCTATTAAGCCTGACAATTTGAATGCCATTGCATAGGAATATATCATCTAGGACTTAACAAACAATGTCGTCAGTGATTCGTGCGCCGCATAATACGTGTTAACCATGAGATTTGTAATGGGACAAAGAAGTCATCTAGATCTTTTTCCTTTTGCATGTCAACGGGGGACCAGGTCATGGCTGTAACTCCTCTATGAGGGTTGGCAGCATATGGGTGGGATCCCTCAATGTCCCACGACTTCTGGTATCTATGAGGGTTGTACGCCTTAGGCTGCCATTGGAAACAAGTTTTATCCTAGGCCTGATGTGTAATTCTTTTGGCATGCAGGGTCGTAGAGAAGGACAATGAATGTCTTGGATCTTAGGTTGGGCCTCAAACCAATGAAGTTTGAACGGGGACATACTCCCAGTTGCACAACAAAGCTTAAGGTCTCTTATGGGTAAAGTAGCGCACCTCTATAGAGTGTATAAAATTGTGACATGTTACTCCCTGTTCCGAAAAGGAGCTACGAAGGCTGCAGGAAAAGAAACTCCATGAATGTTTTGGTAAACCTGTGAAGGCTGACGAACATAGCTTTTTAGAACAAAATCAACGTTTGAAGAAAAATTTACGAAAACCTACATAACCTATGACCTTATGGTTGTGGTTGTAGTTAGTGCATCAAACACTCCTTTTTAGTGAACTTGCTGAGTATGCTCATACTCAACCGTACCTTCTTAAAACCATTGCTAGATTTGGGAGCACTCAATGGCGTACCTAGGAGGTTAACTACTTGAAGAACCGAAGATATCCAACGGAGATCAACGGGGTCAACGTCTACATATGAAGTCACAGAAGTCAAGCTAAAGCGTAGCATATAAATAATCTTAGAGACCATAACCTACTTCTATAGAGCATTACTGTAGCAGCAGTTGCAAGCCATAGTTATATAGTAGTGGTATTTCTAGAATTGACTTCGGGTTTCCATTTCTATTTATCTTTTGTATATTATAATCCTCGTTACATCGAGGAAGTTCTTTGGATCTTCTGTAATGTGTTATATGTAATATAAAGACATGTTGTGGACCCGCGATGTTTCTATTATGCCATTCTGAGGGATGTAATACTGGTGAATGGGTTCCATTGGTGTTATTTCAACGACTATAGTGTACTACATCATGCAGTGGTATGCTGGGTCTCCGTAGCTGGTATCAGAGCAAATGCTTTGACCTTATGTTGGAAACCTATTAAATGGGTAGAACCTGTAGAAAGTATATTAGCAACAATAAAGAGTTCTCTAGATATATGATGATGATTCAAATGTGAATTATTTTCATATTTTTAATGTGATAATTATTTATTATGATGCAATTAGGATAATAATAGTGAGTTATAACTTGGTAGAACCAGTTATAATATATTAATTACAGTAAGGAATAGGATTTTTTGGTATCCAAGACGGAACATTCAAGTGCTGAATAGGATTTTTGATGACTATGGAGGAGAATGGACGAAAATTATAAGGCAACTTCTGTGGAGTCTGGATTATGGATCTCGACTTCTTGTCAAGATTATATTAACAGAGGTTGTGATTATATTAACCACAATGTGGAGTATAAATGAGAGAATGCCATCAACAGAGGTGAGATGTATGGCAGTGATGTATTAAATTTCCGTAGTTGACGAGGAGTAGAAATTCAAGGAGTTAGGAGGTATTATTTATACTATGACACCTAATGATTCTCTCAGTTCGGAGCTTGAGTTAGATCATACTGATCTTGTGTAGATTGAGCTCACTTTAGCTATCCAATATATGAATCATTACAGGTCCATACCCGATCTAGTTTATAACACTTAACAAGTTCTAGTCCAAGAATTGGATACTATCCATAAGGATTTCGATGATCCTATAAAATCATTCAAACCAAGAAATGAAGTAGATAGAGATGATAGGCACCCTAACACAATCTTTTCAGAAGGAGGTGTTCAAAGAAACTAAGCTTGATGATCCTTAGTCAGAAACCTATTCCTATTACTAGTATGAAACTCAGTCACCTTAAGATCTAGGAGTCAAATACTTAGTTGAGCATGAAGCTAGGGCAATGTCAAGTTTGACATTCCAGAAGAGGGTGGTTACACAGCTTAATACGGTTGCGTAAACACTGAGATGGAAGATATGCTTACTTTAGAAGTGCGTTTGAAGTCGGGCAGAAGAATTCTGCAGAAAATCACACATATTCTATTCATTTTTCAATAACTAACCTCAATCTATGTACTTATGATTCATAGTATGCACCCCATGGACGTTCTTATGATCTAGAAGGCAGTCGTCGAACTTCACATCATCATAGAGGGAATTCCAAGGAGTACTAAGAAGAAGGTGCAAAGTAAGAAGAAGTAGTAACCAATAGTAGTTGAGGCTGGAATGATGTGTATACTTAGTAATGCACATTATAGTGTCTGGAGAGGCAACCGCAATATGTGAGAGTATGTCACATGCTCTAGTAAGATCTTGTAATATACTAGTATCGTAATAGCAAACGATAAGATAGAGTTGTGAGGATAGTTTGTTTGTACTACTTTATAATCACCATGTGTAATACATGGTATATATATTGGTTTTTATTTGGATTTGGTTCTTGATTTATTGTGTGACTAGGTCCGTGCATGAAGTTTGAACTTGATGGGAATATGGATGGTGTTATATTAAGTTCGTACTTGATGTACAAGTCTAGAGGGGAAAATGGGTTCACATGAAGGAGCGACGAGTTTTCATCGTGATGAAGAAGAGATGAAGGCTCATAGCAAGGTGGACACAACACAAACAGAGGCTATTAATGCAAATCCAAGGGCTGGATCAATTCCAATGCCACATTCGACCATCAATGAAGGATTTCTCCAGTACATGAAGGGCATGGAGGAAGGTAGGAGGATTGAGATGATGAGGAAGAATCAGTTCTATCAGGATATACCGAAGAACCTGCATAATAAGCTATTTGAGGAATCACATTCAAGGCTTAAATTCGTGGAATTTTTACAAACCAAATGTTGGTGTTTTTCAATGTTAGAAGAACCTATGGAGGCAGAGAATTGGTTAATGGACACATCTCGTGAGCTCAAAAGCATGGGATGTAGGGATGAGGAGAAAGTGAGATACGCAGCCTATCTATTCACTGGAACAGCAGCCACATGGTGGGAAAATTCAAAGTTTGTAGCACCAGAGGGAAGTATTAGTACCTGGGCGGAGTTCAAGAAGAAATTCCATGAAGAACTTGTTCATAAAAAAAGTGGGCAGATCAACGATAATGAAGCTTTAGAGAACAAGAATCCCCCATTTCTGAAGCATGTATGGGAGTTCAGTCATTTATCCTGGTACATTATTGAGGAAGTAAATAAGGAGGCAAAACATCAAATGAAGTTCATGAAAGGACTACAAGAAATCATGAGGATGCAACTCAGGATTGTTCGTTTTCAAAGAGTTCCAGGAGTTACTGGATAGTGCATCTATTCTAGTAGTATATGAGAAGGTTATGTGAGCTAATGGAAACAAGAAGGAGGTCTAGACGGAGTATAATACAATAGGGGCAATACGCCGAAAGCACAAATGTTAGAACTGTGGGATCAAAGGACATTATATCATGTTGGGACACGCAAAGATAAACAAAACTTTTTCCCTACGCGGTGATCCCAAGATCGAGCTGAGGTAGTGTGCCACAAGAATTACCACTAGACGCGCGGTTGCGGAATCGATATAGCACGTCGCTTGATGCAGTGCAGTCCTCACGATCCATTCCAATCCACAATCGTCGAAGTGCTGAATGTACAACACCTCTGCCAGTATCCACATGTACGAGGAGGAGCGCCGGTGGTGGACTGCTAGGTCCGTTACGGCGGCGATAGGACTGGAATGGGGCTAGGGTTTCCAACACATGGAGTGACCTAACCGTGTGCTCTAAGCACCTACGCCCCAGCTTATATAGGGAGTGAAAGTGGGCTCCACTCACTTATGTCCCATTCACTAAAAGGCCTATATTAGTCACTGCGAGTCGAACCCACTGACTCAGTCCGTTTCCTTTTTGGGTCCAACCGAAATATGCTCCCGCTCTTAAGTGTGTGACCCGGCATGCTCAAGGTGACCCGAACACGATATGAGTCTTACTCGTGATCGATCAGTCGGTAGCGGCTCCTAGCAGAACGTGCTAACTCCCAAGTACCAAAGATTCATGACGACATACCTTCCAATGCGACTTTCGTCTGAGTCCCTTTTGCCTCACGATATACCTTGTTGAACTATAGGCGAATAATCGTCATCCCTTAAATAGTTCGACTCTCTTTCTCGATCAGAGAGAAGTGATTCATCTGACTAACTCTTAGTCGATCGCCTCGGTTAGCACTTAACCGAGTCACGCATGGCCAAGCTTTCCGAATCATATCTTCCGAGAGGGCCCAGCGAATATCTCTCCAGATGGAGGGGGAAAATCCCATCTTGGTTAATTACATCACGTAGCTTGATTCTCAGTCGACCCGAACTCCGCCTTTATAACTGCCAAGTGATGAAATAGTGTTTGACAGAACCTAAGTCGGTGATCCTCAACTCGGATTGTGCAATAACCTCAGGTCTAAGGATTACATTGATTGAGATATAAAAATGACGACTTATTCATTGTATCTCAATATGGGTTAGTCCGACTCGCTAAACTCTTTAGCCGAATCCGTGTAAGTCAGAATAGCATCTCTATTCCCATGACAAGTGGAACCGAGTCATCAACCTACTTTCACATTAGTCTAAGCTGTGTGTCCAGCACAACCTGAATGACCAAGGACAATCAGTATGAACAACATGAATATATAGCTCCACAATCGAATCACATATTGAATGATACATATTAGTAGTTCATACATGGACAATGACTTTATGATACATTGGAAATAACATCATACATGATTGGCACTAGGGTATATTCCCAACAGTCTCCCACTTGTAATAGAATCAATCATCCGACATCACATGTCTAGGCATATAAGGCCCATAGCTCTCAGGTGCGCCTCATGCTCCGGCTGTGGAAGTGGCTTTGTCAATGCATCCGCAATGTTTGCATCCGTGTGTAGCTTTCATAACTTGTGGAACATCCCAAAACTTTAATCAAGCTTATCAAGATCCAAATCACCCAATTTAGGGTTAACAAAAACTTTCTATGATTAAAATAAATAGCATATGTGTGTTGCATTAATATAGAATTGTTTAGAAATCCCATGTTTGTTTGTTCTAATTGTTGTAAAATGATTCAAAGATGAATGACACATCATCTAGATCATTTAGAAATAAAATCCAAAGAAAAAGAAATCAAATAAGAATAAAAATACCAATTGGTCACTTTGGCCATTTTAATCCACTATGTCACTTTAGGTGTTCATAGAAATCAAACTCAAATAGAAACATTCTCAACTCTTTTCACCCCTTGCTAGTACAAGAAAAGATCTACCAAGACCCACTTTGAAATCTTATAAAAACATTTAAACCCTAATTTTAAATGGCATTTGAAAATGGAATCCATTTCATATGCATAGATCCCACTTTTTCAAAAACCACTCAAATGAGTTCACCTTGACAATCCCAAGCAAACACAGACTACCAAGCATAAGATCAAAGAACCCACCAAAAATCTTCTCAAAATTCAAATAAAAATCTCTTTATGCCATTACATGCATTACCTTTGGGTAGGCAAGAATCAGCTGGCCTAACTAACACTGTTGCTAATTAAGTTCCTGTCCCCCATTTGACCCTCTCATCTCTCCTCTGTCCCCTCTTAGCCTAACTAAGCACCAGACAACCTCCCCTCTTGACCACAGCGCCAATACCACGCCGCCAGAGAATGGTCGTCGCCGGCTAACCGTGCCCAAGCCACAGGAGACTGCCCTGCCCTCTCTCGCCATTTCTAGGAGGTAGGCCAGACCACACCGCGACCCCCTGTCCACCCCACGGACGCAACCGAGCACTAGACCACCGAGGCATGCCCACGCTCTCCGCCTCTACACCGTGCATAGACCGTGCCAGTGCGCCGCGCCTTACAAGACAGCACATGCTGCTCCTCGACCATAGCCTGCGCACACTGCTCCGCCTTGACCCCAGCACACTCCCGGACATGCCCATTCCCCGCCGCGCGACCAGCACCCGACATGAGCTGCGTCGAACACCGCCGCTCCCGCTCAGAGCGCTAGCCACGCCCGACCAAACGCCACCGCCCGTAGCCGGGCCATTACATCGTAGATGACCCCCAGGAGGCAGAGCACCGTCCACCTACCTCGCCCATGCCATTACCCCTCTATACCATCATCACCGATGAGCTCACCGTTGCACCTCACGGACCCCTCGTCGACCTATAAAAGGAGGGCACCCCTGTCCCATTTCTGCACACCATTCACCTCCCCTCTCATCGCTGAACCTTCCCCACTTCTCCCCGGAGCCGCTCGAGCCCTCAGTCGCTGGAATTGTGCTAGAGCTCGCGGTAGCGGAGGAGAAAGGGGGCCGTCGATTGCGACCACCCTAGGAGCCGCAGCAACCACGCCTGAGACCGCCGTCGTCCACCAGTTCGATCGCCCCGATCGCCACGTTAGCTGGAGCCCTGGTAAGCCCCCAACCGACCCCCACCGAGCCGCTAGGGTTCATTCTCGCCGGCGACCTGTTCGTCGTCGATGATGAACCACGATTGTTGATCCACCGTCTAATCACACGACCCACATCGCCACGTACCGCTTCACATTAGAGTTAGCCGCTGACATGTGGACCCCCCCTGTCAGTTGCCCTCTGTGCCATGGACCGCCACTGGGCCGACCGATTTAGTTTCCCGCCTTAGCCCGCAGATTCAAATAAAGATTTTTCCTTTTAGACTTAAACTCAATTCTGTCCACTAGTTTAAAAATCAATTCAGAGAGTTCTACTAAACCAAAATGAATGATTCCAATTTTGTTAGAAAGATAATTCAAATATCTATCCAAGCCCATTGGATTTAAATAAATTAGATTTATAGATCACATATAGAAAAAATAACAAGACAGAGACTTTTCTCCATTCAAACATTTTTCAAAAATCAACCATAATAGCCTTTGAGTTGATTCCAACTCTCAAAAATCACATTTGATAATACCTATATGAATATGTAATAATATTTAGGTTTTCATGCCGTGACTTTGGACTAGTACCAAAATAATGCTATATAGGCATTTCTAGTCACCTTAAATCATTTAAATATGAATCCTAAACTTTGTAAAATGTGATCCAACATTTAAATCACATTCCCATGTATTAGAATATGTGTTGATGACATGTGTCCACATGATCCCATATTTTAATTGGATAATATTAAATCTTAATTAATTGCAATGAGTAGAAATTACTTTTCTCACATAAAATAAATGAAACTAGTTCATTAAATCTTGTGATGAATGTGATGATACTAGATCATCAAGTGTGTGCCTTAGTATGCTAAATATAATAGTTAAGTATTGTTTGTTGATTATGTATCCCGTATGTATTTATAGACGATAGTACCAACCAAGTCTATGAGGAGGAGGAGTTCTACCCCGAAGAAGACGAGGAAGATTTCAACCACTGCACCAATCAAGGCAAGCCATCACTACTAAGCAAGTTAGCCCCTTGCAAGCTAACACTTGAAAGCTAGTGTTAGCAAGGTAGAATTATACAAGATGACCTAAGCAAGATGCATTAGGAATGTTTTGGTTATACCTTTTGATTTATACGAATCCCAAGTTTTACTTACAAGTTTTACCTTTTGCTTTACCAAAGTTTCTTTACTTTTAGAAATGTTTTGTGAGATTTTAGAAAGTAGTTTAGATAGCATAAAGAGTACAAACTTGGCCTATACTAGATGTCATTCTATGGCATGATATTGAGATTAGCATCCCACCTTAGTGAACACTCTTAACTTAGCAGTTAGAGCTAGACCAAAAACTTGATCACTCTAGATGGGAATACTTGGTGAAAATGCTTATGAAAACCTTGGAATGATACGTCATTCTATTGAGATGTTTTGACATGTGTTGAGAAACACAAATGGTTTATGATGATGAAAATGTTGAGGCATGAGCCTTAGCCCTTTATAAAAACTGATGGTTGGGTTCGGATGCGATACCATTCCAATTTTATAGTACAACCACAATAACTGAATTGGGTAAGGCTTAGCCGGAAGTTTATATGCATTAGTATGAGTTCCCTCGTGGCAGAGCTTTGAGCTGAGGCTACCTCTTGATGTTGTCCACCTATGAAGTGCCCAGTATGGCAGATGGCCATGGCTGGGAGGCCAAGCTCATAGGAGAGGTGCTTCTACTAGAGCATGTAAAGGAAAGGTTATGATTGATTATCCGCATACTAAGTATGATGATTCAGGGTTACCCCTGACAGATGTATTGAATGTTGTGATGAAAGTGTACGACCTCTGCAGAGTGTCAAACTATTCGAATAGCTGCGTCCGCGGTCATGGACAGTTGGAGTGGCCACACTGTTCTGTTGTCAGATGTTTCCAAAATGACTTATGAAATGAATTGTGACTTGACTTAACCACAACAGGGTTATGACTATGAAAACTAAGTTCCCACTTACGTGATTGAAAACATTATTTTATCTTTCTTTTTTTTGAACTCAACTTAGGTTACAAACTTAACTTTGCAAATAAACTTAGAACTTAGCATTCCTACTAGAACTACTTTACTTGTTAGTGATAGTTTGCGAGTACTTAAAAAGTACTCATGGCTTTGTCCTTGGCTATTCCCGTGGCCAGACTATGGGGAGGACTACCAGGAGGAAGGACAGCAGGACGGCTATGACAACTAGGACTATCTCCCATCGTCAGCATTCCCTGTGACACTAAAGATGGAGCCAACTGATACATTGCAAATGTATCTATAATTTTTGATGTTCCATGCTTAGTTTTATCCACTTTCTTGTGTTTTGTTCCAACTTTGGAGTACTTTTCATATGATTTCTTGGACTAACCTATTAACAAGAGCCATAGTGCCAGCTGCCTGTTTTCTACTGTTTTTGGTTCCAGGAAAGTCAGAAAATGAATATTCTCGGAATTGGACGGGACAAGAGCCAAAGTGCCTATTTTTCCGGAAGGGATCAAGTGCCAGAATACGCGGAGGCAGACGGGGCCTACCACACCACACAGCCACGTGGCAGGCCTGGCCCGCGCCAAGGGTGGTGTGGTGGCTCACGCACCTCGGCCTCTCCTTCCGCCTATAAGTTGCCCTCGGGACGAAAACCCTAAGTACCCGATCAAAAATCCACGAAAGAGTCTGTAGCCACCGCCATCTCCATCCCTAGATCGGGAGCGATCTGAAGCGCTTCCCGGCACCCTCCGGAGAGGGGAATTCACCCTGGAGGCCTTCTTCATCACCATGTAAGCCTCCGGTGTGATGCGTGAGTAGTTCATCCTTGGACTACGGATCCATGTAGTAGCTAGATGGCTGGTTTCTCCTCCTTTGTGCTTTCATGTTTAGATCTTGTGAGCTCCGTTCATGATCAAGATCATCTATTTGTAATCCATACATGTTGTGTTTGCGGGGATCCGATGGATATTGAGATGCTATTTCAGATTGATTATTGATTCTATCATGTCTTTGTTATTTGAGATCTTGCATGCTTTCCGTTGTTAGTAGCTATCTTGGCCAAGTAGATGCTAGCAACTTCAAGAGTTAGTATTTATGCTCGATAGTGGGTTCATGCCTCTGGTAATCTGGGGAAGTGACAGAAATCTCTAAGGTACTAGATGTGTTGTTGCTACTAGGGAGAAAAGAACGATCCTTTGTTCATATAAAAATTGTATTGTTTACTTTACACGCAGTTCGTAAAGCAATAATCTGTTGCTTGCAACTTAATACTGGAGGGGGTTCGGATGATAACCTGAAGGTGGATTATTAGTCATAGATGCAGTTGGATGGCGGTCTATGTATTATGTTGTAATGCCCAATCAAGTCTCAGAGGAGTCAAGATGATTAGTATATGCATGTATTGCTTTCTAAGTGTTTGTCAATTGCCCCGCTGTAATTTGTTCACCCAGCATGTTATCTATCTAAGGAGAGCCATCTCTAGTGAACTATGGATCCCGGTCCTTTACTTTACATACAATCTACAATCTTTTACTGCTTTGTGTTTACTTTCTGCAAACTTTTACTTCTTTCCATTCGATACGTTTAATCCTTTGTTTTCTGCAAAACATAGAGAGATTGACAACCTCATCGCAAGTTGGGGAAAAAGTTCCGTGGTTGTTTTGTGCAGGTCTCCATGTTGCTACTAGCACCGGTAGTGCGCCCTGCCAAAGCTCAGCTAGTAACACCTTTGGGGTGTTTCCTTGCTCCTACTGGTTCGATTAAACCTTGGTCTCATAACTGAGGGAAAACTTGCTGCTGTGCTCATCATACCTTCCTCTTGGGGTCCCCAACGAGCTCTACATCAACCACCAGCCAAAAAAGATTTTTCTGGCGCCGTTGCCGGGGAGTCAAGGACATCTTCACAAGGGGAGTCCCTCATAACCAATCTCTTTACTTTGTTGTTTTTTTGCTTAGTTTCTTTTTGCTTTGTTTCCTTGTTTTGTTCTTCAAAAAACACAAAAAATTAGTTTTCCTTGTTTACTTTCTTATTTGAAAAACACAAAAAAATTAAGTCTCCTTTAGTAGTCACCTCTCCCTTAGCTCACCATGTTGATCCCTACTTTTACCCTGAAAGACCTTCCAATTGGTAGTGGTTCTATAATTGGGAAAGATAACATTGAAGAATTCTTTAATCATGTTAGTAAGCATGAAGATACTAAGGATAGATCCCTTGTAGAACTTGCTCCAAATTATGAGATTGCTGCAGCTTCTTTAATTCACATGTTAGAATCTAGTTTTGTTAACCTCAACCCCTTAATGCAACTAATGTTTCTTAAGCTTAAAGAAATTGAAGACCCTAAAAAGAGGGATTTTATTCTAGAAACTTTGTTTAAGGAGTTCTATGATGTTGCCAAAGAAGCTAGAAAAGTTTTTGAACGTTTCAATATGCTAGTCTCATGTGTAGATGTGGTTGGTACACGAGAAAAGATGAACAAAACCGAACCTAATGGGGAGGAACCTAATATACCAATACCCTTCAAACTAGTAGCAATACATGATGCCGTAGAAAAGAATCTTGATTGGATTGTTCCTACAAACCCTTTTGATGAGAATAGTGAACCTAAGAGCATTGAGAGAGGATCCTCTAGAACTTACTTGGATGATATACCTTGCCTTGTTGAAAATATTTCTGGTATTGATCTTAATGCTTCTTCATTTGAGAACACTTGATTCTTTCTTTGCTTCTTATGCCTAACTTAAAGGAGTTAAAGAAAAGTACTTGTTGGGAGATAACCCAAGAGTTATAGATGAGTCTTGGAAGTTATTACCTCTGTAATAACCTCTCATTATCCTTTTTATTTGCTTTTTGTGCCAAGAGTAACCTCTCATGAGAGTGAAGTAATGATTTGGAAAGTTGCTGTCCCAAAACAGATTTCTATGCTTCACCGTAAAAATTCCTGAGAGAGCTCTGTATGTCGGATTGAGCTGTAATGTTTTGTGATTCTGCCCCAGGTTGTTATCTAACTTTCGTTCGTTCAACACTTTTTGATTTGAGCAACAGAAGGTCTTCAAAAAAATTCTTCTTTACCTGCTGCTCTGTTTTGACAGATTTCTGCCATTTTCTGCATTTGCTTCTTGTTGGTTCCTTCTTGAGTTCTTTTGGGGAATTGAGCTTTTTGAGTGAAGTGATACAGTAGCTAGTGTTCTAATGGAAGTTTATTTGGTGTTAGAACTGAACCTTGAGACTTATTTATCTTAAGTGCACTAATGTTGCTAATGAGATTGTGTGAAGTTTTGTATGAAGGAAAAATTTCAGGTGTATGGAAGGAATGAGTAATGAGATGAAGGATGGACTAAAGCTCAAGCTTGGAGATTCCACGCATGTCACCCCAAGAAATATCCAAGAAGTACAAGCGTCAAAGCTTGGGGATACCCAAGGCATCCCCTTCTTCATCAATAAAAATCCCAGGTTTCTTCCAAACACTTCATTTTTATTGTTTCATGCACAGTTGTGTTTTTCTTGGAGCGTCTTCTTTTTCTTTTTTGTTTTGGTTTTTGTTTGCTTTGGTTTGCTTAGTTTTCTGAATAACTTGGTTGGACCCCCTCTTTCACACTTTGGTTTTCATTTGGTTTGGTTTGGTTTGGAAAAGAGTAGGAAAGTTCATGCTTATGTGGTAAAAAGAGCTCGTTTTTGACTCTGGCCTATGCTTTGTCATGCCATGCTTGATATTGTTTTGACTTTATGCTTAGTATTCTTTGCTGTAGAATGACTTGTTATAAACAACTGATATTGCTTAATGTGCCTTGGATGAATCATGTGTTGTTTTAGCGTATTAAAGCATAGTACAGTGGTATTCTCCTTTGATGCTTTATTTGGGTTGACTTGGCACATGCTCACAGCATGTTATGACTATCAAAAGTCACCATAAGCATTTATGATCCTTTAGTTTTCAACTTGTATTATCACTTTATGCTTTGATCAATGATGTTTTGTCGCTCTGCATGATTATGGCCATTATTGCTCTCTTAGTTTGTCGCTCCCAGTCTTTTGCTAGCCTCCACCACCAAGTATGAGTTCCACTCATGCATCCAACTCCCTAAACCAAGTTATTCCAAAGAGTCCACCATACCTACCTACTAGCTTGTGCTATTCCAAGTATATTCATGCTTTTGTTTACCTTCCACTTGTTATGAGAAAACTAGTGATTAAAGCTCTCACGAACTTGATGGCACACTTTACTTTACTTGCCCTTAATAAACTTGAACCATTATGTCTTCTATGTTGTATATGCTTGCACTTATTTGTTAGGAATTAGCAGAACCATGCTTTCATGGGGAACACTTTCAACATTGCACTTGGTACTTGTACCTAGTTGATATCATGCTCTTTTGTATATGGATGTCGTCGGTGTGAAATGAAAGGGGAGCTTGTAATTCCATGGAGTTATGTATATGTGTTAGAGAAACACCTGGGTCGCTGGTCTAATCCATGCTGACATGGTGGAAACCTGCAGCATAACCATAATGAGCTGTCTATGAAGCATTCTTCTTATAAAAAAAATTGTCCTATATTGAGAAAAAAAGAGAAAAGAAAAAAAGAGAGATACTATGAAAAGAGGAAAGAGAGAAAAAAGCACCATATTCCCATGGTAAATAAGAAGAATGCCGAGATGCTCGTTGTCTGCTTGCCTTGTCATTTTGATATGGGGATTCTTCCGTATCATCGGGCAAGGGGTACCCTGTTGGCGGTTCTCAATGATACACATGTACTTAAAATGACAAGAACTTACCGGTGACTAAACTTGAGTAACATGAGGAGCGGCCCTCGTATACAAGGGACATGAGATTTCTGACTTATACTTCGTCAAGCACGTACACCATAGTTTGTTCACTTTAACCTTAATCACTTCAAGATGCTTATGATAGGGGCAATGAGAGCTGAAAGCTTTAAGTATCATAATTTTTGGAAGCTCTTTATGAGACTTGAATCCCTACTTCCTTTTACAGAAGGCCTTTCTTCCACCATTATATTGAGTCTCCACCTTCTATCTTTATGCACCTACTTTGAGGCATAGTGTCCATTCTTAGTTCTATGTGCATTGTCCCAAGACTAGTTGATTGATGCATAACTTTTTATTGCTTGTTTGAAACTATTGTATCTAGTCACTCTTATGAACTTTGAAGGTGTCCTATGCATTTATATTTGCTACTCTATTGAGGGACAAGCTGAATACTTTTATGCTATGTTTTCTTTATGTGAAACAAACATACGTCTTGCAAAGCATTGTTATTCATGAATCTTTTGTTTGTGCCTTTTCATGTTGCATCATAGTTTCTTTGCTTATTGCTAGAACTTTGTCTTTCATGTTATGATTAAAGTACTATGATCCCAGCTTTGAATGTTTTGCAAATACTTTGATCAAGTCTTTGATGGTGCATGTCACCTGAAAAATTATTTCTTTTTATCACTTACCTACATGAGGACGAGCAGGAGTTAAGCTTGGGGATGTTGATACATTGCAAATGTATCTATAATTTTTGATGTTCCATGCTTAGTTTTATCCACTTTCTTGTGTTTTGTTCCAACTTTGGAGTACTTTTCATATGATTTCTTGGACTAACCTATTAACAAGAGCCACAGTGCCAGTTGCCTGTTTTCTGCTATTTTTGGTTCCAAGAAAGTCAGAAAATGAATATTCATGGAATTGGACGGACAAAAGCCAAAGTGCCTATTTTAGGAAGGATCAAGTGCGAATCTGAGAGAGAGGGGCCATGGGCCGGCCACACCACCTGGCCGTGCGGCCAGGCATGACCCGCGCCAGGGGGTGGTGTGGTGGCTCCTGGCACCCCCTTGGCCTCTCCTTCCGCCTATAAGTTGCCCTCGGGACGAAAACCCTAAGTACCCGATCAAGAATCCACGAAAGAGTCTGTAGCCGCCGTCATCTCCATCCCTAGATCGGGAGGGATCTGAAGCTCTTCGGCACCTGCGGAGAGGGAATTCACCCTGGAGGCCTTCTTCATCACCATGGAAGCCTCCGGTGTGATGCGTGAGTAGTTCATCCCTGGACTACGGATCCATGTAGTAGCTAGATGGCTGGTTTCTCCTCCTTTGTGCTTGCAACTTAATACTGGAGGGGGTTCGGATGATAACCTGAAGGTGGATTATTAGTCATAGATGCAGTTGGATGGCGGTCTATGTATTATGTTGTAATGCCCAATCAAGTCTCAGAGGAGTCAAGATGATTATTATATGCATATATTTCTTTCTCGGTGTTTGTCAATTGCCCCACTGTAATATGTTCACCCAGCATGTTATCTATCTAAGGAGAGCCACCTCTAGTGAACTATGGATCATGGTCCTTTACTTTACATACAATCTACAATCTTTTAATGCTTTGTGTTTACTTTCTGCAAACTTTTACTTCTTTCCATTCGATATGTTTAATCCTTTGTTTTCCACAAAACACGGTGAGATTGACAACCTCATCGCAAGTTGGGGACAAAGTTCTGTGGTTGTGTTGTGCAGGTCTCCATGTTGCTACTAGCACCGGTAGTGCGCCCTGCCAAAGCTCAGCTAGTAACACCTTTGGGGTGTTTCCTTGCTCCTACTGGTTCGATTAAACCTTGGTCTCATAACTGAGGGAAAACTTGTTGCTGTGCTCATCATACCTTCCTCTTGGGGTTCCCAACGAGCTCTACATCAACCACGAGCTAGCGCCCACCGCTACGCTTATTATTACATTGCTTGTTTGTACTAAGACTGGATCATGAGATCCTTTATTTCTGTAAGACTTTATTATGGTTTGTAATGGATGATGTACTGTGATATCCTATCTGTTATGTCTCGCAAAAATGGTAATGCTGGGATTGCGATGTATGGCATAACTGGCATCTGGGATTAAAAATCCGGGTATTGACAAGTTGGTATGACAGCCATCCTGACCATAGGAGACCCTAGTTAGAATGGCCGTCCAAACAAAAACTTAGGTTCAAAACGAAAGTGAGTATTTGTGAAAATCTATTTCCCCTCTTACCCTTGAGATTCTTTCAAAAAGATTCATGTTCCTCAAAATTCTTACATTACTACATAAAATTTGACACACTTGATCACCTCACTAACTTTCTCATCCTAAATTCTTATAGATGGAAGTTGAGTACTGCAAGTTCTACTAGTTGGGGAACGGAGGCCAACTGATCTTCAAGAGGGATCTGGATGCACTGTCTGAGTACCTTGAGCGTTCGCATCCGGAATTCTTCGGAGCTCAACTCAATGACCACCCAGGAGGAGATTTAGAATGGCTGATAGTTGCTGATCTTCGAGGCAAGATGGATGCACCCCTTTCCGAGAAGATTCAATTCACCGTGAGAGAGAACAACTGGCTAGATGGATTAGCCAGGGCAATGCATGAAGCTCTCTCCCGTCTTTGTGGACAGAACGTCAACTTGATCCAGGGAACTCGCTTTGCTCACTATGCAAGGCGTGATTCTATGGGAATGCCACTGGAGATGCCAAGTCACCCGGAGTTGAAGCGCCAAGTGGAGAATTTGGACTTCCTACAGTATGATAGGCAGAAGGAATTGGACAATGCCCGAGCCTACGCCTACCACAACCTTGCCATTGCCGCCCAGAAGGCCCAAACATTCTCCTGCTCATCATGGATCGTCAATCACTTTGTCAGCAACGCGGGAAGAAGGATCGCACCATCACATGTCTTCGCAAGAAGGTGGCCGACCTCGAGAAGACCATCAAGGAGCAAGAAGCTCAGCTTGCAGCAAAAGAAGAAGAGGAAGAAGAAGGTGAAGACATCCAGGGGGATATTCACTCATACCTCAGCAATGATGATGACTAGCTGGAGGATGATGCCATGGACTTCTACACAGACGATGATGACTCTGACTTCATCGAAGATGAGTAGATGCACTAGAGCACTATCATAGGAGTGAGAAGTATCAGTCCCATTGTATCTTAGCTTACAGAATGGTTCTTAAAACCATCTGTTTTCCTTTTGTTGTGGTGTGTGTGTGTTTGTATCGTGTGCCTTGCTTGAATGAATGAGAAGAAGTTAGTTTGCCAAACCTAAGTCAAAGTTTTAGCTTTGAAAACAAAACCATGAACCTTAGAACTTTCCCTCTTACCCCATTATCTATCTCAATCTTCAGACGACTCGTGGAAACCAAGGAGGGCGCAGCTCATCGCAGGACCCGATGCTGCAAATTCTGCAAATGCTAGTTTCGGACCATGAAGCTAGTAGAGAAGAGCGTCAAGCCAACCTAGCTACTCTGCAGCAGATCGCCCAGATGGCCCACAACAATCAAGGTCATGGAAATTACGATCATCATGGATCCAAACTCAAAAACTTCCAGAATACCAATCCCCCTATCTTTAGCAAGTTTGAAGATCCGTTGGATGCTGATGATTGGTTATAGACCATGGAGAATAACTTAGAAGTCGCAGGAGTGGATGCCAACGAGAAAGTTCTGTTTGCCAAACACTATCTGGCAGCAGATGCAAGAGCATGGTGGAACAGCACCCACACGATGAACCACGATCAAGTGATGACGTGGGAAGCCTTCAAAGTCAAATTCAGCCGCACCCATGTGTCGTAGGGTTTAGTCACCAGAATGAGAGATGAGTTCAGAGAACTAAAGCAAGGCAGAATGACTGTAGTGGAGTACCGTGACAGATTCTTGTCCCTCGCCAGGTATGCACCTAATGAGATCAACCATGAAGCCAAGAATAAGGAGAGATTCCTGAATGGACTACATGATGAGATGCAGATAGTACTCGTCAACATCCGTTTTCATGATCTCGAAGAGCAGTCGACTCTGCCATCCAGATGGAAGGGAAGATCAACCAAGCGAATGACAACTGCAAACACCGGATGATGCACCAAGCTGGGTCCCACAGTGCCCAGAAGTATCGCCCCAACCCGTCTGCCGGATATGCCCTGCGGAACAATAGACCCCCAATATCTCGTCCCAAGCTACCCCAATCGTAGCGGAGGAAAGGTGAAGTACGGAGGAAACAACAACAACCACCCCGGCAACTCCAACAACTTCAACCGTGCACCGCCCATGTCCAACAACAACAACAACACTTCCCCAAGTACTAGAAGCAATGTCGTGCCTATTGCAGCAAAAGACAAGTCTCAGATTACTTGTTTTGAGTGTGGAGTGAATGGTCACTACTCCAATGAGTGTCCCAAGAAGATTTCCGCCACTGGCAATGTGAATGCCCCAGCTCAGCAGCACCGCCGTGTTCAGCCTGGAAGAAGATTCGCCCCCGGGAATCCGCACAACCGCAACGGCCGTCTCTTCCACATGAACACCAAATAAGCCCAAGAAGCGCCAAATGTCGTGCTGGGTATGTTTTCTGTTAACTCAGTATTAGCAAGAGTGTTGTTTGATTCGGGAGCATCGCACTCGTTTGTTACCGAAGAATTTGCATGCACTAGTAAGATTCACCCAACCATCTTGAAGCATGTTATGATAGTTCAAATACCTGGTTCAACCACCAAAGATAGAAAAATTTGCAAGGATGTGCCTATCAGAATACATGGAATAGATTTTTATGCGAATCTAATAGTACTTGGAACCAAAGGTTTGGTAGTAGTACTAGGGATGGATTGGATGTCGAAGCATAAAGGATTGATCGACTGTGCCAAGAAATCCATCACCATGACCAGTAGCTCTGGAGTGTTAGTAGAGCATATCCCCGAAACCTTGCCCCATCAATTCAAATGCAACAAGAGTCTAGCCCTACCCACCATAGACCAAGTCAGAGTAGTCTGTGAATACCCCGATGTATTCCCAGATGAATTGCCCGGTATGCCCCCAGATCGGGATATTGAGTTCATTATTGAACTAATTCCTGGAACCGGACCCATAGCTCAGATGCCCTATAGCATGAATCCATCAGAGTTAGTGGAGCTGAAGAAGCAATTGGATGCTATGCTGGTGAAAGGTTTGATTCAACCAAGCGCATCGCCATGGAGATCGCCCGTGTTGTTCGTCGACAAGAAAGATGGAGGCAACCGTTTGTGCACAGATTACAGGAAGCTGAATGATGTCACCATCAAGAACAAGTACCCTTTGCCAAAGATAGAGGATATGTTTGATCAGTTGACTGGTGCCAGAGTGTTTTCTAAGATTGATCTTAGGACTGGTTATCATCAACTTAAGATTCGTGCAACGGATATTCCAAAGACCGCCTTTACCACCAGATATGGATTATATGAGTATACGGTCATGTATTTTGCATTAACCAATGCCCTCGCTTAGTTCATGAATCTCATGAATAAGATCTTTATGAACTTTCTGGATAAGTTTGTCGTAGTGTTTATCGACGATATTCTTATCTACTCCAAGTCAGAAGAAGACCATGAGCAACACCTGAGAACCATCCTTGAAACCCTTAGAGAGCATCAGTTGTATGCCAAGTTCAGCAAATGTGAGTTCTGGCTGAAAGAAGTAGGATTGCTCGGACATATTGTGTCGGTAGGAGGAGTCTCTGTTGATCCCGCCAAGATCAAAGATGTTGAAGAATGGGAAGCCCCAACCACTCAAACCCAAGTCCTTGCATTTCTCGGTTTAACGGGATAATACTGCAAGTTCATAGAAGGATTTTCGAGCATCTCAAGACCCATGACCCAATTGTTAAACAAGGACAAGAATTTTGAATGGGCCAAAAAATGTGAAGCAAGTTTGCAAGAGCTCAAAAAGATATTGATTTCAGCCCCAATATTGATCATGCCAGATATCAAGGAGCCGTTTGATGTGTATTGTGATGCATCCAAAATTGGTCTCGGATGTGTGTTAATGCAAGAAGGCAAAGTTATCGCATATCTGTCTCGACAACTAAAGCAGCATGAGCAAAACTACCCCACCCATGATCTTGAACTAGCAGTTGTAGTTTTATCCTTAAAGACATGGCATCATTACCTTATGGGTAATTGTTGTGAGATTTATTCAGATCACAAGAGCTTGAAGTATATTTTCACTCAGAAGGAGCTGAATATGAGGCAAAGGAGATGGATAGAGTTAATAAAGGATTATGACCTTGACATTCACTATCAGCCCAGCAAAGCCAATGTGGTAGTGGATGCTCTTAGCATATTGCCATGTAGGTTAAACACCATGATCAAAGAGAACCAGCCAAGTTTGCATGAAGAGTTGGAGCAATTTAGAACTGAGCTAGTTAGCAAAGGATTTTTAGCTAGCATTGAACTTCAACCCACTTTGATCAGTCGGGTCAAGGAAGCCCAGAAGGGAAATGCAAGTATCGACGGAATCAAGCGTCGTATTAGTACAGGAAAGGTTCCTGGATTCACCAAAGACGAAGGAGTTCTGTGGTACAAAGGACATATCTGTGTGCCGGCAGATTCGGAGCTGAAGCAAGTTATCATGCAAGAAGCTCATGATACTCTTTATTTTATCCACCCTGGAGGAACGAAGATGTATCAATATTCGAAGGAGCAATTTTGGTGGCACAAGATGAAGAGAGAAATCGGAAGCTACATCGCCAAGTGTGATATCTGTCAAAGAGTCAAAGCGGAACATCAGAGACCCGCAGGACTGTTGCAACCATTACAGATTCCAGAATGGAAATGGGATTCCGTCGAAATGGACTTTATCACCGGGTTTACTACTTCTAGTAGGGGAAATGACTCAATCTGGGTCATAGTTGATAAACTATCCAAGGTATCCCATTTTATACCTGTCAAGACAACCTACCAGAGTTCAAAGCTAGCAGAGCTGTACATTGCTAGAATTGTTAGTCTGCATGGAACCCCCAAGACCATAGTGTCGGATCGAGGAACCCAATTTACCTCGAGATTTTGGTAGAAAGTTCAAGAAGGATTAGGAACCAATTTGAATTTCAGCACAGCTTATCACCTGCAGACCGACGGACAGACTTAAAGAGTCAACCAAATCCTAGAAGATATGTTGAGAGCTTGTGTGTTAGAGTACGGAGCAAAATGGGAAGATTGCCTGCCATTCGCAGAATTCTCATACAACAACAGTTATCAAGGCAGTTTGCAAATGGCCCCATTTGAGTTCTTATATGGAAGAAAGTGCCGTACCCCTTTGAATTGGTCGCAAGTAGGAGAGAGTCAGATTTTTGCACACGACATCCTACGAGAAGCCGAAGAGAAGTTTCACAAGGTCCGTGAGCACCTCAAGACCTCCCAATCCAGACAGAAGAGTTATGCTGACAAGAGACATAGATACCTGACTTTCAATGTCAGAGATTTTCTGTATCTCAAGGTTTCACCATTGAAGGGAACACAACGTTTTAGTCTGAAAGGAAAGTTAGCCCCCAGATATATCAGACCCTTCAAGATTCTGAATCGTCGAGGAGAAGTATCGTATCAACTAGAACTGCTGGAAGGAGATGTCAGCCATCCATAATGTGTTCCATATCTCGTTACTTCGCAAATGCTTAGAAGTGCCAGAGAGGTAGAAGTTTTCAGGAACATCGATCACCGAGCCGTTGATATCAACAAGGATCTGACGTATCGTGAAGTGCCCATTCGTATCTTGGAGGAAGCTTACAGAACCACCAGGACCCAGAGTATCAAATTTCTCAAGATCCAATGGAGCAACCATACCGAAGAAGAAGCCACGTGGGAGCGAGAAGATTACATTAGGACTGAGTTTCCAGATCTCTTTAGTTCCTAATTTTCTTTCTTAAATCTCGGGACGGGATTTTGTTTAAGGGGGGAAGGTTTGTAACGTCCCAAAACTTTAATCAAGCTTATCAAGATCCAAATCACCCAATTTAGGGTTAACAAAAACTTTTTATCCTTAAAATAATTAGGAATGCATATGTGTGTTGCATTAATATAGAATTGTTTAGAAATGCCATGTTTGTTTGTTCTAATGGTTGTAAAATGATTCAAAGATGAATGCCACATCATCTAGATCATTTAGAAATAAAATCCAAAGAAAAAGAAATCAAATAAGAATAAAAATACCAAATGGTCACTTTGGCCATTTTAATCCACTAGGTCACTTTAGGTGTTCCTAGAAGTCAAACTCAAACATAAACATTCTCAACTCATTTCACCCCTCGCTAGTACAAGCAAAGTTCTACCAAGGCCTACTTTGAAATCTTATAAAAACATTTAAACCCTAATTTTAAATGGCATTTGAAAATGGAATCCATTTCATATGCATAGATCCAACTTTTTAAAAAACCACACAAATGAGTTCACCTTGACAATCCCAAGAAAACATAGACTACCAAGCATAAGATCAAATCACCCACCAAAAATCTTCTCAAAATTCAAATAAAAATCTCTTGCAGCCATTGTGTCGAACACTTGGCAGGCAAGAATCAGCTGGCCTAACTAACACTGTTGCTAATTAAGTTCCTGTCCCCCATTCGACCCTCTCATATCTCCTCTGTCCCCTCTTAGCCTAACTAAGCACTAGACAACCTCCGCTCTTCACCGCAGCGGCAGTACCGTGGAGCCTGAGAATGGTCGTCGCCGGCCAACCGTGCCCAAGACACATGACACTCGCCATGTTTAGGAGGTAGGCCAGACCACATCGCGACCCCCTGTCCACCCCACGGATGCAGCCAAGCACTTGACCACCAAGGCACGCCCGCGCTCTCTGCCTCTGCACCGTGCACGGACCGCGCCAGTGCGCCACGCGCGACAAGGCAGCACATGCCGCCCCTTGACCACAGCCCGCACGTGCCGCTCCACCTTGACCCCAGCACACTCCCGGACATGCCCATTTCCCGCCGTGAGCCGCATCGAACAACGCCGCTCCCGCTCAGAACGCCAGCCATGCCCGACCAAACGCCACCACCCCTAGCCGCGCCATTACGTCGTAGATGACCGCCAGGAGGCAGAGCATAGTCCGCCTACCTCGCCCATGCCATTAGCCCTCTGTACCACCGTCACCGATGAGCTCACCGTCGCACCTCACGGTCCCCTCGTCGACCTATAAAAGGATGGCACCCCCGTCCCATTTCTGCACACCATTCACCTCCCCTCTCGCCGCTGAACCTTCCCCACTTCTCCCTTGAGCCGCTCGAGCCCTCAGTCGACGGCATTGTGTTGGAACTCTCCATAGCAGAGGAGAAATGGGGTCGTCGATTGCAACCACCCCAGGAGCCGCAACGACCACGCCTGAGACTGTCGTCGTCCACCAGTTCAATCGCCCCCATTGCCACGTTAGCTGGAGCCCTGGTAAGCCCCCCACCGACCCCCACTGAGCCGCTAGGGTTCATTCTCGCCGACGACCTGTTCGTCATCGACGATGAACCATGACCATTGATCCACCGTCTAATCGCACGATCCACATCGCCCGTAATGCTTCGCGTTAGAGTCAGTTGTTGACGTGTGGACCCCCTGATGTCTACGCACTTCTATTCTTGTAGACAGTTTTTGGGCCTCCAATTGTAGAGGTTTGTAGAAATGCAGCAAGTTTCCCATAAGTGGATCACCCAAGGTTTATCGAACTCAGGGAGGAAGTGGTCAAAGGTATCCCTCTCAAGCAACCCTAGAATCAAGATACAAGAAGTCTCTTGTGTCCCCAACACACCCAATACACTTGTCAGGTGTATAGGTGCACTAGTTCAGCGAAGAGATAGTGAAATACTAGTGGTATGGATAAAATACAACGGTGCCAGAAAATAGCTTGATGGCGTGGAAGAGACTAAAGGCAAACTGAAATAAAGATGGAAGCAAGCAAACATGTAACAAATCTAGTTGCAAACGGTGTTTCAATGCTTACAAACAAAGCCTAGGGATCATACTTTCACTAGTGGACACTCTCATATAAATATCTTCTCTTTATGATACTACTCTAAACTACTCTCCGGTTGGACACTCTAATCCATGGTAGGGCTATAACATCACTCCTCAAAGTAAGCCTTTCACATCTAGATAACCCCACACTGTCACCTTGAGCACTAGATGGTTCTAACAAACACCACAATTTCATAGAAACATCCAACTCCAAATATAACTCATAACAAGTAATTGTAATCTCTAGCCTAAGTGCCACCATGGTGTGCATGCTGTCACTTTCACACACATGGGGAGAGCAGAGATCTATTAAAGCACTTGAGTAGCACGGTAGATCTACTTGATTACAAAGCTCGTGATCACAATATGATCATGCATAGAGAGAGATGAAACACATAGCTACCGGTAGAGCCCTTAGCCTCGAGAGAGAACTACTCCCTCGTCATCAAGGGAATCAGCAACGGCGATGGAGATGGTGGTGGAGTCGATGGAGATGGCTGTGAAGATGGTGAAGAGGCGGCGGCGGCGCGGAGGACCCCTTCCCCACTGCCGGTATCACAGGGGAGCACAGCCCCTTAGCGCCCTTCCTTCATGGCTTCTTGGGAGCCCTTCCCAATAGAGATGGGATCCGGGGGGGCAAAAACGTGGCTTTGGTGTCTGCAAATTCGTGGGTGGAGGTTCCTCCCACGAATTAGGTTTCCTCCCTTTATATATTGCTTCTCGGATTCCCGTCACCCCATCTTGGGCTGTAGTAAATAGGGTCTATCGGGCCCGTCCGGACTCGGAATCAACTAAATTTTATGTCTAGAACGTTTGTCGTGAAAGTTCCAACAACTTTGTAGTTGAAGAGTTTTCCGTTTGACACTTTTTCGACCAGAAACGTGACCATCTTCAAAAAGAGTTCTGAGACAGATTTCTGAAAAATCTCAATTTGACTCCAAAAAGGTTTCCACTTGTATTCTTGGTAATTCCTACACATCAAAGTGTAAAACAAGAACATTGTGCACTTTTGCAACTATTAGTAGGTTAGTCCAAGTAAAATCATAAACTTTATATAAAAAGGAGTATCAAAAGCATATTATTAGCATAAAACCATCAAAAATTATAGATACGTTATGGACGTATCTTATCGATTGCCCTCTGCGCCATACAGCCCACTTGGCCCATTTAGTTTCCCGCCTTAGCCCGCAGATTCAAATAAAGATTTTTCTTTTTAGACTTAAACTCAATTCTGTTCACTAGTTTAAAAATCAATTCAGAGAATTCTACTAAACCAAAATGAATGATTCCAATTTTGTTAGAAAGATAATTCAAATATCTATCCAAGCCCATTGGATTTAAATCAATTAGATTTATAGATCACATATAGCAAAAATAACAAGAGAGACTTTTCTCCTGACATGGGTATATCCTACAGGTACTCGTGCTTGGTATATACGGTCTAAGTACGTATAGGCCCACGGTGTCGCCAAGGCCCAAAATGAAGGACTCGAGTAACCTATGGACTCTCGATTGCTTGAAGAACAAGAAGAAGCTAAAGATAGAAAGTTTGAAGGGGAAAACCCTAACTTGTAACCGACTCGACCTGCTACCCAAGACCTAGCCTATCTATATAAAGGGCTAGGAGGGGCGGCGAGGAGGACACACGCAACCCTAGTTTCCACAACCCTCGCCAGATTGCATCTGCGCATAATCTTTGATTCCTTCGATAATTCCACGAGCAGACAAGCAGGAGTAGGGACCTCTACAAGGCCTGAACTTGGGTAAATCTTTGTCCCCTGTGTGCTTGTTTGCTAGCCGATAGATGTCTCCAGCGCTCCCTCCTTCTCCAAAACCTAGGTCCATAACAATGGGCATTGATGAGTTAAACCCTCGTCAATTGGCGCCGTCTGTGGGAATTGGGAGTGCTGATGTTGCGGCTTCTTCGGCCCCATCAACCGCGATCTATAACTCCGCAACAGTGGAGATCTGCCAGCTCTTCGGCGCGTTCGAATTCACCGTCCACACGCCGGCCACTCGCCCGGCCTTCGAGTCCATGGGCGACGGAATCAGCCTGGCGATAGGAAGCTTCCGCTTCCAAGTTGGTCAGATGGGCATGCTTCGCATGCCTGATCAGCCGATGGCACCGTCGATTGCCCTAGCATCATGGTTCTCTCCATCGATCGGCACCCTCAGTGAGCCCAACGCCCCGACAACAGTCAAGAACACGGTCAGCGACAGCAGTCGCGACTCCGATCTGAGTGATCTGGCCACTGAAGATGGGACCTTCGGTTCCGGATCTGAGAGTTGTGGAAGCAACAGCTTCCCCAATCACTACATGTGCACCGTCATCAACGCAGGCGATACCTCTACCAACTGCGACAATAGTGGCAATCGTGGCAGCGGAACCGACCCGCCTAATGGCGGCAACAGCGGCAATGGTGGCGACCGCACCAATGCCAACAACGGAGAAGCAGTTGATCCTCCAACCATAGTAAACGAGCAAATCGGCGAACGCGTCGTGATCAGGCTCAACGAGCAAGAATGGGCTCGCTGCCGCGAGGCCCTGCGAGGCACTCCTCTACCCTTCGGATATCCGCAAGAACTGCTAATGGGCTACCATTGGCTCCTGAAGGAAGAATTCAAGCGCCAAGTACAAAAAATCGCGCAACTCGAGGGGTGCAAAAAGGCGGCAGAGGAATCGAGCCTTTGCCGTGCTGGGCTCTCCTCCTACGGAGGATCCTCCTCAAAGGGCATAGAGCAACTCGCCAAGAAGAGGCAATCTCGGATGGCCCACCTCACCGAGCAAGAACGCATAGAAGCCGCAAAGGTCCGCGACTTCGGCTCTATGACAGTCGACACTAGGGGCAACGTGGTCCCCAAGACGCCGCAGGCTGCAGTGACAGCGGCCACCATGTACCTCCTCAACAACTAGCCACCAGCTGGAGATCCCCGAGCCGCCATGCACCGATCCACGATCGAGGGCTTACGATTAATCGAGGCCGCCCTTGACAAAGAGCCAACACCTAAACCAAAGAAGGGCAAAGTGCTAGCAAAGCGTTACTCCTTGCCCTCATCAAGTGATGACAGTCACGACCTGTCTCGACGTCGCCGCTCACGACGACACGACCACGACTATGACGCGCGTGATGACATCATGCAACGCAAGATCGATAAATCAAGGGCACGACGTGCTCGGTCGACTGACTCAGAAGAGGAATACGTGGAGCTCTGCGGCGCCAGCTGCTTCATTAGGTCCATCAGGCAAAAACGAATGCCAAAGGGGTTCAAACTCCTGTCAGAGAACCTGAAGTTCGACGGTCTACAGGACCCAAAAATTTGGCTGGAGGACGACATCTCCTCCGTTAGGCTCCACGGGGGCAGTCGAAGCACAGCCATGCAATTCTTGCAGCTACAGCTGTAGGACGCCGCCCGAGCATGGCTCAACAACCTCCCACGCGGATCCATTCGTAGTTGGGACTAGCTGGTTTACAGCTTCGTGTGCAATTTCAAGGGCACGTACAAGCGCCCTACATCAATCGAAGAGCTAAGATGCTGCCAACAACGATTAGGCGAATCGCTACGCTCCTATATCCAAAGGTGGTCCATCATCAAGAACTCCGCAGAGAACATCTCGGAAAATCGCGCGATTGATGCATTCAACGGTGGCGTCCGCCGCATAGAGCTCAGGAAGGAGCTGGGCCGCTCGACGCCCAAGACCATCGACCACTTGATGGAGATCGCGAATCGGTGGGCCGATGGAGAAGATTCGGTGAAGAATCGCGTCCATTCCGACGACGAGGCGGAACTCGAGCGCAGACGCGACCGCTGAAGCAAACATCGTATGCGCATCTACGATGACCGCGGCGACATCAACATGGTCGCAGCCGGCTACGCCGACAGATGCGACGACAACTGCAACAACAGATGCGATGACTCTGGGAACACCACGCAAGTGTCGCAACACCGCGATCGCGATGAAGCACCCGCAACAACCATTGAAGAAAAACTGTCCGGGCCATGCACGGTGCACTTCTACATCGACAAGCACGCTGGGAAGAAGAAGTCCAGCCACCTCCTCAAGGACTGCCGCGAGTTCCTCAAACTACACGAAGGATTAGCTCGGATGAACCACAACGCAGTCGAAAGAGGCTACGGCGCCGCCCCAGGTGCCGTGGCACATGGCGCTCCGCCACCACCACCGGGAATACCCCCAAACGCAGTTGCACCGGACCAGCGCCAGGGAGGCAAACCCTACCCAAGGGCTATGGGTACCATGATGATCCAAAAAGGACGCCCCTCCAATAGGGTGCAGAAGGCCATCACTTGCCAAGTCAACTTGGCCACACACTCGCCACCATCTACCACTGAGTACCTCAGTGGAAGCGAGTCATGCATCACCTTCGATAAAAGCGACCACCCGCCTCAAGTACCCTGTCCAGGCCACTGTCCCCTTGTACTCGAGGCGCAAATCGGAGGCTTTGACATGAGCCGCGTCTTCATGGATGGCGGAAGCGACATCAACCTCATATTTGCGAGAACCTTGCGAGCAATGAGGATCCCTCTAACCTGCCTGGAGGCTTCGGACACAACGTTCCATGGCATCGTCCCAGGGAAAGGCGTATACCCCCTGGGCAAAATCAACCTCGACTTCATCTTCGGCATGCCGAAGAACTTCTGGCGTGGGCGCATCGACTTTGAGGTCGTCGACTGGCCCTCACAGTACCACTGCATCCTCGGGCACGTCGCGTTCACTAGGTTCATCACAGTACCCCGCTACGCCTACCTGCAGATGAAAATGCCAGGTCCCAATGGATCATCACGATAAACGGGAGCTTCGAAAGATCTGACAGTTGCGATAGGGAATTCAACAGAATTTCCCAGTCCTTTGGCATGCAGGAAGAACTCGCGAGACTAAAGGATTCGACAGACAACAGTCTGCCTCTGCTGCGCCGGCCAAGCACACCTGATCACTCTTTCGACTAATCAGTGCACACAAAGAAAGTGTAGGTCCACCCATCAGATCCCGCCAAGACGGCTCTCATCGCCAACAACTTGAGTCCCGCATAGGAACTCGCGCTCGTCGAATTCCTCCGTGAGCACTGGAAAATTTTCGCCTGGTGTCCTGCGAACATGCCAGGAGTTCCCAGGGAATTCGCCGAGCATGCACTCAACATCAACCCCGACGCAAGGCTAGTCAAGCAAACAATTCGGCGATTGTCCGAGCCACGAGCACAGGCAGTTGGCATGGAGATCAACAGACTCCTCGACGCCAAATTCATACGCGAGATCAAGGAAAGCACTTGGCTCGCCAACACAGTGCTGGTACCAAAAAAGGAGACGGATATCCTGCAGATGTGCGTGGACTTCACCTCTCTGAATAAGCATTGCCCAAAGGATCACTTCCCATTGCCACGCATCGACCAGATCATCGACTCCACTGCGGGATGCGAGCGCCTCTCCTTCCTCGACGCCTACTCAGGCTATAATCAGTTTCGAATGAAGGAGGAAGATAAAGAAAAAACAGCATTTACAATGCCCTTTGGTGTGTTCTGCTACAACACAATGCCCTTTGCGCTAAAGAACGTGGGAGCTACCTACCAGCGGTGCATGCAGGCTTGCCTCAAGGAACAACTAGGTCACAATATCCAAGTCTATGTCGACGACATAGTAATCAAGACCAAGAAGGAAGCCTCATTAATCGACGATCTGCGCGAAACCTTCGCCAACCTTGACCACTACCGGATTAAGCTCAATCCGGACAAATGCGCCTTTGGCGTGCCATCTGGGCAATTACTCGGGTACCTCATCTCCGTGAGGGGAATCGAGGCAAACCCGAAGAAAATAAAAGCCATACTAGCCATAGAGAAGCCGAAAAACATACGGGGCGTTCAGCAGCTGGCTGGGCGAATCGCAGCCCTCAGTCGATTCATCAGTCGGATGAGTGAAAAGGCGCTCGCAACCGTCGAAGTCTCCCTCGAGCACTGTGCTGACCACCTGGTTGGTGGCGGAGATATACAGCAACAGTGGTTCTCTTTCCCGTGGGGTCACGAGTACTGGCGAGGTGGATAGAAGGCGCTTGAGGTCTTCGAATGCTTCCTGCGCTTCGTTGGTCTACTCGAACTTTTTGGCTTTGCGGAGGAGTTGGACGCGAAGGAGACTTTGACGGTTGCGAGCTGCGGCACGTAGGTCGCGAAAGCAACGAGGAGGCGGACGCACTCGCCAACATAGGATCTACCTGCACCCCCATACCACCTGGGGTATTTCTCGAGCGCATCTGCGAATGCTCCATCAAGCCAAAGGCCGTAGAGAAGAAAACAAGCGCAGCAACGGACTCGGGGGCTATGCCGCCCAATGAGCCAATGGCACTCGATGACTTGGAGATGGACACGGGGCTCGAGGGACCAATGAGCATCATGATGATTGAGCAATCCTGGACGCAACCGTGCATCACGTATCTCCTCAGCAAAAGGCTACCGGATGATCCGACTGATGCACGGCACATCGCGCGGCGATCCAAGGCATTCGCTATTATCCGCAGAGAAGAAAACAAGCGTAGCAGCGGACTCGGGGGCTACGCCGCCCAATGAGCCAATGGCATCCACAGACCAACGGTCAGGTGGAAAAAGCAAACGGGCTCGTCTATGGCGGCATCAAGAAGCGACTCCTCTGGCCACTTGAAGAAGCTACGGGTTGCTGGCTAGAAGAACTGCAATCTGTAATCTGGATCCTACGCACAACTCCAAACAGCGCCACGAGCTACACGCCATTCTTTATGGTGCACGGAGCAGAAGCAGTGCTGCCCGCCGAGGTACGATACAAGGCACCGCATGTGGTCGCTTACAACGAACAAGAGTCCTCGCACTCGAAGACTTCGTCGACCTCCTTGACGAGGCACGTGAAATCACCGCGGAAAGATCAACGATCTACCAGCAGAACCTGTGCAACTAACACAGTAGGAGGCTACGCCCCAGATCCTTCATCGAAGGCGACCTGGCCCTGCGACTGAAATAGCAGGGGCACCTCAAGCTCGAGTCCCCATGGGAAGGACCGTAAGTGATTACAGAAGTAATCCCAGGTGGCGCCTATCGCCTTCAAGACTTAGAGGCAGGAGTCGCATACTCCAACCCCTAGAACGTCGCACAGCTACGACACTTCTACCCCTAGTCGCTTTTTACTTTTTACATTGCAAATAAGGCCACTCAGCCAAGGCTACTTAGCCACACATTGTGCCTCGCACTATTCTTCGAATAAAAATAAAGCTAAGTGCCCCAAAACTCTGTGTTTTCCTTTACTTTTCCAATTTTATCCACTCGGGGGCTGCGCCACCCTATATACATCTGTTCTACGAACCAAAACGCGATATCCTGAGTAGCTGGCACATCAATCAAAGCCCTTGACACAAACATCAACCCAGCTGCAACGCACTTGATAGGTTGACAAGGGACTAAGATAAAAGCATGACCAGGCTAACGAATGGGACTCGCATAGTGCAATGCACTTCATGCTAACAAAGCTCTTCATACAATAACTTATACACAACATTTATACTAACTTTTACAACACAAGTACACTTATGTCCAGGATACAAACTAGGCTACTACTGTAGCAGGAGACCGTTGGTTTGTTCCTCAAAGAAGTCGACGATCTCTTCTGCTAGGCGATCCACCGCCTGGTAGTGCGGCACCATGTTCTAGGAAGAACCTGTTGGTGGTGTAGGCGGCCCAGATGCAATTGCCGCAACATCTATGTCAGGCCTGTGCAGTCGCACCATTGACAGAGCAGCTTTGGCACCAGCCATCAACTGTTGCCTTACGCACTCACGAACCGTGGTCAGATCTTGAAACTTGGCAAGGAGGGCTAGCAAGCTTGATGGAGTATCATCTAGCGGAAACATTGCCCGATAAATGTTCTTCAAGCATGACTGCGAATTCTTCAGAAAGTGCAGCACTCACGACGCACGATCCTGCAGGGTCGCCAGCGCAGTCGCACGATCATGATCCACCCAGAAGTATCCACTCTCTTGAAGTTGTTCCTAGGTAAGATCATGCATGCGAATGGCAATTCTATCCTTCTCCTCCTGCGGATGACGCGTGCTGACAACTACACGAAGCAGCAACAAACAGCATGAGTACAACGTACCATGGCGAGAGACTACAAGGAAAATTTGAGAGCAAGCAAACTAACACTTTCTCCGCCTTTGACTTCCATACATCCGCGTTACCACGAAGCACAGGAAACTCACGCTCCAGCTACTTCACGCGGTCACGCAGTCGCGAAAGCAGCGACAGCTCATCTACTCTAGAGCACGGCGGTAGCACGGTATCATCAAGAGTTGGCAAATCCTAAGTTTCCCTCAAAGGATCACTTGATGTACCATACCACAAGTCAAGATAGAAGCAAATAAGGTGACCAAATCAACACAAAGACAAAGGATTCAAATGCATTCAAGACTAGCAAAAGTATCAGCAGATACACTCGCCAGCAAGCATGTTCTTAAACAAAAGGACATAAACTAATTAACTATTACAAAAGCTAACTAAGGAGCAACTGGCTTCTTCTACTTCGACGGCTTTAGGGGCTTCATCGAGTCCATGGCAGTGTCAGATGCCACTGACTTTCCACCAGCCCCTGATGCCGCCACTTTCGTCGCCTTCTTGGCACGATGCAGCTCCTCAGAATACTTTACAACATTATTTATCAACTGAGGCCCATACTTGCCACAGGCAGTCGCGAAAGGAGCGAAGACTACCTGCTGGCCGCCATGCTAACAGGCATTGCCTTCGACACTACGGCAGGATCAACCCCGACTCTGTGGGCCTGCACCATGGCAAGAGACATGAACGCGCCTGCCGCGCGGAGTGAGTTCTTGTAGCTGGAAGGCACACCCCCGGCGAGTGACTCCACCAGCTCGCCTATATTCTCGATTAACTCTGCCTTGGGCATCAGCTCCTCGTGGAGGCGACTGAGGGCGCCCTTGGCCTTGGAGAGCTTATCCTGGACAGCGGCGCTACGGTCCTCGACTGCCGATAGCGCACCCGCCAGAGCGTCATCGCGACGAAGGGCCTGTGGGTCGAAACTCAAGTCGCCAGCATCTGCACACAAATCCACACAAGGACAAAACATAAGTCCCAACGGCAAAAAGTCCAGCAGAGAAGGACAATGATATCCAAAGCAAAATACCTGAGAGGGCCTTGGCGATTGAGAAAAGCTGTCCCTCGAACAGCTTCTCCCTGGCTGCGAAGGAGGCATGCAGCTCCTCTTCGCGCCTTTGCGCCTCATCACGCGTCGCGATTGCCTCATCGCGACCCTTCACAGCCGCGGTGAGGGTTTTCTCCATGGTGGCAGCATTGCGCAGGAGGGCATTATGTTCAGCTACAAGCGGAAAGAGATTGACTATCAGTCGACCATATCAAAAGGAGATGAGGAAGAAGAAGAAGTGCAAGACACTCACTTTCAACCGCGCGATGACGCGTCTCCAGCATCGCATGCTGGCGGCCCATTGCAAGGACTTGCTCCGCCAAGTGCGCGGCTTCCTTCACAAGGAGCTATCACACAACAAGGAATCAGCAGAGGCAATAGATAACATCGACTGCAATGCTAAAAAGGAGAAAAACTACACTTACATGGTCCTCCAATGACTCCGAAGATATCTGCTGTACCGTCATCCGGGTAACCATCCGATGCTCCCATGCATGAGGAGAGCTGGAAGAGTTGTGCCCGGAGTGGGCCGTCAATGGAGGGGAAGGAGAGCGTTCGACCTCTTTCTTGGCCCTTGAGGTCGCGACTCCTGATTCTTTCAAGAATTGAACATCGCCAGAAGATGACGATGCCTCTTGGCTGCAAGAAAAAATCCACATCAAAAAAGAACAAACACAGAGACGAGCCAAACAAGGGCAAATCCAGAGAAGAGTAAAACGAATTAGAAAACTTACCAATCAAATTTGTCAAAATCAAAAGTGGCCTCCTTCGACTCTGACGAGGACTCCTTGGGCAATCGCATTTTCTTGCGAGAGGAAGGTGCAACGACACTCACAGGAATGGCAGGGATCGGCGACTCCGCACCTACACCTGCACCTTCCGGAGTCAAAGGAGACGACGCATCGGAATCCTCACTGCGCGAACTCTTGCGAGTATCCGGACTACCGGACTCAGGGGCTTCCTCCTCCACATCAGAAGGGACATTCGACTCTGACTCGTCCTCCTCCAAGGCTTCGCGAGGAATAATCCCCTCAGGAAGAGGGGGCATACAAGGCGACACCGCCCAATCCTGCATATAGATAACAAGTTCAGCAAAAAAGCAAAGAAACAGCAGAAAAGCAATCGACAAATTAAGCTACTGCGTAGCACAACTATACCTCAGGAGGAGGGTTAGCACATCGAACGGAGGAACAACTGGCTCACTGGGGAGCACATCCTTGACAGTGTACTTGGTGACCAGTCGAACCCTCTTGTCCACCTCACTCGTGGACATGCCATTGGCAAACACGCGAGTGGCATCATCAGCGCCAGCCCACTGAAACATGGGGTGGACTATGGCCTGCAGGGGCTGGATGCGATGGCACAGCCAAGTGCGAATGAGGGCGCAGCCTCCCTCCTCTGTCGAGGCGATTCTCGAGGTCGGAGACACGCTCGTACAACACCCCTGTCTCCGCGAATTCGCCAGGCATAACTACATTTTTCCAGGAGCGCCTCCTATTGCACAGCGTCGCGGTATCGAAGGGTGCGAGTCCGAAGTGCTCGTCGCCATCCTTCTCATCGTGGATGTAGAACCACTTGTCCCTCCACCCTTGGACGGACGATGTGAGCTTGATGTCGAAATAGGTGGCGGATGGGTCGACATGAATCCCGCAACCACCTACATCATAGACTAAAGATCCAGATGCAAATTGGCGCTTCAATTTGAAGATGCGCTTGAAGAGGCCAAAGTGCGGCTCGATTCCGAGCCAGCACTCGCAGAGGGTAATGAAGCAAGAGATATGGAGGATCGAGTTCGGGGTCAGCTGATGGAGCTGAAGCCCGTAGAAACAGAGGCCCCTAAAAAAGGGGTGAAGAGGCAAGGAGAGACCACGAATGATGAAGGCGAAAAACATCACTCGAAAACCAGCGGGAGGAGCAGGAATTGTCTCACCGCCGGGGACGCGCGCGTCAGCGACTGCGCCGGACAGCACTCCGTCTTGACGAACAAGACGGATATCCGACGACTTGATGATGGAGGGGAGCCATGCACCATTCGTGACGCGGGTGCCTGCGGCCTTCTTCTTCCTGCCGGCGGCGGTGCTGGTGCCAATAGCGGCGGAGCCGCCTTTCTTCTTCGCCGCAGCAGCGGTGGCCGTGGAATCAACCACAGTGCCTCCTTTCTTCTTCCCCATTGCGCGGCGGCGATGCGAGCGAAGGAAGTAACTTGGAAACGAGCGGAGCTGGTCCAGCGTCACGAAATAAACGGGCACAGAGAAAAGCAGAGGAGCAGCGGCAATGGCGATGGATGCGAAGGATTAACGAGAGCAGATGAGAAAATTACCGTCACAACGCCGCTACTTAACCCCTGGAAGAGGCAATCCAACGGCTCAGAAAAACCCTACTGGATGCGTGGCAAACATCGTGCTCGACACGTGGAGGAGTGGAAGCGCGAACCGTCCCTCCATTACTCCCATTACGTGCAGAAATCGAGGAGGCGCAGTTAAAATAAAGATTACGCACGCCCAATCAAATCAAAGTCAGAAAGTGGGACCCACTGCTCGTCACGTCCCATCAAACTCGCTCACACGGGCAACTGAGGTCATGAAAGCGTCAGCACTGACGTCATCAAAGCTACGCAATGGAAGACTTCGACTACTTTAGTCCTTGCTCGAGTCTTCGACTCCACCAAGCACTTGGGGGCTATTCCCATAGGGAGCGCTGGTCGCGCACCCTATGATTTTTTCTTTCTTCTTCTTTTTTCAGGAACATGGATAATGAAATCAAACCCAACCACTCGCAGCATGGCTTGATTATGGGCATGGGTTACTCCCATAGGGAGCGCCGGAAACAAATTCGACTGAAACAAGCAAACAAAAGACGACAGCAGTCGCAAAATGATTCTTCAGTCCCTGCCTGAGTCTTCCACTCAACCAGGCACTCGGGGGCTACTCCCATAGGGAGCACTAGTCGCGCACCCTATGATTATCTATACAAAAAGCTGTGTGTTGATAACATCCACACTCGAAACTCATGGCGACACCGCCTCATAATTTTTCCCTACAAAGAGACTGCGTCTCCTGGGTCACCCGAATTGTCTCCGCGATGATAAAATTCGGATGCCGCGCTTACAGTGTGAAGGTAAGACCTGAATAAGGTCTGGCAACGCATTAGCTGCGCAATACTAGAAATGTATCCGTACCTATAGGTACGATGAACATGCCTTGACGGACGCGTCAAGTGCTCACACCCATATAACTGGAATTCGACTCCTGTAAGACCTCCGCGGCTTGAGTCGAATTACACCAGCACTTTTCCGGATTCGAGTCTGGGGACTCGAGTTCGAGTAGATTGCGTTGTTTCACCCTAAGGTGGTTAACTGATTCTGATACTTCGGTTATATCAGCCACGTACATCAACAATCCCTATGACACCAATAAAGTAGTCGAAATATACTCATTCACTCGAAAGACTTCAAAAGTCCCCAGTCAAATCTGCGATTCCATTGGACACTCAGGGACTACTGACATGGGTATACCCTACAGGTACTCGAGCTTGGTATATACGGTCTAAGTACGTACAAGCCCATGGTGTCTCCAAGGCCCAAAATGAAGAACTCGAGTAACCTACGGACTCTCGATTGCTTGAAAAACAAGAAGAAGCTAAAGATAGAAAGTTTCAAGGGGAAAATCCTAACTTGTAACTGACTCGACCTGCTACCCGAGACCTAGCCTATCTATATAAAGGGCTAGGAGGTGGCGGCGAGGAGGACACACGAAACCCTAGTTTCCACAACCCTCGCCAGATTGCATCTGCGCACCATTGTAATCTTTGATTCCTTCGATAATTCCACGAGCAGACAAGCAGGAGTAGGGACCTCTACGAGGCCTGAACCTGGGTAAATCTTTGTCCCCTGTGTGCTTGTTTGCTAGCCGATAGATGTCTCCAGCGCTCCCTCCTTCTCCAAAACCCAAGTCCATAACAATGGGCATTGATGAGTTAAACCCTCGTCATCTCCATTCAAACATTTTTCGAAAATCAACCATAATAGCTTTTGAGTTGATTCCATCTCTCAAAAATCACATTTGATAATACCTATCTGAATATGTAATAATATTTAGGTTTGCATGTTGTGACTCTGGACTAGTACCAAATTAATGCTATATAGGCATTTCTAGTCACTTTAAATCATTTAAATATGAATCCTAAACTTTGTAATATGTGATCCAACATTTACATCACATTCCCATGTATTAGAATATGTGGTGATGACATGTGTCCAAATGATCCCATATTTTAATTGGAGAATATTAAATCATAATTAATTTCAATGAGTGGAAATTAATTTTCTCAAATAAAATAAATGAAACTAGTTCATTAAATCTTGTGATGAATGTAATGATACTAGATCATCAAGTGTGTGCCTTAGGGTCCTAAATAGACTAGTTAAGTATTGTTTGATGATTGTGTATCCCGTATGTATTTATAGACGATAGTACCGACCAAGTCTACGAGGAGGAGGAGTTCTACCCCGAAGAAGACGAGGAAAATTTCAACCACTGCACCAATCAAGGCAAGCCATCACTACTAAGCAAGTTAGCCCCTTACAAGCTAACACTTGCAAGCTATTGTTAGCAAGCTAGAATTATACAAGATGACCTAAGCAAGATGCATTAGGCATGCTTTGGTTATACCTTTTGATTTATACCAATCCCAAGTTTTACTTACAAGTTTTACCTTTTTCTTTACCAAAGTTTCTTTACTTTTAGCAATGTTTTGTGAGATTTTAGAAAGTAGTTTAGATAGCATAAAGAGTATAAAACTTGGCCTATACTAGATGTCATTCTATGGCATGAGATTGAGATTAGAATCCCACCTTAGTGAACACTCGTAACTTAGTAGTTAGAGCTACACCAAAAACTTGATCACTCTAGATGGGAATACTTGGTGAAAATGCTTATGAAAACCTTGGAATGATGAGCCATTCTATTGAGATGTTTTGACATGTGTTGAGAAACACAAATGGTTTATGATGATGAAAATGTTGTGGCATGAGCCTTAGCCCTTTATAAAAACGGATGGTTGGGTTCGGATGCGATACCATTCTAATTTTACCGTACAACCACAATACCTCAATTGGGTAAGGCTTAGCCAGAAGTTTATATGCATTAGTATGAGTTCCCTCACGGGAGAGGTTTGAGCTAAGGCTACCTCTTGATGTTGTCCACCTATGCAGTGCCCAGGATGGTAGATGGCCATGGCTAGGAGGCCAAGCTCATAGGAGAGGTGCTTATACTAGAGTGTGTAAAGGAAAGGTTATGATTGATTATCCGCATACTAAGTATGATGATTCAGGGTTACCCCTGACGGATGTATCAAATGATGTGGTGAAAGTGTACAACCTCTGCAAAGTGTCAAACTATTCGAATAGCCACGTCCGCGGTCATGGACAGTTGGAGTGGCCATACTGTTCCGTTGTCAGATGTTTTCAAAATGACTTATGAAATGAATTGTGACTTGACTTGACCACAACAGGGTTGTGACTATGAAAACTAAGTTCCCACTTAGGTGATTTAAAACTTTATTTTATCTTTATTTGTTTCTGAACTCAGCTTAGGTTTGAAACTTAACTTTTCAAATAAACTTAGAACTTAGCATTCCTACTAGAACTATTTTACTTGTTAGTGATAGATTGCGAGTACTTAAAGAGTACTCATGGCTTTGTCCCTGGCTATTCCCATGGCCAGACTATGAGGAGGACTACCAGGAGGAAGGACAGCAGGACGGCTATGACAACTAGGACTATCTCCCATCATCAGCATTGTCTGTAACACTGAAGATGGAGCCCACCACTATGCTTATTATTCCATTGCTTTTTTGTACTAAGACTGGATCATGATATCCTTTATTTGTGTAAGACTTTATTATGGTTTTTAATGGATGATGTACTGTGATATCCAATCTATTATGTCTCACAAAAATGGTAATCCTGGGATTGCGATGTATGGCATAACAGGCATTTGGGATTAAAAATCCGAGTGTTGACAACTTGATATCACCTTGATCCTCGAACTGGCGAATAAGGTGGTATCGCATGAGTATATGTTTGTTCTTCTGGTGTTGTCTAGGTTCCTTGGCTTGTGCGATAGCACCATTGTTGTCACAATACACGTCTAACAGATTGGCCGAGCCATGAACCATACCAAGATCCATGAGGAAATTCCTCATCCAAACGGCTTCCTTTGCCGCCTCCGAGGCAGCAATATAGTCAGCCTCTGTCGTAGACACAGACACCGTCTCTTGCTTGGAACTCTTGCAGCTCACATACCCTCCGTTTATAAAAAACACATATCCAGATTGCGAATGAGAATCATCCGAGTCAGTGAGATAACTCGCATCCGTGTAACCCCTTACACTGAGTTCATCCTCACCTCCATAAACCAGGAACATATCCTTAGTCCTTCTCAAGTACTTGAGGATATTTTTAGCCGCTGCCTAGTGGATCTCTCTAGGGTCAGCCTGGTATCTTCTCACAACACTTAGAGCATAGGAAACATCCTGCCTAGTACAAATCATAGCATACATGATGGATCTGACTGCAGAAGCATATGGAATCGCACTCATATGACTGTGCTCATCAGTTGTCGAAGGACACCGAGTCTTGCTAAGTTTTACACCATCCGACATCGGTAAGAACCCCTTCTTAGACGATTCCATGTTGAACTTCTTCAACACATTGTCCAAATATGTACTCCGACTCAATCCAATGAGCCACCTTGATCTATCTCTGTATATCTGGATTCCTAATATGTAAGTCGCCTCACCCAAGTCTTTCATTGAAAAACTCTTTTCCAATGATTCCTTGGTCTCTTGCAACATCTGGACATCATTTCCAATCAGTAGTATGTCATCCACATATAAGATCAGAAATTTTACTTTGCTCCCACTAAACTTCTTGTATAAACAAGAATCATGATCACTCTTGATGAAGCTAAACGATTTGACTACCTCATCAAAGCGAATGTTCCAACTCCGAGATGCTTGCTTCAACCCATAAATGGATTTCGCAAGTTTGTATACCTTGTCAGGATTAGCCGGATCAACAAAAACCTTAGGCTGTATCATATACACATCCTCGATTAAATTTCCATTAAGGAAAGCCGTATTGACATCCATCTGCCATAACTCATAGTCAAAATAGGTTGCTATAGCTAACATGATCCGAACTGACTTAAGCATCGCCACGGGAGAGAAAGTCTCATCGTAGTCAACTCCTTGAACTTTTTGGAACCCCTTCGTGACAAGCCGTGCCTTATAGATAGAGACATTTCCATCCATATCAGTTTTCTTCTTAAAGACCCATTTGCACTCGACGGGTCTTGCACCGTCTAGCAGATCAACCAAGTTCCAAACTTGCTTTTCATCCATGGACTTTAACTTGGATCTCATGGCTCCAAGTCACGACTCAGAATCAGATCCCACCATTGCTTCCAAATAAGTTTCTGGCTCATCTCTGTCCAACAGCAACACATCACGAACACTTCGCAATCTAGCCGATCTTCGCAGTGTCGGTGCAGCTGTCGGCTCAGGTACCACGACCGACTCAACCTCTAAGGCTTTTGCCGACTCACTGTTGGCCGGTATCTCTCGAATTTCTTCGAGCTGCACCGTGCTCCCACTGACTCCCTAATTGAGAAACTCTTTCTCAGGGAAGACACTATTCCGAGCGATAAACACTTTCCCTCTTCTCGGTTGTAGAAGTAGTAACCCCAGGTTTCCCTCGGATACCCCACGAAAATACACTTATCTGACTTGGTTGTAAGCTTGTCCGACTAAAGTTGCTTGACTAAAGCTTCACAACCCCAAATCTTAAGAAAATACAAACTCAGCTTCTTGCCAGTCCACATCTCATTTGGTGTCTTCTCTACCGACTTTGATGGTACCATGTTTAGTGTGAACGCTACAGTTTCTAGACAATAACCCCAAAATGATAAAGGCAGATTTGTCCGACTCATCATTGATCGTACCATGTCTAATAAGGTCTGATTCCTGCTTTCTGACACACCGTTTCTCTGCAGCATTCCCGGAGGAGTGAGCTAGGGAACTATTTCACAACTCTTCAGATGGTCATCAAACTCGTGGCTCATGTACTCGCCTCCGCAGTCCAACCGAAGAAACTTTATTTTCTTGCTGAGTTGATTTTGTACGTCATTCTGGAATTCCTTGAACTTTTCAAAGGCTTCCGACTTATGTTTCATCAAGTAGATATATCCATACCTACTCAAATCATCAGTGAATGTAATGAAGTACTCATAACCACCTATGGCTGGCGTGCTCATCTGGCCACATACATCACTATGTACTAGTCCCAATAAGTCGGTTGCCCTTTCATAACTCTTTGCCAAAGGTGTCTTGGTCATCTTGCCGAGTAGACAGGATTCACATGTCTCGAATGACTCCAAGTCGAACAAAGTTACGAGTCCATCCTCATGGAGCTTCTTCATGCGTTTCCAACTTATATGACCAAGCCGACAATGCCAAAAGTAAGTCATATTCAGATCATTTGGTTTCAACCTTTTCACATTTATGTCATAGAAAGATTCACCTTCAAGATTCAAAATAAATAACCCGTCCTGGACGGGTGCAAAGCTGTGAAACATATTATCCAAATACAAAGAACAACCATTATTCTTATTATTCGACCTATAGCCTTGTCTCATCAAACATGAGGCAGAAATAATGTTTCGACTAAGCACTAGAAAATAATAACAATTATTTAGCTCCATTAATAATACATAAGGTAAATGAAGTTTCATCGTGCCGACTTCCAACGCAGTGACTCTCGCTTTGTTGCTGACTCGAATGTCAACCTTGCCTCTTTCCATGCTCCTAGTTCTTACCAGTCCCTACAACGAGTTGCAGATGTGAATAATTGATCCAGTATCATACACCCAAGAACTATTAGGTGCATCTGCGAGATAGATGTCTATAACATTGCAAACAAGTGTACCTAAGATGGAACTCACATCTCCACTCTTGTCTTTGTCAGCCAGATACTTGCTACAATTCCTCTTCTAATGGCCATCCGCCTTGCAGTAGAAACAAGTGGATCCGGCTGTAGGAGATGGCTTAGTCCCTGAGGAAGCGCTTTGGACCGGGTCCTCAGCCTTACCTCCCGACTTAGCCTTCTTCTTAGTCCAGGAACTCTTCTTGAACTTAGCCTTATTTTGCACCATCAACACTTGACTGGCACCTTTCTTGAGATCCACCTCAGCCTGCTTGAGCATCCCATGTAATTCAATGAGCTTCTTGTCCATACCATGCATGTGGTAGTTTGATATGAACTGACCATACGCACTAGGAAGAGAGTTCAGAATTATGTTCGTGGCAAACTCTTCGCTAATGGGGTAGCCAAGCCTTTCTAGAGACTGCACGTAACCAACCATCTTGATCACATGTAGACTCAGTGGATCGCCATCCTTAAGCTTGCAACTCAACAAAGCCTGAGAGACTTGATACCTCTCAGTCTTTTCCTGAGCCTGAAACATACTTTCTAGGCTTTCGATCATATCATAGGCCTCGACATTCTCAAACTACTGCTGCAAGTTCGGTTCCATGTGAGCAAGCATAAGACAGCTAATCTCCATGGATTCATGACAAATCCGACGATAGACATTGGCAGATGCACCAGTCGCATTCTCATTCGGCTAATCTGGAAATGGGTTGTCTAGGACATGGTCCCTCTCTTTTTGCTTGAGAACAATTCTCAGATTACAATACCAGTTGGTGAAGTTAGTTCCATTTAGCTTATCTTTCTCTAAGATGGTTCTCAAAGCAAAACTAGAAATCTGAGGGAGACTACTAGGTGCCATTGATCTACAATAGAAAAAAATATGCAAAAACACTTTAGTACTTATGCTCCCACTAGAACAAACACCCCTCCGATGGTTACTAAGTGATTCATGACCCTAAATAATCAAGCAGACTAGTGAGATTTAGCATCACCGCTAGCCATCAAGTGTTCTAGGTAGACAACTCCTTGTCAATCGCATCACATACGACTCCTGTTGGATGGGTGGCATCACATGCCCCGGCTCCCATTCGAATTTTCCCTGAGTCCCATAACCATTGTGATAGACCCGTCTAGATTGCCAAGTGCTTCCGTTGTAAGAGTCCGACTCAAACCCACCTAGTCGAAAAGAATTGATAGCACCTCAATTTTATGAGCCCACTACCAAAAATGTCCGACTTATGATGGTGCAGCACTGGCGGGGAAACCGACTAGACCTTCTTTGGGGAATCACTTTCTACCAACTATCTAATAGAGGTAAAATATAGACATAAACATAACACAAAATAAACCAATTATAATGTGAAATGGTATGGCACTCTTCATGAAAATCTCCATCTCCACAAAGCTTGTAATTTGACTCGTGTCAACTCTTGTCATGTGCCGTCTTACACCATGTAGCCGACTTGTACATCGACTTGCATGCCATCCAGGTTCTCCAAACAACTACACTAGCTAGTAATGTAAATTACATAGAGAATCCAACACGCATGTCGTTATACAATAAATGACAGCACCTAGGCTCCAGCCGGCTGACAAAAACTGTGATACGCAGATCACATATAGATTACACACTTCACATGCACATAAGCCATACTATTCACAACATCATCCTCCAAAAACAAGTTATCCATAGATACGATATCTACCCGTGCTGTGAAACTCGCAATGACATCTAAGGCGCTACAATTTTTTTGAAAACGCATATCTCATCTGCATTCCAGACATGGCTTTCTTTATCAGATAAAACAATTTTACCCAAATCCGATCTGTACTCCGATTCGACCAAACTTTTTGATCTTCGATCACCGCATCCAGATTTACGGGTCACGGTCAACCTCGATGGCGGAAGCCGACCGGTAGGGATATGTCGTTCCACGACCTTAGTAGTTAGATCACGGAAACCAGATCATCCATTCCCCCGAGTAAAGTTGATCCAATCAACTTCGTACAAAACCGATCTATCTCATAGATCGACCACCAAAACTGATATTAGATCCAATCTAATGCCAATCGCATATCACATATGCACGATCTCGAGCATAAAACTAGAACCTAAAGCTCTGATACCACTGTTGGGCCACGCAGAGATAAACAAAACTTTTTCCCTACACGGTGATCCCAAGATCTAGCTGAGGTAGTAGGCCACGGGAATTACCACTAGACGCGTGGTTGCGGAATCGACGTAGCACGTCGCTTGCTGCAGTGCAGTCCTCATGATCCGTTCCGATCCATGATCGTCGAAGTGCTGAACGTATAGCACCACCGCCAGTATCCACACGTACGAGGAGGAGCGCTGGCCGTGGACTGCTAGGTCCGGTACAGCGGTGATATGAATGGAATGGGGCTAGGGTTTCCAACACATGGAGTGACCTAACAGTGTGCTCTAAGAACCTGCGCCCCAGCTTATATAGGGAGTGAAAGTGGGCTCCACTCACTTGTGGCCCATTCACTAAAAGGCCTATATTAGTCACTACGAGTCCAACTCACTGACTTAGTCCGTTTCCTTTTTGGGTCCAACCCAAATATGCTCCCGCTCTTAAGTGGGTGACCCGACAGGCTCATGGTGACCCAGACACGGTTCGGGTCTTACTCGTGATTGATCAGTCGGTAGCGGCTCCTAGCAGAACGTGCCGACTCCCAAGTACCATAGATTCATGACAACATACCTTACAATGCGACTTTCGTCTGAGTCCCTTTTGCCGCACGATATACCTTGTCGGACTATAGGCGAATAATCGTCATCCCTTAAATAGTTCGACTCTCTTTCTCGATCCGAGATAAGTGATTCATCCGACTAACTCTTAGTCGATCACCTCGGTTAACACTTAACCGATTCACGCATGGCCATGCTTTCTGGATCATATCTTCTGAGAGGGCCCAGAGAACATTTCTCTAGATGGAGGGGCAAAATCCCATCTTGTTTATTCACATCACGCAACTTGATTCTCAGTCGACCCGAACTCCGCCTTTATAACTGCCTAGTGACGGAACAACGTTTGATAGAACCTAAGTCGGTGATCCTCAACTCGGATTGTGCAATAACCTCAGGTCTAACAATTACATTGATTGAGATATACAAATGACAAATTATTTATTGTATATCAATATGGGTCAGTCCGACTCGCTAAACTCTTTAGCCGAATCCGTGTAAGTCGGAATAGCATCTCTATGCCCATGACAAGTGGAACCGAGTCATCAACCGACTTTCACATTAGTCTAAGTTGTGTGTCTAGCACAACCTCAATGACCAAGGACAATTAGTATAAACAACATGAATATATAGTTCCACAATCGAATCACATATTCAATGATACATATCAGTAGTTCATACATGGACAATGATTTAATGAATACATTGGAAATAACATCATACATGATTGCCACTAAGGCATATTCCCAACATATCAATGAATGTCATAGAGATCCAATTACATGCCACAAGTGTGGGGAACTGGGACATATTAGACCCCATTGTTCCAATCGACCACCGGTTTGTGAACCATCAGTACAGAGTGGAAAAAAGAGAAGAACTTGGAGTAAATACCCGAATATATGCTATGAATGTGGACAATCGGGATATATCATGATCAATTTCCCAATACTTCTATCACAAGAAGCAAGTGACACGACAATTGGAGTATTAAAACTAAGCGGAGGTATGTATGAAGGAACATCCTCGGGGAAGAGGAAGTATGCAGCTATGACTCAAATCAACCCTGATGTTCAAAACAACCTAGCAAGTGGTAAGTCACCATAGTGTCTTTAGTATGAATTATTTTATGCATGCATGTAGTGGGATGAAGAGTCCACACGTGTATCCACAAATGTGTGGGTATAACATATGTCTCTTCATAAGACCATTAGGAAGAGTTTGTGGGGCCGAGTAAAGAACAGGTTAGACCTCCAGATTCAACAATTAGTATATCTTTTGAATAAAAGTATTTAAATCTTTTCAAGAAAATCCAAATTTTACGATAACTTTGGTGTTGAAGGTATATTTAGACCGCAACTGGTCTCAACTGATAAAACATGGCTTGAGACCAATAGAATTTCCAATTATGGATATAATGATCAAATACCTCAATTACGGAAAAGTAGGATATTTTTGAATGGATGGGCTAAAAGAGTTCAATTCGTTCCTAAGAAGGACATTGAAAAGGACTAACTACAATCCATTAGAATTGAAGAATCCTAAAACTTTACCATTAGTAAACCTTCGTACCATTATGATACCTATGAATTAATTCAATGATTTTAGCAAGTAGCTTTATAAAGTTTAGATAAGTCAGAGATCTCGAGTGGATTGTCCTAAAGATGCAAAGTGGAATATAAAGATCACCAAAAGAGACCAATGGATGGACAAGGATTGCAAACTTCAAAAGGGAAGGTTAAGAAGGAAATGTTTTCGTATTTCGTTAAGAGTGATATCAGTAACTTTGGGGACGAAGTTTATTTAAGGGGGAGAGACTGTAATGCCCCAGAATTTAGGGCTACAGAAGAGAATTTGTCCGTTTGCATTCATGCATAAGAAAATTCAGGGTAAACTTTTTGCAAAACAAAACCTTGGATAGATCAGAGTTTCCTTCACTATTTTGAGTTACAATTTAGCCCTTATAGTGATTTTTATAAATTTTCAGAAGATCTATAGGAATTTAAAAGATTTTGGGTGAACAATTTGAGTTTAAGTTTAAATTTGAATCATTTGGAAAAGATTTAAAAGTTACAAGTATTTAGCATTTCATTGTTTTAAACATGATTTTGTTAATATTGTTTGAATATTTAATATTTATAATACAATAAAGTGAATTGAAAACAATACAATTAGAATAATTCAAATAAGAAAATACTTCTTATTTCTTTCCTTTATTCAATAGGAATAATACAAATACAAATGTATATCAAGTAAAAACATTACAGGAACAATTCTAAAGAATTGGAAACTTTATTTGAATAGGAGAATAATATTTCATTGATCTTTTACAAAGAGTAGCAATGAAAGATTACAAAAGTAACCAGATAAAGAAAACCCTAAACTAATATCTATCCATTCCTAAACTACATATCTTGATCAGCAGTGCATTTGTACCTGCAAAATAAACAAAATAAGAAACCAAAGAAAGTAACTTTGTTAGTTTTACTCTCAGTTTTGAGAAGTGAAATGCACTGTTCATTTTACCCCACCGAGTAATAAAAAGGGGCAAGTTTCACCAACAGTATAATATATGTTCTTGTAAATCCAAGAGGGATTCAATACAACATCATAAGCCAACTAAAAGGGGGCAAGTTTCACCAATCTAGTAAAAGATAAAGGCACAAGTAGAAAACCCATCAAAAGTTATAGTTCCACTCGATCTGAGCTACTTGATACATGAAGCAGGCAAGCAGCTCACACAAGACATGCATGGCATGTGTTATCACCACCACAGCAACCCGTACAACAGTAAAAAAGTAGCATTAGGGGAATCCCAGGAAACTTTCTAATGCATCAATCTATTTCAGTCGAGATCACTTATCTCTACCTCTAGAACTCCACGAGATATCACTGATTACACCAGTTCAACATTAGATTCGTCAACACAACCAACCAAACAAGTCATCATCAATGATTACTTGAAGGAGAGCAAGCTCAAGAGGCCGGGGAAAAAAGGCACAAGATCAAGCTAGAGAAGAAGGGTAGCAAGTGAAGTTCATCTAGGAGGAGAGCTGACCAGGGTCATAGAAGCAAGGCATAGTGGATCAAGTTTCTCAACAGATCATCAACAACACATCAACAACAAGTTGATATCTGATCTATATAATACCTGTTCTTGTTAAAATATTTCTTGGCATGGAGATTGTGAGGGAGTGAGAGCTCTCAGATTGGGTGGAAGTCCTACTACAGAATCATCCTAGAGCTAAGAAAAAGGCCAATCAAAATAATATGTATGAATGTCACCCAACTAGCTTCAAACTTTGCATCATAAGCTTAAGCCTCTAATTTTTAGACCAACATCATTATGGATTAATCCCGCAGCAGATCATGCTACCTGGGATATTATTGTGCACACTCCAAGGAAGGAGGTACCACAGTAGCAGCCCATGGCAGCAGAAGCCACTAGAGCATATCCACAACTTAATGCCTTAAGATAGCCACTTGCAAAAACCCTACAGTCATACTTTAAATCATTTTACTAGCTACATTTACTAGGAATCATTCTATGAAATGCAAATGATCATTACTGATCATAGAACACAGAAGATAATGGACAACAAGTAAATAACGTTTATTGTTAGTAAAAATTGGTCTTAGACCAACATCATATAACATCCCAACATTAGAACTTAGAAATAAGCTGAGACCATGTGTGTGCATTGCGTTCATGCATAGAAAATCTAGATAATTGTCGCGTTTTTAAATAAAACTTGTCAAAGTGATTGAAGCTTCTCTTAAGTTGGTGGAAATGAAGTAGATCATCAAGTTGACTGCGATAAGTTTCAACATGACCTTTGCTAAATCCTTATCTTTGGGTAATATAATTTGATCTAAAGGTAGATCAAATGTAATAAAACTAAGTCACAACACACTACTTAATAAGGAGTACTGGATCTTCTAGAGATCATTACATGGTATTTCATACCACAACTCAAGGATGAATACTTAATATTCTAAAGATTATATCAAGGTGTTGTCTACCACATACCCTGAATACAAAGTTAAGTATATAACTTAAGTAAAGAAACTCCATAAGTAAATCTAGAAATACTTGCTTGCCATAGTTATTCCTACCATGAGCATCATGGTAGTTCTTAAACATTAACTCTTATCATAGATAGAGTAGAAAAGTAAGTCAAGCCAAGACCATCTAGCACATACCCTTAATATCATATTAAGAGATGACATTCATATTTAACCAAGTCCTAGTGTCAAGTTGATCATCAATGTTGAGTGATCAATTCTTGACCTAACACTTATTGACTCTTAGCTTTGACCTATTATATTGACCTTCCAAAGACCTTAAGTAAATTAATAAGAAGAAGGAACTAGATATGGTAGAGTGTGCCATCATCAATGGAATGTGATCCTTAGTGGGGATCAAACCATATGATGTTTGTGAACACCCGGATTTTCAAGTCCAGATGCCTGTTATGTCGTACATCGCAATCCCAGGAATACCATTTTTGTGAGACATAATAGAATTGATAGCATAGTACATCATCCGTTACAAACCATAATAGTGTTACATATAGTTGATCTCATGATCAAGTCTTAATACACATTGATATTCTCAATAGTTGATCTACAGATAGTTCATACAGTGTTTAATAGTAAAAGCTTTTGTTAACCCTAATTTTGGTGATTGGAAATTGATATTCTCCTTTAATATTTTTGAGATGTTACAATGTTGGAGGAGTTAACTCACTCATGAGTTAACTAGAAGAAGCACCTAATCCAAGAGTTAAGCTAGTGATCATGAAGCTATGAGAAAGCTAGTAGTATTAGAATATCGAATGATGATTAAGTTAAGCCAAGTAGTGAAACTTAAAGTAAGCTTCCTTAACAAGATAAATCCTATAGAGAGACTAGTACAAGCCTACTACTACTTAGTTTTAATAGATCTTGTTCATACAATTAGAAGCCTAAGTTAAGCATGATGAAGGGTTGGTGGTCATTATTCTCAAGTCATTTAAGAATAGATGACTAGGTATTGAGGAAGAGTTGTGAGTATACCAAATTAGGAAAAACCCTAGTAAGCTGAATCATCTAGCTTGATCCTAAGAAGTCAAGCTATCGTATGATGAAGTATATAACATAAGTTGTATGGAGTAGTTTAAGGCATAGTAGTTTAACCAAGCTAATACAAGAACAAACTTGAATTATGGGAATAATATCATGCTTCTTCTAGAGGATTGGTAGCAATTGTTAGATAGTGAGTATTGTAACCTTGCAAGCCCTGGAAGTAGATGTAAGGTAAACATATAGGAGTTAATGGTTGGAATTAGTAATAGCTGCATTGATGGATTGATCAAGGCTAGTTTAGAAATGGAAGTCATATGTACTAGGAGAACACTGAAGGAGTAATGTTGAAGTGGCATGACCATGTCATCATAGGATGATGGATATGGTCGAGTCAAATGATTGACTTATTCAGGAACATGTGATCTTTGTGAATAAGATAAGAGAGATTATATAGAGTATATTTAGGAAAGGAATTCTATATTTAAAGATAAGCTTAGTGAGGTATCAAGGTAGGAGTGCTTGAGAAACCTATAACCAACAGTATATCAAGCCATGACAAAACCCATGTCTACCTCTTTGTTTTAAACTATAGAATAAAGAAGGTAGTTAAACCAATTCATATTTTTAGGCAACCAATGGATAGTATCTCTTAGTCAAATAAAATGCCTAAGAGATAAGTAGAATACCAGTTGAGAGTGTATTGATGGAAGCCTTGTCCACCTGATTGTCTTAAACCCTAGTAAAGACCTAGTCTCATATACCATCAAGATCACTTTAGTAAAGGAATCTTTATAGCTCACTCTAAGTTGAGATATCATTCAGGATTATAAATTCTGGATCAATCCTTGAACCATGATCCGTAGCAACATTCACTAATAAAATTGAGGGTAGTGTATCCTCTAGGGTTTATAGTAAGTGTGGTATTGGAAACCCTAAGTAGATGTTGCTGGGCATTGAGATCACTTGTGCCACATGAATGATAATGGTTGTTCACCATTATATAATAAACTTCTATGAACACATTAGCCACATTTAAGAAAGTAATGAACAACTAGTTCAAGAAGTGATCTGTGCCTACTCTAAAAGTAAGTAGAATGGTTGTGAAGAAATTGTAATGGAATTGGAGAAGAAGAAATCACCAAACCCTGAGAACCATGGAATTCAAATCACCATATTATAAACCTCAAGGTTTAATACCTTGTAATATATTTGCATGGTTCCTTTATGATGCTAAGTATGAGTAGAGTCCTATATATGTCATTCACCATTTTAAATCCTTACCATTACAATTATCATGAGAAAATGGAATATTTTTTTAAATCTTATTAAAAAGAGTAAATCTCTAAACCCCAATTCTAAATAATATTTTCCAAAAAGAGAATGCCTAACCAGTTAGTTACATTAACCCATGTAGAACCCTAGTTGATTCACTCAATTTTGAATGTTTGAATCTTTGCAAAACAATTCAAATTGAAAAGGAAAAGAGAAACCAGAAATAGAAAAAAGAAAAAGACAAGGAAGAAGCCAACTTCTGCTTGTGGCCTGCTTCTTCTTTTGCTTAACCACCACCCAGCTTACTTCATAGTAGCCCAACACCGACCCAACATGGCCCAAGCCCACTTACTGTTTCGATCTCTCGCTGACGAGCTGGGCCCACATGGGAGAGACATCATCGTCTTCCTCTCCATGCATGGCCGCCACCACGTCGACGACGCCACATCCCGAGCCACCATTTTCTTTGACCCACAGCCGTAGCAGACCTTCGCGTCGATTCCCTTATTGTCTCTGTGCCTACTGGCAAGTTCAGCGTCAAGATTCCCGCCCCGGAGAAGCTCCAACTCCGCCGTCGTCGACGTCGTGCCGCCGCCTCTGACCTCGTGTTTCTCCATAAATACTCGAGGAGGATCCACAGAACCCTAGCTAGCTGATTCCCCTCTCAAATATCTCCCAATCACTCTCAATCCTCCTCCATTGTACCGAAGCCACCGCCGGCGAGCTTCAGCTAGCCACCAAACCAACCCACCTCGACGACCGTGGAGTGGAGGAGAAGAAGGACCATGCTCCATAGGTCCCCTGGGTGGAATATAGCTTCTAGGGGAACTCTGGGTGGGACGAATTTTGCAGTTCCCTTTTGTCGGTGCTCGCCGGAAATCTTGTCGAAGTGCTCATCTCCGGCCACCATCATCACCATCGGCTAAGCATGCATACTCAAGGTGAGCATACGCTTCTCTAGCCCTAACTATGCTTCCTAGCTTATCCCGTAGCTCTGGTTCGTCATGTTGCCGGAGAGCACCGCCATAGGTGTTCATCTTGGTCACTGTTCTGGCACCCTAGAACTAGTGCAAACAACATGATTCGACTTGTTATCTTCAATAGGATCAAAAACACCCCTTCGTGTAACCTCTGATGCTAGAAATTGGCGGTTCAGTCATGCGCTGGTGTGCTGACATCATCGGGCCGGCGGGTAGACGCCAGGGAGACGTCATCCTTAACCTGGTCCGCGTGATTGACCGGTCCACGCCCACATGGCTACTGTCGTGGCCATATGCCCACCAGTTAGTGACTCGGGCTAGATCAGGTCGTGGTGTTAAAATATTTAGGGCAGAGCTGACGTCAGCGCAGACGCTGAAAATCATTTAGTTATTTAATTTTAATAATTCCAGAAAATGATTAAATCTTATTAATTCAATATCTTTTGTTTTATAACAGAGAAAAAAATATATTAAAGATCAAAATGTTAAAAAAAACTCTATAATTTAAACCTATTATTATACTTTATTTTCCAACTCAAATAAAATAATTAGTATTAACAAGTAAATACCTTATTAAGGATAAATCTTAAATAAATATATTCTATTATTTAAAAATTTCCCAAAAATAGGTATAATATATCAAAGGTCTTAGAAAAACAAAATAAAGACATAAATTTGTTTTATACATTTTTGTATCGCTTAACTAATATTTATTATTTATTAAGTGTTAATAAAGTGATAAAACATATAAATATCATATCTTATTATTTCAAAATCACAAAAATACTTATAATATACCAAAATTATCACAAAATAAAAATATACACATTAAAAATATAACTCTTCACATTGGAATTAAAATAAATGAAAATATTTAATATGTATTGATTAAAACTATAATCTAATAACTTAAAGGATTTAAAATATATAAATCTTTACTATTGCCTTTATCATTATTTAATTAAAGTCTAAAAGTATAAGAACAAGCTCAAATAATGTTTATATGAAACCCAATATGGTTCCAGCCATTTTAAAGTGTAGTTCCTAAAGTTGTCATCCAAAGTAATCATATTTTGTTCCTAAAAAAAGATTTCATCAAGTATAAAATCTTTAAAAATAGTGTATAGCTTGTTAAGAGGATTTATTTATTTTTTATTAAAATCACCTAGGTAATATTTACCCAATTCTTGAACTAATTTGAGAATTCACTTAAAAATCTAAGCAAAGTATTAATTAATTAAAGTAATGCTTTGTCCCAGGTTTATAATATATAAGCATTACTTCTAAAATAGGTAAATGATTCTATTCACTTATAGTATTAAGAACACACTACTCCAACAAGGACAATAATACCATTATTTCACCTTTAGGAAGCATTATAAGATAAAACAACATATAATGCCATCTTGTATTCAATACATATAAGTCTCCACTACAAGTGTTGGGATTATTCAAATCTAGTGATGCTTTCCTTTTTAATAGGTATAATTAGAAAAGAACCCTAAGAGTGTTAACTTCAAGTTTAAATGCTTTTGTTTAGTTAAGTAAGTTTTTCTTCAAAAGTTATTCTTTTAAGAAACATTAAAATTTATTCCTTGAACACTTCTTTAAAAGCTCTAATTGATTAATAATCTCGCTTAAGAAATCTTTTCGATACCATACTCCATTGGATTGATTTAGTATTGCATGCTACTTGTTGTACTTAAATATTGTTTCACACATTCTCACAAGCCTTAATAAGAAGCACATGTGTGAAGCTGGTATAAAAGTGCAACACATTCCAAAGAACTCATCACAAACTCCAAACCCTAAATTAGATACGATTATTCCGGGGATTCACATTTATCAAACTGCATTACATTACTTATGAATAATTGCATCTTCCTTCTTTAAACATTTGTCGTTATCGGACCTATGATGTTATTTATAGAATTTGGATCTTCTATTGTCTTAAAGACCGTGAGTGCATAATCTTGCAATCACAAAAGATAAGTTCTTAACTTGCTCATGTCCTTTGATTATTTTCTATCAAATGCTTGTAACTCAAATGTTATCATCACCTGCATTTCAAAAAGGTCAAAAAACACTATTTTCATAATAATATGATTATGGATTATTTACCAATTGGTAATAGTCTATTGATATAGTTCCAGTGGTAAAGGAACATAATATCTAGGACTTAACAACCAATGTCGCTAGTGATTCTAGCGCCATATATTACGCGTTAACCATGAGATTTGGAATGGGACGGAGAGGTCAGCTGGATCTTCTTCCATTTGCATGGACGGATGACCTGATCATGAGGCTGAGGATTTCTCGTGGAGAAACCTAGCACATGGGTGGAACCCCTTAGTTTCCCATGATTTTGGTGTCTAGATTATCTTGAGAGGCTGCCAGTGGTTTAGCTAGACCTTTAAGGGAGCTTGCCAAGGCATAACCGTCTCATAGAGTCTTCAGGTGCCTACCAGAGTTATAGCCAGTCCTATAAGGGGCTTGACAGAGGTGGGGCATGTCCTGGAGGATCGTGTCTTCATGTGGGGTCGCAGAGAAGGGAAGCAATTGGCTTGGATCTTAGACTGGGCCTCATACCAAGGGAGTGTGAACGAGCCTATAACTCGGATATGCAACAAAGCTAAGGTCTCCCATGGGTAAAGCAACGCACCTCTTCAGAGTGTAAGAACTATGACATGTTACTCCGTATTCCGGGTAGGAGCTACGAACGCGGCAGGAAAGGAACTCAACTGTACCTTCTTAACCCTTGTTAGGTTCTAAGCCGCTGAAGACGAAGTCAAAATCAATTTCTGCTCAAGAAACCATCATCGGCAGCTCAAGTTCTTCAATAAAGTCAATGAAGTCAACATATACATCAACCAAAGCAAAGGCAAAGATCTTGATTAGATAGGGGTAGATACTCTAGCCATAACACCTACTTTTGTAGAGCATTGCACTAGCAGAAATTACAAGCCAGATAGTTTAGTTGCTAGTCTGATTAGCTAGATAGTTCCGAGTTATTATTTCTGGTTCTTCTATGTAATAAGTTTCTTTCTCTCTCTTTAACCTATTGTGTTCTCTGGATCTTTTGCAAAGAGTCAAGTTGTAATCTATAGGCATTGCTTGGACCTGCTGTGTTTCTGTTGTACCACTCTGAGGGATGTAATACTAGTGAACGGTGTTTCATTGGTGTTATGTCAACGACTATAGTATACTACATCATGTAGTGGCATACTGGGTCACCGCAGCTGGTATCAGAGCATATTATTTGACCTTAGGATTAAAACCCTTTTAGGAAGATCTGTAGGTTGGATAGTGACTATAGGAGCCATCTTATCTAAACCAAGACTTGTGATAGGTATCCACTTGAGGATAAACCTTGTCACACATAAGTTGGATGTTTTTACCATCTTTCTTAAGGATTAGTTATATGTCTTATCTAGAGAAATGCTATATTAGTGTAGCTCTAAATAGGTATAACACCACTATGATATCTTAAGTAAGTAAAAGATTAGGACTAAGAATAGGATATAAGGTGGAGTAGTTTAAATGGTGTAGTCTATCCATAGGATCCATGCAAGTAGCAAAATATTTTCATTAGATGGTAATGATAGGCTACATGCTGAAGACCATTAGAATGTGTGTAGATGTAATGGGAAGTAATCATGTGGGATTCACTTGAGAAATCTACGTGAGGAAGTTGAATTTTGTTCTGAATCAACAATAGTAAGCTAAGAAGAAGAGTCGTCATGGTGAGATTAGCTCTTCAATCATGATGATTAGGTAAATCTTAATAAGTTCGTGGTGAGATTAGCTCCAAGACCATGATAAGTATGTAATTAGGACTAGTACTTATTAATTAATCTTGTAACAATAGTAAGTAAAGAATAGTGTAGGTCTATGACAGAAGTCATAGGTGTCATAACCTTACGATAATTTGTTGGATTAAAGTAGTAACTACAATTTCATTAATAGTTTTCAGAGATCATGTGAGGATAGTTTCTGATAAAATGGAAAGTTGGTAGTCTTTAGTAGTACCGAATGAAAGGTAAGAGGTTAGTCAAAACCAAAGTGAGATCACTTTGCTCAAGATTATCCACATGCAACTGAGCAATTTGGGTAAATATTGAAACAAAGAATAGTTTAACACCTAAGTGCTAAGTATCACAAAGTAAACCTATACTAGTAGGTTTCATATACTCCATAGCTAAGCCTACATTTTCGAGGTGTTTTACTCAACTACTATATTACAGGCTTAGAATGATGTGAGTTATATGTACCACATTTGGATTTCTTGGTTTTTCTTGAATCTTCTTGATTGACTAGATTTGTGCATGAAGTTTGATTTGAAGTGCAAATGCATGTTGCATCATCAAATTATTACATGGTGTTATAGACCTAGATAGAAAAGGGAAATTTGTGTAAGGGAGTGATGAGTTTCGAAGATCAAGATAAAGACTTGCATGAAGAAGGAAGATAAAAACAAGGAGTATCAACAGTATTTTGAAGGATGGATCAATCCCAACTTAGTATTAGCCAGCAATAAGAAGAATATTAGTGTTGAAAAGGGTGTGGAGCAGCATTAAAGGATGAATTAAGTTCACTCAAAATAGGTGATGTTAATAAGAAGATTGTGAATAGTGTACCAAGTTCATGGAAGTAACATGAAATGGAGCAAAGAAGAAGTTTTGGAACAAAAGTGGTATTCAAGCTCTGGCAACTTAGAGAGAATTCCAGTAAGAAGTAGAAAGTCCTATGGGTAATCCATACCCCTAGAAGGATCCGCAACTAATATCCGTAGCTGGTATCCATAGCTGGTACCCTATTGGTTTAGTCAACCAAGTCATCTTGTTATAACCTAAAGAGCATAAAACTTGGCCTAAGTTAAGTAAGACATAGGAGTATAAAATTTTAAGAGAACGATTTTCGAGACGTTTGGCGAAATCGGGGTTATCAATGAGAAGCAATTCCCAAGAAGGTTAAAAGTAACACACAAAATTATGGAAGATTCGTTTTAGAGATTCACAACTGTGTGGGTATACCGTAGATACTTTCATGAAACCTCATAGAGATAATGTATAAGCTAGACAGAGACCAATATCCTTACTATTGAGCTAATGGGTATTATACATGAAGTTTAGAGACCATTAGGAAACCCCAAGGGGGAGAGTAAACAATAAACACTGAAGTGTTGTTGTCTAACTTTCTGACTAAAGGTTGGAGAAGAAGTACTAAATGATGATAAGACTAAGCCTTATTCTCATAAGGTTATAAGAAGCCATCATTATAAAGTATTTTCCAGGAGTATGTCCGGATGAATGATGGAATGAGATAAACCAGGCTAACTTTAGTGGATTAGTTATAAAGGGGAAACCACTCGTAAGTTGTCCTTAAAGGGGGAATAAAGTACTCCAATATAGGGTAATGTAGAGTAATAGAAAAGCCTGATCGAAATGGATTAAATGTGTCCAAAACCAATCCTAAGTAGGACTATAAGGACATAATCCAAGAGATTATAGTAAAAGAAACCATAGGATATATTAGAAGCAATAGTGGATATTGTCAAGTTGAAGAGGATTCAATGAAAAAGATCTGGATACGGGATACCACAATAATCCCCACTTGTGATCACGATAGAATTGAGAAAGCTCATGATCAATACAAGTCAACTCCTCATTCCGAAACTTAAGAGAGTAAGAACTTCTGGGATGAAGTTTATTTTAAGGGGGAGAGTCTGTAACATGCCAACATTACAGCTTAGAAATAAGCTGAGATCAGGTGTGTGCATTGCATTCATGCATAGAAAATCTGGATAATTTTTTCGCTTTTAAATAAAACTTGTCAAAGTGATTGAAGCTTCTCTTAACTTGGTGGAACTGAAGTAGGTCATCAAGTTGACTGCGATAAGTTTCAACATGACGTTTGCTAAAACCTTATCTTTGGGTAATATAATTTTATCTAAGGGTAGATCAAATGTAATAAAACTAAGTCACAACACATTACTTAATAAGGACTACTAGATCTTCTAGAGATCATTACATGGTATTTCATACCAGAACTCAAGGATGAATACTTAATATTCTAAAGATTATATCAAGGTGTTGTCTACCACAACCCGGAATACAAAGTTAAGTATATAACTTAAGTAAATAAACTCCATAACTAAATCTGGAAATACTTGCTTGTCATAGTTATTCCTACCATGAGCATCATGGTAGTTCTTAAACATTAACTCTTATCATAGATAGAGTAGAAAAGGAAGTCAAGCCAAGACCATCCATCACATACCCTTAATATCATATTAAGATATGACATTCCTATTTAACCAAGTCCTAGTGTCAAGTTGATCATCAATGTTGAGTGATCAATTCTTGACCAAGCACTTATTGACTCTTAGCTTTGACCTATTATATTGACCTTCCAAAGACCTTAAGTAAATTAATAAGAAGAAGGAACTAGATATGGTAGAGTGTGCCATCATCAATGGAATGTGATCCTTAGTGGATATCAAACCATATGATGTTTGTGAACACCCACATTTTTAAGTCCAGTTGCCTGTTATGTCGTACATCGCAATCCTAGGAATACCATTTTTGTGAGACATAACAGAATTGATAGCATAGTATATCATCTGTTACAAACTATAATAGTCTTAAAAATTGTTGATCTCATGATCAAGTCTTAATACACATCAAAGCAGCGGAAATAAACGTAGTAGAGGCTCCATCTTCATTGTCACATGCAATGCTGATGATGGGAGATGATCCTAGTTATTGTAGACATCTTGCTGTCCGTCCTCCCTGTAGTCCTCTTCATAGTCTAGCCATGGTAATAGCCAGGGACAAAGCCATGAGTACTCTTAAAGTACTCGCAAACTATCACTAATGTAAGTAAGGCAATTCTAGTAGGAATCCTAAGCTCTAGTCTTGTTTGCAATAAGCTAGTTTTATTTCAGAAGTACTTAGTAGTAAAGCATATTTTAGTTATCTTGATTACTCAAGTGGTAACATAGTTTTCATGTCCACAACCTTATTGTGGTCAAGTCAAGTTCATGGTTCAAGTCACAAGTCATTTTGAAAACATTTGACAACAGAACAGTATGGCCACTCCAACTGTCCATGACCGCGGACGCAGCTATTCGAATAGTTTGACACTTTGCAGAGGTGGTACACTTTCACCACAAAATTTGATACATCCATCAGGGATAACCCTGAATCACCATACTTGGTATGCGGATAATCAATCCTAACCTTTCAATTACACACCATAGTATAGGCACCTCCCCTATGAGCTTGGCCTCCCAGCCATGGCCATCTGTCATCCCAGGAACTGCATAGGTGGACATTCATAGTCACAAGGTAGCCTCATCTTAACCTCTTTCCGTGAGGGAACCCATGCTAAGACATATAAACTTCTAGTTAAGCCCTGCCCAAATCAGGTATTGTGGTTGTACGGTAAAAGCTGGAATGGTATCGCATCCGAACCCAACCATTAGTTTTTATCAAAGTCAAGGCACATGCCTCATTCAGTATCATCTTCAAGTCATTGTGTTTCAATACCCATTTCAAAACATTTCAATAGAATGACTCATCATTCCAAGATTTTCATAATCATTTGCTCCAAGTGTTCCCATCTAAAGTGATCAGTTTTAGTTTAGAACTAGCACTATTAATGAGGGTATCACTATTGAGGGGTCCTAATCAAGTGTAACTACTCAAGCTTAGTTCTATGCTCTTGAGGGCATCTATTTTATTTTCCACTAATCACTAATAAGTACTATTTAAGAAACTTTAGCAAAGGGAAAAGTAAAGCTTGTAGGTAAAACTTGGAATTTCTAAAGTTGCATCTCAATAGTATGCATAGGGTATCCTACACAAGTCAGCTTGCATAGTGGAGCTTGCATATTGAGGCTTGCATTAGTTAGCTTGCCTTGGTTGGTATAGTTGTCGAAGTTCTCTTCTTCTTCGTCGTAGAATTCTGCCTCCTCGTAGCCCAGGTCGGTACTAGCTCTATAAATAAATACATGGTACACAATCACCAAACAATACTTAGCTACTTATATTTAGCACACAAAGGCTCACACTAGATGATCTAGCATCATCTCAATCATCACATGAAATATTGACATATTCTTATTTATCTTATTTTAGAAATGCAATTTCTACTCATTGAAAAATATTTAAGATTTAATATTCTCCAATTATAAAATATGGGATCATGGTGACACATGTCATCACCACATACTCCAATACTTGGGAATGTGATTTAAAGTGATTGGCATATATTACAAGTTGAATATTACTATTTAATATAATTAAAATAACTAGAGATGACTATATGGCCATTCTTTTAATATGAGCCCATGACTACTGCCTGTAACTAAATATTTTACATACTTAGATCGAGCATGGAAAATGTGATTTTTGTGAATTGGAATCAACTCAAAAACATTTATGATTGATTTTAGAAAAATGTCTGAAGTTGGAAAAGTCATTATCTTGTTATTTTTACTATGGGTGATCTATAACTTCAAACTATTTGCATCCGACGGGAGTGTTTAGAGATTTTCATTACCTTTCTAGCAAAATTGGATTCATGCAATTTGGTTTAGTAAATCTTCCTGAATTTAATTTTCAAGTCACTGGCAGAATTGGGTTTTAGAATAAAAGAAAAAACTAAATTTGAATTCGTTGGCAACACGCTGAACGGGCGATATCGCATTGGCCTGCACAGCGGCTTGGGTGCACTTGCGCTAGTCCCACATGTCAGCGGCTACTATAACGCGAAGCGGTGTGCGTGAATCTCAGTCGCACGATTAGAGTGTTATCGATGGCTCAGCGTCATCGTCTCTGTCGCACGACGCGCGGGGGATTTCTACCCTCGCTCTACGGCGGGGTCGTCAGGGGCTTACCAAGGCTCCAGCTAGGTCCGACGAGGGGGGTGAACGAACTGGTCGACAACGGCGGTTCGAAGGGTGGTCGCGGCAGCTCTTGGGGTGGCTCCAATTGATGGCTCTGTTCCACCACAGCAACGGCAGGCTCCGGTGAAATTCTGGCACTGAAGTGCTCTCCTTGCTCTGGGGATGGGTCGGAGGGGTTCCTAGGGAAGAGGTGAGTCGAATGGTGTGCATTTTGAGGCAGGGGTGGGGTCTATTTATACCCTAGCAAGGGGAGCGGTGAGGCATGGCTCGGGCTCGTCGGCGACGTTGCTACAGGGTCCTATCGGCATGCCTGAGGGTGTAGGTCGACGCTGTGCTCCCTAGCGGTCGTCATGCACATAGTGGCACGGCGAGTTGCAGTCTTAATCGGACGTGGATGTCCATGCACTGCTCGGGTACCGCGAGTGTTCGTCATGGCGTACGGTGGTCACAGGGTTTGCAGCGTCAAACGGTCATGTCTGGGAGATCGCTGGCGACACGGCGATTGCATTTATGCAAGGGGAGAGTGAGGCGTGGCATGGTTGCGCGGGATGGCTCGGCGCTCTAGCGTGCGCGTCGGCATGGTAGAGAGATAAATGGGCACGGTGGTGTTGGCGTCTCCACTGGCTGTCTTTGGCTGAGGCATGTACTGGCAAGTGCGGTGAGGTCACGCCTATCTCCTAGTGGTCGTGGACGAGGGCGGCAAGGCTTGTGGCGTCGTGTCCATGTCCGGCTGGCATGGCATGGTCGGGTACCACTTTGCACTGGTCATATGGTCGAGTGAGGGAGGCTCAATTGCATGGTCTGGTACTGGGGGTGATCGTGGCCTAGTAGTGGAGCTGTGTTGAGTACAAAGATGATCACTAGAATTGTCAAAACAGTGTATAGTTTGTATATCTGTACTGTGCCTCCTAAGTGTTCGATCAAATGGCCGCATGAAATAAACATTTGAATTTTCAAATTCTTTTTGGTGGGTGTGTTGGTCATATGCTTGAGTGTCTCTGGTTGTAAGGATTGGTCAAGTGGAGAAACTTTGAGTGGTTTTTGAAAAATGGTTATCTTGATGTCTATGCTGGATTCAATTTTGAAATGTCCTCTAAAAGAATTTTAATTTGTTTCTGTAAGTTTTTAAAGTTCACTTGGGTTCATTGTCACTTGGTCTAGCAAGGTGAGAAAATAAATATAATTGTTTCTGTTTGAAATCATTTACTAGAGATGCCCAAAGTGGGCTAGGTGTTAACTTTGGCAAAATTGATCATTAGATAATATGCCTTATAGTTTGATTTTCTTTTGATTTGTTGTGGTTTGGATTTGACGTAGATGATATTTCTTTGATCCTTAAACTATTTCTCAACATATATAATAAACAAACATGGCATAACAAGCATTCATACCTCATTAATAAACACACATGCATTCATATAGTGTTTAATTGTAAAATATTTTGTTAACCCTAATTTTGCTGATTGGAAATTGATATTCTCCTTTAATATTTTTGAGATGTTACAATGTTGGAGGAGTTCACTTACTGATGAGTTAACTAGAAGAAGCACCTAAATCCAAGAGTTAAGCTAGTGATCATGAAGCTATGAGAAAGCTAGTAGTATTAGAATATCCAATGATGATTAAGTTAAGCCAAGTAGTTAGAAACATAAAGTAAGCTTCCTTAACAAGATAAATCCAATAGAGAGACTAGTACAAGCCTACTATTGCTTAGTGTTAATATATCTTTCAGACAATTAGAAGCCTAAGTTAAGCATGATGAAGGGTTGGTGGTCATTATTCTCAAGTCATTTGAGAATAGATGACTAGGAAGAGTTGTGAGTATACCAAATTAGGCAAAACTCTAGTAAGCTGAATCATCTAGATTGATCATGAGAAGTCAAGCTAGAGTATGATGAAGTATATAACATAAGTTGTATGGAGTAGTTTAAGGCATAGTAGTTTAAACAAGCTAATACAAGAACAAACTTGAATTATGGGAATAATATCATGCTTGTTCCAGAGGATTGGTAGCAATTGTTAGATAGTGAGTATTGTAATCTTGCAAGCCCTGGAAGTAGATGTAAGGTAAACATAGAGGAGTTAATGGTTGGAGTTAGTAATATCTGCATTGATTGATTTATCAAGGGTAGTTTAGAAATGGAAGTCATATGTACTAGGAGAAGAATGAAGGAGTAATGTTGAAGTGGCATGACCATGTCATCATAGGATGATGGATATGGTGGAATCAAATGATTGACTTATTCAGGAAGATGTGATCTTTGTGAATAAGATAAGAGAGATTATATAGAGTATATTTAGGAAAGGAATTCTATATTTAAAGATAAGCTTAGTGAGGTATCAAGGTAGGAGTGCTTGAGAAACCTTTAACCAACAGTATATCAAGCCATGACAAAACCCATGTCTACCTCTTTGTTTTAAACTCTAGAATCAAGAAGGTAGTTAAACCAATTCCTATTTTTAGGCAACCAATGGATAGTATCTCTTAGTCAAATAAAATGACTATGAGATAAGTAGAATACCAGTTGAGAGTGTATTGATGGAAGCCTTGTCCACCTGATTGTCTTAAACCCGAGTAATGACCTAGTCTCATATACCATCAATATCACTTTAGTAAAGGAATCTTTATAGCTCACTCTAAGTTGAGATATCATTCAGGATTATAAATTTTGGATCAATCCTTGAACCTTGATCCATAGCAACATTCACTAATAAACTTGAGGGTAGTGTATCCTCTAGGGTTTATAGTAAGTGTGGTATTGGAAACCTTATATCAATACATTAGCCACATTTAAGAAAGTAATGAACAACTAGTTCAAGAAGTGATCCATGCCTACTCTGAAAGTAAGTAGAATGGTTGTGAAGGAATTGTAATGGAATTGGAGAAGAAGAAATCACGAAACCCTGAGAACCATGTCATTAAAATCACCATATTATAAACCTCAAGGTTTAATCTCGAAACCACAATTCTAAATAATATTTTCTAACAAAATAATCCTATCATGATTAGTGTAAATACTAAAAAGAGAATGCCCAACCAGTTAGTTACATTAACCCATGTAGAACCCTAGTTGATTCACTCAATTTTGAATGTTTGAATCTTTGCAAAACAATTCAAATTGAAAAGGAAAAGAGAAACTAGAAGTAGAAAAAAGAAAAGGACAAGGAAGAAGCCATCTTCTGCTCGCGGCCCGCTTCTTCTTTTGCTTAACCACCGCCCAGCTCACTTTGTAGTAGCCAAACACTGACCCAACATGGCCCAAGCCCACTTACCATTTCAATCTCTCGCTGACAAGCAGGGACCACACAGGAGAGACATTGTTGTCTTCCTTTCCGTGCACGGCCTCCACCACGTCGACGATGCCACGTCCCGAGCCGCTGTTTTCCTTGACCCGCAGCCGCAGCTAACCTCCACGTCGATACCCTTATCGTATCTATGCCTACTAGCAAGTTCATCGTCAAGATTCCCGCCCCGGATAAGCTCCAACTCTGCCATCGCATCTTGGCTATCATCCACGCCATGTCGTTGCCTCTGACCTCCCCTTGCTCCATGAATACTCGAGGAGGATCCACAAAACCCTAGCTAGCTGATTCCCCTCTCAAATCTCTCCTAATCTCTCTCAATCCTCCTCCAATGCACCGAAGCCACCGCCGACGAGCTTCAGCTAGCCATCAAACCAACCCACCTCGTCGACCGTGGAGTGGAGGATAAGAAGGACCGTGCTCCTTAGGTCCCCTGGGTGGAATATAGATTCTAGGGGAGCTCGGGGTGGGGTGAATTTTGCAGTTCCCTTCCGTCGGTGCTCGTTGGAAATCTTGTCGAAAAGCTCATCTCCGGCCACCGTCATCACCATCGGCTAAGCAGGCATACTCAGGGTGAGCATATGCTTCTCTAGCCGTAACTACACATCCTAGCTTAGCCCGTAGCTCTGGTTCGTCATGTCGCCGGAGGGCACTACCGCAGGTGTTCATCCTGGTCACTGTTCCTACGCCCTAGAGCTAGTGCAAACAACATGATTTGACTCGTTATCTTCAATATGATTGAACACACCCCTCCGCGTCACCTCTGATGCTAGAAATTGGCGGTTCCGTCGTGCGCCGTTGTGCTGACATCATCGGGCCGGCGGGCTAACGCCAGGGTGACGTCATCCTTAAAATGGTCCGCGTGATTGACCGGTCCATGCCCGCGTGGCTACTGACGTGGCCATAGGCCCACCAGTCAGTGACTCGGGCTAGGTCAGGTCATGGTGTAAAAATATTTAGGGCAGAGCTGACGTCAGCGCTGACGCAGAAAATCATTTAGTTATTTAATTTTAACAATACCGGAAAATGATTAAATCTTATTAATTCAATATATTTTGTTTTATAACTCACAAAAATATATATTATATATAAAAACATTTAGAAAAATAAACTCTGTAATTTAAACCTATTATTATACTTTATTTTCCAACTCAAATAAAATAATTAGTATTAGTTAGTAAATACCTTATTAAGGATAAATCTTAAATAAATATATTCTATTGTTTAAAAATTTCCCAAAATAGGTATAATATATCAAAAGTCTTAGAAAAACAAAATAAATACTTATAAATTTGTTGTATACATTTTTGTCTCACTTAACTAATATTTATTATTTATTAAGTGTTTATAAAGAGATAAAACATATAAAAATCATATCTTATGATTTAAAAATCACAAAAATACTTATAATATACCAAAATGATCACAAAAATAAAATCTACACATTACAAATATAACTCTTCACATTAGAAGTAAAATAGATGAAAATATTTAATAATTCTTGATTAAATCTATTTTCTAATAACTTAAAGGATTAAAAATATATAAATCTTTACTATTGCCTTTATCATTATTTAATTAAAGTCTAAAAGTATAAGAACAAGCTCAAATAATGTTTATATGAAACCTAGTATGGTTCCAACCATTTTAAAGTGTAGTTCCTAAAGTTGTCATCCAAAGTAATCATATTTTGTTCTTAAAAAAGAATTCATCAAGTATAAAATCTTTAAAAATAGTGTATGGCTTGTTAAGAGGATTTTATTTATTTATTATTAAAATCACCCTGGTAATATTTACCCAATTCTTGAACCAATTTGAGAATTAACTTAAAAATCTAAACAAAGTATTAATTAATTAAAGTAATGCTTTGTCCTAGGTTTATAAAATATAAGCATTACTTCTAAAATAGGTAAATGATTCTATTCACTTATAGTATTAAGAACACACTACTGCAACAAGGACAATAATACCCTTATTTCACCTTTAGGAAGCATTATAAGATAAAACAACATATAATGCCATCTTGTATTCAACACATATAAGTCTCCACTACAAGTGTTGTGATTATTCAAATCTAGTGATGCTTTCCTTTTTAGTAGGTATAATTAGAAAAGAACCCTAAGAGTGTTAACTTCAAGTTTAAATGCTTTTGTTTAGTTAAGTAAGTTTTTCTTCAAAAGTTATTCTTTTAAGAAACATTAAAAGTAATCCTGGAACACTTCTTTAAAAGCTCTAATTGATTAATAATCTTGCTTAAGAAATCTTTTAGATATCATACCCGATTGGAGTGATTTAGTATTGCATGCTACTTGTTGTACTTACATATTGTTTCACACACTCTCACGAGCCTTAACAAGAAGAACATGTGTGAAGCTGGTATAAAAGTGCAACACATTCCAAAGAACTCATCACAAATTCCAAACCCTAAATCAGATACAATGGTTTGGGGGATTCACGTTTATCAAACTTCATTACATTACTTATGCGTAATTGCATCTTGCTTCTTTAAACATTTGTCCTTATCGAACCAATGATATTATTTACAGAATTTGGATCTTCTATTGTCTTGAAGACCGTGTGTGCATATTCTTGCAATCACAAAAGGCAAGTTCACAACTTGCTCATGTCCTTTGATTATTTTCTATCAAATGCTTATAACTCAAATGTTGTCATCACCTGCATTTCGAAAAGGTCAAAAAACATTATTTTCATAATAATATGATTATGGATTATTTACCAAACGGTAATAATCTATTGATATAGTTCCAGTGGTAAAGGAACATAATATCTAGGACTTAACAACCAATGTCGCTAGTGATTCTAGCACCGTATATTACGCATTAACCATGAGATTTGGAATGGGATGGAGAAGTCAGATGGATCTTCTTCCTTTCACATGGACGGATGCCCTGATCATGAGGCTGAGGATTTCTCGTGGAGAAACCTAGCACATGGGTGGAACCCCTTAGTTTCCCATGATTTTGTGTCTAGATTATCTTGAGAGGCTGCCAGTGGTTTAGATAGACTTTTAAAGGAGCTTTCCTCGGCATAACCGTCTCATAGAGTCTTGAGGTGCCTACCAGAGTTATAGCCAGTCCTATAAGGGGCTTGACAGAGGTGGGGCATGTCCTGGAGGATCATGTCTTCATGTGGGGTCGTAGAGAAGGGCAGCGATTGGCTTGGATCTTAGACTGGGCCTCATACCAAGGAAGTGTGGACGAGCCTATAACTCGGATGTGTAACAAAGCTAAGGTCTCTCATGGGTAAAGCAACGCACCTCTGCAGAGTGTAAGAACTATGACATGTTACTCCCTGTTCCGGGAAGGAGCTATGAACACGGCAGGAAAGGAACTCCATGAAAGTTCTAGTCAACCTGTGAAGGTTATCGGACATAGTTTTCTGAATAAAAGAAACCTTCGAAGAAATGTTTACGAAAACCTGCATTGGCTACAACCTTTGGTCTATGGCTATAGAGATAGTGCATCATACACTCCTTTGTAGTGAACTTGTTGAGTAGGCACGTACTCAACCGTACCTTCTTAACCCTTGCTAGGTTCTAAGCCACTGAAGACGATGTCAACATCAATTTCTGCTCAAGAAACCATCATCAGCAGCTCAAGTTCTTCAATAAAGTCAATGAAGTCAAGATATACATCAATCGAAGCAAAGGAGAAGATCTTGATTAGATAGGAGTAGATACTCTAGCCATAACACCTACTTCTATGCAGCATTGCACTAGCAGCAATTGCAAGCAGTTAGTTTAGATGCTAGTCTTATTAGCTAGATAGTTCTGAGTTGTTATTTGTGGTTCTTCTGTGTAAGAAGTTTCTTTCTCTCTCTTTAACCTAGAGTGTTCTCTGGATCTTTTGCAAAGAGTCGAGTTGTAATCTATAGTCATGTCTTGGACCTGTTGTGTTTCTGTTGTACCACTCTAAGGGATGTAATACTAGTGAACGGTGTTTCATTGGTGTTATGTCAACGACTATAGTATACTACATCATGTAGTGGTATGCTAGGTCACCACACATCATTGACTATATTATCTAGCCTAAGCTAGATAGCATCATATCCAAGCATATTAGGATACAGGGCACATCCCAATAGAGGGTAGCACCTCTGTAGCAACCATATCATTCCTATCATCAGGACAATTTCAATCACATATTCTCAAGAAAATAAATAAATCATCTTCCTATATATTTTAGGAATCATTAGTTTAATTCATATGATAAGAACAACAAGTGACACCTCAGTATATCTTGTATACCAATCAAGATTCAGTATACCTTATTAATAACCACTGGCAAGAACATCCCAGAAACACTAGTGCTCAATGATTCACACTAGAGCTAATTAGCTAAACAAGTCATCATCAATAGCACAGTAATCACCTATATCCATAGTATTTGAGCCAATATTCAGATAGTCACTAGTCAGTGACAATATTGAATCATATCAGACATGAACCCGAGTACAAGTTCAGAAATTAAGGACTAATTTTGAACCCCTCCATCTTAAATCAATCTAGCCACAAGTCACAATCAGTATTAATCATCAGAGAAACCTACAACTAGGTATAGAACTATCTGGGGAAATCCAACACTATAGTGAGAGATTGCAGAGAGAATCAATAGAATAAAGGGAAAAATCACCACTTACCCGAGGTCCTCACGAAGAAATTAGAAGAGGAAGAAGTGGCCAGTGTCGAGGAAGAACACGGTGGCATGGGGAGCACAATGGAGGGCGCTGCAACCCGTGCCAAGCTGCGTCCATGGCGGCTACCAAAGAGAGGGTGGCACCACAACATCCTCAAAGCACCAAGGGAATTCTAGAGAGGCGTCGGAGCGCCAAGTCACTGGTGGGGTCCAAGCCATAGGCGCTAGTGAGGTGGCGGAACTGGTAGTAGAGGACGCGAGAGACGAATCGAAGAGGATAGGCCGACGCAGCATGCTGGCACGTGGTTGAGATGGGAGCTTCTTCTTGTTCTTCGTTCCCTGGCAACGGCACCAGAAAAAGAGCTTGATGGCCCAAAATATATCGAGCTCGTTGGGGAACCCCAAGAGGAAGGTATGATGAGCACATCAACAAGTTTTCCCTCAGTATGAAACCAAGGTTAGCAATCCAGTAGGAGCAAGGAAACACCCCAAAGGTGTAGCTAGCTGAACGTTGGAAGGGCGCACTACTGGTGCCAGCAGCAACGTGGAGACCTACACAACACAACCACAAAACTTTGCCCCCAACTTGCGATGAGGTTATCAATCTCACCGGTTTTGCTAAAAACAAAGGATTAAACATATCGAATGGAAGAAAGTAATAGTTTGTAGAAACTAAACACAAAGTAGTAAACAGTTTGTAGATTGTATGTAAAAGAAAGGACCAGGGTCCATAGTTCACTAGAGGTGGCTCTCCTTAAGATAGATAACATGCTAGGTGAACAAATTACAGCGGGGCAATAGAAAAACATCGAGAAAGCATAAAAGCATATACTAATAATCTTGACTCCTTTGAGATTCGATTGGGCATTACAACATTATACATAGACCGCCATCCAACTGCATCTATGACTAATAATCCACCTTAAGGTTATCATCCAAACCCCCTCCAGTATTAAGTTGCAAGCAACAGATTATTGCTTTATGAATTGCGTGTAAAGTAAAAAATACGATTGTTCTATGAACAAAGGATTGTTGTTTTCTCCCTAGTAGCAATAGCACATCTAGTACCTTAGAGATTCATGTCGCTTCCCAGATTACCAGAGGCATGGACCCACTATCGAGCATAAATACTAACTCTTGGAGTTGCTAGCATCTACTTGGCCAAGATAGCTACTAACAACAGAAAGCATGCAAGATCACAAATAAGAAAGACATGATAGAATCAATATGCAGTAGACCCATAATGGGAAATCAAAGTGTCAAATTTTTGAATTAAATAAAAAGCCCTTTTAACTCAGTGGTAGAGTAATGCCATGGTAAGGCATAAGTCCGCGGTTCAAATCCGTCAAAAAGCCAAAAAAAAGTGATTTTAGCCCTTATAAAAAGAAAACGGATTCTTGAACCTCTTTCACGCTCATGTCACGTCGAGGTACTGCAGAAAAAAGAACTACAAAATCGGATCCAATTTTTTGTAATCGATTAGTTAACATGGAAAGTAATCCTGCCCGTTGATTCCTACCACATAATCTTAATTTATTATATCTTCCCGAAGTTCCCTCTCCGGGAATTCGGTTTTTATTATTCCAGTATATTACTTTATTTATCCATTTAATTTATGATCTTTATTTTATTGGAAATCGTGTAAAGATTATTTGGATTAATCAATCAGAAATAGCATCTCAAACACCATCGGATCCCCACAAACACAACATGTATGGATTACAAATAGATGTTCTTGATCATGAAAGGAGCAGATCTAGACATGAAATCACAAAGGAGGAGAACCAGCCATCTAGCTACTACATGGACCTGTAGTCCAGAGATGAACTACTCACGCATCACACTGGAGGCTTGCATGATGTTGAAGAAGGCCTCCAGGGTGAATTCCCCGCTCCGGCAGGGTGCCTGGAAGAGCTTCAGATCCCTTCCGATCTAGGGATGGAGATGACGGCGGCTATAGACTCTTTCGTACATTTTTGATCGGGTACTTAGGGTTTTGGTATCGGAGGCAATATATAGGCGGAAGGAGAGGCCGAGGGGGTGCTGGGGTCGGCCAAACAACGCCCTGGCGTGGGCCAGGCCTGGTCGTGCGGCCAGGTGGTGTGGCTAGGCCCTAGCCCTTCTCCGTCTCGTATTCTGGCTCCAGATGTCTTCCGGTAAAATAGCGACTTTGGCTTTTGTTCCGTCCAATTCAGAGAATATTCATTTTCTGACTTCTTGGAATCAAAAACAGCAGAAAATAGGGAGCTGGCACTATGGCTCTTGTTAATAGGTTAGTCCAAGAAATCATATGAAAAGTACTCCAAAGTGTGGACAAAACACAAGAAAGTAGATAAAACCAAGCATGGAACATCAAAAATTATAGATACATTTGCAATGTATCATACCATCGTCAACATCGTCATCCTACAATGCAGCAGCAGCAAGGGAGGTCAAGGGTGGCCAGAATCGAGCAACAATGGGGAATTTCCAAGGAATTTAGAACATTTATTCTTTCAAGGAATTTCCAAAAATTAAATATAATACCTAAAAATAAATAAAATTTACTTTGGTGATTCCAAATAAATATTAAGTTTTAGAAAAATACTAGTTTGGATTTTTAGCCAAGAACACTAAACTATATATTTCCAAATACTTATTCCTTGAAGGAATTTTCTAAGGATAAAAGTAATATATTGAAAAGTGAATTAGAAATTATTTTTAAAATCTAAACTAATATTTAATGGAAGGAAAATATTAGTTTATATTTTAAAACTAATAAAATTAAATTGTATATTTTAAAATATTCATTCCTTCATGGAATTTTATGAAAATTAGGATGAGACTTATCATTTTTAAGATCTTTACTTTATTAGAAATATACAAGAATATATTATTTAAAAAGGTATTCAGACTAAAAGGTAACAAATTCCTATCTATTTTATAGAAATTCTTATTTGAACTTATTGTAATTCTTCAAGGTTACTTCTTAAGGAAGAATAAATGTATAACCTCATATATACTTTAATCTCGAATAATCCATTAAAATTAAGTGCTAAACCTAAAACCATAGTTTTGAACTCTAATAAAGCCTAGATATAAACTACAAATTACTTAATACTTCTTTAGAGTCTTAAACAAATTATAACTCATAACTTCAAATTAACCTTTAGTATCATTCACTTATGTTGATGATGAATAATCATATATCTCAAATCTTAACTAACATAACCTAATTTCAACAAACCATATAATGAGATCACCGTATCTCATAATTAGCTTTAACTCTATAATCTCCTTAGCATCAATTTGCTAAGCTTAGATTCATAAAGTTATACTCAATACCTATATAAATATGTCTTTGATCATATCAAAGAAGCTCTTAAACTCGACCACGATATAAAAATAATACATTCTAATCCAAGTTATCTTTTATAGCTAACATTGGTCTGTTACTTAACCAACTACAAGAACATTAACTTAAGATTGTTGAAGCGATCCAAATAGCCATCAATTGTAATCTAAGAAGACCACAAATTACTTACATTGATATAATAAGTATTTTGCCACTTGAAACAAAATCTTTAGTCAATCTGCTAACTACCACCCACTTGAATTATAATACCCTTAAATGTGTATACAAATCAACATGTACTAACAACTTTCGTTGTACTTTACTTTCATTACTTTTAGAAGATTAATATAAATTTATTTCTAAAGTAACATAAATCTTTTATAAATCGCCAAACTCAATCCATACTGATACATGGGGATTTACTTTGGGATTTATACAAAATTCATATCATTATGGGATTTCTATTTTCGTGGTCGTGGTTCGTTAGTTGTACTCAGTTTTCCCCAACCGCTTAGTTTTCCTCACTTTCCCCTTCCTCCATTCTGAAACCCTCACATGTTCTCGGACAGGGGGATGCCGTCAGGTCAAATGCTTGACCGTTACATGCTAATAGGTGGGACCGTGTTGGGGTGGGTCCTGCGTTGAGCATTACGTTACGTCGCCTCGACCGTTACGTGCTAAGGGGTGGGGCCGTGTTGGGACGGGTCCTACATATGTGGTGAAGGGTGGGGCCATGTTTGGACGGGTCTTGCATACGTGGTGAAGGGTGGGGCCGCATGGAGACACATCGTACAGGCCATTGTTGCTCCCAGCCTGGAACAACTCCCACACCGCCCCTCCGCTCCGCTCGCCCACAGTCGTGCCCTCCTAGCTGAGAGCCCCACCTACCTTATGCCATCCTTGGCCCCCGAGACGCCCCCTCCCCCTAGCCGTGGAGCCCACTCCGGCTCCGCTTCCTCCCCGCTAGATCTGCCCCTTTCGTTGAATAGTATGCGACACCGACGCCGGCGGGTGTACCGGTCCTCCCTGTCGAGCACGTAGAAGATTGGGTGGAATCGGAGGGATCTAACACATGGATTCCATCTGGGTAAGTATTGTTTCCCTTTGTGGATTGATTATAAGCAGTAATTGAGTGCGAATCACTGGTGCTCAGCTAACCGCCTTGCTTATCGAACAGGATTGATCCATCGCTGGCATTTCAGCTGGCGGTTAAACTGGATACTAGCGTAATTCGTGGTTGTGAACGACATCTCTCTGGATGTTACTTCGTAGCGGTGGTTGTAACCTCTATAACTCTCAAATATTTGAAAGATAAAATATATTCTAAATTCCCCTAGAGCAATGGTGATTCAATTGATTTCCAATATTTCAACATTAGCGAGCAAACATTGCTCCCACTAAATAGCCAAGCTGATCTAGTAATGCTTTTCTCTTTGAATGTTATCGACAATTTTGTTAGAATCCGTATCCATGTGCAACCTAAAGTTGAACACACGGGAATGTGGGCTAAAGCATCATCTGGTGGCCAGTCATCATCAGGTGGTCGTTCATCATGTGTCTATGTTGTCTCTGCTAATAGCGTGCGCCCTTGCGCGCTTTGTAGGTCCACAGCAGTACCATCTATTCGAACTGCGAGTGTAAGCCAAATCGCTCATGCGGCCAATGTGGAGGACGAAGTAGAGCTTGTCAAGGGATCGCCTCCACTAGATGATCAGGATGAGTTGATGTTTCCTGAATTGGTAGATAGATTTAGTAAACAGGCACTAGAGGATCAATACATAGAGGAATTGACCCACGGTGCCAGATTTGATGATACTGATGAAGAACAGAACGAGGAGAACAATGACAATCACATTTTAGCCGAGTACGATGGTGCGGACTTGCCAGTAATTGAGTGGGACAGGAACAATCCTAAGATTTCAGAAGGAATCAAATTTGAAACGATGCGGGACTATCGTAATGCCCTTACTACATATTGCATCTGTAACACCCTCGAATCGGCCCTATGCAAGTTTTAGCCCTTTCCGCCAAACCTGCATAGAAACGATTCAAGGACGCCCACCAGGCACTTTCGTGCGGGTGGAAATGAAGTAATACCATTACACAACAGTCCTCGATGGGACCCACAGAACAGATATATATATACAACAGCGACTCAACGAGTCAAGAATACAGATATACAATACAAAGATCCAAATCACATTGAAAACGGTACAGCGTCCGAGTACGGACAAGATGCAAATTGGGCTAAGAGCCCTGAAGAATAACCAACGGCGTCCATAACCCTGCCCAGGCCAAGCCGGAAGGGTAACTCTGCTAACGACGTCGATCACAAACCTGCTAAAACAAAAAGGGGTGGCGACAGAGGCCAAAGGAAAAAGAGGAGCGTCAGTACTGAGGCCAGTACACGGCGAGGCTAGAATTCAGCGGCTCTCGCCTACATAGGTATGGTGGGCTGAAGCGGCAGCGCAGCGACACTAAATAACCTATAGAGACTCGATACAACTGGCGGTTATCAGAGAGGGATAAGAAAGACCTATTCGGATCCAACCTGAAGCTAACACCAAACAAACCCATCCTGGTATTTCCCCCTCGAGACGAAACGAGGAAGTCGGACCAAGGAACTCACACAGTTGGCAATTTTACTCATTCCATTATAGTTGCAGCAATTACTAGTCAGATATAGATAGCATGAGTCATCCTGATAGCATAAGTAGTGGGTAGTTTTAATAACCATTCCGTTATAGTTGGGAACATTTACTAGTCAGACATAATTGTCCTGAGGAATCCCAAAACCCAGCAGTTGTTGGCACTTTTATCACATTCCATTGGAGTTGCAATACTTACTAGGCAGGTATAGCATGTCACAAAACAACCCAGAACCACTAGCTGTTTGACTTTTTAACATCCATTCCGTTATACTTGAGCAGATTACTAATCACATATTAAGTCAAATTTATAGCACTACTTTAGTTATGCTTGACTATGATCGAGATACTGTGCTCCAAGTCGTCCATAACCGCGGCTTTCAGAAAGTTTTACCCTGCAGGGGTGCACAAATAGCAACACACACTCGATCAACCTCGGAAAAACCAACTCAAAACCCAACGAGGCTTTCACGACAAAGCAATCACATGATTCATAAATATTTCAGGGGGCCACCCCATTAAGCTACCCGCAACGAAGTTGGCTGGCTCCAAGATGGACCCAAGGTTTGTGCCAATGGTTATAAACGATTGGGAACCCAAAAGTGTGACTGGGCATGTCGATACCACGAAAACACTCCGCAATCCTAAACAGTACAGGTACTCCACGCACAATCTTAAATAAAGCAGTAAAGCATGGCATAAGTACAGGATAGTAATAAAGCCCCAAACTACTTTGTGGCCCCAAGAAATAGAAATGAATCAAGCTCTGGCTCAGGGGGGTCCATAAGGCCTCTCGGATGTGGATAGAGCGAAAATCAAGGAACAGGTATCAAGTACTCGGGGTCCTACGGGACAAAAGTGAGCGTGGAAGAACAAAATAACATCTATTGCCCACCGATGCCTCTGCATAAGTTATATCTAGCATTTTAATAGTTGTATTTAAGTCATGATCATCTCCACCAATAAGCATCTCCACCAATAAGCATCTGCCAACCTTCCAACAACTGTGGTACTTGACAACACGAGATCACACCTGAGCAAGCAACTACGGCTCGCAAGGCCCGCTATCTACCAAACACAGGTAATAGGAGGTGTCCAAGGCAATATAGAGGCTGCACGGGATATAACTGGTGTTCGGAAACTAAAGCATCACGACACGGATAGCAATAGATCAACAGGAGGAAATAAAGACTATAAATGCAAAATAGGTAGAAGGGGGAGAGATGCTCGCCTGGGAAACACCGCAGAGATTTATATTCGAAGAACTTGTCGATACTCGCATCCACTCATCGGTCTAATCCGCGAAGAAAGCAAACACTAGCAGAACACCGGATGCAATATTTAATACTACAACAGAAGATCTGGCATGCTTATGATATGATGCATGTCATGGCACAGATGCGGTGCAATTAGGCAATATTACGTGGAACCGGGGTCCCGACAATTAATTACACGGTTCAAGTTATTTAGAACCCCCTCAATTTAAATGTTGTTTTAACAGGGCGAAACATGGCATCGGTCCGCTACACCAATTTAAATGGAGTCCGGAATAAGACAACGGTATTCCGCATATCGACTCCATATTTAATTATGAGGCGAATCGGCATAATGCCCCCAACCCACATGATATGCATGCGAGATGAACAATTAATATGCAACAAGTTTTATGTATAGCATTTATAAAATAGGGGCTCGGGAAAAGGTTCACACATCGGGGTTCGGAAGATCTTGGGGTTCGGGGGTTCGAGGTTCGACGGGGATCAGTCTTCGGAGGTCGTCGAAGGACTTGGTTCGGTGTTGGCGGCTCATCGGATTCGCCCTGGTCGGTGTTCATCTTGTCATTGCGAAGCTCTTGTCGGGTCTTCGTGTCGGGTCAGTCCTGGCGTTCGGGAAGAAGAACTTGGCGTCCTCGAGGAAGTACTTGGCATATCCGTGTCGATGACCTTGGCGTCCGGGTTCTTGGCATCGGATCCAGGAAGAAGTACTTGTCACATCTGTGGTTTGGTCCTCGGGGTCGAAGAACTTGCGCGCCAGGGTTCGGTCTTCGAACTCGGGGAGAAGAGCTCGGTGTTCGCATTGAAGATCTTGTCGATAGTTCTGGTACAACTTGTTCTTTGTCGACCTTGTTCGTTCGACTTTGACAGGTACACTACACAGGAGATCACTAGGGACGGTCTTGGATGGCGACACACTAAGAAGCAGAACTCGGTGGCGACACGGTCCTCTTTGTCCAACAGCACCAATAGTACCACAGCAACAAATTTTACACCAAAACACACAGACACAAAATCGGGCCAGAGAGGAGAGGCGGGGTCGCGGGACAGGGCGGTGAGGCCGTCGGCGGCTGCGCACACACGGACGCGCTCGAGAGGCACGGCGGCCCTACAGGGCTCGGTCGAGTTAGAGGCGCGTGAGGGGCTTGGGGTCGCGTCGCGCAGACAACAGAGGAGCGAGGTCGACAGGGTGTCGACGGCGGCCCACAGAGGCTGGGGCGGAGGCCGGCGCTAGGTGGAGCGGAGGGGCGACGCGGGGCTTCCAGGGGCGTGACCTGGGGACGACCGGACGGTGGGGACGAGGCTGTCCGGGCGGCGGCGCTCCGGCGAGAGGCACCGGCGGAGACGGGGAAGGGGAGCCTGGCGTGAGGCGTTCGTGGCCGGGCTTGGGAGGGACGACGCGGAGAGGCGGACGGGGTCGTGGCGACGACGGTGACGCGTAGGGGGCGGCAAGGTCGAGGCGGAGGGGGAAAGTGGAGGCGGCGGTCGGAGTCGCGCCCTGCGAGAGAGTGAGGCGGGGTCGGCCGACAGGGGACGAAGGGACCGGCCGAGCGGGGCTTGGTCGCGAGAGGGACTCGGCGGTAGGGCGAGGCGGTCGCCGCGTGGAGCTTGCGGCCTCGGAGGAGGAGACGCGGGGAAGGGACGGGGAGGAGGCGGACGTGGCCGGCGGAGCCAGAGGAGAAGGGGCTACGACGGCGAGGCTAGGGCGGCCGGCACGAGGCGGGAGGAGAGGGCGGCGCGGCCGGGGCCGAAGCGGGAGGCAGCGTCTGACCTCTGGGAGGAACGGGGTAGGTTGCGTGCGAGGCGAAGGAGGAGACGGGGTAGGTGGTGGTGGGGCCAGGTGGTCGATTGGACCACTACGGGGTGTGGCCAGGCTTGGGGATGCGCGCAGGTGGGCGGGAGCGTGTGTGTGCGTGTGGAGTGGGCCTAGGGGAAGGTGTGGCAGCGGTGTGGTGGCTGGCTGGGTGAGGTGGCGAGCACCGATTGGTGCAGGTGAGGTGGAGGGGGCTGGGTAGGGAAATAGGGTAGGGTTTTTTCGTAGAAAAGGTTTGGGTGTTTTTCTGGGGTAGGTAGGATTTATATCTAGAGGTGGCCGGCTGGGCATTCGGGCCTGGCTGGCTGCCTCCCAAAAAATAATTTAAATGTCCTATTGTTTAAAACGGGGCTTTTGAAATCCGTTGGCAGTCAAAACAAAATAATCCGGAGACCCGGGTTTTAATTTGAATTAAAGACGGGGCGTTTCGAAAACAAAAGTAGACTTTTCGAAAGTAGTTTTATGCAAACAAATGCAAGATGACATGACGATGCTCAAATGCAAGGTGGCATGATGACATGAGCATGCGGTCACGATGATGCAATGCACAAAAACACCGCGATTTTCTAGTAGTGGTTTTGCGGGGCGCCACAATTCGACACCACTAACAATGGATCTCGCCCTCGAGATCCGCCTCATGGTACCGGGAAGAAGGCTGATGATTTGAATCTTGTCGTTGCATGTAGACCCTCGCGACACCACTAACAGGAGGTCCTTGTCCGTGATCGTCGAGAGAACACTCCGGGAACAAAAAGGCGAAGATGGAGGTATCAACAAATAAAGCCACCTCTAACTTCGATAGAAAGAGAGAACCGATGCATTCTCATCCACTTCAATGTACACGAGCAAATAGAGTGAGTAGTCGGCATGGGGGCCAATCCATCACGCACCCAAACTATTACTCCGCATATTCGGTGGAAAAGCGTGCGACCATTCTTGGAATCAGACTGGAGATCTCGACAAGCGAGGTTCAGAAACAAGGAGTGATGCAGACTCTACATCGGATCTGGCGTAGATGATGTCGTTGCGTCGGAAAACACCGAAAGGCACAAACAAGGAACAAAGAGAAGTCCAACCGATGATGGATTCCTCAGATAGCACGAAGACCGGTTGTAGACATACTGTTGCTAGAGGAGGGAGCGAAACCCTGAAGGTACGACGAAACCCACCCACGAGAATTCCTGGACTTGAAGAAAGATAAGAGGGAAGAATCAAAACACGCAGAGGTAAGAGGAGAACAGCAGAGGGGTAAGGAGTAAAACAGACCTAATCATATCAATCCAACCGATTTTGCAAAAATAGTTTTGACACTCTACTTCCGTCGTTAGCTAGGTTATCCTACAGGCTGGACTTGTGGGGTATCGTAACTGCTGAGCTCTGATACCACTCTGTAACACCCTCGAATCGGCCCTATGCAAGTTTTAGCCCTTTCCGCCAAACCCGCATAGAAACGATTCAAGGACACCCACCAGGCACTTTCGTGCGGGTGGAAACGAAGTAATACATTACACAACAGTCCTCGATGGGACCCACATAACAGATATATATACAACAGCGACTCAACGAGTCAAGAATACAGATATACAATACAAAGATCCAAATCACCTTGAAAACGGTACAACGTCCGAGTACGGACAAGATGCAAATTGGGCTAAGAGCCCTGAAGAATAACCAACGGCGTCCATAACCCTGCCCAGGCCAAGCCGGAAGGGTAACCCTGCTAACGACGTCGATCACAAACCTGCTAAAACAAAAAGGGGTGCCGACAGAGGCCAAAGGAAAAAGAGGAGCGTCAATACTGGGGCCAGTACACGGCGATGCTATAATTCGGCGGCTCTCGCCTACATAGGTATGGTGGGCTGAAGCGGTAGCACATCGGCACTAAACAACCTATAGAGACTCGATACAACTGGTGGTTATTAGAGAGGGATAAGAAAGACCTATTCGGATCCAACATGAAGCTAACACCAAACAAACCCATCCTGGTATTTCCCCCTCGAGACCAAACGAGGAAGTCGGACCAAGGAACTCACACAGTTGGCAATGTTACTCATTCCATTATAGTTGCAGCAATTACTAATCAGATATAGATAGCATGAGTCATCCTGATAGCATAAGTAGTGGGCAGTTTTAATAACCATTCCATTATAGTTGGGAACATTTACTAGTCAGACATAATTGTCCTGAGGAATCCCAAAACCCAGCAGTTGTTGGCACTTTTATCACATTCCATTGGAGTTGCAATACTTACTAGGCAGGTATAGCATGTCACAAAACAACCCAGAACCACTAGCTGTTGGCATTTTTAATATCCATTCCGTTATACTTGAGCTGATTACTAATCACATATTAAGTCAAATTTATAGCACTACTTTAGTTATGCTTGTATATGATCAAGATACTGTACTCCAAGTCGCCCATAACCGCGGAAACGGCTTTCAGAAAGTTTTAACCTGCAGGGGTGCACAAATAGCAACACACACTCGATCAACCTCGGAAAAACCAACTCAAAACCCAACGAGGCTTTCACGACAAAGCAATCACAGGATTCATAGATATTTCAGGGGGCCACCCCATTAAGCTACCCGCAACGAAGTTGGCCAGCTCCGAGACGGACCCAAGGTTTGCGCCAATGGCTGTAAACGACTGGGAACCCGAAAGTGTGACTGGGCTTGTCGATACCGCGAAAACACTCCGCAATCCTAAATAGTACAGGTGCTCCATGCACAATCTTAAATAAAGTAGTAAAGCATGGCATAAGTACAGGATAGTAATAAAGCCCCAAACTACTTTGTGGCCCCAAGAAATAGAAATGAATCAAGCTCTGGCTCGGGGGGGTCCATAAGGCCTCCCGGATGTGGATAGTGCGAAAATCAAGGAACATGTATCAAGTACTCGGGGTCCTACAGGACACAAATGAGCGTGGAAGAACCAAATAACACCTATTGCCCACCGATGCCTCTGCATTAGGTATATCTAGCATTTTAATAGTTGTATTTAAGTCATGATCATCTTCACCAATAAGCATCTCCACCAATAAGCATTTGCCAACCTTCCAACAACTGTGGTACTTGACAACACGAGATCACACCTGAGCAAGCAACTACGACTCGCAATGCCCGCTATCTACCAAACACAGGTAATAGGAGGTGTCCAAGGCAATATAGAGGTTGCACGGGATATAACTGGTGTTCGGAAACTAAAGCATCACGACACGGATAGCAATAGATCAACAGGAGGAAATAAAGAATATAAATGCAAAATAGGTAGAAGGGGGAGAGATGCTTGCCTGGGAAACACCGCCGGAGATTTATATCCGAAGAACTTGTCGATACTCGCATCCACTCATCGGTCTAATCCGCGAAGAAGCAAACACTAGCAGAACACCGGATGCAATATTTAATACTAGGGAAGAAGATCCAGCATGCTTATGATATGATGCATGGCATGGCACAGATGCGGTGCAATTAGGCAATATTACGCGGAACCGGGGTCCCGACAATTAATTACACGGTTCAAGTTATTTAGAACCCCCTCAATTTAAATGTTGTTTTAACAGGGCGAAACATGGCATCGGTCCGCTACACCAATTTAAATGGAGCCCGGAATAAGACAACGTTATTCCGCATATCGACTCCATATTTAATTATGAGGCGAATCGGCATAATGCCCCCAACCCACATGATATGCATGCGAGATGAACAATTTATATGCAACAAGTTTTATGTATAGCATTTATAAAATAGGGGCTCGGGAAAAGGTTCACACGTCGGGGTTTGGAAGATCTTGGGGTGCGGGGGTTCGAGGTTCGACGGGGATCGGTCTTCGGAGGTCGTCGAAGGACTTGGTTCGGTGTCGGCGGCTCATCGGATTCGCCCTGGTCGGTGTTGATCTTGTCGTCGCGAAGCTCTTATCGGGTCTTCGTGTCGGGTCGGTCTTGGCGTTCGGGAAGAAGAACTTGGCGTCCTCGAGGAAGTACTTGGCGTATCCGTGTCGACGACCTTGGCGTCCGGGTTCTTGGGATCGGATCCAGGAAGAAGTACTTGTCGCATCTGTGGTTTGGTCCTCGGGGTCGAAGAACTTGCGTGCCAGGGTTCGGTCTTTGGACTCGGGGAGAAGAGCTCGGTGTTCGTGTTGAAGATCTTGTCGATAGTTCTGGTATAACTTGTTCTTTGTCGACCTTGTTCGTTCGGAGACTTTGACAGGTACACTGCACAGGAGATCACTAGGGACGGTCTTGGATGGCGACACGCTAAGAAGCAGAACTCGGTGGCCACACGGTCCTCTTTGTCCAACAGCACCAATAGTACCACAGCAACAAATTTTACACCAAAACACACAGGCACAAAATCGGGCCAGAGAGGAGAGGCGGGGTCACGGGATAGGGAGGTGGAGAGGCCGTCGGCGGCTGCGCACTCACGGACATGCTCGAGAGGCACGGCGGCCCTGCAGGGCTCGGTCGAGTTGGAGGCGCGTGAGGGGCTTGAGGTCGCGTCCCGCAGACAATGGAGGAGCAAGGTCGACGGCGTGTCAACGGCGGCCCACAGAGGCTGGGGCGGAGGCCGGCGCTAGGTGGAGCGGAGGGGCGACACGGGGCTTCCAGGGGCGTGACCTGGGGACGACCAGACGGTGCGGACGAGGCTGTCCGGGCGGCGGCGCTCCGACGAGAGGTGCCTGCAGAGACGGGGATTGGGCGCCGGGCGTGAGGCGGTCGTGGCCGGGCTTGGGGGGGGGGACGACGCGGAGAGGCGGACGGGTCGTGGCGACGGCGGCGACGCGTAGAGGGCGGGGAGGTCGAGGCCGAGGGGGAAAGTGGAGGCGGCGGTCGGAGTCACGCCCTGCAGAGAGGAGTGGGAGGCGGGGGTCGCGCCGATGGGGACAAGCGAGACCAGGCGCGGAGCAGCGGGGCTCGGTGGCGGAGGGGACGCCGGCGGTGGGGTAGGGCGAGGCGGTCGCCGCGGGGAGCTTGCGGCCTCAGAGGAGGAGACGCGGGGAAGGGACGGGGAGGAGGCGGACGTGGCCGGCGGAGCCAGAGGAGAAGGGGCGACGACAGCGAGGCTAGGGCGGCCGGCACGAGGCGGGAGGAGACGGCGGCACGGCCGGGGCCGAGCCGACGCGGAGGCAGTGGTGCGGGCTCTGGGAGGAGCGGGGTAGGTTGCGTGCGAGGCGAGGGAGGTGACGGGGTAGGTGGTGGTGGGGCCAGGTGGTCGGTTGGACCAGTGCAGGGTGGGGCCAGGCTTGGGGATGCGCGCAGGTCGGCGGGAGCGTGTGTGTGCGTGTGCTGCTTGTGGGGTGGGTCGGCAGGTGGCAGGGTGGAGTGGGCCCAGGGGAAGGTGTGGTAGCGGTATGGTGGCTGGCTGGGTGAGGTGGCGAGCACCGATTGGTGCAGGTGAGGTGGAGGGGGCTGGGTAGGGTTTTTGGTAGAAAAGGTTTGGGTGTTTTTCTGGGGTAGGTAGGATTTGTATCCGGAGGTGGCCAGCTGGGCTTTCGGGCCTGGCTGGCTGCCTCCCAAAAAATAATTTAAATGTCCTATTGTTTAGAACGGTGCTTTTGAAATCCGTTGGCAGTCAAAACAAAATAATCCGGAGACCCGTGTTTTAATTTGAATTAAAGACAAGGCGTTTCGAAAACAAAAGTAGACTTTTCGAAAGTAGATTTATGCAAACAAATGCAAGATGACATGACGATGCTCAAATGCGGTCACGATGATGCAATGCAATGCACAAAAACACCGTGATTTTCTAGTAGTGGTTTTGCGGGGCGCCACAGCATCTGCACCAATAATGATTATGTTGTTATTAAGAGTGAGCCAACAAGGATCAAAGTGAAGTGCTCATACAAGAGGCGTAGGTGGAGGATGCACGCACCCACTATGCTCAGGAGCAGTTTGGTTCAAGTATTACAACCAGTTGTGTATTTTAGATCATTGTGTAGAATTTGTTAACTATACCTGACATTTTCATTAAGTTTCAGATAAAAGATAACCGGTTCAAACATTCTTTTTCACGTCAAGGGGGACAGCCAAAGGATAAAACAAAACTAGCAAAGAGGTGGTTGGCAGATGCAATCATGGATTAGATGAGAGCGAACCCATCACTTGGTGCAACAGCGCTCATAAAAAAAGTTTCTGAAAAGATTAACTTTACAGTACATTACATGAGGATGTTCTATGCAAAGTAAATGGCTCTTGATAGGATAAATGGTCCATGGAATGAAAGTTTTCAGTTGCTTTACAGCTTCAAAGCTGAAGTGGAGATGGCTAGTCCAGGTAGTGTTGTATAGATAGACAAGCATACAGTTCAGTACAAAATAAGAGGGAAGACAATGGAGGAGTTCTGTAGAAGGGCTTTTGTTTGTTTCAAAGCTTGCTAGCAAGGGTTTCTGGATGGTTGCAGACTTATCTGGCCATGGATGCAATAACTCTTCATGGCAGATTTAAAGGACAGCTAGTAGCTGCTACTGCAGTTGATGGCCACGATTGGATGTTCCCAGTTGCTTTTGGAGTTTTGGAGATTGAGTCAGAGGAAAGTTGGACTTGGTTTCTGGAGAATTTGCGCGACCTTATAGGTCATCCACCAGGACTTACTATTCACACGGACGCTTGCAAAGGTTTGGAGAAAGCTATAGAAGCAGTATTCCCTAGAGTGGAGCATAGGGAATGTATGCGACACTTAATGCGGAATTTTACAAAGAAATTCAAGGGTAAAGTATATACTGACAACCTATGGCCAGCTTCATACACATGCAGTTTGAGGAAGCATCTATATCATTTGGAATTGCTGTATAAACAAAAACCAGCTGTGAAGGAGTACTTGGATGCACATCAAGGAATGGTGTGGTCAATAAGCCAATTCAAAGAAATTTGCAAGGTAGACTATGTGACAAGTAACCTTGCAGAGAGTTTCAATGCAAAGGTCAGGTCATTGAAATGGCTTATGCTATGGCAAATATTTGATAAGATTAGGCAGATGATCATGATAAAAATCGATTTGCGTCAAATAATTGCATCAACAGTATATGCTGGCCATCTCATCCTCCCATCTTTGATTAAGGCTGTGCATGCCAGGGCAAAACAATTGAAGATGAAATGCATTAGAAAAGGAATGGAGGTTGAGGTAACGTACACTGACAGGAAAGATAGGCAATGGAGGTATCCAATGAGTTTGGCTGACAGGACATGCCATTGCAGGAAATGGCAGCTCCGTGGGAAACCTTGCATACATGCATTGTTTTTCATGGGTGTTCTAGGACGTGAAGAGGTTGAAGTTGATCAGTATGTGTCGGAGTATTTCTCCGTTGCCAAATTTAGGGAAGCATATGCTTCGAATGCTCCAGCCTTGTTGGGAAAAGACCAATGGATGGAAGTGAATCCAGGCTTCAAGCTATACCCTCCAGTTTTTACTAGACCAGTAGGTAGGCCAAGGAAGAATAGGATTAGAGCTAGTCCAGAGGGTGGTGCACCACCTCGATGATGTAAGTGCAAACGTTGTGGGATCCTAGGGCACATTGCTAGGCTTTGTAAAAATGCAGTGGACCCAACTTATGGAATGGATGATCAGGCGGGAGCAACAAATGAAGATGAGAATGAAGTATCTGAACGAGAGGAGAATGAAGCAATGGATACATTGTAGATTGAACCAATGGATCGAGAGGAGATTGAACCAAATGCATGGGAGATTGAGCCAAATGCAGGGGAGATTGAACCAATGGATCGAAAGGAAATTGAACCAAATGAAGGGGATATTGCACCAAATGCATGGGAGATTGAAGCAATTTATTCATTGGAAGCAGAGTTCAAAAGTAAAGGAATTACACAAGAGGATATTGAAGAAATTATGCCAATGCGTTTTGTACCATATGAACCAATGAATCGAAACATGGTTGAACCAATTGTACGACAGACTGAAGCACCTGATTCATTTAATGCAGAGAAAAAGAACAAAGGGAACAAATAGAAGAAGCTGATGGTGGACTCCGAGAATATTCCAGCTAGGATCAACCGGGGCAAGGTGATGAACTCTGAGAATATTCCAGCGAAAAACACTAGGAGCAAGAAAAAATGAATTTGAATTATTAATTTAAATTTTATGATGAATTTGATCTACTGTCAATGCTTGTATTGAATTTGAACTACTTTCAGTGTTTGTGACACTTCCAAGTTTGTATGTTGGATAACCCCATAATTTATGTGTTATTGCAACTTTCTATTGTCATGCACCTAGTTTCTTAGCACTGCTTAGTTTTGCCCTCAACATGTGGTCAACACAAGGGGTCCAACTAGTTCATGGCTTAAAACATAGCAAACATTCAATTGATCGAAATTTTGGCACACTTGTGTATCCTGGATTGATTTACCATATGAAATTGAAAATTTGGATTTACTTGTAATCAGCCACATTTTTCTTTTTCCAAGTGATTAAATTCAAATAAATGGTTTTACGGTTAGTTTAATTCAGAAAAAGAAGTCAAAACATAGTGCAACCTTCGCATGGAGTCTTGTTATGTTAACTAAAACCTAGCATGAATAATAAAGGAAAAGAAAATAAAGAGAAATGGACTTTTCCCCTAAACCACTTCTTAAATCCTTCTTCGAATGAGCTAGTAGCTATGAAGATGCATGGCTTTCTACTCAGTCAACCTCCAAGATAAGCCATCCCAAAACATACTTTGTCTAAATGAGGCCAAATTTGGCACACTTGTGTATATTTGAGTTGCAAACAATATAATGTCGGCCAAGATGGATTATTTTGTTCAAATAACACATTTTCCATTTGTTACGCCAAAAGCTTGAATTTCCCTTAGTCATTTTTTATCTGAGCACCCTGGTTTTCCTTAGCTCTACTCAGTTTTCCCCTCCCACTAAAGTTTCCTCAATTTCCCCCTCCCGCTAAAGTTTTCCTCACTTTTCCCCTCTCTCATGTCTCAGTTTGGCTAGCGCTCTGATTGGTCGAGATGTATGTCACACGGATCATGATCCGGCGGGCTAGAGGACTCTCTCTCCCGATGGGCACACCTAACCTTGTATAGCGAGGAGAGCCCGACAGGCTGCATGTCTCTCCCTCCCTTTACCTGACACACGTATACCAGCCGCATCAACTAACGCTCAGTTTGGATACGCTCTGATTGGTCGGGATGTATGTCACGTGGATCTTGGCCAACCACCAATGGATACATCATGATCTGACGGGCTGGAGGTATCTCTCTCCCGTTGGGCTATGGAGAGGAGAGCCTGACGGGCTGGATGTCTCTCCCTCCCTTTCCATGTCGAACGTATACCAGCCGCATCTTCCTCCCCTCCTATCAACATATGGCAGCGTGGACCTACGCGTGGGGTCAGAATGGCTTGCGTCGACGCGGATCTAAGCGTGGCTGCTAGAACGGCATGCGGCGGTGAGGATCTAACCGTATGAAATTTCTGTCTCTGTCTGTCTCACTTCCGTTCACATCCTAAGATCAATTGCTGATGAAAGACACCGATGGAAGGCATCATCCAAAACATCAGTGCGATGGCGATGGTGCCGATAGTGGCCATTGATGAAAGACACCAATGGAACCCATCATCTGCAACATCTATGGTTGTGGTGCCGATAGTGGTCATCGATGCAACGACGATTGAAGCCATCATCCGCAACATCTATGGTTGTGGTGCCGACAGTGGTCATCGATGCTAAGACGATTGAAGCCAGCATCCGCAACATCACTGCGATGACGCAGATCAAGCCCTCGTGAACCGAAGTTGTGGGATGCAGGCCACGGCCACGGCTGGCACATCGAGGTGCACTTCGACGGTCAAGGCCGGATGGGAGCACTTTTCCCGTACTTCATGTAGTACACATACGGTGGGGAGAGCGGCTAGCTCACCGTCCACTAAAAATTGGGAAAAATTTAAGCCCAATTTGAACCAAAATTCCGTGACTTAAAATATATGTATGATTTGAATAAATTTGACATGTATTTGAGCCGTGAGACCGGTGGATATGCTCTAAAGCTGATTCATAAGTAGAAGTACTTGCTTTGACAATCTCCAGTGGGATTGTATAAATTTGATTGAAATATGTATGATTTGAATCAAAATTGATATGTATTTGAGCAGTGAGGACGGTGGATATGCTCTAAAGCTGATTCATAAGTAGTACTCCCTCCGACCCAAATTAGTTGATTTAGATTTAACTAGATTCATTTGTATCTTGAGGAATTTGAGTCAACTAACTTGGATCGACAATCTCAGCCACTAATTTGGAATGGGGAATGGATGCTTCCGCCAACGCTGCAACTCTACATGGCAGGCACGATGGTAGCAACAGAACAGTCAAAACTGATAGGCCCCAACTTGACCCTCTAGGTATTTGGCATGCCAACTATGGGCAGCTAGATCCAATGGCAAGTAACTCGGGCCCCGCAATGCATTCTCTCAACAACTTTGGGACTGCTAGATCCAATGGCATGCAACTCGGGTACGACAATGCATTTTCTCGACCACTTTGGGGCTGCTAGATCTAATGGTAAGCAACTCGGGCACCACAATGCATTCTCTTGACATCTTTGGGACTACAAAGTGACTAAATTAGCGGGAACTCACAACCATCTATTGAATAACAATTCTACTCTCTAAATTAGCTATCTATTCAACTAATCATTACACGTTCCACCCTTCACCACAACCGCATACTATAACTGCTAGGACGCGGATGACAACTACTAAAACTGCCCACATGAATCTACTATCCCCCCTCTTCACTTGAAGTTCATGTTTTAGATTTTCTATGACTTGATCAGATACAGCAAGATCAACCTCAGGTGTCAACTTCTCTTTGCAAATAAGCTCTGAATTGTTCCTCGACAGTACGCTTCAGCTCGAATATCAACATGTTTTTAGGGACAATTCATCACCTAACTTGGTAACCATCTCCTCCAGATCCATCCTATGGCTAGACCATGAGTTGATTCATCTTGGTATGCAATGTACCATGGATCATCGGCCTGCATAGCACACTGTAACAATCCCAAAACAAACCAAATTGGAATCAGTCCGACAGGCCATGTTAGCACTTCAAATTCAACAATAGTACAAAGAGAAGGAGCTACATGCACTTCCGACGTGGTAGGATCAGGAGAATGTGGCCATGATATGGTCGATTCCCCACCCTCGCTAGTGTACCCAATACGACCAAACATTGAGGACATATTTGCACCTACAATATTGAGGAAATTATGGGAACCGAATCGATTAAGCTGGGCGGAGCAGGAGCGGAGGTCTTAGCAAGCACTACTAGCAATTTTTGCGACTGTTCGTCGAGCTATGGCGGCGGAACCAAATCCCAGTTGTCGTGGGCGGCGGACCTGCCTGCGGTCGGTACTGCCTCAACGTATAATGTGTGCGGACGAAACAGATGCCGGAGCCGTGGTTGAGGTGTAGCATGACAGTCCGTCTGATACCGCCATAGGACAGATCGGGTGACGCGCCGATGCACCGACGATGGCTGCTCTGTCCGCCGGTGGGATAGGAGCTTGTCGGGGCTAGGGGTTGGGAGCGGATGAGTGAGAGAGAGGCGACATGTCATACACGACCCCACCTGTCAATTATTTCATATTTTCCAATTTTGCGTATCTGGCAAACGTTTTCTTTGAAATTTGCATATTTGCCAAATGACCACCACATGTCAGTGACACACAAAATTTGCAAGTTGCAAAGTAAAACGTGGAAAATATGCAAATCCACACTCCAGCCTCACATGACGGCCCCACTCCAGTCACATAGTAGCCCCATCATTCATTGGCTTCGACGACCCCATAGAACGGCCCCATTTGTCATTGGATGCACCGGCCACACAATCAGGAAAAATGGGGCCCACAAGTCAGTGAGAGACGGATGGCTAGTCCGCCGAGTATCGTGGCCAGACTTGCCAGCATGTAATGGTCGAGGCGACATAATGTAACGCTCAACGCATGACCCGCCCAACGTGGTCCCACCTGTTAGCATGTAACAGTCAAGCCTTTGACCTAACGACATCCCCCTGTTCGAGCACATGTGAGGGTTTTTGTAACACCCCAGTATTTAGGAACCAATGAAGGGTAGAAATAGGAATCTGCGCATGTGCATGCATTCATCTATAAAATCCGGGTAAATTTTTCGCCAAACAAAAACCTAAAGAGATCAGAGTTTCTTTCACTAACAAGAGGTAGGAATAGCTCTTTCTGGTGATTGCTATAAAATTTTGACATGACCTTCAGGAATTGATGAGTTTTGGGGGGAAATATTTTGAATTCAAATTTGAAGTTTAAATCATTTGAAAATTAGAAGTTAGAAATATAAAGTTGTTTTCCAAAATGATTTATTAACATTGTTTGATTATATTAAATACATATTGAACCATAATAGGAACTTAAGAGAAGGAAACTCAAATAATAAATGAATTCTTATTTCTTTTCTTTATTCCATAATAATATTACAAATTGAGATCAATACACCAAAACAGAATATTACAAGGAATAGAATCTAATGAAATAAAACTTTATTAACTTATAAGAATATATTTATAAGATTCTTTATAAAACGATAAGAAGAAGATTACAATGAAAACCTATACTACCTATCTACTCCTATACTAAGTCTTGACAATCTAGAACTTTGTTCCTGCAAAATAAAAGAAACAAAAAGGGGAAACAATATATTAAATTGTTAGTTTTACTCTCAGTAGAGAATAGTGTGGTGCACTGTTCATATTACATCATTGAGTAATTAACAGAGGCAAGTTTCACCAATATGCAGCAACTATTCTTTTCAAGTAAATAGCTTCAGTACCACATCATAAACGAAGTAGAATGGGGCAAGTTTCACCAACACAGTAACTAGTAAAAGGATATGAAGTGAAAGTCGATTCACTTGATCTGATCCACAGACAGTCAAGCAGCAAGGCAGCTTAGTCATCTAATTGCATGTAGTGTGATTTCCAAATAGCAGCAACAGCACAAGCAGTCAAAAAGGAGTTCACAACCCTAGCACAACTACTAGGGAGCTCATTTCCTTTTCTCAAGCACACTGCAAGAAGATAGTGACTTTGTCCACTTCCCAAACAAATCCACCAGATAGCTTACCAAATCAACCATCAAATCACCACAGAATGGTGACATAAGGAGGGGGTGGTGTAGGAGGATACCAAGGACAAGTACAAGGTCATAGGAGCAAGGAGGAGCTGAACCAGAACCTGGGGTGTGCAAAATAGGCTCTAGGGAGTGATCAAGTCACCCAGATCAAGCCAGCAAAATCAAGCAACACCGCAACATCACCAACAAGCAAGTTGTGTGGTGAGTCTATACAAAACCATCACATGTTAAATCTTATCTAAGCATGTGTTGTTTCATATGAGATCTTCTCAGAAAAACACCCATGTGGGGTGTATCCATGAAAGAAGGCATAAAACAGAGCCAAAAAATCAATCTTTGCAAGCCACACCATGATCTTAGCCTGCGCATCACTGATCTTGGATAATAACACATGTTTCTACAGCTAATTAGGAAGCAGCCTTAAGCGGAGAATTCTAGGCACATCCCATGGATGGTAGCACCTGAGAAGTAATTATAGCTTCAGGATCCATCTTAAACATTAGGGATCTATCATATTAACCTTACCAAGGCCTATCAAATTAATTTCCCAAAGCACTATCCATCCAAGATCATTTAAGAAGGGAAGCAGTGATGTCCCAAAATATATCGAGCTTGTTGGGGAACCCCAAGAGGAAGGTATGATGAGCACAGCAGCAAGTTTTCCCTCAGTATGAAACCAAGGTTATCAATCTAGTAGGAGCAAGGAAACACCCCAAAGGTGTTGCTAGCTGAATGTTGGCAGGGCGCACTACCGATGCCAGCAGCAACGTGGAGATCTGCACAACACAACCACAGAACTTTTCCCCCAACTTGTGATGAGGTTGTCAGTCTCACCGGTTTTGCTGAAAACAAAAGATTAAACGTATCGAGTGGAAGAAAGTAATAGATTGCAGAAAGTAAACACAAAGAAGTCAATAGTTGATTGTAGATTAATAGTAAAAGAAAGGACCGGGGTCCATAGTTCACTAGAGGTGGCTCTCCTTAAGATAGATGATATGTTGGGTGAATAATTACAGCGGGGCAATTCACAAACATCGAGAAAGCATACAAGCATATACTACTCATCTTGACTCCTTTGAGATTTGATTGGGCATTACAACATTATACATAGACCGCCCTCCAACTACATCTATGACTAAAAATCCACCTTTAGGTTATCATCCGAACCCCCTCTAGTATTAAGTTGCAAGCAACGGATAATTGCATTACGAATTGCGTGTAAAGTAAACAATACGTTTGTTCTATGAACAAAGGATTTTTGTTTTCTCCCTAGTAGCAACAACACATCTAGTACCTTAGAGATTTTTGTCACTTCCCCAGGTTACCAGAGGCATGAACCCACTATCGAGCATAAATACTAACTCTTGGATTTACTAGCATCTGCTTGGCCAAGATAGCTAATAACAACGGAAAGCATGCAAGATCACAAATAACAAAGACATGATAGAATCAATAATACTTCTGAAATAGCATCTCAATATCCATCGGATCCCCACAAACACAACATGCAGAATTACAAATAGATGATCTTGATCATGAACGGAGCTCACAAGATCTAGACATGATAGCACAAAGGAGGAGAACCAACCATCTAGCTTCTACATGGACCCGTAGTCCAGAGATGAACTACTGACGCATCACACTGGAGGCTTGCATGATGATGAAGAAGGCCTCGTGGTGAATTCTCTCCGTGGTGCCGGGAAGAGCTTCAGATCCCTCCCGGTCTAGGGATGGAGATGACGGCGGCTACAGACTCTTTCGTGGAATTTTGATCGGGTACTTAGGGTTTCTGTATCGGAGGCATCTTATAGGTGGAAGGAGAGGCTGAGGGGGTGCCTGGGCTGGCCACACCACCCCCTGGCGCGGGCCAGGCCTGGTCGCGCGGCCAGGTGGTGTGGTCGGGCCCTAGCCCATCTCCGTCTCGTATTCTGGCTCAAGGGGTCCCTCGGTGAAAGACTGACTTTGGCTTTTGTCCCGTCCAATTCCGAGAATATTCATTTTCTGACTTTCCTGGAACCAAAAATAGCAGAAAACAAGCAGCTGGCACTGTGGCTCTTGTTAATAGGTTAGTCCAAGAAATCATATGAAAAGTACTCCAAAGTGTGGACAAAACATAAGAAAGTAGATAGAACCAAGCATGGAACATCAAAAATTATGGATACGTTTGCAACTTATCAACATCCCCAAGCTTAACTCCTGCTCGTCCTCAAGTAGGTAAGTGATAAAAAGAAATAATAATTTTTGTGGTGACATGCACCATCATAAACTTGATCAAAGTATTTGTAAAACATTCAAAGCTGGGATCATAGTACTTCAATCATAACATGAAAGACAAAGTTCTAGCAATAAGACAAAGAAACTATGTTGCAACATGAAAAGGCACAAACAAAAGATTCATGAATAACAATGCTTTGCAAGACGTTTGTTTGTTTCACATAAGGAAAACATAGCATAGTGGCATTCAGCTTGTCCCTCATAGAGTAGGAAACATAAATGCATAGGACACCTTCAAAGTTCATAAGAGTGACTAGATACAAATAGTTTAAGACAAGCAATATCAAGTTATGCATCAATCAAAGTAAGTGCATAAAGGTAGAAGGTGGAGACTCAATATAAAAGTGGAAGAAAGGCCTTCATAGAAGGAAGCAGAGATTTAAGTTTCATAAAGAGCTTCCAAAAATTATGGTACTTATAGCTTTCAGCTCTCATTGCCCCTGTCATAAGCATCTTGAAGTGATTAAGGTTAAAGTGAACAAACTATGGTGTACATGCTTGACGAAGTATAAGTTAGAAATCTCATGTCCCTTGAATACGAGGGCCTCTCCTCATGCTACTCAAGTTTAGTCACCGGTAAGTTCTTTTCATCGTAAGTACATGTGTATCATAGAGAACCGCCAACGGGGTACCCCTTGCCCGATGATACGGAAGAATCCCCATATCAAAATGACAAGGCAAGCAAACAACGAGCATCTCAGCAATCTTCTTATTTACCATGGGAATATGGTGCTTTTTTCTCTCTTTCCTCTTTTCATAATCTCTTTTTTTTTCTTTTTCTATTTTTTCTCAATATAGGACTCTTTTTTTATAAGAAGAATGCTTCATAGACAGCTCATTATGGTTACGCCGCAGGTTTCCACCATGCTAGCATGGATTAGACCAGCGGCCCAGGCGTTTCTCTAACACATATATATATAACTCCATGGACTTACAAGCTCCCCTTTCATTTCACACCGACGACATCCATAGACAAAAGAACATGATATCAACTAGGTACAAAGTACCAGTGCATTGTTGAAAGCGTTCCCCATGACAGCGTGGTTCTGCTAATCCCCAACAAATAAGTGCAAGCATATACAACATAGACGACACAATGGTTCAAGTTTACTAAGGGCAAGAAAAGTAAAGTGTGCCATCAAGTTCGTGAGAGCTTTAATCACTAGTTTTCTCATAACAAGTTTAATTTGGAAGGCAAACAAAAACATGAATATACTTGGAATAGCATATGCTAATAGGTAGGTATGGTGGACTCTTTGGAATAACTTGGTTTAGGGAGTTGGATGCATGAGTGGACTCGTACTTGGTTGCGGAGGCTAGCAAAAGATTGGGAGCGACAAACTAAGAGAGCAATAATGGACATAATCATGCAGAGCGACAAAACATAATTGATAAAAGCATAAAGTGATACTACAAGTTGAAAACTAAAGGATCATAAAGGCTTATGATGACTTGGGATAGTCATAACATGGTGTGAGCATGCGCCAAGTCAACCAAATAAAGCATCAAAGGAGAATACCACAATACTATGCTTTAATATGCTAAAACAACGCATGATTCATCCAAGGCACATTAATCAATCTCAATTATTTATAACAAGTCATGCTACAACAAAGAATACTAAGCATAAAGACAACAATATCAAGCATGGCATGGCAAAGCATAGGCCACAGTCAAAACAAGCTCTCTTTACCACTTAAGCATGAACTTTCCTACTCTTTTCCAAACCAAACCAAACTATTTGAAAACCAATGTATGAAAGAGGGGGTCCAACAAATTTATTCAACAAACTAAGAAAACAAAAAACCAAAACGAAAACGAGAAAGAAGATGCTCCAAGAACAACACAACTGTGCATGAAACAATAAAAATAAAGTGTTTGGAAGAAACCTAGGATTTTTATTGATGACGAGGGGATGCCTTGGGCATCCCCAAGCTTTGACGCTTGTACTTCTTGGATATTTCTTGGGGTTACACGCGTGGCATCCCCAAGCTTGAGCTTTAGTCCATCCTTCATCTCATTACTTCACGCCTTGGGCATCCCCAATCTCAATTCCCCAAAAGAAATATGAACAAAGGATGGTTGTTTTCTCCCTAGTAGCAATAGCACATCTAGTACCTTAGAGATTTCTGTCACTTCCCCAGATTACCAGAGGCATGAACCCACTATCAAGCATAAATACTAACTCTTGGAGTTGCTAGCATCTACTTGGCCAAGATAGCTACTAACAACAGAAAGCATGCAAGATCACAAATAACAAAGACATGATAGGATCAATAATCAATTTGAAATAGCATCTCAATATCCATCGGATCCCTACAAACACAACATATAGGAATTACAAATAGATGATCTTAATCATGAACGGAGCTCACAAGGTCTAAACATGAAAGCACAAAGGAGGAGAACCATCCATCTAGCTACTACATGGACCCGTAGTCCAGAGATGAACTACTCACGCATCACACCGGAGGCTTGCATGATGATGAAGAAGGCCTCCAGGGTGAATTCCCTCTCGGCAGTGGAAGAGCTTCAGATCCCTCGGTCTAGGGATGGAGATGACTGACTCTGCACTCTTTCGTGGAATTTTATTGCTTAGGGTTTCTGTATTGGAGGCACCTTATACGTGGAAGGAGAGGCCGAGGGGGTGCCTGGGCTGGCCACACCACCCCCTGGCGAGGGCCAGGCCTGGTCGCGCGGCCAAGTGGTGTGGCCGGGCCCCAGCCCATCTCCGTCTCGTATTCTGGCTCTAGGTGTCCCTCGACGAAAAACTGACTTTGGCTTTTGTCCTGTCCAATTCCGAGAATATTCATTTTCTTACTTTCCTGGAACCAAAAACAGCAGAAAACAAGCAGCTGGCATTGTGGCTCTTGTTAATAGGTTAGTCCAAGAAATCATATGAAAAGTACTCCAAAGTGTGGAAAAAACATAAGAAAGTAGATAAAACCAAGCATGGAACATCAAAAATTATGGATACGTTTGCAACGTATCAAGCAGCAGGTGAAAACAACTATTTTTCCATAGCTTTGCCTTATACCACCATCACATGCTTGATAAAATTAATGAGTACCATAGGCTAAATTATCCAATTGAGTGTTTCAACTCTCAGACACTCTAGAATACAAATAGAAAATAGCCCAGTATCAGGATAAAGCTTGTGTACCATTCAAATGAAGGTGTCACAAGGATTCATCCTAACCAAGCAGATTCTATTCAGGGATTTGATAATCCAATTCTTTCAAAAAGATAATCAATCATCTTCCTAATATAGTACTTAGGAATCATTCTTCTTTACATAATAAGCTATCAACAAGAGTGCATCAGTAGTATTTGAATAGGAAGCCAACTACATGTTCTAGTATGGGAACAAATCCACTCTCAACCTAGATCAGAGTCACAACATTCAAAGTTTACAAGTGACAATAATACAATATTATAGAAGAACGCATTTAATAGAGCTACTGTCATCAATTTCAAAGTCCACCAATATACAGTAATTTTGCACAGAGTAATCACCACCAATTACTCCTAAATTGTTCATTGCCTTAGTAATCCCAACACAGGGATGAACCCTAATTAGGGATTCCTCACCATAGACACCCACGGAGTTGCAAGGGAGGACCAGAGGGGGAGAGAGAGGTATACTTACCCGTGGTCCTTGCTGAAGTTAGAAGATGAAGCAGAATCACCGGCGAGCGCACACGATGGCACGGGGAGCACCCGAGGGCACTGCAAGCCGCGTTGAGCCATGAGGCGTCAGCCATAGCCACACGAGAAGCATCGGCGGCACCACAGGGCCACCGAAGTCATGGCTCAGCATCGTAGGGGTGGCGGGACACCACATCACCAGCAACCACCAAACCCTAGGGTTCGGGGTGGAGGCGGCCTGGCCAGAAGAATCACCCGGGAACAAATCGAGCTAGACAATTCGATGTAGCGGCATCGTCTAACCCATCATGCACCAAGGCGGTGGTGGCGTCGGCAGCACAACATCTTCGCGGGGGGTGCGAGAGAGAAGAGTGAACACGTGAGAGACAGAGAGGAGCGAGTGCTACTGGGCCGCTCGATCCGAGAGGGTTTGACCAGCCTAGGTGGGCCGAGTCAGGGCTGGGCCAGCCCAATGGGCTAGGTCCAGATGTTTAAAAGAAAAGTCTAAGTAATTTATCAGAAGACCAAAATACCCCTAGGGCTTAAAAGGTTCTAAGAAATAAAATAAAAATCCTAAAAATATAAATAAAATAACAATGAACTCACAAAAGTGTTCTCTATTAAAAGAAAAAAATAGAATTTTAGGTAATTAAATTTAGAACTATTATTATTGATGTATGTACTCCTTTTGGAATTTTATAAAAATATAAAATACACTTAAAATTGAATAAAATTCATTTTTAAGATCCTAAAAGGGAGTACTATTATAGAAAAATACTAGTTTGTATTTTAAAATAGTAAATCAAGTGTGATAAAAATGAAGTCTTATTTCCTTAATGGAATTTTAGTTAAACATTTAAAAGAGTTAAAAATTAAATAAATTCATTTTTTTAATTCTTAGAATAATACTAAGTTATCATAATAATACTAAATATAATAATTATATGAATTTAATGGTTTTGAGTAATACTTTTCTTTTATTAATTAAAAGAAATATAAAACCTTTATAAGGTGCGTAAAACACACGAAGAAGGAAGATAATAAATCATTGCATGACATTATTATGCATTGCATATTGCTTCTTTAAATATTTTCCTTACCGGCAATGATGGTCTTCTGTAGAAAACGAAGCTCAAGGTCAAGTGGAAGTATCTCACTTCACTACCTTGCAGTCACAAGGCAAGTTCATCACTTGCTCATGTCCTTTGAAGAGTCTTTATGAAAGTATTTGAAAATTGTGTGTTATCACCTATATTCTAAAGAGACTGAAAATTAAGTATTTTCCCCAAAAAATGAAATGCTATTATCATCCTAAGTGATGATAAATACTATGAATGACAACAGAATCTAGGATTACGATTGCCGAATAGTTAGGACTTAACAACCCCCGACATCAGTGATTCTAGCGACGTATTTGGAATGGGACAGAGAAGTCAGCTAGATCTTCTTCCTTTTGCATGGACGGATGACCTTATCATGAAACTGCAAATTTCTCGTGGAGAATCCAGCACATGGGTGGGAACCCTTATGTCCCCATGGTATTGGTGTCTATATTATCTGTGCATAACTGTCTTGGTGGAGGTTCACCATAGCTGATCGTTGTTGCCAGGCAGAGATGCTTACGGAGTTTTCGAGAGGCTACCCGGACTATACTCTTGGTAGGCCTGCATGGGGGACCGTGTCTTCATGCGGGGTCGTGGAGAAGGGTGGTGGTTGGCTTGGATCATCTACTAGGCCCCACATCGTGGAATTGTGGACTGGAAAGTACGCCCGGTTGTGCAACAATGATTTGGTCTCTTATGGGTAAAGGAACGCACCTCTACAGAGTGTAAGAATTGTGACATGTTACTCCCTATTCCGGGAAGGAGCTATGAACATAGCAGGAAAGGAACTCCATGAAGTTCTGTGACAACCTATGAAGGCTGATAGGCATAGTTTTTGATAATAAAATCAACCTTTAAAGAAATGTTTACAAAAACTGCATAGTACCAAGGACTTATAGTCCGAGGTGGTAGTTAGAGCACCAAACTTCCCACCTTGCATATAGTGAACTTGCTGGGTAACCCTGTTACTCACCCTTTCCATTGAACCCCTTGCTAGACTCTGAGGAGCAGAAGGATAACCAGGTGTATGCTACGAATGCCCATCATGATGTCTACTACGAAGAGCCGGACCTGTCCGGTGGAGTTAAAGGGGTGGACCATGGGACCGTAAATTAGTTACCTAGGTTGAGCCGGGCAACATGAATCCTATAGAATAAGCGGTTGAGCTCACGTCTTTCTTATCATTGTGTCTTTTGTTCTTCCGCTGAACTTATGAAATAAGTGATATGGTTTGTAAGTTTGAATCACTTGATGTCTCGAACTTCTGGTATTGTAATAATAATGATGTGTGTATGATTGTAATATGGGCCCGCAATGTTTCTGTTGTACCACTCTAAGGGATGTGATATTTACGGAACGGTGTTATATGGATGTCATGTCAACGACTATAGTGTACTACACATGCAGTGGTATGCTGGATCACCGCAGCTGGTATTAGAGCAATTGCTTTGACCTTAGGTTGGAAACCTAGTAAAGGGTATTACCTATAGGAGTCTAGGAGCAACAGTAAAGAGTTCTCTAGATTATATGATGAATATTCAAATGGGAATATTTCGTTCTATATTTTTGTGCCACAATTCTTTATTAAGATTCATTGATACTAATTATAAATACTTTGTATACATCTAGAATGGCGCTAAGGTTTCCTAAGAAGACTTGTACTATGGTGGAGGGTAGTCTTGACGATTACCAGGGAGAGATGGCGGATCAGCTTCGAGAGCTTTTCGGAGTATCTGGGTGTGAATCCAAGATTCCAGTGAAGACTTTCACATACTTTGATGGTCAAATGATTGCAAAGTATCAGGTCAATATCTTCTTACCTCAGAAATATAGACCAACCCTAGCTATGCCACATGGTGAAGGTCATATCCATATCGTAGTATTTAATGTTGCGTTGGTGGAAGCACTTGCCACTTTTCGGGAGCACAAGGCTGAATTTCTTGCAGGGAGCACATACACTATGATTCCTCATGACTCCATGGACTCAGATTCAGCGACGAATCATCTCCAGCTAGTCAAGGAGCACCTTATGTTAGCTTGAAAGTACATGGATCAATATCGGTTGTTAGTAGAATCTTTCTACAATGCTCATCGTCTAATAGTGGAAGACAATGATAGCATGCTAGAGGATCTTACTAACCCTTAGAAACGAGAGTTTCTAGCGGATAAGTTAGAGAAGGAAGTAGGAGGTGAAATCAGTCCACTATCCAGGGACATACCTATAGATCCAGCATCCTATACACCATATCCTTATTCACCTATGCCAGAACCCACCAGATATCCGGATGAGGGTACTAGTTATCCAGTACCACATAATTCTCAGGGAACTGAGGATTCTGAACTACCTATTGGAAACTCTGAGGGATGGAGGTATGGGTCAATGGATGGATCTACTGTGAATCCTATTCCTATAGAGGATTCTGTGGCAATACCGGGCAAACTAGTTGGATGAGAGTGAGGTCTTATTCTGTTGATGGAAGGGATGTCCACGTGGAGGATGTAGAGTCCGATGAGGAGGAGCTTGAAGAAGATAGTGAAGAGGATGTTTCTGAAGATACCTCAGATGAGTTGGAAGGTATGGACACACTTCAGCTGGATGACGTGTCGAGTCCGAATACTTCTGATACTGAGTATCATCCATCGATGAGGCAAGTCATTCCACAGATGGTGCGTCGTACTTCACGTCAGCATGGTTGTACTCCGGGTATGTACGAGGAATGTCGCAACTTCTACGGAGCGTGACCACTTCAGGTGAAGTATTTCTAGTTGGGTAATGCATATGGTGAGTTCGAGAGCTTGATGTAACTAAATAAGTGAGGTAGCGCTCACAGGGATATGTGTCACTTGTACAATATGGGTTGTAATGTATTGTACCACCTATATTAATGTGATGTATATTATGTGTGTTGCATATTTGGTTCTTATTTGGATCTTGGTTCCCATTGTGTGACTCGTTCCACAAATGAAGTTGAACTCAGAAATCATGGCATGATGTAATTATGAGTTTCGCTTTATGTACAGAACTATGGGTTATGGAAACGGGTGTAGAGGACGAGACCGAAAAGCAGCGCATGGAGCTAGAACCTAAGGGAAAGGCGGATGAGTACGCCAGAATGCAGGCAGATTTACCACCACCACCAATGAGGCCATTGATGGAGCAGGATTTCATGCAATATATGCAGATGATGCAAGAATCCCAGAACAAGTTCATTAAAGGTTTAATGGATCGAGTTGGAAATTAGAGGGAACCTAAAGGTCGTGGTGTAACCACAATCAGGAGGAAAAACATCATATGCAATAATTGTGGACTTCCGGGGCATGTTAAAAGGGAATGCTATAAACCGATGATCCTATGCTATGGGTGTGGTCAGAAGGGGCACATGGAGCCTGATTTTCCCAAGACACCATCGGGTGGTTGGTCCACTTCAGGAGGTGGTCAAGCAAAAGGCAGAGGCAGTCAACAGCCTAACAGGTGAGGAAATTTTGTCAAAATGACAACGGCAAGAGGAGCAGGCCCACTGGAATGCTAAACTATGCAACCTTGGAGGAGGTGGATAACTCCATGCACGTAGTGAAGGTATGCTCAACATCCTTACCAATCCCAGAAAAGTTTTATTTGATACGGGTGCAACTACTTCTTTCATATCTGAAGAATTCTATGATAAATTTGGGATTAAAAGTGTGACGTTAGCAAACCCTATGACCGTAGTGACGGCCGGGCGAAATGTAGTAGTACGCCACCTTAAGCAAGATCAAGTTATCTCGATCTGTGGTTGTACATGTTTTTTGGATCTATATGTGATTCCATTGAAGGGAATTGCGGTAGTGCTGGGTATGGATAGGATGACTGAACATGAGGCTCCAATAAATTGTGACGACAAAACTATTTCAATTAAGTCTCCAAGTGGAGGAAGGATAGTCTATCAAGCAGATAAACATAGTCATATCATGGTATATCTTCAATTGAACCTAATGAAGGAGGTTAAGTTGGAAGATATTCCTGTAGTGAAAGAATTTCAAGATGTTTTTCCAGTAGAAGTACCAGGAATGCCACCTAATCGGGAAATAGAATTCACTATTGACCCGATACCTGGTACAACACCAATAGCCCAAGCACCATATAAAATGGGTCTGAAAGAGTTAAAAGCGCTTAAGGAGCAAATTGATGAGTTAGCCCGGAAAGGATTTATTTAGGAAAGTGTATCTCTATGGGGAACTCCGGTAATTTTTGTGGATAAAAGAGATGGAGGACGAAGAACGTGTGGTGATTATAGAAATCTCAAGAATGTCACCATCAAGAAGAAATAACCATTGCCAAGAATTCAAGATCTATTTGATCAAGTCAAAGGAGTTGGAGTATTTTCCAAGATTGATCTAAGATCAGGATACCATGAGATAAAAATCAAACCTAAAGATGTTCCAAAAACAGCATTTGTGTTAAGATATAGTCATCATGAGTATCTCGTTGTACCTTTTGGATTGACCAATGCGCTAGCAATATTCATGAATTTGATGAAAAAAATCTTGATGCCTTATCTGGATAAGTTTATCATAGTGTTTATTGATGATATTTTGATATACTCTAAGGATAAAGAAGAGCATGCAGATCATTTGAGGATAGTATTGCAAATATTGAGAGAACATAAGCTATATGCTAAATTCAACAAGTGTGAATTCTGGTTGGATAAGGTAGAATTTCTTGGTCAAGTGATCAGTAGGGATGGGATTGCAGTAAATCCGTCCAAAGTTTGAGCAGCGCTGGAATGGAATGCCCCAAATAATGTGAAACAAATCTGAGGTTTCTTAGGCATGACAGGCTATTATAGGAAATTCATTGAAGATAGCTGGACCAATGACCAAATTGCAAAGAAAGAATTCACCATTCATATGGGATGAGAAGTGCGAAGCAAGTTTTTAGGAATTGAAAACCAGATTAACCACCACACCAATCTTAGTAGTTCCTAAAACACGAATGGATTACATAGTATATTCCGACGCATCTAAGGAAGGATTAGGATGTGTGCTAATGCAAGATCGCAAGGTAATTGCGTATGGGTCTAGACAACTCAAACCTCATGAAGTTAACTACCCAACACATGATTTGGAGTTAGCAGCATTAGTCTTTGCTTTAATAGGATGGAGGCATTTTCTCTATGGAGCAAGATGTGAACTATACACTGATCATAAAAGTCTCAAATATTCCTTCACTCGGAAGGAGCTGAATAATGAGGCAAAAAAGGTGGCTGGAGTTGATCAAGTATTATGACCATACAATTAACTATACTCCAGGAAAGGCCAATGTAGTAGCAGATGCTTTAAGTTGGAAGAGTACGGATACTCAACCCACCAATAGAGAACTACCAAAAGAGTTGCAAATGGATTTGGAAAGGTTAGAAATACAATTTCTAAAGACAGAAGTTCGTGTAGGCTTAGCTACCATGAGGGTTGTGGAAGAGCAAAGCAGTGATCTTCGTCATGAGACCTATCGACATCAACTTGATGATCCATTCTTTGCTGAAGGAATTCAAAGAGGTGATACTGCGAGAAGCACATGAGACACCATATTCAATTCATCCATGGATTATGCTAATGTACATGGATTTTAAGGAATTATTCTGGTGGAATAACTTGAAGAGGGACATTGCAAAATATGTGTCTGAATGCCATACTTGCCAAAGGGTAAAAGCAGAACATCAAAGTCTAGCAGGACTATTACAACCTTTGGAAATTCCGAATGGAAATGGGAAGAAATTTATATGGATTTTATCACAGGATTACCCATGACACCGAAACGGAAGGATATGATATGGGTAATTGTGTATAGATTCAAGAAAAGTGCACATTTCCAGTAAATCAAAAAGATAATGCCGAGAAGTTAGTGGAAATCTATGTCAAAGAGATAGTAAGTAAGCAAGAAGTACCCAAGAAAATTGTATCAGATAGAGGATATGTGTTTACTTCAGCATTTTGGGAACAATTACATGAAGCACTTGGCTCAAAGTTGGATTTTAGCGTAGTATATCATCGCAAAACTGGAGGCTAGACAGAAAGAACCAAACAAATCTTGGAGGACATGCTTAGAGCTTGTGCATTAGATTTTGGATGTTCGTGGGAAGATCATCTACCATTGGCAGAATGTTCCTACAACAATAGCTATCAGAGTAGTCTGAAAGCAGCACCATACCAAGTACTTTATGGGAGAAGATGTAGATCACTAATATGTTGGTATGAACCTGGTAGTCGCAGGGAATTTGCACCAGACTATATCAAGGAGAAGCAAGATATCATCAATATTATTAGAGATCAATTGAAGATAACTCAAAGTCGACAAAAGAGTTATGCTGATCAAAGTCGGATATCGTGGCATCCAGAAGTGGGGGATATGGTATATCTCAAAGTAAGTCCAATGAAGGGAGTTAAGAGATTCGGAGTCAAAGCAAAACTAAGTCCAAGATATATCGGACCATTCAAGATAATGAGTCAGAATAGAACAATAGCATATGCTCTTGAGTTACCAAAAAGACTGGCTCAAGTTCATAATGTTTTCCATGTGTCACAACTTTGGAAATGTCTAAAAATTCCCGATGATGCAATTACACATCAAGAAATTGAGTTATAAGCAGATTTGACTTATGTTGAGAAACCCAATAAAATTCTGGAAAAGGTTGAGAAACAAGGCAATCAAGTACTGCAAGGTACAATGGGAAAAAGAGGATGACTTAAAAGAAGCATATCCAGAACTATTCAGGTACACATCAGCAAACTTCGGGACGAACTTTAATTCAAGGGGGGAAGTCTGTAACACCCCATCAGTTAGGAACCAACAAAGGGTAGAAATAGGAATCTACACATGTGCATGCATTCATCTGTACAATCTGGGTAAATTTTTTGCCAAAGAAAAACCTAAAGAGATCAGAGTTTCTTTCACTAACAAGAGGTAGGAATAGCTCTTTCTAGTGATTGTTATAAAATTTTGACATGACCTTTAGGAATTAATGAGTTTTGGGGGGTGGGATATTTGAATTAAAATTTGAAATTTAAATCATTTGAAAAATATTTGAAAATTAGAAGTTAGTAATATAAAGTTGTTTTCCAAAATGATTTATTAACATTGTTTGATTATATTAAATATATATTGAACCATAATAGGAACTTAGGACAAGGAAGCTCAAATAAGAAATGAATTCTTATTTCTTTTCTTTATTCCATAATAATATTACAAATTGAGATAAATACACCAAAACAGAATATTACAGGTAATAGAATCTAATGAAATAAAACTTTATTAACTTATAAGAATATCTTTACAAGATTATTTACAAAAGGATAAGAAGAAGATTACAATGAAAACCTAGACTACCTATCTACTCCTATAGTAAGTCTTGACAATCCTGATCTTTGTTCCTACAAATTAAAAGAAACAAAAAGGGGAAACAATATATTAAATTGTTAGTTTTACTCTCAATAGAGAACAGTGTGGTGCACTGTTCATATTACATCATTGAATAGTTAAAAGAGGAAACTTTCACCAATATGCAGCATATGTTCTTTTCAAGTAAATAGCTTCAGTACCACATCATAAGCCAAGTATAGAGGGGCAAGTTTCACCAGGACAATAACCACTAAAAGGATATGAAGTGAAAGTCAATTCACTTGATCTGATCCAGAAACAGCCAAGCAGCAAGGTAGCTTAGTCATCTAATTGCATGTAGTGTGCTTTCCAAATAGCAGCAACAACACAAGTAGTCAAAAAGGAGTTCACAGCCGTAGCACAGCTACTAGGGAGCTCATTTACTTTTCTCAAGCAAATTGCAAGAACATAGTGACTTTGTCCACTTCCCAAACAAATCCACCAAATATCTTACCAAATCAACCATCAAATCACCAAAGAATGGTGACATAAGGAAGGGGTGGTCCAGGAGGATAGCAAGGAGAAGTACAAAGTCACAGGAGCAAGGAGGAGCTAAACCAGAACCTGGGGTGTGCAAAACAGGCTCCAGGGAGTGATCAAGTCACCAAGATCAAGCCAGCAATATCAAGCAACACCACAACATCACCAACAAGCAAGTTGTGTGGTGAGTCTATACAAAACCATCACATGTTAAATCTTATCTAAGCATGTGTTGTTTCATATGAGATCTCAGAAAAACACCCAAGTGAGGTGTATCCATCAAAGAAGGCATAAACTAAAGCCAAACAATCAATCTTTGCAAGCCACACCAAGATCTCAGCTTGCGCATCACTGATATTGGATAATAACACATGTTTCTATAGCTAATTAGACAGCAGCCTTAAGTGGAGAGTTCTGGGCACATCCCATGGATGGTAGCACCTCAGAAGTAATTATAGCTTCAAGATCCAGCTTAAACAGTATGGATCTATCATATTAACCTTACCAAGGCCTATCAAATTAATTTCCCAAAGCACTATAGGAATGGTATCTTGAGGTTATCCATCCAAGATCATTTAAGAAGGGAAGCAGCAGGTGAAAATAACTATTTTCCATAGCTTTGCCTCAGACCACCATCACATGCTTGATAAAATTAATGAGTACCACATGCTAAATTATCCAATTGAGTGTTTCAACTCTCAGACACACTCTAGATTACAAATATAAAATAGCCCAGTATCAGGATAAAGCTTGTGTACCATTCAAATGAAGGTGTCACAAGGATTCATCCTAACCAAGCAGATTCTACTCAGGGATTTCATAATCCAATTCTTTCAATAAGATACTCAATCATCTTCCTAATATAGTACCGAGGAATCATTCTGCTTTACATAATAAGCTATCAAAAAGAGTGAATCAGTAGTATTTGAATAGGAAGCTAACTACATGTTCCAATATGGGAACAAATCCACTCTCAACCTAGCTCAGAGTCACAGCATTCAAAGTTTACAAGTGACAATAATCCAATACTATAGCAGAATGCATTTAACAGAGCTATTGTCATCAATTTCAAAGTACACCAATATACAGTAATTCTGCATAGACTAATCACCACCAATTACTCCTAAATCATTCATTGCCTTAGTAATCCCAACACAGGGGATGAACCCTAATTAGGGATTCCTCACCATAGACTCCCACAGAGTTGCAAGGGAGGACCAGAGGGGGAGAGAGAGGTAGACTTATATGTGGTCCTCGTTGAAGTTAGAAGAGGAAGCAGAATCACCGGCGAGCACACACGGCGGCACGGGGAGCACCCGAGGGCGCTGCAACCCGCGCCGAGCCATGACGCGGCGGCCACAGACACACGAGCAGCAGCGCCGACACCACAGGGCCACCGAAGTCGCAGCTCAGCATCGTAGGGGCGGCAGAACACCACATCGCTGGCAACCTAGGGTTCGGGGTGGAGGCGGACTGGCCAGAAGAAGCACCCAACAACAAATCGAACTGGACCAATCGATGGAGCGGCATCGTCTACCCCATCGTGCAACATGGCGGTGGCTAGAGAGGCCTGGGAAGGCCAGAGTCGGGCGACGGTGCCATCATCAGCACAACATCTCCACGGGGATGCGAGATAGAAGAGTGAACACATGCGAGAGAGAAAGGAGCGAGTGGTACTGGGCCACTCGATCCGAGAGGGTTTGACCAGCCCAGGTGGGCCGAGTCAGGGCTGGGCCAGCCCAATGGGCTACGTCCAGATGTTTAAAAGAAAAGTCTAAGTAATTTATCAACAGACCAAAATACCTCTAGGACTTAAAAGGTTCTAAGAAATAAAATAAAAATCCTAAAAATATAAATAAAATACCAATGAACTCACAAAAGTGTCCTCTATTCAAGAAAAAAATAGAATTTTAGGTAATTAAATTTAGAACTGTTAATATTGATGTATATACTCCTTTTGGAATTTTATAAAAATATACAAAACACTTAAAATTGAATAAAATGTATTTTCAAGATCCTAAAAGGGATTAATATTATATAAAAATACTAGTTTTTATTTTTTTAAAGTAAATCAAGTGTGATAAAAATAAAGTCTTAGTTCCTTAAAGGAATTTTAGATAACATTTAAAAGAGTTAAAAATTAAATAAATTCATTTTTTTAATTCTTAGAATAATACTAAGTTATCATAATAATACTAAATATAAGAATTATATGAATTTAATGGTTCTTGAGTAATACTTTTCTTTTGTTAATTAAAAGAAACATCAAATCTTTATAAGGTGGGTAAAACACGCGAGGAAGGAAGATAATAAATCATTGCATGACATTACTATGCATTGCATATTGCTTATTTAAATATTGTCCTTACCGGGCAATAATGGTCTTCTATAGAAACCGGAGCTCAAGGTCAAGTGGAAGTATCCAACTTCACTACCTAGTAGTCACAAGGCAAGTTCATCACTTGCTCATGTCCTTTGAAGAGTCTTTATGAAAGTATTTGAAAATTGTGTGTTATCACCTATGTTCTAAAGAGACTGAAAATTAAGTATTTTCCCAAAAAAATGAAATGCTATTATTATCCTAAGTGATGATAAATACTATGAATGACAACAGAATCTAGGATTCCGATTGCCGAACAGTTAGGACTTAACAACCCCCAACATCAGTGATTCTAGCGGCGTATAATACACATTAACCATAAGATTTGGAATGGGACAGAGAAGTCAGCTGGATTTTCTTCCTTTCGCATGGACGGATGACCTTATCATTAAGCTGCAGATTTCTCGTCGAGAATCCAGCACATGGGTGGGAACCCTTATGTCCCCATGATATTGGTGTCTAGATTATCTGTACATAGCTGTCTTAGTGGAGGTTCACCATAGCTGATGTTGTCTGCTAGGCAAAGCTGCTTACAGAGTCTTCGAGAGGCTACCTAGACTGTACTCGTGGTATGCCTGCTTGGCGGATCATGTCTTCATGCGGGGTCACGGAGAAGGGCAATGATTGGCTTGGATCATCTACCGGGCCCCACATCATGAAATTGTGGATGGGAAAGTATGCCCGGTTGTGCAACAAGGATTTGGTCTCTTATGGGTAAAGTAACACACCTTTGCAGAGTGTAAGAATTGTGACATGTTACTCCCTGTTCCGGGAAGGATCTACGAACGCGGCAGGAAAGGAACTCCATGAAGTTCTGGTCAACCTGTGAAGGCTGATGGGCATAGTTTTTGATAATAAAATCAACCTTTGAAGAAATGTTTACAAAAACTGCATAGTACCAAGGACGTATAGTCCGAGGTGGTAGTTTGAGCATCAAACTTCCCACCATGCATATAGTGAACTTGCTGGGTAAAGCTGTTACTCACCCTTTCCTTTTAACCCCTTGCTAGACTCTGAGGAGCAGAAGGAGAACCAGGTGTTTGCTACTAAAGTCCAGCATGGCGTCTACTACAAAAAGCCGGACCTGTCCGGTGTAGTCAAAGGGGTGGACCACGAGATACAACAAGGAGCTAAAGACAAAAAGTGAGAGTAGTTGTCAGACCATAAATTAGTTACCTAGGTTGAGCCGAGCAGCATGAACCCTATAGAATAAGCGGTTGAGCTCACGTCTTTCTTATTGTTCTGTCTTTTGTTCTTCTGCTAAACTTATGAAATAAGTGATATGGTTTGTAAGTTTGAATCACTTGAAGTCTCAAACTTCTGGTATTGTAATAATAATGAAGTGTGTATGATTGTAATTTGGACCCGTAATGTTTCAGTTGTACCACTCTGAGGGATGTGATATTTACGGAATGGTGTTTTGTGGATGTCATGTCAACGACTACAGTGTACTACACATGCAGTGGTATGATGGGTCACCACAGTTTTGGAATGGAGGGAGGGGAAAGTGAGAAAAACTAAGCGGTTGGGGAAACTGAGTACAACTAATGAACCAGGGGCACGAAAATATAAATCCCTATCATTATCTATGCATAATAGCATATTGCTTCTTTAAACATTAGTCCTTATCGGACCAGTGATGTTGTTTCTAGATATTCGAGTTTATACCGACTAGAAGATCCTGACTACATAATCTTGTAGTTAGAAAGGCAACTTCACACTTGCTCATGTCCTTTGATTATTTTCTATCAAGTATTTGCAAACTGTTGTGTCATCACCTACACTTCGAAAAGGTCAGAAAACAATATTGACAATAATAATATAAACTATTGGTTGCTGATCGAGGGTGATCAACTAATCTATTAAGCCTGGCAATTTGAATACCATTGCACATGAATCTATCATCTAAGACTTAATAACCAATGTCGTCAGTGATTCTTGCGCCGTATAATACGTGTTAACCATGATTGGGACGGAGAAGTCATCTGCATCTTCTTCCTTTCACATGTCAATGGATGACCAAGTTGTGGTTGTAACTCCTCTACAAGGTTTGGCAGCATATGGGTGGGATCCCACAATGTCCCACGACTTATGGTACCTATGAGGGTTGTACGCCTTAGGCTGCCATCGGAAACAAGTTTTATCCTAGGACTGACATCCAATTCATTGGGCATGCAGGGTCACAGAGAAGGACATCAAATGGCTAGGATCTTAGGTTGGGCCTCAAACCAAGGAACTTTGAACGGGGACATACTGCCGGCTGCGCAACAAAGCTTAAGGTCTCTTATGGGTAAAGTAGCGCACCTCTACAGAGTGTATAAAATTGTGACATGTTACTGCCTGTTCTAGGAAGGAGCTGCGAATGCTGCAGGACAGGAACTCCACGAAAGTTCTGGTAAACCTGTGAAGGCTGACGGACATAGCTTTTTAGAATAAAAGTAACCTTTGAAGAAATGTTTAAGAAAACCTGAATAACCTACCACCTTTGGGTTTGTGGTTGTAGTTAGTGCATCAAACACTCCTTTTTAGTGAACTTGCTGAGTCCGCTCGTACTCAACCGTACCTTCTAACCCTTGCTAGATTTGGGAGCACGCAATGGCGAACCTAGCAGGTGAACTAGTTGAAGAACTGAACATATCCAACGGAGAACAATAGGGTCAACATCTACATCTGAATTCATAAAAGTCAAGATGAAGCATAGCATATAAATAATCTTAGAGACTAGAACCTCCTTCTATAGAGCATTGTTGTAGCAGCACTTGCAAGTCATAGTTATATAGTAGTGGTATTTCTAGAATCGACTTCAAGTTGCCAATTCTGGTTATCTTTTGTATATTATAATCCTCATTATATCGAGGAAGATATTTGGATCTTCTGTAATGTGTTATATGTAATATAAAGACATATTGTGGACCCGTGATGTTTCTGTTGTGCCATTCTGAGGGATGAAATACTTGTGAACTATGTTGATTCGTGTTATGTCAACGACTATAGTGTACTATATCATGAAGTGGTATGATGGGTCACCGCAATTTCTAACCAAGGTTTCACACATATTGGAGTGTCATTACATGTGTTCTTTTCCAAACCAAAAATGGTCCACATGGCCACACACACTCAAGTGGGTGTGGTGATGCAACCTCTTTCAAACTGGCTCTCCACTGCACTAATTCCAACATGTCCTTGGGATTTTTGACCATGGTTTTGACACATATTGGAGTATCATTGCATTTGTTATTTTCCAAACCACAATGATCCACATGTCCAGACAACCTCAAGTGGGTGTGATGATGCAACCTATTTCAAACTGGTGCTCCATTGCATGTGGAAGTTTAATTCCAACACGTTCTTGGGGTTTCTGACCATGGTTTAACACATATTGGAGTCTCATTGCATGTGTTCTTTTCCAAACCACAATGATCCACATGGCCACACACACTCAAGTGGGTGTGGTGATGCAACCTCTTTCAAACTAGTGCTCCATTGCATGTGGCAGTTGAATTCTAGCATGTTCCTGGGGTTTCTGACCATGGTTTGACACATATTGGAGTGTCATTACATGTGTTCTTTTCCAAACCACAATGATCCACATGGACACACAAACACTCAAGTGGTTGTGGTGATGCAACCGATTTCAAACTAGTGCTCCATTGCATGTGGCAGTTGAATTCCAACATGTTCCTGGGTTTCTGACCATGGTTGACACATATTGGAGTGTCATTGCATGTGTTCTTTTCAAAACCAAAATGATCCACATGGCCACAAAAACTCAAGTTGGTGTGGTGATGCATCCTCTTTTAAACCGGTGCTCCATTGCATGTGGCAGATGAACTCCAACATGTTCATGGGGTTTCTGACCATGGTTTGACACATATTGGAGTGTCATTGCATGTGTTCTTTTCCAAACCACAATGATCCACATGACCAGACATCCTCAAGTGGGTGTGGTTATGCAACCTATTTCAAATTTGTGCTCCATTGCATGTGGTAGTTGAATTCCAACATGTTCCAAGGGTTTCTGACCATGGTTTGACACATATTGGAGTGTCATTGAACGTGTTCTTTTCCAAACCACAATGATCCACATGGCCACACACACTCAAGTGTGTGTGGTGATGCAACTTCTTTTCAACTAGAGGTCCACTTCTTGTGGCAGTTGAATTCCAACTTGTTCGTGGGGTTTCTGACCAAGGTTTGACACATATTGGAGTGTTATTGCATGTGTTCTTTTCGAAACCACAATGATCCACATGTCCACACAAACTCAAGTGGGTGTGGTGATGCAACCTCTGTCAAACTGGTGCTCCGTTGCACGTGGCGGTTGAATTCCAACATGTTCCTGGGGTTTCTGACCATCGTTTGACACATACTGGAGTGTCATTGCATGTGTTCTTTTCCAAACCACAATGATCCACATGGCTACACACACTCAAGTGTGTGAGGTGATGCAACTTCTTTCAAACTGGAGGTCCACTGCATGTGGCAGTTGAATTCCAACTTGTTCGTGGGGTTTCTGACCAAGGTTTGACACATATTGGAGTGTCATTTCATGTGTTCTTTTCGAAACCACAATGATCCACATGTCCACACAAACTCAAGTCGTTGTGGTGATGCAACCTCTTTCAAACTAGTGCTCTGTTGCACGTGGCGGTTGAATTCCAACATGTTCCTGGGGTTTCTGACCATGGTTTGACACATACTGGAGTGTCATTGCATGTGTTCTTTTCCAAACAACAATGATCCACATGGCCACACACACTCAAGTGGGTGTTGTGATGCAACTTATTTCAAACTAGTGCTCCATTGCATGTGGCAGTTGAATTCCAACATGTTCCTAGGGTTTCTGACCATGGTTTAACACATATTGGAGTGTCATTGCATGTGTTTTTTTCAAACCACAATGATCCACATATCTGTCATCGGATTGATGACTAGTACGCCATGAGGGGGTCCTCGAGGCATGTGGAAGAGAGGGGTGTGAGACATACGGTGTTCCGGGACGGTGAGCACACAAGTTTACCCAGGTTCGAATCCGCCGGCTTTGGACAGATCCTACTCCTGCTAGCAATCTAGTAATATGGTAGAGCCGGAATATGGGTTACAAGGGTTTGCCTGTGCGAGTTGAGATTTTGATTGTAAGGGGTGCCCAAAAGGCTCTCCCTAGGACGTCTTATATAGATATCCGGCCTAGGGTTTACAGGAGAGATCTATCCGGCTACGACTAAGAGTCAGTTACAGAGTACATCTTGAACTACATGTAACACTATTGGCCTATGTCGGTAAGTCTTCTGGGCCTTCCCGTAGCCGGATTGTACTTCGTCTCTTCTCCCTGACTAGGCCGCCCATGAAGCAAAGCTCTAACCCAAAGTGGGCCACCCTGGTCAGTGAGGACTGTGAGGATACCCGAAAAGTATATCCCCAACAGCAGCCCCTGGAAGTCTCCATGATCCAAATTCAGATTCATCATCGTCTAGCTTGATCTTCGGCTCGCAGAATCTTGAAGGGTTGCTGAAACTTCAAAACAAAAAATACGATCTGGGTCTCAAAAGTAAGTCGGACCTATCAATACGTTATTCGGATTTCCAGCTTGATATTCAAACTAAGCTGGATCTTGGTCTCTAACGTCATCTGACACTGGTCATGGTCAAGTCACGTCACTGATAGACATCATGTCAGCACAACCGTTAGTGGGTCTGCCGTTCGCGGAACCAAGGCGCCATTTTAATGCGTGTGTGGAGATTGAGGCGACGTGATCATCGCGTGGGAACTTCCTGGTTCGTTCCACGATGCGTGGCGTATTTATTGTGCCATTTGCATGAATCTTGGCACGGTTTGGTGGTTATTAGGGGTGAGGATTCCCTTTCCCTCATCTTCTTCACCTATTCCTCGTGTCGTTTCCTTCTCCTACACTTCTCCCACGCGCACAGAGCTCCCTTGCCTCCAGATTCCCAGTGCCGCCCTCCCAAGGTCACCGGCGCACCAGAAGAATGGCTTCATCATCATCATCTGGCTTGGCAACGGCAGCAGCGGTGGCGACGGAAGCAGAGAAAGAAAGCAACCGCGGGATTTGGATCCCGTGCGTCCTCGACGACACCAAGCTCAACAGCATGGAGAACGAAGGACTCCTCCGCACCGGCGATTGGCGGAGCGGTTTCAGCGAAACCATCCCCAATCCACACGCCGATGAGCGGGTGCACTTCGACACCCACGTCGAAAAAGGTTTGTCTTTCCCTCCCTCGGAATTCTTTTCCGAGGTGATAGATCACTATGGTGTTCAACTTCACCATCTCACCCCAAACTCTCTTTTAGAGATGAGCGCCTATGCGGCTTTGTGTGAGGGGTATCTCGGCATTAGGCCGAGTCTCATTCTCTTCCGGTTTTACTTCCATGTCCGGAGAAACTCCATCACCGTTGGTAATCCTTACATTACTGGCACAATTAGTCTTTCGGTTAGACGTGAGCATGTCTATCCTAGGATTTTAGCGAGTGAGTCGGTCAAACAGTGGCTGGCTACCTTTTTTTATCATAAGGATAATCCTGCTCCCGGCAAAGCTACTGCTTTGCCAGCTTTCATCGACGGAGCCGCCACGCCCCGAGCATCCTGGGACGAGGCTCCTCCGGCTCTCAGCGACGATCTGCTTCTCGCCAAGAGGCGGATCGAGTATCTGATGAAGCACAAGGGCCTGAGAGGGTCCGACTTGGTCCAATCTTGGGTGGCACGCCGGATCCAGCCTCCAAAGATCACAATCGATCGATGCATTCCATCACGGTGTCAAAAAATGACTCCCTCTGCATCATTCCCAAGGCTTTAAAGGCACAAGATTACATAAGCTAGATCAAATGGCTCATGTCCTTTGATTATTTTCTATCAAGTATTTGCAAACTGTTGTGTCATCACCTACACTTCGAAAAGGTCAGAAAACAATATTGACAATAATAATATAAACTATTGGTTGCTGATCGAGGGTGATCAACTAATCTATTAAGCCTGGCAATTCGAATACCATTGCACATGAATCTATCATGTAGGACTTAACAACCAATGTCGTCAGTGATTCTTGCGCCGTATAATATGTGTTAACCATGATATTTGGAATGGGACGGAGAAGTCATGTGGATCTTCTTCCTTTCACATGTCAATGGATGACCAAGTTGTGGTTGTAACTCCTCTACGAGGGTTGGCATCATATGGGTGGGATCCCACAATGTCCCACGACTTATGGTATCTAGGAGGGTTTTACGCCTTAGGCTGCCATTGGAAACAAGTTTTATCCTAGGCTTGACGTGCAATTCATTGGGCATGCAGGGTCGTAGAGAAGGACATCAAATGGCTAGGATCTTAGGTTGGGCCTCAAACCAAGGAAGTTTGAACGGGGACATACTACCGGCTGCGCAACAAAGCTTAAGGTCTCTTATGGGTAAAGTAGCGCACCTCTGCAGAGTGTATAAAATTGTGACATGTTACTGCCTGTTCTAGGAAGGAGCTGCGAATGCCGCAGGAGAGGGACTCCATGAAAGTTCTAGTAAACCTGTGAAGGCTGACGGACATAGGTTTTTAGAATAAAAGTAACCTTTGAAGAAATGTTTATGAAAACCTGCATAACCTACCACCTTTGGGTTTGTGGTTGTAGTTAGTGCATCAAACGCTCCTTTTTAGTGAACTTGCTGAGTCCGCTCGTACTCAACCGTACCTTCTAACCCTTGCTAGATTTGGGAGCACGCAATGGCGAACCTAGCAGGTGAACTACTTGAAGAACTGAACATATCCAACAGAGATCAATAGGGTCAACGTCTACATCTGAATTCATAGAAGTCAAGATGAAGCGTAGCATATAAATAATCTTAGAGACCAGAACCTACTTCTACAGAACATTGTTGTAGCAGCAGTTGCAAGCCATAGTTATATAGTAGTGGTATTTCTAGAATCGACTTCAAGTTGCCATTTTTGGTTATCTTTTGCATATTATAATCCTCATTATATCGAGGAAGATCTTTGGATCTTCTGTAATGTGTTATATGTAATATAAAGACATATTGTGGACCCGTGATGTTTCTGTTGTGCCATTCTGAGGGATGAAATACTGGTGAACTATGTTCATTCGTGTTATGTCAACGACTATAGTGTACTATATCATGAAGTGGTATGATGGGTCACCGCAATTTCTAACCACGGTTTCACACATATTGGAGTGTCATTACATGTGTTATTTTCCAAACCAAAATGATCCACATGGCCACACACACTCAAGTGGGTGTGGTGATGCAACCTCTTTCAAACGGGCTCTCCATTGCATGAATGCCAACCTGTCCTTGGGATTTTTGACAATGGTTTTCACACATATTGGAGTGTCATTGCATTTGTTATTTTCCAAACCACAATGATCCACATGTCCAGACAACCTCAAGTGGGTGTGATGATGCAACCTATATCAAACTGGTACTCCATTGCATGTGGAAGTTTAATTCCAACATGTTCTTGGGGTTTCTGACCATGGTTTAACACATATTGGAGTCTCATTGCATGTGTTCTTTTCCAAACCACAATGATCCACATGGCCAAACACACTCAAGTGCGTGTGGTGATGCAACCTCTTTCAAACTGGTGCTCCATTGCGTGTGGCAGTTGAATTCCAACAAGTTCCTGGTGTTTCTAACCATGGTTTGACACATATTGGAGTGTCATTGCATGTGTTCTTTTCCAAACCAGAATGATCCACATGGCCACACAAACTCAAGTGGGTGTGGTGATGCAACCTCTTTCAAACTAGTGCTCCATTGCCTATGCCGGTTGAATTCCAACATGTTCCTAGGGTTTCTGACCATGATTTGACACATATTGGAGTGTCATTGCATGTATTATTTTCCAAACCACAATGATCCACATGTCCACAGAAACTCAAGTGGGTGTGGTGATGCAACCTCTTTCAAACTGGTGCTCCGTTGCACGTGGCGGTTGAATTCCACCACGTTCATGGGGTTTTTGACCATGGTTTGACACATATTGGAGTGTCATTGCATGTGTTCTTTTCCAAACCACAATGATCCACATATCCACACACACTGAAATGGGTGTGGTGATGCAACCTCTTGAGAACTGGTTCTTTATTGCATGTGGCATTTGTATTCCAACATGTTCCTCGCGTTTCTCACCATGGTTTGACACATATTGGAGTGTAATTGTGTGTGTTCTTTTCTAAACCACAATGATCCACATGGCCACACACACTCAAGTGGGTGTGGTGATGCAACCTCTTTCAAACCAGTGCTCCATTGCATGTGGCAGTTGAATTCCAGCATGTTCCTGGGGTTTCTAACCATGGTTTGACACATATTGGAGTGTCATTGCATGTCTTCTTTTCCAAACCACAATGATCCACATGGACACACAAACACTCAAGTGGTTGTGGTGATGCAACCGATTTCAAACTAGTGCTCCATTGCATGTGGCAGTTGAATTCCAACATGTTCCTGGGTTTCTGACCATGGTTGACACATATTGGAGTGTCATTGCATGTGTTCTTTTCAAAACAAAAATGATCCACATGGCCACACAAATTCAAGTTGGTGTGGTGATGCATCCTCTTTTAAACCAGTGCTCCATTGCATGTGACAGATGAACTCCAACATGTTCATGGGGTTTCTGACCATGGTTTGACACATATTGGAGTGTCATTTCATGTGTTCTTTTCTAAACCACAATGATCCACATGACCAGACATCCTCAAGTGGGTGTGCTTATGCAACCTATTTCAAATTTGTGCTCCATTGCATGTGGTAGTTGAATTCCAATATGTTCCAAGGGTTTTTGACCATGGTTTGACACATATTGGAGTGTCATTGAACGTGTTCTTTTCCAAACCACAATGATCCACATGGCCACAAATACTCAAGTGTGTGTGGTGATGCAACTTCTTTTCAACTAGAGGTTCACTACTTGTGGCAGTTGAATTCCAACTTGTTCGTGGGGTTTCTGACCAAGGTTTGACACATATTGAAGTGTCATTGCATGTGTTCTTTTTGAAACCACAATGATCCACATGTCCACACAAACTCAAGTGGGTGCGGTGATGCAACCTCTTTCAAACTGGTGCTCCGTTGCACATGGCGGTTGAATTCCAACATGTTCTTGGGGTTTCTGACCATGGTTTGACACATACTAGAGTGTCATTGCATGTGTTCTTTTCCAAACCACAATGATCCACATGGCCACACACACTCAAGTGTGTGTGGTGATGCAACTTCTTTCAAACTGGAGGTCCACTGCATGTGGCAGTTGAATTCCAACTTGTTCGTGGGGTTTCTGACCAAGGTTTGACAGATATTGGAGTGTCATTGCATGTGGTCTTTTTGAAACTACAATGATCCACATGTCCACAGAAACTCAAGTGGGTGTGGTGATGCAACCTCTTTCAAACCGGTGCTCCGTTGCACGTGGCGGTTGAATTCCAACATGTTCCTAGGGTTTCTGACCATGGTTTGACACATACTGGAGTGTCATTGCATGTGTTATTTTCCAAACCACAATGATCCACATGGCCACACACACTCAAGTGGGTGTGGTGATGCAACCTATTTCAAACTAGTGCTCCATTGCATGTGGGAGTTGAATTCCAACATGTTCCTAGGGTTTCTGACCATGGTTTAACACATATTGGAGTGTCATTGCATGTGTTTTTTTCAAACCACAATGATCCACATATCTGTCATCGGATTGATGACTAGTACGCCATGAGGGGGTTCTCGAGGCATGCGGAAGAGAGGGGTGTGAGACGTACGGTGTTCCGGGACGGTGAGCACACAAGTTTACCCAGGTTCGAATCCGCTGGCTTTGGACAGATCCTACTCCTGGTAGCAATCTAGTAATATGGCAGAGCCGAAACATGGGTTACAAGGGTTTGCCTATGCGAGTTGAGATTTTGATTGTAAGGGGTGCCCTAAAGGCTCTCCCTAGGACGGCTTATATAGATATCCGGCCTAGGGTTTACAGGAGAGATCTATCCGGCTACGACTAAGAGTCCGGTACAAAGTACATCTTGAACTACATGTAACACTATGGGCCTATGTCGGTAAGTCTTCTGGGCCTTCCCGTAGCCGGATTGTACTCCGTCTCTTCTCCCTGACTGGGCCGCCCGTGAAGCAAAGATGTAACCCGAAGTGGGCCACCCTGGTCAGTGAGGACTATGAGGATACCCGAAAAGTATATCCCCAACAGCAGCCCCTGGAAGTCTCCAAGATCCAAAGTCGGATTCATCATCGTCTAGCTTGATCTTCGGCTTGCAGAATCTTGAAGGGTTGCTGAAACTTCAAAACAAAAAATACGATCCGGATCTCAAAAGTAAGTTGGACCTATCAATACGTTATTCAGATTTCCAGCTTGATATTCAAAGTAAGCCGGATCTTGGTCTCTAACGTCATCTGACACTGGTCATGGTCAAGTCACATCACTGACAGACATCATGTCAGCATGACCATTGGTGGGTCCGCCGTTCGCGGAACCGAGGCGCCGTTTTAATGCGTCTGTGGAGATTGAGGCGACGTAATCATCGCGTGGGAACTTCCCAGTTCGTTCCACGACGCGTGGCGTATTTACTGTGCCATTTGCATGAATCTTGGCACGGTTTGGTGCTTATAAGGGGTGAGGATTCCCTTTCCCTCATCTTCTTCACCTATTCCTCGTGTCGTTTCCTTCTCCTACACTTCTCCCACGCGCATAGAGCTCCCTTGCCTCCAGATTCCCAGCGCTGCCCTCCCAAGGTCACCGGCGCACCGGAAGAATGGCTTCATCATCATCATCCGGCTTGGCAACGGCAGCAGCGGCAGCGACGGAAGCAGAGAAAGAAAGCAACCGCGGGATTTGGATCCCGTGCGTCCTCGACGACACCAAGCTCAACAGCATGGAGAACGAAGGACTCCTCTGCGCCGGTGATTGGCGGAGCGGTTTCAGCGAAACCATCCCCAATCCACACGCCGACAAGCGGGTGCACTTCGGCACCCACGTCGGCAGAGGTTTGTCTTTCCCTTCCTCGGAATTCTTTTCCGAGGTGATAGATCACTATGGTGTTCAACTTAACCATCTCCCCCCAAAGTCTCTTTTAGAGATGAGCGCCTATGTGGCTTTGTGTGAGGGGTATCTCGGCATTAGGCCGAGTCTCATTCTCTTCCGGTTTTACTTCCATGTCCGGAGAAACTCCATCACCGCTGGTAATCCTTACATTACCGGTACAATTAGTCTTTCGGTTAGACGTGAGCATGTCTATCCAAGGATTTTAGCTAGTGAGTCGGTCAAACAGTGGCTGGCTACCTTTTTTTATCATAAGGATATTCCCGCTCCCGGCAAAGCTACTGCTTTGCCAGCTTTCGTCGATGGAGCCGCCATGCCCCGAGCATCCTGGGACGAGGCTCCTCCAGCTCTCAGCGACGATCTGCTTCTCGCCAAGAGGCGGATCGAGTATCTGATGAAGCACAAGGGCCTGAGAGGGTCCGACTTAGTCCAATCTTGGGTTGCATGCCGGATCCAGCCTCTCCAGCATCACGGCGACCGACTGATGCATTCCATCACGGTGTCAAAAAATGACTCCCTCCGCATCATTCCCAAGGCTTTAAAGGCACAGGATTACATAAGCTAGATCAAATGGCTGATAAAGGAGCAGATTGAGACAAAGATCCCAGATTTGTCCCTAGACATGCATACAGTGGAAGACCCTGTAGTGCCGGTAAGCTTTAGCAATAAACCCTTTTTATATGTTTCACCTTTAATTTGTTTCGCAACACTGAGATATTATCTTTTTTTTAGCTTGCCGACCTCCCCGAGTCGGAATTTGCTCCTATCGAGGGATATCCTCTCGAGTTTTCTTAGAAGGAGGAATTGGTCCCACTGCCGGACGTTGTGCCCAGGAAGCGCAAATCTCCGATAGTGGCCATCGGCATAAACGAAGTGCCAGTTGTGAAGAGGTAACTTTCCACACAACTTCCACCTTCGTACTTTACTCGTAATTTCTTCCGAGACGTAAGGTTCTTTATTCTATTACTTCCTCAAAGCTAAGAAGCTCATCAAGGGCAAGGGGAAGGGGAATATCTTGAAGCTCCTACATCAGACAAAGTTAACCATGGCTTCTCCTGCCGCAACTCCTCCGACTCCTGCCCCTCAACCTTCTGCAGTGTCGGTGATTACTCCATCCCTGGTTGTCGCAGAAGATCCGGCTCCCTCAACAGGGATAGCGACCCTTGAGTCGCAGAGTGACGTCACCATGGGTGGCTCAGGTTTTGATAAGGGTGAACACTCTTCGGGTAATGATCCCTCGGCAGAGACCTTCGCCGAAAATCTCCTGAACAATCCGGGACTTGCCAAATTTGGCTTGTCTCGGATATCTGTGGAGGAAATCTAGCGACTGGCCCGGCAATGCCTAGAAAGCCGTAATCTCTCTACCGAAGAAGAAGCACAAGAAGTAGAGGACATTAAGTACTCTAATCTTCTCGAACAAGTCCGCCTTCACAACGAGGGACTAAGAGCTAGTGTGCTTCCACCACCTCCGGTTATTCTACTCACCCTCGCCGAGAAGGTTACCACTAAGGTGAACATGTGGTTGAGAAACCTCACACATGAACATCATGTAAGTCGGAATTCCATCTCACGCTTTTCCTTATTGTATTTTATATCATATCCTCTAGCCCCCAAGCATGAAGTTGGATAAACAATCTGGGTTTATGCTTCATTAGGATGCCAAAGAATGAACTAGTATAGTCCCCAAGGCTCGTGCTGATATTAGCTACAATATTAGCCCGAGTCTTTAGTAAACCTCTGACTCTAGGTATTCTGACTTACAGAAAGTTAATTCATATAACCATGATTTGTTGAAGAATGTCTGCAATAAGCGGAGAGAGATCAAAGCTCTCCGACTTAAAAATGCTGAGCTTAAAGTTTCCAAGGATGAGGCCGAAGGTAAACATTCCGAGACTCAAACCTTGTCTTGTGTTTTCATAGTCGAATATTTTTGCTGAATTGTTGTTCTTGTTGACTTACAACACTGATAAAGTAGTCATGTGCTATGATAGAAGAGGCCGAGAATCTGAAGACCCTGGTGGTGGAAAACAAGGATCTCCGTCGAGAGCTAGACCAGCTTAAGGCGGATCATGAGAAGAGCATTGCTCAAGTTCTCGAATCCTCCTCCATGGCCACCGTGGAGCATGATCGCAAGAGTACACTCCATGAGAAGAAAATCTCAGATCTCAACAACGAGCTTTTCAGAGAGAAGGACCTTTCCGAGGCGCTCCGGGCTGAACTTTCGTGAAGTGAAAACCAAAGTTGACGACGTCATCATTGGTATGTTTCCATCTCTCTGACTTGTTTATATTCTTCGACTATTTCGATGTCGGATTTATTTAACCATTTTGCGTTATATGCATAGGTCCTCTGAACTTGACGGACTCCACCTCTGCCGAGTCTCGCACCCACCGGCTTACCCAAGTCGGTGATTTGCTTCGTGACATCCGCCAATCCATTGAGGATATTGGCGAAGCTCTCAAGGTTTCGGGTGCGGGACAAGGCAAAGGAGATGCCGCAACTTGTCCAGGACTGGAACATGTCCTACGCATGATCCATAGTGCAGAACACTCTCACCATGGTCATGAGCCACCATGGAAGCATGGAAATCTGGAAGGTGACCAGACGGTACTCTACTGTGGATGAAGACGGCCAGAAGCAAGATATCAAAGCCATTATGGACTGCGCCGGATATGGGTGCCATGTACCTGACTTAACCAGCTACAACACTCCCTTCTTCAACCGCGTGGACACGCCGCCTCCGCCTCTTGAAGAAGCAGCCGAAGTTTCCGATGATGAACAAACTGTATCGGATTTGAACATCTCGGAACGTTATCAAGCCGAGGCCAATGTATCCAGCGAGCCGGCAGCTCGTACCTCTTCTCCTGCGTCATAGATCATCAGAAACAAATGTGTTATTCTGAAAAAATTATGGGTCTGTAAATATGTAGTATTATACTTTTGCTAGTGCTAAGTTTTAATCTATTCAACACTTTTGGTTTAAGATTTGTGTGCCTAAAATGTTTGCATAAGCACTTGTACTTTTTTGTCTGTACTTACCGTTTGTCTGGCTTTCCGCCTCGTCCCTTTCGTGAGCCTGCTAAACTTTCAGCACGAAAAATTTGCCGAGCAACGGAGCTCAATTGCTAAACCAGTTTAAACTCAGAAACAAAGCCGGCTTCCAGTTACCAACAATTCACTACTCGGAAAATACCCGCATCCGGCAATCAGACAAATAACCAAAGTATAGACTAGAAACTTTAGAGTTATACCCGAGGGTAGCATATTTAGAATCGGAAATCTAAACCAGAACAAACATGAGCATAAAGTACTTTTAAGTATTCTAGGATTTTCGACTGTGAAATGATCATTCGGAAATAAGATGGTAAAAACTTCTCAGAAAAAATTTGAGGCAACCAAAACTTTTATTTCTCTCAGACCATGTACATATATATGATTACAAAGAAGGATAAACTAAGAATAAAAGGGACGTAGCTGAGCAATATTCCATGGTCTGTCTAACTCATCCGGATTTGTACTGCCTCCAGCTCGCTTTCTCTTCTTAGTAGTAGGTCTTTCTTTGACTGGCCTCATATCAGTTAGGTAGTATGAACCATTGTGTAATAATCGACTAACTAAAAATGGCCCTTCCCATACTGGGGAAAGTTTGTGCTTTCTTTGTTGCACAAGTCGGAGAATCAAATCACCCTTATTGAAAGATCTGTTTCTGACTCTCTGGCTATGATACTTGCGTAACGTCTGTTGATAGGATGTTGATCTCATTTTAGCAACGACGTGGACTTTTTGACTAAGTCGATATCATTTTGTCGAGAAATCTCGGCATCCTCTTCGATATACGCGGCCAGTCTAGGAGAAGTGTGAATCAAATCACTAGGAAGAACTACTTCTGCACCATAGACCAAGAAGAAAGGTGTGTATTCGGTTGACTTGTTCGGATTTGTTCGTAAAATCCATATTACAGAAGGTAATTCCTCTGCCCAAGCCCCCGCAGCACGTCGTAGTGGTGCTTCGAGTCTCGGTTTTAGGCCTTGTAGGATTAAACCATTTGCTCTTTTGACTTGTCCATTAGCCTGTGGATGTGCGACTGACGCAATGTCAAGCCGGATATTTTGTTCGTTGTAGAATTTGGCTAGTTCTCCCATAGAGAAATTACTCCCGTTGTCCGTGATAATACTATGCGGATAACCATACCGGATTATAACATCCTTGGCAAATCTTTTGGCTGTTGCTCCATCACAACTAGTGACAAGTTTAGCCTCAATCCATTTGGTGAACTTATCCACCATCACTAAGAGGTGAGTAAATCCACTTGGAGCCCGTTTAAACGGTCCTACCATGTCAAGCCCCCAGACCGCGAAAGGCCATGTTATAGGTATTGTTCGCAGCTGGTCAGCCAGAACTTGAGCTTGTTTGGTGTACTTTTGGCAGCCCTTGCACATCATCTGCCTCGGCTGTAAGCCAGAAAAAACCGTGTTAGAAAGCTTTTGCCACTAAAGATTTGGCTGCAACATGGTGACCACACTCGCCTTCGTGGATTTCTCTTAAGATTTCCACTCCTTGTTCCGGAGATACGCAGCGCTGAAAGACCCCAGATACATTCCGCTTATAGAGCTCACCATTAACTATAGTATAGGCTTTCGCTCGTCGGATAATCTGCTGGCTTAGAACCTCGTCTTCGGGTAATTTGCCATCTACCAAATAGTCAAGGTAGGGTTGAGTCCAGCTAGGAATTACAGCCAGAACTGCTACTAGAGGTGAGTCGGATTTGGTCAGATATTCCTCGTCCACTCCCTTTATTGAGGGAACTTTGAGGTGCTCTAAAAAAGCGACATCTGGGACCTCTTTCCGTGCAGAGCCTATCCGAGATAATGCATCTGCTTCCTCATTTTCTGCTCGAGGGATTTGTTGAATCTCAAACCCTTCGAACAATTTAGATAAATCATCCATGACAGCTTTATATGCTGCTATGTGTTTATTTGCATTACAAATATCTGACACTTGCTGAGCAACAAGATCTGAATCTCCATAACACATCAAATGTCGGATGCCAATATCCTTAGCAATATGGATTCCATGAGCAGTGCTTCATACTCGGCAATATTATTTGTTGCTGTGAAGTGGATCTGCAACACGTATAGAAGTTTGTCTCCTTGGGGTGATTTGAGTACCACGCCAGCCCTCGAGCCCCCGCGAGCCTTAGACCCATCAAAATATAGGGTCCAATATTCTGATTCAGGGAGGGTCATATTCTCCTTCGTCTATGTCCAATCAGCAACAAAGTCAGCAAGGATTTGGGATTTGATTGTTGTCCGAGGTTTGTACTCAATATCAAAAGCTAAGTCCTCTATGCCCTATTTGGCGACGCGTCATGTGGCGTCACTGTTGTTGATTATATCTCTCATGGGAGCTGTGCTCACCATGGTAATTGGATGCTCCTGAAAATAGTGTCGTAGCTTACGAGATGCTAAGAACACACCATAAGCTAGCTTTTGATAGTGTGGATACCATTGTTTCGATGCTACCAAGACCTCGCTGACAAAGTAAGTCGGACGTTGCACCAAGTGTTCCTGATTTTCCTTCGGTCTCTCCACTACCATGACAATACTGATGACTTTGTTTGTCACAGCGAGATAAAGCAACATTGGTTCTTGTGGTTCCAGCGCAGCAAGGATAGGACCGGATGAGAGTACTTTCTTCAGGTCTTGTAGTGCAGCTTCAGCTTCGTCGGTCCACACAAAATCCTTTGTCTTTTTCAGGAGTTTTGATAATGGTGCAGCTCTTTCACCAAGACGGCTTACAAACCAACTGACTGCAGCAATGCAGCCAGTTATTCTTTGTACGTCTTTCAGGCGAGTTGGCCTAGAAATATTGAGTATAGCCTTGATTTTGTCTCGGTTCATCTCTATGCCTCTTTGAGACACGATGAAACCTAACAACTTTCTGGCTGCGATTCTGAAGAAGCATTTCATCGGATTAAGCATTATGTTGTATTTTCGTAGATTGGCGAACGTTTCCTCCAAGTCGGAAATCAATGTTTCCTTCTTTTTGCACATCACCGCAATATCATCCACATATGCATGTACATTGCGTTCGATTTGATCGTGGAGGCAATGCTGCATTGTGCGTTGGTACGTAGCTCCTACGCTCTTTAGCCCAAAGAGCATCATAACAAAACAGAAGGTTCCGAAGGGGGTTATGAATGAAGTTTTGACTTTGTCAGATTCCTTTATCCGCATTTGGTGATAACCGGAATATGCGTCGAGAAAACAGAGGAGTTCCGAGCCTACCGTAGAATCGATAACTTGAGCAATCCTAGGAAGAGCGAACGGATCTTTGGGGCAAGCCTTGTTCAAGACAGTATAATCAACACACATCCTTAAATACGTTGTGTCCTTTTTAGGGACCATTACAGGATTGGCCGACCACTTAGTGTGGATGACCTCTTCTATGAATCCAGCTAACTCGAGCCGTGCTAGTTCCTTAGCTATTGCCTTACGCTTTTCATCACCGAAACATCGTAAGGACTGTTTGACGGGTTTAGTGTTCGGGTTTACATTTATAGAGTGCTCGGCAAGTTCCCTAGGTACTCCGGTCATGTCAGATGGCTGCCATGCGAAGATATCTTGATTTGCTTTGAGGAACTTGACGAGCGCGCTTTCCTATGTGCTATCTAGGCCTATGCCTATCTGGGTCACCTTGGAGGGGCCATCATCCTTCAACGACGTCTTCTTCGTCTCTTCTGATGCCTTGAACTCCGGATTCAGCTTTGTCACCTCCTTCTTTGTTGCGGGCATCTCGGACGGATCTATGCTCTTCTTGATCTCCTGGTACTCCTCGGCGTGCATCACGGCTTTAGCAAAGGCGGCATTTCCATCCTCGCACTCTCGCGATTTCTTTGGGTCTCCCCTGATGGTGATCATGGTGTTGGGACCTGGAATTTTCATCATACTATAGATGTAACACGGACGTGCCATAAAAGCCTAGTAAGCCGGACGTCCGAATATAGCGTGGTACGCCCTCTTGAACGGGACCACTTCGAAGGAAAGTGCCTCCGTCTGATAGTTCTTTGGAGTTCCAAAGGTAACATCCAAAGTGATTTCTCCCAGGGAATTTGCTTCTCTTCCTGGGACAACCCCGTGAAAGATCACAGTGTTGTGGTTCAGCTGGGTCTCTGAGATCTTCAACCGATGTAGCGTTTCAACATATAGAATATTAATACTGCTGCCACCGTCCATGAGAGTCTTGGAGAAACCATAACCGTCAGTAAGTGGATTGAAAATTAAGGCGTATTTTCCTCGCCTGTGTAACTTAGGCAGATGATCAGCGCGGTCAAATGTGATTGCCACTTACGACCAGTCCAAGAATTGAGGGACAGCCGGAACTGTTGCATTGAGCTCATGTAGAACTGCTTTCTTGACCTTTGCTGGTTGAGATCCGAGGAAGGTGACATAAGTGTCTTTCTTGGTCAGAAATTTTTTCTTCCCTTCTAGCTTGGGATTTGAAGCGTCAGCTTCCTCCATGTCAGAATCATCCTTGGTCTCTTTATCCTTTTCGAGATTCTTCTTTCCCTTCTTCCGCTTAGCTTTGTAGCCAGCGGTATCAGCTCTCTTAATGTCGTCATTGAAACGACACTCGGTGTTTGTGTGGGACGAGCCCCCATTGGCGTCTAAGTGATGCACACATGGGTTATTGGCAATGTCGTCCCAAGAGTAGGTTTTTCCGGGTTGCTGGTCTCCTCTACCTTGGAGTCCTGACATCCCATGACTGCGTCCACGGCCACCGCCATGTCCTCCTTGTCCTCTAGACCCGAAAGTAGCAGTGACCACTGTCGCTTCCGCATTGGGTTTTTCTTCTGAAGTATTCTTGCGCTTCTGAGCTTGTTTCTTTGGTTGTTTTGCCGACTATGGCACAACCAGGGCATTAAGTAATCCCTCGGCGTCATCGTTAGCATCTGCATACTTGCTCGCTGTTTCTATCATCTCTCCCAAATCAGTGACTTTGTCACACTTCAAGCGATGACGTAGTAAACCAATTGGGAGACCTGCAATGAAAGCTTCAATCGTAGTTTGGTCATTTACTCCTTCACAAGAGTTTTTAGTGTCGATCCATCATCCGAGATAATCCCAGAAAGTTTCTCCGGCTTTCTGGGAGCAACGCTATAGGTCTCCGACTGTAGAGGGCCTCTGGTATGTGCCTTCGAAATTCCAAAAGAACACACTTTGCATGTCATACCAGTTGTGGATGGTGTTCTCCGTAAGTTCATTGAGCCATGATCGTGCCGTCTTCCGCAACATAAGTGGGAGATATTGGGTTGCGACCAGGCTGTTTCCGCCTTTGGCGATGCAGCAAGCTTGGAAGAAATCCTGTAGCCAAGTATCTAGCCGAGCTATGCTGTTGTAGGCTTGAATATGTCTTGAGATAGAAAATCCTTCCGGGAATCTTGTAGCTCTTATGCATGGTCCGAAGCACTTTGGGCCCACGTATATGTCATCATTTTCATAAAGCCGCCCCTCTATGTTGGAGTTGATCCTGTGCCTTGCGTCCTTTGGGGATAGAGATCGTCCCGAGTGACGGCTATGGCTGCAGTGCCTTGGAGCCGGACTTCGGCTTATGCCACCACCTCCTCCACCACGACGCCCTCATTGGCCTCCTTGGGAGCTGTTGTGATGGCTACTTGGCGGAGAGGGTGGAGCAGCTGGGTTATTTTCGGCTGATCCCCGGCCTCCATCCGGAGCGTCATTATTCTGGTTCCGAGGAGGGTCTTCATTGTGACGAGCCCCCTGCTGACTTGACTCGGCACGGCGTCCGTTATTCCTTCACCCGTCATCCGGACGGCTTGCATGTCTAGGAGGTGGCATTCTTTGTCGGTCCTCCTCCCGACGTTTCTCTTTATCTTCTTCCCTGCGGTCCTTTGACTCTCGCCGGGGAGGATTCCTCAGCTTTAGCGCAGCAATTTCCTCTTGCTCTGCAACTGGGTTAACGTTACGCCAGTCACGCGCAGCTTTGTGGTGATGTCCTGAAGATCCGGTTCTTGAGTAGTTGTCTTCCCGATGTTCGAACGATGTTGCTGTTCTGGAACACGTTGGGGTCTTACGTCAGCCCATGCCGGATCTGTGCGACATGTCAGAATCGGAGACCATTTTCTGACTTTCGGACAGCGCGACCTTTTGCTGCTCCAGTCCTTTGTTGAGTAGTTTGATTCCCAACCGGATCTGCTCTGGGCCTAGATTAGCCGATAGGATTTCTCGAGCCACAACGGTGTTCTATACTGGCGTTGGATACACCCAATCCCCATTGTTGTCGCGTCGAGGCATCCCAAGTTCTCCTCCGAAAAGGACTTTGTGAATCTGCGGGAATTGGTCGTCATGAGTATGACATTTCCTGGTCTTCTGATGTTGCCTGGAGTTGTACTTCTCCGCAGTTTCCATGCGTTTCTTTTCCTCCTCAATGTTTTTGGCTTCATCAAGGAGTACTTGGTGACGCGCTTCTAGGGCCTATGCCCTCTCGTCTAGCTCTTTAGCAGTAAGTTCTACAACTATAGGAATAGGTGTAGTTAATGCAACATCGATGAGTTTACGTGCACCTTCAGTGATCACGTGTCCATCCACTGACTCTTCTTTGGGCTCGTCTGGGATAAGTGCTCCATCCGAGTCTTCCTCGTATTCCTTGGCAATCACCTCCTCTATCGGGGGGTCTTTTTCTGGGGTTTTGTTCTTCTTCTTTGCCTCCTTGGCAGCGCCGGTAGCAAAGACGGCTTTGGGTGCGTTTCTCGAAGTCAAGCTCTGATCCGTACTTTCGGACATCTGGACCTCGGGATTATCTCTGATTTCCATGTTATCCTACATTTTGGGAGAGTTTTCCCTGGATCCTTCATCCATGGATTCTTCTTCCTCTGCAGCTTTGGAGTTATACTCCTCTACATATTCCACGGAGATCTTTCGATAATTTGTTGACATCATCCACTCATCCGAGGATGCGGGTACGTTGGCGTTTGTTCTGATCGCCTCCAGCACAGAGTCGGTGTTGTCTCCAGCATCGGTAGAGCCGGATCCGAATCCCACATATCCGACGAAGTGCGACATGTGCCTCCTGAGATAGTTGCGGCTCTCGCGATCGGCCTCCTCGAAACGCCTGATGGTCTCGAGAATATCATCTATGCTTGCATCTTGCATCATCATGCGTCTTAGCGTGTATCTCAGGAAAGTCCTATCTGTCCTGGCGTCATCAGAGTCAGAACCAGTGTCGTTGCTAAATTCCTCCGGGATTTCGACTTCAGCGGGTGGGTTGATCTAGGATTCGGCCTCTCCAGGGAGATCCACTCCAGATTCAACTTGGCCTGCCAGGTCTGCTTCAGGCTCGGATTTCTCCACTATCTCCGCAATTGGTGCGGGCTGGGTGGGATTAGGGTTTTCTGAGATTCGGAATTCTGCCGTCTCCGCGGACAAAGGGGACCTAGAAGTTTCTTCTGCCTTTATCATCACCGCTGGGGTGGTTGGGGCAGGTTCAGCAAAACTGATGTAAACATCGATCTCGCCAAAAGACATGATGGTGTAGGCAGTCACAACCTCCCTAGCATAGAGAACGATGAGAGGTAAAGACGTTTGCACTTCAGTGCAAGCCATTTTCTTCGCTCTTTAAACTCTAAAGTACTTACTAAATAGGGGTTGTGCATACGTTTTCTCGCTTGGAGCACAAGGGGAAATACCGATTGCAATTGAACTCCCTTCGGGGTACGCCCGAATTGCACTGATCCGGTTTAAAACAACCAGAATGTCAGGATAGCTCAGTCTTTAACTGGAAAGCCAGGATGTCACTGCCGTAGAGGATGCGACCGACGGTGATAGTCTCACCGATTCCGATTCTTGTAGATTCGGCTCGGAACACAGATCCGAAGCTCACTTGCCCCATGGTGGGCGCCAAGTGTCGTCAGATTAATGACAAGTATGCCATGAGGGGGTCCTCGGGGCGTGCGGAAGAGAGGGGTGTGAGACGTACAATGTTCTGGTACGGTGAGCACACAAGTTTACCCAGGTTCAAATCCGCTGACTTTGGACGGATCCTACTCCTGCTAGCAATCCAGTAATACGGCAGAGCCAGAATATGAGTTACAAGGGTTTGACTGTGCGAGTTGAGATTGTGATTGTAAGGGGTGCCCTAAAGGCTCTCCCTAGGACGGCTTATATAGATATCCAGCCTAGGGTTTACAAGAGAGATCTATCCAGCTACGACTAAGAGTCGGTTACAGAGTACATCTTGAACTACAAGTAACACTATGGGCCTATGTCGGTAAGTCTTCTGGGCCTTCCCGTAGCCGGATTGGACTCTGTCTCTTCTCCCTGACTGGGCTGCCCGTGAAGCAAAGCTCTAACCCGAAGTAGGCCACCCTGGTCAGTGAGGATTGTGAGGATACCCGGAAAGAATATCCCCAACAATATCCACACACACTGAAGAGGGTGTGGTGATGAAACCTCTTTCGAACTGGTTCTCTATTTCATGTGGCAATTGAATTCCAACATGTTCCTAGTGTTTCTAACCATGGATTGAAACATATTGGAGTGTCATTGCATGTGTTCTTTTCCAAACCACAATGATCCACATGGTCACACACACTCAAGTAGGTGTGTTGATGTACCATCTTTCAAACCGGTTCTCCATTGCATGTGGAAGTTGAATTCCACCATGTTCCTGGGTTTCTAACCATGGTTTGACACATATTGGAGTGTCATTGCACATGTTCTTTTACAAACCAGAATGATCCACATGGCCACACACACTCAAGTGTGTGTGTTGACGCAACCTCTTTCAAACTGGTGGTCTAGTGTGGAAGTTGAATTCCAACATGTTCCTTGGGTTTCTGACCATGGTTTGACACATGTTGGAGTATCATTACATGTGTTCTTTTCCAAACCAAAATGATCCACATGGCCACACATCCTCAAGTGGGTGTGATGATGCAACCGCTTTCAAACTAGTACTCCATTGCATGTGGTAGTTGAATTCCAACATGTTCCTGGATTTCTAACCATGGTTTGACACATATTGGAGTGTCATTGCATGTGTTCTTTTCCAAACCACAATGATCCACATGCCCACATAACCTCAGGTGGGTGTGGTGATGCAACCTACTTCAAACTAGTGATCCATTGCATGTGGCAGTTGAATTCCAACATGTTCCTTGGCTTTCTAACCATGGCTTGACACATATTGGAGTGTCATTTCATGTATTATTTTCCAAACCACAATGATCCACGTGGCCACACACACTCAAGTGGGTGTGGTGATTCAACCTATTTCAAACTGGTGCTCCTTTGCATGTGGCAGTTGAATTCCAACATGTTCCTAGGTTTTCTGATCATGGTTTTGACATATATTGGAGTATCATTGCATGTGTTCTTTTCCAAAAAAACAATGATCCACATGGCCACACACACTCAAGTGGGTGTGGGGATGCAATCTCTTTCAACCTCGTCCTCCATTGCATGTGGTGGTTGAAGTCCAACATGTTCCTAGGGTTTCTGACCATGGTTTGAGACATATTTGAGTGTCATTACATGTGTTATTTTCCAAACCACAATGATCCACATGGCCACACAAACTCAAGTGGGTGTGGTGATGCAACCTCTTTCAAACTGGTGCTCCATTCCATGTGGTGATTCAATTCCAACATGTTCCTAGGTTTTCTGACCATGGTTTGACACATATTGGAGTGGCATTTCATGTGTTCTTCTCCAAACCACAATGATCCACATGGCCACACACACTTAAGTTGAAATCCAACATGTTCCTGGGTTTCTGACCATGGTTTGACACATATTGGAGTGTCATTACATGTGTTAGTTTTCAAACCACAATGATCCACATATCCACACACACTGAAGTGGTGTGGTGATGCAACCTCTTTTGAACTAGTTCTCTATTGCCTGTGCTAGTTGAATTCCAACATGTTCCTGGTGGTTTCTAACCATGGTATGACACATATTGGAGTGGCATTGCATGTGTTCTTTACCAAACCACAATGATCCACATGGCCACACGCACTCAAGTAGGTGTGGTGATGTACCCTCTTTTAAACTAGTGCTCCATTCCATGTGGCAAATGAATTCCGACATGTTCCTGGGGAACATGACCATGGTTTGACACATATTGGTATGTCATTGCATGTATTCTTTTCAAAAATGATCCACACAGCCACACACACTCAATTGGGTGTGGTGATGCAACCGCTTTCAAACTGGTGCTCCATTGCATGTGCCAGTTGAATTCCAACATGTTCCTAGGGTTTCTAACCATGGTTTGACACATATTGGATTGTCATTGCATGTGTTCTTTTCCAAACCACAATGATCCACATGGCCACATAACCTCAATAGGGTGTGGTGATGCAAACTATTTCAAACTGGTGCTCCATTGCATGTGGCAGTTGAATTCCAACATGGTCCTTGCGTTTCTGACCATGGTTTAACACATATTGGAGTGTCATTGCATGTGTTCTTTTCGAAACCACAATGATCCACATGGCTACACACACTCAAGTGGGTGTGGTGATTCAACCTCTTTCAAACTGGTGCTCCATTGCATGTGGCAGTTGAATTCCAACATGTTCCTAGGGTTTTTGATCATGGTTTGACACATATTGGAGTGTCATTGCATGTGTTCTTTTCCAAACCACAATGATCCACATGGCCACGCAAACTCAAGTGGGTGTGGTGATGTGTAGCATCCCAATTGTCTAACAATTGTAATGCTACTTGGTTTATTAATATAATGGCTACTTCAAATATATAATTGTTGCATCATAATTATATCATGCTCATGTCACCATGCCTCCTTGCATTTGAGCATCATATAAAACCCTTTTTGATTTGGTTCTTATCTCATATGCATTATTAATTGTAGTTGCCTCTTGATATTGTATTTGGTTCTTGATATATTGCTTAGTGCCCAAGTTGAGTTGGGGGCATATCTCTTATTAATTCCACCACCTTTTTCTTTCACCACCTTATAATTCCACCATCCAACTAAATATGAGCTTGGCATTTATTGAGTTTACCTCTAGCTCATGTGGGTTGGGATGGATCCAATTCAATTCCACATGCTCTCATCTTAGCATCATGTTGTTTTCACAATATTGAAACATGAGAGCCACATGGCCACCTTTGCATGCCTTGTGAGTGGAACCTTTCCTAGCTTCCATATGTGTGGTTTTGGGGTTATCATCATGTTGGGGTATTTTTGAGGGCTCATTAAATACCTAGTGGCATATACACACTAGCAAGTCCCAAATATAATCCAATGTGATCATCTCCCTATACTCCACTTGGAATTCTTTCTAAATCCTTTTGCTTGAGCCTTACTCCACACTTTGGAGTGCATAAGAAAATGCCATGCAAATAATCTTGTTTCACAAAGATAAACATGGTATTAATTAATTATGCATGGCCCATGCAAGTACCCCTTTTGCTTGACATTTGTTTTTATTTGATTTTAAGATGGATCATCTCTCTCTACCCCTTAGGCTTGGTCTTGTGTGATCATGCCTAAACCTCATCACCATGCCCATCCTTACCATCATCACCTTTTCCTCTCTTTTCTAGTCTTGATCTTGTTGGGGTTTGGTTTGTGCTTGGCTTGATCTTGGCAAAAGAACACCCTAGCATCTAACCTTCCCCCCCTCTCTAACCAAACCCTAAGCTACCATCTCACCCTCTCTCTCGGCCCTCCCTTCTCCCTACCTAGCTGGCTCCACCTGACCATCCCACCCCAACCCTAGCTACCCCCCCAACCCTAAAACCAAGCCTAACCCGAGCCCTCCCCTCCTACCCTAGCTCCAACCCTAGCTAGCCGAGCCTCCCCTCTCCCTCTCTTGCTCTCCCTCTCTGCCCTAGGGGCCCCCACCCGAACCTGCCCCTGCCTCCCTTGGCCTTGGCCGTCCCCACCTGCCAGCCCCTGGCCTGCCCTGGCCTCCCAGCCGAGCACGTGAGGAGGAGGACAAAAAGGTGGCCGAGCCACCTTTAGCGTCTACCCCACCCCCACGGCATCTCCCCCTCCTCTCTGCTCTCCACCGCCACTCCACGGCACCCCTCTGCCTATCCAGATCTGGCCGAGGCGCCTGGACATCCTCTCTTCCTCTCCACCGACACCGCCCTCCCTCACGCCGGCCACCGTCTGTCCACCACCGATCCGTCGACCAATGAGCAAAGACGACGTGGGAGTGGTCGAGGAGCACCAGGAGGACCCCCTGCTTCGCCCTGCGCTCGCCGTCGAGGAGGAGGAGGACCGGAGCCGCCAGAACCACCGCCGCTCCGACGAAACCCTAGCTCCGCCCGGTCTCTGCATCGTCGACGATCGCCAGCGCCCCTGCCCGAACCAGCGCCACCGACAACCTCTCGGTGAGCCCCTGCATCCCCTAGACACGGCCCGCCTCGCTGCCGTTGCCTGGTCGCGCCGGACCGTCCGTCGAACGCCCTCTGTGCGCCGGCGACGCGTTCGTTCGGCACGCCCTCGCTCCGCGTAAGCCCTATCCAGCCGCCCGCCAACCTCCTAGCAGCTACCCCAAAGCCACCGCAGTGGCCAGAGCCTCCGCGCCCGAGCCCGAGGTCACGGGATCGAGCCCCCGTGCTACAGCCTGCTGCGGTCGTTTTCGACAGAGAGAGGAAGAGAATCAGTGCGCGCGTGGCCATTTTGCTCTTTCCCCCCCCTCCTTTTTCTGCATCAACCCGCACTCCCCTTGGCCCACTTGTCATTCCCTGTGGCGTTTTTGCAAAAGGATCCTGGGGTTTCGAATCGTCAACCCAAGACTCCCGGTTTCCCCGTGCGCCATTGGGCGCCCGCGTGTGGCCCCGAGGACGCCCCGGCCCACCTGTCTGTCTCCGTGGCTAGTGCAGGCTGCGGTGTAAAAAGCTTTTCGCGCGCGTGTGGCCGCCCAGTCAGCATGGCCCCACTGGTCATTGGCTGTGGCTAGGATCGAGCCGAGTAACAAAAGTATTTCTGCAAATCTGGTTTAAATTCAAATCTTTTTCTAATTATTTCAAATTCAAATTTAATTACATTTTAAATAACTTTTAATATATAAATACAAATAATACAAATAATATATGTTTTCAAATCAGAAAAATATGAGGAGTTCAAATATAGCCTTCAAAATATATTTTGGAACATTTAAAATTCCAAGTTTATTTAAATTACAATAAAATGCCCTTTTGACTTAATTAATTAATAACTTTTGATTTATAACTCCAAATTTAACAAATGATATGTCTAAAATGATTAGCTCGACGAGACCTTTCTGTTTATGCATTCCATGTTTGGTTTTGCAGCATGCATCATATAAATATAAAGTGAACAGCAACTTAATTGTGAATAAAATGGGGGCCAAAACTTAATAAAATGATTTAATCTTGTACTTCACCCCTCACCCATGCCATGCTACCTTATTGCCATGCAAATTGTGCATCATCCATCATGGCATGATTGTTTGCTTGTCGCATTTATTCATATGCTTGTGCACTTTATTTATGTTGGCCCTTGTTTGTTTGGTTCTTCTTCAAATAGACGCTGAGCAGGGGATATATCAAGAGAACCAGGAGCACTACCCAGATCCATCCTTTGCTTCAACTGAGCTGCCAGGCAAGCACTACCACATGCTTGCATACATACAGTACCTATTGCCTCTATCTTATTCTTGCATCATTGAGTCGCGATTGCATTAAATTGAATCCCAAGTATTGCATAGCCTTTACTTTTCAACCCACAAGCTTGTTCCTCCATCCCATGAGCCATTACTACAGGAGTTGTTTGAGCCATGCGAGTCGTAGAACAGCATGTGTAGGGTATGTGAGTGTCTGATGGATAACGAGGTACCTAAACAACTTAACCTGAGTAGTAATGGGATAACTAATGAAAGTGGCATCGGTGAGCCATATTCGCTATTTGGTTTTTCAGGCTTACTTGTGTCCCGTAAGACCCCGAGTACTTGATTCTTGTTCCAAGAATATTCGCGCTATCCACATCCGGGAGGCTTATGGACCCCTGAGCGAGCTTGTTTCATTCTTTTTTATCGGGGACACAAACTAGTGTGAGGTTTTATTTACGATCCTGTAGCTATGCCATGCTTTAATGCTTTATTTAAGATTGTGCGAGGAGCACCTTTATCATTTAGGTCCGTGACCCGTTTTATGTATCGACAAGCCCAGTCACACTTTCGGGTTCCCGATCGTTTGTTACGCCACAAACAAACCTTGAGTCCGCCTCAGAAGCTTGCACATTCGTCATGGGTAGCTTAATGGGGTGGCCCCTGAAATATTTCTGAATCCTGTGATCGCTTTGTCGTGATCGCCTCGTTGGGTTTTGATTTGGTTTTTCGAGGCATATCGGTGTGTGTTGCTATTTGTGCACCTGCGGTAAAACTTTCTGAAGAGCGTGTCATGGTTATGGGCGACTTGGAGCACAGTTTCTCGATCATAGACAAGCATAGCTAAAGTACCGCTTTTAAATTGACTAGACTAGGTACGACTAGAAAATAGTGCAACACTCATGGAATAGATAATAAAACTGCCAGCGGATGGGGGTTGTTTCGCTTCCTCGTCGATGGCGAGGAGGAGGATGGATCTGTTAAGATTACCGTTATAACTGTTATAACTGTTGTTATTAATTCACGGACATCCGTCTATCTGGTTAGGCGGATGGTTAGCGAGTATCTATAGAATTGCTAGGGTTTATCTTTTGATGCAATTGCGTCACCCCAGGTTGTGTCCCCTTTAGATGCATAAAGAATTGCTGAGTACACCTAGTGTCTCACAAGATAAATTATTTGTTCAGATGAACAGGTACCCTCGCAAGATGGATCTTTGGGTGGAAGAGACAGACGATGTGGGCGATCATTCGGTGTAGAGATTCCGGGAATGGGGATCCGTGAGATCTGTGGGCGGGATGTGCTTATTTATGGGGCATCTTATGACGATTTGCTTCTTATCCGTACTCGGATTTTGTCTTCCGCTTCCGCTTGATACTCTGTTGATTGATGTATGAGGAGATATCCTAAACTATTATATCTATCTATGATATTTGGATCTTCTTGGTATGGCGTTGCAATATTCCTTTCTTTTTAGATGGAATGGCTCGATGTACTATTGTATGGTGGCTTGCATACATACTCATTTGTGTATGTAGTTGATCCTTCGCTTTGCCGATTCGCCGTTCTTGTCCCGATGTTTGGAAATGGTTGGGACGACGAAAGGTCTACTGTGAGTGGCATTTGGGCCCCACCGTACTATTTCAACCATTTCTGATCATCCAGGCTTGTACTAGGAGCGTAATTCACCGAGGTAGTTACAATTGGTATCAGAGCCATCCCGACCTGAGAGTAGGACTGCTTCCACTTTTCTTCTTACCCACCCACCCACCCTTTTCTGGTAAGGAAGTGTAACGTTTTCAATCCTATTCTTAAATTCAAACTAGGATTCACGTGTTCTGGGTTTCTGTAGTACCATAGGTTGTGTATCTGTGTGTGTGAGTGTGTGTGTGTGTGTAATTCCTTGTCTACCTGTTGCATCCAAGTTGTTATCTTATCGGCCTTTTGGTTATCAACTGTTGGTACATTCCATACCGACAGGTTTTTGCAAACCGACGCGATCTATCTGATTCGTTGTATTCCGACGCGATCTGTCTTACTCTTTGTTATCCGACGCTATCTTGTTTGTGGTGTTTGTCTCCGTAGTTGCTAATCTTTAGGTTCGTCGTGAGAAGAAGGTGTTGAGATATGTGTTTTACTTATTCATGTGCGGAGTAATGATTTGAGTGCGGGATGGAGTCGCGACCATACCACTACTCTTATCATTCGCTCTTGTATATTGAATTGGTAGAGTCACTAATCTTGATTCGTTAAGTAATTTTAGCATCTATTGGTATTTTAATGCGAAATTTGTGGAAAATTTTTCTTTGATATATTTGTGTACCACACTCCTTTTCGATTAATGCGATATGCTTAATATCTTCTAGGTGCTTTGAACTTTGTTGATATTTTAATATCATCTTAGTAAATTGTATCCTTTAATCTTGAGTAATTCCATCTTGGTACTATTTTGGATTATTATTATTCTCCATCATAGTACTGAAATGTGTGTTATATCAATCACAGGATGGCACCGCCACGCCGTTCTGAGGAGGACATACAACCTGAACTGGGGGCAGCGTTGTCAAGCATCGCCAATGCCTTGGCAGCAATGCAGCATAACCAGCAGCGCTTTGAGGAAAGTGTCAGGAGAAATGAGTTTGTTTCGCTACCTCCACCTCCCAAGCGAGGAGACATCAAGAGCTTCCTGAAGTTCAACCCTCGCCAGTTTGATGTTTCTGATCAACCACTTGATGCTGATGATTGGTTGCGTGAGATGTCAAGGTTCTTGGCAAGCTGATGTTCTGAGCAAGAATGGGTAAAGTGTGCTACTCACCTTGAAGGAGATGCAGCTCTACGGTGGGAGAATTACACGAAGGCAAACTGCACTGGTTTTCAACCAACTTGGGACAGTTCCTTTGAAGCTTTCAAGAAGCGATGTCATCGAGAAATTGTCATGGAGAGGATGAAGGAAGTATTTCTCAACCTCAAGCAGGGCAATGATAATGTCAACACCTACATCAGGAACTTCATGAACCTGTCTCGTTATGGTGGCGATGAGATCTCTGATGACAAGAAGAAGCAAAAGAGGTTCAGGCAAGGGCTCAATGCATCGATTAAGTATGCAATCACACATGCAAGGCCGGCGACTTTTCTGGAACTTCAGCATACAGCTCTGCAGGAAGAGGCAAGTAGGCAAGTGTTTGAGGAGTCAAAGAAGCACAGCCGTGATGCAGCAAGCTCTTCAGCTATGTCAGCTCCTTCTAAGCGTGTATGCAGGTTCCTAACACCCCACCGTCGCTCCCGGCTCCACCAAGACCTTCAAGCTACGCGGCAAGGCCACCAAACTTCCTCACTGCTGCTCCCAGGGGCTACAACCACCACTACCCTGGAGCGCCTGGCGGAGTCCCTAGCTACGTTGCTCCACGTCCACCTGGTGCTTATTACACTTGTGGAGACTCTGGGAATCAACAATGGAACTTTCCGATGAAGAACAAGGCTCTTCCTCCACCACCTCCAAGATCTGCGGCAAGCTCTCCTTTGGTTCGTGCACCACCACCTCGGGCTCTCAACATCAACACCAAGCCCGGGTCTACTGTTGCTCGTGCCAACTGCATCAACGCCGTTCAAGTTGAGCATGCACCTGGAGTTGTGATGGGTATGCTTCCCGTTAACTCAGTTCCTGCAAGAGTTTTGTTTGATTCTGGTGCTTCGCATTCTTTTGTTTCGCATAAGTTTGCGCATGAGCAGGATCTGGATATGGTTCCTTTAGCACACCGTCTGGTGGTTCTATCTCCTGGTTCAAACATGAAGGCTGCTCTTATCAGCCATGGCAATCAAATTGAGATTGGTGGCTCTTCGTTCTCGGCGTCCTTAATTGTTCTGGGCAATTCTGACATTGATGTCATCTTGGGCATGGATTGGTTGACAGCAAATGCAGCTGTGATTGATTGTGCTGAACGCTCGGTTTCTCTAAAGATTCCTGAAGGCCATATAGTCTATTCTCCAAGTCTGACTCCTGCTATCCAGCTTTTCTCTTTGGCGGCTCTGAATGTTGATGCTATGGAAGCTATTCAGAGTGTTCCGGTGGTCTGTGAGTTCCCAGATGTCTTTCCTGAAGAGTTGCCAGGTATGCCTCCGGATCGTGAGGTTGAGTTTGTTATTGAGCTTGAACCTGGTACCGCTCCTATCTCCAAGCGGCCTTATAAGATGGGTCCTGCTGAGTTGGCTGAACTCAAACGTCAGCTTGATGAGCAAGAGAAGTTGGGTTTCATTCAGCATAGTACTTCTTCTTGGGGTAGCCCAACTCTCTTTGTGAAGAAGCGAGATCAGACTGATAGACTTTGTGTTGACTATCGGGCTCTCAATGCTAAAACCATCAAGAATAAGTATCCCCTTCCGCGGATTAATGATCTCTTTGATCAGCTAGCTGGAGCTGTGGTATTCTCTAAGCTTGACTTGAGAAGTGGTTATCACCAAATCAAGATTCGCAAGGAAGATGTTCCTAAAATAGCTTTCACCACCCGCTATGGCCTGTATGAGTACACGGTCATGTCTTTCGGTCTCACCAACGCACCTGCCACCTTCTCGAGGCTCATGAACTCGGTTTTCATGGAGTATCTTGATAAGTTCGTTGTGGTCTATCTGGATGACATCCTAGTCTATTCCAAGTCACAAGTAGAGCATGAAGAACACCTTCGGTGTGTCCTTAGCAAGCTCCGTGAACACCGCTTGTATGCAAAGTTCTCCAAGTGTGAGTTTTGGCTGCCTTGTGGCATCCCGCAAAACCACTACTAGAAAATCGCGTTGTTTTTGTGCATTGCATCATCATGACCGCATGCTCATGTCATCATGCCACATTGCATTTGAGCATCGTCATCATCTTGCAATTGCTTGCATAAAACTATTTGCAGAAAACCTATTTTTGTGTTTTCTAAAACGCCCCGTCTTTGTTCAAGCATAAAACCGGGTCTCGGATTATTTTGTTTTGTGCGCTATCGGTTTGCAAAAGCCCTGTTTAAAATAAATAAATAGTTAAATATTTTTAGTGGGCGATCGAACGGGCGATTCGACCGACGACCACCCTGTAAATAAATCGGCCCACCCATAATCCTAAAGCTACCAGTCCTATTCTACCCACAACCCCTCCACCTCACCCCACCCAATCCCCTCTCGCCACCTCACCTCTCTCCCTCCCCCCACCACTCACACGCTGCCACGTCACCCAGCCACCTCTCTCTCCTCTCACCCCGGCCCCCACCACACGCGCACACACACAGCGCCCTCCCCCACTCTCCACCCTGGGCCCCGTCCCCTGGCCCACCACTACCGACGCCTCCTTCCCCAACCTCCCTGGCCACCAACCCACCCCCACCGGCGCCGGCTCCCACCCCCCACGCTCCACCCACCCCGACGCCCCCTCGGCTCCGCCCCGCAACAGCTCGGCCGCGCCTCGCCCGCCTCCCTCCTCTCTCCCGCCGCCTCGGACCCGCATCGCTCGGCCATGAGCCCTTCACCGCCTCCCCGTCAACCTCCGCCGCCCCGACCGCGCCCTCCCCGTCGCCTCCTCGCCCGCCTCCCTCCTCGGCGACAGCGCGTCCTCCCCACCGCCAGCTCCACCCCAGCACCCTCCTCCCGCCGCATCCACCACCCCGCGCGCCTCCAGCGCCCCCCTCGCCGGCTCTTCTCCGGCCCCGTGCTCGCCGGCCCGAGCCGCTCCTCCGCCTCCCCCACGACGCGCCCCGCCGCCTCGGGTCCCCTCCACCCTGCCGCGGCCCGAGCCCCGCTCCACGCCGCCGACGTCCTCGCCTAGCGCCGGCCCGTCCAGGCCGAGCCACCGCGTCCCCTCGCCGGTGATCCCTCTGCACCGTCCTCCCGAGCCGTCCGCGTCGCGCGTGAGGCCGCCCCTGTGCAGCTGCTGCTCCGTTATCGTGTTGGTGGCAAGCGCTGCATACATGGTACTGTAAGAGTTGGATACTCCCAGGACTGGGGTGATGCTGCCCTCTGGCCAATCATTTTGGCTCCAGCGTTAATCGGAGACCAACGGCGCTTATACAAGATCCTCCTCGACCATTGAACGGGCCCCAAGTTCTCCTCTCGAACCCGTCAAGATCTCCGTCACCGAACCCTCGAGGCCACCCATGCGGAACACCAAGTTTCCTCCCCGGGACCGCCATGACCTCCGTCACGAATCCGATGCCCGCGAACACGGAACGACGAGACCACCCACGCGGACTCAAGTACCCCGATGCCCCGAGGACCCGAAAACCCAACCTCGACACGCCAAGTTCGCCGAGACTCCCGTACCCGAAGACCCCAGATGCGACAAGTACTTCGCCTCGGATCTGATGACCGCGGACCCTGACGCCAAGATCGCCACCGGAACGCCAAGTTCTCCACTTTGAACGCCATGACCGTCTACGCGGAACCGAAGACCACGAATGCGACAAGATCGACACCGACCCGGAAGAATCCGATGCGCCCCGACACCGAACCGAGTTCTCCTTCTCGGAAGCATCGACGCTCGTGCGACAAGATCTACCACCCCGACCCGAAGACCCTAAGTCCCGGAGTCCGAGAACGTTTCCGTCGAACCCTGGACCCCGAGCCCCGAACCCCCGGAACCCAAGATCGCCGAACCCTAATGTGATTCCCTTCCCGAGCCCTATTTTATAAAATGAAATATAAACTGTCGCATATTAATTGATCATGCATGCATACTTGTCTGTGGTTTGGGGGCATTATGCCGATTCACCTCATAATTAAATATGGGGCCCATATGCGGGCAAATCTAGCCTTATATTGGCCTCATTTAAATTTGTGCATCGAACCGTTGTCATATCTTGCCTTGTTAAAACAACATTTAATTTGCAGGGTAGATAAACAACTTGAACCATCTAACTAATTGTCGGGACCCCGGTTCCGCTTAACATGACCAATTGCATCGCATCTTTGCCATGCCATACATCATACATGCATCATGCCCGATCTCTTGCCGTAGTATTAAATATTGCACCCGGTGTTTCTTCTAGTGTTTTGCTTCTTCGCGGATAAGGCCGTTGAGTTGATGTGAGCTTCGTCCCGATCTTCGGTTGAACCTTCGGCAATGTTTTCAATGAGCATCTCCCCTTTCTACCTATCTTACTTTTATAGTATTTATTCCCTCTGTTGATCTATTGCTATACGTGTTGCGATGCTCTAGTTTTCGTGCCGTGATATCCCTTGCAGACTTCGTATTGCCTTGGTCACATCCTATTACATTGTTTAGTAGATAGTTGGACCTGCGTGTCGTAGTCGCTTGCTCAAGTGCTGTTGCGTGTCGTCAAGTACCACAGTTGTTGGAGTATTGCCGCCTGTTCGATGTTGGAGATGATCTTGGCTATATTTATCGTTAACTTTAATTACTGTTTAATAACTAAAATTGAAGTAGGTAGCGAGGCACAGTGGGCAATAGATGTTATTTGGTTGTTAACCGTCCACTTGTGTCCGTGGGACCCCGAGTACTTGATACTGTTCCTTGAATATTCGCTATCCACATCCGGAGGCTTATGGACCCCCACGAGCGAGCTTGATTCATTCTTATTTCTTGGGGCCACAAACTAGTTTGAGGTTTTATTTACTATCCTGTACTTATGCCATGCTTTCTTGCTTTATTTAAATTATGCGAGTCTTTGCTTTGTCTTTGTTAGGATCGTGGCCCGATTTATTTGTGTCGACAAGCCCAGCCACACTTCGGGTTCCCGATCGTTCTGACCGCCTCCACAACCTTAAGCCCGTTTGAGCCGGCCCGGCCGTTGCTAGGATCTACTTAAAGGGTGGCCCCTGAAATATTTCTGAATCCTGTAATTGCTTTGTCGTGACTGTCTCGTTGGGTTTTGATTTGGTTTTCGAGGCATATCAGTGTGTGTTGCTATTTGTGCACCCGGCGGGTTAAAACTTTCTGAAAGCCGTGTCATGGTTATGGACGACTTGGAGCACGATCTCGATCATAGACAACTATAACTAAAGTAGTGCTATAAATTTGACTTTAAAATGACTAGTAATCAGCTTCACTATAATGGAATGGCTAAATAAAACTGCCAACAATTGCTTGTTTGGGTGTCGCTTGCGACTATTGTACCTGACTAGTAAGTATTGCAACTACAACGGAATGGCTAAATAAAAGTACCAACAACTGTTGGGTTTTGGGTTTATCTCATGCTATCTGTACCTGATTAGTAATTGTTGCAACTATAACGGAATGGTTAACTAAAAGTGCCTTTGCTTATTTTATCGGATGACTATCTACACGACTAGTAATTGCTGCAACGATGGTGAATAAATAAAGCGCCAACGTGTGAGTTCCTCGGTTGACTTCCTCGTTGGTCTCGAGGGAATACCAGGATGGGATTGTTTGGTGTTAGTACCAGTTGGTTCGAATAGGTCTTTCTTATCCCTCTCGATAGCAGCGGTTGTATCGAGTCTCTATAGGTTGTTTAGCGCATCTTTGCCGCTGCCGCTTGATCCACCATACCTATGTAGGCGAGGACCGCGAATTCTAGTCTCGCCGTGTCTTGGCCTCAGATCGACGCTCCTCTTTTCCTTTGCCCTTTGTCGGCACCCCTTTTTGTTTAAGCAGGTTTTGAGATCGACGTCGTTAGCAGGGTTACCCTTCCGGCTTGGCCTGGGCAGGGTTATGGACGCCATTGGTTATTCTTCAGGGCTCTTAGCCCCATTTGCATCTTGTCCGTAGCTGGACGTTCTATTGTTTTCAAGGTGATTTGGATCTTTGTACCGTATATCTGTATTCTTGACTCATGGAGTCGTGTTGTATATATATCTGTTCTGTGGGTCCCATCGAGGACTGTTGTGTAATGTTATTACTTCGTTTTCCACCCGCACGAAAGTGCCTGGTGGGCACCTTTGAATCGTTTCTATGCGGGTTTGGCGGGATTCGCTAAAACTTGCATAGGGCCGATTTGAGGGTGTTACAGAGTGGTATCAGAGCTCAGCAGTTGCGATACCCCACAAGTCCAGCCTGTAGGATAACCTAGCTAACGGCCGAAGTAGAGTGTCAAAACTATTTTGCAAAATCGGTTGGATAGTTCTGATTAGGTCTGATTTTACTCCTTACCCCTCTGCTATTCTCCTCTTACCTCTACGCGTTTTGAATCCACCTCTTATCTTTTCTTCGAGTCCAGGATTTCTCGTGGTTGGGTTTCTGTCGTACCTTCAGGGTTTCGCTTCCTCCTTGGTAATGGTGTGGCTACCTCTGGCCTTCATGCTATCCGAGGAATCCTTCGTCGGGTGGACTTCTCTTTGCTCCTCCTCGTGCTTTCCGGTGTTCTCCGACGCGACGACATCCTCTACGCCCGATCCGATGCCGAGTCTGCATCACTCCTTTGTTTCCGAACCTCGCTTGTCGAGATCTTCAGTCTAATTCCGAGAGTTGGTTGCATAATCCGCCGATTCGTGTGCAGAGTAATGGTTTGGGTGCGTGATGGACTGATCACCATCCGACTACTCTTATCATTCGCTCTCGTACAATGAATGGTGGATCGATGCAATTTTACTCCTTCCACGGAAGCTAGAGGTGGCTTAATTTGCTGATACCTCTACCTTCGACCTTTTTGTTTCCGGAGTGCTCTCTCGACGATCACGGACAACGACCTCTTGTTAGTGGTGTCGCGAGGATCTACAGTGAGAAGATGAATCGCCGACCTTCTTTCCGGTACCATGAGGCGGATCTCGGCGAGATCCATTGTTAGTGGTGTCGAATTGTGGCATCCTTAAAACCACTACTAGAAAATCGCGTTGTTTTTGTGCATTGCATCATCATGACCGCATGCTCATGTCATCATGCCACATTGTATTTGAGCATCGTCATCATCTTGCAATTGCTTGCATAAAACTATTTGCAGAAAACCTATTTTGTGTTTTCTAAAACGCCCCGTCTTTGTTCAAACGCAAAACCCGGGTCTCCGGATTATTTTGTTTTGTCTGCTATCGGTTTGCAAAAGCCCTGTTTAAAATAAATAAATAGTTAAATATTTTAGTGGGGGCGATCGCAGGCCGATTACCGACGACCACCCCAGAAATAAAATCGGCCCACCCATAATCCTAAAGCTACCAGTCCTATTCTAACCACAACCCCTCCACCTCACCCCACCCAATCCCCTCTCGCCACCTCACCTCTCTCCCTCCCCCCACCACTCACACGCTGCCACGTCACCCAGCCACCTCTCTCTCCTCTCAACCCTGCCCCCAACACACGCACACACGCAACACACCTTGCAGCCGCCCTCCCCCACTCTCCCTGCCCGTGGGCCCCGTCCCCTGGCCCACCACTACCGACGCCTCCTTCCCCAACCTCCCTGGCCACCAACCCACCCCCACCGGCGCCGGCTCCCACCTCCCTCGCTCCAACCACCCCGACGCCCCCTCGGCTCCGCCCCGCAACAGCTCGGCCGCCGCCGCCGCCGCCGCCCTCTGCTCCTCCTCTCCCCGCCGCCTCGGACCCGCATCGCTCCGGCCGCGGAGCCCTTCACCGCCTCCCCGTCAACCTCCGCCGCCCCGACCGCGCCCTCCCCGTCGCCTCCTCGCTCGCCTCCCCTCCAGCGACGGCCGCGTCCTCCCCCACCGCCAGCTCCGCGGCCCACCAGCACCCCTCCTCCGGCCCGCCGCATCCACCACCCCGCGCGCCTCCAGCGCCCCCCTCGCCGGCTCTTCTCCGGCCCCGTGCTCGCCGGCCCGAGCCGCTCCTCCGCCTCCCCCACGACGCGCCCCGCCGCCTCGGGTCCCCTCCACCCTGCCGCGGCCCGAGCCCCGCTCCACGCCGCCGGCGACGTCCTCGCCTAGCGCCGGCCCGTCCCCGAGCCGAGCCACCGCGTCCCCTCGCCGGTGGTCCCTCTGCACCGTCCTCCCGAGCCGTCCGCGTCGCGCGTGAGGCCGCCCCTGTGCAGCTGCTGCTCCGTTATCGTGTTGGTGGCAAGCGCTGCATACATGGTACTGTAAGAGTTGGATACTCCCAGGACTGGGGTGATGCTGCCCTCTGGCCAATCATTTTGGCTCCAGCGTTAATCGGAGACCAACGGCGCTTATACAAGATCCTCCTCGACCATTGAACGGGCCCCAAGTTCTCCTCTCGAACCCGTCAAGATCTCCGTCACCGAACCCTCGAGGCCACCCATGCGGAACACCAAGTTTCCTCCCCGGGACCGCCATGACCTTCGTCACGAATCCGATGCCCGCGAACACGGGCAGCGAGACCACCCACGCGGACTCAAGTACCCCGATGCCCCGAGGACCCGAAAACCCAACCTCGACACGCCAAGTTCGCCGAGACTCCCGTACCCGAAGACCCCAGATGCGACAAGTACTTCGCCTCGGATCTGATGACCGCGGACCCTGACGCCAAGATCGCCACCGGAACGCCAAGTTCTCCACTTTGAACGCCATGACCGTCTACGCGGAACCGAAGACCACGAATGCGACAAGATCGACACCGACCCGGAAGAATCCGATGCGCCCCGACACCGAACCGAGTTCTCCTTCTCGGAAGCATCGACGCTCGTGCGACAAGATCTACCACCCCGACCCGAAGACCCTAAGTCCCGGAGTCCGAGAACGATCCGTCGAACCCTGAACCCCGAGACCGACCCCGAACCCCGGAACCCAAGATCGCCGAACCCTAATGTGATTCCTTCCGAGCCCTATTTTATAAAATGAAATATAAAGCGTCGCATATTAATTGATCATGCATGCATACTTATACGTGGTTTGGGGGCATTATGCGATTCACCTCATAATTAAATATGGGGCCCATATGCGGGCAAATCTAGCCTTATATTGGCCTCATTTAAATTTGTGCATCGAACCGTTGTCATATCTTGCCTTGTTAAAACAACATTTAATTTGCAGGGTAGATAAACAACTTGAACCATCTAACTAATTGTCGGGACCCCGGTTCCGCTTAACATGACCAATTGCATCGCATCTTTGCCATGCCATACATCATACATGCATCATGCCCGATCTCTTGCCGTAGTATTAAATATTGCACCCGGTGTTTCTTCTAGTGTTTTGCTTCTTCGCGGATAAGGCCGTTGAGTTGATGTGAGCTTCGTCCGATCTTGGTTGAACCTTCGGCAATGTTTTCAGTGACATCTCCCCCTTTCTACCTATCTTACTTTTATAGTATTTATTCCCTCCTGTTGATCTATTGCTATCTGTGTTGCGATGCTCTAGTTTTCGTACCCGTGATATCCCTTGCAGACTCGTATTGCCTTGGTCACATCCTATTACCTGTTGTTTGGTAGATAGTTGGACCTGCGTGTCGTAGTCGCTTGCTCAAGTGCTGTTGCGTGTCGTCAAGTACCACAGTTGTTGGAGTATTGCCTTTGCTTTCGATGTTGGAGATGATCTTGGCTATTTTTACGTTAACTTTAATTACTGTTTAATAACTAAAATTGAAGTAGGTGGCGAGGCACAGGTGGGCAATAGATGTTATTTGGTTGTTAACCGTCCACTTGTGTCCCGTAGGACCCCGAGTACTTGATACCTGTTCCTTGAATATTCGCGCTATCCACATCCGGGAGGCTTATGGACCCCCCCTGAGCCAGAGCTTGATTCATTCTTATTTCTTGGGGCCACAAACTAGTTTGAGGTTTTATTTACTATCTGCTTATGCCATGCTTTCTGCTTTATTTAAATTGTGCGAGTCTTTGCTTTGTCTTTATTTAGGATCGTGGCCCGATTTCGCTGTATCGACAAGCCCAGCCACACTTTCGGGTTCCCAGTCGTTTACAGCCGCCTCCACAACCTTAAGCCCGTTTGAGCCGGCCCGGCTTCGTTAAGGATCTACTTAAAGGGTGGCCCCTGAAATATTTCTGAATCCTGTAATTGCTTTGTCGTGTTGTCTCGTTGGGTTTTGATTTGGTTTTCGAGGCATATCGAGTGTGTGTTGCTATTTGTGCACCCGGCGGGTTAAAACTTTCTGAAAGCCGTGTCCATGATTATGGACGACTTGGAGCATGATTCTCGATCATAGACAACTATAACTAAAGTAGTGCTATAAATTTGACTTTAAAATGACTAGTAATCAGCTTCACTATAATGGAATGGCTAAATAAAACTGCCAACAATTGCTTGTTTGGGTGTCGCTTGCGACTATTGTACCTGACTAGTAAGTATTGCAACTACAACGGAATGGCTGAATAAAAGTACCAACAACTGTTGGGTTTTGGGTTTATCTCATGCTATCTGTATCTGATTAGTAATTGTTGCAACTATAACGGAATGGTTAACTAAAGTGCCCATTGCTTATTTTATCGGGATGACTATCTACACGACTAGTAATTGCTGCAACGATGGTGAATAAATAAAGCGCCAAGCGTGTGAGTTCCTCGGTTGACTTCCTCGTTGGTCTCGAGGGGAATACCGATGGGATTGTTTGGTGTTAGTACCGGTTGGTTCGAATAGGTCTTTCTTATCCCTCTCGATAGCCGGCGGTTGTATCGAGTCTCTATAGGTTGTTTAGCGCATCTTGCCGCTGCCGCTTGATCCACCATACCTATGTAGGCGAGGACCCGAATTCTAGTCTCGCCGTGTCTTGGCCTCGATCGACGCTCCTCTTTCCTTTGCCCTTTGTCGGCACCCTTTTTGTTTAAGCAGGTTTTGAGATCGACGTCGTTAGCGGTTACCCTTCCGGCTTGGCAAGGGCGGGTTATGGACGCCATTGGTTATTCTTCAGGGCTCTTAGCCCCATTTGCATCTTGTCCGTAGCTGGATGTTCTATTGTTTTCAAGGTGATTTGGATCTTTGTACCGTATATCTGTATTCTTGACTCATGGAGTCGTGTTGTATATATATCTGTTCTGTGGGTCCCATCGAGGACTGTTGTGTAATGTTATTACTTCGTTTTCCACCCGCACGAAAGTGCCTGGTGGGCACCTTTGAAACGTTTCTATGCGGGTTTGGCGGGATTCGCTAAAACTTGCATAGGGCCGATTTGAGGGTGTTACATGCCTCAAGTAACCTATCTTGGTCACGTCATCTCTGCCAAGGGCATTGCAGTAAATCCGGAAACTGTGAAGACAATTGTTGAATGGCTTCCTCCTGTCAATGTCAAAGAAGTGCGGAGTTTCCTTGGTTTGGCTAGTTATTGCCGTCGCTTTGTTCAAAACTTCTCCAAGATAGCAAAGCCTCTTACCGATCTCCTTAAGAAAGGCAAGAAATACCTTTGGACTCCTGCATGTCAAGCAAGCTTTGAGACACTCAAAGAAAAGCTCACTTCCACACCAGTCTTGGCTCCTCCGGATACATCCAAGCCGTTCCAGATCTTCTGTGACGCCTCTTTGCATGGATTGGGTGCGGTCCTCATGCAAGAAAAACAAGTTGTTGCTTATGCCTCTCGTCAGTTGAAGACGCATGAGATCAACTATCCTACACATGACCTCGAGCTCGCAGCAGTTGTCTTTGCTTTGAAAGTATGGAGGCACTACTTGCTTGGCAACCATTGTGAGATCTTTTCTGATCACAAGAGTCTAAAGTATATCTTTACTCAGCCTGATCTCAACCTTCGGCAAAGGAGATGGATTGAAGCAATCAATGACTTCGATTTGACCATCAACTACACTCCGGGAAAAGCTAATGTCATGGCAGATGCTCTCAGCCGCAAAGCCTATGTCAACAACCTCATGATGGAAGAACAACAGCCTCTCTTGTGCGAGGAATTCCGTCAGCTCAACCTGGAAATTGTGGAACAAGGGTATCTCCTGAACCTTCTAGCAACACCTCTCTTGGAAGAAAGGGTTCGCTCTTCTCAGCTTGGTGATCCGCACATAAGAAAGATCATCTCTAGGCTTCAGCTTCCGAAGTATGAGTCCTTTCACGTCGATGATCAAGGCACGCTCTTCTTTGAACACCGGATGTTTGTTCCGAACTACCCGGGTTTGAGAGAGCAAGTTCTCAAGGAGGCGCATGATTCTGTTCTTTCTATCCACCACAGCGGCACAAAAGATGTACATGGACTTGAAAACACAATATTGGTGGCCTGGTTTAAAAGGTATTGTGCCAAGTATGTCTCGAGTGTGATGTACGCCTGATGAAAGCTGTTCATCAAAAACCTTCGGTCTTCTACATTGAAACCCCGAATGGAAATGGGAGAAAGTAGAGATGGACTTCATCCTTTGGTTTTCCTAGGTCGCAGAAGGGCAACAATGCAATCTTTGTTGTCATTTACAGGCTTTCTAAAGTGGCTCACTTCTTCCCCGTCAAGGAAACCATTTCTGCAATTCAGTTGGCGGAGCTCTATATCAACAGAATTGTCTCTCTGTATGGGGTTCCGCTTGAGATCAGTTCATACCGTGGAAGCATTTTCACTTCCAAGTTCTGGGAAAGTTTCCAAAATGCTTTGGGAACAAAGTTGAACTTCAGCACAGCTTACCACCCTCAGTCGCAAGGGCAAGTTGAAAGGATCAATCAGATTCTGGAGGATATGCTTCGTGCTTGCGTCATCTCGTTTGGCATGAAGTGGTAAGAATGTCTTCCTTATGCTGAGTTCTCGTACAACAACAGCTTCCAGAAAAGTCTAAAGATGGCACCATTTGAGGCTCTCTATGGTCGCAAATGCAGAACTCCGATTGGTTGGTGGTGCGGTGAAAGGATCTTGTTTGGCCGACATTGTGACTCAAGCGGAGAGAAGGTTCACATCATTCTTGAAAATCTGAGGATTGCTCAAAGTCGCCGGAAGAGCAATTATGACAGAAGCACACGGACATGGAGTATGTCCTGGTGATCTCGTTTACCTTCGTGTCACTCCCATGAGAGGCACGCACCGCTTTGGTATCAAAGGAAGCTCCTAGATACATCGGTCCCTTCAAAGTTCGGGGAAGAAGAGGAGAAGTTGCTTATGCTCTTGAGCTCCCGGAAAAACTCAAGGTCCATGATGTTTTCCACATCTCTCAGCTCAAGAAGTGCTTCAAGGATCCCGGCAGGACCGTGGATCATGAGCTTATCAATCTTAAAGAAGACCTGTCTTATCAAGAACACCCACAAAAATCCTTGAAGTCGCAGAAGAAGGACTCGCAACAAGTCCATCAAGTTCTGCAAGGTGCAGTGGTCGCACCATTCCGTTGATGAAGCCACTTGGGAACGTGAAGATGATCTTCGTGCCAAGTATCCTACCCTCTTTGTGTCTTCTTCTTCATCCTAGAATCTCGGGGCGAGATTCCTGTTTAGTGGGGGAGAGTTGTAGCATCCCAATTATCTAACAATTGTAATGCTACTTGGTTTATTAATATAATGGCTACTTCAAATATATAATTGTTGCATCATAATTATATCATGCTCATGTCATCATGCCTCCTTGCATTTGAGCATCATATAAAACCCTTTTTGATTTGGTTCTTATCTCATATGCATTATTAATTGTAGTTGCCTCTTGATATTGTATTTGGTTCTTGATATATTGCTTAGTGCCCAAGTTGAGTTGGGGGCATATCTCTTATTAATTCCACCACCTTTTTCTTTCACCACCTTATAATTCCACCATCCAACTAAATATGAGCTTGGCATTTATTGAGTTTACCTCTAGCTCATGTGGGTTGGGATGGATCCAATTCTATTCCACATGCTCTCATCTTAGCATCATGTTGTTTTCACAATATTGAAACATGAGAGCCACATGGCCACCTTTGCATGCCTTGTGAGTGGAACCTTTCCTAGCTTCCATATGTGTGGTTTTGGGGTTATCATCATGTTGGGGTATTTTTGAGGGCTCATTAAATACCTAGTGGCATATACACACTAGCAAGTCCCAAATATAATCCAATGTGATCATCTCCCTATACTCCACTTGGAATTCTTTCTAAATCCTTTTGCTTGAGCCTTACTCCACACTTTGGAGTGCATAAGAAAATGCCATGCAAATAATCTTGTTTCACAAAGATAAACATGGTATTAATTAATTATGCATGGCCCATGCACGTACCCCTTTTGCTTGACATTTGTTTTTATTTGATTTTAAGATGGATCATCTCTCTCTACCCCTTAGGCTTGGTCTTGTGTGATCATGCCTAAACCTCATCACCATGCCCATCCTTACCATCATCACCTTTTCCTCTCTTTTCTAGTCTTGATCTTGTTGGGGTTTGGTTTGTGCTTGGCTTGATCTTGGCAAAAGAACACCCTAGCATCTAACCTTCCCCCCCTCTCTAACCAAACCCTAAGATACCATCTCACCCTCTCTCTCGGCCCTCCCTTATCCCTACCTAGCTGGCTCCACCTGACCATCCCACCCCAACCCTAGCTACCCCCCAACCCTAAAACCAAGCCTAACCCGAGCCCTCCCCTCCTACCCAAGCTCCAACCCAAGCTAGCCGAGCCACCCCTCACCCACTCATGCTCACCCACACAGCCCAAGGGGCCCCCACCCCAACCTGCCTCCCTTGGCCTTGGCCGTCCCCACCTGCCAGCCCCTGGCCTGCCCTGGCCTCCCAGCCGAGCACGTGAGGAGGAGGACAAAAAGGTGGCCGAGCCACCTTTAGCGTCTACCCCACCCCCACGGCATCTCCCCCTCCTCTCTGCTCTCCACCGCCACTCCACGGCACCCCTCTGCCTATCCAGATCTGGCCGAGGCGCCTGGACATCCTCTCTTCCTCTCCACTGACACCGCCCTCCCTCACACTGCCACCGTCACCACCGATCCGTCGACCCAGCGAGCAGCACGTGGGAGTGGTCGAGGAGCACCAGGAGGACCCCCTGCTTCGCCCTGCGCTCGCCGTCGAGGAGGAGGAGGACCGGAGCCGCCAGAACCACCGCCGCTCCGACGAAACCCTAGCTCCGCCCGGTCTCTGCATCGTCGACGATCGCCAGCGCCCCTGCCCGAACCAGCGCCACCGACAACCTCTCGGTGAGCCCCTGCATCCCCTAGACACGGCCCGCCTTGCTGCCGTTGCCTGGTCGCGCCGGACCATCCGTCGAACACCATCTGTGCGCCGGCGACGCGTTCGTTCGGCACGCCCTCGCTCCGTGTAAGCCCTATCCAGCCGCCCGCCAACCTCCTAGCAGCTACCCCAAAGCCACCGCGATGAAATGAGCCTCGCGCCCGAGCCCGAGGTCACGGGATCGAGCCCCGTGCACAAGGCCTTCTACTGCGTCGTTTTCGACAGAGAGGAAGAGAAAGCAGTCTTGGCGTGGCCATTATGCACTTTCCACCCACACCTTTTTATGCATCAACCGCACTCCCTTGGCCCACATGTCATTCCCGTGGCGTTTTGCAAAAGGATCCTGGGTTTGAACCCTCAACCCGCACTCCCGGCTTCCCCGTGGCACGCCCATTGGCGCGCCAGCGTTATTACGAGGATGCCCCGGCCCACCTGTCTGTCTCCGTGGCTAGTGCAGGCTGCGGTGTAAAAAGCTTTTCGCGCGCGTGTGGCCGCCCAGTCAGCATGGCCCCACTGGTCATTGGCTGTGGCTAGGATCGAGCCGAGTAACAAAAGTATTTCTGCAAATCTGGTTTAGATTCAAATCTTTTTCTAATTATTTCAAATTCAAATTTAATTCTATTTTTAAATAACTTTTAATATATAAATACAAATAATACAAATAATATATGTTTTCAAATCAGAAAAATATGAGGAGTTCAAATATATCCTTCAAAATATATTTTGGAACATTTAAAATTCCAAGTTTATTTAAATTACAATAAAATGCCCTTTTGACTTAATTAATTAATAACTTTTGATTTATAACTCCAAATTTAACAAATGATATGTCTAAAATGATTAGCTCGACGAGACCTTTCTGTTTATGCATTCCATGTTTGGTTTTGCAGCATGCATCATATAAATATAAAGTGAACAGAAACTTAATTGTGAATAAAATGGGGGCCAAAACTTAATAAAATGATTTAATCTTGTATTTCACCCCTCACCCATGCCATGCTACCTTATTGCCATGCAAATTGTGCATCATCCATCATGGCATGATTGTTTGCTTGTCGCATTTATTCATATGCTTGTGCACTTTATTTATGTTGGCCCTTGTTTGTTTGGTTCTTCTTCGAATAGACGCTGAGCAGGGGATATATCAAGAGAACCAGGAGCACTACCCAGATCCATCCTTTGCTTCAACTGAGCTGCCAGGCAAGCACTACCACATGCTTGCATACATACAGTACCTATTGCCTCTATCTTATTCTTGCATCATTGAGTCGCGATTGCATTAAATTGAATCCCAAGTATTGCATAGCCTTTACTTTTAAACCCCACCGAAGCTTGTTCCTCCATCCCATGAGCCATTACTACAGGAGTTGTTTGAGCCATGCGAGTCGTAGAACAGCATGTGTAGGGTATGTGAGTGTCGATGGATAAGGTACCTAAACAACTTAACCTGAGTAGTAATGGGATAACTAATGAAAGTGGCATCGGTGAGCCATATTCGCTATTTGGTTTTTCAGGCTCACTTGTGTCCCGTAAGACCCCGAGTACTTGATTCCTGTTCCAAGAATATTCGCGCTATCCACATCCGGGAGGCTTATGGACCCCCCTGAGCTAGAGCTTGATTCATTCTTATTTCTCGGGGCCACAAACTAGTTTGAGGTTTTATTTACGATCCTGTACCTATGCCATTTCTTGCTTTATTTAAGATTGTGGAGGAGCACACTCAGTCTGTTTAGGTCCGTGACCGTTTATTTGTATCGACAAGCCCAGTCACACTTTCGGGTTCCCAGTCGTTTACAGCCGGCCACACAAACCTTGAGTCCGTCTCGTAGCCGGCCAGCTTTGTCGCGGGTAGCTTAATGGGGTGGCCCCCTGAAATATTTCTGAATCCTGTGATCGCTTTGTCGTGACTGCCTCGTTGGGTTTTGATTTGGTTTTTCCGAGGCATATCGAGTGTGTGTTGCTATTTGTGCACCCCTGCAGGGTAAAACTTTCTGAAAGCCGTGTCCACGGTTATGGACGACTTGGAGCACAGTTTCTCGATCATAGACAAGCATAGCTAAAGTACCGCTTTTAAATTGACTAGACTAGGTACCTGACTAGTAAATAGTGCAACACTCATGGAATGGATAATAAAACTGCCAACGGATGGGGGTTGTTCGTCTGCTTCCTCGTCGATGGCGAGGAGGAGGATGGATCTTAAGATTACCGTTATAACTGTTATAACTGTTATTAATTCACGGACATCCGTCTATCTCTGGTTAGGCGGATGGTTAGCAGTATCTATAGAATTGCTAGGGTTTATCTTTTGCTGCAATTCGTCACCCAGGTTGTGTCCCTTTAGAGGCATAAAGACTTGCTGAGTACCCTAGGGTCTCACACGATAAATTATTGGTTCAGATGAATGTACCCTCGCAAGATGGATCTTTGGGTGGAAGAGACGGACGATGTGGGCAACGATCATTTGGTGTAGAGATTCCGGGAACGGGGATCCGTGAGATCTGTGGGCGGGATGTGCTTATTTATGGGGCATCTTATGCCGATTTGCTTCTTATCCGTACTCGGATTTTGTCTTCCGCTTCCGCTTGATACTCTGTTGATTGATGTATGAGGAGATATCCTAAACTATTATATCTATCTAGGATATTTGGATCTTGCCGTATGGCGTTGCTATATTTCCTTTCTTTTTAGATGGAATGGCTCTGATGTACTATTGTATGGTGGCTTGCATACATACTCATTTGTGTATGTAGTTGATCCCTTCGCCTGCCGATTACGCCGCCCGTTCTTGTCCCGATGTTTGGAAATGGTTGGGACGCGAAAAGGTCTACCTGTGAGTGGCATTTGGGCCCCACCGTACTATTTCAACCATTTCTGATCATCCAGGCTTGTACTAGGAGCGTAATTCACCGAGGTAGTTACATGATGCAACCTCTTTCAAACTCGTGCTCCATTGCAAGTGGTGGTTGAATTCCAACATGTTCCTGGTTTTCTGAAAATGGTTTGAAACATATTTGAGTGTCATTACACGTGGTGGTTGAACTCAAACCTGTGGCTTGTACTCTTGCTCCATTGCATGTGGTGGTTGAACTCAAACCTGTTCCTAGGGTTTCTGACCATGCTTTGACACATATTGTAGTGTCATTGCATGTTTTTTTCCAACCACAATGATCCACAAACCACACATACTCAATTGGGTGTGGTTATGTAACCTCTTTCAGACTATTGCTCCATTGCATGTGGCCATTGAATTCCAACTTGTTCTAGGGTTTTTAACCATGGTATGACACATATTTGAGTGTCATTGCATGTGTTCTTCTCCAAACCATAATGATCTACATATCCACACACACCGATGTGGCGTGGTGATGCAACCTCTTTAGAACTAGTTTTTTATTTCATGTGGCATTTGAATTCCAACATGTTCCCAGGGTTTCTAACCATGGGTTGACACATATTGGAGTGTAATTGCATGTGTTATTTTCCAAACCACAATGATCCACATGGCCACACACACTCAAGTGGGTGTTGTGATGCAACCTCTTTCAAACTAGTGCTCCATTAAATGTGGTAGTTGAATTCCAACATGTTCATGGGGTTTCTGACCATGGTTTGACACATATTGGAGTGTCATTGCATGTGTCCTTTTTCCAAACCACAATGATCCACATGGCCACACATATTCAAGTGGGTGTGGTTATGCAACCTCTTTCAAACTAGTGCTCCATTGCATGTGGCAGTTGAATTCCAACATGTTACTAGGGTTTCTGACCATGGTTTGACACATATTAGAGTGGCATTGCATGTGTTCTTTTCCAAAACACAATAATCCACATATCCACACACACTCAAGTGGGTGTGGTGATGCAACCGCTTTCAAACTGGTGCTCTATTGCATGTGGCAGTGGAATTCCAACATGTTTCTAGGGTTTCTAACCGTGGTTTGACACATATTGAAGTGTCATTGCATGTGTTCTTTTCCAAACCACAATGATCCACATGGCCACACAAACTCAAGTGGGTGTGGTGATGCAACTTCTTTCAAACTAGTGCTCCATTACATGTGGGGATTGAATTCCAACATGTTCTCGGGATTATGACCATGGTTTGACACATATTTGAGTGTCATTGCATGTGTTCTTTTCCAAACCATAATGATCCACATGGCCACACAAACTCAAGTGGGTGTGGTGATGCAACCTCTTTCAAACCGGTGCTCCATTGCATGTGGCGGTTAAATTCCAACATGTTCTAGTCTTTTTGACCATGGTTTGACACATATTGGAGTGTCATTGCATGTGTTCTTTTCCAAACCACAATGATCCACATCGCCACACATACTCAAGTGGGTGTGGTGATGCAACCTCTGTCAAACTAGTGCTCCATTGCATGTGGCAGTTAAATTCCAACATGTTCCTAGGGTTTCTGACCATGGTTTGACACTTATTGGAGTGTCATTGCATGTGTTCTTTTCCAAACCACAATGATCCAGATATCTACACACACTCAAGTGCGTGAGGTGATGCAACCGCTTTCAAACTGGTGCTCCGTTGCATGTGGTAGTTGAACTTAAACCTGGTCCTAGGGTTTCTGACCATGGTTTGACACATATTGTAGTGTCATTGCATGTGTTTTTTCCAAACCAAAATGATCCACATGCCACACATACTCAAGTGGGTGTGGTTATGTAACCTCTTCCAGACTATTGCTCCATTGCACGTGGCAGTTGAATTCCAACTTGTTCCAGGATTTTTGACCATGGTATGACACATATTGGAGTGTCATTGTATGTGTTCTTTTCCAAACCACAATGATCTACATATCCACACGCACTGATGTGGGCGTGGTGATGCAACCTCTTTAGAACTAGTTCTTTATTGGATGTGGCATTTGACTTCCAACATATTCCTGTGGTTTCTAACCATGGTTTGACACATATTGGAGTTTAATTGCGTCTGTGTTCTTTTCCAAACCACAATGATCCACATGGCCACACACACTTAAGTGGGTGTGGTGATGCAACCTCTTTCAAACTAGTGATCCATTGTATGTGTTAGTTGAATTCCAACATGTTCCTGGGGTTTCTGACCATGGTTTGACACATATTGGAGTGTTATTGCATGTGTTTTTTTCCAAACCACAATGATCCACATGCTCACACATACTCAAGTGGGTGTCGTGATGCAAACTCTTTCAAACTAGTGCTCCATTGCATGTGGCAGTTGAATTCCAACATGTTACTAGGGTTTTGACCATGGTTTGACACATATTGAAGTGTCATTGCATGTGTTCTTTTCCAAACCACAATAATCCACATATCCACACACACTCAAGTGGGTGTGGTGATGAAACCGCTTTCAAACTGGTGCTCTATTGCATGTGGCAGTTGAATTCCAACATGTTTCTAGGGTTTCTAACCATGGATTGATACATATTGGAGTGGCATTGCATGTGTTCTTTTCCAAACCACAATGATCCACATGGCCACACAAACTCAATTGGGTGTGGTGATGCAACTTCTTTCAAACTCGTGCTCCATTGCATGTGGTGGTTGAATTTCAATATGTTCCCGAGATTCTGACCATGGTTTGACACATATATGAGTGTCATTGCATGTCTTCTATGCCAAACCACAATGATCCACATGGCCACACAAACTCAAGTGGGTGTGGTGATGCAACTTCTTTCAAACCGGTGCTCCATTGCATTTGGCGGTTTAATTCCAACATGTTCCTAGGGTTTCTGACCATGGTTTGACACATATTGGAGTGTAATTGCATGTGTTCTTTTCCAAACCACAATGATATACATGGCCACACATACTCAAGTGGGTGTGGTGATGCAACCTCTTTCAATCTAGTGCTCCATTGCATGTGGCAGTTGAATTCAAACATGTTCTTAGGGTTTTTGACCATGGTTTGACACATATTAGAGTATCATTGCATGCGTTCTTTTCCAAACCATAGTGATCCACATATCCACACACACTCAAGTGGGTATAGTGATGCAACCTCTTTCAAACTGGTGCTCCATTGCATGTGGCGGTTGAATTCTAACATGTTCATGGGGTTTCTTACCATGGTTTGACACATATTGGAGTGTTATTGCATGTGTTCTTTTCCAAACCACAATGATCCACGTGGCCACACATACTCAAGTGGGTGTGGTGATGCAACCTCTGTCAAACTAGTGCTCCATTGCATGTGGCAGTTGAATTCCAACATGTTCCTTGGGTTTCGGACCATGGTTTGACACTTATTGAAGTGTCATTGCATGTGTTCTTTTCCAAACCACAATGATCCAGATATCCACACACACTCAAGTGCGTGTGGTGATGCAACCGCTTTCAAACTGGTGCTCGATTGCATGTGCCTATTGAATTCCAACATGTTCCATGGGTTTCTAACCATGGTTTGACACATATTGGAGTGTCATTTCGTGTGTTTTTTTCCTAACCACAATGATCCACATGGCCAAACACACTCAATAGGGTGTGGTGATGCAACCTCTTTCACACTGGTGCTCCATTGCATGTGGCAGTTGAATTCGAGCATGTTCCTAGGGTTTCTGACCATGGTTTGACACATATTGTAGTGTCATTGCATTTGTTCTTTTCCAAACCACAACGACCCGCATGGCCACACATACTCAAGTGGGTGTGGTTATGCAACCTCTTTCAGACTAGTGCTCCATTGCATGTGGCAGTTGAATTCCAACTTGTTCTAGGGGTTTTTGACCATGGTTTGACACTTATTGGAGTGTCATTGCATGTGTTCTTTTCCAAACCACAATGATCCACATATCCACACACACTCAAGTGGGCATGGTGATGCAACCCCTTTCAAACTGGTGCTCCATTGCATGTGCCAATTGAATTCCAACATGTTATTGGGTTTTCTAACCATGGTTTGAAGCATATTGGAGTGTCATTTCATGTGTTGTTTTCGAAACAACAATGATCCACATGGCCACATAACCTCAATAGGGTGTGGTGATGCAACCTATTTCAAACTGGAGCTCCATTGCATGTGGCAGTTGAATTCCAACATGTTCCTTGGGTTTCTGACCAAGGTTTGACACATATTGGAGTGTCATTGCACGTGTTATTTTCCAAACCACAATGATCCACAGGGCCACACACACTCAAGTGGGTGTGGTGATGCAACCTCTTTCAAACGGGCTCTCCATTGCATGAATGCCAACCTGTCCTTGGGATTTTTGACAATGGTTTTCACACATATTGGAGTGTCATTGCATTTGTTATTTTCCAAACCACAATGATCCACATGTCCAGACAACCTCAAGTGGGTGTGATGATGCAACCTATATCAAACTGGTGCTCCATTGCATGTGGAAGTTTAATTCCAACATGTTCTTGGGGTTTCTGACCATGGTTTAACACATATTGGAGTCTCATTGCATGTGTTCTTTTCCAAACCACAATGATCCACATGGCCAAACACACTCAAGTGCGTGTGGTGATGCAACCTCTTTCAAACTGGTGCTCCATTGCATGTGGCAGTTGAATTCGAGCATGTTCCTAGGGTTTCTGACCATGGTTTGACACATATTGTAGTGTCATTGCATTTGTTCTTTTCCAAACCACAACGACCCGCATGGCCACACATACTCAAGTGGGTGTGGTTATGCAACCTCTTTCAGACTAGTGCTCCATTGCATGTGGCAGTTGAATTCCAACTTGTTCTAGGGGTTTTTGACCATGGTTTGACACTTATTGGAGTGTCATTGCATGTGTTCTTTTCCAAACCACAATGATCCACATATCCACACACACTCAAGTGGGCATGGTGATGCAACCCCTTTCAAACTGGTGCTCCATTGCATGTGCCAATTGAATTCCAACATGTTATTGGGTTTTCTAACCATGGTTTGAAGCATATTGGAGTGTCATTTCATGTGTTGTTTTCGAAACAACAATGATCCACATGGCCACATAACCTCAATAGGGTGTGGTGATGCAACCTATTTCAAACTGGAGCTCCATTGCATGTGGCAGTTGAATTCCAACATGTTCCTTGGGTTTCTGACCAAGGTTTGACACATATTGGAGTGTCATTGCACGTGTTATTTTCCAAACCACAATGATCCACAGGGCCACACACACTCAAGTGGGTGTGGTGATTCAAGCTCTTTCAAACTGGTGCTCCATTGCATGTGGCAATTGAATTCCAACATTTTCCTGGGGTTTCTGATCATGGTTTAACACATATTGGAGTGTCATTGCATGTGTTCTTTTCCAAACCACAATGATCCACATGGCCACGCAAACTCAAGTGGGTGTGGTGATGCAACTGATGCAAGCTCTTTCAAACTCGTGCTCCATTGCATGTGGTGGTTGAATTCCAACATATTCCTGGGTTTTTGACCATGGTTTGACACATATTTGAATGTCATTACACGTGTTCTTTTCCAAACCACAATGTTCCACATGGCAACAAAAACTCAAGTGGGTGTGGTGATGCAACCTCTTTCAAACTGGTGCTCAATTGCATGTGGCGGTTGAAATCCAACATGTTCCTACGGTTTCTGACCATGGTTTGACACATATTGTTGTGTCATTGCATGTGTACTTTTCCAAACCACAATGATCCACATGGCCATACATACTCAAGTGGGTGTGGTGATGCAACCTCTTTCAACCTAGTGCTCCATTGCATGTGGCAATTGAATTCCAACATGTTCCTGGGGTTTCTGACCATGGTTTGACACATATTGGAGTGTCATTGCATGTTTTCTTTTCCAAACCACAATGATCCACACAGACACACACACTCAAGTGGGTGTGGTGATGCAACCTCTTTCAAATTGGTGCACCATTGCATGTGGTAGTTGAATTCCAACATGTTCCTGGGGTTTCGGACCATGGTTTGACACATATTGGAGTGTAATTGCATGTGTTCTTTTCCAAACCACAATGATCCACATGGCCACACATACTCCAGTGGGTGTGGTGATGCAACCTCTTTCAAACTAGTGCTCCATTTCATGTGGGAGTTGAATTCCAACATGTTCCTAATGTTTCTGACCATGGTTTGACACATACCGGAGTGTCATTGCATGTGTTATTTTCCAAACCATAATGATTGCAAATGCCTAGAAGTTCCAGAGAAGACCGAAGTGTTGAAGAACATCGATCAACGAGCCATAGATATCTACAAGGATCTGACGTATCGGGAAGTACCCATTCGTATTTTGGAAGAAGCCTTCAGAACCACCCGGACCCGGAGTATTAATTTTCTCAAGATACAGTGGAGCAATCATACTAAAGAACAAGCTACTTGGGAGCGAGAAGATTACATTAGGACTGAGTTTCTAAATCTCTTTAGTTCGTAGTTTTTCTTAAATCTCGGGACGAGATTTTGTTTAAGGAGGGAAGGTTTGTGACAGCCCAAAAATACTAATCAAGATTATCAAGTTCTAATCAGGCAAATTTAAGGCTAACAAAAACTTTTATTCCAAAAATCTATAAGAATGCATGTGTGATTTGCATTAGTCTACAATTGATTGAATTTGCCATGTTTGATTGCTACAAATGATGAGAAATGGGTTAAGGATGAATACTACATCATCTAGGCCAATTACAAACAAAATAAAAAGAAAAATAAATCAAATAAGAATCAAATAAGCAAATGGTCATTTTGACCAAAGCTAACCACTAGGCCACTTTGAGTGTTCCTAGCAAAGAAATTCTAACAGAAACATTTCCATCTCTTTTCACCCCTTGCTAGACCAAGTAAAAGTGAACCAAGGCCCACTTTACAAACTCACCAAAACTATTTTCAAATCTATTTAGAGGATAGTTAAAATTTGAATCTAGTTCATATGGTAAGATCACCATTTTGCAAAAACCATCCAAATCAATTCCCCTTGGATTTTCCAAGCAACCATAGATAACCAAGCATAAGTTTAGATCACTCACCAAATTTCATTCAAAATTTTCAAACTAAATTTCTTTCGGCCATTTAATCAAACACCTGGCAGACACTAATCAAATCCTAGCCTAACTTCACTGTTTGGGCATTGATCACTCGAACAATTGCCCTCATTACACTCTCCCTGTCTCCCCCAGCCTCTAGCCGCACCAGACACATACCCCTTGGCCGTTTTGCACCAGTGCGCTGCCGCCCGAAGCTGCTGCGCCAGGTATACCATGGACCGCTCACCAGAGACCACGCCGCCCTCTCCCACGACACGCACCAGACAAGCGACCATCCACCCCCACCCCCTGTCTAGCCCATGACCAAAGCCAGGCCCTAGACTACCCCAGCAGCGCCGCGCCCAATATCTCTGTGCCGTGCCGAGAGCGCGCCAGAGCACCGCACCCAACCAGCTCGCACACGCCATGCCAAGCCCTCACCTCGCTTGCACAGACTCGCCATGATCAGAGCTAGCTCCCAGACACCCGCGTTCACCGGCGCGCGACCTGTAGCTCACATGCGCTGTCTCGAACACCGCCGCGTCTGCGCAAAGCACCGCCCGCGCCCGACCGTTCCACACCGCCCCGTGCCGTGCCATTAAGCTCGTGATGACTGCTAGGGAACAATGCACCGCCCCCTACCCACAGCCATGCCGTTAGCACGCTGTACCGCCGTCGCCGGAGACGCCAGTCCATCCCGCTCCGTCCGCTCGTCGGTGTGTAAATAGAGGCCCTCTCCGCCTCAATTTTACACACCACCTCAGTCCCCACTCCTCACAAACACTCCCACACCCTTCCCCAGAGAAAGGCGAGCGCCGCTTCGCTAGAATTTAGCCGGAGCCCGCCGCTGTAGTGAAGGAAGTGCGCCGTCGATTGGAGCCGCCCCAGGAGCTACCGCGACCACCGTTCGAACCACCGTCGTCGACCACGTCGTTCGCCCCATCACCGACCCTAGCTGGAACCCTGGTGAGCCTCACACGACCCCCCGCCGTGTTAGGATTTAGACCTCGCCAGAGCTGTTCGTCGTCGACGATGAAATGCAGCCCTTGGATCGTCTTCTAATCGTATGGCCTAGATTGCACGATACCATTTCGGTTAGACTGAGTCGCTGACTAGTGGGACCCTGCTATCAGTATCCCTCTACGCTACGTTGTGTAGATAGGGCCGGCCCAGTTAGTTTGTCGCGCAGGCCTGTGAATTCAAATAAGTATTTTCCAATTTAGTTAAAACCAGATGATGTCAGTAGATTCAAAAATCAATTCAAAGAGATTCACTAAACCAAATTGCATGATTCTAATTTTGTTAGGAAGGTATTTAAATTATCTATCCAAGACCATTGGATTAAAATCATTTGGAATTAGAGATCACCTATACCAAAAATAATAAGACAGAGACTTTTCCAAATTCAAACATTTTTCAAAAATTAACCATAAATGCTTTTGAGTTGATTCCAACTCTCAAAAATCACATTTGATAAGATCTATGTGAATATGTAAAAATATTTAGGTTTGCATGCAGTGACATTGGACTAGTACCAAAAGAATGCTATTTAGGCATTTCTAGTCACTTTAATTCTATTAAATAATAATCTTAAACTTTATAAAATATGACCATCATTTTAAATCACATTCCCATTTATTAGAATATGTGGTGATGACATGTGTGAACATGATTGTAACACCCCGTCCACTCCTGGGCCCGGGGGGTGTCACTCCTGGCAGCTTAATAGGATATCTAGACAGACCCCACAGACCAACACTAGTCTTTTTCACAACTTTGTCCTCACTCGTGCACTTTGCTACCCACTTCCCGATCGGTCACCCATCCTAGAATTGCTCTAGGCCAAGCACGCTTAACCTTAGAGTTCTTTTCGAATGAGCTTCCAGAAAAGAAGTTGCAACTTGTTGATATGGGTATCCTATCAATCCTATTAAGCCATGTGCCTGGATCTCACATACACCCACCCTTTAGAAGATCGATGCCCTCATCGATCAAGCACACCCCAGGAACATTCCCTCTTGGCACGCGTCTGTGCGTCCAGTGCCGGCACATGTGCCATGCCGTGTCCACTCCAGGCCACACGCGCCATGCTCCACATGTCCCGCCACTGACCCGCACACACCCGTGTAATCGCAAGGGTCGGCTCTGATACCACTTGTAACACCCCGTCCACTCCTAGGCCCTGGAGGTGTCACTCCTGGCAGCTTAATAGGATATCTAGACTGGCCCCACAGACCAACACTAGTCTTTTCTGCGCACTTTGTCCTCACTCGTGCGCACCCGGTTACCCACTTCCCGGTCGGTCACCCATCCTAGAATTGCTCTAGGCCAAGCACACTTAACCTTAGAGTTCTTTTCGAATGAGCTTCCGGAAAAGAAGTTGCAACTTGTTGATATGGGTATCCTATCAATCCTATTAAGCCATGTGCCTGGATCTCACAATGATCCCATATTTTAATTGGAGAATATTAAATCTTAAGTATTTTTCAATGAGTAGAAATTACATTTCTAAAATAAGATAAATAAGACTAAGTCTTTATATCATGTGATGATTGTGATGATGCTAGATCGTGAACTGTGAGCCTTAGTGTGCTAAATAGAAATAGTTAAGTATTGTTTGGTGATTGTGTACCTCGTATTTCATTTATAGACGATAGTACCGGCCTGGGATACGAGGAGGAGGAGTACTACCAAGAAGAAGAAGAAAACTTCAACCACTACACTACTCAAGGCAAGCTTAGAACTACAAGTTAACTATGCAAGTTAACCCTTGCCCACTTGATAATTTAAGCAAAATGCATTAGGCATGCTTGGTTATACAACTTTGATTATACAAATCTCAAGTTTTACTTGCAAGCTTTATCCTTTTACTTTTACCAAAGTCTTTTACTTTTTAGCTAGTGCTTTGTGAGTATTGGAAGAATAGTATAAATACCATAAAGAGTATAAAACTAGGCCTAACTAGTTATACTTAGATGTCATTCCAGGGCATGAGATTAAAGTTGGATAGTTACCCCTGATTAGCACCCCACATTAGTGAATACTCTTAACTTTAGTGGCTAGTACTAAGCATAAAAGTTGATCACTTTAGATGCGAATACTTGGTGAAAATGATTATGAAAACCTTGGAATGATCATTCATTCTATTGAAATGTTTTCACATGTATTGAGAAACAAAAACGGATTTGATGATGAAAATGTTGAGGCATGAGCCTTAGCCCTTTATAAAAATTGATGGTTGGGTTTGGATGCGATACCATTCCAATTTTACCATACAACCACAATACCCGAATTGGGTAGAGCTTAGCTGGAAGTTTATATGCCTTAGTATGGGTTCCCTCGCGGAAGAGGTTGAGCTGAGGCTACCTCGTGAGTGTGAATGTCCACTTATGCAGTGCCCAGGATGGCAGATGGCCATGGCTGGGAGGCCAAGCGCATAGGGGAGGTGCCTATACTAGAGTGTGTAATTGAAAGGTTATGATTGATGATCCGCATACTAAGTATGATGATTTAGGGTTATCCATAACAGATGTACCGAAATTTTGTGGTGAAAGTGTACCACCTCTGCAGAGTGTCAAACTATTCGAATAGCCGCGTCTGTGGTCATGGATAGTTGGAGTGGCCATACTGTTCCGTCATCAGATGTTTTCAAAAATGACTTGTGAATTGAACTATGACTTTGACTTGACCACAATAGGGTTGTGGATATAAAAGCTAGGTTCCCACTTAAGTGATTTGGAACATTAACTTAGTTTTCTTTACTTCTAAACTCAGTTTTAGATAAACCTGGCTTTTTCCAAATAAACCTAGATCTTAAGATTCCTACTAGACTACCTTACTTGTTAGTGATAGTTTGCGAGTACTTAAAGAGTACTCATGTCTTTGTCCCTGGCTATTCCTGTGGCCAGACTATGAGGAGGACTATTAGTATGATGGACAGTAGGACGTCTACAACAACTAGGATCATCTCCCATCGTCAGCATTGCCTGTGACCCTAAAGATGGAGCCCCGACTATGTTTATCTTCCCCTGATTGATTTGTATTAAGACTGGATCATGAGATCCTTTATTTGTAAGACCTTTATTATGGTTTGTAATGGATGATGTACTATGATACCAATCTGTTATTTCTCACAAAAATGGTAATCCTGGGATTGCGAGGTATGGCATAACTGGCGTCTAGGATTAAAAATCCGGGTGTTGACAATGATCCACATGGCCACACACACTCAAGTAGGTGTGGTGATGTACCCTCTTTCAAACTAGTGCTCCATTGCATGTGGCAGTTGAATTGCAACATGTTTCTGGGGTTTCTGACCATAGTTTGACACATATTGGAGTGTCATTGCATGTGTTCTTTTCCGAACCACAATGATCCACATGGCCACACACACTCAAGTGGGTGTGTTGATGCAACCTCTTTCAAACTGGTGCTCCATTGTATGTGCCAGTTGACTTCCAACATGTTCCTTGCGTTTCTAACAATGGTTTGACACATCTTCGAGTGTCATTGCATGTGGTATTTTCCAAACCACAATGATCCACATGGCCACAAACACTCAAGTAGGTGTGGTGATGTACCCCCTTTCAAACTGGTGCTCCATTGCATGTGGCAGTTGAATTCCAACATGTTCCTAGGGTTTCTGACCATGGTTTGACACATATTGTAGTGTCATTGCATTTGTTCTTTTCCAAACCACGACGATCCACATTGCCACACATACTCAAGTGGGTGTGGTTATGCAACCTCTTTCAGACTAGTGCTCCATTGCATGTGGCAGTTGAATTCCAACTTGTTCAAGGGGTTTTTGACCATGGTTTGACACTTATTGGAGTGTCATTGCATGTATTCTTTTCGTTACCACAATGATCCACATATCCACACACACTCAAGTGGGCATGGTGATGCAACCGCTTTCAAACTGGTTCTCCATTGCATGTGCCAATTGAATTGCAACATATTCTTGGGTTTTCTAACCATGGTTTGACGCATATTGGAGTGTCATTTCATGTGTTCTTTTCCAAACCACAATGATCCACATGGCCACTTAACCTCAATAGGGTGTGGTGATGCAACCTATTTCAAACTGGAGCTCCATTGCATGTGGCAGTTGAATTCCAACATGTTCCTTGGGTTTCTGACCAAGGTTTGACACATATTGGAGTGTCATTGCACGTGTTATTTTTCAAACCACAATGATCCACATGGCCACACACACTCAAGTGGGTGTGGTGATTCAACCTCTTTCAAACTGGTGCTCCATTGCATGTGGCAGTTGAATTCCAACATGTTCCTAGGGTTTTTGATCATGGTTTAACACATATTGGAGTGTCATTGCATGTGTTCTTTTCCAAACCACAATGATCCACATGGCCACGCAAACTCAAGTGGGTGTGGTGATGCAACCTCTTTCAAACTCGTGCTCCATTGCATGTGGTGTTTGAATTCCAACATATACCTGGGTTTTTGACCATGGTTTGACACATATTTGAGTGTCATTGCATGTGTACTTTTCCAAACCAAAATGATCCACATGGCCAGACATACTCAAGTGGGTGTGGTGATGCAACCTCTTTCAACCTAGTGCTCCATTGCATGTGGCATTTGATTTCCAACATGTTCCTAGGGTTTCTAACCATGGTTTGACACATATTGGAGTGTCATTGCATGTGTTCTTTTCCAAACCACAATGATCCACACAGACACACACACTCAAGTGGGTGTGGTGATGCAACCTCTTTCAAAACTGTTCCACCATTGCATGTGGTAGTTGAATTCCAACATGTTCCTGGGGTTTCTGACCATGGTTTGACACATATTGGAGTATAATTGCATGTGGTATTTCCCAAACCACAATGATCCACATGGCCACAAACACTCAAGTAGGTGTGGTGATGTACCCTCTTTCAAACTGGTGCTCCATTGCATGTGGCAGTTGAATTCCAACATGTTCCTAGGGTTTCTGACCATGGTTTAACACATATTGTAGTGTCATTGCATTTGTTCTTTTCCAAACCACAACGATCCACATGGCCACACATACTCAAGTGGGTGTGGTTATGCAACCTCTTTCAGACTAGTGCTCCTTGCATGAGGCAGTTGAATTCCAACTTGTTCTAGGCGTTTTGACCATGGTTTGACACTTATTGGAGTGTCATTGCATGTATTCTTTTCCTTACCACAATGATCCACATATCCACACACACTCAAGTGGGCATGGTGATGCAACCGCTTTCAAACTGGTGCTCCATTGCATGTGCCAATTGAATTCCAACATGTTCTTGGGTTTTGTAAGAATGGTTTGACGCATATTGGAGTGTCATTTCATGTGTTCTTTTCCAAACCACAATGATCCACATGGCCACATAACCTCAATAGGGTGTGGTGATGCAACCTATTTCAAACTGGAGCTCCATTGCATGTGGCAGTTGAATTCCAACATGTTCCTTGGGTTTCTAACCAAGGTTTGACACACATTGGAGTGTCATTGCACGTGTTATTTTCCAAACCACAATGATCCACATGGCCACACACACTCAAGTGGGTGTGGTGATTCAACCTCTTTCAAACTGGTGCTCCATTGCATGTGACAGTTGAATTCCAACATGTTCCTAGGGTTTCTGATCATGGTTTAACACATATTGGAGTGTCATTGCATGTGTTCTTTTCCAAACCACAATGATCCACATGGCCACGCAAACTCACGTGGGTGTGGTGATGCAACCTCTTTGAAACTCGTGCTCCATTGCATGTGGTGGTTGAATTCCAACATATTCCTGGGTTTTTGACAATGGTTTGACACATATTTGAATGTCATTGCATGTGTACTTTTCCGAACCACAATGATCCACATTTCCAGACATACTCAAGTGGGTGTGGTGATGCAACCTCTTTCAACCTAGTGCTCCATTGCATGTGGCAATTGAATTCCAACATGTTCCTGGGGTTTCTAACCATGGTTTGACACATATTGGAGTGTCATTGCATGTGTTCTTTTCCAAACCACAATGATCCACACAGACACACACAGTTAAGTGGGTGTGGTGATGCAACCTCTTTCAAATTGGTCCACCATTGCATGTGGTAGTTGAATTCCAACATGTTCCTAGGGTTTCTGACCATGGTTTGACACATATTGGAGTGTAATTGCATGTGTTCTTTTCCAAACCACAATGATCCACATGGCGACACATACTAAAGTGGGTGTGGTGATGCAACCTCTTTCAAACTAGTGCTCCATTTCATGTGGGAGTTGAATTCCAACATGTTCCTAATGTTTCTGACCATGGTTTGACACATATTGGAGTGTCATTGCATGTGTTATTTTCCAAACCACAATGATTGCAAATGCCTAGAAGTTCCAGAGAAGACCGAAGTGTTGAAGAACATCGATTAACGATCCATAGATATCAACAAGGATCTGACGTATCGGGAAGTACCTATTCGTATTTTGGAAGAAGCCTTCAGAACCACCCGGACCCGGAGTATTAATTTTCTCAAGATCCAGTGGAGCAATCATACTAAACAAGAAGCTATTTGGGAGCGAGAAGATTACATTAGGACTGAGTTTCTAAATCTCTTTAGTTCCTAGTTTTTCTTAAATCTCGGGACGAGATTTTGTTTAAGGAGGGAAGGTTTGTAACACCCCAAAAATACTAATCAAGATTATCAAGTTCTAATCAGGAAAATTTAAGGGTAACAAAAACTTTTATTCCAAAAATCTATAAGAATGCATGTGTGATTTGCATTAGTCTACAATTGGTTGAATTTGCCATGTTTGATTGCTACAAATGATGAGAAATGGGTTAAGGATGAATACTACATCATCTAGGCCAATTACAAACAAAATCAAAAGAAAAAGAAATCAAATAAGAATCAAATAAGCAAATGGTCATTTTGACCAAAGCTAACCACTAGGCCACTTTGAGTGTTCCTAGCAAAGAAATTCTAACAGAAACATTTCCATCTCTTTTCACCCCTTGCTAGACCAAGTAAAAGTGAACCAAGGCCCACTTTACAAACTCACCAAAACTATTTTCAAATCTATTTAGAGGATAGTTAAAATTTGAATCTAGTTCATATGGTAAGATCACCATTTTGCAAAAACCATCCAAATCAATTCCCCTTGGATTTTCCAAGCAACCATAGATAACCAAGCATAAGTTTAGATCACTCACCAAATTTCATTCAAAATTTTCAAACTAAATTTCTTTCGGACATTTAATCAAACACCTGGCAGACACTAATCAAATCCTGGCCTAACTTCACTGTTTTGGCATTGATCACTCGACCAATTGCCCTCATTACACTCTCCCTGTCTCCCCCAGCCTCTAGCCGCACCAGACACACACCCCTTGGCCGTTTTGCACCAGCGCGCCGCCGCCCAAGCCGCTGCGCCAGGTATACCATGGACCGCTCACCAGAGACCACGCCGCCCTCTCCCACGACACGCACCAGACAAGCGACCGTCCACTGCCACCCCCTGTCCAGCCCACGACCATAGCCAGGCCCTACACCACCCAGCTCGCACGCCACGCCAAGCCCTCACCTCACGTGCATAGACTCGCCATGATCATAGCTAGCCCCCAGACACCCGCGTTCGCTGGCGCGTGACCTGTAGCTCCCATGCGCTGTCTCGAACACCGCCGCGTCTGCGCAGAGCACCGCACGCGCCCGACCATTCCACACCGCCCCGTACCGTTCCATTAAGCTCACGATGACCGATAGGGAACAATGCACCGCCCCCTACCCGCAGCCATGCCGTTAGCACGCTGTACCGCCGTCGCCGGAGACGCCAGTCCATCCCGCTCGGTCTGCTCATCGGTGTGTAAATAGAGGCCCTCTCCGCCTCAATTTTACACACCACCTCAGTCCCCACTCCTCACAAATACTCCCACACCCTTCCCCGGAGCAAGGCGAGCGCCGCTTCGCTAGAATTTAGCCGGAGCCCGCCGCTGTAGTGAAGGAAGGGCGCCGTCGATTGGAGCCGCCCCAGGAGCTACCGCGACCACCGTTCGAACCACCATCGTCGACCACGTCGTTCGCCCCATCACCGACCCTAGCTGGAGCCCTGGTGAGCCTCACACAAACCCCCGCCGTGTTAGGATTTAGACCTCGCCAGAGCTGTTCGTCGTCGACGATGAAATGCAGCCCTTGGATCGTCTTCTAATCGTATGGCCTAGATTGCACGATACCATTTCAGTTTGACTGAGTCGCTGACTAGTGGGACCCTCCTATCAGTAGCCCTCTACGCTACGTTGTGTAGATAGGGCCGGCCCAGTTAGTTTGTCGCGCAGGCCTGTGAATTCAAATAAGTATTTTCCAATTTAGTTAAAACCAGATGATGTCAGTAGATTCAAAAATCAATTCAAAGAGATTCACTAAACCAAATTGCATGATTCTAATTTTGTTAGGAAGGTATTTAAATTATCTATCCAATACTGTTGGATTAAAATCATTTGGAATTAGAGATCACCTATACCAAAAATAATAAGACAGAGACTTTTCCAAATTCAAACATTTTTCAAAAATTAACCATAAATGCTTTTGAGTTGATTCCTACTCTAAAAAATCACATTTTATAAGATCTATGTGAATATGAAAAAATATTTAGGTTTGCATGAAGTGACATTGGACTAGTACCAAAAGAATGCTATTTAGGCATTTCTAGTCACTTTAATTCTATTAAATAATAATCTTAAACTTTATAAAATATGACCACCATTTTAAATCACATTCCCATGTATTAGAATATGTGGTGATGACATGTGTGAACATGATTGTAACACACCGTCCACTCCTGGGCCCGGGGGGTGTCACTCCTGGCAGCTTAATAGGATATCTAGACTAACCCCACGGTCCAACACTAGTCTTTTCTGCGTACTTTGTCCTCACTCATGCGCATCCGGTTACCCACTTCTCGATCGGTCACCCATCCTAGAATGCTCTAGGCCAAGCACGCTTAACCTTAGAGTTCTTTTCGAATGAGCTTCCAGAAAAGAAGTTGCAACTTGTTGATATGGGTATCCTATCAATCCTATTAAGCCATGTGCCTAGATCTCACATACACCCACCCTTTAGAAGATCGATGCCCTCATCGATCAAGCACACCCCAGGAACATTCCCTCTTGGCACGCGTCTGTGCGTCCAGTGCTGGCACATGTGCCATGCCGTGTCCACTCCGGGCCACACGCACCATGCTCCACATGTCCCGCCACTGACCCGCACACACTCGTGTAATCGCAAGGGTCGCCTCTGATACCACTTGTAACACCCCGTCCACTCCTGGGCCCGGGAGGTGTCACTCCTGGCAGCTTAATAGGATATCTAGACTGACCCCACAAACCAACACTAGTCTTTTCTGTGCAGTTTATCCTCACTCATGCGCACCTGGTTACCCACTTCCCGCTCGGTCACCCATCCTAGAATTGCTCTAGGCCAAGCATGCTTAACCTTAGAGTTCTTTTCGAATGAGATTCCGGAAAAGAAGTTGCAACTTGTTGATATGGGTATCCTATCAATCCTATTAAGCCATGTGCCTAGATCTCACAATGATCCCATATTTTAATTGGAGAATATTAAATCTTAAGTATTTTTCAATGAGTAGAAATTACGTTTCTAAAATAAGATAAATAAGACTAAGTCTTTATATCATGTGATGATTGTGATGATGCTAGATCATCAACTGTGAGCCTTAGTGTGCTAAATAGAAATAGTTAAGTATTGTTTGGTAATTGTGTACCTCGTATTTCATTTATAGACGATAGTACCGGCCCGGGATACGAGGAGGAGGAGTACTACCAAGAAGAAGAAGAAAACATCAACCACTACACTACTCAAGGCAAGCCTAGAACTACAAGTTAACTATGCAAGTTAACCCTTGCCCACTTGATAATTTAAGCAAAATGCATTAGGCATGCTTGGTTATACAACTTTTATTATACCAATCTCAAGTTTTACTTGCAAGCTTTATCCTTTTACTTTTACCAAAGTCATTTAGTTTTTAGCTAGTGCTTTGTGAGTATTGGAAGAATAGTATAGATACCATAAAGAGTATAAAACTAGGCCTAACTAGTTATACTTAGATGTGATTCCAAGGCATGAGATTAAAGTTGGATAGTTACCCCTGATTAGCACCCCACATTAGTGAATACTCTTAACTTTAGTGGCTAGTGCTAAGCATAAAAGTTGATCACTTTAGATGGGAATACTTGGTGAAAATGATTATGAAAACCTTGGAATGATCATTCATTCTATTGAAATGTTTTCACATGTGTTGAGAAACACAAACGGATTTGATGATGAAAACGTTGAGGCATGAGCCTTAGCCCTTTATAAAAACTGATGGTTGGGTTTGGATGCGATACTATTCCAATTTTACCATACAACCATAATACCCGAATTGGGTAGGGCTTAGCTGGAAGTTTATATGCCTTAGTATGGGTTCCCTCACGGAATATGTTGAGCTGAGGCTACCTCGTGAGTGTGAATGTCCACTTATGCAGTGCCCAGGATGGCAGATGGCCATGGCTGGGAGGCCAAGCTCATAGGGGAGGTGCCTATACTAGAGTGTGTAATTTAAAGGTTATGATTGATGATCCACATACTAAGTATGATGATTTAGGGTTATCCATAACAGATGTATCGAAATTTTGTGGTGAAAGTGTACCACCTCTGCAGAGTGTCAAACTATTCGAATAGCCGCGTCTATGGTCATGGATAGTTGGAGTGGCCATCTTGTTCACATCGATGTTTTCAAAAATGACTTGTGAATTGAACTATGACTTTGACTTGACCACAATAGGGTTGTGGATATAAAAGCTAGGTTCCCACTTAAGTGATTTGGAACATTAACGTAGTTTTCTTTACTTCTAAACTCAGTTTTAGATAAACCTGGCTTTTTGCAAATAAACCTAGAGCTTAAGATTCCTACCAGACTACCTTACTTGTTAGTGATAGTTTGCGAGTACTTAAAGACTACTCATGTATTTGTCCCTGGCTATTCCCGTGGCCAGACTATGAGGAGGACTATTAGTATGATGGACAGTAGGACGTCTACAACAACGAGGATCATCTCCCATCGTCAGCATTGCCTATGACCCTAAAGATGGAGCCCCGAATATGTTTATCTTCCGCTGATTGATTTGTATTAAGACTGGATCATGAGATCCTTTATTTGTAAGACCTTTATTATGGTTTGTAATGGATGATGTACTATGATACCAATCTGTTATTTCTCACAAAAATGGTAATCCTGGGATTGCGAGGTATGGCATAACAGGCATCTGGGATTAAAAATCCGAGTGTTGACAATGATCCACATGGCCACACACACTCAAGTAGGTGTGGTGATGTACCCTCTTTCAAACTAGTGCTCCATTGCATGTGGCAGTTGAATTGCAACATGTTCCTGGGGTTTCTGACCATAGTTTGACACATATTGGTGTGTCATTGCATGTGTTCTTTTCCAAACCACATTGATCCACATGGCCACACACACTCATGTGGATGTGGTGATGCAACCTCTTTCAAACTGGTGCTCCATTGTATGTGCCAGTTGACTTCCAACATGTTCCTTGCGTTTCTAACAATGGTTTGACACATATTCGAGTGTCATTGCATGTGGTATTTTCCAAACCACAATGATCCACGTGGCCACAAACACTCAAGTAGGCGTGGTGATGTACCCTCTTTCAAACTGGTGCTCGATTGCATGTGGCAGTTGAATTCCAACATGTTCCTAGGGTTTCTGACCATGGTTTGACACATATTGTAGTGTCATTGCATTTGTTCTTTTCCAAACCACAACGATCCACATGGCCACACATACTCAAGTGGGTGTGGTTATGCAACCTCTTTCAGACTAGTGCTCCGTTGCATGTGGCAGTTGAATTCCAACTTGTTCTAGGGGTTTTTGACCATGGTTTGACACTTCTGGAGTGTCATTGCATGTATTCTTTTCCTTACCACAATCATCCACATATCCACACACACTCAAGTGGGCATGGTGATGCAACCGCTTTCAAACTGGTGCTCCATTGCATGTGCCAATTGAATTCCAACATGTTCTTGGGTTTTCTAACCATGGTTTGACGCATATTGGAGTGTCATTTCATGTGTTCTTTTCCAAACCACAATGATCCACATGGCCACATAACCTCAATAGGGTGTGGTGATGCAACCTATTTCAAACTGGAGCTCCATTGCATGTGGCAGTTGAATTCCAACATGTTCCTTGGGTTTCTGACCATGGTTTGACACATATTGGAGTGTCATTGCACGTGTTATTTTCCAAACCACAGTGATCCACATGGCCACGCAAACTCAAGTGGGTGTGGTGATTCAACTAATGCAACCTCTTTCAAACTCGTGCTCCATTGCATGTGGTGGTTGAATTCCAACATGTTCCTGGGTTTCTGACCCCTGTTTGACACATATTTGAGTGTCATTACATGTGTTATTTTCCAAACCACAATGATCCATGATGGATCAATGCACGACTCCTAGAAAAGTGTTGTTGGCTCGTGGTTGATGTAGAGCTCGTTGGGAACCCCAAGAGGAAGGTATGATGAGCACAACAGCAAGTTTCCCTCAGTTATGAAACCAAGGTTTAATCGAACCAGTAGGAGCAAGGAAACACCTCAAAGTTGTTACTAGCTGAGATTTGGCAGGGCGCACTACCGGTGCTAGTAGCAACGTGGAGACCTGCACAACACAACCACAGAACTTTGTCCCCAACTTGCGATGAGGTTGTTAATCTCACCGTGTTTTGCGGAAAACAAAGGATTTAACGTATCGAATGGAAAGAAGTAAAAGTTTGCAGAAAGTAAACACAAAGCAGTAAAAGATTGTAGATTGTATGTAAAGACAAGGACCGGGATCCATAGTTCACTAGAGGTGGCTCTCCTTAGATAAATAACATGCTGGGTGAACAAATTACAGCGGGACAATTGACAAACACCGATAAAGCAATACATGTATATAGTAATCATCTTGACTCCTTTGAGACTTGATTGTGCATTACAACATAATAAATAGACCGCCATCCAACTACATCTATGACTAATAATCCACCTTCAGGTTATCATCCGAACCCCCTCCAGTATTAAGTTGCAAGCAACAGATTATTGCTTTATGAACTGCGTGTAAAGTAAACAACACGATTGTTCTATGAACAAAAGATTGTTGTTTTTCCCTAGTAGCAACAGCACATCTAGTACCTTAGAGATTTATGTCACTTCCCCAGATTACCAGAGGAATGAACCCACTATCGAGCATAAATACTAAATCTTGGAGTTGCTAGCATCTACTTGGCCAACATAGCTACTAACAACGGAAAGCATGCAAGATCACAAATAACAAAGACATGATAGAATCAATAATCAATCTGAAATAGCATCTCAATATCCATCATGTATGAATTACAAATAGATGATCTTGATCTTGAACAGAAATCACAAGATCTAAACATGAAAGCACAAAGGAGGACAACCAGCCATCTAGCTACTACATGGATCCGTAGTCCAAGGATGAACTACTCACGCATCACACCGGAGGCTTGCATGGTGATGAAGAAGGCCTCCTGGGTGAATTCCCCTCTCCAGCAGGGTGCCGGGAAGAACTTCAGATCTCTCCTGATCTAGGGATGCAGATGACGGCGGCTAGAGACTCTTTCGTGGATTTTTGATCGGGCACCTAGGGTTTTCGTCCCGAGGGAAATATATAGGCGGAAGGAGAGGCCGAGGGGGTGCCGGGAGCGGCCACACCACCCCCTGGCATGGGCCAGGCCTGGCCACGTGGCCAGGTGGTGTGGTGGCTCCCTGGCCCTTCTCCGTCTCATATTCTGGCACTTGATCCCTTCCGAAAAAATAGGCACTTTGGCTTTTGTCCCGTCCAATTCCGAGAATATTCATTTTCTGACTTTCCTGGAACCAAAAACAGCAGAAAACATGCAGCTGGCATTGTGGCTCTTGTTAATCGGTTAGTCCAAGAAATCATATGAAAAGTACTCCAAAGTTGGAACAAAACACAAGAAAGTGGATAAAACCAAGCATGGAACATCAAAAATTATGGATACATTTGCAATGTATCAATCCACATGGCCACAAAAACTCAAGTGGGCGTGGTGATTCAACCTCTTTTAAACTGGTCCTCAATTGCATGTGGCGGTTGAACTCCAACATGTTCCTAGGGTTTCTACCATGGTTTGACACATATTGTAGTGTCATTGCATGTGTTCTTTTCCAAACCACAATGATCCACATGGAGACACATACTCAGGTTGGTGTGGTTATGCAACCTCTTTCAGACTAGTGCTCCATAGCATGTGGCAGTTGAATTCCAACTTGTTCCAAGGGGTTTTGACCATGGTATGACACATATTGGAGTGTCATTGCATGTGTTGTTTTCCAAACCACCATGATCCACATATCCACACACACTAATGTGGGCGTGGTGATGCAACCTCTTTAGAACTGGCTCTTTATTGCTTGTGGCATTTGAATTCCAACATGCTCATTGGGTTTCTGACCATGGTTTGACACATATTGGATTGTCATTGCATGTGTTCTTTTCCAAACCAAAATGATCCACATGGCCACATACACTCAAGTGGGTGTGGTGATTCAACCTCTTTCAAACTGGTGCTCCATTGCATGTGGCAGTTGAATTCCAACATGTTCCTAGGGTTTCTGACCATGGTTTGACACATATTGGTGTGTCATTGCATGTGTTATTTTCCAAACCACAATGATCCACATAGACACACACACTCAAGCGAGTGTGGTGATCCAACCTCTTTCCAGCTGGTGCACCATTGCATGTGGCAGTTGAATTCCAACATGTTCCTAAGGTTTCTGACCATGGTTTGACACATATGGGAGTGTCATTGCATGTGCTATTTTCCAAACCACAATGATCCACATGGCCCCACACACACTCAAGTAGGTGTGGTGATGTACCCTCTTTCAAACTAGTGCTCCATTGCATGTGGCAGTTGAATTGCAACATGTTCCTGGGGTTTCTGACCATGGTTTGACACATATTAGAGTGTCATTGCATGTGTTCTTTTCCAAACCACAATTATCCACATGGCCACACACACTCAAGTGGGTGTGGTGATGCAACCTCTTTCAAACTGGTGCTCCATTGCATGTGGCAGTTGAATTCCAACTTGTTCCTTGCGTTTCTAACAATGGTTTCACACATATTGGAGTGTCATTGCATGTGGTATTTTCCAAATCACAATTATCCACAGGGCCACATAACCTCAATAGGGTGTGGTGATGCAACCTATTTCAAACTGGTGCTCCATTGCATGTGGCAGTTGAATTCCAACATGTTCCTAGGGTTTCTGACCATGGTTTGACACATATTGTAGTGTCATTGCATGTGTTATTTTCCAAACCACAATGATCCACATGGCCACACATACTCAAGTGGGTGTGGTTATGCAACCTTTTTCAAACTAGTGCTCCATTGCATGTTGCAGTTGAATTCCAACATGTTCCTGGGGTTTCTGACCATGGTTTGACACATATTGGGGTGTCATTGCATGTGTTCTTTTCCAAACCACAATGATCCACATGGCCACACACACTCAAGTGGGTGTGGTGATGCAACTTGTAACACCCTCGAATCAGCCCTATGCAAGTTTCAACAATTCCCGCCAAACCCGCATAGAAACGATTCAAAGATGCCCACCAGGCACTTGCATGCAAGTGGAAAACGAAATAATACCATTACACAATAGTCCATGATGGAACCCACAGAACATATATATACAACAATGACTCCTCGAGTGAAGAATAAAAAAATACAGTACAAATATCCAAATCACCTTGAAAACGATACAACATGCGACTATGGATAAGAAGCAAATTGAGCTAAAATTCCTGAAGAATAACCAATGGTGTCCATAAGCATGCCCAGGCCAAGCTGGAAGGGTAACCCTGCTAACGATGGTGAACTTATACCTATCAAGCAAAAGGGGTGCCAACAAAGGGCAAAGGAAAAAGGAGAGCGGTCGATCGAGGCCAAGACACCCAGTCTAGAATCGGCCTCGCCACATAGGGATGGTGGATCAAGCGGCAATAAGCATGCACAATATAACCTATAGAGACTCGATATAACTGTCGGCTATTAGAGAGGGGTAAGAAAGACCTATTCGGATCCAACCTGATACTAACATCAATCATACCCATCCTGGTATTCCCCCTCGAGACCAAACGAGGAAGTCAAACCAAGGAACTCACATAGTTGGCAGTTTTATTCATTCCATTATAGTTGCAGCACTTACTAGTCAGATATAGATAGCATGAGTCATCCTGATATCATAAGCAGTGGGCAGTTTTAGTTAACCATTCTGTTCTAGTTGCAATACTTACTATTCAAATACAATTCGCATGAGACATCCCAAATCCATCAGCTTTTAAACTTTTATTTAGTCATCCCGTTGTAGTAAAACAGATTACTAGACATGTCAAAGTAAAATTTATAGCACTACTTTAGTTATAGTTGTCTATGATCGAGATACTGTGCTCCAAGTCGTCCATAACCGCGGACACGGCTTTCAGAAAGTTTTACCCTGCAGGGGTGCACAAATAGCAACACACACACGGTCAACCTCAGGAAGAACCAAATAAAACGCAACGAGGCCTCACAATAATGCATTCACAAGATTCATAAATTATTTCAGGGGCCACCCCCAATAAGCTACCCGTTATGAAGTTGGCTGCTCCATGACGGACCCAGGGTGCGTGGCGACAGCTATAAATCACTGGGAACCCAAAAGTGTGATTGGGCTTGTCGATACAGCGTAAACGTGGCACGGGGTTCCTAAACAGTACTTGTGCTCCACGCGCAATCGGAAATAAAGCAGTAAAGCATGGCATAAGTACAAGATAGTAATAAAGCCCCAAACTAGTTTGTGGCCCCAAGAAATAAAGTGCAAATCAAGCTCAGGCAAAGGGGGATCCATAGAGTCTCCCATATGTGGATAGTGCAAATAGTCATGGAATAGGTATCAAGTACTCAGGGCCTACGGGACACAAGTGAGCGTGGAAGAACCAAATAACATCTACTGCCCACCGGTGCCTCTGCATTAGTTATATCTATTCCCAGCATTTTATTTAACAAGTTGTAATTAAAGCCATGATCATCTCCACCATTAAACATGTGCCAACCTTCCAACAACGGTGGAACGACAACAACGTGAAGCAACACCTAAGCAAGCAACTATGACTCGCAAGGCCGACTATCTATCAAAGAACAGGCAATAGGATGTGTCCAAGGCAATATAGAGGCTGCAAGGAATATAAAGGGTGCATGGAAACTAAAGCATCACAACACGGATAGCAATAGATCAATAGGAGAAAGGGGGAGATTGCTCGCCTAGGAAACACTGCCGAAGGTTCATTATCTGAAAGACTTGTCAATACTCGCATCCACTCAACGTCCTAATCCGCGAAGAAGCAAAGCACTAAAAGAAACATCGGATGCACTATTTAATACTACGGCCGAAGAATCAGCATGTTTATGATATGATGTATGACATGGGAAAGATGCGATCCGACTAGGCAATATTAAGGGGAACTGGGGTCCCGACAATTAATTAGGGGTTCATGTTGTTTAGTTACCCCACAATTTAAATGTTGTCTTAACAAGGAAAAACATGACATCAGTTTGCTACACAAATTAAATAGAGCCACTATAAGACTAGATTAGCCCGCATATAGCCTCCATATTTAATTTAGGTGAAACGCCAAAATACCCCAAAACAATAATGATATATATGCGAGATGTCAAGATGAATGATTTAACGAAACAAGTATATATCATTTATAAAATAGGGTTCCGAGAAAAGGGGTCACACGATCTAGGGCTGGACATGTAGCCACTCGAGTGGGCATGGGATCTTGTACAGATGGTGGCAAGGATTTATTTTAAAACAAATTAGGCCCGCATTTGGTCTGCTGCAGAGTTTCCTTCAGAGGTTTAGACATCAGACTCAATTCTAAAACTTTTGGGCGAATGCGCGTGGTGCCTTGCATAGCTAAGCACACATGCAAGCAGGGGAATCACAAGATTTGATGTGAAACGATCTAGGTGATTGAACTTGGACATATGTGTACAAGAGTGTGGACACAGGCAGCATGACATGGATGAAACACATTTTAACTGGCCACACAGATAACTTAACTAGCCAAATCTAGCAGGCACACTGCTGAATCAAAGATGAAGCAAAACTAGCCAGCTCGTTTGATTTTTTGACGGCTGTGTATCGTATGTTCATGCAGGTGCAAACTGCCTGGCAAAAACGTGTGTGCGCGGCGCAGATGTGTGCTCGACTGAAACGAGCTTGCTCCCAAGCATGTGTGTGTGTGCGCGCGAGCAAACTCTGCAAGCAAAACGCGAGCTCCTGTTCGAACATGGCGGCGTGTTGCAGGCTACCAACACGGAGACCACAACTGGGCGGCATCACGGTGTGCGTGCAGTGTAGGCAAAAGGCGAACGCGCGTGGGCGGCCAAAGCCTACGGCGGCGACCATGATCTAGTGGTGCCCACAAGTCTGCGAGGTGATGCGGCAACCCGCGACACGCAAACGCGTGTGTGCAAGCGAGGACAACGGCCCGAACTTGAGAACAAGCTTGACCATGGCGTTGCACTGCAGGTGTTCGTCATAAGATCTATAGCTATGGTGCTCGGTACCAGACGGAGAACAAGTGGAGGAGGAAGAGGATCTCACCATGGAGACGATGAGGAAGCAGTCGTGCTCGTGGTTGTCGGGGATGACAGGGAGATGGGGAGGATGGCGCCGGAGTCTAGGGCGTGCATGGGATGACGTTGACGACAGAGAGGTTCTCGGGCCTCCTCCTTATTGTAGTAGGTGACGCTGATAACAAGGCATAACACCTAACGCAGCGACAACGACTGCGGTGGCGCGGATCAAGTGGGTGTGAGAGCTACTGTGCCGTGGTGCTGGATTGTCTTGGAGAGGGGTAAAGAGATGGAAAAGGAACCAGGTGGAGGCAGTGGTTGTTGGGGATTGTAGGGCTTCGATCTGGATTGGATTAAAGGAAGGATGGGCCAAGGTTGAGTAGTGCATGTGCCTTGGCAGTGTTCACGCACAACACATGTGGTTCGTACAGAATAAGAAGAAGAACAGGGGAGGCTCCCTTCGGTTGGAGTGCTGCTGCTTGCTACTTGCTAGGCTGGCTTTGGCTAGTATGTTTCTGTTTTTATTTTCTTACTTGTTTTGTTTAGTGTTTTTCATAATTTCAAACAGCCACTTAATTCAAAATTCTTTTGAACATTTGTAGATGTTTTTGAAAAGAGGTTTTGGCAATATAAAAGTGGCTAAGAGGGATAACACAAGAGAAAGGGAATGCCCACATACTTAGCCAATTTGGGCAGATTACAAGATATGGAATTTGGTTTTAGAATTTGAATAAAAACATTTAGGAAACTAGTGGAACCCTAGCAAGTGGATTACAACATTGTAGAAAAAACAAAAATAGAGATATAAAGAGGAAGAGGTATTGGTGGTAGCAACAACATAAGCACGACAAAAAAATGCAAGACTTGATATGATGTTCAAATGCAATGTGGCATGATGACATGAGCATGCAGTCATGATGATGCACAATATTAAAAACAACACGCTATTTTCTAGTACTGATTTTACCCGGGGTGCTACAATTCGACACCACTAACAATGGATCTCGTCCTCGAGATCCACCTCATGGTACGGGGAAGAAGGCCGACGATCTGAATCTTCTCGCTTTGTGTAGATCCTCACGACACCACTAACAAGATTTTTGATCCATGTTGAAATTGTCGACACCACCAACAAGGGGTCGTCGCTCACGTTTGTCGAGGGAACACTCAGGAGAACAAAGGACGAAGGTAAAGGTATCAAAAGATAAAGCCACCTCTAACTTCCATGAAAAGGGTAAAAGTCACATTGAGCCACCAGTTCGATGTACAAGAGTGAACAGTAAGAGTCGGGTAGGGTGATCAATCCATCCCGCACTCGAAGCATTACTCTGTACATGAATAGAGGAATTGTGCAACCAACTCTCAGAATTCAGACTAAAGGTATTGACAAGCGATGTTTGGAAACAAAGGAGTGATGCAGGCTCTTCATCGGATCTGGCATAGATGATGTCGTCGAGAAGGGAAACACCGGAAGATACAAATATAATCGTATGAAAAGACACAATGATTAGGTTTTGTGATGGTTTCATTGGCATGAACAACACATGCTCAAGGTATACTCCAACTTCACCAATGCTCATCCTTCTCATAATATTTTTCAATGATACGGATATCCGTCACGGTGCAGATACAAATAAAGAGTTCAAGGACTAAAAAGATTGGATGAAGGTACAATAGACGAGGAGCAAATTTGATTATTGTAGGCCCACCATTATAAAAGGGAGGAAGCGAATCCGTGAAGGTACGACGAAAACCCAACCACAAGAATTCCTGTACTTGAAGAAAAGATAAGAGTAGATTCAAATCACGTAGAGGTAAGAGGAGAATATCATAGGGGTATGGAGTAAAATCAAACCTAATCATATTCATGCTCCATTGCACATGGCCACACATACTCATGTGGGTGTGGTTATGCAACCTCTTTCAGACTAGTGCTCCATTTCATGTGGAAGTTGAATTCCAACTTGTTCCAGGATTTTTTGACCATGGTATGACACATATTGTAGTGTCATTGCATGTGTTCTTTTCCAAACCACAATGATCCACATCTCCACACACACTAAAGTTGGTGTGGTGATGCAACCGCTTTCAAACTAGTGCTCTATTGCATGTGGCAGTTGAATTCCAACGTGTTCCTGGGGTTTCTAACCATGGTTTGACACATATTGGAGTGTCATTTCATGTATTCTAGTCCAAACCACAATGATCCACATGGCTACACAAACTCAAGTGGGTGTGGTGATGCAACCTCTTTCAAACTCGTGCTCCATTACATGTGGTGGTTGAATTCCAAAATGTTCCCGAGATTCTGACCATGGTTTGACACATATTTGAGTGTCATTGCATGTGTTGTTTTCCAAACCACAATGATCCACATGCCCACACAAACTCAAGTGGGTGTGGTGATGCAACCTCTTTCAAACCGGTGCTCCATTGCATGTGGGGGTTGAATTCCAACAGGTTCCTAGGATTTCTGACCATGGTTTGACACATATTGGAGTGTCATTGCATGTGTTATTTTAAAAACCACAATGATCCCCATGGCCACACACACTCAAGTAGGTGTGGTGATGTAACCGCTTTCAAATTGGTGCTCCATTGCATTTGGTGGTTGAATTCCAACATGTTCTCGCGATTCTGACCATGGTTTGACACATATTTGAGTGTCATTGCATGTGTTATTTTCCAAACCACAATGATCCACATGGCCACATAACCTCAATAGGGTGTGGTGATGCAACCTATTTCAAATTGGTCCTCCATTGCATGTGGCTGTTGAATTCCAACATGTTCCTTGGGTTTCTGACCATGGTTTGACACATGTTGGAGAGTCATTGCACGTCTTCTTTTCCAAACCACAATGATCCACATGGCCATATACACTCAAGTGGGTGTGGTGATTCAACCTCTTTCAAACTGGTGCTCCATTGAATGTGGCAGTTGAATTCCAACATGTTCCTGGGGTTTTTGACCATGGTTTGACACATATTGGAGTGTCATTGAACGTGTTCTTTTCCAAACCACAATGATCCACATGGCCACACACACTCAAGTGGGTGTGGTGGTGCAGCCTCTTTCAAAGTCGTGCTCCATTGCATGTGGTGGTTGAATTCCGACATGTTCCTGGTGTTTCTGACCATGGTTTGACACATATTGGAGTGTCATTACATGTGTTCTTTTCCAAACCACAATGATCCACATGGCCACAGAAACTCAAGTGGGTGTGGTGATGCAACCTATTTCAAATTGGTGCTCCATTGCATGTGGCGGTTGAATTCCAACATGTTCCTAGGGTTTCTGACCATGGTTTGACACATATTGGAGTGTCATTGCATGTATTATTTTCCAATCCACTATGATCCACAGGGCCACACAAACTCAAGTGGGTGTGGTCATGCAACCCCTTTAAAACTCGTGCTCCATTGCATGTGGTGGTTGAATTCCAACATGTTTCCAGGATTCTGACCATGGTTTGACACATATTTGAGTGTAATTGCATGTGTTATTTTCCAAACCACAATGATCCACATGGCCGCACAAACTCAAGTGGGTGTGGTGATACAACCTCTTTCAAACCGGTGCTCCATTGCATGTGGGGGTTGAATTCCAACAGGTTTCTAGGGTTTCTGACCATGGTTTGAAACATATTGTAGTGTAATTACATGTGTTCTTTTACAAACCACAATGATCCACATGGCCACACATACTCAAGTGGGTGTGGTGATGCAACCGCTTTCCAACTGGTTCTCTATTGCATGTGGCAGTTGAATTCCAACATGTTCCTGGGGTTTCTAACCATGGTTTGACACATATTGGAGTGTCATTGCATGTGTTATTTTCCAAACCAAAATGATCCACATGGCCACACACACTCCAGTGGGTCTGGTGATGCAACCACTTTCAAACTGGTGCTCCATAGCATGTGGTGGTTGAATTCCAACATGTTCCTGGGTTTCTAACCATGGTTGAACACATATTGAAGTTTCATTGCATGCGTTCGTTTGCAAACCAAAATGATCCACATGGCCACATAACCTCAATAGGGTGTGGTGATGCAACCTATTTCAAATTGGTGCTCCATTGCATGTGGCCGTTGAATTCCAACATGTTCCTTGGGTTTCTGACCATGGTTTGACACATATTGGAGTGTCATTGCACGTGTTCTTTTCCAACCCACAATGATCCACATGGCCACATACACTCAAGTGGGTGTGGTGATTCAACCTCTTTCAAACTGGTGCTCCATTGCATGTGGCAGTTGAATTCCAACATGTTCCTAGGGTTTCTAACCATGGTTTGACACATATTAGAGTGTCATTGAACGTGTTCTTTTCCAAACTATAATGATCCACATGGCCACACACACTCAAGTAGGGGTGGTGGTGTAGCCTCTTTCAAAGTCGTGCTCCATTGCATGTGGTGGTTGAATTCCAACATGTTCCTGGTGTTTCTGACCATGGTTTGACACACATTGGAGTGTCAATACATGTGTTCTTTTCCAAACCACAATGATCCACATGGCCACAGAAACTCAAGTGGGTGTGGTGATGCAACCTATTTCAAACCGATGCTCCATTGCATGTGGCAGTTCAATTCCAACATGTTCCTAGGGTTTCTGACCATGGTTTGACACATATTGGAGTGTCATTAAATGTATTATTTTCCAAACCACAATGATCCAGAGGGCCACACAAACTCAAGTGGGTGTGGTCATGCAACCTCTTTCAAACTAGTGCTCCATTGCATGTGGTAGTTGAATTTCAACATATTCCTAGGGTTTCTGACCATGTTTTGACACATATTGGAGTGTCATTGCATGTGTTCTTTTCCAAACCAAAATGATCCACATGGCCACACACACTCCAGTGGGTGTGGTGATGCAACCGCTTTCCAACTGGTGCTCCATTGCATGTGGCAGTTGAATTCCAACATGTTCCTAGGGTTTCTAACTATGGTTTGACACATATTGGAGTGTCACTACTTGCGTTCTTGTCCAAACCACAATGATCCACATGGCCACATAACCCCAATAGGGTGTGGTGATGCAACCTATTTTAAATTAGTGCTCCATTGCATGTCGCAGTTTAATTCCAACATGTTCCCTGGGTTTCTGACCATGGTTTGACACATATTGGAGTGTCATTGCACGTGTTATTTTCCAAACCACAATGATCCACATGGCCACACACACTCAAGTGGGTGTGGTGATTCAACCTCTTTATAACTCGTGCTCCATTGCATGTGGCAGTTGAATTTTAACATGGTCCTAGGGTTTCTGACCATGGTTTGACACATATTGGAGTGTCATTGCATGTGTTCTTTCCCAAACCACAATGATCCACATCGCCACGCAAACTCAAGTGGGTGTGGTGATGCAGCCTCTTTCAAAGTCGTGCTCCATTGCATGTGGTGGTTGAATTCGAACATGGTCCTGGGTTTCTGACCATGGTTTGACACATATTTGAGTGTCATTGCACGTGTTATTTTCCAAACCACAATGATCCACATGTCCACAAAAACTCAAGTGGGTGTGGAGATGCAACATCTTTTAAACTGGTGCTCCATTGCATGTGGCGGTTGAACTCCAACATGTTCCTAGGGTTTTTGACCATGGTTTGACACATATTGTAGTTTCATTGCATGTTTTCGTTTCCAAACCACAATGATCCACATGGCCACACATACTCAGGTGTGTGAGGTTATGCAACCTCTTTCAGACTAGTGGTCCATTTCATGTGGAAGTTGAATTCCAACTTGTTCCAGGGGTTTTGGACCATGGTATGACACATATTGGAGTGTCATTGCATGTGTTCTTTTCCAGACCACAATGATCCACATCTCCACACACACTGAAGTGGGTGTGGTGATGCAACCACTTTCCAACTGGTGCTCTATTGCATGTGGCAGTTGAATTCCAACATGTTCCTGGGGTTTGTAACCATGGTTTGACATATATTGGAGTGTCATTTCATGTATTATTTTCCAAACCACAATGATCCACATGGCCACACAAACTCAAGTGGGTGTGGTGATGCAACCTCTTTCAAACCGGTGCTCCATTGCATGTGTGGGTTGAATTCCAACATGTTCCTAGGGTTTCTGACCATGGTTTGCCACATATTGTAGTGTAATTGCATGTGTTCTTTTACAAACCACAATGATCCATATGGCCACACATACTCAAGTGGGTGTGGTGATGCAACCGCTTTCCAACTGGTTCTCTATTGCATGTGGCAGTTGAATTCCAACATGTTCCTGGGGTTTCTAACCATGGTTTGACACATATTGGAGTGTCATTGCATGTGTTATTTTCCAAACCAAAATGATCCACATGGCCACACACACTCCAGTGGGTCTAGTGATGCAACCTATTCCAAATTGGTGCTCCTTTGTATGTGGCCGTTGAATTCCAACATGTTCCTTGGGTTTCTGACCATGGTTTGACACATATTGGCGAGTCATTGCACATGTTATTTTCCAACCCACAATGATCCACATGGCCACATATACTCAAGTGGGTGTGGTGATTCAACCTCTTTCAAACTGGTGCTCCATTGCATGTGGCAGTTGAATTGCAACATCTTCCTGGGGTTTCTGACCATGGTTTGACACATATTGGAGTGTCATTGAACGTGTTCTTTTCCAAACCACATGATCCACATGGCCACACACACTCAAGTGGGGGTGGGGGTGCAGCCTCTTTCAAAGTCGTGCTCCATTGCATGTGGTGGTTGAATTCCAACATGTTCCTGGTGTTTCTGACCATGGTTTGACACATATTGGAGTGTCATTACATGTGTTCTTTTCCAAACGACAATGATCCACATGGCCACAGAAACTCAAGTGGGTGTGGTGATGCAACCTATTTCAAACCGGTGCTCCATTGCATGTGGCGGTTGAATTCCAACATGTTCCTAGAGTTTATGACCATGGTTTGACACATATTGTTGTGTAATTTCATGTGTTCATTTCCAAACCACAATTATCTACATGGCCAGACATACTCAAGTGTGTGTGGTGATGCAACCTCCTTCAAACTAGTGCTCCGTTGCATGTGGCAGTTGAATTCCAACATGTTCCTAGCGTTTCTGACCATGGTTTGACACAATTGGAGTGTCATTGCATGTGTTCTTTTCCAAACCACAATGATCTACAGGGCCACACAAACTCAAGTGGCTGTGGTCATGCAACCTCTTTCAAACTGGTGCTCCATTGCATGTGGCGGTTGAATTCCAACATGTTCCTCGGTTTTCTGACCATGGTTTGACACATATTGGAGTGTAATTGTATGTGTTCTTTTACAAACCACAATGATCCACATGGCCACACATACTCAAGTGGGTGTGGTGATGCAACCTCTTTCAAACTAGTGCTCCATTGCATGTGGTAGCTGACTTCCAACATATTCCTAGGGTTTATGACCATGGTTTGACACATATTGGAGTGTCATTGCATGTCTTCTTTTCCAAACCAAAATGATCCACATGGCCACACACACTCCAGTGGCTATGGTGATGCAACCGCTTTCAAACTGGTGCTCCATTGCATGTGGCAGCTGAATTCCAACATGTTCCTGGGGTTTTTAACCATGGTTTCACACATATTGGAGTGTCATTGCATGTGTTCTTGTCCAAACCGCAATGATCCACATGGCCATATAAACTCAATAGGGTGTGGTGGTGTAACCTATTTTAAATTGGTGCTCCATTGCATGTGGCAGTTGAATTCCATCATTTTCCCTGGGTTTCTGACCATGGTTTAACACATATTGGAGTGTCATTGCACGTGTTAGTTTCCAAACCACAATGATCCACATGGCCACACACACTCAAGTGGGTGTGGTGATTCAACCTCTTTATAACTGGTGCTCCATTGCATGTGGCAGTTGAATTTCAACATGTTCCTTGGGTTTCTAACCATGGTTTGACACATATTGGAGTGTCACTGCATGTGTTCTTTTCCAAACCACAATGATCCACATGGCCACACAAACTCAAGTGGGTGTGGTGATGCAACCTCTTTCAAACTCGTGCTCCATTGCATGTGGTGGTTGAATTCTAACATGTTCCTAGGATTCTGACCATGGTTTGACACATATTTGAGTGCCATTGCATTTGTTCTTTTCCAAACCACAATGATCCACATGGCCACACAAACTCAAGTGGGTGTGGTGATGCAACTTCTTTCAAAATGGTGGTCCATTGCATGTGGGGGTTGAATTCCAATAGGTTCCTAGGGTTTCTGACCGTGGTTTGACACATATTGTAGTGTAATTGCATGTGTTCTTTTACAAACCACAATAATCCACATGGCCATACATACTCAAGTCGGTGTGGTGATGCAACCGCTTTCCAACTGTTGCTCTATTGCATGTGGCAATTGAATTCCAACATGTTCCTGGGGTTTCTAACCATGGTTTGACACATATTGGAGTGTCATTGCATGTGTTCTTTTCCAAACTAAAATGATCCACATGGCCACACACACTCGAGTGGGTCTGGTGATGCAACCGCTTTCAAACTGGTGCTCCATTGCATGTGGTGGTTGAATTCCAACATGGTGTTGGGTTTTTAACCATGGTTTAACACATATTGGAGTGTCATTGCATGCGTTCGTTTCCAAACCACAATGATCCACATGGCCACATAACCTCAATAGGGTGTGGTGATGCAACCTATTTCAAATTGGTGCTCCATTGCATGTGGTTGTTGAATTCCAACATGTTCCTTGGGTTTCTAACCATGGTTTGACACATATTGGAGTGTCATTGCACGTGTTCTTTTCCAACCCACAATGATCCACATGGCTGTAGCACCCTAGTAAAACCACTACCAGAAAATCGCTTGTGTTTATGCATCATCATGACTGCATGCTCATGTCATCATGCCACATTGCATTTGAGCATCATCATGTCATCATGCATTTGTTTGCCTAAAACTATTTTCCAAAAGCGTATCTTTGTTTTCTAAATATTTCCCATCTCTTTTTCAAACGATAAACACCGGTTCTTCCGGATATTTTTGTTTTGTCTAAAATCTATCTATAAAAGTCTTTTAATATATGTATAATATTTTGTGGGGGGCCAGGTAGCCAACGGCTAGGCCCGAAGGCCCAACCGGTGGCCACCCAGCCCACAACCACCAAACCCTAGCCACACCTAACCCCACACCACATCCCTCTGCCCCGCCGCCACATAGAACCGCGTCTTTGCTTTGGATGCAACCCACGAATCGCTACAGACCTACATCGACCAACGCTGGCATACTCGACGCGACCGCCTCGACGCGGCATCCTGACCGTGTCCACGCGCATGGCCCCACCACCCTGTCTCCTTCCCGCATCGAGCCAACCCACGACCTCCCACCCACGCGATCCCCTTGCCTCGTTGCATACCCCTTCCTCGCTGGCCAGCGCGCCTCTGCAGGAGCCCGTCGTCCTTGTTGCCTCTCCATGCCTCCATCTTCGTCTCCCGGCTCCTCTGCGACCACCTCCTGCCATACCACCACCATCGGTCATGTCCACGAGCGCTTCCGCGCCATCCCCAACCTCGGTCGTCGCCACCTGCAACCATCACCTTGCGTCGGCCTCACCCCTCGCCGCCCCCACGCCCGTGTCGCCTGGCCACCGCCTCTGCTCCCTGCAGCGACCGCCACAGCCGTTCTACCACGGCCCTCCTCGGCTGACCGAGTCGGCCCCGCTCCTCGTCTACCTCGCCGCCCCTACAACCCGCGTGGCCGCTCCACGGCCCTTCCCCACTTCCGACGCTCCCTCATCACCGCGACCGCCGCCGTGGGACCTCCTCTTCCCTGTAAGCTCCGTCGTGCGCCGCCGCCACCAGCGACCCTCCCCGGCACCAGGACGCCACCGCCCTGCAAGCTCTCGCCTCCGTTCCCTCCTGCTCGTGAACCCGAGCTCTATAGGCAGCGCCCCACGAGTCCCTCCACCTTAGCGTTCGTTTTCTTCAGAGGATGACCGTGCAGGTGGCCACCTCCCATGCAGTTCCTCCTTTGTTTCATTTCCTATGATGATGTATCTCTCCTCTGGTTCTGGTGTGGCTTCTTGTGAAGTAAGATGTTGTGCTGATTTGTGTTGTTGGCATTTGGTTGCCAGAAGATGAGGTACAGATGAAGCGAAGTGGTGAATACTTGGTGATGTAAGGCATTCCACCTGAACAAGAACAACAAGCCAAACTCAAGTTCACCATCGACAAAAGAAGCCGAGACCCTAAGTTGACACCGAAGGGGATACGTATGGCAAGACCTCCTTCACGTACAAGGATCTCCTTCTTGGACCCGATGAACGAAGGTCATCTACATAGGATGCCGAGTTCCCCTTCACATGTCTAATGGTCGAAACCTGAAGACCTCGATCCTGGATCCCGAAGCCCGATCCTCGAAACCTCAGAACCCAAGACCTTCGACCCAATGTGTGACCCTTTTTCGAGACCCCTATTTCTATAGATGACATATAATTATTGCATGTAAACTGTCATGCTCGCATACATATTCATTTGGTTGGAGGTACTTTGTCGATTCACCTCATAATTAAATATGGAGACCATATGTAGACTATTTTCTTCTTATATTGACTCCAATTAAATTTGCGTAGCAAACCGATGCCATGTTTTGCCTTGTTAATCCAACATTTAAATTGCGGGGTATCTAAACAAACTTGAACCTTCTATTTAATTGTCGGGAATCCGGTTCCGCTTAATATTGCCTAATTGCATCGCACTTTTGCCATGTCATACATCATACATGCATCATGCCCGATCTTCTGCCGTAGTATCAAATAGTGCATTCGGTGTTTCTTTTAGTGCTTTGGTTCTTCGCGGATTAGGGAGTTGAGTGGATGCGAGTATCGACAAGTTCTTCAGATAATATACCTTCGGCTATGTCTTCCAGGCGAGCAATCTCCCCCTTTCTACCTATTTTGTATTTCTAGTCTTTACTTCCTCCTGTTGATCTATTGCTATCCTTGTTGCGATGCTTTAGTTTCCGTGCACCATTTATATTCCCTGCAGCCTCTATATTGCCTTGGACACATCCTATTGCCTGTTGTTTGATAGATAGTCAGCCTTGCGAGTCGTAGTTGCTTGCTCAGGTGCTGCTTCACGTCGTTGTCGTTCCACCGTTGATAGAAGGTTGGCATATGCTTAATGGTGGTGATGCTTTATGGTGGAGAGGACCATGACTTTAAATACAACTATTAAATTGCTGGGATAACTAATGAAAGAGGCACCGGTGGGCAATATATGCTATTTGGTTTATAATGTCCACTTGTGTCCCGTAGGCCCCGAGTACTTGATACCTGTTCCTTGACTATTCGCACCATCCACGTACGGGAGAGTATATGAATCCGCCTTAGCCAGAGCTTGATTCATTTCTTATTTCTTGGGGCCACAAACTAGTTTGGGGCTTTATTACTATCCTGTACTTATGCCATGCTTTACTGCTTTATTTACGATTGTGCGTGGAGCACCTGTACTGTTTAGGAATTGTAGAGTGTTTCCGCGGTATCGACAATCCCAGTCACACTTTCGGGTTCCCAGTCGTTTACAGCCATTGGCGCAAACCTTGGGTCCGTCTCGGAGCCGGCCAACTTCGTTGCGGGTAGCTTAATGGGGTGGCCCCCTGAAATATTTGATGAATCATGTGATTGCTTTGTCGTGAAATCCTCGTTGGGTTTTGATTTGGTTTTTCCGAGGTTGATCGTGTGTGTGTTGCTATTTGTGCACCCCTGCAGGGTAAATTTTTCTGAAAGCCGTGTCCGCGGTTATGGACGACTTGGAGCACAGTATCTCGATCATAGACAAGCATAACTAAAGTAGTGCTATAAATTTGACTTAATATGTGACTAGTAATTAGCTTCACTACAATGGAATGGATAATAAAAGTGCCAACAACTGGGGGAACTGGGGTGTATTGTCTCATGTTATACCTGCCTAGTAAGTACCGCAACTCCAATGGAATGAAATAAAAGTGCCAACAACTGCTGGGTTTGGGATGTCACATGTTATTTGTATCTAACTAGTAAGTATTGCAACTACAAGGGAATGGTTAACTAAAACAGCCCACTGCTTATGATATCAGGATGACTCGTGCTATTTATATCTGACTAGTAAGTGCTGCAACTAGAATGGAATGAATAAAACTGCAAACCGTGTGAGTTCCTCGGTTTGACTTCCTCGTTTGGTCTCGAGGGGGGAAATGCTAGGATGGGTATGATTGGTGTTAGTATAAGTTTGGTTCCGAGTAGGTCTTTCTTATCTCTCTCTAATAGACGACAGTTTATCGGGTCTCTATAGGTTGTTTAGTGCATGCTTCGCGGTCGCTTCAGTCCACCATACCTATGTAGGCGAGAGTCGCCGAATTCTAGCCTCGGCGTGTACTGGCCTCAGTACTGACGCTCCTCTTTTTCCTTTGCCCTTTGTCAGCACCCCTTTTGTTTTAGGAGGTTTGAGATCGACATCGTTAGTAGGGTTACCCTTCCGGCTTGGCCTGGGCAGGGTTATGGACGCCATTGGTTATTCTTCAGGGCTCTTAGCCCAATTTGCTTCTTATCCGTACTCGGATGTTGAATCGGTTTTCAAGGTGAATTGGATCTTTGTACTATATATCTGTATTCTTGACGCAATGAGTTGTTGTATATATATGTGTTGTGGGTTCCATCGTGCACTATTGCGTAATGGTATTACTTCGTTTTCCACCCGCACGCAAGTGCCTAGTGGGTGTCCTTGAATCGTTTCTATGCGAGTTTGGCGGGAAGCGCTGAAATATGCATAGGGCCGATTTGAGGGTGTTACAATGGCCACATACACTCAAGTGGGTTTGGTAATTCAACCTCTTTCAAACTGGTGCTCCATTGCATGTGGTAGTTGAATTCCAACATGTTCTTGGGGTTTCTGACCATGGTTTGACACATATTGGAGTGTCATTGAACGTGTTGTTTTCCAAAACACAATCATCCACATGGCCATACACATTCAAGTGGGTGTGGTGATGCTGCCTCTTTCAAAGTCGTGCTCCATTACATGTGGTGGTTGCATTCCAACATGTTCCTTGTGTTTCTCACCATGGTTTGACACATATTGGAGTGTTATTACATGTGTCCTTTTCCAAACCACAATGATCCACATAGACACGCAAACTCAAGTGGGTGTGGTGATGCACCCTCATTCAAAGTCGTGCTCCATTGCATGTGGTGGTTGAATTCCAACATGTTCCAGGGTTTCTGATCATGGTTTGACACATATTTGATTGTCATTGCACGTGTTGTTTTCCAAACCAGAATGATCCACATGACCACAAAAACTCAAGTGGGTGTGGTGACGCGACATCTTTCAAACTAGTGCTCCATTGCATGTGGCGGTTGAACTCCAACATGTTCCTAGTGTTTCTAACCATGGTTTGATACATATTGTAGTGTCATTGCATGTGTTCTTTTCCAAAACTCAGTGATCCGCATGGCCACACATACTCAAGTGGGTGTGGTTATGTAACCTCTTTCACACTAGTGCTCCATTGCATGTGGCAGTTGAATTCCAGGTTGTTCTAGGGGTTTTTGACCATGGTATGACACATATTGGACTGTCATTGCATGTGTTCTTTTCCAAACCACAATGATCCACATATCCACACACACTAAAATGGGTGTGGTGACGCAACCTCTTTAGAACTGGTTCTTTATTGTATGTGGCATTTCAATTCCAACATGTTCATGGGGTTTCTCACCATGGTTTGACACATATTGGAGTGTAATTGCGTGTGTTCTTTTCCAAACCACAATGATCCACATGGCCACATACACTCAAGTGGGTGTAACGTCCCAGCATTATAGCTTAGAAATAAGCTGAACACAGGTGTGTGCATTGCATTCATGCATAGAAAATCCGCATAATTTTCTCTTAACTTGGTGGAACAGAAGTAGATCATCAAGTTGACTGCGATAAGTTTCAATATGACCTTTGCTACAACCTTATCTTTGGGTAATATAATTTGATCTAAGGGTAGATAAAATGTAATAAAACTAAGTCACAACACACTATTTAATAAGGAGTACTTGATCTCCTAGAGAACATTACATGGTATTCCAAGCAACAACTCAAGGATGAATACTTAATATTCTAAAGGTGATATTAAGATATTACCTTCCATAAACTCTGTATACCAAGGTATGCTTATAACTTAAGAAAAAGAAACCCTATAACTAAATTTTCATACACTTGATTGCCATAGTGATACCTACCATGGGTATCATGGTAAATCATAAACATTTACTCTTATTACAAATAGAGTAGAAAGGAAGTCAAGCCAAGACCAGCCATCACATACCCTTAGTGTCATGTTAATAGATGACAACCCTATTTAACCAAGGCCTAGTGTCTGCTGATCATTAATGTGGGTGATCAATTATTGACCTAGAACTTATTGACTCATAGCCTTTGACCTATTGAGTTAACCTTTCAAATACCTTAAGAAAATTAATTTGAAGGAAGAACTAGATATGGTTGAGTGTACCATCATCAATGGAGTGTGATCGTTAGTGGAGATCAAACCATTTGATGATGGAGGAGTTAACTCACTCATGAGTTAACTAGAAGCAGTACCTAAACCCAAGGGTTGAGCTAGTAATTGAGGAGCTATGAGAAAGCTAGTTGTATTAGTACATTAGATAACAATCTTGTTAGGACAATTGGATATAGACTTAGAATAAGCTTGCTTAACAAGATAAGTCTATGGAGAGACTAATACAAGTTTACTACTTAGTTGAATATAGATCTTGATCAAACAAATCGAAGCCTAAGCTTAGTTTAATCAAATGATGGTGGTCATTATTGTCAAGTCACTTGAGAATAGATGATTAGGTGTTGAAGAAGAGTTATGAATATACCAAGTTAGGCAAGTCCTAGGAAGCTGAATCATCTAGCTTGAATATTAGAAGTCAAGTTAGAGTATGATAAAGTATATAACATGAATATATGAAGTAGTTGGAAGTGTAGTAGATTTATCAAGCTAATACAAGAACATAACTTGTATTGTGGAGAGTAGTACCATACTTATTCTAGAACATTGATATCCTTTGTATATATAGTAAGGATGGTAGTCTTGCAAACCTTGGAAGTAGTTGCAAGATGAAGTTAAGGAAGTTAATAGATGGAATTAGTAGTAGCTACATTGATAGGTACATCAATGGTGGAAGTTATATACAAGGAGTAAGAATGGAGTATTGTTGAGTGGCATGACCATGTCATCATATTGTCTTATTCAGGAAGATGTGATCTTTGTGGATAAGATAAGAGAGATTTATAGAGTATATTTAGGAAAGGAATTCCTTATCTCAAGATATCCTTAGTGAGGTATTAAGGTAAGGATTCTTTAGAAGCCTTAACCAAGAATATATCAAGCCATGACAAGACCCATGTCTACTGTATTATTCAAGACCCTAGAATAAAATGGATAGTGAAACTATTTCCTATTCCAAAGTAACTATTGAACAATACCTCTTGGACAACTAAAGATTCCAAGAGGTAATTAGAGAACCAAGTGAGTGTTTGATAAGCCTTGTCCAGTTGATTGTCTTAAACCCTAATAGAAACCTAGAATGATAGAATTGTTATGATCACATTACTAAGTAATTCCAATATCTCACTCTATGTGGTAATTCTAAAGTTTACAGACAAAGTAGAATTGGATTTGGCAAATCACCAAATATGGAGGACCATGAAAAACAAATCATCACATTATGAACCACCAAGATTACTACCATCTTATGCATATATGTAAATCCTTAATGAAAATAAGTGGGAACAAGATTCTATAAACCTGGATACACATTTCAAACTAGTACCATTAAGATTGTCAAGTGAAATCAGAATTATCTTTCTAAAATCTTACTAAAAGAAACAAACCCTAAAACCCTAAATTATATTTACTTTATTTAATCCTTCATATAGTTATGAACATTTATTGTACAATAAGAAATGGTGAGGAGACGATCATACTTGATTTATACAATAATGTTCATGACCTACAAACTCTCTGCATGTTTAAAACTCTGAAGAAATTCAAATTCAACAAAGGAATTTATTAAATAAAATAGAGAACAGAAAATCGAAAAGGAAAAAATTTAAAAGGTAGCACAGAAGAGCCGACCCACGGCCCGTTTCCTACTTTCTGCTCACGAGCAACAACAGTAAGAAACCACATGCTTTGCCACGGCCCAGTACCAGCCCATCTCACCTTTCACTCTCTCACTGTCACGTGGGACCCGAGGAGGACCGCGGGTTGAGCCCGAGTTTTGGCCAAGGGTTTTGTGCAAAATAACCATCACCGTCACGACGACGCACACATACTACTCGCTGGCCAGCCGCCGCGCCATGACGTAGGTCTCGTTTAGATTCGTGCCACCGATGCCTGGAGGGGATAAGAAGGCCGACAGAGCTCCGTCGTGACATTATCGACGCCTCAGACCTCCTCCGGCCAAATCGACTCCACCAACAGCATCACGGTCAGCCTGTGGTGCTCAGGCATATCCTTGTTTTCTTCCTCTCGCTTCCCATCGTCCTCTCCACGATCACATGTGAGCACCGCCGCCGTTTATCATCGCTGGCGAAGCTCCGTTGACCATTCGAGGGCGGCGCCACCACCATTCGACACCCCTTGACGTCCTCTGTCCAACACACCTACTCACGTGTTTCCGCGCACTCTCGATCGAGAGATTAATCAATGACCTGGGAGGATCACCCACGGGTGATGTCAGCATGACATCATGCTGATGTCATAAGCCTTTTTTATTATTTGATTTATTATTTATGAATTGATGTGGCGAGTGACCCTACCTGTCTATGACTCTGGGATACGTTCAGTTGGGTTTAAAAAGGTATTTGCCTCGTGTGGCAGGTGTCATGGCCACTGGCCAACATGTCTGTGAATGTGTCTAGGGTGAGTGCTAGTATAAAAAGTATTACCTGTTTAATAAATAAGCAAAACATTAAAATTTTCAAATATAAATCTTTTCTAGGAATTAATAAAATGATTAATTCTGATAAGTTGAATATCTTTTGTTTTATAATATAGAAAAATACATATTATATATCAAAATGTTTAGAAAAATAAAATCTATATTATAAACTTATTATCAAATATTATTGTGTTAACTATTTAAATAAATATTATTTGATAAAGATTTTATAAGTAATAATACTTTGAAAATTAATATTTTAATATTGGTAAATAAGAAAATAAAATAATATACCAAGATTCTTATAAAAACAAAATCTACATTTATAAACTTGTTCCAATTATTTTTGTATCCTTTAACTAATATTTATTATTTCTTTAGTATTTATAAAGTGAATCAAGTTCTAAAAATCATATCTTATTATTTAAAATTCACAAAAATACTTATAATATACCAAAATGATCACAAAAATGAAATCTACACACTAAAAATATCGGCTCATACTTTTGAAGTAAAATAAAAGGTAAAGATCTAAGAAATGTTATTTAAACCCTTTTCCTTTATTTTAATTCATTAAAAATATATAAATACTTACTATTACCTTTAGCATTACTTGTTTAAAGTCTAAAAATGTAAGAACAAGTTCAAATAATGTTTAAATGAAGTTAACATAAGTCTAACCATTTTAAGTTTTACTTACTAAAATTACCATTTCAAATTAAATATGTTTTACTCTCTAAAAGTATTTTATCAATTGTAAAAATCAACAATAGTAGTTGTTTTCTACTTTAGTACTTATAGGTAATAAGAAAACATTATAGTGTTAGCTTTAAGTTTGAATACTTTTCACTTTGTAAAAGTAATCTTTCCTCAAAAGTTGTTCCTTTTAAGAAACACTAAAAGTAATCCTTGAACACCTATTTCAAAACTCTCATGGAATCTTAATCTTGTTTAAGAGGTATTTCAGATACATATCATTTGAGTGCTTTAGTATTGCATATTACTTGTTGAATTTACTTATTATTTCACACACACTCTCACAAGCCTTAATAAGAAGCACATGTGTGAAAATGAGATAAAAGTGCAACACATTCCTAAGAACTCATCACAAACTCCAAACCCTAGATCAATTACGACTATTCCGGGGATTCGCGTTTACCAAATTGCATTACATTACTTATGCATTGTTGCATCTTGCTTCTTTAAACATTAGTCCTTACCGGACCAATGATGTTGTTTACAGAATTTGGATCTTCTATTACTCTGAAAACCGTGAGTGCATAATCTTGCAATCACAAAAGGCAAGTTCACAACTTGCTCATGTCCTTTGATTATTTTATATGCTTGTAACTCAACTGTGTCATCACCTACATTTCAAAAAGAACAGAAAATACTATTTTCATAATAATATGATTATAGATTATTTACCAAGTGGTAATAATCTATTGATACAGTTCCAGTGGTAAAGGAACATAATATCTAGGAATTACCAACCAATGTCGCCACTGATTCTAGCGTCGTATATCACGCATCAACCATGTGATTTGGAATGGGACGGAGAAGTCAGTTGTATCTTCTTCCTTTCATATGGAGGCAAGATGACCTTATCGTGACATTGGGATTCCCAGTGTGGATCCAACATATGGGTGGGCACCCTTACGCCCCACGATTTCGGTGTCTAGATTATTTATGAGTGGCTACTAGAGGTATATTCAGGCCTTTTAGGGAGCTTACCACGGGCATCACCACTTCATAGAGTCTTCAGGAACTCACCAGGGTTATAGCTTGCCCTAGTTGGAGGCTTAACGGAGGTGTAGTCAGCCCCAGAGGATCATGCAGGCATATGGGGTCGCGGAGAGGGCAGTGATCGGCTTGGATCTTAGATTGGGTCCCATACCAAGGAAGTATGGACAAGGTCATGACTTGGTTGTGCAACAAGGCTAAGGTCTCTTGTGGGAAAAGTGATGCACCTCTGCAGAGTGTAAGAATTGTGACATGTTACTCCCTGTTTTGGGAAGGAGCTACGAACGCGGCAGGAAAGGAACTGCATGAAGTTCTGGTCAACCTGTGAAGGCTGTCGGACATAGTTTTCAGAATAAAAGCAACCTTTGAAGAAATGTTTATGAAAACCTGAATTTCCTACGACCTATGGTCTATGGCTATAGAGATAGTGCATCATACACTCCTTTTTAGTGAACTTGCTGAGTACGCTCGTACTCAACCGTATCTTCTTAACCCTTGCTAGGTTCTAAGCCGTTGAAGACGACGTCAACATCAACTTCTGCTCAAGAAACCATCATCGACAGCTCAAGATCTTCAACAAAGTCAATGAAGTCAACATATACATAAACTGAAGTGAAGAAGAAGTTCTTAAGTAGATAGGAGTAGATTCTCTAGCCATAAAACCTACTTTTGTAGAGCATTGCAATAGCAGCAATGGCAAGCCTGTTAGTTAAGATGCTAGTCTTAGTTACTAGATATTTCTAGGTTATTATTTCTGGTTCTTCTTTGTAAGAAGTTCTTTCTGTCTCTTTAATATAGAGTGTTCTTTGGATCTTTTGTAAAGAGTCGAGTTGTAATCTATAGTCATGTCTTGGACCTGTCGTGTTTCTGTTGTACCACTCCGAGGGATGTAATACTAGTGAACGGTGTTTCATTGGTGTTATGTGAACGACTATAGTGTACTACATCATGCAGTGGTATGCTGGGTCACCGCAGCTCGTATCAGAGCATATGCTTTGACCTTAGGATTAAAACCCTTTTAGGAAGATCTGTAGGTTGGATAGTGACTATAGGATCCATCTTATCTGAACCAAGACTTGTGATGGATATCTATTTGAGGATAAACCTTGTCACACTTAAGTTGGATGTTCTTATCATCTTTCTTAAGGATTAGTTATATGTCTTCTCTAGAGAATTGCTATTTTAGTGTTGATCTAAATAGGTATAACACTATTAAGATATCTTAAGTAAGTTAAAATATCAAAGAAGATTACGACTAAGATTAGTATATCATGTGGAGTAGTATTAGTGATGGAGTCTATATTTAGAACCCCTGTGAAGTAGCAGAATCTTACCACTAGTTGATACCACTATACCATACATGGTAGACCATTAGAGTATGTATAGATACAAATGGAAGTAAATCATGTGGCATCCACTTGATAATTCCATGTGATGGATTATAGTATTGTAAAGAATCATTAATAGTAATCCAAGAAGAAGAGTTGTCATGGTGAGATTAGCTCTTTAATCATGATGACTAGGTAAATCTGGACAAGTTCGTGGTGAGAATAGCTCCGAGACCATGATAAGTCTGTAATTAGGACAAGTACTTAGTAAATAATCTAGTGACAACAGTAAGTAAAGAACAGTGTAGGTCTATGATAGAAGTCATAGATATTATAACATTACAATAATTTTGGATTAAGGTAGTAACTACAATTTTGTTAGTAGTTTTGAGAGATCATGTGAGGATAGTTTTCGATAGAATAGAAGATTAGTAATCTTTAGTAGTTCCAAAAGATATGTAAGAGGTTAGTCAGAATCAAAGTTAAACCATTTTGCTCTAATTTATTCAACTACAATTGGGTAGTTTGGGTAAATATTGAGACAAAGAGTAGTTTAAACCCTAAGTGTTAAGTATCACAAAGTAAACCTATACTAGGAGGTGTCATATACTACATAGCTAAGCCTAAATTCTAGAGGTATTATACTCAACTACTATATTCCGGGCTTAGAATGATGTGTGTTATATGTACCACATTTGGATTTCTGGTTTTTCTTGCATCTTCTTGATTGACTAGATCTGTGCATGAAGTTTGACTTGATGTGCAAATGCATGTTGCATCATCAAGTTACTACTTGATGTTATAGACCTAGATAGAAAAGGAAATTCGTGTAAGGGAGTGACGAGTTCTGAAGGTCAAGATGAAGACTTGATAGAAAAAGGAAGCTGAATATAAGGTGTATCAACACTATTTTGAAGGATGGATCAACACCAACTCACTAAGAGCTGACAATAAGAAGAATTATTAGTGTGCAGAAAAAGGGGGAGAGCAACATGATGGATGAATTTAAGTTCACTTAAAGTAGGTGATGTTGCTAGGAAGCTAATGAAGTAGTTGTACCTGGTTCATGGAAGTATCATGAATCAGTGCAAAGAAGAAGTTTGGAAACCGTAGCTGGTATTCAAGCTCTAACAAACTCAGAGATGATGCGAGTAAGAAATCAAAAACCGTAGGGTAATCCATACACCTAGGAGGATCTGCAGCTAGTATCCGTAGTTGGTATCCGCAGCTAGTATTAGCTGGTATCTGTAGCTGGTATCCTAACAGTGTAGTGAAGTAAGTCATATCTGTGTAATCTAAAGAGTATAAAACTTGGCCTAAGTTAAGTTAGACCTAAGGAGCAGAGAAGTTAAGCGAAACGTCTTTCGACACGCTTTGTAAGATCGGACTTACTAAAGCAAAAATGTCAAGAAGGTTAAGAGTAAGTCAAGTAATGTTAGAAGATTCATCTCAGAGATCCACAACTATGTGGGTGCACTGTAGATTCTTTCGTGAGACCTTATATAAGCAATATATAAGCTAGACAAAGAAAAATATCCTTACTATTGAGATAACGGATATTATTCATAAAGTTTAGAGACCATTAGGAAATCCCAAGGGGGAGAGTAAACCATAAACACTAAAGTGTTGTTGTCTAACTTTCTGACTAAAGGTTGGATAAGTACATATTTATGATGAGATTAAGCCTTATTCTCATAAGGTTATAAGAAATCATCTGTATAAGAGTACTCTCTAGAGTATGTCCGGATGAAAGACCCAAACAGCTGGTAAGTTATCCTTTAGTGTAAAGAGAGTATTCCAAAATAGATTGGTGTTCAGTAATAGGAAAAAGCCAGATCGGAAATGACGAAATGTGTCCAAACCAATCCTAAGAAAAACTTTAAAGACATAACCCAGGGGATTGTAGTAGAAGCAGTTATGCTACATATTGGAAGTGACAGTTGGAAGTTACCAAGTATCAAGGAAACAGATCTGGATACGGGATATCCCAATTATCCTCAATTATGATCACAACGGAGTTAAGAAATGGTGTGATCAATACAAGTTGAATCCTCATTCTGAAACGTAAGAGAGTACGAACTTTGGGGACAAAGTTTATTTTAAGGGGGAGAGTCTATAAAGTCCCAGCATTAGAACTTAGAAATAAGCTGAACATAGGTGTGTGCATTGCATTCATGCATAGAAAATCCATATAATTTTCGCGCTTTTAAATAAAACTTGTCAAAGTGATTGAAGCTTCTCTTAACTTGGTTGAACAGAAGTAGATCATCAAGTTGACTGTGATAAGTTTCAATATGACCTTTGCTAAAACCTTATCTTTGGGTAATATAATTTGATCTAAGTGTAGATCAAATGTAATAGAACTAAGTCACAACACACTATTTAATAAGGAGTACTTGATCTCCTAGAGATCATTACATTGTATTCCAAGCAATAACTCAAGGATGAATACTTAATATTCTAAAGGTGATATTAAGATATTACCCACTATAAACTCTGTATACTAAGTTAAGCTTATAACTTAAGAAAAAGAAACCCTATAACTAAATTTTTATACACTTGATTGACATAGTGATACCTACCATGGGTATCATGGTAGTTCTTAAACATTTACTTTTATTACAAATAGAGTAGAAAGGAAGTCAAGCCAAGACCAGCCATCACATCCTTAGTGTCATGTTAATAGATGACAACCCTATTTAACCAAGTCCTAGTGTCTGCTGATCATCAATGTGGGTGATCAATTCTTGACCTAGAACTTATTGACTCATAGCCTTTGACCTATTGAGTTAACCTTTCAAATACCTTAAGAAAATTAATCTGAAGTAAGAACTAGATATGGTTGAGTGTACTGTCATCAATGGAATGTGATCCTTAGTGGATAACAGACCATTTGATGATGGAGGAGTTAACTCACTCATGAGTTAACTAGAAGCAGTACCTAAACCCAAGGGTTGAGCTAGTAATTGAGGAGCTATGGGAAAGCTAGTTGCATTAGTACATTAGATAACAATCTTGTTAGGACAAGTGGATATAGACTTAGAATAAGCTTGCTTAACAAGATAAGTCTATAGAGAGACTAATACAAGTTTACTCTTAGTTGAATATAGATCTTGATCAAACAAATCGAAGCCTAAGATTAGTTTAATCAAATGATGGTGGTCATTATTCTCAAATCACTTGAGAATAGATGATTAGGTGTTGAAGAAGAGTTATGAATATACCAAGTTAGGCAACTCCTAGGAAGCTAAATCATCTAGCTTGAACATTAGAAGTCAAGTTAGACTATGATGAAGTATATAACATGAATATATGGAGTAGTTGGAAGTGTAGTAGATTTATCAAGCTAATACAAGAACAAACTTTTATTGTGGAGAGTAGTACCATACTTATTCTAGAAGATTGATATCCTTTGTATATATAGTAAGGATGGTAGTCTTGCAAACCTTGGAAGTAGTTGCAAGATGAAGTTAAGGAAGTTAATAGATGGAATTAGCAGTAGCTACATTGATAGGTGCATCAATGGTAGAAGTTATATACAAGGAGTAAGAATGGATTATTGTTGAGTGGCTTGACCATGTCATCATATGATGATGGATATGGTGGAGTCAGATGATTGTCTTATTCAGGAAGATGTGAACTTTGTGGATAAGATAAGAGTGATTTATAGAGTATATTTAGGAAAGGAATTCCTTATCTCAAGATATCCTTAGTGAGGTATTAAGGTAAGGATTCTTTAGAAGCCTTAACCAAGAATATATCAAGCCATGACAAGACCCATGTCTACTGTATTATCCAAGACCCTAGAATCAAATGGATAGTGAAACCATTTCCTATTCCAAAGTAACTATTGAACAATACCTCTTGGACAACTAAAGCTTCCAAGAGGTAATTAGAGAACCAAGTGAGTGTTTGATAAGCCTTGTCCAGTTGATTCTCATAAACCCTAATAGAAACCTAGAATGATAGAATTGTTATGATCCCATTACTAAGTAATTCCAATATCTCACTCTATGTGGTAATTCTAAAGTTTACAAACAAAGTAGAATTGGATTTGGCAAATCACCAAATATGGAGGACCATGAAAAACAAATCATCACATTATGAACCACCAAGATTACTACCATCTTATGTATATATGTAAATCCTTAATGAAAATAAGTGGGAACAAGATTCTATAAACCTGGATACACATTTCAAACCAGTACCATTAAGATTGTCAAGTGAAATCAGAATTATCTCTGTCAAATCTTACTAAAAGAAACAAACCATAAAACCCTAAATTATATTTACTTTATTTAATCCTTCATATAGTTATGAACATTTCTTGTATAATAAGAAATGGTGAGAAGAAGATCATACTTGATTTACATAATAATGTTCATGACCTACAAACTCTCTGCATGTTTAAAACTCTGAAGAAATTCAAATTCAACAAAGGAATTTATTAAAGAAAATAGAGAACGGATAATCGAAAAGGAAAAAAAATTAAAAGGCAGCACATCAGAGCCAGCCCACGGCCTATTTGCTACTTTCCGCTCGCGAGCAACAACTGTAAGAAACCGCATGCTTTGCCATGGCCCAGTACTAGCCCATCTCACCTCTCACTCTCTCACTGTTACGTGGGACCCGAGGAGGACCGCGGGTTGAGCCCAAGTTTTGGCTAGGGGGTTTTGTGCAACATAACCGTCATCGTCACGGCAACGCACACACACTGCTCGGTGGCCGGAGCTCCACTGTCTGCCGCCGTGCTGTGACGTAGGTCTCGTTTAGATTCGTGCCACCGACGCCTGGAGGGGATAAGAAGGCCGACAGAGCTCCGCCGTGACATTATCGACGCCTCAGACCTCCTCTGGCCAAATCGACTCCACCAACAGCATCACGGTCAGCCTGCGGTGCTCAGGCATCTCCTCGTTTTCTTCCTCTCGCTTCCCATCATCCTCTCCACGATCACATGTGAGCACCGCCGCTGTTTGTCGTTGCCGTCGAAGCTCCGGTGACCATTCGAGGGCGGCGCCACCACCATTCGACACCCCTTGACGTCCTCTATCCAACGCACCTACTCCCGCGTGCCCGTGCACTCTCGATCGAGAGATCGATCAGCGACCTGGGAGGATCACCCACAGGTGATGTCAGCATGACATCATGCTGATGTCATAAGTCGTTTTTATTATTTGATTTATTATTTATGAATATGATGTGGCGAGTGACCCCACCTGTCTGTGACTCTGGGTAGGTTCAATTGGGTGTAAGACGAATTTTGCCTTGCATGGCAGGTGTCGTGGCCACTGGCCCACATGTCTGTGAACGTGTCTAGGGTAAGTGCTAGTATAAAAAGTATTACCTGTTTAATAAATAAACACCACATTAAAATTTCAAATATAAATCTTTTCCAGGAATTAATAAAATGATTAATTCTTATAAGTTGAATATCTTTTGTTTTATAATTCAGACAAATACATATTATATATCAAAAAATTTAGAAAAATAAAATCTATATTATAAACTTATTATCAAATATTATTGTGTTAACTATTTAAATAAATATTATTTGATAAAGATTTTATAAGTAATAATACTTTGAAAAATAATATTTTAATATTGGTAAATAAGAAAAATAAAATAATATACCAAAATTCTTATAAAAACAAAATCTACATTTATAAACTTGTTCCAATTATTTTTGTATCCTTTAAATAATATTTATTATTTGTTTAGTATTTATAAAGTGAATAAACTTCTAAAAGTCATATCTTATTATTTCAAATTCACAAAAATACTTATAATATACCAAAATGATCACAAAAATGAAATCTACACACTAAAAATATCAACTCATACTTTTGAAGTAAAATAAAAGGTTAAGGTCTAATAAATCTTATTTAAACCCTTTTCCTTTATTTTAATTCATTAGAAATATATAAATACTTACTATTACCTTTAGCATTATTTGTTTAAAGTCTAAAAATGTAAGAATAAGTTAAAATAATGTTTAATTGAAGTTAACATAAGTCTAACCATTTTAAGTTTTACTTACTAAAATTACCATTTCAAATTAAAAAAGTTTTAGTCTCTAAAAGTATTTTATCAATTGTAAAAATCAACAATACTAGTTGTTTTCTACTTTAGTACTTATAAGTAATAAGAAAACATTATAGTGTTAGCTTTAAGTTTGAATACTTTTCACTTTGTAAAAGTAATCTTTCCTCAAAAGTTGTTCCTTTTAAGAAACACTAAAAGTAATCCTTGAACACCTATTTAAAAACTCTCATGGAATCTTAATCTTGTTTAAGAGGTATTTCAGATACCATATCATTTGAGTGCTTTAGTATTGCATACTACTTGTTGAATTTACCTATTGTTTCACACACACTCTCAGAGCTCAAGATCTTCAACAGAGTCAATGAAGTTAACATATACATCAACTGAAGTGAAGAAGAAGTTCTTAAGTAGATAGGAGTAGATTCTCTAGCCATAAAACCTACTTTTGTAGAGCATTGCGATAGCAGCAATGGCAAGCCTGTTAGTTAAGATGCTAGTCTTCATTACTAGATATTTCTAGGTTATTATTTCTTGTTCTTCTTTGTAAGAAGTTCTTTCTCTCTCTTTAACCTAGAGTGTTCTCTGGATCTTTTGTAAAGAGTCGAGTTGTAATCTATAGTCATGTCTTGGACCTGCTGTGTTTCTGTTGTACCACTCTGAGGGATGTAATACTATTGAACAGTGTTTCATTGGTGTTATGTCAATGACTATAGTGTACTAAATCATGAAGTGGTATGCTGGGTCACCGCAACGGGTGTGGTGATGCAACCTCTTTCAAACTAGTGCTCCATTGCATGTGGTAGTTGAATTCCAGCATGTGTTCCTGGGGTTTCTGACCATGGTTTGACACATATTGGAGTGTCATTGCATGTGTTCTTTTCCAAACCACAATGATTCACATGGCCACACAAAATCAAGTGGGTGTGGTGATGCAACTTCTTTCAAACTCGTGCTCCATTGCATGTGGTGGTTGAATTCCAACATGTTTCCGGGATTCTAACCATGGTTTGACACATATTTGAGTGTCATTGCATGTGTTCTTTTCCAAACCACAATGATTCACATGGCCACATAAACTCAAGTGGGTGTGGTGATGCAACCTCTTTCAAACTGGTGCTCCATTGCATGTGGCAGTTGAATTCCAATAGGTTCCTAGGGTTTCTGACCATGGTTTGACACATATTGTAGTGTAATTGCATGTGTTCTTTTACAAACCATAATGATCCACATGGCCACACATACTCAAGTGGGTGTGATGATGCAACCTCTTTCAAACTAGTGCTCCATTGCATGTGGCAGTTTTATTCGAACACATTCCTAGGGTTTTTTACCATGGTTTGACACATATTGGAGTGTCATTTCATTTGTTCTTTTCCAAAACAAAATGATCCACATGGACACACACACTCCAGTGGGTCTAGTGATGCAACCGCTTTCGAACTGGTGCTCTATTGCATGTGGAAGTTGAATTCCAACATGTTCCTCGGGTTTCTAACCATGGTTTAACACATATTGGAGTGTCATTGCATGCGTTCGTTTCCAAACCACAATGATCCACATGGCCACATAACCTCAATAGGGTGTGGTGATGCAACTTATTTCAAATTGGTGCTCCATTGCATGTGGCAGTTGAATTCCAACATGTTCCTTGGGTTTCTGACCATGGTTTGACACATATTGGAGTGTCATTGCACGTGTTCTTTTCCAACCCACAATGATCCACATGGCCACATACACTCAAGTGGGTGTGGTGATTCAACCTCTTTCAAACTGGTGCTCCATTGCATGTGGCAGTTGAATTCCAACATGTTCCTGGGGTTTCTGACCATGGTTTGACACATATTGGAGTGTCATTGAACGTGTTCTTTTCCAAACCACAATGATCCACATGGCCACAAAAACTCAAGTGGGTGTGGTGATGCAACCTCTTTAGAACTAGTTCTTTATTGCATGTGGCATTTGAATTCCAACATGTTCCTAGGGTTTCTCACCATGGTTTGAGACATATTGGAGTGTAATTGCATGTGTTCTTTTCCAAACCACAATGATCCACATGGCCACACACACTCAAGTAGGCGTGGTGATACAACCTCATTCAAACTAGTGCTGCATTGCATGTGGCAGTTGAATTACATCATGTTCCTGGGGTTTCTGACCATGGTTTGACACATATTGGAGTGTCATTGCATGTGTTCTTTTCCAAACCAGAATGATCCACATGGCCACACACACTCAAGTGGGTGTGATGATACAACCTTTTTCAAACTGGTGCTCCATTGCATGTGGCAGTTGAATTCTAACATGTGCCTAGGGTTTTTGACCATGGTTTGACTCATATTGGAGTGTCATTGCATGTGTTTTTTTCCAAACCAAAATAATCCACATGGCCATACACACTCCAGTGGGTGTGGTGATGCGATCGCTTAAGGTCTGTATTGCATGTGGTAGTTGAATTCCAACATGTTCCTGGGGTTTCTAGCCATGGTTTGACACATATTGGAGTGTCATTGCATATGTTCTTTTCCAAACCATAATGATCCACATGGCCACACAAACTCAAGTGGGTTTAGTTATGCAACCTCTTTCAAACTCCTGCTCCATTGCATGTGGTGGTTGAATTCTAACATGTTCCCAGGATTCTGACCATGGTTTAACACATATTTGAGTGTCATTGGATGTGTTCTTTTCCAAACCACAATAGTCCACATGGCCACATAACCTCAATACGGTGTGGTGATGCAACCTATTTCAAATTGGTTCTCGATTGCATGTGGCAGTTGAATTCCAACATGTTCCTTAGGTTTCTGACCATGGTTTGACACATATTGGAGTCTCATTGCCTGTCTTCTTTTCCAAACCACAATGATCCACATGTCCACACACACTAAAGTGGGTGTTATGATTCAACCTCTTTCAAGCTAGTGCTCCATTGCATGTGGCAGTTGAATTCCAACATGTTCCTTGGGTTTCTAACCATGGTTTGACACATATTGGAGTGTCATTGCACGTGTTATTTTCCAAACCACAATGATCCACATGGCCACACACACTCAAGTGCGTGTGGTGATGCAGCCTCTTTCAAAGTCGTGCTCCATTGCATGTGGTGGTTGAACTCCAACATGTTCTCGGGTTTCTAACAATGGTTCGACACATATTTGAGTGTCATTACACGTGTACTTTTCCAAACCACAATGATCCACATGTTCACAAAAACTCAAGTGGGTGTGGTGATGCAACATCTTTCAAACTAGTGCTCCATTGCATGTGGCGGTTGAACTCCAACATGTTCCTAGGGTTTCTGACAATGGTTTGACACATATCGTAGTGTCATTGCATGTGTTCTTTTCTAAACCTCAATGATCCGCATGGCCACACATACTCAAGCGGGTGTTGTTATGCAACCTCTTTCAGACTAGTGCTCCATTGCATGTGGCAGTTGAATTCCAACTTTTTCTAGGGTTTTTGACCATGGTATGACACATATTGGATTGTCATTGCATGTGTTCTTTTCCAAACCACAATGATCCACATATCCACACACACTGAAATGGGGGTGGTGATGCAACCTCTTTAGAACTAGTTCTTTATTGCATGTGGCATTTGAATTCCAACATGTTCCTAGGGTTTCTCACCATGGTTTGAGACATATTGGAGTGTAATTGCGTGTGTTCTTTTCCAAACCACAATGATCCACGTGGCCACACACACTCAAGTAGGCGTGGTGATACAACCTCATTCAAACTAGTGCTGCATCGCATGTGGCAGTTGAATTACATCATGTTCCTGGGGTTTCTGACCATGGTTTGACACATATTGGAGTGTCATTGCATGTGTTCTTTTCCAAACCAGAATGATCCACATGGCCACACACACTCAAGTGGGCGTGATGATACAACCTTTTTCAAACTGGTGCTCCATTGCATGTGGCAGTTGAATTCTAACATGTGCCTAGGGTTTTTGACCATGGTTTGACTCATATTGGAGTGTCATTGCATGTGTTTTTTTCCAAACCAAAATAATCCACATGGCCATACACACTCCAGTGGGTGTGGTGATGCGATCGCTTTCAAGCTGGTGCTGTATTGCATGTGGTAGTTGAATTCCAACATGTTCCTGGGGTTTCTAGCCATGGTTTGACACATATTGGAGTGTCATTGCATATGTTCTTTTCCAAACCATAATGATCCACATGGCCACACAAACTCAAGTGGGTTTAGTTATGCAACCTCTTTCAAACTCCTGCTCCATTGCATGTGGTGGTTGAATTCTAACATGTTCCCAGGATTCTGACCATGGTTTAACACATATTTGAGTGTCATTGCATGTGTTCTTTTCCAAACCACAATAATCCACATGGCCACATAACCTCAATACGGTGTGGTGATGCAACCTATTTCAAATTGGTGCTCGATTGCATGTGGCAGTTGAATTCCAACATGTTCCTTGGGTTTCTGACCATGGTTTGACACATATTGGAGTCTCATTGCCTGTCTTCTTTTCCAAACCACAATGATCCACATGGCCACACACACTAAAGTGGGTGTTATGATTCAACCTCTTTCAAGCTAGTGCTCCATTGCATGTGGCAGTTGAATTCCAACATGTTCCTTGGGTTTCTAACCATGGTTTGACACATATTGGAGTGTCATTGCACGTGTTCTTTTCCAAACCACAATGATCCACATGGCCACACACACTCAAGTGCGTGTGGTGATGCAGCCTCTTTCAAAGTCGTGCTCCATTGCATGTGGTGGTTGAACTCCAACATGTTCCTGGGTTTCTAACAATGGTTTGACACATATTTGAGTGTCATTACACGTGTACTTTTCCAAACCACAATGATCCACATGTTCACAAAAACTCAAGTGGGTGTGGTGATGCAACATCTTTCAAACTAGTGCTCCATTGCATGTGGCGGTTGAACTCCAACATGTTCCTAGGGTTTCTGACAATGGTTTGACACATATCGTAGTGTCATTGCATGTGTTCTTTTCCAAACCTCAATGATCCGCATGGCCACACATACTCAAGTGGGTGTTGTTATGCAACCTCTTTCAGACTAGTGCTCCATTGCATGTGGCAGTTGAATTCCAACTTTTTCTAGGGGTTTTTGACCATGGTATGACACATATTGGATTGTCATTGCATGTGTTCTTTTCCAAACCACAATGATCCACATATCCACACACACTGAAATGGGGGTGGTGATGCAACCTCTTTAGAACTAGTTCTTTATTGCATGTGGCATTTGAATTCCAACATGTTCCTAGGGTTTCTCACCATGGTTTGAGACATATTGGAGTGTAATTGCGTGTGTTCTTTTCCAAACCACAATGATCCACGTGGCCACACACACTCAAGTAGGCGTGGTGATACAACCTCATTCAAACTAGTGCTGCATCGCATGTGGCAGTTGAATTACATCATGTTCCTGGGGTTTCTGACCATGGTTTGACACATATTGGAGTGTCATTGCATGTGTTCTTTTCCAAACCAGAATGATCCACATGGCCACACACACTCAAGTGGGCGTGATGATACAACCTTTTTCAAACTGGTGCTCCATTGCATGTGGCATTTGAATTCTAACATGTGCCTAGGGTTTTTGACCATGGTTTGACTCATATTCGAGTGTCATTGCATGTGTTTTTTTCCAAACCAAAATAATCCACATGGCCATACACACTCCAGTGGGTGTGGTGATGCGATCGCTTTCAAGCTGGTGCTGTATTGCATGTGGTAGTTGAATTCCAACATGTTCCTAGGGTTTCTAGCCATGGTTTGACACATATTGGAGTGTCATTGCATATGTTCTTTTCCAAACCATAATGATCCACATGGCCACACAAACTCAAGTGGGTTTAGTTATGCAACCTCTTTCAAACTCCTGCTCCATTGCATGTGGTGGTTGAATTCTAACATGTTCCCAGGATTCTGACCATGGTTTAACACATATTTGAGTGTCATTGCATGTGTTCTTTTCCAAACCACAATAATCCACATGGCCACATAACCTCAATACGGTGTGGTGATGCAACCTATTTCAAATTGGTGCTCGATTGCATGTGGCAGTTGAATTCCAACATGTTCCTTGGGTTTCTGACCATGGTTTGACACATATTGGAGTCTCATTGCCTGTCTTCTTTTCCAAACCACAATGATCCACATGGCCACACACACTAAAGTGGGTGTTATGATTCAACCTCTTTCAAGCTAGTGCTCCATTGCATGTGGCAGTTGAATTCCAACATGTTCCTTGGGTTTCTAACCATGGTTTGACACATATTGGAGTGTCATTGCACGTGTTCTTTTCCAAACCACAATGATCCACATGGCCACACACACTCAAGTGCGTGTGGTGATGCAGCCTCTTTCAAAGTCGTGCTCCATTGCATGTGGTGGTTGAACTCCAACATGTTCCTGGGTTTCTAACAATGGTTTGACACATATTTGAGTGTCATTACACGTGTACTTTTCCAAACCACAATGATCCACATGTTCACAAAAACTCAAGTGGGTGTGGTGATGCAACATCTTTCAAACTAGTGCTCCATTGCATGTGGCGGTTGAACTCCAAAATGTTCCTAGGGTTTCTAACAATGGTTTGACACATATCGTAGTGTCATTGCATGTGTTCTTTTCCCAACCTCAATGATCCGCATGGCCACACATACTCAAGTGGGTGTTGTTATGCAACCTCTTTCAGACTAGTGCTCCATTGCATGTGGCAGTTGAATTCCAACTTTTTCTAGGGGTTTTTGACCATGGTATGACACATATTGGATTGTCATTGCATGTGTTCTTTTCCAAACCACAATGATCCACATATCCACACACACTGAAATGGGGGTGGTGATGCAACCTCTTTAGAACTAATTCTTTATTGCATGTGGCATTTGAATTCCAACATGTTCCTAGGGTTTCCACCATGGTTTGAGACATATTGGAGTGTAATTGCGTGTGTTCTTTTCCAAACCACAATGATCCACGTGGCCACACACACTCAAGTAGGCGTGGTGATACAACCTCATTCAAACTAGTGCTGCATCGCATGTGGCAGTTGAATTACATCATGTTCCTGGGGTTTCTGACCATGGTTTGACACATATTGGAGTGTCATTGCATGTGTTCTTTTCCAAACCAGAATGATCCACATGGCCACACACACTCAAGTGGGCGTGATGATACAACCTTTTTCAAGCTGGTGCTCCATTGCATGTGGCAGTTGAATTCTAACATGTGCCTAGGGTTTTTGACCATGGTTTGACTCATATTGGAGTGTCATTGCATGTGTTGTTTTCCAAACCAAAATAATCCACATGGCCATACACACTCCAGTGGGTGTGGTGATGCGATCGCTTTCAAGCTGGTGCTCTATTGCATGTGGTAGTTGAATTCCAACATGTTCCTGGGGTTTCTAGCCATGGTTTGACACATATTGGAGTGTCATTGCATGTGTTCTTTTCCAAACCATAATGATCCACATGGCCACACAAACTCAAGTGGGTTTAGTTATGCAACCTCTTTCAAACTCCTGCTCCATTGCATGTGGTGGTTGAATTCTAACATGTTCCTAGGATTCTGACCATGGTTTAACACATATTTGAGTGTCATTGCATGTGTTCTTTTCCAAACCACAATAATCCACATGGCCACATAACCTCAATACGGTGTGGTGATGCAACCTATTTCAAATTGGTGCTCGATTGCATGTGGCAGTTGAATTCCAACATGTTCCTTGGGTTTCTGACCATGGTTTGACACATATTGGAGTCTCATTGCATGTCTTCTTTTCCAAACCACAATGATCCACATGGCCACACACACTCAAGTGCGTGTGGTGATGCAGCCTCTTTCAAAGTCGTGCTCCATTGCATGTGGTGGTTGAACTCCAACATGTTCCTGGGTTTCTAACAATGGTTTGACACATATTTGAGTGTCATTACACGTGTACTTTTCCAAAGCACAATGATCCACATGTTCACAAAAACTCAAGTGGGTGTGGTGATGCAACATCTTTCAAACTAGTGCTCCATTGCATGTGGCGGTTGAACTCCAAAATGTTCCTAGGGTTTCTAACAATGGTTTGACACATATCGTAGTGTCATTGCATGTGTTCTTTTCCAAACCTCAATGATCCGCATGGCCACACATACTCAAGTGGGTGTTGTTATGCAACCTCTTCAGACTAGTGCTCCATTGCATGTGGCAGTTGAATTCCAACTTTTCTAGGGGTTTTTGACCATGGTATGACACATATTGGATTGTCATTGCATGTGTTCTTTTCCAAACCACAATGATCCACATATCCACACACACTGAAATGGGGGTGGTGATGCAACCTCTTTAGAACTAATTCTTTATTGCATGTGGCATTTGAATTCCAACATGTTCCTAGGGTTTCTCACCATGGTTTGAGACATATTGGAGTGTAATTGCGTGTGTTCTTTTCCAAACCACAATGATCCACGTGGCCACACACACTCAAGTAGGCGTGGTGATACAACCTCATTCAAACTAGTGCTGCATCACATGTGGCAGTTGAATTACATCATGTTCCTGGGGTTTCTGACCATGGTTTGACACATATTGGAGTGTCATTGCATGTGTTCTTTTCCAAACCAGAATGATCCACATGGCCACACACACTCAAGTGGGCGTGATGATACAACCTTTTTCAAACTGGTGCTCCATTGCATGTGGCATTTGAATTCTAACATGTGCCTAGGGTTTTTGACCATGGTTTGACTCATATTGGAGTGTCATTGCATGTGTTTTTTTCCAAACCAAAATAATCCACATGGCCATACACACTCCAGTGGGTGTGGTGATGCGATCGCTTTCAAGCTGGTGCTGTATTGCATGTGGTAGTTGAATTCCAACATGTTCCTAGGGTTTCTAGCCATGGTTTGACACATATTGGAGTGTCATTGCATATGTTCTTTTCCAAACCATAATGATCCACATGGCCACACAAACTCAAGTGGGTTTAGTTATGCAACCTCTTTCAAACTCCTGCTCCATTGCATGTGGTGGTTGAAATCAAACATGTTCCTGGATTGACCATGGTTTAACACATATTTGAGTGTCATTGCATGTGTTCTTTACCAAACCACAATAATCCACATGGCCACATAACCTCAATACGGTGTGGTGATGCAACCTATTTCAAATTGGTGCTCGATTGCATGTGGCAGTTGAATTCCAACATGTTCCTTGGGTTTGACCATGGTTTGACACATATTGGAGTCTCATTGCCTGTCTTCTTTTCCAAACCACAATGATCCACATGGCCACACACACTAAAGTGGGTGTTATGATTCAACCTCTTTCAAGCTAGTGCTCCATTGCATGTGGCAGTTGAATTCCAACATGTTCCTTGGGTTTCTAACCATGGTTTGACACATATTGGAGTGTCATTGCACGTGTTCTTTTCCAAACCACAATGATCCACATGGCCACACACACTCAAGTGCGTGTGGTGATGCAGCCTCTTTCAAAGTCGTGCTCCATTGCATGTGGTGGTTGAACTCCAACATGTTCCTGGGTTTCTAACAATGGTTTGACACATATTTGAGTGTCATTACACGTGTACTTTTCCAAACCACAATGATCCACATGTTCACAAAAACTCAAGTGGGTGTGGTGATGCAACATCTTTCAAACTAGTGCTCCATTGCATGTGGCGGTTGAACTCCAAAATGTTCCTAGGGTTTCTAACAATGGTTTGACACATATCGTAGTGTCATTGCATGTGTTCTTTTCCAAACCTCAATGATCCGCATGGCCACACATACTCAAGTGGGTGTTGTTATGCAACCTCTTTCAGACTAGTGCTCCATTGCATGTGGCAGTTGAATTCCAACTTTTTCTAGGGGTTTTTGACCATGGTATGACACATATTGGATTGTCATTGCATGTGTTCTTTTCCAAACCACAATGATCCACATATCCACACACACTGAAATGGGGGTGGTGATGCAACCTCTTTAGAACTAATTCTTTATTGCATGTGGCATTTGAATTCCAACATGTTCCTAGGGTTTCTCACCATGGTTTGAGACATATTGGAGTGTAATTGCGTGTGTTCTTTTCCAAACCACTATGATCCACGTGGCCACACACACTCAAGTAGGCGTGGTGATACAACCTCATCAAACTAGTGCTGCATCGCATGTGGCAGTTGAATTACATCATGTTCCTGGGGTTTCTGACCATGGTTTGACACATATTGGAGTGTCATTGCATGTGTTCTTTTCCAAACCAGAATGATCCACATGGCCACACACACTCAAGTGGGCGTGATGATACAACCTTTTTCAAACTGGTGCTCCATTGCATGTGGCAGTTGAATTCTAACATGTGCCTAGGGTTTTTGACCATGGTTTGACTCATATTGGAGTGTCATTGCATGTGTTGTTTTCCAAACCAAAATAATCCACATGGCCATACACACTCCAGTGGGTGTGGTGATGCGATCGCTTTCAAGCTGGTGCTCTATTGCATGTGGTAGTTGAATTCCAACATGTTCCTGGGGTTTCTAGCCATGGTTTGACACATATTGGAGTGTCATTGCATGTGTTCTTTTCCAAACCATAATGATCCACATGGCCACACAAACTCAAGTGGGTTTAGTTATGCAACCTCTTTCAAACTCCTGCTCCATTGCATGTGGTGGTTGAATTCTAACATGTTCCTAGGATTCTGACCATGGTTTAAAACATATTTGAGTGTCATTGCATGTGTTCTTTACCAAACCACAATAATCCACATGGCCACATAACCTCAATACGGTGTGGTGATGCAACCTATTTCAAATTGGTGCTCGATTGCATGTGGCAGTTGAATTCCAACATGTTCCTTGGGTTTCTGACCATGGTTTGACACATATTGGAGTCTCATTGCACGTGTTCTTTTCCAAACCACAATGATCCACATGGCCACACACACTCAAGTGCGTGTGGTGATGCAGCCTCTTTCAAAGTCGTGCTCCATTGCATGTGGTGGTTGAACTCCAACATGTTCCAGGTTTCTAACAATGGTTTGACACATATTTGAGTGTCATTACACGTGTACTTTTCCAAACCACAATGATCCACATGTTCACAAAAACTCAAGTGGGTGTGGTGATGCAACATCTTTCAAACTAGTGCTCCATTGCATGTGGCGGTTGAACTCCAAAATGTTCCTAGGGTTTCTAACAATGGTTTGACACATATCGTAGTGTCATTGCATGTGTTCTTTTCCAAACCTCAATGATCCGCATGGCCACACATACTCAAGTGGGTGTTGTTATGCAACCTCTTTCAGACTAGTGCTCCATTGCATGTGGCAGTTGAATTCCAACTTTTTCTAGGGGTTTTTGACCATGGTATGACACATATTGGATTGTCATTGCATGTGTTCTTTTCCAAACCACAATGATCCACATATCCACACACACTGAAATGGGGGTGGTGATGCAACCTCTTTAGAACTAATTCTTTATTGCATGTGGCATTTGAATTCCAACATGTTCCTAGGGTTTCCACCATGGTTTGAGACATATTGGAGTGTAATTGCGTGTGTTCTTTTCCAAACCACAATGATCCACGTGGCCACACACACTCAAGTAGGCGTGGTGATACAACCTCATTCAAACTAGTGCTGCATCGCATGTGGCAGTTGAATTACATCATGTTCCTGGGGTTTCTGACCATGGTTTGACACATATTGGAGTGTCATTGCATGTGTTCTTTTCCAAACCAGAATGATCCACATGGCCACACACACTCAAGTGGGCGTGATGATACAACCTTTTTCAAGCTGGTGCTCCATTGCATGTGGCAGTTGAATTCTAACATGTGCCTAGGGTTTTTGACCATGGTTTGACTCATATTGGAGTGTCATTGCATGTGTTGTTTTCCAAACCAAAATAATCCACATGGCCATACACACTCCAGTGGGTGTGGTGATGCGATCGCTTTCAAGCTGGTGCTCTATTGCATGTGGTAGTTGAATTCCAACATGTTCCTGGGGTTTCTAGCCATGGTTTGACACATATTGGAGTGTCATTGCATGTGTTCTTTTCCAAACCATAATGATCCACATGGCCACACAAACTCAAGTGGGTTTAGTTATGCAACCTCTTTCAAACTCCTGCTCCATTGCATGTGGTGGTTGAATTCTAACATGTTCCTAGGATTCTGACCATGGTTTAACACATATTTGAGTGTCATTGCATGTGTTCTTTTCCAAACCACAATAATCCACATGGCCACATAACCTCAATACGGTGTGGTGATGCAACCTATTTCAAATTGGTGCTCGATTGCATGTGGCAGTTGAATTCCAACATGTTCCTTGGGTTTCTGACCATGGTTTGACACATATTGGAGTCTCATTGCATGTCTTCTTTTCCAAACCACAATGATCCACATGGCCACACACACTCAAGTGCGTGTGGTGATGCAGCCTCTTTCAAAGTCGTGCGCCATTGCATGTGGTGGTTGAACTCCAACATGTTCCTGGGTTTCTAACAATGGTTTGACACATATTTGAGTGTCATTACACGTGTACTTTTCCAAAGCACAATGATCCACATGTTCACAAAAACTCAAGTGGGTGTGGTGATGCAACATCTTTCAAACTAGTGCTCCATTGCATGTGGCGGTTGAACTCCAAAATGTTCCTAGGGTTTCTAACAATGGTTTGACACATATCGTAGTGTCATTGCATGTGTTCTTTTCCAAACCTCAATGATCCGCATGGCCACACATACTCAAGTGGGTGTTGTTATGCAACCTCTTTCAGACTAGTGCTCCATTGCATGTGGCAGTTGAATTCCAACTTTTTCTAGGGGTTTTTGACCATGGTATGACACATATTGGATTGTCATTGCATGTGTTCTTTTCCAAACCACAATGATCCACATATCCACACACACTGAAATGGGGGTGGTGATGCAACCTCTTTAGAACTAATTCTTTATTGCATGTGGCATTTGAATTCCAACATGTTCATAGGGTTTCTCACCATGGTTTGAGACATATTGGAGTGTAATTGCGTGTGTTCTTTTCCAAACGATAATGATCCACGTGGCCACACACACTCAAGTAGGCGTGGTGATACAACCTCATTCAAACTAGTGCTGCATCGCATGTGGCAGTTGAATTACATCATGTTCCTGGGGTTTCTGACCATGGTTTGACACATATTGGAGTGTCATTGCATGTGTTCTTTTCCAAACCAGAATGATCCACATGGCCACACACACTCAAGTGGGCGTGATGATACAACCTTTTTCAAACTGGTGCTCCATTGCATGTGGCAGTTGAATTCTAACATGTGCCTAGGGTTTTTGACCATGGTTTGACTCATATTGGAGTGTCATTGCATGTGTTGTTTTCCAAACCAAAATAATCCACATGGCCATACACACTCCAGTGGGTGTGGTGATGCGATCGCTTTCAAGCTGGTGCTCTATTGCATGTGGTAGTTGAATTCCAACATGTTCCTAGGGTTTCTAGCCATGGTTTGACACATATTGGAGTGTCCTTGCATGTGTTCTTTTCCAAACCATAATGATCCACATGGCCACACAAACTCAAGTGGGTTTAGTTATGCAACCTCTTTCAAACTCCTGCTCCATTGCATGTGGTGGTTGAATTCTAACATGTTCCTAGGATTCTGACCATGGTTTAAAACATATTTGAGTGTCATTGCATGTGTTCTTTTCCAAACCACAATAATCCACATGGCCACATAACCTCAATACGGTGTGGTGATGCAACCTATTTCAAATTGGTGCTCGATTGCATGTGGCAGTTGAATTCCAACATGTTCCTTGGGTTTCTGACCATGGTTTGACACATATTGGAGTCTCATTGCATGTCTTCTTTTCCAAACCACAATGATCCACATGGCCACACACACTAAAGTGGGTGTTATGATTCAACCTCTTTCAAGCTAGTGCTCCATTGCATGTGGCAGTTGAATTCCAACATGTTCCTTGTTTTTCTAACCATGGTTTAACACATATTGGAGTGTCATTGCACGTGTTCTTTTCCAAACCACAATGATCCACATGGCCACACACACTCAAGTGCGTGTGGTGATGCAGCCTCTTTCAAAGTCGTGCGCCATTGCATGTGGTGGTTGAACTCCAACATGTTCCTGGGTTTCTAACAATGGTTTGACACATATTTGAGTGTCATTACACGTGTACTTTTCCAAAGCACAATGATCCACATGTTCACAAAAACTCAAGTGGGTGTGGTGATGCAACATCTTTCAAACTAGTGCTCCATTGCATGTGGCGGTTGAACTCCAAAATGTTCCTAGGGTTTCTAACAATGGTTTGACACATATCGTAGTGTCATTGCATGTGTTCTTTTCCAAACCTCAATGATCCGCATGGCCACACATACTCAAGTGGGTGTTGTTATGCAACCTCTTTCAGACTAGTGCTCCATTGCATGTGGCAGTTGAATTCCAACTTTTCTAGGGTTTTGACCATGGTATGACACATATTGGATTGTCATTGCATGTGTTCTTTCCAAACCACAATGATCCACATATCCACACACCTGAAATGGGGGTGGTGATGCAACCTCTTTAGAACTAATTCTTTATTGCATGTGGCATTTGAATTCCAACATGTTCATAGGGTTTCTCACCATGGTTTGAGACATATTGGAGTGTAATTGCGTGTGTTCTTTTCCAAACGATAATGATCCACGTGGCCACACACACTCAAGTAGGCGTGGTGATACAACCTCATTCAAACTAGTGCTGCATCGCATGTGGCAGTTGAATTACATCATGTTCCTGGGGTTTCTGACCATGGTTTGACACATATTGGAGTGTCATTGCATGTGTTCTTTTCCAAACCAGAATGATCCACATGGCCACACACACTCAAGTGGGCGTGATGATACAACCTTTTTCAAACTGGTGCTCCATTGCATGTGGCAGTTGAATTCTAACATGTGCCTACGGTTTTTGACCATGGTTTGACTCATATTGGAGTGTCATTGCATGTGTTGTTTTCCAAACCAAAATAATCCACATGGCCATACACACTCCAGTGGGTGTGGTGATGCGATCGCTTTCAAGCTGGTGCTCTATTGCATGTGGTAGTTGAATTCCAACATGTTCCTAGGGTTTCTAGCCATGGTTTGACACATATTGGAGTGTCCTTGCATGTGTTCTTTTCCAAACCATAATGATCCACATGGCCACACAAACTCAAGTGGGTTTAGTTATGCAACCTCTTTCAAACTCCTGCTCCATTGCATGTGGTGGTTGAATTCTAACATGTTCCTAGGATTCTGACCATGGTTTAAAACATATTTGAGTGTCATTGCATGTGTTCTTTTCCAAACCACAATAATCCACATGGCCACATAACCTCAATACGGTGTGGTGATGCAACCTATTTCAAATTGGTGCTCGATTGCATGTGGCAGTTGAATTCCAACATGTTCCTTGGGTTTCTGACCATGGTTTGACACATATTGGAGTCTCATTGCATGTCTTCTTTTCCAAACCACAATGATCCACATGGCCACACACACTAAAGTGGGTGTTATGATTCAACCTCTTTCAAGCTAGTGCTCCATTGCATGTGGCAGTTGAATTCCAACATGTTCCTTGTTTTTCTAACCATGGTTTAACACATATTGGAGTGTCATTGCACGTGTTCTTTTCCAAACCACAATGATCCACATGGCCACACACACTCAAGTGCGTGTGGTGATGCAGCCTCTTTCAAAGTCGTGCTCCATTGCATGTGGTGGTTGAACTCCAACATGTTCCTGGGTTTCTAACAATGGTTTGACACATATTTGAGTGTCATTACACGTGTACTTTTCCAAACCACAATGATCCACATGTTCACAAAAACTCAAGTGGGTGTGGTGATGCAACATCTTTCAAACTAGTGCTCCATTGCATGTGGCGGTTGAACTCCAACATGTTCCTAGGGTTTCTGACAATGGTTTGACACATATCGTAGTGTCATTGCATGTGTTCTTTTCCAAACCTCAATGATCCGCATGGCCGCACATACTCAAGTGGGTGTTGTTATGCAACCTCTTTCAGACTAGTGCTCCATTGCATGTGGCAGTTGAATTCCAACTTTTTCTAGGGGTTTTTGACCATGGTATGACACATATTGGATTGTCATTGCATGTGTTCTTTTCCAAACCACAATGATCCACATATCCACACACACTGAAATGGGGGTGGTGATGCAACCTCTTTAGAACTAGTTCTTTATTGCATGTGGCATTTGAATTCCAACATGTTCCTAGGGTTTCTCACCATGGTTTGAGACATATTGGAGTGTAATTGCGTGTGTTCTTTTCCAAACCACAATGATCCACGTGGCCACACACACTCAAGTAGGCATGGTGATACAACCTCATTCAAACTAGTGCTGCATCGCATGTGGCAGTTGAATTACATCATGTTCCTGGGGTTTCTGACCATGGTTTGACACATATTGGAGTGTCATTGCATGTGTTCTTTTCCAAACCAGAATGATCCACATGGCCACACACACTCAAGTGGGCGTGATGATACAACCTTTTTCAAACTGGTGCTCCATTGCATGTGGCAGTTGAATTCTAACATGTGCCTAGGGTTTTTGACCATGGTTTGACTCATATTTGAGCGTCATTGCATGTGTTGTTTTCCAAACCAAAATAATCCACATGGCCATACACACTCCAGTGGGTGTGGTGATGCGATCGCTTTCAAGCTGGTGCTCTATTGCATGTGGTAGTTGAATTCCAACATGTTCCTGGGGTTTCTAGCCATGGTTTGACACATATTGGAGTGTCATTGCATGTGTTCTTTTCCAAACCATAATGATCCACATGGCCACACAAACTCAAGTGGGTTTAGTTATGCAACCTCTTTCAAACTCCTGCTCCATTGCATGTGGTGGTTGAATTCTAACATGTTCCTAGGATTCTGACCATGGTTTAAAACATATTTGAGTGTCATTGCATGTGTTCTTTTCCAAACCACAATAATCCACATGGCCACATAACCTCAATACGGTGTGGTGATGCAACCTATTTCAAATTGGTGCTCGATTGCATGTGGCAGTTGAATTCCAACATGTTCCTTGGGTTTCTGACCATGGTTTGACACATATTGGAGTCTCATTGCCTGTCTTCTTTTCCAAACCACAATGATCCACATGGCCACACACACTAAAGTGGGTGTTATGATTCAACCTCTTTCAAGCTAGTGCTCCATTGCATGTGGCAGTTGAATTCCAACATGTTCCTTGGGTTTCTAACCATGGTTTGACACATATTGGAGTGTCATTGCACGTGTTCTTTCCAAACCACAATGATCCATGGCCACACACACTCAAGTGTGTGGTGATGCAGCTCTTTCAAAGTCGTGCTCCATTGCATGTGGTGGTTGAACTCCAACATGTTCCTGGGTTTCTAACAATGGTTTGACACATATTTGAGTGTCATTACACGTGTACTTTTCCAAACCACAATGATCCACATGGCCACAAAAACTCAAGTGGGTGTGGTGATGCAACATCTTTAAAACTAGTGCTCCATTGCATGTGGCGGTTGAACTCCAACATGTTCCTAGGGTTTCTGACAATGGTTTGACACATATCGTAGTGTCATTGCATGTGTTCTTTTCCAAACCTCAATGATCCGCATGGCCACACATACTCAAGTGGGTGTTGTTATGCAACCTCTTTCAGACTAGTGCTCCATTGCATGTGGCAGTTGAATTCCAACTTTTTCTAGGGGTTTTTGACCATGGTATGACACATATTGGATTGTCATTGCATGTGTTCTTTTCCAAACCACAATGATCCACATATCACACACACTGAAATGGGGGTGGTGATGCAACCTCTTTAGAACTAGTTCTTTATTGCATGTGGCATTTGAATTCCAACATGTTCCTAGGGTTTCTCACCATGGTTTGAGACATATTGGAGTGTAATTGCGTGTGTTCTTTTCCAAACCACAATGATCCACGTGGCCACACACACTCAAGTAGGCGTGGTGATACAATCTCATTCAAACTAGTGCTGCATTGCATGTGGCAGTTGAATTACATCATGTTCCTGGGGTTTCTGACCATGGTTGGACACATATTGGAGTGTCATTGCATGTGTTCTTTTTCATACCAGAATGATCCACATGGCCACACACACTCTAGTCGGTGTGGTGATGCAACCTCTTTCAAACTAGTGCTCCATTGCATGTGGTTGGTGAATTCCAACATGTTCCTGGGGTTTCTGACCATGGTTTGACACATATTGGAGTGTCATTGCATGTGTTATTTTCCAAACCAAAATGATCCACATGGCCACACACACTCTAGTGGGTGTGGTGATGCAACCGCTTTCAAATTGGTGCTCTATTGCATGTGGCAGTTGAATTCCAACATGTTCCTGGGGCCTCTAACCATGGTTTGACACATATTGGAGTGTCAATGCATGTGTTCTTTTCCAAACCTTAATGATCCACATGGCCTCACAAACTCAAGTGTGTGTTGTGATGCAACCTCTTTCGAACTCGTGCTCCATTGCATGTGGTTGTTGAATTCCAACATGTTCTCGGGATTCTGACCATGGTTTGACACATATTTGAGTGTCATTGCATGTTTTCTTTTCCAAACCATAATGATCTACATGGCCACACAAACTCAAGTGGGTGTGGTGATGCAACCTCTTTCAAACCGGTGCTCCATTGCATGTGACGATTGAATTCCAATATGTTCCTAGGGATTCTGAACATGGTTTGACACATATTGGAGTGTAATTGCATGTGTTATTTTACAAACCACAATGATCCACTTGGCCACATATACTCAAGTGGGTGTGGTGATGCATCCTCTTTCAAACTAGTGCTCCATTGCATGTGCCAGTTGAATTCGAACATGTTCCTAGGGTTTCTAACCATGGTTTGACACATATTGGAGTGCCATTGCATGATTTTCCAAACCACAATGATCCACATGGCCACATAACGTCAATATGGTGTGGTGATACAACCTATTTCAAACTGGTACTCCATTGCATGTCGCAATTGAATTCCAACATGTTCCTTGGGTTTATGACCATGGTTTAACACATATTGGAGTGTCATTGCATGTGTTCTTTTCCAAACCACAATAATCCACATGGCCACACACACTCAAAGTGGTGTGGTGATTCATCCTCTTTCAATTTGGTTCTCCATTGCATGTGGTAGTTGAATTCCGACATGTTCTTGGGGTTTCTAACCATGGTTTGACACATATTGGAGTGTCATTGCATGTGTTCTTTTCCAAACCACAATGCTCCACATGGCTACGCAAACTCAAGTGGGTGTGGTGATGCAAGCTCTTTCAAAGTCATTCTCCATTGCATGTGGCGGTTGAATTCCAACATGTTCCTGGATTTCTAACCGTGGTTTGACAGATATTTGAGTGTCGTTGCTTGTGTTCTTTTCCAAACCACAATGATCCACATGGCCACAAAAACTGGTGCTCCATTTCATGTGGCAGTTGAACTCTAACATGTTCCTAGGGTTACTAACCATTGTTTGACACTTATTATAGTGTCATTGCATGTGTTATTTTCCAAACCGCAATGATCCAGATGGTCACACATACTCAGGTCAGTGTGGTTACGCAACCTCTTTCAAACTGGTGCTCCATTGCATGTGGAAGTTGAATTGCAACTTGTTCTAGGGGTTTTTGACCATGGTATGACACATATTGGAGTGTCATTGCATGTGTTATTTTCCAAACCACAATGATCCGAATATCCACACACACTAAAGTTGGTGTGGTGATGCAACCTCTTTAGAACTAGTTCTTTATTGCATGTGGCATTTGAATTCCGACATGTTCCTGGGGTTTCTGACCAGGGTTTGACACATATTGGAGTGTAATTGCGAGTGTTATTTTCCAAACCACAATGATCCACATGGCCACACACACTCAAGTCGGTGTGGTGATGCAACCTCTTTCAAACTAGTGCTCCATTGCATGTGGTTGGTGAATTCTAACATGTTACTGGGGTTTCTGACAATGGTTTGACACATATTGGAGTGTCATTGCATGTGTTCTTTTCCAAACCAAAATGATCCACATGGCCACACACACTCTAGTGGGTGTGGTGATGCAACCGCTTTCAAACTGGTGCTCTATTGCATGTGGCAGTTGAATTCAACATGATCCTGGGGTTTCTAACCATGGTTTGACACATATTGGAGTGTCATTGCATGTGTTCTTTTTCAAACCAAAATGACCCACATGGCCACACACACTCAAGCGGGTGTGGTGATGCAACCGCTTTCAAACTGGTGCTCCATTGCATGTGCTAGTTGAATTCAAACATGTTCCTAGGGTTTCTATCCATGGTTTGAAACATATTGGAGTGCCATTGCATGTGTTCTTTTCCAAACAACAATGATCCACATGGCCACATAACATCAATATGGTGTGGTGATATGACCTATTTTAAACTGGTGCTCCATTGCATGTGGTAGTTGAATTCCAACATGTTCCTTGGGTTTCTGACCATGGTTTAACACATATTGGAGTGTGATTGTACGTGTTCTTTTCGAAACCACAATGATCAACTTGGCCACACACACTCAAAGTGGTGTGGTGATTCATCCTCTTTCAAACTGGTTCTCCATTGCATGTGGTAGTTGAATTCCAACATGTTCCTGGGGTTTCTGATCATGGTTTGACACATATTGGAGTGTCATTGCATGTGTTCTTTTACAAACCACAATGATCCACATGGCTACGCAAACTCAAGTGGGTGTGCTGATGCAAGCTCTTTCAAAGTCGTTCTCCATTGCATGTGGTGGTTGAATTCCAACATGTTCCTGGATTTCTGACCATGGTTTGACAGATATTTGAGTGTCATTGCACGTGTTCTTTTCCAAACCACAATGATCCACATGGCCACAAAAACTCAAGTGGGTGTGGTGATGCAACCTCTTTCAAACTGGTGCTCCATTGCATGTGGCGGTTGAACTCTAACTTGTTCCTAGGGTTTCTGACCATGGTTTGACACATATAGTAGTGTCATTGCATGTGTTATTTTCCAAACCACAATGATACACATAAACCCTAAGCCACACATACTCAGGTGGGTGTGGTTATGCAACCTCTTTCAGACTAGTGCCCCATTGCATGTGGAAGTTGAATTGCAACTTGTTCTAGGGGTTTTTGACCATGGTATGACACATATTGGAGTGTCATTGCATGTGTTATTTTCCAAATCACAATGATCCGAATATCCACACACACTGAAGTGGGAGTGGTGATGCAACCTCTTTAGAACTAGTTCTTTATTGCATGTGGCATTTGAATTCCAACATGTTCATGTGGTTTCTGACCATGGTTTGACACATATTGGAGTGTAATTGCGTATGTTATTTTCCAAACCACAATGATCCACATGGCCACACACACTCAAGTGGGTGTGGTGATGTAACCTCTTTCAAACTAGTGCTCGATTGCATGTGGTTGGTGAATTCCAACATGTTCCTGGGGCTTCTGACCATGTTTTGACGCATATTGGAGTGTCATTGCATGTGTTCTTTTCGAAACCAAAATGATCCACATGGCCACACACACACTCTAGTGGGACTGGTGATGCAACCACTTTCAAATTGGTGCTCTATTGTATGTGGCAGTTGAATTCCAACATGTTCCTGGGGTCTCTAACCATGGTTTGACACATATTGGAGTGTCATTGCATGTGTTCTTTTCCAAACCTTAATGATCCACATGGCCACACAAACTCAAGTGGGTGTTGTGATGCAACATCTTTCAAACTCGTGCTCCATTGCATGTGGTGGTTGAATTCCAACATGTTCTCGGGATTCTGACCATGGTTTGACACATATTTGAGTGTCATTGCATGTTTTCTTTTCCAAACCATAATTATCTACATGGCCACACAAACTCAAGTGGGTGTGGTGATACAACCTCTTTCAAACCGGTGCTCCATTGCATGTGATGGTTGAATTCCAACATGTTCCTAGGGATTCTGACCATGGTTTGACACATATTGGATTGTAATTGCATGTGTTGTTTTACAAACCATAATGATCCACTTGGCCACATATACTCAAGTGGGTGTGGTGATGCATCCTCTTTCAAACTAGTGCTCCATTGCATGTGCCAGTTGAATTCGAACATGTTCTTGGGGTTTCTAACCATGGTTTGACACATATTTGAGTGCCATTGCATGTGTTCTTTTCCAAACCACAACGATCCACATGGCCACATAACGTCAATATGGTGTGGTGATACAACCTATTTCAAACTAGTGCTCCATTGCATGTGGCAATTGAATTCCAACATGTTCCTTGGGTTTCTGACCATGGTTTAACACATATTGGAGTGTCATTGCATGTGTTCTATTCCAAACCACAATGATCCACATGGCCACACACACGCAAAGTGGTGTGGTGATTCATCCTCTTTCAATTTGGTTCTCCATTGCATGTGGTAGTTGAATTCCAACATGTTCCTGGGGTTTCTAACCATGGTTTGACACATATTCGAGTGTCATTGCACGTGTTCTTTTCCGAACCACAATGATCCACATGGCCACAAAAACTCAAGTGGGTGTGGTGATGCAACCTCTTTCAAACTAGTGCTCCATTGCATGTGGCGGTTGAACTCTAACATGTTCCTAGGGTTTCTGACCATGGTTAGACACATATTGTAGTGTCATTGCATGTGTTCTTTTCCAAACCACAATGATCCACATGGCCACACATACTCAGGTGGGTGTGGTTATGCAACCTCTTTCAGACTAATGCTCCATTGCATGTGGAAGTTGAATTGCAACTTGTTCTAGGGTTTTTAACCATGGTATGACACATATTGGAGTGTCATTGCATGTGTTATTTTCCAAACCACAATGATCCGAATATCCACACACACTGAAGTGGGTGTGGTGATGCAACCTCTTTAGAACTAGTTCTTTATTGCATGTGGCATTTCAATTCCAACATGTTCCTGGGGTTTCTACCCATGGTTTGACACATATTGGAGTGTAATTGCGTGTGTTATTTTCCAAACCACAATGATCCACATGCCCACACACACTCAAGTGGGTGTGGTGATGCAACCTCTTTCAAACTAGTGCTCCATTGCATGTGGTTGGTGAATTCCAACATGTTCCTGGGGTTTCTGACCATGGTTTGACACATATTGGAGTGTCATTGCATGTGTTCTTTTCCTAACCAAAATGATCCACATGGCCACACACACTCTAGTGGGTGCGGTGATGCAACCGCTTTCAAACTGGTGCTCTATTGCATGTGGCAGTTCAATTCCAACATGTTTTTGGTGTTTCTAACCATGGTTTGACACATATTGGAGTTTCATTGCATGTGTTCTTTTCCAAACCTTAATGATCCACATGGCCACACAAACTCAAGTGGGTGTGGTGATGCAACCTCTTTCAAACTCGTGCTCCATTGCATGTGGTGGTTGAATTCGAACATGTTCTCGGAATTCTGACCATGGTTTGACACATATTTGAGTGTCATTGCATGTGTTCTTTTCCAAACCATAATTATCTACAGGGCCACACAAACTCAAGTGGGTGTGGTGATGCAACCTCTTTCAAACCGGTGCTCCATTGCATGTCACGGTTGAATTCCAACATGTTCCTACGGATTCTGACCATGGTTTGACACATATTGGAGTGTAATTGCATGTGTTCTTTTACAAACCAAAATGATCCACATGGCCACATATACTCAAGTGGGTGTGGTGATGCAACCTCTTTCAAACTAGTGCTCCATTGCATCTGGAAGTTGAATTCCAACATATTCCTAGGGTTCCTGACCATGATTTGACACATATTGGAGTGTCATTGCATGTTTTCTTTTGCAAACCACAATGATCCACATATCCACACACACACTCAAGTGGGTGTGGTGATGCAACCTATTTCAAACTGGTGCTCCATTGCATGTGGCAGTTTAAATCCAACATGTTCCTACGGATTCTGACCATGATTTGACACATATTGGAGTGTAATTGCATGTGTTCTTTTACAAACCAAAATTATCCACATGGCCACATATACTCAAGTGGGTGTGGTGATGCAACCTCTTTCAAACTAGTGCTCCATTGCATGTGGAAGTTGAATTCCAACATATTCCTAGGGTTTCTGACCATGGTTTGAGATATAGTGGAGTGTTATTGCATGTGTTCTTTTGCAAACCACAATGATCCCCATATCCACACACACACTCAAGTGGGTGTGGTGATGCAACCTCTTTCAAACTAGTGCTCCATTCCATGTGGCGGTTGAATTCCAACATATTCCTAGGGTTTCTGACCATGGTTTGACACATATTGGAGTGTCATTGCATGTGTTCTTTTCCGAACCACAATGATCCACATATCCATACACACTCAAGTGGGTGTGGTGATGCAACCTATTTCAAACTGTTGCTCCATTGCATGTGGTAGTTTAATTCCAACATGTTCATGGGGTTTCTGACCATGGTTTGACACATATTGGAGTGCCATTGTATGTGTTCTTTTCCAAACCACAATGATCCACATATCCACACACACTGAAGTGGGTGTGGTGATGCAACCTCTTTAGAACTGGTTCTTTATTGCATGTGGCATTTGAATTCCAACATGTTCCTAGGGTTTCTGACCATGGTTTGGCACATGCTAGAGTGTAATTGCGTGTGTTCTTTTCGAAACCACAATGATCCACATGGCCACACACACTCAAGTGGGTGTGGTGATACACCCGCTTTCAAACTGGTGCTCTATTGCATGTGGCAGTTCAACTCCAACATGTTCCTGGGTTTCTAACCATGGTGTGACACATATTGGAGTGTCATTGCATGTGTTATTTTGCAAACCACAATGATCCACATGGCCACACTCACTCAAGTGGGTGTGGTGATAAAACCTCTTTCAAACTGGTGCTTCATTGCGTGTGGCACTTCAATTCCAATTCTTGGGGTTTCTAACCATGGTTTGACTCATATTGGAGTGTCATTGTATGTGTTCTTTTCCAAACCAAAATGATCCACATGGCCACAGAAACTCTAGTGGGTGTGGTGATGCAACCACTTTCAAACTAGTGATCTATTGCATGTGGCAGTTGAATTCCAACATGTTCCTAGGGTTTCTAACCATGGTTTGACACATATTGGAGTGTCATTTCATGTGTTCTTTTCCAAATCTTAATGATCCACATGGCCACACAAACTCAAGTGGGTGTGGTGATGCAACCTCTTTCAAACTCGTGCTCCATTGCATGTGGTGGTTGAATTCCAACATGTTCTGGGATTCTGACCATGGTTTGACACATATTTGAGTGTTATTGCATTTGTTTTTTCAAAACCATAATGATCCACATGGCCACACAAATTCAAGTGGGTGTGGTGATGCAACCTCTTTCAAACTGGTGCTCCATTGCATGTGACGGTTGAATTCCAACATGTTCCTACGGATTCTGACCATGATTTGACACATATTGGAGTGTAATTGCATGTGTTCTTTTACAAACCAAAATGGTCCACATGGCCACATATACTCAAGTGGGTGTGGTGATGCAACCTATTTCAAACTAGTGCTCCATTGCATGTGGCAGTTTAATTCCAACATGTTCTGGGTTTCGACCATGGTTTGACACATATTGGAGTGTCATTGCATGTGTTTTTTTCCAAACCACAATGATCCACATAGCCACACACACTCAAGTGGGTGTGGGGATGCAACCTCTTTCAAGCTGGTGCTCCATTGCATGTGGTGGTTTAATTCCAACATGATCCTGGGATTCTGACCATGGTTTGACACATATTTGAGTGTCATCGTATGAATTGTTTTCCAAACCACAATGATACACATGGCCACACAAACTCAAGTGGGTGTGGTGATGCAACCTCTTTCAAACCGGTGCTCCATTGCATGTGGCGGTTGAATTCGTACATGTCCCTAAGGTTTTTGACCATGGTTTGACACATATTGTAGTGTCATTGCATGAATTATTTTCCAAACCAAAATTATCCACATGGCCACAGAAACTCAAGTGGGTGTGGTGATGCAACCTCTTTCAAACTAGTGCTCCATTCCATGTGGCGGTTGAATTCCAACATATTCCTAGGGTTTCTGACCATGGTTTGACACATATTGGAGTGTCATTGCATGTGTTATTTTCCGAACCACAATGATTCACATATCCATACACACTCAAGTGGGTGTGGTGATGCAACCTATTTCAAACTGTTGCTCCATTGCATGTGGTAGTTTAATTCCAACATGTTCATGGGGTTTCTGACCATGGTTTGACACATATTGGAGTGTCATTGTATGTGTTCTTTTCCATACCACAATGATCCACATATCCAAACACACTGAAGTGGGTGTGGTGATGCAACCTCTTTAGAACTGGTTCTTTATTGCATGTGGCATTTGAATTCCAACATGTTCCTAGGGTTTCTGACCATGGTTTGGCACATGCTGCAGTGTAATTGCGTGTGTTCTTTTTGAAACCACAATGATCCACATGGCCACACACACTCAAGTGGGTGTGGTGATACACCCGCTTTCAAACTGGTGCTCTATTGCATGTGGCAGTTCAACTCCAACATGTTCCTGGGTTTCTAACCATGGTGTGACACATATTGGAGTGTCATTGCATGTGTTATTTTGCAAACCACAATTATCCACATGGCCACACTCACTCAAGTGGGTGTGGTGATAAAACCTCTTTCAAACTGGTGCTTCATTGCGTGTGGCACTTCAATTCCAACATGTTCTTGGGGTTTCTAACCATGGTTTGACTCATATTGGAGTGTCATTGCATGTGGTAGTGGAATTCCAACATGTTCCTGGGTTTTCTAACCATGGTTCGACACATATTGGAGTGTCATTGCATGTGTTCTTTTCCAAACCACAATGATCCACATGGCCACACAAACTCAAGTGGGTGTGGTGATGCTACCTCTTTCAAACTCGTGCTCCATTGCATGTGGTGGTTGAATTCGAACATGTTCTCGGGATTCTGACCATGGTTTGACACATATTTGAGTGTCATTGCATGTGTTCTTTTCCAAACCATAATTATCTACATGGCCACACAAACTCAAGTGGGTGTGGTGACGCAACCTCTTTCAAACCGGTGCTCCATTGCATGTCACGGTTGAATTCCAACATGTTCCTACGGATTCTGACCATGGTTTGACACATATTGGAGTGTAATTGCATGTGTTCGTTTACAAACCAAAATGATCCACATGGCCACATATACTCAAGTGGGTGCGGTGATGCAACCTCTTTCAAACTAGTGCTCCATTGCATCTGGAAGTTGAATTCCAACATATTCCTAGGGTTCCTGACCATGATTTGACACATATTGGAGTGTCATTGCATGTTTTCTTTTGCAAACCACAATGATCCACATATCCACACACACATTCAAGTGGGTGTGGTGATGCAACCTATTTCAAACTGGTGCTCCATTGCATGTGGCAGTTTAAATCCAACATGTTCCTACGGATTCTGACCATGATTTGACACATATTGCAGTGTAATTGCATGTGTTCTTTTACAAACCAAAATGATCCACATGGCCACATATACTCAAGTGGGTGTGGTGATGCAACCTCTTTCAAACTAGTGCTCCATTGCATGTGGAAGTTGAATTCCAACATATTCCTAGGGTTTCTGACCATGGTTTGAGATATATTGGAGTGTTATTGCATGTGTTCTTTTGCAAACCACAATGATCCCCATATCCACACACACACTCAAGTGGGTGTGGTGATGCAACCTATTTCAAACTAGTGCTCCATTGCATGTGGCAGTTTAATTCCAACATGTTCCTGGGGTTTCTGACCATGGTTTGACACATATTGGAGTGTCATTGCATGTGTTCTTTTCCAAACCACAATGATCCACATAGCCACACACACTCAAGTGGGTGTGGTGATGCAACCTCTTTCAAGCTGGTGCTCCATTGCATGTGGTGGTTTAATTCCAACATGATCCTGGGATTCTGACCATGGTTTGACACATATTTGAGTGTCATCGCATGAATTGTTTTCCAAACCACAATGATACACATGGCCACACAAACTCAAGTGGGTGTGGTGATGCAACCTCTTTCAAACCGGTGCTCCATTGCATGTGGCGGTTGAATTCGAACATGTTCCTAAGGTTTTTGACCATGGTTTGACACATATTGTAGTGTCATTGCATGAATTATTTTCCAAACCAAAATGATCCACATGGCCAGAAACTCAAGTGGGTGTGGTGATGCAACCTCTTTCAAACTAGTGCTCCATTCCATGTGGCGGTTGAATTCCAACATATTCCTAGGGTTTCTGACCATGGTTTGACACATATTGGAGTGTCATTGCATGTGTTCTTTTCCGAACCACAATGATCCACATATCCATACACACTCAAGTGGGTGTGGTGATGCAACCTATTTCAAACTGTTGCTCCATTGCATGTGGTAGTTTAATTCCAACATGTTCATGGGGTTTCTGACCATGGTTTGACACATATTGGAGTGCCATTGTATGTGTTCTTTTCCAAACCACAATGATCCACATATCCACACACACTGAAGTGGGTGTGGTGATGCAACCTCTTTAGAACTGGTTCTTTATTGCATGTGGCATTTGAATTCCAACATGTTCCTAGGGTTTCACCATGGTTTGGCACATGCTAGAGTGTAATTAGTGTGTTCTTTCAAACCACAATGATCCACATGGCCACACACACTCAAGTGGGTGTGGTGATACACCCGCTTTCAAACTGGTGCTCTATTGCATGTGGCAGTTCAACTCCAACATGTTCCTGGGTTTCTAACCATGGTGTGACACATATTGGAGTGTCATTGCATGTGTTATTTTGCAAACCACAATGATCCACATGGCCACACTCACTCAAGTGGGTGTGGTGATAAAACCTCTTTCAAACTCGTGCTCCATTGCGTGGCACTTCAATTCCAATTCTTGGGGTTTCTAACCATGGTTTGACTCATATTGGAGTGTCATTGTATGTGTTCTTTTCCAAACCAAATGATCCACATGGCCACAGAAACTCTAGTGGGTGTGGTGATGCAACCACTTTCAAACTAGTGATCTATTGCATGTGGCAGTTGAATTCCAACATGTTCCTAGGGTTTCTAACCATGGTTTGACACATATTGGAGTGTCATTTCATGTGTTCTTTTCCAAATCTTAATGATCCACATGGCCACACAAACTCAAGTGGGTGTGGTGATGCAACCTCTTTCAAACTCGTGCTCCATTGCATGTGGTGGTTGAATTCCAACATGTTCTGGGATTCTGACCATGGTTTGACACATATTTGAGTGTTATTGCATTTGTTTTTTCAAAACCATAATGATCCACATGGCCACACAAACTCAAGTGGGTGTGGTGATGCAACCTCTTTCAAACTGGTGCTCCATTGCATGTGACGGTTGAATTCCAACATGTACCTACGGATTCTGACCATGATTTGACACATATTGGAGTGTAATTGCATGTGTTCTTTTACAAACCAAAATGGTCCACATGGCCACATATACTCAAGTGGGTGTGGTGATGCAACCTATTTCAAACTAGTGCTCCATTGCATGTGGCAGTTTAATTCCAACATGTTCCTGGGGTTTCTGACCATGGTTTGACACATATTGGAGTGTCATTGCATGTGTTTTTTTCCAAACCACAATGATCCACATAGCCACACACACTCAAGTGGGTGTGGGGATGCAACCTCTTTCAAGCTGGTGCTCCATTGCATGTGGTGGTTTAATTCCAACATGATCCTGGGATTCTGACCATGGTTTGACACATATTTGAGTGTCATCGTATGAATTGTTTTCCAAACCACAATGATACACATGGCCACACAAACTCAAGTGGGTGTGGTGATGCAACCTCTTTCAAACCGGTGCTCCATTGCATGTGGCGGTTGAATTCGTACATGTCCCTAAGGTTTTTGACCATGGTTTGACACATATTGTAGTGTCATTGCATGAATTATTTTCCAAACCAAAATTATCCACATGGCCACAGAAACTCAAGTGGGTGTGGTGATGCAACCTCTTTCAAACTAGTGCTCCATTCCATGTGGCGGTTGAATTCCAACATATTCCTAGGGTTTCTGACCATGGTTTGACACATATTGGAGTGTCATTGCATGTGTTATTTTCCGAACCACAATGATTCACATATCCATACACACTCAAGTGGGTGTGGTGATGCAACCTATTTCAAACTGTTGCTCCATTGCATGTGGTAGTTTAATTCCAACATGTTCATGGGGTTTCTGACCATGGTTTGACACATATTGGAGTGTCATTGTATGTGTTCTTTTCCATACCACAATGATCCACATATCCAAACACACTGGAGTCGGTGTGGTGATGCAACCTCTTTAGAACTGGTTCTTTATTGCATGTGGCATTTGAATTCCAACATGTTCCTAGGGTTTCTGACCATGGTTTGGCACATGCTGCAGTGTAATTGCGTGTGTTCTTTTCGAAACCACAATGATCCACATGGCCACACACACTCAAGTGGGTGTGGTGATACACCCGCTTTCAAACTGGTGCTCTATTGCATGTGGCAGTTCAACTCCAACATGTTCCTGGGTTTCTAACCATGGTGTGACACATATTGGAGTGTCATTGCATGTGTTATTTTGCAAACCACAATTATCCACATGGCCACACTCACTCAAGTGGGTGTGGTGATAAAACCTCTTTCAAACTGGTGCTTCATTGCGTGTGGCACTTCAATTCCAACATGTTCTTGGGGTTTCTAACCATGGTTTGACTCATATTGGAGTGTCATTGCATGTGGTAGTGGAATTCCAACATGTTCCTGGGTTTTCTAACCATGGTGTGACACATATTGGAGTGTCATTGCATGTGTTCTTTTCCAAACCACAATGATCCACATGGCCACACAAACTCAAGTGGGTGTGGTGATGCTACCTCTTTCAAACTCGTGCTCCATTGCATGTGGTGGTTGAATTCGAACATGTTCTCGGGATTCTGACCATGGTTTGACACATATTTGAGTGTCATTGCATGTGTTCTTTTCCAAACCATAATTATCTACATGGCCACACAAACTCAAGTGGGTGTGGTGACGCAACCTCTTTCAAACCGGTGCTCCATTGCATGTCACGGTTGAATTCCAACATGTTCCTACGGATTCTGACCATGGTTTGACACATATGGGAGTGTAATTGCATGTGTTCGTTTACAAACCAAAATGATCCACATGGCCACATATACTCAAGTGGGTGCGGTGATGCAACCTCTTTCAAACTAGTGCTCCATTGCATCTGGAAGTTGAATTCCAACATATTCCTAGGGTTCCTGACCATGATTTTACACATATTGGAGTGTCATTGCATGTTTTCTTTTGCAAACCACAATGATCCACATATCCACACACACATTCAAGTGGGTGTGGTGATGCAACCTATTTCAAACTGGTGCTCCATTGCATGTGGCAGTTTAAATCCAACATGTTCCTACGGATTCTGACCATGATTTGACACATATTGCAGTGTAATTGCATGTGTTCTTTTACAAACCAAAATGATCCACATGGCCACATATACTCAAGTGGGTGTGGTGATGCAACCTCTTTCAAACTAGTGCTCCATTGCATGTGGAAGTTGAATTCCAACATATTCCTAGGGTTTCTGACCATGGTTTGAGATATATTGGAGTGTTATTGCATGTGTTCTTTTGCAAACCACAATGATCCCCATATCCACACACACACTCAAGTGGGTGTGGTGATGCAACCTCTTTCAAACTAGTGCTCCATTGCATGTGGCGGTTGAATTCCAACATGTTCTGGGTTTCGACCATGGTTTGACACATATTGGAGTGTCATTGCATGTGTTCTTTTCCAAACCACAATGATCCACATAGCCACACACACTCAAGTGGGTGTGGTGATGCAACCTCTTTCAAGCTGGTGCTCCATTGCATGTGGTGGTTTAATTCCAACATGATCCTGGGATTCTGACCATGGTTTGACACATATTTGAGTGTCATCGCATGAATTGTTTTCCAAACCACAATGATACACATGGCCACACAAACTCAAGTGGGTGTGGTGATGCAACCTCTTTCAAACCGGTGCTCCATTGCATGTGGCGGTTGAATTCGAACATGTTCCTAAGGTTTTTGACCATGGTTTGACACATATTGTAGTGTCATTGCATGAATTATTTTCCAAACCAAAATGATCCACATGGCCACAGAAACTCAAGTGGGTGTGGTGATGCAACCTCTTTCAAACTAGTGCTCCATTCCATGTGGCGGTTGAATTCAAACATATTCCTAGGGTTTGACCATGGTTTGACACATATTGGAGTGTCATTGCATGTGTTCTTTTCCGAACCACAATGATCCACATATCCATACACACTCAAGTGGGTGTGGTGATGCAACCTATTTCAAACTGTTGCTCCATTGCATGTGGTAGTTTAATTCCAACATGTTCATGGGGTTTCTGACCATGGTTTGACACATATTGGAGTGCCATTGTATGTGTTCTTTTCCAAACCACAATGATCCACATATCCACACACACTGAAGTGGGTGTGGTGATGCAACCTCTTTAGAACTGGTTCTTTATTGCATGTGGCATTTGAATTCCAACATGTTCCTAGGGTTTCTGACCATGGTTTGGCACATGCTAGAGTGTAATTGCGTGTGTTCTTTTCGAAACCACAATGATCCACATGGCCACACACACTCAAGTGGGTGTGGTGATACACCCGCTTTCAAACTGGTGCTCTATTGCATGTGGCAGTTCAACTCCAACATGTTCCTGGGTTTCTAACCATGGTGTGACACATATTGGAGTGTCATTGCATGTGTTATTTTGCAAACCACAATGATCCACATGTCCACAGTCACTCAAGTGGGTGTGGTGATAAAACCTCTTTCAAACTGGTGCTTCATTGCGTGTGGCACTTCAATTCCAATTCTTGGGGTTTCTAACCATGGTTTGACTCATATTGGAGTGTCATTGTATGTGTTCTTTTCCAAACCAAAATGATCCACATGGCCACAGAAACTCTAGTGGGTGTGGTGATGCAACCACTTTCAAACTAGTGATCTATTGCATGTGGCAGTTGAATTCCAACATGTTCCTAGGGTTTCTAACCATGGTTTGACACATATTGGAGTGTCATTTCATGTGTTCTTTTCCAAATCTTAATGATCCACATGGCCACACAAACTCAAGTGGGTGTGGTGATGCAACCTCTTTCAAACTCGTGCTCCATTGCATGTGGTGGTTGAATTCCAACATGTTCTGGGATTCTGACCATGGTTTGACACATATTTGAGTGTTATTGCATTTGTTTTTTCAAAACCATAATGATCCACATGGCCACACAAACTCAAGTGGGTGTGGTGATGCAACCTCTTTCAAACTGGTGCTCCATTGCATGTGACGGTTGAATTCCAACATGTTCCTACGGATTCTGACCATGATTTGACACATATTGGAGTGTAATTGCATGTGTTCTTTTACAAACCAAAATGGTCCACATGGCCACATATACTCAAGTGGGTGTGGTGATGCAACCTATTTCAAACTAGTGCTCCATTGCATGTGGCAGTTTAATTCCAACATGTTCCTGGGGTTTCTGACCATGGTTTGACACATATTGGAGTGTCATTGCATGTGTTTTTTTCCAAACCACAATGATCCACATAGCCACACATACTCAAGTGGGTGTGGTGATGCAACCTCTTTCAAACCGGTGCTCCATTGCATGTGGCGGTTGAATTCGTACATGTCCCTAAGGTTTTTGACCATGGTTTGACACATATTGTAGTGTCATTGCATGAATTATTTTCCAAACCAAAATTATCCACATGGCCACAGAAACTCAAGTGGGTGTGGTGATGCAACCTCTTTCAAACTAGTGCTCCATTCCATGTGGCGGTTGAATTCCAACATATTCCTAGGGTTTCTGACCATGGTTTGACACATATTGGAGTGTCATTGCATGTGTTATTTTCCGAACCACAATGATCCACATATCCATACACACTCAAGTGGGTGTGGTGATGCAACCTATTTCAAACTGTTGCTCCATTGCATGTGGTAGTTTAATTCCAACATGTTCATGGGGTTTCTGACCATGGTTTGACACATATTGGAGTGTCATTGTATGTGTTCTTTTCCATACCACAATGATCCACATATCCAAACACACTGGAGTGGGTGTGGTGATGCAACCTCTTTAGAACTGGTTCTTTATTGCATGTGGCATTTGAATTCCAACATGTTCCTAGGGTTTCTGACCATGGTTTGGCACATGCTGCAGTGTAATTGCGTGTGTTCTTTTTGAAACCACAATGATCCACATGGCCACACACACTCAAGTGGGTGTGGTGATACACCCGCTTTCAAACTGGTGCTCTATTGCATGTGGCAGTTCAACTCCAACATGTTCCTGGGTTTCTAACCATGGTGTGACACATATTGGAGTGTCATTGCATGTGTTATTTTGCAAACCACAATTATCCACATGGCCACACTCACTCAAGTGGGTGTGGTGATAAAACCTCTTTCAAACTGGTGCTTCATTGCGTGTGGCACTTCAATTCCAACATGTTCTTGGGGTTTCTAACCATGGTTTGACTCATATTGGAGTGTCATTGCATGTGGTAGTGGAATTCCAACATGTTCCTGGGTTTTCTAACCATGGTTCGACACATATTGGAGTGTCATTGCATGTTTTCTTTTGCAAACCACAATGATCCACATATCCACACACACATTCAAGTGGGTGTGGTGATGCAACCTATTTCAAACTGGTGCTCCATTGCATGTGGCAGTTTAAATCCAACATGTTCCTACGGATTCTGACCATGATTTGACACATATTGCAGTGTAATTGCATGTGTTCTTTTACAAACCAAAATGATCCACATGGCCACATATACTCAAGTGGGTGTGGTGATGCAACCTCTTTCAAACTAGTGCTCCATTGCATGTGGAAGTTGAATTCCAACATATTCCTAGGGTTTCTGACCATGGTTTGAGATATATTGGAGTGTTATTGCATGTGTTCTTTTGCAAACCACAATGATCCCCATATCCACACACACACTCAAGTGGGTGTGGTGATGCAACCTATTTCAAACTAGTGCTCCATTGCATGTGGCAGTTTAATTCCAACATGTTCCTGGGGTTTCTGACCATGGTTTGACACATATTGGAGTGTCATTGCATGTGTTCTTTTCCAAACCACAATGATCCACATAGCCACACACACTCAAGTGGGTGTGGTGATGCAACCTCTTTCAAGCTGGTGCTCCATTGCATGTGGTGGTTTAATTCCAACATGATCCTGGGATTCTGACCATGGTTTGACACATATTTGAGTGTCATCGCATGAATTGTTTTCCAAACCACAATGATACACATGGCCACACAAACTCAAGTGGGTGTGGTGATGCAACCTCTTTCAAACCGGTGCTCCATTGCATGTGGCGGTTGAATTCGAACATGTTCCTAAGGTTTTTGACCATGGTTTGACACATATTGTAGTGTCATTGCATGAATTATTTTCCAAACCAAAATGATCCACATGGCCACAGAAACTCAAGTGGGTGTGGTGATGCAACCTCTTTCAAACTAGTGCTCCATTCCATGTATGTTGAATTCCAACATATTCCTAGGGTTTCGACCATGGTTTGACACATATTGGAGTGTCATTGCATGTGTTCTTTTCCGAACCACAATGATCCACATATCCATACACACTCAAGTGGGTGTGGTGATGCAACCTATTTCAAACTGTTGCTCCATTGCATGTGGTAGTTTAATTCCAACATGTTCATGGGGTTTCTGACCATGGTTTGACACATATTGGAGTGCCATTGTATGTGTTCTTTTCCAAACCACAATGATCCACATATCCACACACACTGAAGTGGGTGTGGTGATGCAACCTCTTTAGAACTGGTTCTTTATTGCATGTGGCATTTGAATTCCAACATGTTCCTAGGGTTTCTGACCATGGTTTGGCACATGCTAGAGTGTAATTGCGTGTTCTTTTCGAAACCACAATGATCCACATGGCCACACACACTCAAGTGGGTGTGGTGATACACCGCTTTCAAACGGGTGCTCTATTGCATGTGGCAGCTCAACTCCAACATGTTCCTGGGTTTCTAACCATGGTGTGACACATATTGGAGTGTCATTGCATGTGTTATTTTGCAAACCACAATGATCCACATGTCCACAACACTCAAGTGGGTGTGGTGATACAACCTCTTTCAAACTGGTGCTTCATTGCGTGTGGCACTTCAATTCCAATTCTTGGGGTTTCTAACCATGGTTTGACTCATATTGGAGTGTCATTGTATGTGTTCTTTTCCAAACCAAAATGATCCACATGGCCACAGAAACTCTAGTGGGTGTGGTGATGCAACCACTTTCAAACTAGTGATCTATTGCATGTGGCAGTTGAATTCCAACATGTTCCTAGGGTTTCTAACCATGGTTTGACACATATTGGAGTGTCATTTCATGTGTTCTTTTCCAAATCTTAATGATCCACATGGCCACACAAACTCAAGTGGGTGTGGTGATGCAACCTCTTTCAAACTCGTGCTCCATTGCATGTGGTGGTTGAATTCCAACATGTTCTGGGATTCTGACCATGGTTTGACACATATTTGAGTGTTATTGCATTTGTTTTTTCAAAACCATAATGATCCACATGGCCACACAAACTCAAGTGGGTGTGGTGATGCAACCTCTTTCAAACTGGTGCTCCATTGCATGTGACGGTTGAATTCCAACATGTTCCTACGGATTCTGACCATGATTTGACACATATTGGAGTGTAATTGCATGTGTTCTTTTACAAACCAAAATGGTCCACATGGCCACATATACTCAAGTGGGTGTGGTGATGCAACCTATTTCAAACTAGTGCTCCATTGCATGTGGCAGTTTAATTCCAACATGTTCCTGGGTTTCGACCATGGTTTGACACATATTGGAGTGTCATTGCATGTGTTTTTTTCCAAACCACAATGATCCACATAGCCACACATACTCAAGTGGGTGTGGTGATGCAACCTATTTCAAACCGTTGCTCCATTGCATGTGGCGTTGAATCTGTGACATGTCCCTAAGGTTTTGACCATGGTTTGACACATATTGTAGTGTCATTGCATGAATTATTTTCCAAACCAAAATTATCCACATGGCCACAAACTCAAGTGGGTGTGGTGATGCAACCTCTTTCAAACTAGTGCTCCATTCCATGTGGCGGTTGAATTCCAACATATTCCTAGGGTTTCTGACCATGGTTTGACACATATTGGAGTGTCATTGCATGTGTTATTTTCCGAACCACAATGATCCACATATCCATACACACTCAAGTGGGTGTGGTGATGCAACCTATTTCAAACTGTTGCTCCATTGCATGTGGTAGTTTAATTCCAACATGTTCATGGGGTTTGACCATGGTTTGACACATATTGGAGTGTCATTGTATGTGTTCTTTTCCATACCACAATGATCCACATATCCAAACACACTGGAGTGGGTGTGGTGATGCAACCTCTTTAGAACTGGTTCTTTATTGCATGTGGCATTTGAATTCCAACATGTTCCTAGGGTTTCTGACCATGGTTTGGCACATGCTGCAGTGTAATTGCGTGTGTTCTTTTTGAAACCACAATGATCCACATGGCCACACACACTCAAGTGGGTGTGGTGATACACCCGCTTTCAAACTGGTGCTCTATTGCATGTGGCAGTTCAACTCCAACATGTTCCTGGGTTTCTAACCATGGTGTGACACATATTGGAGTGTCATTGCATGTGTTATTTTGCAAACCACAATTATCCACATGGCCACACTCACTCAAGTGGGTGTGGTGATAAAACCTCTTTCAAACTGGTGCTTCATTGCGTGTGGCACTTCAATTCCAACATGTTCTTGGGGTTTCTAACCATGGTTTGACTCATATTGGAGTGTCATTGCATGTGGTAGTGGAATTCCAACATGTTCCTGGGTTTTCTAACCATGGTTCGACACATATTGGAGTGTCATTGCATGTGTTCTTTTCCAAACCACAATGATCCACATGGCCACACAAACTCAAGTGGGTGTGGTGATGCTACCTCTTTCAAACTCGTGCTCCATTGCATGTGGTGGTTGAATTCGAACATGTTCTCGGGATTCTGACCATGGTTTGACACATATTTGAGTGTCATTGCATGTGTTCTTTTCCAAACCATAATTATCTACATGGCCACACAAACTCAAGTGGGTGTGGTGACGCAACCTCTTTCAAACCGGTGCTCCATTGCATGTCACGGTTGAATTCCAACATGTTCCTACGGATTCTGACCATGGTTTGACACATATTGGAGTGTAATTGCATGTGTTTGTTTACAAACCAAAATGATCCACATGGCCACATATACTCAAGTGGGTGCGGTGATGCAACCTCTTTCAAACTAGTGCTCCATTGCATCTGGAAGTTGAATTCGAACATATTCCTAGGGTTCCTGACCATGATTTGACACATATTGGAGTATCATTGCATGTTTTCTTTTGCAAACCACAATGATCCACATATCCACACACACACTCAAGTGGGTGTGGTGATGCAACCTATTTCAAACTGGTGCTCCATTGCATGTGGCAGTTTAAATCCAACATGTTCCTACGGATTCTGACCATGATTTGACACATATTGCAGTGTAATTGCATGTGTTCTTTTACAAACCAAAATGATCCACATGGCCACATATACTCAAGTGGGTGTGGTGATGCAACCTCTTTCAAACTAGTGCTCCATTGCATGTGGAAGTTGAATTCCAACATATTCCTAGGGTTTCTGACCATGGTTTGAGATATATTGGAGTGTTATTGCATGTGTTCTTTTGCAAACCACAATGATCCCCATATCCACACACACTCAAGTGGGTGTGGTGATGCAACCTATTTCAAACTAGTGCTCCATTGCATGTGGCAGTTTAATTCCAACATGTTCCTGGGGTTTCTGACCATGGTTTGACACATATTGGAGTGTCATTGCATGTGTTCTTTTCCAAACCACAATGATCCACATAGCCACACACACTCAAGTGGGTGTGGTGATGCAACCTCTTTCAAGCTGGTGCTCCATTGCATGTGGTGGTTTAATTCCAACATGATCCTGGGATTCTGACCATGGTTTGACACATATTTGAGTGTCATCGCATGAATTGTTTTCCAAACCACAATGATACACATGGCCACACAAACTCAAGTGGGTGTGGTGATGCAACCTCTTTCAAACCGGTGCTCCATTGCATGTGGCGGTTGAATTCGAACATGTTCCTAAGGTTTTTGACCATGGTTTGACACATATTGTAGTGTCATTGCATGAATTATTTTCCAAACCAAAATGATCCACATGGCCACAGAAACTCAAGTGGGTGTGGTGATGCAACCTCTTTCAAACTAGTGCTCCATTCCATGTGGCGGTTGAATTCCAACATATTCCTAGGGTTTCTGACCATGGTTTGACACATATTGGAGTGTCATTGCATGTGTTCTTTTCCGAACCACAATGATCCACATATCCATACACACTCAAGTGGGTGTGGTGATGCAACCTATTTCAAACTGTTGCTCCATTGCATGTGGTAGTTTAATTCCAACATGTTCATGGGGTTTCTGACCATGGTTTGACACATATTGGAGTGTCATTGTATGTGTTCTTTTCCAAACCACAATGATCCACATATCCACACACACTGAAGTGGGTGTGGTGATGCAACCTCTTTAGAACTGGTTCTTTATTGCATGTGGCATTTGAATTCCAACATGTTCCTAGGGTTTCTGACCATGGTTTGGCACATGCTGGAGTGTAATTGCGTGTGTTCTTTTCGAAACCACAATGATCCACATGGCCACACACTCAAGTGGGTGTGGTGATACACCCGCTTTCAAACTGGTGCTCTATTGGTGTGGCAGTTCAACTCCAACATGTTCCTGGGTTTCTAACCATGGTGTGACACATATTGGAGTGTCATTGCATGTGTTATTTTGCAAACCACAATGATCCACATGGCCACACTCACTCAAGTGGGTGTGGTGATAAAACCTCTTTCAAACTGGTGCTTCATTGCGTGTGGCACTTCAATTCCAACATGTTCTTGGGGTTTCTAACCATGGTTTGACTCATATTGGAGTGTCATTGTATGTGTTCTTTTCCAAACCAAAATGATCCACATGGCCACAGAAACTCTAGTGGGTGTGGTGATGCAACCACTTTCAAACTAGTGATCTATTGCATGTGGCAGTTGAATTCCAACATGTTCCTAGGGTTTCTAACCATGGTTTGACACATATTGGAGTGTCATTGCATGTGTTCTTTTCCAAATCTTAATGATCCACATGGCCACACAAACTCAAGTGGGTGTGGTGATGCAACCTCTTTCAAACTCGTGCTCCATTGCATGTGGTGGTTGAATTCCAACATGTTCCGGGATTCTGACCATGGTTTGACACATATTTGAGTGTCATTGCATTTGTTTTTTCAAAACCATAATGATCCACATGGCCACACAAACTCAAGTGGGTGTGGTGATGCAACCTCTTTCAAACTGGTGCTCCATTGCATGTGACGGTTGAATTCCAACATGTTCCTACGGATTCTGACCATGATTTGACACATATTGGAGTGTAATTGCATGTGTTCTTTTACAAACCAAAATGATCCACATGGCCACATATACTCAAGTGGGTGTGGTGATGCAACCTCTTTCAAACTAGTGCTCCATTGCATGTGGAAGTTGAATTCCAACATATTCCTAGGGTTTCTGACCATGGTTTGAGATATATTGGAGTGTTATTGCATGTGTTCTTTTGCAAACCACAATGATCCCCATATCCACACACACACTCAAGTGGGTGTGGTGATGCAACCTATTTCAAACTAGTGCTCCATTGCATGTGGCAGTTTAATTCCAACATGTTCCTGGGGGTTCACCGTGGTTTGACACATATTGGAGTGTCATTGCATGTTCTTTTCCAAACCACAATGATCCACATAGCCACACACACTCAAGTGGGTGTGGTGATGCAACCTCTTTCAAGCTGGTGCTCCATTGCATGTGGTGGTTTAATTCCAACATGATCCTGGGATTCTGACCATGGTTTGACACATATTTGAGTGTCATCGCATGAATTCTTTTCCAAACCACAATGATACACATGGCCACACAAACTCAAGTGGGTGTGGTGATGCAACCTCTTTCAAACGGTGCTCCATTGCATGTGGCGAATTCGAACATGTTCCTAAGGTTTTTGACCATGGTTTGACACATATTGTAGTGTCATTGCATGAATTATTTTCCAAACCAAAATGATCCACATGCCCACAGAAACTCAAGTGGGTGTGGTGATGCAACCTCTTTCAAACTAGTGCTCCATTCCATGTGGCGGTTGAATTCCAACATATTCCTAGGGTTTCTGACCATGGTTTGACACATATTGGAGTGTCATTGCATGTGTTCTTTTCCGAACCACAATGATCCACATATCCATACACACTCAAGTGGGTGTGGTGATGCAACCTATTTCAAACTGTTGCTCCATTGCATGTGGTAGTTTAATTCCAACATGTTCATGGGGTTTCTGACCATGGTTTGACACATATTGGAGTGTCATTATATGTGTTCTTTTCCAAACCACAATGATCCACATATCCACACACACCAAGTGGGTGTGGTGATGCAACCTCTTTAGAACTGGTTCTTTATTGCATGTGGCATTTGAATTCCAACATGTTCCTAGGGTTTCTGACCATGGTTTGGCACATGCTGGAGTGTAATTGCGTGTGTTCTTTTCGAAACCACAATGATCCACATGGCCACACACACTCAAGTGGGTGTGGTGATACACCCGCTTTCAAACTGGTGCTCTATTGCAGGTGGCAGTTCAACTCCAACATGTTCCTGGGTTTCTAACCATGGTGTGACACATATTGGAGTGTCATTGCATGTGTTATTTTGCAAACCACAATGATCCACATGGCCACACTCACTCAAGTGGGTGTGGTGATAAAACCTCTTTCAAACTGGTGCTTCATTGCGTGTGGCACTTCAATTCCAACATGTTCTTGGGGTTTCTAACCATGGTTTGACTCATATTGGAGTGTCATTGTATGTGTTCTTTTCCAAACCAAAATGATCCACATGGCCACAGAAACTCTAGTGGGTGTGGTGATGCAACCACTTTCAAACTAGTGATCTATTGCATGTGGCAGTTGAAGTCCAACATGTTCCTAGGGTTTCTAACCATGGTTTGACACATATTGGAGTGTCATTGCATGTGTTCTTTTCCAAATCTTAATGATCCACATGGCCACACAAACTCAAGTGGGTGTGGTGATGCAACCTCTTTCAAACTCGTGCTCCATTGCATGTGGTGGTTGAATTCCAACATGTTCCGGGATTCTGACCATGGTTTGACACATATTTGAGTGTCATTGCATTTGTTTTTTCAAAACCATAATGATCCACATGGCCACACAAACTCAAGTGGGTGTGGTGATGCAACCTCTTTAAACTGGTGCTCCATTGCATGTGACGGTTGAATTCCAACATGTTCCTACGGATTCTGACCATGATTTGACACATATTGGAGTGTAATTGCATGTGTTCTTTTACAAACCAAAATGATCCACATGGCCACACAAACTCAAGTGGGTGTGGTGATGCAACCTCTTTCAAACTAGTGCTCCATTGCATGTGGAAGTTGAATTCCAACATATTCCTAGGGTTTCTGACCATGGTTTGAGATATATTGGAGTGTTATTGCATGTGTTCTTTTGCAAACCACAATGATCCCCATATCCACACACACACTCAAGTGGGTGTGGTGATGCAACCTATTTCAAACTAGTGCTCCATTACATGTGGCAGTTTAATTCCAACATGTTCCTGGGGTTTCTGACCGTGGTTTGACACATATTGGAGTGTCATTGCATGTGTTCTTTTCCAAACCACAATGATCCACATAGCCACACACACTCAAGTGGGTGTGGTGATGCAACCTCTTTCAAGCTGGTGCTCCATTGCATGTGGTGGTTTAATTCCAACATGATCCTGGGATTCTGACCATGGTTTGACACATATTTGAGTGTCATCGCATGAATTCTTTTCCAAACCACAATGATACACATGGCCACACAAACTCAAGTGGGTGTGGTGATGCAACCTCTTTCAAACCGGTGCTCCATTGCATGTGGCGGTTGAATTCGAACATGTTCCTAAGGTTTTTGACCATGGTTTGACACATATTGTAGTGTCATTGCATGAATTATTTTCCAAACCAAAATGATCCACATGGCCACAGAAACTCAAGTGGGTGTGGTGATGCAACCTCTTTCAAACTAGTGCTCCATTCCATGTGGCGGTTGAATTCCAACATATTCCTAGGGTTTCTGACCATGGTTTGACACATATTGGAGTGTCATTGCATGTGTTCTTTTCCGAACCACAATGATCCACATATCCATACACACTCAAGTGGGTGTGGTGATGCAACCTATTTCAAACTGTTGCTCCATTGCATGTGGTAGTTTAATTCCAACATGTTCATGGGGTTTCTGACCATGGTTTGACACATATTGGAGTGTCATTGTATGTGTTCTTTTCCAAACCACAATGATCCACATATCCACACACACTGAAGTGGGTGTGGTGATGCAACCTCTTTAGAACTGGTTCTTTATTGCATGTGGCATTTGAATTCCAACATGTTCCTAGGGTTTCTGACCATGGTTTGGCACATGCTGGAGTGTAATTGCGTGTGTTCTTTTCGAAACCACAATGATCCACATGGCCACACACACTCAAGTGGGTGTGGTGATACACCCGCTTTCAAACTGGTGCTCTATTGCATGTGGCAGTTCAACTCCAACATGTTCCTGGGTTTCTAACCATGGTGTGACACATATTGGAGTGTCATTGCATGTGTTATTTTGCAAACCACAATGATCCACATGGCCACACTCACTCAAGTGGGTGTGGTGATAAAACCTCTTTCAAACTGGTGCTTCATTGCGTGTGGCACTTCAATTCCAACATGTTCTTGGGGTTTCTAACCATGGTTTGACTCATATTGGAGTGTCATTGTATGTGTTCTTTTCCAAACCAAAATGATCCACATGGCCACAGAAACTCTAGTGGGTGTGGTGATGCAACCACTTTCAAACTGGTGATCTATTGCATGTGGAAGTTGAATTCCAACATGTTCCTATGATTTCTAACCATGGTTTGACACATATTGGAGTGTCATTGCATGTGTTCTTTTCCAAATCTTAATGATCCACATGGCCACACAAACTCAAGTGGGTGTGGTGATGCAACCTCTTTCAAACTCGTGCTCCATTGCATGTGGTGGTTGAATTCCAACATGTTCCGGGATTCTGACCATGGCTTGACACATATTTGAGTGTCATTGAATGTGTTTTTTCAAAACCATAATGATCCACATGGCCACACAAACTCAAGTGGGTGTGGTGATGCAACCTCTTTCAAACCGGTGCTCCATTGCATGTGACGGTTGAATTGCAACATGTTCCTATGGATTCTGACCATGGTTTGACACGTATTGGAGTGTAATTGCATGTGTTCTTTTACAAACCACAATGATCCACATGGCCACACATACTCAAGTGGGTGTGGTGATGCAACCTCTTTCAAACTAGTGCTCCATTGCATGTGGAAGTTGAATTCCAACATATTCCTAGGGTTTCTGACCATGGTTTGACAGATATTGGAGTGTCATTGCATGTGTTCTTTTCCAAACCACAATGATCCACATATCCACACACACACACAAATGGGTGTGGTGATGCAACCTATTTCAAACTAGTGCTCCATTGCATGTGGCAGTTTAATTCCAACATGTTCCTAGGGTTTCTGACCATGGTTTGACACATATTGGAGTGTCATTGCATGTGTTCTTTTCCAAACCACAATGATCCACATAGTCACATACACTCAAGTGGGTGTGGTGATGCAACCTCTTTCAAGCTGCTGCTCCATTGCATGTGGTGGTTTAATTCCAACATGTTCCAGGGATTCTGACCATGGTTTGACACATATTTGAGTGTCACCGCATGAATTCTTTTCCAAACCACAATGATCCACACGGCCACACAAACTCAAGTGGGTGTGGTGATGCAACCTCTTTCAAACCGGTGCTCTATTGCATGTGGCAGTGGAATTCCAACATGTTCCTAGGTTTTCTAACCATGCTTTGACACATATTAGAGTGTCATTGCATGTGTTCTTTTCCAAAACACAATGATCCACATGGCCACACAAACTCAAGTGGGTGTGGTGATGCAACCTCTTTCAAACTCGTGCTCCGTTGCATGTGGTGGTTGAATTCCAACATGTTCCTGGGATTCTGACCATGGTTTGACACATATTTGAGTGTCATTGCATGAATTCTTTTCCAAACCACAATGATCCACATTGCCACACAAACTCAAGTGGGTGTGGTGATGCAACCTCTTTCAAACCGGTGCTCCATTGCATGTGGCGGTTGAATTCAAACATGTTCCTAGGGTTTTTCACCATGGTTTGACATATATTGTAGTGTCATTGCATGTGTTCTTTTCCAAACCACAATGATCCACATGGCCACACATACTCAAGTGGGTGTGGTGATGCAACCTCTTTCAAACTAGTGCTCCATTGCATGTGGCAGTTGAGTTCCAATATGTTCCTAGGGTTTCCGACCATGGTTTGACACATATTGGAGTGTCATTGCATGTGTTCTTTTCCAAACCACAATGATCCACATATCCACACACACTGAAGTGGGTGTGGTGATGCAACCTCTATAGAACTGGTTCTTTATTGTATGTGGCATTTGAATTCCAACATGTTCCTGGGGGTTTCTGACCATGGTTTGACACATATTGGAGTGTAATTGCGTGTGTTTCTTTTCCAAACCACAATGATCCACATGGCCACACACACTCAAGTGGGTGTGGTAATACAACCTCTTTCAAACTAGTGCTCTATTGCATGTGGCAGTTGAGTTCCAACATGTTCCTGGGGTTTCTAACCATGGTTTGACACATATTGGAGTGTCATTGCATGTGTTCTTTTGCAAACCACAATGATCCCCATATCCACACACACACTCAAGTGGGTGTGGTCATGCAACCTATTTCAAACTAGTGCTCCATTGCATGTGGCAGTTTAATTCCAACATGTTCCTGGGGTTTCTGACCATGGTTTGACACATATTGGAGTGTCATTGCATGTGTTCTTTTCCAAACCACAATGATCCACATAGCCACACACACTCAAGTGGGTGTGGTGATGCAACCTCTTTCAAGATGGTGCTCCATTGCATGTGGTGGTTTAATTCCAACATGATCCTGGGATTCTGACCATGGTTTGACACATATTTGAGTGTCATCGCATGAATTCTTTTCCAAACCACAATGATACACATGGCCACACAAACTCAAGTGGGTGTGGTGATGCAACCTCTTTCAAACCGGTGCTCCATTGCATGTGGCGGTTGAATTCGAACATGTTCCTAAGGTTTTTGACCATGGTTTGACACATATTGTAGTGTCATTGCATGAATTATTTTCCAAACCAAAATGATCCACATGGCCACAGAAACTCAAGTGGGTGTGGTGATGCAACCTCTTTCAAACTAGTGCTCCATTCCATGTGGCGGTTGAATTCCAACATATTCCTAGGGTTTCTGACCATGGTTTGACACATATTGGAGTGTCATTGCATGTGTTCTTTTCCGAACCACAATGATCCACATATCCATACACACTCAAGAGGGTGTGGTGATGCAACCTATTTCAAACTGTTGCTCCATTGCATGTGGTATTTTAATTCCAATATGTTCATGGGGTTTCTGACCATGGTTTGACACATACTGGAGTGTCATTGTATGTGTTCTTTTCCAAACCACAATGATCCACATATCCACACACACTAAAGTGGGTGTGGTGATGCAACCTCTTTAGAACTGGTTCTTTATTGCATGTGGCATTTGAATTCCAACATGTTCCTAGGGATTTCTGACCATGGTTTGACACATATCGGAGTGTAATTGCGTGTGTTCGTTTCGAAACCACAATGATCCACATGGCCACACACACTCAAGTGGGTGTGGTGATACACCCGCTTTCAAACCGGTGCTCTATTGCATGTGGCAGTTGAACTCCAACATGTTCCTGTGTTTCTAACCATGGTGTGACACATATTGGAGTGTCATTGCATGTGTTATTTTGCAAACCACAATGATCCACATGGCCACACTCACTCAAGTGGGTGTGGTGATAAAACCTCTTTCAAACTGGTGCTTCGTTGCGTGTGGCACTTCAATTCCAACATGTTCTTGGGGTTTCTAACAATGGTTTGACTCATATTGGAGTGTCATTGTATGTGTTCTTTTCCAAACCAAAATGATCCACATGGCCACAGAAACTCTAGTGGGTGTGGTGATGCAACCACTTTCAAACTGGTGATCTATTGCACGTGGCAGTTGAATTCCAACATGTTCCTAGGGTTTCTAACCATGGTTTGACACATATTGGAGTGTCATTGCATGTGTTCTTTTCCAAATCTTAATGATCTACATGGCCACACAAACTCAAGTGGGTGTGGTGATGCAACCTCTTTCAAACTCGTGCTCCATTGCATGTGGTGGTTGAATTCCAACATGTTCTCGGGATTCTGACCATGGTTTGACACATATTTGAGTGTCATTGCATGTGTTTTTTCAAAACCATAATGATCCACATGGCCACACAAACTCAAGTGGGTGTGGTGATGCAACCTCTTTCAAACCGGTGCTCCATTGCATGTGACGGTTGAATTCCAACATGTTCCTATGGATTGTGACCATGGTGTGACACATATTGGAGTGTAATTGCATGTGTTCTTTTACAAACCACAATGATCCACATGGCCACACATACTCAAGTCGGCGTGGTGATGCAACCTCTTTCAAACTAGTGCTCCATTGCATGTGGAAGTTGAATTCCAACATATTCCTAGGGTTTCTGACCATGGTTTGACAGATATTGGAGTGTCATTGCATGTGTTCTTTTCCAAACCACAATGATCCACATATCCACACACACACTCAAATGGGTGTGGTGATGCAACCTATTTCAAACTAGTGCTCCATTGCATGTGGCAGTTTAATTCCAACATGTTCCTAGGGTTTCTGACCATGGTTTGACACATATTGGAGTGTCATTGCATGTGTTCTTTTCCAGACCTTAATGATCCACATGGCCACACAAACTCAAGTGGGTGTGCTGATGCAACATCTTTCAAACTCGTGATCCATTGCATGTGGTGGTTGAATTCCAACATGTTCTCGGGATTCTGACCATGGTTTGACACATATTTGAGTGTCATTGCATGTTTTCTTTTCCAAACCATAATTATCTACATGGCCACACAAACTCAAGTGGGTGTGGTGATGCAACCTCTTTCAAACCGGTGCTCCATTGCATGTGATCGTTGAATTCCAACATGTTCCTAGGGATTCTGACCATGGTTTGACACATATTGGATTGTAATTGCATGTGTTCTTTTACAAACCACAATGATCCACTTGGCCACATATACTCAAGTGGGTGTGGTGATGCAACCTCTTTCAAACTACTGCTCCATTACATGTGGAAGTTCAATTCCAACATATTCCTAGTGTTTCTGACCATGGTTTGACACATATTGGAGTGTCATTGCATGTGTTCTTTTTCGAACCACAATGATCCACATATCCACACACACTCAAGTGGGTCTGGTGATGCAACCTATTTCAAACTGGTGCTCCATTGCATGTGGCAGTTGAATTTCAACATGTTCCTGGGGTTTATGACCATGGTTTGACACATATTGGAGTGTCATTGCATGTGTTCTTTTCCAAACCACAATGATCCACATAGCCACACACACACTCAACTAGGTGTGGTGATGCAACCTCTTTCAAGCTGGTGCTCAATTGCATGTGGTAGTTGAATTCCAACATGTTCCTGGGGTTTCTGACCATGGTTTGAAACATATTAGAGTGTCATTGCATGTGTTCTTTTCCAAACCAAAATGATCAACATGGCCACACACTGTCCAGTGGGTGTGGTGATGCGACCGCTTTCAAACTAGTGCTCTATTGCATGTGGCAGTGGAATTCCAACATGTTCCTGGGTTTTCTAACCATGGTGTGACACATATTAGAGTGTCATTGCATGTGTTCTTTTCCAAACCGCAATGATCCACCTGGCCACACAAACTCAAGTGGGTGTGGTGATGCAGCCTCTTTCAAACCGATGCTCTATTGCATGTGGCGGTTGAATTCGAACATGTTCCTAAGGTTTTTAACCATGGTTTAACACATATTGTAGTGTCATTGGATGTGTTATTTTCCAAACCACAATGATCCACATGGCCACACATACTCAAGTGGGTGTGGTGATGCAACCTCTTTCAAACTAGTGCTCCATTGCATGTGGTAGTTGAATTCGAATATGTTCCTAGGGTTTCTGACCATGGTTTGACACATATTGGAGTGTCATTGCATGTGTTCTTTTCCAAACCACAATGATCCACATATCCACACACACTGAAGTGGGTGTGGTGATCCAACCTCTTTACAACTGGTTCTTTATTGCATGTGGCATTTGAATTCCAACATGTTCCTGGGGGTTTCTGACCATGGTTTGACACATATTGGAGTGTAATTACGTGGGTTCTTTTCCAAACCACACTGGTCTACAAGGCCACACACACACAAGTGGGTGTCGTAATACAACCTCTTTCAAACTGGTGCTCTATTGCATGTGGCAGTTGAATTCCAACATGTTCATGGGGTATCTAACCATGGTTTGACACATATTGGAGTGTCATTGCATTTTTTTTTCCAAACCATAATGATCCACATGGCCACACAAACTCAAGTGGGTGTGGTGATGCAACCTCTTTCAAACTAGTGCTCCATTGCATGTGGCAGTTGAATTCGAATATGTTCCTAGGGTTTCTGACCATGGTTTGACACATATTGGAGTGTCATTGCATGTGTTCTTTTCCAAACGACAATGATCCACATATCCACACACATTGAAGTGGGTGTGGTGATGCAACCTCTTTAGAACTGGTTCTTTATTGCATGTGGCATTTGAATTCTGACATGTTCCTGGGGGTTTCTGACCATGGTTTGACACATATCGGAGTGTAATTGCGTGTGTTCTTTTCCAAACCACACTGGTCTACATGGCCACACACACTCAAGTGGGTGTGGTGATGCAACCTCTTTCAAGCTAGTTCTCCATTGCATGTGGTAGTTGAATTCCAACATGTTCCTGGAGTTTCTGACCATGGTTTGACACATATTGGAGTATCATTACATGTGTTCTTTTCCAAACCAAAATGATCCACATGGCCACACACTCCAGTGGGTGTGGTGATGCAACCGCTTTCAAACTGGTGCTCTATTGCATGTGGCAGTTGAATTTCAACATGTTCCTGGGTTTTCTAACCATGATTTGACACATATTGGAGTGTCATTGCATGTGTTCTTTTCCAAAACACAATGATCCACATGGCCACACAAACTCAAGTGGGTGTGGTGATGCAACCTCTTTCAAACTCGTGCTCCATTGCATGTGGTGATTGAATTCCAACATGTTCCGGGATTCTAACCATGGTTTGACACATATTTGAGAGTCATTGCATGAATTCTTTTCCAAACCACAATGATCCACATGGCCACACAAACTCAAGTGGGTGTGGTGATGCAGCGTCTTTCAAACCGATGCTCCATTGCATGTGGCGGTTGAATTCGGACATGTTCCTAAGGTTTTTAACCATGGTTTAACACATATTGTAGTGTCATTGTATGTGTTCTTTTCCAAACCACAATGATCCACATGGCCACACATACTCAAGTGGGTGTGGTGATGCAACCTCTTTCAAACTAGTGCTCCATTGCATGTGGCAGTTGAATTCGAATATGTTCCTAGGGTTTCTGACCATGGTTTGACACATATTGGAGTGTCATTGCATGTGTTCTTTTCCAAACAACAATGATCCACATATCCACACACACTGAAGTGGGTGTGGTGATGCAACCTCTTTAGAACTGGTTCTTTATTGCATGTGGCATTTGAATTCCAACATGTTCCTGGGGGTTTCTGACCATGGTTTGACACATACGGAGTGTAATTGCGTGTGTTCTTTTCCAAACCACACTGGTCTACAAGGCCACACACACTCAAGTGGGTGTCGTAATACAACCTCTTTCAAAGTGGTGCCCTATTGCATATGGCAGTTGAATTCCAACATGTTCATGGGGTATCTAACCATGGTTTGACACATATTGGAGTGTCATTGCATTTTTTCTTTCCAAACCACAATGATCCACATGGCCACACAAACTCAAGTGGGTGTGGTGATGCAACCTCTTTCAAACTCGTGCTCCATTGCATGTGGTGGTTGAATTCCAAGATGTTCCTGGGATTCTGACAATGGTTATATTTGAGTGTCATTGCATGTGTTTCTTTCCAAACCACAATGATCCACATGACCACACAAACTCAAGTGGGTGTGGTGATGCAACCTCTTTCAAACCAGTGCTGCATTGCATTTGGCGGTTGAATTCCAACATGTTTCTAGTGTTTCTGACCATGGTTTGACACATATTGGAGTGTAATTGCATGTGTTCTTTTACAAACCACAATGATACACATGGCCAGACATACTCAAGTGGGTGTGCTGATGCAACCTCTTTCAAACTGGTGCTCCATTGCATGGGCAGTTGAAGTCCAACATATTCTTAGTGTTTGTGACCATGGTTTGACACATATTGGAGTGTCATTGCATGTGTTCTTTTCCAAACCACAACGATCCACATATCCACACACACTCAAGTGGGTGTGGTGATGCAACCTATTTCAAACTGGTGCTCCATTGCATGTGGCAGTTTAATTCCAACATGTTCCTTTGGTTTATGACAATGGTTTGACACATATTGGAGTGTCATTGCATGTATTGTTTTCCAAACCACAATGATACACAGGGCCACACACACTCAAGTGGGTGTGGTGATGCAACCTGTTTCAAACTGGTGCTCCTTTGCATGTGGCAGTTGAATTCCAACATGTTTCTGGGGTTTCTGACCATGGTTTGACACATATTGGAGTGTCATTACATGTTTTCGTTTCCAAACCAAAATTGTCAGATGGACACACACACTGCATTTGGTGTGGTGATGCAATCGCTTTCAAACTGGTGCTCCATTGCATGTGGCAGTTGAATTCCAACATGTTCCTGGGGTTTCTAACCATGGTTTGACACATATTAGAGTGTAATTCCATGTGTTCTTTTCCAAACCACAATGATCCACATGGCCACAAATACACAAGTGGGTGTGGTGAAGCAACCTCTTTCAAACTAGTTCTCCATTGCATGTGGCAGTTGAATTCCATTATGTCCCTGGGGTTTTTTGACCATGGTTTAACACATATTGGAGTGTCATTGCATGTGTTCTTTTCCAAACCATAATGATCTACATGGCCACACAAACTCAAGTGGGTTTGGTGATGCAACCTCTTTAAAACCGGTGCTCCATTGCATGTGACGGTTCAATTCCAACATGTTCCTAGGGTTTCTGACCATGGTTTGACATATATTGGAGTGTAATTGCATGTGTTCTTTTACAAACCACAATCATCCACATGGGCACATATACTAAAGTGGGTGTGGTGATGCAACCTCTTTCAAACTAGTGCTCCATTCCATGTGGAAGTTGAATTCCAACATATTCCTAGGGTTTCTGACCATGGTTTGACACATATTGGAGTGTCATTGCATGTGTTCTTTTCCGAACCACAATGATCCACATATTCATACACACTCAAGTGGGTGTGGTGATGCAACCTATTTCAAACTATTGCTCCATTGCATGTGGTAGTTTAATTCCAACATGTTCATGGGGTTTCTGACCATGGTTTGACACATATTGGAGTGTCATTTTATGTGTTCTTTTCCAAACCACAATGATCCACATGGCCACACACACTCAAGTGGGTGTGGTGATGCAACCTCTTTCAAGCTGGTTCTCCATTGCATGTGGTAGTTGAATTCCAACATGTTCCTGGGGTTTCTGACCATGGTTTGACACATATTGGAGTATCATTACATGTGTTCTTTTCCAAACCAAAATGATCCACATGGCCACACACTCCAGTGGGTGTTGTGATGCAACCGCTTTCAAACTGGTCCTCTATTGCATGTGGCAGTTGAATTTCAACATGTTCCTGGGTTTTCTAACCATGATTTGACACATATTGGAGTGTCATTGCATGTGTTCTTTTCCAAAACACAATGATCCACATGGCCACACAAACTCAAGTGGGTGTGGTGATGCAACCTCTTTCAAACTCGTGCTCCATTGCATGTGGTGGTTGAATTCCAACATGTTCCGGGATTCTAACCATGGTTTCACACATATTTGAGAGTCATTGCATGAATTCTTTTCCAAACCACAATGATCCACGTGGCCACACAAACTCAAGTGGGTGTGGTGATGCAGCGTCTTTCAAACCGATGCTCCATTGCATGTGGCGGTTGAATTCGGACATGTTCCTATGGTTTTTAACCATGGTTTAACACATATTGTAGTGTCATTGCATGTGTTCTTTTACAAACCACAATGATCCACATGGCCACACATACTCAAGTGGGTGTGGTGATGCAACCTCTTTCAAACCAGTGCTCCATTGCATGTGGCAGTTGAATTCGAATATGTTCCTAGGGTTTCTGACCATGGTTTGACACATATTGGAGTGTCATTGCATGTGTTCTTTTCCAAACGACAATGATCCACATATCCACACACACTGAAGTGGGTGTGGTGATGCAACCTCTTTAGAACTGGTTCTTTATTGCATGTGGCATTTGAATTCCAACATGTTCCTGGGGGTTTCTGACCATGGTTTGACACATATCGGAGTGTAATTGCGTGTGTTCTTTTCCAAACCACACTGGTCTACAAGGCCACACACACTCAAGTGGGTGTCGTAATACAACCTCTTTCAAAGTGGTGCCCTATTGCATGTGGCAGTTGAATTCCAACATGTTCATGGGGTATCTAACCATGGTTTGACACATATTGGAGTGTCATTGCATTTTTTCTTTCCAAACCACAATGATCCACATGGCCACACAAACTCAAGTGGGTGTGGTGATGCAACCTCTTTCAAACTCGTGCTCCATTGCATGTGGTGGTTGAATTCCAAGATGTTCCTGGGATTCTTACAATGGTTATATTTGAGTTTCATTGCATGTGTTTCTTTCCAAACCACAATGATCCACATGACCACACAAACTCAAGTGGGTGTGGTGATGCAACCTCTTTCAAACCGGTGCTCCATTGCATGTGGCGGTTGAATTCCAACATGTTTCTAGTGTTTCTGACCATGGTTTGACACATATTGGAGTGTAATTGCATGTGTTATTTTACAAACCACAATGATACACATGGCCACACATACTCAAGTGGGTGTGCTGATGCAACCTCTTTCAAACTGGTGCTCCATTCCATGTGGCAGTTGAATTCCAACATATTCCTAGGGTTTGTGACCATGGTTTGACACATATTGGAGTGTCATTGCATGTGTTCTTTTCCAAACCACAACGATCCACATATCCACACACACTCAAGTGGGTGTGGTGATGCAACCTATTTCAAACTGGTGCTCCATTGCATGTGGCAGTTTAATTCCAACATGTTCCTTTGGGTTATGACAATGGTTTGACACATATTGGAGTGTCATTGCATGTATTGTTTTCCAAACCACAATGATACACATGGCCACACACACTCAAGTGGGTGTGGTGATGCAACCTCTTTCAAACTCGTGCTCCATTGCATGTGGCAGTTGAATTCCAACATGTTTCTGGGGTTTCTGACCATGGTTTGACACATATTGGAGTGTCATTAAATGTTTTCGTTTCCAAACCAAAATTGTCAGATGGACACACACACTGCATTTGGTGTGGTGATGCAACCGCTTTCAAACTGGTGCTCCATTGCATGTGGCAGTTGAATTCCAACATGTTCCTGGGGTTTCTAACCATGGTTTGACACATATTAGAGTGTAATTGCCTGTGTTCTTTTCCAAACCACAATGATCCACATGGCCACAAATACACAAGTGGGTGTGGTGAAGCAACCTCTTTCAAACTAGTTCTCCATTGCATGTGGCAGTTGAATTCCAAGATATTCCTAGGGTTTGTGACCATGGTTTGACACATATTGGAGTGTCATTGCATGTGTTCTTTTCCAAACCACAACGATCCACATATCCACACACACTCAAGTGGGTGTGGTGATGCAACCTATTTCAAACTGGTGCTCCATTGCATGTGGCAGTTTAATTCCAACATGTTCCTTTGGGTTATGACAATGGTTTGACACATATTGGAGTGTCATTGCATGTATTGTTTTCCAAACCACAATGATACACATGGCCACACACACTCAAGTGGGTGTGGTGATGCAACCTGTTTCAAACTGGTGCTCCATTGCATGTGGCAGTTGAATTCCAACATGTTTCTGGGGTTTCTGACCATGGTTTGACACATATTGGAGTGTCATTAAATGTTTTCGTTTCCAAACCAAAATTGTCAGATGGACACACACACTGCATTTGGTGTGGTGATGCAACCGCTTTCAAACTGGTGCTCCATTGTATGTGGCAGTTGAATTCCAACATGTTCCTGGGGTTTCTAACCATGGTTTGACACATATTAGAGTGTAATTGCATGTGTTCTTTTCCAAACCACAATGATCCACATGGCCACAAATACACAAGTGGGTGTGGTGAAGCAACCTCTTTCAAACTAGTTCTCCATTGCATGTGGCAGTTGAATTCCAATATGTCCCTGGGGTTTTTTGACCATGGTTTAACACATATTGGAGTGTCATTGCATGTGTTCTTTTCCAAACCATAATGATCTACATGGCCACACAAACTCAAGTGGGTTTGGTGATGCAACCTCTTTAAAACCGGTGCTCCATTGCATGTGACGGTTGAATTCCAACATGTTCCTAGGGTTTCTGACCATGGTTTGACACATATTGGAGTGTAATTGCATGTGTTCTTTTACAAACCACAATCATCCACATGGCCACATATACTCAAGTGGGTGTGGTGATGCAACCTCTTTAAAACTAGTGCTCCATTCCATGTGGAAGTTGAATTCCAACATATTCCTAGGGTTTCTGACCATGGTTTGACACATATTGGAGTGTCATTGCATGTGTTCTTTTCCGAACCACAATGATCCACATATTCATACACACTCAAGTGGGTGTGGTGATGCAACCTATTTCAAACTGTTGCTCCATTGCATGTGGTAGTTTAATTCCAACATGTTCATGGGGTTTCTGACCATGGTTTGACACATATTGGAGTGTCATTTTATGTGTTCTTTTCCAAACCACAATGATCCACATGGCCACACACACTCAAGTGGGTGTGGTGATGCAACCTCTTTCACGCTGGTTCTCCATTACATGTGGTAGTTGAATTCCAACATGTTCCTGGGTTTTCTGACCATGGTTTGACACATATTGGAGTATCATTACATGTGTTCTTTTCCAAACCAAAATGATCCACATGGCCACACACTCCAGTGGGTGTGGTGATGCAACTGCTTTCAAACTGGTGCTCTATTGCATGTGGCAGTTGAATTTCAACATGTTCCTGGGTTTTCTAACCATGATTTGACACATATTGGAGTGTCATTGCATGTGTTGTTTTCCAAAACACAATGATCCACATGGCCACACAAACTCAAGTGGGTGTGGTGATGCAACCTCTTTCAAACTCGTGCTCCATTGCATGTGGTGGTTGAATTCCAACATGTTCCGGGATTCTAACCATGGTTTTAAACATATTTGAGAGTCATTGCATGAATTCTTTTCCAAACCACAATGATCCACATGGCCACACAAACTCAAGTGGGTGTGGTGATGCAGCGTCTTTCAAACCGATGCTCCATTGCATGTGGCGGTTGAATTCGGACATGTTCCTAAGGTTTTTAACGATGGTTGTGTTCTTTTCCAAACCACAATGATCCACATGGCCACACATACTCAAGTGGGTGTGGTGATGCAACCTCTTTCAAACTAGTGCTCCATTGCATGTGGCAGTTGAATTCGAATATGTTCCTAGGGTTTCTGACCATGGTTTGACACATATTGGAGTGTCATTGCATGTGTTCTTTTCCAAACGACAATGATCCACATATCCACACACACTGAAGTGGGTGTGGTGATGCAACCTCTTTAGAACTGGTTCTTTATTGCATGTGGCATTTGAATTCCAACATGTTCCTGGGGGTTTCTGACCATGGTTTGACACATATCGGAGTGTAATTGCGTGTGTTCTTTTCCAAACCACACTGGTCTACAAGGCCACACACACTCAAGTGGGTGTCGTAATACAACCTCTTTCAAAGTGGTGCCCTATTGCATGTGGCAGTTGAATTCCAACATGTTCATGGGGTATCTAACCATGGTTTGACACATATTGGAGTGTCATTGCATTTTTTCTTTCCAAACCACAATGATCCACATGACCACACAAACTCAAGTGGGTGTGGTGATGCAATGTAACTACCTCGGTAAATTACACTCCTAGTTACAAGCCTGGATGAGCAGAAATGGTTGAAATAGTACGGTGGGGCCCAAATGCCACTCACAGGTAGACCTTTCAGCCGTCCAAACCATTTCTAAACATCGGGACAAGAACGGGCGGCGTAATGGGCAGGCGAAGGGATCAACTACATACACAAATGAGTATGTATGCAAGCCACCATACAACAGTACATCAGAGCCATTCCATCTAAAAAGAAAGGAAATATAGCAACGCCATACGGCAAGATCCAAATATCCTAGATAGATATAATAGTTTAGGGTATCTCCTCATACATCAATCAACAGAGTATCAAGCGGAAGCGGAAGACAAAATCCGAGTACGGAGAAGAAGCAAATCGGCATAAGATGCCCCATAAATAAGCAGATCCCGCCCACAGATCTCACGGATCCCCGTTCCCGAAATCTCTACACCGAATGATCGTTGCCCACATCGTCCGTCTCTTCCACCCAGTATCCATCTTGCGAGTGTACCTGTTCATCTGAACCAATAATTTATCGTGTGAGACCCTAGGGGTACTCAGCAAGTCTTTATGCCTCTAGAGGGGACACAACCTGGGGTGACACAATTGCAGCAAAAGATAAACCCTAACAGTTCTATAGATACTCGCTAACCATCCGCCTAACCAAAGATAGACGGATGTCCGTGAATTAAGAACAACAGTTATAACAGTTATAACGGTAATATCCACAGATCCATCCTCCTCGCCATCGACGAGGAAGCGGACGAACAACCCCCCATCCGTTGGCAGTTTTATTATCCATTCCGTGAGTATTGCACTATTTACTAGTCAGGTACCTAGTCTAGTCAAATTAAAAGCGGTACTTTAGTTATTCTTGTCTATGATCGAGAAACTGTGCTCCAAGTCATCCATAACCGCGACACGGCTTTAGAAGTTTTACCGCAGGGTGCACAAATAGCAACACACACTCGATATGCCTCGGAAAAACCAAATCAAAACCCAACGAGGCGCCACGACAAAGCGATCACAGGATTCAGAAATATTTCAGGGGCCACCCCATTGAGCTACCCGAACGGTTAATGACTCAGACGGACTCAAGGTTTGCGTCAATGGCTGTGAACGATCGGGAACTCGAAAATGTGACTGGGCTTGTCGACACATGAAAACACTCCGCTTTCCTAACGAAGACAAAGGTGCAAAGACTCGCACAATTTAAATAAAGCGGTAAAGCATGGCATAAGTACAGATAGTAAATAAAACCTCAAACTAGTTTGTGGCCCCAAGAAATAAGAATGAATCAAGCTCGGCTGTGGGGGGGTTCATAGGCCTCCCGGATGTGGATAGCGAATAATCTTGGATCAGGAATCAAGTACTGGGTCTTACAGGACACAAGTGAGCATGAAAACCAAATAGCAGATATTGCTCACGGTGCCACTTTCATTAGTTATCCCATTACTACTCAGGTTAAGTTGTTTAGGTACCTCGTTATCCATCGACACTCACATACCCTACACATGTCGTTTCTCGACTCGCATGGCTCAAACAACTCCTGTAGTAATGGCTCATGGGATGGAGGAACAAGCTTCGGTGGGGTTTAAAAGTAAAGGCTATGCAATACTTGGGATTCAATTTAATGCAATCGCGACTCAATGATGCAAGAATAAGATAGAGGCAATAGGTACTGTATGTATGCAAGCATGTGGTAGTGCTTGCTGGCAGCAAATTGAAGCAAGGGATGGATCTGGGTAGTGCTCCTGGTTCTCTTGATATATCCCCTGCTCAGCGTCTATTCGAAGAAGAACCAAACAAGCAAGGGCCAACATAAATAAAGTGCCCAAGCATAGGAATAAATGCGACAAGCAAACAATCATGCCATGATGAATGATGCACAATTTGCATGGCAACAAAGTGGCATGGCATAGGTGAGGTGTGGAAACAATAATAAAGCATTTTTATTGAGCTTTGGCCCCATTTTATTCTCAATTAAGTTGCTGTACACATTATATTTTTATGATGCATGCTTCAAAACACCACATGGAAAGCATAAACAGAAAGGTCTCGTCGAGCTAATCATTTTAGACATATCATTTGTTAAATTTGGAGTTATAAAACAAAAGTTATTAATTAAATAAGGAAAAGGGCATTTTATTTGTAATTTTAATCAACTTGAATTTTAAAGTGTGCAAAATATATTTTGGATGGCATATTTGAAATCCTCATATTTTTCTGATTTGAAAACATATATTATTTGTATTATTTGGATTTATATTTTAAAAGTTATTTAAAAACAGAATTAAATTTGAATTTGAATTAATTTAAAAGGGTTTGAATTTAAACAGACAGACAGACAGAAAACATTTTGTACTCAGGCATAGCATAATTATCCATGAGGCGGGTGGGGTGGGCCACGCTCAAGCTCAGCGCTATCAAAGTTGAAAGGTGTTTACAATCATGGGCTAATCTAGCCGCAGAGGGTGACAGGTGGGGCCAGAGCACGCGCGGGTCCACACGCCAGTGGTTGAGTGCGGGGCTGCCACGCGGCATCGCGAGGGGGCGCGTGTTGAGGCCAGAGAAAACCGGGGGTTCTTTTGCAAGATCGTCGGGTGGCTGGCAGGTGGGCCAAAATGTACCGCGGGTTGATGCAGAAAAAGAGGCAGGGGTTATCCGCAAAAAGGGCGCCGTACTGTGGATCTTCCTCGCGAGCAGAGGACAGATCGGTGCGCGGCAGCGGCAGGACGCGACGCGCGGGCTCGAACCTGGGATCTGGGGCTCGCGCGCGGAGGCGGAGCCACTGCGGTAGGCTCGGGTTGGTGCCAGGAGGGTGGACGGGGCCTAGATGAGGGCTATGCGGTGCGGGAGCTGACAGACGAATGGCGGCAAGGCAGAGGGCGCTCGGAGAAAGGACCGGCGAGGCTAGGGCAGCACGGCTAAGCGGACCATGTCAGGGGGGTAGAGGAGCTCACCGCGAGGTTGCTGGAGGTGTTAGCTCGGGCAGAGGCGCTGGCGATCGTCGTCGAGGCAGATGGCCAGAGGATCTAGGGTTCCGGTGGCGGACGCGTCGGTGATCTTCGGCTCCAGCCCTTCTCCTCCTCGACGGCGGGTACAGGCGGCCTCCTAGGAGTCCCCTCGTTCTTCCTCGACAACCAGAGCTCCTCGCCACCGGCTGTAGGTAAGAGGAACGGAGGAGACCGACGGTGGCCGGCGAGAGAGGGTAGGCGGTGGTAGGGGTAGACGGAGAGGAAGGGGTCGGTCTGAGGAGATCTGGGAGAGGCAGAGGGGTGGTGGGGCGAAGGGAAAAACCGAGAGGGAGAGGGAGGAGCCGTGGGGAGGTGGTGAAGGAAAAAGGTGGCTCGGCCACCTTTTCTTCCTCCTCCTCACGTGCTCGGGCAGGGAGGCCAGGGCAGGGGCAGGCAGGTGGGGTAGGGTGAGGCTAAGGAGGCCAGGCTCGGTGTGGTGAGGTCGCCTGCAGAGAGGGAGAGGAGGCTCAGGTGTAGCTAGGGTTTGGTTGGGATGGAGGTAGCTAGGGCAGGGGTGGGGTAGTGGGGTGGGACCTGCAAGGTGGGGCTCGGCATGGAGACTAAGGGAGGGTTAGGTTTAGAAGGAGAAGAGAGAGAGAGAGAGAGAGAGAGAGAGAGGGGGGATATGATGATTAGGGTGGTAGGGTTTAGCTTAGATGGGGGTATGCTAGATTAGGGTTTTAGAGAGAGAGAGAGAGATGTGGTGTGGTTCTCTTTGACAAGATCAAGCAAGACCAAAACAAGCTCAAGCAAGAAATGGCCAAAAGAGAGAAGAAAAGGGAGGTGGTGATGGGTGGATGGAGATGATGATGAGGTTTAAGCAAGATCCAAATAGATCAAGCCCAAAAGAAGGGATAGAGATAGAGATGATCCTCTCAAGATTCAAATAAAAACCAAATAACAAGCAAAAGGTGGTACTTGCATGGCCCATGCATAAATATTTAATGCCATGTTGATTCTTGTGAAAACAATATTATCCCATGGCATTATTATTATGCATTCCCAAAATTGGAATAAAAGCCAAGCAAAAAGAATTAAAAAGGATGCCCCATGTGGAGTATTTGGAGATGGCCATGTTTGAAATAGAATGGGACATGCTAGTGTGTAGGTTCCACTAGATGCTCAATAGTCCCAAAAATATCCCAACATGAGCATAATCCATATTCATCCATGTGGAAGCTAGGAAAAAGGGTTCCATTCACAAGGCATGCAAAGGTGGCCATGTGGCTCTCATATAACAATAATGTGAAAACAACATGATGCCAAAATGAGAGCATGTGGAACAGAATTGGATCCATCCCAACCCACATGAGCTAGAGGTAAAACCAATAAGTGCCAAGCTCATATTTAGTTGGATGGTGGAATTATAAGGTGGTGAAAGAAAGGTGGAGGAGTTAATAAAAATATGCCCCCAACTCAACTTGGGCATTAAACAATATATCAAGAACCAAATACAATATCAAGAGGCAAATACAATTTACAATGCATATGAGGGAAGATCCAAAACAAAAAGGGTTTTATATGATGCTCAAATGCAAGGTGGCATGATGACATGAGCATGATATAATGATGATGCAACAATTATATATATGAAGTAGCCATTATATAGACTAGGCTAGTAGCATTGCAATTGTTAGACAATTGGGATGCTACAACTCTCCCCCACTAAACAAGAATCTCGCCCCGAGATTCCTAGGAAAAAGAAAACAACACAAGGAGAGGCGGGTGTTCGAACGAAGGTGACCCTCACGTTCCCAAGTTGATGAACAACAGAATGGTGCGACCATTACACCTTGCAAAACTTGCTAGACTTGTTGCGAGTCTTGCGTTTTGCTTGAGAAACAACGGTTAGAAGAGTTGAAGGATTGCCGTGATACAAGAAGGATAGGATGGACATAGCTCCGGTTTTCTCAAGAAACAAGATAAAAGAATAGAACCACTTGCGAAAGAAAAGACAGGATGATGTATCATGGATAAAGAAAGACACATCATTAAGATTAAAGATTTAGCGGTACTAGAGAGGATGAATCTTTGTGTCGCTGGAAGACTATGTTGGAGAAGTTTGAACCACTATGACAATAGCATCGCATCTTCTCTCGGATTTGAGAAATGAAGAACGGAAACAATATTGCCTTCAAACAATAGAGTCCCTTGATATCCACAGAAAGATTTAGTTACACCTTGTCGGATTAGATTCTTGTTGCGCCGGTAAGAACCAAAGGATCACGCAATTGAGGTGCGCGGATATAACTTCCAGAGGCGGATGTGAAACTAGATCATGGTGGAATCCCGAGAAGCAAAGAATATAGAGGATCTGGAGTTTATTGTAGAGATACTTATTGCTTTCTTTAGCCTTGAGGCTAACGCAATAGATTTTCGGCTGATGGCATCAACAATAACTGGCTTTACCACAGAAAAAGAATTGATGAAACAAAGGGAGAGGTAGTTTCCTTTCATCTTGTTTGGGGATGTCGAGCACCGGTAGAAAGACGAGGATAGATAAGAGTTTGCGTTTTTTTCCACCAGATAATTGAGGATTTTGCTCCGTGTAGAAAGGGTGAGATCACCAACAAGAGATTATTGATTACTTTCTTCGAGAGAGCACTCCAGAAAAACAAAGACGGAAGTAAAAGTATCAAGGGATAAAGGCCACTTCTAACTTCCGTGGAATGAGTGGAATCACACAAATTCACCAATTCAATGTACAAGAGCGAATGATAAGAGTAGTGGTATGGTAGCTACTCCATCCCGCACTCAAAGCATTACTCCGCACATGAATAAGAAAACCATGCAACCCACTACGGAAACAGACTGAAGGTATTGACAAAAACTCATGGAACTTCGTTAGAAAACTAGGATAGATGCAAACGATTTGCCGGATTCAAGATAGATAAGGGTGATGATGTTGTCGTCATGTCGGAAGTACCAAGCCGCCGGAAAGATATGAAGGAAGATTATGGAGACAACTGCAAGATTCCACAGGTAAAGAAAAAGATAGCACCACTTGAACAGAAGGGTTATGAAAGATCTGAAAAGTCTTCATGGCCTCCGGTGGATTGAGCATAGATGATAGAACGAGAGAGTTTCAAAAGATCACTTGACGAGACTGAGGTGAAAAGAACTCCATGTTCTTCTTGAAATGATTGAGAGAGATTTAGCAGTTTTGAGGAAAAGCTTTAGCGAAACGACGATGATATCTTGCCAACAAGGAACAACCCCGGATTGGTTGAAGATGGAGGATGGAATTAACAATGGGCTTGCTAATTCCAGAATTGAAGCAATGAATTTAGCAAAATGACGTGGCCGAGATAGGTGACTTCAAAAAGTCAGGATTCACGCTTTGAGAACTTTGCACACAGGCAGTGTTAACAAAGCTTGAGAGAAAGAGACACAGATGATCTTCCATGTTCTTCCATTGATATCGAATAGGCAAGCATATTATCAACATATACCACCATGGATTAACAAGATATTCCCAACTACCAAGTTCAAAAGACGAGAGAAACGAACAAATGCTCGATCACTTCCTGAGCTCAACGCTCTTAGAAAGATCAATATTAAGAGCACGGGTTCGTGTTGAAGAAGATGCACTGGAAGAATAGATTATCTAGTCCTTCGGAACAAAAAGAGATGGCACCTGGTTCACCTTGTCGATTGGATCACCGGTTACACAGATAAAGAGATCTTGGTCAAGAACGATGATATAGCTTTGCTTATGGTATGAGCTATCAGAGACGAAAAAGATGTGCAGATATGGAGTTGAAAAAGATGTGCAGCATGATGAACAGATGATAGACCGCCGTAGTGCTTTGAGAAACTCCGGATTGCCAAAGATACTTGAATATGCATAGATATGATCACGGTGTACTAAAAATCACAGGAGATAACCTTATCCTCCAGATGGTGACGGTTGATAGCATTTTACCATATTCCAATCGACACTTACCATGAGTGGAATATAGCTATGCCGAGAACCAAACTACAATCACCAGCATCGGATCGACACACGTTATGTAATTAGCCCAAGAGAATTGTTGATGAAACGAAACTCCAGGATTAAGCGCCGGTGACAAAAGAATGAGTTAGCATGGACATGCTGATAAAAGGAAGATAGATAATGTTTCACACACGACTGAAAAGGAGTGTGGAAACACAGATGTATCAAAGAAAAAATTTCCGCATTTTTCGGCATTAAAATACCCACAGATGCGCAAAATCACTTATCAGATAGAGATTAGCAACTGATGCTTGCACAGAATGAGGAGTTGCTAGAAGGAAGAACACCCTTAAGAAGATGGCACCGGTTAACAAGGAGTCAGATAGATGGCACCGGTTTTCCAACAGCCTGTCAGTATGGAATGTACCAACAGTTGATAACCAAAAGGCAGATAGAGATAACATGTTGGATGCAATAGATAGACAATGAATTACACACACACACACACACTTTCTATGGTACTACGGAAACCCAGAACACGTGAATCCTATTTTGAATTTTAAGAAGAGGATTGAAAACATTACACTTCCTTACCAGAAAAGGGTGGGTGGTTGGGTAAGAAGAAAAGTGGAAGCAGTCCTACTCTCGCGTTTTGTTTTTCCCTAGTATACATAGCTACCAAAAATATTTGCTAGACAGACAACGACCATTTGGCTGAGACCCTAAAGGGCGGGATGACTCTGATACAATTGTAACTACCTCGGTGAATTGCGCTCCTAGTTACAAGCCTGGATGAGCAGAAATGGTTGAAATAGTACGGTGGGGCCCAAATGCCACTCACAGGTAGACCTTTCGGCCGTCCCAACCATTTCTAAACATCAGGACAAGAACGGGCGGCGTAATCGGCAAAGTAAGGGATCAACTACATACACAAATGAGTATGTATGCAAGCCACCATACAACAGTACATCAGAGCCATTCCATCTAAAAAGAAAGGAAATATAGCAACGCCATACGGCAAGATCCAAATATCCTAGATAGATATAATAGTTTAGGGTATCTCCTCATACATCAATCAACAGAGTATCAAGTGGAAGCGGAAGACAAAATCCGAGTACGGAGAAGAAGCAAATCGGCATAAGATGCGCCATAAATAAGCAGATCCCGCCCACAGATCTCACGGATCCCCGTTCCCGGAATCTCTACACCGAATGATCGTTGCCCACATCGTCTGCTCTTCCACCCAGTATCCATCTTGCAGTGTACATGTTCATCTCGAACCAATAATTTATCGTAGAGACCCTAGGGTACTCAAGAAGTCTTTATGCCTCTAGAGGACACAACCTGGGTGACGAATTGCAAAAAAGATAAACCCTAACAGTTCTATAGATACTCGCTAACCATCCGCCTAACCAAAGATAGACGGATGTCCGTGAATTAAGAACAACAGTTATAACAGTTATAATGGTAATATCCATAGATCCATCCTCCTCCTCGCTTACCGACGAGGAAGCGGACGAACAACCCCCCCATCCGTTGGCAGTTTTAAGATAGAGGCAATAGGTACTATATGTATGCAAGCATGTGGTAGTGCTTGCCTGGCAGCTCAGTTGAAGCAAGGGATGGATCTGGGTAGTGCTCCTGGTTCTCTTGATATATCCCCTCGCCGCCTATTCGAAGAAGAACCAAACAAGCAAGGGCCAACATAAATAAAGTGCACAAGCATAGGAATAAATGCGACAAGCAAACAATCATGCCATGATGAATGATGCACAATTTGCATGGCAACAAAGTGGCATGGCATAGGTGAGGTGTGGAAACAATAATAAAGCATTTTTATTGAGCTTTGGCCCCATTTTATTCTCAATTAAGTTGCTGTACACATTATATTTATATGATGCATGCTTCAAAACACCACATGGAAAGCATAAACAGAAAGGTCTCGTCGAGCTAATCATTTTAGACATATCATTTGTTAAATTTGGAGTTATAAAACAAAAGTTATTAATTAAATAAGGAAAAGGGCATTTTATTTGTAATTTTAATCAACTTGAATTTTAAAGTGTGCAAAATATATTTTGGATGGCATATTTGAAATCCTCATATTTTTCTGATTTGAAAACATATATTATTTGTATTATTTGGATTTATATTTTAAAAGTTATTTAAAAACAGAATTAAATTTGAATTTGAATTAATTTAAAAGGGTTTGAATTTAAACAGACAGACAGACAGAAAACATTTTGTACTCAGGCATAGTTATCCACAGACGCTGACGGGTGGGCCACGCGCTGACTCAGCAGCACACTGCGCAGAAAAGGTGTTTACACCGCGGGCTAATCTAGCCGCAGAGGGTGACAGGTGGGGCCAGAGCACGCGCGGGTCCACACGCCAGTGGTTGAGTGCGGGGCTGCCACGCGGCACCGCGAGGGGGCGCGGGTTAAGGCCAGAGAAAACCGGGGGTTCTTTTGCAAGATCGTCGGGTGGCTGGCAGGTGGGCCAAAAGGTACCGCGGGTTGATGCAGAAAAAGAGGCAGGGGGTTATCCGCAAAAAGGGCGCCAGATCAGAGATCTTCCTCGCAGCGAGGATGACGGATCGGTGGCAATGCGTGAGCAGACGCCGCTGGCTCGAACTCTAGGATCTGGGCTCACATGAGGCGGAGCCACTGCGGTGGGCTCGGGTTGGTGCCAGGAGGGTGGACGGGGCCTAGATGAGGGCTATGCGTGGAGCGAAGCTGACAGGCGAAGTGGCAAGGCAGAGGGCGCTCGGAGAAAGGACCGGCGAGGCTAGGGCAGCACGGCTAAGCGGACCATGTCAGGGGGGTAGAGGAGATTACCGCGAGGTTGCTGGAGGTGTTAGCTCGGGCAGAGGCGCTGGCGATCGTCGTCGAGGCAGACGGCCAGAGGATCTAGGGTTCCGGCGGCGGACGCGTCGGTGATCTTCGGCTCCAGCCCTTCTCCTCCTCGACGGCGGGTACAGGCGGCCTCCTAGGAGTCCCCTCGTTCTTCCTCGACAACCAGAGCTCCTCGCCACCGGCTGCAGGTAAGAGGAACGGAGGAGACCGACGGTGGCCGGCGAGAGAGGGTAGGCGGTGGTAGGGGTAGACGGAGAGGAAGGGGTCGGTCTGAGGAGATCTGGGAGAGGCAGAGGGGTGGTGGGGCGAAGGGAAAAACCGAGAGGGAGAGGGAGGAGCCGTTGGGAGGTGGTGAAGGAAAAAGGTGGCTCGGCCACCTTTTCTTCATCCTCCTCACGTGCTCGGGCATGGAGGCCAGGGCAGGGGCAGGCAGGTGGGGTAGGGTGAGGCTAAGGAGGCCAGGCTCGGTGTGGTGAGGTCGCACGGCAGAGAGAGGGAGAGGGGAGGCTCGGGTGTAGCTAGGGTTTTGGTTGGGATGGAGGGTAGCTAGGGCAGGGGGTAGGTGGCCAGGTGGGACCTACAAGGTGGGGCTCGGCATGGAGACTAAGGGAGGGTTAGGTTTAGAAGGAGAAGAGAGAGAGAGGGGGGATATGATGATTATGGTGGTAGGGTTTAGCTTAGATGGGGGTATGGTAGATTAGGGTTTTAGAGAGAGAGAGATGTGGTGTGGTTCTCTTTGACAAGATCAAGCAAGACCAAAACAAGCTCAAGCAAGAAATGGCCAAAAGAGAGAAGAAAAGGGAGGTGGTGATGGGTGGATGGAGATGATGATGAGGTTTAAGCAAGATCCAAATAGATCAAGCTCAAAAGAAGGGATAGAGATAGAGATGATCCTCTCAAGATTCAAATAAAAACCAAATAACAAGCAAAAGGTGGTACTTGCATGGCCCATGCATAAATATTTAATGCCATGTTTATTCTTGTGAAAACAATATTATCCCATGGCATTATTATTATGCATTCCCAAAATTGGAATAAAAGCCAAGCAAAAAGAATTAAAAAGGATGCCCCATGTGGAGTAGTTGGAGATGGCCATGTTTGAAATATGTGGAGTAGTTGGAGATGGCCATGTTTGAAATAGAATGGGACATGCTAGTGTGTAGGTTCCACTAGATGCTCAATAGTCCCAAAAATATCCAACATGAGCATAATCCATATTCATCCATGTGGAAGCTAGGAAAAAGGGTTCCATTCACAAGGCATGCAAAGGTGGCCATGTGGCTCTCATATATCAATAATGTGAAAACAACATGATGCCAAAATTAGAGCATGTGGAACATAATTGGATCCATCCCAACCCACATGAGCTAGAGGTAAAACCAATAAGTGCCAAGCTCATATTTAGTTGGATGGTGGAATTATAAGGTGGTGAAAGAAAGGTGGAGGAGTTAATAAAAGATATGCCCCCAACTCAACTTGGGCATTAAACAATATATCAAGAACCAAATACAATATTAAGAGGCAAATACAATTTACAATGCATATGAGGGAAGATCCAAAACAAAAAGGGTTTTATATGATGCTCAAATGCAAGGTGGCATGATGACATGAGCATGATATAATGATGATGCAACAATTATATATATGAAGTAGCCATTATATAGACTAGGCTAGTAGCATTGCAATTGTTAGACAATTGGGATGCTACATGCAACCTCTTTCAAACTCGTGCTCCATTGCATGTGGTGGTTGAATTCCAAGATGTTCCTGGGATTCTGACGATGGTTATATTTGAGTGTCATTGCATGTGTTTCTTTCCAAACCACAATGATCCACATGACCACACAAACTCAAGTGGGTGTGGTGATGCAACCTCTTTCAAACCGGTGCTCCATTGCATGTGGCGGTTGAATTCCAACATGTTTCTAGTGTTTCTGGCCATGGTTTGACACCTATTGGACTGTAATTGCATGTGTTCTTTTACAAACCACAATGATACACATGGCCACACATACTCAAGTGGGTGTGCTGATGCAACCTCTTTCAAACTAGTGCTCCATTCCATGTGGCAGTTGAATTCCAACATATTCCTAGGGTTTGTGACCATGGTTTGACACATATTGGAGTGTCATTGCATGTGTTCTTTTCCAAACCACAACGATCCACATATCCACACACACTCAAGTGGGTGTGGTGATGCAACCTATTTCAAACTGGTGCTCCATTGCATGTGGCAGTTTAATTCCAACATGTTCCTTTGGGTTATGACAATGGTTTGACACATATTGGAGTGTCATTGCATGTATTGTTTTCCAAACCACAATGATACACATGGCCACACACACTCAAGTGGGTGTGGTGATGCAACCTGTTTCAAACTGGTGCTCCATTGCATGTGCCAGTTGAATTCCAACAAGTTTCTGGGGTTTCTGACCATGGTTTGACACATATTGGAGTGTCATTACATGTTTTCGTTTCCAAACCAAAATTGTCAGATGGACACACACACTAGATTTGGTGTGGTGATGCAACCGCTTTCAAACTGGTGCTCCATTGCATGTGGCAGTTGAATTCCAACATGTTCCTGGGGTTTCTAACCATGGTTTGACACATATTAGAGTGTAATTGCATGTGTTCTTTTCCAAACCACAATGATCCACATGGCCACAAATACACAAGTGGGTGTGGTGAAGCAACCTCTTTCAAACTAGTTCTCCATTTCATGTGGCAGTTGAATTCCAATATGTCCCTGGGGTTTTTTGACCATGGTTTAACACATATTGGATTGTCATTGCATGTGTTCTTTTCCAAACCATAATGATCTACATAGCCACACAAACTCAAGTGGGTTTGGTGATGCAACCTCTTTAAAACCGGTGCTCCATTGCATGTGATGGTTGAATTCCAACATGTTCCTAGGGTTTCTGACCATGGTTTGACACATATTGGAGTGTAATTGCATGTGTTCTTTTACAAACCACAATCATCCACATGGCCACATATACTCAAGTGGGTGTGGTGATGCAACCTCTTTCAAACTAGTGCTCCATTCCATGTGGAAGTTGAATTCCAACATATTCCTAGGGTTTCTGACCATGGTTTGACACATATTGGAATGTCATTGCATGTGTTCTTTTCCGAACCACAATGATCCACATATTCATACACACTCAAGTGGGTGTGGTGATGCAACCTATTTCAAATTGTTGCTCCATTGCATGTGGTAGTTTAATTCCAACATGTTCATGGGGTTTCTGACCATGGTTTGACACATATTGGAGTGTCATTTTATGTGTTCTTTTCCAAACCACAATGATCCACATGGCCACACACACTCAAGTGGGTGTGGTGATGCAACCTCTTTCAAGCTGGTTCTCCATTGCATGTGGTAGTTGAATTCCAACATGTTCCTGGGGTTTCTGACCATGGTTTGACACATATTGGAGTATCATTACATGTGTTCTTTTCCAAACCAAAATGATCCACATGGCCACACACTCCAGTGGGTGTGGTGATGCAACCGCTTTCAAACTGGTGCTCTATTGCATGTGGCAGTTGAATTTCAACATGTTCCTGGGTTTTCTAACCATGATTTGACACATATTGGAGTGTCATTGCATGTGTTCTTTTCTAGAACACAATGATCCACATGGCCACACAAACTCAAGTGGGTGTGGTGATGCAACCTCTTTCAAACTCGTGCTCCATTGCATGTGGTGGTTGAATTCCAACATGTTCCGGGATTCTAACCATGGTTTGACACATATTTGAGAGTCATTGCATGAATTCTTTTCCAAATCACAATGATCCAGATGGCCACACAAACTCAAGTGGGTGTGGTGATGCAGCGTCTTTCAAACCGATGCTCCATTGCATGTGGCGGTTGAATTCGGACATGTTCCTAAGGTTTTTAACCATGGTTTAACACATATTGTAGTGTCATTGCATGTGTTCTTTTCCAAACCACAATGATCCACATGGCCACACATACTCAAGTGGGTGTGGTGATGCAACCTCTTTCAAACTAGTGCTCCATTGCATGTGGCAGTTGAATTCGAATATGTTCCTAGGGTTTCTGACCATGGTTTGACACATATTGGAGTGTCATTGCATGTGTTCTTTTCCAAATGACAATGATCCACATATCCACACACACTGAAGTGGGTGTGGTGATGCAACCTCTTTAGAACTGGTTCTTTATTGCATGTGGCATTTGAATTCCAACATGTTCCTGGGGGTTTCTGACCATGGTTTGACACATATCGGAGTGTAATTGCGTGTGTTCTTTTCCAAACCACACTGGTCTACAAGGCCACACACACTCAAGTGGGTGTCGTAATACAACCTCTTTCAAAGTGGTGCCCTATTGCATGTGGCAGTTGAATTACAACATGTTCATGGGGTATCTAACCATGGTTTGACACATATTGGAGTGTCATTGCATTTTTTCTTTCCAAACCACAATGATCCACATGTCCACACAAACTCAAGTGGGTGTGGTGATGCAACCTCTTTCAAACTCGTGCTACATTGCATGTGGTGGTTGAATTCCAAGATGTTCCTGGGATTCTGACGATGGTTATATTTGAGTGTCATTGCATGTGTTTCTTTCCAAACCACAATGATCCACATGACCACACAAACTCAAGTGGGTGTGGTGATGCAACCTCTTTCAAACCGGTGCTCCATTGCATGTGGCGGTTGAATTCCAACATGTTTCTAGTGTTTCTGACCATGGTTTGACACCTATTGGACTGTAATTGCATGTGTTCTTTTACAAACCGAAATGATACACATGGCCACACATACTCAAGTGGGTGTGCTGATGCAACCTCTTTCAAACTAGTGCTCCATTCCATGTGGCAGTTGAATTCCAACATATTCCTAGGGTTTGTGACCATGGTTTGACACATATTGGAGTGTCATTGCATGTGTTCTTTTCCAAACCACAACGATCCACATATCCACACACACTCAAGTGGGTGTGGTGATGCAACCTATTTCAAACTAGTGCTCCATTGCATGTGGCAGTTTAATTCCAACATGTTCCTTTGGGTTATGACAATGGTTTGACACATATTGGAGTGTCATTGCATGTATTGTTTTCCAAACCACAATGATACACATGGCCACAAACACTCAAGTGGGTGTGGTGATGCAACCTGTTTCAAAATGGTGCTCCATTGCATGTGGCAGTTGAATTCCAACATGTTTCTGGGGTTTCTGACCATGGTTTGACACATATTGGAGTGTCATTACATGTTTTCGTTTCCAAACCAAAATTGTCAGATGGACACACACACTACATTTGGTGTGGTGATGCAACCGCTTTCAAACTGGTGCTCCATTGCATGTGGCAGTTGAATTCCAACATGTTCCTGGGGTTTCTAACCATGGTTTGACACATATTAGAGTGTAATTGCATGTGTTCTTTTCCAAACCACAATGATCCACATGGCCACAAATACACAAGTGGGTGTGGTGAAGCAACCTCTTTCAAACTAGTTCTCCATTTCATGTGGCAGTTGAATTCCAATATGTCCCTGGGGTTTTTTGACCATGGTTTAACACATATTGGAGTGTCATTGCATGTGTTCTTTTCCAAACCATAATGATCTACATGGCCACACAAACTAAAGTGGGTTTGGTGATGCAACCTCTTTAAAACCGGTGCTCCATTGCATGTGACGGTTGAATTCCAACATGTTCCTAGGGTTTCTGACCATGGTTTGACACATATTGGAGTGTAATTGCATGTGTTCTTTTACAAACCAAAATCATCCACATGGCCACATATACTCAAGTGGGTGTGGTGATGCAACCTCTTTCAAACTAGTGCTCCATTCCATGTGGAAGTTGAATTCCAACATATTCCTAGGGTTTCTGACCATGGTTTGACACATATTGGAGTGTCATTGCATGTGTTCTTTTCCGAACCACAATGATCCACATATTCATACACACTCAAGTGGGTGTGGTGATGCAACCTATTTCAAATTTTTGCTCCATTGCATGTGGCAGTTGAATTCCAACATGTTCCTAGGGTTTCTGACCATGGTTTGACACATATTGGAGTGTAATTGCATGTGTTCTTTTACAAACCACAATCATCCACATGGCCACATATACTCAAGTGGGTGTGGTGATGCAACCGCTTTCAAACTGGTGCTCTATTGCATGTGGCAGTTGAATTTCAACATGTTCCTGGGTTTTCTAACCATGATTTGACACATATTGGAGTGTCATTGCATGTGTTCTTTTCCAGAACACAATGATCCACATGGCCACACAAACTCAAGTGGGTGTGGTGATGCAACCTCTTTCAAACTCGTGCTCCATTGCATGTGGTGGTTGAATTCCAACATGTTCCGGGATTCTAACCATGGTTTGACACATATTTGAGAGTCATTGCATGAATTCTTTTCCAAATCACAATGATCCAGATGGCCACACAAACTCAAGTGGGTGTGGTGATGCAGCGTCTTTCAAACCGATGCTCCATTGCATGTGGCGGTTGAATTCGGACATGTTCCTAAGGTTTTTAACCATGGTTTAACACATATTGTAGTGTCATTGCATGTGTTCTTTTCCAAACCACAATGATCCACATGGCCACACATACTCAAGTGGGTGTGGTGATGCAACCTCTTTCAAACTAGTGCTCCATTGCATGTGGCAGTTGAATTCGAATATGTTCCTAGGGTTTCTGACCATGGTTTGACACATATTGGAGTGTCATTGCATGTGTTCTTTTCCAAATGACAATGATCCACATATCCACACACACTGAAGTGGGTGTGGTGATGCAACCTCTTTAGAACTGGTTCTTTATTGCATGTGGCATTTGAATTCCAACATGTTCCTGGGGGTTTCTGACCATGGTTTGACACATATCGGAGTGTAATTGCGTGTGTTCTTTTCCAAACCACACTGGTCTACAAGGCCACACACACTCAAGTGGGTGTCGTAATACAACCTCTTTCAAAGTGGTGCCCTATTGCATGTGGCAGTTGAATTACAACATGTTCATGGGGTATCTAACCATGGTTTGACACATATTGGAGTGTCATTGCATTTTTTCTTTCCAAACCACAATGATCCACATGTCCACACAAACTCAAGTGGGTGTGGTGATGCAACCTCTTTCAAACTCGTGCTACATTGCATGTGGTGGTTGAATTCCAAGATGTTCCTGGGATTCTGACGATGGTTATATTTGAGTGTCATTGCATGTGTTTCTTTCCAAACCACAATGATCCACATGACCACACAAACTCAAGTGGGTGTGGTGATGCAACCTCTTTCAAACCGGTGCTCCATTGCATGTGGCGGTTGAATTCCAACATGTTTCTAGTGTTTCTGACCATGGTTTGACACCTATTGGACTGTAATTGCATGTGTTCTTTTACAAACCGAAATGATACACATGGCCACACATACTCAAGTGGGTGTGCTGATGCAACCTCTTTCAAACTAGTGCTCCATTCCATGTGGCAGTTGAATTCCAACATATTCCTAGGGTTTGTGACCATGGTTTGACACATATTGGAGTGTCATTGCATGTGTTCTTTTCCAAACCACAACTATCCACATATCCACACACACTCAAGTGGGTGTGGTGATGCAACCTATTTCAAACTGGTGCTCCATTGCATGTGGCAGTTTAATTCCAACATGTTCCTTTGGGTTATGACAATGGTTTGACACATATTGGAGTGTCATTGCATGTATTGTTTTCCAAACCACAATGATACACATGGCCACACACACTCAAGTGGGTGTGGTGATGCAACCTGTTTCAAAATGGTGCTCCATTGCATGTGGCAGTTGAATTCCAACATGTTTCTGGGGTTTCTGACCATGGTTTGACACATATTGGAGTGTCATTACATGTTTTCGTTTCCAAACCAAAATTGTCAGATGGACACACACACTACATTTGGTGTGGTGATGCAACCGCTTTCAAACTGGTGCTCCATTGCATGTGGCAGTTGAATTCCAACATGTTCCTGGGGTTTCTAACCATGGTTTGACACATATTAGAGTGTAATTGCATGTGTTCTTTTCCAAACCACAATGATCCACATGGCCACAAATACACAAGTGGGTGTGGTGAAGCAACCTCTTTCAAACTAGTTCTCCATTTCATGTGGCAGTTGAATTCCAATATGTCCCTGGGGTTTTTTGACCATGGTTTAACACATATTGGAGTGTCATTGCATGTGTTCTTTTCCAAACCATAATGATCTACATGGCCACACAAACTAAAGTGGGTTTGGTGATGCAACCTCTTTAAAACCGGTGCTCCATTGCATGTGACGGTTGAATTCCAACATGTTCCTAGGGTTTCTGACCATGGTTTGACACATATTGGAGTGTAATTGCATGTGTTCTTTTACAAACCACAATCATCCACATGGCCACATATACTCAAGTGGGTGTGGTGATGCAACCTCTTTCAAACTAGTGCTCCATTCCATGTGGAAGTTGAATTCCAACATATTCCTAGGGTTTCTGACCATGGTTTGACACATATTGGAGTGTCATTGCATGTGTTCTTTTCCGAACCACAATGATCCACATATTCATACACACTTAAGTGGGTGTGGTGATGCAACCTATTTCAAATTGTTGCTCCATTGCATGTGGTAGTTTAATTCCAACATGTTCATGGGGTTTCTGACCATGGTTTGACACATATTCGAGTGTCATTTTATGTGTTCTTTTCCAAACCACAATGATCCACATGGCCACACACACTCAAGTGGGTGTGGTGATGCAACCTCTTTCAAGATGGTTCTCCATTGCATGTGGTAGTTGAATTCCAACATGTTCCTGGGGTTTCTGACCATGGTTTGACACATATTGGAGTGTCATTACATGTGTTCTTTTCCAAACCAAAATGATCCACATGGCCACACACTCCAGTGGGTGTGGTGATGCAACCGCTTTCAAACTAGTGCTCTATTGCATGTGGTAGTTGAATTTCAACATGTTCCTGGGTTTTCTAACCATGATTTGACACATATTGGAGTGTCATTGCATGTGTTATTTTCCAAAACACAATGATCCACATGGCCACACAAACTCAAGTGGGTGTGGTGATGCAACCTCTTTCAAACTCGTTCTCCATTGCATGTGGTGGTTGAATTCCAACATGTTCCGGGATTCTAACCATGGTTTGACACATATTTGAGGGTCATTGCATGAATTCTTTTCCAAACCACAATGATCCACATGGCCACACAAACTCAAGTGGGCGTGGTGATGCAGCGTCTTTCAAACCGATGCTCCATTGCATGTGGCGGTTGAATTCGGACATGTTCCTAAGGTTTTTAACCATGGTTTAACACATATTGTAGTGTCATTGCATGTGTTCTTTTCCAAACCACAATGATCCACATGGCCACACATACTCAAGTGGGTGTGGTGATGCAACCTCTTTCAAACTAGTGCTCCATTGCATGTGGCAGTTGAATTCGAATATGTTCCTAGGGTTTCTGACCATGGTTTGACACATATTGGAGTGTCATTGCATGTGTTCTTTTCCAAACGACACTGATCCACATATCCACACACACTGAAGTGGGTGTGGTGATGCAACCTCTTTAGAACTGGTTCTTTATTGCATGTGGCATTTGAATTCCAACATGTTCCTGGGGGTTTCTGACCATGGTTTGACACATATCGGAGTGTAATTGCGTGTGTTCTTTTCCAAACCACACTGGTCTACAAGGCCACACACACTCAAGTGGGTGTCGTAATACAACCTCTTTCAAAGTGGTGCCCTATTGCATGTGGCAGTTGAATTCCAACATGTTCATGGGGTATCTAACCATGGTTTGACACATATTGGAGTGTCATTGCATTTTTTCTTTCCAAACCACAATGATCCACATGGCCACACAAACTCAAGTGGGTGTGGTGATGCAACCTCTTTCAAACTCGTGCTCCATTGCATGTGGTGGTTGAATTCCAAGATGTTCCTGGGATTCTGACGATGGTTATATTTGAGTGTCATTGCATGTGTTTTTTTTCCAAACCACAATGATCCACATGACCACACAAACTCAAGTGGGTATGGTGATGCAACCTCTTTCAAACCGGTGCTCCATTGCATGTGGCGGTTGAATTCCAACATGTTTCTAGTGTTCCTAACCATGGTTTGACTCCTATTGGAGTGTAATTGCATGTGTTCTTTTACAAACCACAATGATAAACATGGCCACACATACTCAAGTGGGTGTGCTGATGCAACCTCTTTCAAACTAGTGCTCCATTCCATGTGGAAGTTGAATGCCAACATATTCCTAGGGTTTGTGACCATGGTTTGACACATTTTGGAGTGTCATTGCATGTGTTCTTTTCCAAACCACAACGATCCACATATCCACACACACTCAAGTGGGTGTGGTGATGCAACCTATTTCAAACTGGTGCTCCATTGTATGTGGCAGTTTAATTCCAACATGTTCCTTTGGTTTATATAATGGTTTGACACATATTCGAGTGTCATTGCATCTATTGTTTTCCAAACCACAATGATACACACGGCCACACACACTCAAGTGGGTGTGGTGATGCAACCTGTTTCAAACTGGTGCTCCATTGCATGTGGCAGTTGAATTCCAACATGTTTCTGGGGTTCTGACCATGGTTTGACACATATTGGAGTGTCATTACATGTTTTCCTTTCCAAAACAAAATTGTCAGATGGACACACACACTGCATTTGGTGTGGTGATGCAACCGCTTTCAAACTAGTGCTCCATTGCATGTGGCAGTTGAATTCCAACATGTTCCTAGGGTTTCTAACCATGGTTTGACACATATTAGAGTGTAATTGCATGTGTTCTTTTCCAAACCACAATGATCCACATGGCCACAAATACACAAGTGGGTGTGGTGAAGCAACCTCTTTCAAACTAGTTCTCCATTGCATGTGGCAGTTGAATTCCAATATGTCCCTTGGGTTTTTTGACCATGGTTTCACACATATTGGAGTGTCATTGCATGTGTTCTTTTCCAAACCATAATGATCTACATGGCCACATATACTCAAGTGGGTGTGGTGATGCAACCTCTTTCAAACTAGTGCTCCATTCCATGTGGAAGTTGAATTCCAACATATTCCAAGGGTTTATGACAATGGTTTGACACATATTCGAGTGTCATTGCATCTATTGTTTTCCAAACCACGATGATACACATGGCCACACACACTCAAGTGGGTGTGGTGATGCAACCTGTTTCAAACTGGTGCTCCATTGCATGTGGGAGTTGAATTCCAACATGTTTCTGGGGTTCTGACCATGGTTTGACACATATTGGAGTGTCATTACATGTTTTCCTTTCCAAAACAAAATTGTCAGATGGACACACACACTGCATTTGGTGTGGTGATGCAACCGCTTTCAAATTAGTGCTCCATTGCATGTGGCAGTTGAATTCCAACATGTTCCTGGGGTTTCTAACCATGGTTTGACACATATTAGAGTGTAATTGCATGTGTTCTTTTCCAAACCACAATGATCCACATGGCCACAAATACACAAGTGGGTGTGGTGAAGCAACCTATTTCAAACTAGTTCTCCATTGCATGCGGCAGTTGAATTCCAATATGTCCCTTGGGTTTTTTGACCATGGTTTCACACATATTGGAGTGTCATTGCATGTGTTCTTTTCCAAACCATAATGATCTACATGGCCACACAAACTCAAGTGGGTTTGGTGATGCACCCTCTTTCAAACCGGTGCTCCATTGCATGTGACGGTTGAATTCCAACATGTTCCTAGGGTTTCTGACCATGGTTTGACACATATTGGAGTGTAATTGCATGTGTTCTTTTACAAACTACAATCATCCACATGGCCACATCTACTCAAGTGGGTGTGGTGATGGAACCTCTTTCAAACTAGTGCTCCATTCCATGTGGAAGTTGAATTCCAACATATTCCTAGGGTTTCTGACCATGGTTTGACACATATTGGAGTGTCATTGCATGTGTTCTTTTCCAAACCACAATGATCCACATATCCATACACACTCAAGTGGGTGTGGTGATGCAACCTATTTCAAACTGTTGCTCCATTGCATGTGGTAGTTTAATTCCAACATGTTCATGGGGTTTCTGACCATGGTTTGACACATATTGGAGTGTCATTGTATGTGTTCTTTTCCAAACCACAATGATCCACATGGCCACACACACTCAAGTGGGTGTGGTGATGCAACCTCTTTCAAGCTGGTTCTCCATTGCATGTGGTAGTTGAATTCCAAAATGTTCCTGGGGTTTCTGACCATGGTTTGACACATATTGGAGTGTCATTACATGTGTTCTTTTCCAAACCAAAATGATCCACATGGCCACACACTCCAGTGGGTGTGGTGATGCAACCGCTTTCAAACTGGTGCTCTATTGCATGTGGCATTTGAATTTCAACATGTTCCTGGGTTTTCTAACCATGATTTGACACATATTGGAGTGTCATTGCATGTGTTCTTTTCCAAACCACAATGATCCACATGGCCACACAAAGTCAAGTAGGTGTGGTGATGCAACCTCTTTCAAACTCATGCTCCATTGCATGTGGTGGTTGAATTCCAACAGGTTCCTGGCATTCTGTCCATGGTTTGACACATATTTGAGTGTCATTGCATAAATTCTTTTCCAAACCACAATGATCCACATGGCCACACAAACTCAAGTGGGTGTAGTGATGCAACCTCTTTCAAACCGGTGCTCCATTGCATGTGGCGGTTGAATTCCAACATGTTCCTAAGGTTTTTGACCATGGTTTGACACATATTGTAGTGTCATTGCATGTGTTCTATTCCAAACCACAATGATCCACATGGGCACACATACTCAAGTGGGTGTGGTGATGCAACCTCTTTGAAACTAGTGCTCCATTGCATGTGGCAGTTGAATTCCAACATGTTCCTGGGGTTTCTGACCATGGTTTAACACACATTGGAGTGTCATTGCATGTGTTCTTTTCCAAACCACAAGGATCCACACATCCACACACACTAAAGTTCGTGTGGTGATGCAACTTCTTTAGAACTGGTTCTTTCTTGCATGTGGCATTTGAATTCCAACATGTTCCTGGGAGTTTCTGACCATGGTTTGACACATATTGGAGTGTAATTGCGTGTGTTCTTTTCCAAACCACAATGATCCACATGGCCACACACACTCAAGTGGGTGTGGTGATGCAACCGCTTTCAAACTGGTGCTCTATTGCATGTGGCAGTTGAATTCCAACATGTTCCTGGGGTTTCTAACCATGGTTTAACACATATTGGAGTGTCATTGCATGTGTTATTTTCCAAACCACAATGATCCACATGGCCACACACACTCAAGTGGGTGTGGTGATAAAACCTCTTTCAAACTGGTGCTCCATTGCGTGTCGCACTTCAATTCCAACATGTTCCTGGGGTTTCTAACCATGGTTTGACTCATATTGGAGTGTCATTACATGTGTTCTTTTCCAAAGCAAAATGATCCACATGGCCACAGACACTCTAGTGGGTGTGGTGATGCCACCGCTTTCAAACTGGTGCTCTATTGCATGTGGCAGTTGAATTCCAACAGATTCCTAGGGTTTCTATCCAGGGTTTGACACATATTGGTTTGTCATTGCATGTGTTCTTTTCCAAATCTTAATGATCCACATGGCCACACAAACTCAAGTGGGTGTGGTGATGCAACCTCTTTCAAACTCGTGCTCCATTCCATGTGGTGGTTGAATTCCAACATGTTCCCGGGATTTTGACCATGGTTTGACACATATTTGAGTGTCATTGCATGTGTTTTTCAAAACCATAATGATCCGCGTGGCCACACAAACTCAAGTGGGTGTGGTGATGCAACCTCTTTCAAACCGGTGCTCCATTGCATGTGACAGTTGAATTCCAACATGTTCCTAGGGATTCTGACCATGGTTTGACACATATTGGAGTGTAATTGCATGTGTTCTTTTACAAACCACAATGATCCACATGGCCACACATACTCAAGTGGGTGTGGTGATGCAACCTCTTTCAAACTAGTGCTCCACTGCATGTGGAAGTTGAATTCTAACATATTCCTAGGGTTTCTGACCATGGTTTAACACATATTTGAGTGTCATTGCATGTGTTATTTTCCAAACCACAATGATCCACATATCCACACACACACTCAAGTGGGTGTGGTGATGCAACCTCTTTCAAGCTGGTGCTCCATTGCATGTGGTAGTTGAATTCCAATATGTTCCTAGGGTTTCTGACCATGGTTTGACACATTTTGGAGTGTCATTGCATGTGTTCTTTTCCAAACCAAAATGATCCACATGGCCACACACTCTCCAGTGGGTGTGGTGATGCAACCGCTTTCAAACTAGTGCTCTATTGCATGTGGAAGTGGAATTCCAACGTGTTCCTGGGTTTTCTAACCATGGTTTGACACATATTGGAGTATCATTGCATGTGTTCTTCTCCAAACCACAATGATCCACATGGCCACACAAACTCAAGTGGGTGTTGTGATGCAACCTCTTTCAAACTCGAGCTCCATTGCATGTGGTGGTTTAATTCCAACATGTTCCCGGGATTGTGACCATGGTTTTACACATATTTGAGTTTCATTGCATGAATTCTTTTCCAAACCACAATGATCCAGATGGCCACACAAACTCAAGTGGGTGTGGTGATGCAACCTCTTTCAAACCGGTGCTCCATTGCATCTGGCGGTTGAATTCAAACATGTTCCTAAGGTTTTCTACCATGGTTTGACACATATTGTAGTGTCATTGCATGTGTTTTTTCCAAACCACAATGATCCACATGGCCACACATACTCAAGTGGGTGTGGTGATGCAAACTCTTTCAAATTAGTGCTCCATTGCATGTGGCAGTTGAATTCCAATATGTTCCTAGCGTTTCTAACCATGGTTTGACACATATTGGAGTGTAATTGCATGTGTTTTTTTCCAAACCATAATGATCCACAATCCACACACACTGAAGTGGGTGTGGTGATGCAACCTCTTTAGAACTGGTTCTTTATTGCATGTGGCATTTGAATTCCAACATGTTCCTAGGGGTTTCTGACCATGGTTTGACACATATTGGAGGGTAACTACGTGTGTTCTTTTCCAAACCACAATGATCCACATGGCCACACACACTCAAGTGGGTGTGGTAATACAACCTCTTTCAAACTGGTGCTCTATTGCATGTGGCAGTTAAATTCCAACATGTTCCTGGGCTTTCTAACCATGGTTTGACACATTTTGGAGTGTCATTGCATGTGTTATTTTCCAAACCACAATAATCCACATGGCCACACAAACTCAAGTGGGTGTGGTGATGCAACCTCTTTCAAACCGGTGCTCCATTGCATGTGGCGGTTGAATTCCAACATGTTCCTAAGGTTTTTGACCATGGTTTGAAACATATTGTAGTGTCATTTCATGTGTTCTATTCCAAACCACAATGATCCACATGGGCACACATACTCAAGTGGGTGTGGTGATGCAACCTCTTTCAAACTAGTGCTCCATTGCATGTGGCAGTTGAATTCCAACATGTTCCTAGGGTTTCTGACCATGGTGTAACACACATTGGAGTGTCATTGCATGTGTTCTTTTCCAAACCACAAGGATCTAGACATCCACACACACTAAAGTGGGTGTGGTGATGCAACTTCTTTAGAACTGGTTCTTTCTTGCATGTGGCATTTGAATTCCAACATGTTCCTAGGGGTTTCTGACCATGGTTTGACACATCTTGCATTGTAATTGCGTGTGTTCTTTTCCAAAACAATGATCCACATGGCGACACACACTCAAGTGGGTGTGGTGATACAACCTCTTTCAAACTGGTTCTCTATTGCATGTGGCAGTTGAATTGCAACATGTTCCTGGGGTTTCTAACCATGGTTTGACACATATTGGAGTGTCATTGCATGTGTTATTTTCCAAACCACAATGATCCACATGGCCACACACACTCAAGTGGGTGTGGTGATAAAACCTCTTTCAAACTGGTGCTCCATTGCGTGTGGCACTTCAATTGCAACATGTTCCTAGGGTTTCTAACCATGGTCTGACTCATATTGGAGTGTCATTGCATGTGTTCTTTTCCAAACCAAAATGATCCACATGGCCACAGACACTCTAGTGGGTATGGTGATGCAACCGCTTTCAAACTGGTGCTCTATTGCATGTGGTAGTTGAATTCCAACATGTTCCTGGGGTTTCTATCCAGGGTTTGACACATATTGGTTTGTCATTGCATGTGTTTTCTTCCAAATCTTAATGATCCACATGGCCACACAAACTCAAGTGGGTGTGGTGATGCATCCTCTTTCAAACTCGTGCTCCATTGCATGTGGTGGTTGAATTCCAACATGTTCCCGGGATTCTGACCATGGTTTGACACATATTTGAGTGTCATTGCATGTGTTTTTCAAAACCATAATGATCCACATGGCCACACAAACTCAAGTGGGTGTGGTGATGCAACCTCTTTCAAACCGGTTCTCCATTGCATGTGACAGTTGAATTCCAACATGTTCCTAGGGATTCTGACCATGGTTTGACACATATTGGAGTGTAATTGCATGTGTTCTTTTACAACCCACAATGATCCACATGGCCACACATACTCAAGTGGGTGTGGTGATGCAACCTCTTTCAAACTAGTGCTCCATTGAAGGTAGAAGTTGAATTCTAACATATTCCTAGGGTTTCTGACCATGGTTTGACACATATTTGAGTGTCATTGCATGTGTTCTTTTCCAAACCACAATGATCCACATATCCACACGCATACTCAAGTGGGTGTGGTGATGCAACCTCTTTCATGCTGGTGCTCCATTGCATGTGGTAGTTGAATTCCAATATGTTCCTAGGGTTTCTGACCATGGTTTGACACATTTTGGAGTGTCATTGCATGTGTTCTTTTCCAAACCAAAATGATTCACATGGCTACACACTCTCCAGTGGGTGTGGTGATGCAACCGCTTTCAAACTAGTGCTCTATTGCATGTGGCAGTGGAATTGCAACGTGTTCCTGGGTTTTCTAACCATGGTTTGACACATATTGGAGTATCATTGCATGTGTTCTTTTCCAAACCACAATGATCCACATGGCCACACAAACTCAAGTGGGTGTGGTGATGCTACCTCTTTCAAACTCGTGCTCCATTGCATGTGGTGGTTGAATTCCAACATGTTCCTGGGATTCTGACCATGGTTTGACACATATTTAAGTGTCATTGCATGTGTTTTTTCAAAACCATAATGATCCACATGGCCACACAAACTCAAGTGTGTGTGGTGATGCAACCTCTTTCAAACTGGTGCTCCATTAAATGTGATGGTTGAATTCCAACATGTTCCTAGGGATTCTGACCATGGTTTAACACATATTGGAGTGTAATTACATGTGTTCTTTTACAAACCACAATGATCCACATGGCCACACATACTCAAGTGGGTGTGGTGATGCAACCTCTTTCAAACTAGTGCTCCATTGCATGTGGAAGTTGAATTCCAACATATTCCTAGGGTTTTTGACCACTGTTTGACACATATTTGAGTGTCATTGCATGTGTTCTTTTCCAAACCACAATGATTCACATATCCACACACACACTCAAGTGGGTGTGGTGATGCAACCTCTTTCAAACTAGTGCTCCATTCCATGTGCAAGTTGAATTCCAACATATTCCTAGGGTTACTAACCATGGTTTGACACATATTTGAGTGTCATTGCATGTGTTATTTTCCAAACCACAATGATCCACATATCCACACACACACTAAAGTGGGTGTGCTAATGCAACCTATTTGAAACTAGTGCTCCATTCCAGTGGCAGTTTAATTCCAACATGTTCCTGGGGTTTCTGACCATGGTTTGACACATATTGGAGAGTCATTGCATGTGTTCTTTTCCAAACCACAATGGTCCACATGGCCACACACACTCAAGTGGGTGTGGTGATGCTACCTCTTTCAAGCTGGTGCTCCATTGCATGTGGTAGTTTAATTCAAACATGTTCCTAGGTTTTCTAACCATGGTTTATCACATATTGGAGTTTCATTGCATGTTTTCTTTTCCAAACCAAAATGATCCACATGGCCACACACTCTCCAGTGGGTGTGGTGATGCAACTGCTTTCAAACTAATGCTCTATTGCATGTGGTAGTGGAATTCCAACATGTTCCTAGGTTTTCTAGCCATGGTTTGACACATATTGGAGTGTCATTGCATGTGTTCTTTTCCAAACCACAATGATCCACATGGCCACACAAACTCAAGTGAGTGTGGTTATGCTACCTCTTTCAAACTCGTGCTCCATTGCATGTGGTGGTTGAATGCCAACATGTTCCTGGGATTCTGACCATGGTTTGACACATATTTGAGTGTCATTGCATGAATTCTTTTCCAAACCACAACGATCCACATGGCCACACAAACTCAAGTGGGTGTGGTGATGCAACCTCTTTCAAACCGGTGCTCCATTGCATGTGGCGGTTGAATTCGAACATGTCCCTAAGGTTTTTGACCATGGTTTGACACATATTGTAGTGTCATTGCATGTGTTCTTTTCCAAACCACAATGATGCACATGGCCAGACATACTCAAGTGGGCGTGCTGATGCAACCTCTTTCAAACTAGTGCTCCATTGCATGTGACAGTTGAATTCCAATATGTTCCTAGGGTTTCTGACCATGGTTTGACACATATTGGAGTGTCATTGCATGTGTTCTTTTCCAAACCACAATGATCCACATATCCACACACACTGAAGTGGGTGTGGTGATGCAACCTCTTTAGAACTGGTTCTTCATTGCATGTGGCATTTGAATTCCAACATGTTCCTGGGGGTTTCTGACCATGGTTTGACACATATTGGAGTATAATTGCGTGTGTTCCTTTCCAAACCACAATGAACCACATGGCCACACACACTCAAGTGGGTGTGGTAATACGACCTCTTTCAAAATGGTGCTCTATTGCATGTGGTAGTTGAATTCCAACATGTTCCTGGGGTTTCTAACCATGGTTTGACATATATTGGAGTGTCATTGCATGTGTTCCTTTTTCCAAACCACAATGATCCACATGGCCAGACAAACTCAAGTGGGTCTGGTGATGCAACCTCTTTCAAACTCGTGCTCCATTGCATGTAGAGGTTGAATTCCAACATGTTCCCGGGATTCTGACCATGGTTATATTTGAGTGTCATTGCATGTGTTCGTTTCCAAACCACAATGATCCACATGGCCACACAAACTCAAGTGTATGTGGTGATGCAACCTCTTTCAAACCGGTTCTCCATTGCATGTGGCAGTTGAATTCCAACATATTCCTAGGGTTTCTGACGATGGTTTGACACATATTGGAGTGTCATTATATGTGTTCTTTTCCAAACCACAACGATCCACATATCCACACACACTCAAGTTGGTGTGGTGATGCAACCTATTTCAAACTGGTGCTCCATTTCATGTGGCAGTTTAATTCCAACATGTTCCTTTGGTTTATGACAATGGTTTGATACATATTGGAGTGCCATTGCATGTGTTCTTTTCCAACCAACAATGATACACATGGCCACACACACTCAAGTGGGTCTGGTGATGCAATCTCTTTCAAACTGGTGCTCCATTGCATGTGGCAGTTGAATTCCAACATGTTTCTAGGGTTTCTGACCATGGTTTGACACATATAGGAGTGTCATTGCATGTGTTCTTTTCCAAACCAAAATGATCAGATGGACACACACACTGCATTGGGTGTGGTGATGCAACCGCTTTCAAACTGGTGCTCCATTGCATGTGGCTGTTGAATTCCAACATCTTCCTGGGTTTCTAACCATGGTTTGACAGATATTGGTGTGTAATTGCATGTGTTCTTTTCCAAACCACAATGATCCACATGGCCACACATACACAAGTGGGTGTGGTGATGCAACCTCTTTAAAACTAGTGCTCCATTGCATGTGGCAGTTGAATTCCAACATGTCCCTGGGGTTTTTGACCATTGTTTGACACATATTGGAGTGTCATTGCATGTGTTATTTTCCAAACCACAATGATCCACATGGCCACACAAACTCAAGTGGGTGTGGTGATGCAACCTCTTTCAAACCGGTGCTCCATTGCATCTGGCGGTTGAATTCCAACATGTTCCTAAGGTTTTTGACCATGGTTTGAAACATATTGTAGTGTCATTGCATGTGTTCTATTCCAAACCACAATGATCCACATGGGCACACATACTCAAGTGGGTGTGGTGATGCAACTTCTTTCAAACTAGTGCTCCATTGCATGTGGCAGTTGAATTCCAACATGTTCCTAGGGTTTCTGACCATGGTTTAACACACATTGGAGTGTCATTGCATGTGTTCTTTTCCAAACCACAAGGATCCAGACATCCACACACACTAAAGTGGGTGTGGTGATGCAACTTCTTTAGAACTGGTTCTTTCTTGCATGTGGCATTTGAATTCCAACATGTTCCTAGGGGTTTCTGACCATGGTTTGACACATATTGCATTGTAATTGCGTGTGTTCTTTTCCAAAACAATGATCCACATGGCGACACAAACTCAAGTGGGTGTGGTGATACAACCTCTTTCAAACTGTTGCTCTATTGCATGTGGCAGTTGAATTCCAACATGTTCCTGGGGTTTCTAACCATGGTTTGACACATATTGGAGTGTCATTGCATGTGTTATTTTCCAAACCACAATGATCCACATGGCCACACACACTCAAGTGGGCGTGGTGATAAAACCTCTTTCAAACTGGTGCTCCATTGCGTGTGGCACTTCAATTCCAACATGTTTCTAGGGTTTCTAAACATGGTTTGAGTCATACTGGAGTGTCATTGCATGTGTTCTTTTCCAAACCAAAATGATCCACATGACCACAGACACTCTAGTGGGTATGGTGATGCAACCGCTTTCAAACTGGTGCTCTATTGCATGTGGTAGTTGAATTCCAACATGTTCCTGGGGTTTCTAACCAGGGTTTGACACATATTGGTTTGTCATTGCATGTGTTCTTTTCCAAATCTTAATGATCCACATGGCCACACAAACTCAAGTGGGTGTGGTGATGCATCCTCTTTCAAACTCGTGCTCCATTGCATGTCGTGGTTAAATTCCAACATGTTCCCGAGATTCTGACCATGGTTTGACACATATTTGAGTGTCATTGCATGTGTTTTTCAAAACCATAATGATCCACATGGCCACACAAACTCAAGTGGGTGTGGTGATGCAACCTCTTTCAAACCGGTTCTCCATTGCATGTGACAGTTGAATTCCAACTTGTTGCTAGGGATTCTGACCATGGTTTGACACATATTGGAGTGTAATTGCATGTGTTCTTTTACAAACCATAATGATCCACATGGCCACACATACTCAAGTGGGTGTGGTGATGCAACCTCTTTCAAACTAGTGCTCCATTGAAGGTGGAAGTTGAATTCTAACATATTCCTAGGGTTTCTGACCATGGTTTGACACATATTTGAGTGTCATTGCACGTGTTCTTTTCCAAACCACAATGATCCACATATCCACACACATACTCAAGTGGGTGTGGTGATGCAACATATTTCATGCTGGTGCTCCATTGCATGTGGTAGTTGAATTCCAATATGTTCCTAGGGTTTCTGAATATGGTTTGACACATTTTGGAGTGTCATTGCATGTGTTCTTTTCCAAACCAAAATGATCCACATGGCCATACACACTCCAGTGGGTGTGGTGATGCAACCGCTTTCAAACTAGTGCTCTATTGCATGTGGCAGTGGAATTGCAACGTGTTCCTGGGTTTTCTAACCATGGTTTGACACATATTGGAGTATCATTGCATGTGTTCTTTTCGAAACCACAATGATCCACATGGCCACACAAACTCAAGTCGGTGTTATGATGCAACCTCTTTCAAACTCGTGCTCCATTGCATGTGGTGGTTGAATTCCAACATGTTCCTGGGATTCTGACCATGGTTTGACATATATTTGAGTGTCATTGCATGTGTTTTTTCAAAACCATAATGATCCACATGGCCACACAAACTCAAGCGTGTGTGGTGATGCAACCTCTTTCACACCGGTGCTCCATTGCATGTGACGGTTGAATTCCAACATGTTCCTAGGGATTCTGACTATGGTTTAACACATATTGGAGTGTAATTACATGTGTTATTTTACAAACCACAATGATCCACATGGCCACACATACTCAAGTGGGTGTGGTGATGCAACCTCTTTCAAACTAGTGCTCCATTGCATGTGGAATCTGAATTCCAACATATTCCTAGGGTTTTTTACCATGGTTTGACACATATTTGAGTGTCATTGCATGTGTTCTTTTCCAAACCACAATGATTCACATATCCACACACACACTCAAGTGGGTGTGGTCATGCATCCTCTTTCAAACTAGTGCTCCATTGCATGTGGAAGTTGAATTCCAACATATTCCTAGGGTTACTGACCATGGTTTGACACATATTTGAGTGTCATTGCATGTGTTATTTTCCAAACCACAATGATCCACATATCCACACACACACTAAAGTGGGTGTGATAATGCAACCTATTTGAAACTAGTGCTCCATTCCAGTGGCAGTTTAATTCCAACATGTTCCTGGGGTTTCTGACCATGGTTTGACACATATTGGAGAGTCATTGCATGTGTTCTTTTCCAAACCACAATGGTCCACATGGCCACACACACTCAAGTGGGTGTGGTGATGCTACCTCTTTCAAGCTGGTGCTCCATTGCATGTGGTAGTTCAATTCAAACATGTTCCTATGTTTTCTAACCATGGTTTATCACATATTGGAGTTTCATTGCATGTGTTCTTTTCCAAACCAAAATGATCCACATGGACACACACTCTCCAGTGGGTGTGGTGATGCAACTGCTTTCAAACTAATGCTCTATTGCATGTGGTAGTGGAATTCCAACATGTTCCTGGGTTTTCTAACCATGGTTCGACACATATTGGAGTGTCATTGCATGTGTTCTTTTCCAAACCACAATGATCCACATGGCCACACAAACTCAGGTGGGTGTGGTGATGCTACCTCTTTCAAACTCGTGCTCCATTGCATGTGGTGGTTGAATTCCAACATGTTCCTGGGATTCTGACCCTGGTTTGACACATATTTGAGTGTCATTGCATGAATTCTTTTCCAAACCACAACGATCCACATGGCCACACAAACTCAAGTGGGTGTGGTGATGCAACCTCTTTCAAACCGGTGCTCCATTGCATGTGGCGGTTGAATTCGAACATGTTCCTAAGGTTTTTGACTATGGTTTGACACATATTGTAGTGTCATTGCATTTGTTCTTTTGCAAACCACAATGATCCACATGGCCAGACATACTCGAGTGGGTGTGCTGATGCAACCTCTTTCGAACTAGTGCTCCATTGAATGTGACAGTTGAATTCCAATATGTTCCTATGGTTTCTGACCATGGTTTGACACATATTGGAGTGTCATTGCATGTGTTCTTTTCCAAACCACAATGATCCACATATCCACACACACTGAAGTGGGTGTGGTGATGCAACCTCTTTAGAACTGGTTCTTTATTGCATGTGGCATTTGAATTCCAACATGTTCCTGGGGGTTTCTGACCATGGTTTGACACATATTGGAGTGTAAGTGCGTGTGTTCCTTTCCAAACCACAATGAACCACATGGCCACACACACTCAAGTGGGTGCGGTAATACAACCTCTTTCAAAATGGTGCTCTATTGCATGTGGCAGTTGAATTCCAACATGTTCCTGTGGTTTCTAACCATGGTTTGACACATATTGGAGTGTCATTGCATGTTTCCTTTTTCCAAACCACAATGATCCACATGGCCACACAAACTCAAGTGGGTGTGGTGATGCAACCTCTTTCAAACACGTGCTCCATTGCATGTAGTGGTTGAATTCCAACATGTTCCCGGGATTCTGACCGTGGTTATATTTGAGGGTCATTCCATGTGTTTGTTTCCAAACCACAATGATCCACATGGCAACACAAACTCAAGTGTGTGTGGTGATGCAACCTCTTTCAAACCGGTGCTCCATTGCATGTCGCGGTTGAATTCCAACATGTTCCTAGTGTTTTTGACCATGGTTTAACACATATTGGAGTGTAATTGCATGTGTTCTTTTACAAACCACAATGATACATATGGCCACACTTACTCAAGTGGGTGTGCTGATGCGACCTCTTTCAAACTAGTGCTCCATTGCATGTGGCAGTTGAATTCCAACATATTCCTAGGGTTTCTGACGATGGTTTGACACATATTGGAGTGTCATTATATGTGTTCTTTTCCAAACCACAACGATCCACATATCCACACACACTCAAGTTGGTGTGGTGATGCAACCTATTTCAAACTGGTGCTCCATTGCATGTGGCAGTTTAATTCCAACATGTTCCTTTGGTTTATGACAATGGTTTGATACATATTGGAGTGCCATTGCATGTGTTCTTTTCCAACCAACAATGATACACATGGCCACACACACTCAAGTGGGTCTGGTGATGCAATCTCTTTCAAACTGGTGCTCCATTGCATGTGGCAGTTGAATTCCAACATGTTTCTAGGGTTTCTGACCATGGTTTGACACATATAGGAGTGTCATTGCATGTGTTCTTTTCCAAACCAAAATGATCAGATGGACACACACACTGCATTGGGTGTGGTGATGCAACCGCTTTCAAACTGGTGCTCCATTGCATGTGGCTGTTGAATTCCAACATCTTCCTGGGTTTCTAACCATGGTTTGACAGATATTGGTGTGTAATTGCATGTGTTCTTTTCCAAACCACAATGATCCACATGGCCACACATACACAAGTGGGTGTGGTGATGCAACCTCTTTAAAACTAGTGCTCCATTGCATGTGGCAGTTGAATTCCAACATGTCCCTGGGGTTTTTGACCATTGTTTGACACATATTGGAGTGTCATTGCATGTGTTATTTTCCAAACCACAATGATCCACATGGCCACACAAACTCAAGTGGGTGTGGTGATGCAACCTCTTTCAAACCGGTGCTCCATTGCATCTGTTGGTTGAATTCCAACATGTTCCTAAGGTTTTTGACCATGGTTTGAAACATATTGTAGTGTCATTGCATGTGTTCTATTCCAAACCACAATGATCCACATGGGCACACATACTCAAGTGGGTGTGGTGATGCAACTTCTTTCAAACTAGTGCTCCATTGCATGTGGCAGTTGAATTCCAACATGTTCCTAGGGTTTCTGACCATGGTTTAACACACATTGGAGTGTCATTGCATGTGTTCTTTTCCAAACCACAAGGATCCAGACATCCACACACACTAAAGTGGGTGTGGTGATGCAACTTCTTTAGAACTGGTTCTTTCTTGCATGTGGCATTTGAATTCCAACATGTTCCTAGGGGTTTCTGACCATGGTTTGACACATATTGCATTGTAATTGCGTGTGTTCTTTTCCAAAACAATGATCCACATGGCGACACAAACTCAAGTGGGTGTGGTGATACAACCTCTTTCAAACTGTTGCTCTATTGCATGTGGCAGTTGAATTCCAACATGTTCCTGGGGTTTCTAACCATGGTTTGACACATATTGGAGTGTCATTGCATGTGTTATTTTCCAAACCACAATGATCCACATGGCCACACACACTCAAGTGGGCGTGGTGATAAAACCTCTTTCAAACTGGTGCTCCATTGCGTGTGGCACTTCAATTCCAACATGTTTCTAGGGTTTCTAACCATGGTTTGAGTCATATTGGAGTGTCATTGCATGTGTTCTTTTCCAAACCAAAATGATCCACATGACCACAGACACTCTAGTGGGTATGGTGATGCAACCGCTTTCAAACTGGTGCTCTATTGCATGTGGTAGTTGAATTCCAACATGTTCCTGGGGTTTCTAACCAGGGTTTGACACATATTGGTTTGTCATTGCATGTGTTCTTTTCCAAATCTTAATGATCCACATGGCCACACAAACTCAAGTGGGTGTGGTGATGCATCCTCTTTCAAACTCGTGCTCCATTGCATGTGGTGGTTAAATTCCAACATGTTCCCGAGATTCTGACCATGGTTTGACACATATTTGAGTGTCATTGCATGTGTTTTTCAAAACCATAATCATCCACATGGCCACACAAACTCAAGTGGGTGTGGTGATGCAACCTCTTTCAAACCGGTTCTCCATTGCATGTGACAGTTGAATTCCAACTTGTTGCTAGGGATTCTGACCATGGTTTGACACATATTGGAGTGTAATTGCATGTGTTCTTTTACAAACCATAATGATCCACATGGCCACACATACTCAAGTGGGTGTGGTGATGCAACCTCTTTCAAACTAGTGCTCCATTGAAGGTGGAAGTTGAATTCTAACATATTCCTAGGGTTTCTGACCATGGTTTGACACATATTTGAGTGTCATTGCACGTGTTCTTTTCCAAACCACAATGATCCACATATCCACACACATAATCAAGTGGGTGTGGTGATGCAACCTCTTTCATGCTGGTGCTCCATTGCATGTGGTAGTTGAATTCCAATATGTTCCTAGGGTTTCTGAATATGGTTTGACACATTTTGGAGTGTCATTGCATGTGTTCTTTTCCAAACCAAAATGATCCACATGGCCATACACACTCCAGTGGGTGTGGTGATGCAACCGCTTTCAAACTAGTGCTCTATTGCATGTGGCAGTGGAATTGCAACGTGTTCCTGGGTTTTCTAACCATGGTTTGACACATATTGGAGTATCATTGCATGTGTTCTTTTCGAAACCACAATGATCCACATGGCCACACAAACTCAAGTGGGTGTTATGATGCAACCTCTTTCAAACTCGTGCTCCATTGCATGTGGTGGTTGAATTCCAACATGTTCCTGGGATTCTGACCATGGTTTGACACATATTTGAGTGTCATTGCATGTGTTTTTTCAAAACCATAATGATCCACATGGCCACACAAACTCAAGCGTGTGTGGTGATGCAACCTCTTTCACACCGGTGCTCCATTGCATGTGACGGTTGAATTCCAACATGTTCCTAGGGATTCTGACCATGGTTTAACACATATTGGAGTGTAATTACATGTGTTATTTTACAAACCACAATGATCCACATGGCCACACATACTCAAGTGGGTGTGGTGATGCAACCTCTTTCAAACTAGTGCTCCATTGCATGTGGAAGTTGAATTCCAACATATTCCTAGGGTTTTTGACCATGGTTTGACACATATTTGAGTGTCATTGCATGTGTTCTTTTCCAAACCACAATGATTCACATATCCACACACACACTCAAGTGGGTGTGGTCATGCAACCTCTTTCAAACTAGTGCTCCATTGCATGTGGAAGTTGAATTCCAACATATTCCTAGGGTTACTGACCATGGTTTGACACATATTTGAGTGTCATTGCATGTGTTATTTTCCAAACCACAATGATCCACATATCCACACACACACTAAAGTGGGTGTGATAATGCAACCTGATTGAAACTAGTGCTCCATTCCAGTGGCAGTTTAATTCCAACATGTTCCTGGGGTTTCTGACCATGGTTTGACACATATTGGAGAGTCATTGCATGTGTTCTTTTCCAAACCACAATGGTCCACATGTCCACACACACTCAAGTGGGTGTGGTGATGCTACCTCTTTCAAGCTGGTGCTCCATTGCATGTGGTAGTTCAATTCAAACATGTTCCTATGTTTTCTAACCATGGTTTATCACATATTGGAGTTTCATTGCATGTGTTCTTTTCCAAACCAAAATGATCCACATGGACACACACTCTCCAGTGGGTGTGGTGATGCAACTGCTTTCAAACTAATGCTCTATTGCATGTGGTAGTGGAATTCCAACATGTTCCTGGGTTTTCTAACCATGGTTCGACACATATTGGAGTGTCATTGCATGTGTTCTTTTCCAAACCACAATGATCCACATGGCCACACAAACTCAGGTGGGTGTGGTGATGCTACCTCTTTCAAACTCGTGCTCCATTGCATGTGGTGGTTGAATTCCAACATGTTCCTGGGATTCTGACCCTGGTTTGACACATATTTGAGTGTCATTGCATGAATTCTTTTCCAAACCACAACGATCCACATGGCCACACAAACTCAAGTGGGTGTGGTGATGCAACCTCTTTCAAACCGGTGCTCCATTGCTTGTGGCGGTTGAATTCGAACATGTTCCTAAGGTTTTTGACTATGGTTTGACACATATTGTAGTGTCTTTGCATTTGTTCTTTTCCAAACCACAATGATCCACATGGCCAGACATACTCGAGTGGGTGTGCTGATGCAACCTCTTTCGAACTAGTGCTCCATTGCATGTGACAGTTGAATTCCAATATGTTCCTATGGTTTCTGACCATGGTTTGACACATATTGGAGTGTCACTGCATGTGTTCTTTTCCAAACCACAATGATCCACATATCCACACACACTGAAGTGGGTGTGGTGATGCAACCTCTTTAGAACTGGTTCTTTATTGCATGTGGCATTTGAATTCCAACATGTTCCTGGGGGTTTCTGACCATGGTTTGACACATATTGGAGTGTAAGTGCGTGTGTTCCTTTCCAAACCACAATGAACCACATGGCCACACACACTCAAGTGGGTGCGGTAATACAACCTCTTTCAAAATGGTGCTCTATTGCATGTGGCAGGTGAATTCCAACATGTTCCTGTGGTTTCTAACCATGGTTTGACACATATTGGAGTGTCATTGCATGTTTCCTTTTTCCAAACCACAATGATCCACATGGCCACACAAACTCAAGTGGGTGTGGTGATGCAACCTCTTTCAAACACGTGCTCCATTGCATGTAGTGGTTGAATTCCAACATGTTCCCTGGATTCTGACCGTTGTTATATTTGAGTGTCATTCCATGTGTTTGTTTCCAAACCACAATGATCCACATGGCCACACAAACTCAAGTGTGTGTGGTGATGCAACCTCTTTCAAACCGGTGCTCCATTGCATGTCGCGGTTGAATTCCAACATGTTCCTAGTGTTTCTGACCATGGTTTAACACATATTGGAGTGTAATTGCATGTGTTCTTTTACAAACCACAATGATACACATGGCCACACTTACTCAAGTGGGTGTGCTGATGCAACCTCTTTCAAACTAGTGCTCCATTGCAGGTGGCAGTTGAATTCCAACATATTCCTAGGGTTTCTGACGATGGTTTGACACATATTGGAGTGTCATTATATGTGTTCTTTTCCAAACCACAACGATCCACATATCCACACACACTCAAGTTGGTGTGGTGATGCAACCTATTTCAAACTGGTGCTCCATTGCATGTGGCAGTTTAATTCCAACATGTTCCTTTGGTTTATGACAATGGTTTGACACATATTCGAGTGCCATTGCATGTGTTCTTTTCCAACCAACAATGTTACACATGGCCACACACACTCAAGTGGGTGTGGTGATGCAACCTCTTTCAAACTGGTGCTCCATTGCATGTGGTAGTTGAATTCCAACATGTTTCTAGGGTTTCTGACCATGGTTTGACACATATAGGAGTGTCATTGCATGTGTTCTTTTCCAAACCAAAATGATCAGATGGACACACACACTGCATTGGGTGTGGTGATGCAACCGCTTTCAAACTGGTGCTCCATTGCATGTGGCTGTTGAATTCCAACATCTTCCTGGGTTTCTAACCATGGTTTGACAGATATTGGTGTGTAATTGCATGTGTTCTTTTCCAAACCACAATGATCCACATGGCCACACATACACAAGTGGGTGTGGTGATGCAACCTCTTTAAAACTAGTGCTCCATTGCATGTGGCAGTTGAATTCCAACATGTCCCTAGGGTTTTTGACCATTGTTTGACACATATTGGAGTGTCATTGCATGTGTTCTTTTCCAAACCACAATGATACACACGGCCACACACAGTCAGGTGGATATGGTGATGCATCCTCTATCAAACTGGTGCTCCATTGCATGTGGCAGTTTAATTCCAACATGTTTCTGGGTTTCTAACCATGGTTTGACACATATTGGAGTGTCATTGTATGTGTTATTTTCCAAACCAAAATGATCCACATGGACACACACACTGAAGTGGGTGTGGTGATGCAACTTCTTTCAAACTCGTGCTCCATTGCATGTGGCAGTTCAATTCCAACATGTTACTGGGGTTTCTAACCATGGTTTGACCCTTATTGGAATGTCATTGCATGTGTTTTTTCCAAACCACAATAATCCACATGGCCACATAACCTCAAGTGGGTGTGGTTATGCAAGCTATTTAAAATTGGTGCTCCATTGCATGTGGTGGTTGAATTCCAACATGTTCCTTGGGTTTATGACCATGGTTTGACACATATTGGAGTGTCATTGCATGTGTTCCTTTCCAAACCACAATGATGCACATGGCCACACAAACTCAAGTGGGTGTGGTGATTCAACCTCTTTCAAACTGGTGCTCCATTGCATGTGGCGGTTCAAGTCTAACATATTCCTAGGGTTTCTGACCATGGTTTGACACATGTTGGACTGTCATTGCATGTGTTTTTTTCCAAACGACAATGATCCACATGGCCACACACACTCAAGTTGGTGTGGTGATGTACCCTCTTTCAAACTAGTGCTCTGTTGCATGTTGCAGTTGAATTCCAATATGTTCTTGGGGTTTTTGACCATGGTTTGACACATATTGTAGTGTCATTGCATGTGTTCTTTTCCAAACCACAATGATCCACATGGCCACACATAATCAAGTGGGTGTGGCTATCCAACAGCTTTCAGTCTAGTGCTCCATTGCATGCGGCAGTTGAATTCCAACTTGTTCTAGGGGGTTTTGACCATGGTATGACACATATGGGAGTGTCATTGCATGTGTCCTTTTCCAAACCACAATGATCCACATATCCACACACACTGAAGTGGGTGTGGTGATGCAACCTATTTAGAACTGGTTCTTTATTGCATGTGGCATTTGAATTACAACATGTTCCTAGGGTTTCTGACCATGGTTTGACACATATTGGAGTGTAATTGCGTGTGTTCTTTTCCAAACCACAATTATCCACATGGCCACACACACTCAAGTGGGTGTGGTGATGCAACCTGTTTCAAACTAGTGCTCCATTTCATGTGGCAGTTGAATTCCAACATGTTCATGGGGTTTGACAATGGTTTGACACATATTGGAGTGTCATTGCTTGTGTTCTTTTTCAAACCACAATGATCCACATGGCCACACACACTCAAGTGGATGTGGTGATACAACCTCTTTCAAACTGGTGCTCCATTGCATGTGGCAGTTGAATTCCAACATGTTCCTGGCGTTTATGACCATGATTTGACTCATATTGGAGTGTAATAGCATGTTTTCTTTTCAACCAAAATGATCCACATGGCCACACACTCTAGTGGGTGTGGTGATGCAACCGCTTTCAAACTGGTGTTGTATTGCATGTGGCGGTTGAATTCCAACATGTTCTGGGGTTTCTAACCATGGTTTAACACATATTGGAGTGCCATTGCATGTGTTCTTTTCCAAACTACAATGATCCACATGGCCACAAAAACTCAAGTGGGTGTGGTGATGCCACCTCTTTCAAACGGGTCATCCATTGCATGTGGCGGTTTAATTCCAACATGTTCCTAGGGTTTCTGACCATGGTTTGACACATATTCGTGTGTAATTGCATGTGTTGTTTTCCAAAACACAATGATCCACATGGCCACACATACTCAAGTCGGTGCGGTGATGCAACCTCTTACAAAGTAGTGCTCCATTGCATGTGGCAGTTGAATTCCACCATGTTCCTAGGGTTTCTGACCATGGTTTGACACATATTGAAGTGTAATTGCATGTGTTCTTTTCCAAACCACAACGATCCACATGTCCACACATACTCAACTGGGTGTGGTGATGCAACCTCTTTCAAAGTAGTGCTCCATTGCATGTGGTTGAATTCCAACATGTTCCTAGGGTTTCTGACCATGGTTTGAGGCATATTGGAGTGTAATTCCATGTGTTCTTTTCCAAACCATAATTATCCACATATCCACACACACTCATGTGGGTGTGGTGATGCAACCTCTTTCAAACTGGTCATCCATTGCATGTGGCAGTTTAATTCCAACATGTTCCTAGGGTTTCTGACCATTGTTTGACACATATTGGAGTGTCATTGCATGTGTTCTTTTCGAAACCACAATGATCAACATATCCACACACACTGAAGTGGGTGTGGTGATGCAACCTCTTTAGAACTGGTTCTTTATTGCATGTGGCATTTGAATTCCAACATGTTCCTGGGGGTTTCTGACCATGAATTGACACATATTGGAGTGTCATTGCATGTGTTCCTTTCCAAACCACAATGATGCACATGGCCACACAAACTCAAGTGGGTGTGGTGATTCAACTTCTTTCAAACCGGTGCTCCATTGCATGTGGCGGTTCAAGTCCAACATATTCCTAGGGTTTCTGACCATGGTTTGACTCATGTTGGACTATCATTACATGTGTTGTTTTCCAAACGACAATGATCCACATGTCCACATACACTCAAGTAGGTGTGGTGATGTACCCTCTTTCAAACTAGTGCTCTGTTGCATGTTGAAGTTGAATTCCAATATGTTCTTGGGGTTTTTGACCATGGTTTGACACATATTGTAGTGTCATTGCATGCGTTCTTTTCCAAACCACAATGATCCACATGGCCACACATAATCAAGTGGGTGTGGCTATCCAACATCGTTCAGTCTAGTGTTCCATTGCATGCGGCACTTGAATTCCAACTTGTTCTAGGGGTTTTTGACCATGGTATGACACATATGGGAGTGTCATTGCATGTGTCCTTTTCCAAACCACAATGATCCACATATCCACACACACTGAAGTGGGTGTGGTGATGCAACCTATTTAGAACTGGTTCTTTATTGCATGTGGCATTTGAATTACAACATGTTCCTAGGGTTTCTGACCATGGTTTGACACATATTGGAGTGTAATTTCGTGTGTTCTTTTCCAAACCACAATTATCCACATGGCCACACACACTCAAGTGGGTGTGGTGATGCAACCTGTTTCAAACTAGTGCTCCATTTCATGTGGCAGTTGAATTCCAACATGTTCATGGGGTTTCTGACAATGGTTTGACACATATTGGAGTGTCATTGCTTGTGTTCTTTTTCAAACCACAATGATCCACATGGCCACACACACTCAAGTGGATGTGGTGATACAACCTCTTTCAAACTGGTGCTCCATTGCATGTGGCAGTTGAATTCCAACATGTTCCTGGCGTTTATGACCATGATTTGACTCATATTGGAGTGTAATAGCATGTTTTCTTTTCTAAACCAAAATGATCCACATGGCCACACACACTCTAGTGGGTGTGGTGATGCAACCGCTTTCAAACTGGTGTTGTATTGCATGTGGCAGTTGAATTCCAACATGTTCCTGGGGTTTCTAACCATGGTTTGACACATATTGGAGTGCCATTGCATGTGTTCTTTTCCAAACTACAATGATCCACATGGCCACAAAAACTCAAGTGGGTGTGGTGATGCGACCTCTTTCAAACCGGTGCTCCAGTGCATGTGGCGGTTGCATTCCAACATGTTCCTAGAGTTTCTGACCATGGTTTGACACATATTCGTGTGTAATTGCATGTGTTGTTTTCCAAAACACAATGATCCACATGGCCACACATACTCAAGTCGGTGCGGTGATGCAACCTCTTACAAAGTAGTGCTCCATTGCATGTGGCAGTTGAATTCCACCATGTTCCTAGGGTTTCTGACCATGGTTTGACACATATTGAAGTGTAATTGCATGTGTTCTTTTCCAAACCACAACGATCCACATGTCCACACATACTCAACTGGGTGTGGTGATGCAACCTCTTTCAAAGTAGTGCTCCATTGCATGTGGCAGTTGAATTCCAACATGTTCCTAGGATTTCTAACCATGGTTTGAGGCATATTGGAGTGTAATTCCATGTGTTCTTTTCCAAACCATAATTATCCACATATCCACACACACTCATGTGGGTGTGGTGATGCAACCTCTTTCAAACTGGTCATCCATTGCATGTGGCAGTTTAATTCCAACATGTTCCTAGGGTTTCTGACCATTGTTTGACACATATTGGAGTGTCATTGCATGTGTTCTTTTCGAAACCACAATGATCAACATATCCACACACACTGAAGTGGGTGTGGTGATGCAACCTCTTTAGAACTGGTTCTTTATTGCATGTGGCATTTGAATTCCAACATGTTCCTGGGGGTTTCTCACCATGGTTTGACACATATTGGAGTGTCATTGCATGTGTTCCTTTCCAAACCACAATGATGCACATGGCCACACAAACTCAAGTGGGTGTGGTGATTCAACTTCTTTCAAACCGGTGCTCCATTGCATGTGGCGGTTCAAGTCCAACATATTCCTAGGGTTTCTAACCATGGTTTGACTCATGTTGGACTATCATTACATGTGTTGTTTTCCAAACGACAATGATCCACATGTCCACATACACTCAAGTAGGTGTGGTGATGTACCCTCTTTCAAACTAGTGCTCTGTTGCATGTTGAAGTTGAATTCCAATATGTTCTTGGGGTTTTGACCATGGTTTGACACATATTGTAGTGCCATTGCATGCGTTCTTTTCCAAACCACAATGATCCACATGGCCACACATAATCAAGTGGGTGTGGCTATCCAACATCGTTCAGTCTAGTGTTCCATTGCATGCGGCACTTGAATTCCAACTTGTTCTAGGGGTTTTTGACCATGGTATGACACATATGGGAGTGTCATTGCATGTGTCCTTTTCCAAACCACAATGATCCACATATCCACACACACTGAAGTGGGTGTGGTGATGCAACCTATTTAGAACTGGTTCTTTATTGCATGTGGCATTTGAATTACAACATGTTCCTAGGGTTTCTGACCATGGTTTGACACATATTGGAGTGTAATTGCGTGTGTTCTTTTCCAAACCACAATTATCCACATGGCCACACACACTCAAGTGGGTGTGGTGATGCAACCTGTTTCAAACTAGTGCTCCATTTCATGTGGCAGTTGAATTCCAACATGTTCATGGGGTTTCTGACAATGGTTTGACACATATTGGAGTGTCATTGCTTGTGTTCTTTTTCAAACCACAATGATCCACATGGCCACACACACTCAAGTGGATGTGTTGATACAACCTCTTTCAAACTGGTGCTCCATTGCATGTGGCAGTTGAATTCCAACATGTTCCTGGCGTTTATGACCATGATTTGACTCATATTGGAGTGTAATAGCATGTTTTCTTTTCTAAACCAAAATGATCCACATGGCCACACACACTCTAGTGGGTGTGGTGATGCAACCGCTTTCAAACTGGTGTTGTATTGCATGTGGCAATTGAATTCCAACATGTTCCTGGGGTTTCTAACCATGGTTTGACACATATTGGAGTGCCATTGCATGTGTTCTTTTCCAAACTACAATGATCCACATGGCCACAAAAACTCAAGTGGGTGTGGTGATGCGACCTCTTTCAAACCGGTGCTCCAGTGCATGTGGCGGTTGCATTCCAACATGTTCCTAGAGTTTCTGACCATGGTTTGACACATATTCGTGTGTAATTGCATGTGTTGTTTTCCAAAACACAATGATCCACATGGCCACACATACTCAAGTCGGTGCGGTGATGCAACCTCTTACAAAGTAGTGCTCCATTGCATGTGGCAGTTGAATTCCACCATGTTCCTAGGGTTTCTGACCATGGTTTGACACATATTGAAGTGTAATTGCATGTGTTCTTTTCCAAACCACAACGATCCACATGTCCACACATACTCAACTGGGTGTGGTGATGCAACCTCTTTCAAAGTAGTGCTCCATTGCATGTGGCAGTTGAATTCCAACATGTTCCTAGGGTTTCTGACCATGGTTTGAGGCATATTGGAGTGTAATTCCATGTGTTCTTTTCCAAACCATAATTATCCACATATCCACACACACTCATGTGGGTGTGGTGATGCAACCTCTTTCAAACTGGTCATCCATTGCATGTGGCAGTTTAATTCCAACATGTTCCTAGGGTTTCTGACCATTGTTTGACACATATTGGAGTGTCATTGCATGTGTTCTTTTCGAAACCACAATGATCAACATATCCACACACACTGAAGTGGGTGTGGTGATGCAACCTCTTTAGAACTGGTTCTTTATTGCATGTGGCATTTGAATTCCAACATGTTCCTGGGGGTTTCTCACCATGGTTTGACACATATTGGAGTGTCATTGCATGTGTTCCTTTCCAAACCACAATGATGCACATGGCCACACAAACTCAAGTGGGTGTGGTGATTCAACTTCTTTCAAACCGGTGCTCCATTGCATGTGGCGGTTCAAGTCCAACATATTCCTAGGGTTTCTAACCATGGTTTGACTCATGTTGGACTATCATTACATGTGTTGTTTTCCATACGACAATGATCCACATGTCCACATACACTCAAGTAGGTGTGGTGATGTACCCTCTTTCAAACTAGTGCTCTGTTGCATGTTGAAGTTGAATTCCAATATGTTCTTGGGGTTTTTGACCATGGTTTGACACATATTGTAGTGCCATTGCATGCGTTCTTTTCCAAACCACAATGATCCACATGGCCACACATAATCAAGTGGGTGTGGCTATCCAACATCGTTCAGTCTAGTGTTCCATTGCATGCGGCACTTGAATTCCAACTTGTTCTAGGGGTTTTTGACCATGGTATGACACATATGGGAGTGTCATTGCATGTGTCCTTTTCCAAACCACAATGATCCACATATCCACACACACTGAAGTGGGTGTGGTGATGCAACCTATTTAGAACTGGTTCTTTATTGCATGTGGCATTTGAATTACAACATGTTCCTAGGGTTTCTGACCATGGTTTGACACATATTGGAGTGTAATTGCGTGTGTTCTTTTCCAAACCACAATTATCCACATGGCCACACACACTCAAGTGGGTGTGGTGATGCAACCTGTTTCAAACTAGTGCTCCATTTCATGTGGCAGTTGAATTCCAACATGTTCATGGGGTTTCTGACAATGGTTTGACACATATTGGAGTGTCATTGCTTGTGTTCTTTTTCAAACCACAATGATCCACATGGCCACACACACTCAAGTGGATGTGTTGATACAACCTCTTTCAAACTGGTGCTCCATTGCATGTGGCAGTTGAATTCCAACATGTTCCTGGCGTTTATGACCATGATTTGACTCATATTGGAGTGTAATAGCATGTTTTCTTTTCTAAACCAAAATGATCCACATGGCCACACACACTCTAGTGGGTGTGGTGATGCAACCGCTTTCAAACTGGTGTTGTATTGCATGTGGCAGTTGAATTCCAACATGTTCCTGGGGTTTCTAACCATGGTTTGACACATATTGGAGTGCCATTGCATGTGTTCTTTTCCAAACTACAATGATCCACATGGCCACAAAAACTCAAGTGGGTGTGGTGATGCGACCTCTTTCAAACCGGTGCTCCAGTGCATGTGGCGGTTGCATTCCAACATGTTCCTAGAGTTTCTGACCATGGTTTGACACATATTCGTGTGTAATTGCATGTGTTGTTTTCCAAAACACAATGATCCACATGGCCACACATACTCAAGTCGGTGCGGTGATGCAACCTCTTACAAAGTAGTGCTCCATTGCATGTGGCAGTTGAATTCCACCATGTTCCTAGGGTTTCTGACCATGGTTTGACACATATTGAAGTGTAATTGCATGTGTTCTTTTCCAAACCACAACGATCCACATGTCCACACATACTCAACTGGGTGTGGTGATGCAACCTCTTTCAAAGTAGTGCTCCATTGCATGTGGCAGTTGAATTCCAACATGTTCCTAGGGTTTCTGACCATGGTTTGAGGCATATTGGAGTGTAATTCCATGTGTTCTTTTCCAAACCATAATTATCCACATATCCACACACACTCATGTGGGTGTGGTGATGCAACCTCTTTCAAACTGGTCATCCATTGCATGTGGCAGTTTAATTCCAACATGTTCCTAGGGTTTCTGACCATTGTTTGACACATATTGGAGTGTCATTGCATGTGTTCTTTTCGAAACCACAATGATCAACATATCCACACACACTGAAGTGGGTGTGGTGATGCAACCTCTTTAGAACTGGTTCTTTATTGCATGTGGCATTTGAATTCCAACATGTTCCTGGGGGTTTCTCACCATGGTTTGACACATATTGGAGTGTCATTGCATGTGTTCCTTTCCAAACCACAATGATGCACATGGCCACACAAACTCAAGTGGGTGTGGTGATTCAACTTCTTTCAAACCGGTGCTCCATTGCATGTGGCGGTTCAAGTCCAACATATTCCTAGGGTTTCTAACCATGGTTTGACTCATGTTGGACTATCATTACATGTGTTGTTTTCCAAACGACAATGATCCACATGTCCACATACACTCAAGTAGGTGTGGTGATGTACCCTCTTTCAAACTAGTGCTCTGTTGCATGTTGAAGTTGAATTCCAATATGTTCTTGGGGTTTTTGACCATGGTTTGACACATATTGTAGTGTCATTGCATGCGTTCTTTTCCAAACCACAATGATCCACATGGCCACACATAATCAAGTGGGTGTGGCTATCCAACATCGTTCAGTCTAGTGTTCCATTGCATGCGGCACTTGAATTCCAACTTGTTCTAGGGGTTTTTGACCATGGTATGACACATATGGGAGTGTCATTGCATGTGTCCTTTTCCAAACCACAATGATCCACATATCCACACACACTGAAGTGGGTGTGGTGATGCAGCCTCTTTAGAACTGGTTCTTTATTGCATGTGGCATGTGAATTACAACATGTTCCTAGGGTTTCTAACCATGGTTTGACACATATTGGAGTGTAATTGCGTGTGTTCTTTTCCAAACCACAATTATCCACATGGCCACACACACTCAAGTGGATGTGGTGATGCAACCTGTTTCAAACTAGTGCTCCATTGGTATGTGGCAGTTGAATTCCAACATGTTCATGGGGTTTCTGACAATGGTTTGACACATATTGGAGTGTCATTGCTTGTGTTCTTTTTAAACCACAATGATCCACATGGCCACACACACTCAAGTGGATGTGGTGATACAACCTCTTTCAAACTGGTGCTCCATTGCATGTGGCAGTTGAATTCCAACATGTTCCTGGGGTTTATGACCATGATTTGACTCATATTGGAGTGTAATTGCATGTTTTCTTTTCTAAACCAAAATGATCCACATGGCCACACACACTCCAGTGGGTGTGGTGCAACCGCTTTCAAATTGGTGTTGTATTGCATGTGGCAGTTGAATTCCAACATGTTCCTGGGGTTTCTAACCATGGTTTGACACATATTGGAGTGTCATTGCATGTGTTCTTTTCCAAACTACAATGATCCACATGGCCACAAAAACTCAAGTGGGTGTGGTGATGCGACCTCTTTCAAACCGGTGCTCCAGTGCATGTGGCGGTTGCATTCCAACATGTTCCTAGGGTTTCTGACCATGGTTTGACACATATTGGAGTGTAATTGCATGTGTTCTCATCCACAACACAATGATCCACATGGCCACACATACTCAAGTCGGTGCGGTGATGCAACCTCTTACAAAGTAGTGCTCCATTGCATGTGGCAGTTGAATTCCACCATGTTCCTAGGGTTTCTGACCATGGTTTGACACATATTGAAGTGTAATTGCATGTGTTCTTTTCCAAACCACAATGATCCACATGGCCACACATACTCAACTAGGTGTGGTGATGCAACCTCTTTCAAAGTAGTGCTCCATTGCATGTGGCAGTTGAATTCAACATGTTCCTAGGGTTTCTGACCATGGTTTGACACATATTGGAGTGTAATTCCATGAGTTCTTTTCCAAACCATAATTATCCACATATCCACACACACTCATGTGGGTGTGGTGATGCAGCCTCTTTCAAACTGGTCATCCATTGCATGTGGCAGTTTAATTCCAACATGTTCCTAGGGTTTCTGACCATGGTTTGACACATATTGGAGTGTCATTGCATGTGTTCTTTTCCAAACCACAATGATCCACATATCCACACACACTGAAGTGGGTGTGGTGATGCAACCTCTTTAGAACTGGTTCTTTATTGCATGTGGCATTTGAATTCCAACATGTTCCTGGGGATTTCTGACCATGGTTTGACACATATTGGAGTGTAAGTGCGTGTGTTCCTTTCCAAACCACAATGAACCACATGGCCACACACACTCAAGTGGGTGCGGTAATACAACCTCTTTCAAAATGGTGCTCTATTGCATGTGGCAGTTGAATTCCAACATGTTCCTGTGGTTTCTAACCATGGTTTGACACATATTGGAGTGTCATTGCATGTTTTCCTTTTTCCAAACCACAATGATCCACATGTCCACACAAACTCAAGTGGGTGTGGTGATGCAACCTCTTTCAAACACGTGCTCCATTGCATGTAGTGGTTGAATTCCAACATGTTCCCGGGATTCTGACCGTGGTTATATTTGAGTGTCATTCCATGTGGTTGTTTCCAAACCACAATGATCCACATGGCCACACAAACTCAAGTGTGTGTGCTGATGCAACCTCTTTCAAACCGGTGCTCCATTGCATGTCGCGGTTGAATTCCAACATGTTCCTAGTGTTTCTGACCATGGTTTAACGCATATTGGAGTGTAATTGCATGTGTTCTTTTACAAACCACAATGATACACATGGCCACACTTACTCAAGTGGGTGTGCTGATGCAACCTCTTTCAAACTAGTGCTCCATTGCAGGTGGCAGTTGAATTCCAACATGTTTCTAGGGTTTCTGACCATGGTTTGACACATATAGGAGTGTCATTGCATGTGTTCTTTTCCAAACCAAAATGATCAGATGGACACACACACTGCATTGGGTGTGGTGATGCAACCTATTTCAAACTGGTGCTCCATTGCATGTTGCTGTTGAATTCCAACATGTTCCTTTGGTTTATGACAATGGTTTGACACATATTCGAGTGCCATTGCATGTGTTCTTTTCCAACCAACAATGTTACACATGGCCACACACACTCAAGTGGGTGTGGTGATGCAACCTCTTTCAAACTGGTGCTCCATTGCATGTGGTAGTTGAATTCCAACATGTTTCTAGGGTTTCTGACCATGGTTTGACACATATAGGAGTGTCATTGCATGTGTTCTTTTCCAAACCAAAATGATCAGATGGACACACACACTGCATTGGGTGTGGTGATGCAACCGCTTTCAAACTGGTGCTCCATTGCATGTGGCTGTTGAATTCCAACATCTTCCTGGGTTTCTAACCATGGTTTGACACATATTGGTGTGTAATTGCATGTGTTCTTTTCCAAACCACAATGATCCACATGGCCACACATACACAAGTGGGTGTGGTGATGCAACCTCTTTAAAACTAGTGCTCCATTGCATGTGGCAGTTGAATTCCAACATGTCCCTAGGGTTTTTGACCATTGTTTGACACATATTGGAGTGTCATTGCATGTGTTCTTTTCCAAACCACAATGATACACACGGCCACACACAGTCAGGTGGATATGGTGATGCAACCTCTATCAAACTGGTGCTCCATTGCATGTGGCAGTTTAATTCCAACATGTTTCTGGGTTTCTAACCATGGTTTGACACATATTGGAGTGTCATTGCATGTGTTATTTTCCAAACCAAAATGATCCACATGGACACACACACTGAAGTGGGTGTGGTGATGCAACTTCTTTCAAACTGGTGCTCCATTGCATGTGGCACTTCAATTCCAACATGTTACTGGGGTTTCTAACCATGGTTTGACCCTTATTGGAATGTCATTGCATGTGTTTTTTCCAAACCACAATAATCCACATGGCCACATAACCTCAAGTGGGTGTGGTTATGCAAGCTATTTAAAATTGGTGCTCCATTGCATGTGGTGGTTGAATTCCAACATGTTCCTTGGGTTTATGACCATGGTTTGACACATATTGGAGTGTCATTGCATGTGTTCCTTTCCAAACCACAATGATGCACATGGCCACACAAACTCAAGTGGGTGTGGTGATTCAACCTCTTTCAAACTGGTGCTCCATTGCATGTGGCGGTTCAAGTCTAACATATTCCTAGGGTTTCTGACCATGGTTTGACACATGTTGGACTGTCATTGCATGTGCTTTTTTCCAAACGACAATGATCCACATGGCCACACACACTCAAGTTGGTGTGGTGATGTACCCTCTTTCAAACTAGTGCTCTGTTGCATGTTGCAGTTGAATTCCAATATGTTCTTGGGGTTTTTGACCATGGTTTGACACATATTGTAGTGTCATTGCATGTGTTCTTTTCCAAACCACAATGATCCACATGGCCACACATAATCAAGTGGGTGTGGCTATCCAACAGCTTTCAGTCTAGTGCTCCATTGCATGCGGCAGTTGAATTCCAACTTGTTCTAGGGGGTTTTGACCATGGTATGACACATATGGGAGTGTCATTGCATGTGTCCTTTTCCAAACCACAATGATCCACATATCCACACACACTGAAGTGGGTGTGGTGATGCAACCTATTTAGAACTGGTTCTTTATTGCATGTGGCATTTGATTTACAACATGTTCCTAGGGTTTCTGACCATGGTTTGACACATATTGGAGTGTAATTGCGTGTGTTCTTTTCCAAACCACAATTATCCACATGGCCACACACACTCAAGTGGGTGTGGTGATGCAACCTGTTTCAAACTAGTGCTCCATTTCATGTGGCAGTTGAATTCCAACATGTTCATGGGGTTTCTGACAATGGTTTGACACATATTGGAGTGTCATTGCTTGTGTTCTTTTTCAAACCACAATGATCCACATGGCCACACACACTCAAGTGGATGTCGTGATACAACCTCTTTCAAACTGGTGCTCCATTGCATGTGGCAGTTGAATTCCAACATGTTCCTGGGGTTTATGACCATGATTTGACTCATATTGGAGTGTAATAGCTAGTTTTCTTTTCTAAACCAAAATGATCCACATGGCCACACACACTCTAGTGGGTGTGGTGATGCAACCGCTTTCAAACTGGTGTTGTATTGCATGTGGTAGTTGAATTCCAACATGTTCCTGGGGTTTCTAACCATGGTTTGACACATATTGGAGTGCCATTGCATGTGTTCTTTTCCAAACTACAATGATCCACATGGCCACAAAAACTCAAGTGGGTGTGGTGATGCGACCTCTTTCAAACCGGTGCTCCAGTGCATGTGGCGGTTGCATTCCAACATGTTCCTAGGGTTTCTGACCATGGTTTGACACATATTCGTGTGTAATTGCATGTGTTGTTTTCCAAAACACAATGATCCACATGGCCACACATACTCAAGTCGGTGCGGTGATGCAACCTCTTACAAAGTAGTGCTCCATTGCATGTGGCAGTTGAATTCCACCATGTTCCTAGGGTTTCTGACCATGGTTTGACATATATTGAAGTGTAATTACATGTGTTCTTTTCCAAACCACAACGATCCACATGTCCACACATACTCAACTGGGTGTGGTGATGCAACCTCTTTCAAAGTAGTGCTCCATTGCATGTGGCAGTTGAATTCCAACATGTTCCTAGGGTTTCTGACCATGGTTTGAGGCATATTGGAGTGTAATTCCATGTGTTCTTTTCCAAACCATAATTATCCACATATCCACACACACTCATGTGGGTGTGGTGATGCAACCTCTTTCAAACTGGTCATCCATTGCATGTGGCAGTTTAATTCCAACATGTTCCTAGGGTTTCTGACCATTGTTTGACACATATTGGAGTGTCATTGCATGTGTTCTTTTCGAAACCACAATGATCAACATATCCACACACACTGAAGTGGGTGTGGTGATGCAACCTCTTTAGAACTGGTTCTTTATTGCATGTGGCATTTGAATTCCAACATGTTCCTGGGGGTTTCTGACCATGGTTTGACACATATTGGAGTGTCATTGCATGTGTTCCTTTCCAAACCACAATGATGCACATGGCCACACAAACTCAAGTGGGTGTGGTGATTCAACTTCTTTCAAACCGGTGCTCCATTGCATGTGGTGGTTCAAGTCCAACATATTCCTAGGGTTTCTGACCATGGTTTGACTCATGTTGGACTATCATTACATGTGTTGTTTTCCAAACGACAATGATCCACATGTCCACATACACTCAAGTAGGTGTGGTGATGTACCCTCTTTCAAACTAGTGCTCTGTTGCATGTTGAAGTTGAATTCCAATATGTTCTTGGGGTTTTTGACCATGGTTTGACACATATTGTAGTGTCATTGCATGCGTTCTTTTCCAAACCACAATGATCCACATGGCCACAAATAATCAAGTGGGTGTGGCTATCCAACATCGTTCAGTCTAGTGTTCCATTGCATGCGGCACTTGAATTCCAACTTGTTCTAGGGGTTTTTGACCATGGTATGACACATATGGGAGTGTCATTGCATGTGTCCTTTTCCAAACCACAATGATCCACATATCCACACACACTGAAGTGGGTGTGGTGATGCAGCCTCTTTAGAACTGGTTCTTTATTGCATGTGGCATGTGAATTACAACATGTTCCTAGGGTTTCTGACCATGGTTTGACACATATTGGAGTGTAATTGCGTGTGTTCTTTTCCAAACCACAATTATCCACATGGCCACACACACTCAAGTGGATGTGGTGATGCAACCTGTTTCAAACTAGTGCTCCATTGGTATGTGGCAGTTGAATTCCAACATGTTCATGGGGTTTCTGACAATGGTTTGACACATATTGGAGTGTCATTGCTTGTGTTCTTTTTAAACCACAATGATCCACATGGCCACACACACTCAAGTGGATGTGGTGATACAACCTCTTTCAAACTGGTGCTCCATTGCATGTGGCAGTTGAATTCCAACATGTTCCTGGGGTTTATGACCATGATTTGACTCATATTGGAGTGTAATTGCATGTTTTCTTTTCTAAACCAAAATGATCCACATGGCCACACACACTCCAGTGGGTGTGGTGCAACCGCTTTCAAATTGGTGTTGTATTGCATGTGGCAGTTGAATTCCAACATGTTCCTGGGGTTTCTAACCATGGTTTGACACATATTGGAGTGTCATTGCATGTGTTCTTTTCCAAACTACAATGATCCACATGGCCACAAAAACTCAAGTGGGTGTGGTGATGCGACCTCTTTCAAACCGGTGCTCCAGTGCATGTGGCGGTTGCATTCCAACATGTTCCTAGGGTTTCTGACCATGGTTTGACACATATTGGAGTGTAATTGCATGTGTTCTCATCCACAACACAATGATCCACATGGCCACACATACTCAAGTCGGTGCGGTGATGCAACCTCTTACAAAGTAGTGCTCCATTGCATGTGGCAGTTGAATTCCACCATGTTCCTAGGGTTTCTGACCATGGTTTGACACATATTGAAGTGTAATTGCATGTGTTCTTTTCCAAACCACAATGATCCACATGGCCACACATACTCAACTAGGTGTGGTGATGCAACCTCTTTCAAAGTAGTGCTCCATTGCATGTGGCAGTTGAATTCAACATGTTCCTAGGGTTTCTGACCATGGTTTGACACATATTGGAGTGTAATTCCATGAGTTCTTTTCCAAACCATAATTATCCACATATCCACACACACTCATGTGGGTGTGGTGATGCAGCCTCTTTCAAACTGGTCATCCATTGCATGTGGCAGTTTAATTCCAACATGTTCCTAGGGTTTCTGACCATGGTTTGACACATATTGGAGTGTCATTGCATGTGTTCTTTTCCAAACCACAATGATCCACATATCCACACACACTGAAGTGGGTGTGGTGATGCAACCTCTTTAGAACTGGTTCTTTATTGCATGTGGCATTTGAATTCCAACATGTTCCTGGGGGTTTCTGACCATGGTTTGACACATATTGGAGTGTAAGTGCGTGTGTTCCTTTCCAAACCACAATGAACCACATGGCCACACACACTCAAGTGGGTGCGGTAATACAACCTCTTTCAAAATGGTGCTCTATTGCATGTGGCAGTTGAATTCCAACATGTTCCTGGGGTTTCTAACCATGGTTTGACACATATTGGAGTGTCATTGAATGTTTTCCTTTTTCCAAACCACAATGATCCACATGGCCACACAAACTCAAGTGGGTGTGGTGATGCAACCTCTTTCAAACACGTGCTCCATTGCATGTAGTGGTTGAATTCCAACATGTTCCCGGGATTCTGACCGTGGTTATATTTGAGTGTCATTCCATGTGTTTGTTTCCAAACCACAATGATCCACATGGCCACACAAACTCAAGTGTGTGTGCTGATGCAACCTCTTTCAAACCGGTGCTCCATTGCATGTCGCGGTTGAATTCCAACATGTTCCTAGTGTTTCTGACCATGGTTTAACGCATATTGGAGTGTAATTGCATGTGTTCTTTTACAAACCACAATGATACACATGGCCACACTTACTCAAGTGCGTGTGCTGATGCAACCTCTTTCAAACTAGTGCTCCATTGCAGGTGGTAATTGAATTCCAACATATTCCTAGGGTTTCTGACGATGGTTTGACACATATTGGAGTGTCATTATATGTGTTCTTTTCCAAACCACAACGATCCACATATCCACACACACTCAAGTTGGTGTGGTGATGCAACCTATTTCAAACTGGTGCTCCATTGCATGTGGCAGTTTAATTCCAACATGTTCCTTTGCTTTATGACAATGGTTTGACACATATTCGAGTGCCATTGCATGTGTTCTTTTCCAACCAACAATGTTACACATGGCCACACACACTCAAGTGGGTGTGGTGATGCAACCTCTTTCAAACTGGTGCTCCATTGCATGTGGTAGTTGAATTCCAACATGTTTCTAGGGTTTCTGACCATGGTTTGACACATATAGGAGTGTCATTGCATGTGTTCTTTTCCAAACCAAAATGATCAGATGGACACACACACTGCATTGGGTGTGGTGATGCAACCGCTTTCAAACTGGTGCTCCATTGCATGTGGCTGTTGAATTCCAACATCTTCCTGGGTTTCTAACCATGGTTTGACACATATTGGTGTGTAATTGCATGTGTTCTTTTCCAAACCACAATGATCCACATGGCCACACATACACAAGTGGGTGTGGTGATGCAACCTCTTTAAAACTAGTGCTCCATTGCATGTGGCAGTTGAATTCCAACATGTCCCTAGGGTTTTTGACCATTGTTTGACACATATTGGAGTGTCATTGCATGTGTTCTTTTCCAAACCACAATGATACACACGGCCACACACAGTCAGGTGGATATGGTGATGCAACCTCTATCAAACTGGTGCTCCATTGCATGTGGCAGTTTAATTCCAACATGTTTCTGGGTTTCTAACCATGGTTTGACACATATTGGAGTGTCATTGCATGTGTTATTTTCCAAACCAAAATGATCCACATGGACACACACACTGAAGTGGGTGTGGTGATGCAACTTCTTTCAAACTGGTGCTCCATTGCATGTGGCACTTCAATTCCAACATGTTACTGGGGTTTCTAACCATGGTTTGACCCTTAATGGAATGTCATTGCATGTGTTTTTTCCAAACCACAATAATCCACATGGCCACATAACCTCAAGTGGGTGTGGTTATGCAAGCTATTTAAAATTGGTGCTCCATTGCATGTGGTGGTTGAATTCCAACATGTTCCTTGGGTTTATGACCATGGTTTGACACATATTGGAGTGTCATTGCATGTGTTCCTTTCCAAACCACAATGATGCACATGGCCACACAAACTCAAGTGGGTGTGGTGATTCAACCTCTTTCAAACTGGTGCTCCATTGCATGTGGCGGTTCAAGTCTAACATATTCCTAGGGTTTCTGACCATGGTTTGACACATGTTGGACTGTCATTGCATGTGCTTTTTTCCAAACGACAATGATCCACATGGCCACACACACTCAAGTTGGTGTGGTGATGTACCCTCTTTCAAACTAGTGCTCTGTTGCATGTTGCAGTTGAATTCCAATATGTTCTTGGGGTTTTTGACCATGGTTTGACACATATTGTAGTGTCATTGCATGTGTTCTTTTCCAAACCACAATGATCCACATGGCCACACATAATCAAGTGGGTGTGGCTATCCAACAGCTTTTAGTCTAGTGCTCCATTGCATGCGGCAGTTGAATTCCAACTTGTTCTAGGGGGTTTTGACCATGGTATGACACATATGGGAGTGTCATTGCATGTGTCCTTTTCCAAACCACAATGATCCACATATCCACACACACTGAAGTGGGTGTGGTGATGCAACCTATTTAGAACTGGTTCTTTATTGCATGTGGCATTTGATTTACAACATGTTCCTAGGGTTTCTGACCATGGTTTGACACATATTGGAGTGTAATTATGTGTTCTTTTCCAAACCACAATTATCCACATGGCCACACACACTCAAGTGGGTGTGGTGATGCAACCTGTTTCAAACTAGTGCTCCATTTCATGTGGCAGTTGAATTCCAACATGTTCATGGGGTTTCTGACAATGGTTTGACACATATTGGAGTGTCATTGCTTGTGTTCTTTTTCAAACCACAATGATCCACATGGCCACACACACTCAAGTGGATGTCGTGATACAACCTCTTTCAAACTGGTGCTCCATTGCATGTGGCAGTTGAATTCCAACATGTTCCTGGGGTTTATGACCATGATTTGACTCATATTGGAGTGTAATAGCATGTTTTCTTTTCTAAACCAAAATGATCCACATGGCCACACACACTCTAGTGGCTGTGGTGATGCAACCGCTTTCAAACTGGTGTTGTATTGCATGTGGTAGTTGAATTCCAACATGTTCCTGGGGTTTCTAACCATGGTTTGACACATATTGGAGTGCCATTGCATGTGTTCTTTTCCAAACTACAATGATCCACATGGCCACAAAAACTCAAGTGGGTGTGGTGATGCGACCTCTTTCAAACCGGTGCTCCAGTGCATGTGGCGGTTGCATTCCAACATGTTCCTAGGGTTTCTGACCATGGTTTGACACATATTCGTGTGTAATTGCATGTGTTGTTTTCCAAAACACAATGATCCACATGGCCACACATACTCAAGTCGGTGCGGTGATGCAACCTCTTACAAAGTAGTGCTCCATTGCATGTGGCAGTTGAATTCCACCATGTTCCTAGGGTTTCTGACCATGGTTTGACACATATTGAAGTGTAATTACATGTGTTCTTTTCCAAACCACAACGATCCACATGTCCACACATACTCAACTAGGTGTGGTGATGCAACCTCTTTCAAAGTAGTGCTCCATTGCATGTGGCAGTTGAATTCCAACATGTTCCTAGGGTTTCTGACCATGGTTTGAGGCATATTGGAGTGTAATTCCATGTGTTCTTTTCCAAACCATAATTATCCACATATCCACACACACTCATGTGGGTGTGGTGATGCAACCTCTTTCAAACTGGTCATCCATTGCATGTGGCATTTTAATTCCAACATGTTCCTAGGGTTTCTGACCATTGTTTGACACATATTGGAGTGTCATTGCATGTGTTCTTTTCGAAACCACAATGATCAACATATCCACACACACTGAAGTGGGTGTGGTGATGCAACCTCTTTCGAACTGGTTCTCTATTGCATGTGGCATATGAATTCCAACATGTTCCTAGGGTTTCTGACCATGGTTTAACACATATTCGAGTGTCATTACGTGTGTTCTTTTCCAAACCACAATGATCCACATGGCCACACAAACTCAAGTGGGTGTGGTGATGCAATTTCTTTCAAACCGGTGCTCCATTGCATGTGGCGGTTCAAGTCCAACATATTCCTAGGGTTTCTGACCATGGTTTGACTCATGTTGGACTATCATTACATGTGTTGTTTTCCAAACGACAATGATCCACATGTCCACATACACTCAAGTAGGTGTGGTGATGTACCCTCTTTCAAACTAGTGCTCTATTGCATGTTGAAGTTGAATTCCAATATGTTCTTGGGGTTTTTGACCATGGTTTGACACATATTGTAGTGTCATTGCATGCGTTCTTTTCCAAACCACAATGATCCACATGGCCACACATAATCAAGTGGGTGTGGCTATCCAACATCGTTCAGTCTAGTGTTCCATTGCATGCGGCACTTGAATTCCAACTTGTTCTAGGGGTTTTTGACCATGGTATGACACATATGGGAGTGTCATTGCATGTGTCCTTTTCCAAACCACAATGATCCACATATCCACACACACTGAAGTGGGTGTGGTGATGCAGCCTCTTTAGAACTGGTTCTTTATTGCATGTGGCATGTGAATTACAACATGTTCCTAGGGTTTCTGACCATGGTTTGACACATATTGGAGTTTAATTGCGTGTGTTCTTTTCCAAACCACAATTATCCACATGGCCACACACACTCAAGTGGATGTGGTGATGCAACCTGTTTCAAACTAGTGCTCCATTGGTATGTGGCAGTTGAATTCCAACATGTTCGTGGGGTTTCTGACAATGGTTTGACACATATTGGAGTGTCATTGCTTGTGTTCTTTTTAAACCACAAGGATCCACATGGCCACACACACTCAAGTGGATGTGGTGATACAACCTCTTTCAAACTGGTGCTCCATTGCATGTGGCAGTTGAATTCCAACATGTTCCTGGGGTTTATGACCATGATTTGACTCATATTGGAGTGTAATTGCATGTTTTCTTTTCTAAACCAAAATGATCCACATGGCCACACACACTCCAGTGGGTGTGGTGCAACCGCTTTCAAATTGGTGTTGTATTGCATGTGGCAGTTGAATTCCAACATGTTCCTGGGGTTTCTAACCATGGTTTGACACATATTGGAGTGTCATTGCATGTGTTCTTTTCCAAACTACAATGATCCACATGGCCACAAAAACTCAAGTGGGTGTGGTGATGCGACCTCTTTCAAACCGGTGCTCCAGTGCATGTGGCGGTTGCATTCCAACATGTTCCTAGGGTTTCTGACCATGGTTTGACACATATTGGAGTGTAATTGCATGTGTTCTCATCCACAACACAATGATCCACTTGGCCACACATACTCAAGTCGGTGCGGTGATGCAACCTCTTACAAAGTAGTGCTCCATTGCATGTGGCAGTTGAATTCCACCATGTTCCTAGGGTTTCTGACCATGGTTTGACACATATTGAAGTGTAATTGCATGTGTTCTTTTCCAAACCATAATGATGCACATGGCCACACATACTCAACTAGGTGTGGTGATGCAACCTCTTTCAAAGTAGTGCTCCATTGCATGTGGCAGTTGAATTCAACATGTTCCTAGGGTTTCTGACCATGGTTTGACACATATTGGAGTGTAATTCCATGAGTTCTTTTCCAAACCATAATTATCCACATATCCACACACACTCATGTGGGTGTGGTGATGCAGCCTCTTTCAAACTGGTCATCCATTGCATGTGGCAGTTTAATTCCAACATGTTCCTAGGGTTTCTGACCATGGTTTGACACATATTGGAGTGTCATTGCATGTGTTCTTTTCCAAACCACAATGATCAACATATCCACACACACTGAAGTGGGTGTGGTGATGCAACCTCTTTCGAACTGGTTCTCTATTGCATGTGGCATTTGAATTCCAACATGTTCCTAGGGGTTCTGACCATGGTTTAACACATATTCGAGTGTCATTGCGTGTGTTCTTTTCCAAACCACAATGATCCACATGGCCACACAAACTCAAGTGGGTGTGGTGATGCAACTTCTTTCAAACGGTGCTCCATTGCATGTGGTGGTTCAAGTCCAACATATTCCTAGGGTTTCTGACCATGGTTTGACTCATGTTGGACTGTCATTGCATGTGTTGTTTTCCAAACGACAATGATCCACATGGCCACACACACTCAAGTAGGTGTGGTGATGTACCCTCTTTCAAACTAGTGCTCTGTTGCATGTTGCAGTTGAATTCCAATATGTTCTTGGGGTTTTTGACCATGGTTTGACACATATTGTAGTGTCATTGCATGTGTTCTTTTCCAAACCACAATGATCCACATGTCCACACACACTCAAGTGGGTGTGGTGATGCAACCTCTTTCAAACTGGTGCTCCATTGCATGTGGCAATTGAATTCCAACATGTTTCTGGGGTTTCTAACCATGGTTTGACACATATGGGAGTGTCATTGCATGTGTTATTTTCCAAAACAAAATGAGCCACACGGACACACACACTCTATTGGGCGTGGTGATGCAACCACTTTCAAACTGGTGCTCCATTGCACGTGGCAGCTGAATTCCAACATGTTCCTGGGGTTTCTAACCATGGTTTAACACATATTGTAATGTCATTGCATGTGTTTTTCCAAACCACAATGATCCACATGGACACATAACCTCACACTACAAGAAAAGTTTCCTTCCGCAACGAATTGGCCCGACGGTCGTCGTAGAAGGCACGTCTTCCGCGACGAAATTCTCGGCTCGGCCGGTGGCCGATGGAATTTTTTTTCTTGTTTCGTGACCCTCCACTACGACGGATATGCTAAAAACGTGGAGGAAGCTCGGCCAGCGCGTGGCAGAAGCAAGATTTTTTTTCCTCGCGCGATGTTGACTCGCCAAAGTCTTTTGAGGCGTGTGGGTCCCGGACGTCAGTGTCTCTAGCGGACCATACTTTTCGGTCGCGCCTCCCTGATTTGAACTCGATAACGTAGCTCGAGGCATCGGCCGTTTAGTCACGCTGCTAGGTCCCAAATGTTAGCCTCTCATTAGAAGGATCCCGTGTATGATGGATTTTTTTCCTTGGCTCGTGCTACCCCGCTCCGAGTTGATAGCGCTGCTTGACGCATCTACCGTTTAACCAACCTCCTGAGCCCCACATGTCATCCTCTCATTAGAAGAAACGTGTGTATGATGGATTTTTTTCCTTGGCTCGTGCTATCCTGTTCCGAACTTGATGGCGCTGTTTGATGCATCTACCGTTTAATCACGATGTTGGGCCCCACATGTCATCCTTTCATTAGAAGAAACATGTGCATGATGGATTTGTTTTCTTCACTGGCGCTACCCTGTTCCGAGTTGATAGCGATGCTCGACGCATCTACCGTTTAACCAACCTCCTGAGCCCCACATGTCATCCTCTCATTAGAAGAAACATGTGTATGATGGATTTTTTTCCTTGGCTCGCGCTACCTTGTTCCGAACTTGATAGCGCTTTTCGATGCATCTACCGTTTAATCACGATGTTGGGCCCCACATGTCATCCTCTCATCACACTACAAGAAATATGGTGACTAGTGACCTTTTCTTAACGACCATGGGTTTTTTAGTCATAGATCTATGACCATTCCGAACCATCTGGTCATAGGGAATTTGGGAGGGTCCAAACCTTGAAAAATAATGACCAAATTAGCCAAGAAGGTCATAATATCCTAAAATGAAATTGTCGTAGATGGATAACACAGGTTCAGAGCCTTGTATCTGGTCGTCTATGACCAATTTAGATGGTCATATCATGTAATAAAATATAGGTTCAAGTACAAAGTGGGTGACTGGACCGCCACCTAAGAAATTCATCTATGTGTCATGTGACATGTGGCACGCTGACAAATGGGACCCACTATGGCATAATTAAATGCAAAAATGGGAGCCAGCGGGAGTCAAACCCACGCCCTCTTCGTCTCTCACCAAGGAACCGAACCACTCCACCAAGGCCACACTGTTGTAAATACTACCAACATGCACCATTTTCTATCAGGCGAAACAGCAGTCAGCTCACGCATAATTATGGGAGCGAGCGGGGAGTCAAACCCACGCCCTCTTCGTCTCTCACCAAGGAACCGAACCACTCCACCAAGGTCACACTGTTGTAAAGACTACCCACATGCACCATTTTCTATCAGGCGAAACGGCAGTCACCTCACGCGCAAAAATGGGAGCGAGCAGGAGTCGAACCCACGCACTCTTCGTCTCTCACCAAGGAACCGAACCACTCTACCAAGGCCATGCTGTTGTAAAGACTACCCACATGCACCTATTTCTATCAGGCAAAACAGCAGTCAGCTCACGCACGACTAAATAATTGTGCAAAAAGGAGAGCTACCGACACTCGAACTAGAGACCTCTCCCTTGCAAAGGAACCACCCAACCACCGGGCTACCCCAAACTTTGTGTCTAACTACCTGCGCATAGGGTATTTACTATGCGATTCATTTATTGGGCTTGGGCCTCGGTGCATAGAGGCCTCACTCTTTTTTTCTGACATTTTCCCACTGACTGGGCCGACCCATAAGCCATCATAAGGTAGATTTTTTGGTGTAAATTCATGGGATTTTATAAGTTTGAGCCCACATAAATAGAGAGCACTCAATTTTTCCCAAAAATTATAGAAACATAATTTCACTCTCAATTTCGCATATGACTTCGGATCGAGATGATTCCAAAATCAATTGTCAATCAAATATTTTCTACTTTGAGTGTAAATTATAGTAGCGCCATCCTGCATAGTAATTTTATTACTTGCATCACAAAATAAAGTGAATATATCAAAACATGGTCAAAATCGAAGGGGGTGCTCATCCTCGTGTAGGGGTTGGTTCATGCAATACTTGCATTGGATCTCTGATAAAACAACATATTGTGAGTCTAAAAATGATTTTTGCAAAAAAATCAAGAGCATTATATAATGTACATTTAGTTCAAATCGGACCCACTTCCTACCGATTCGGTAGACATTTGTCTTTTTCGCGAAGGATGGACGGAAAGGTTTTAGATACCCCACTTGGGACACTGTTAATGTATGATGGTCTAGTATTTTTGAAAAATGGGGTGGTGATATTTTGAAACTTTCATTTGGTGGTTGCTTCACAAAACGCCTCGATTTTGGCATTCCGAAAATGGAAATTGCATTTTCTGTGCGACAAAAAGGAAAACTTCCTCCTGCAATATTGTTCTCCATCCCAAGATGCATATGAGTGCACAATATGGTCACATTATTACAAACTATATCGTAATTTTGGCCATAACATTGGTCGTTTGGAATAAAAGCCATGAAACCTCGAACATGATAGGTCATTTCTGTGAAGGATTTTTCGAGATGCAATCAATATACCAAGTTTGATATTTTTCCTCATAACTATGTCACATAATATGACATCATGCGAAGGATTTACCTTGTTCAGACCGTTTTTGAATTTCTTAAGCCCGTTTCCAAATTTTCCAGTTTCAAACTATGGTCAAAACAGCAGGCATGAAGATAGGGGATGAGCCTCACTAAAACTTGTAGTTATCTCTGAATAAACATCATATTGTGAGTCTAAAAATGATTTTTTTGAAACAATCAAGGGCGCTAGATCATGTACCTGTAGTTCAAACCAGACCGACTTCCTATCGATCCGGCAGACATTTGTCTTTTTCGTGAGGGGTGGACAAAAAGGTTTTAAAATCCTGGTTGGGACACTATTAATGTAAGATGGTCTAGTATTTTTGAAAAATGGGATGGTGCTATTTTGAAACTTTCATTTGGTGGCTTCTTCACAAAACGCCCCGATTTTGGCATTCCGAAAATGGAAAATGCATTTTCTATGTGACAAAAAGGAAAACTTCCTCCTGCAACATTGTTTGCCATCCCAAGATGCACATGAGTGCACAATATGGGCACATTATCACAAACTATGTCACGATTCTGGCCATAACATTGGTCGTTTGGCCTAAAAGCCATGAAACCTCGAACATGATAGGTCATTTCTATGAAGGATTTTTCAAGATGCAGTCAATATACCAACTTTGATATTTTCCCTCGTAACTATGTCACATAATATGACACCACGTGAAGGATTTACCTTATTCGGACCGTTTTTGAATTTCTTATGCCTATTTCCAAATTTTCCCGTTTCAAACTATGGTCAAAATAGCGGGCATGAAGATAGGGGATGAGCCTCGCTAAAACTTGCAGTGTATCTCTAAATAAACATCATATTGTGAGTCTAAATTTTTTTTTTTCAAAAAATCAAGGGCATTAGATCATGTACCTGTAGTTCAAATCAGAGCCACTTCCTGCCGATCCAGCAGACATTTGTCTTTTTCACGAGGAGTAGACAAAAATGTTTTAAAATCGCCGGTTGTGACACTGTTAATGTAAGATGATCTAGTATTTTTGAAAAATGGGGTGGTTCTATTTTGAAACTTTCATTTGGTGGTTGCTTCACAGAACTCCCCGATTTTGGCATCCGCCGGGTCTCCATCTCCTCCCATGCCGCCACCGCCAGATCCTATGCCTCCGACGCTGCCAGATCCTGGCCGCTGCTAGATCCTATGCCTCCCACCCTACCGCGTCATTCCTCTGACCTAGCCGATTCACCCATCTTCCCACAGATCCACAACGCCGCCACCATACCTACCCTCAGCCGCTACCCTCTACACTTCCCCAACACTGAAAACCGTCGTGCACACGGTGGGGCCTGGTATGGAAGGGCAGCTCCGAGATCTTCCACCTCACCCTCACCCCCACCTCTGCGGCTTCCAGCGCGTCCTCTCGCCCACCACCACCACGAACAACGACTTTGGCTACCGCATCAAGCTCTACTGGTCCATCAGCAACGACGAGGACCAGGTGGCACTGCGGCTTCAGTCCCAGCTCATGGTCGCGCTGCCCCTGCCCCACGACATCGTCTCTGTGGATCTTCCCACAAATCCACAATAACAGGGAGGGGTGGAGGTGGAGATGCGGGTCGTCAGGAGCCATGCCCGTGCTTGCCTACCACTGGCGCTCCGTCGTGGTGCTCAGCCTCTACAACTACATCCTGATGGTGAGTCCATTTTCTTTGATTAATCTAGAATTCCAGTCTATTCATATCGGAGCTGCCATTGTACTTTAGAGGAGTTCGTCATGGATCTATGTATACGACGTTTTTGGTTGATCTGCATTGGAGTGTTACAAGTTGATTTTGCAGAAAATGGGAGGGGAACAATGACAGAAATAGAGAAAAGGTCCTCAGTTCATTGTTGTAGAAAAGGTCCTCAGTTCATTGCTGTAGAAAAGGTCCTCGGTTCATTACTTGTATGGTTTTGGTTCCCATGAATGATAATAGTAGTCTTCGTGCCAACCACACCGTGTCTCCTGTTTCAGTTTCGTGCACACCTTCAATACTCAGTTCATTACTGTGTCTCCTGTTTGTGTTTCCTAACATAATATATATCCATATATGTTACTGTTAATCATGCTGTCTAAGTTCATCCCTTTGCTGCAACTCTATATAAGTTACTCTCTGCTTCCATAAATTGTGCATGTAAGTAAATAGCATATACTATTGGCATACCGATATCTTGAATGAAAATTCAGATATTTGAGTTCACCAAAGAGTTGCACGTAGAAGTATATTATAAATTATTATTTGTAGTAAATTTCTAGCTAGGGTTGTACTTTATAGTCACTTGATAAACACATAATGGTTAGTGTTAGCCATACTGTGTATGAACACATTTCTGAAACATCTAACACATTTCTGAAACATCTAACCTATCGAAACTGTTGGTAGTTCCACATATCTTGACTAGACTACTTTGTTTAGGTCCATTTTAAGTGACTCATGCAACTGAACACTTTCTTTTTTGTCTTATTACTATCATTTATGGTCAGGGAAATTGTGTCCGTGAGCACTGATGATACTGCTGCTCCAACATAATGAGAAGGCTAGCCTAGCTTCATGCCTCGCTGGACCTGTATCTATTCTGGATGTATGAACGAATTATAGTTTTCATAATGCAACTATTGTTGAGGTAGTTTATGTTCCCTAATCTGTAGATTACTTCTCATTTTTACTGGCAAGCATTTAACTTGCACTGTATTTCATTAATAGTTTAAGTAGATCGGGATGTGATGTCGTTGAGGCTGTTGCTGGTATGATATAAGATCAAAAGAAGCTTGGACCCTGGAGACGTGCACCGAAGTTTTTGTTGATATAGCTACCATGTTTTGGTGCTTTTGTATATGTTAACCTATAATTAGACTTGTTCTTTCTCTATTAATGTGTGGACTTGTAAGTATTGTTGTGAATAATTGATTGAATCATTTCTTTACTTTAATCATTTAATTTGATAGAATTATTGATCGTTTGATGCTGAAATGTCCAGAATTGGAATCATGGAATTTAAAAGGCCAAAAGTCCTACTAGACTAGATAATATTTGTGATTATGGCCCAACCAACAGTGGGTTGGAACGTTGTATATTTATGAAACAAGTAGAACAAAAAGGCTGAACAAATGGACAATAAAATGTCCACAACCCTAAAATAAAGAGGCTAAAATGTTGGGCTTGGCCCATGTAGGCTTGCCGAAATTGATTGGGAAAAACATATATAAATAGGCCAAAATGTTGGGCTTGGCCCATTTAAAAGCTAAACTGGACCGGGCTAAATGTTATCAACGACCAATTGGTTTGGTCACAGAAATCTGCCGCGTAGGATTCACTGACGTGGATATGATAGGTTGTGCATGACCAAAATTTTGGTCATAGACTCTATGACCATCTGTTTTGGTCATAACCGTCTATGAACAATTCAAAAAAAGATCGTTAGCTGTCTATAGTGACCCTCGGTATGTGACCTACTGTTTTTGGTCATAGAAAGGTCATAGATGAATTACTATGACCTTTCTATGACCAATATTTGGGGTCTCCAATTAGAACATTCCTTGTAGTGTTAGAAGAAACATGTGTATGATGGATTTTTTACCCTCTGTCGTGCCTTCGTGTTCCGAACTTCATAGCGTTGCTCGCTGCATCAGCCGTTTATTCAGGCTGGTGGGTCCCTTATGTCAGCCTCACATTAGAAGAATTGTCGGTATGGTGGAATTTTTTCTTCTCTAGCGCTACCCTGTTTCAAACTAGATAGCGTTGTTTGACGAATCTGCCATTTGCTCACGTTGCTGGGTCCCCCATTTCAGCCTCTCATGACAAGAACGTGTGCATGCTGAACTTTTTTGTCGCTCGCGTCTCCTTGTTCCAAACTGACAATGTTGCTCGGTGCAGCATCTGTATAAGGTCATGCTGCTGGGTCCCACATATCAGCCTCTCTGTAAATGAAAGATTGATTGCTCGATGCAAAATCTGTATAAGGTCTCTGCTAGGTCCAACATGTCAGCGTCTCTGCAAATGCAAAGTGTGTATAATGCACTCCGCTGTTTTGACCTTGGCAACGTTGCTAGGTCCCATATGTCAGCCTTCTCTATGTAAGAAACGTGTGTATGCTAGGAAAAATGTAAAAGAACGACAGAGATTATACTATATATTATATATTTATATTGAAAAAACTAGAAATCAAACTCAAGACTTCAACAAATGGGAACCGCGTGTGCCTCCACTATGCCAGAACCATCTATGCCACTACCGGAAAAGATTACATTTAGAAATGTTGAAATCACTTAAAAAGAAAAGGCAGCGACCCTGGCAACTTGCCATAAAAAATGTGTTGAGGGTTGGCGGCCCACAGCCAACCTGAACCCGGAAGGATAAATTAGCTAGGTTTTGGGCCATAGTTCGGTAGAATGTAGTACTATTTTCTAATAACCTCCTCACTGAAAATTCAATGTACTCAATATGTCACGGGTCGGCAGTCCACCTGGCCCGGCAGGCTAAATTTGCAAGGTTTTGGGCCAGTGTTGGGTCGAATGTGCAATCTTTTCGCTAGGTCCTTAGTGAAAATTTAATGTAGTTCGTACCCATCCTCAAAAAAATGTAGTTGGTACCCTAAAAAATATATACCCTGCTCACCACGAAAGGCTAATTAAGGTTTTTTCTTTTGAAACAAGAGTATGGGAAGTTTTTTGTCCGAAGTGGGTTTGAAATATTCGTTTTCATAGGCTGAGTAGTAAAAATATATTGTACTAAAGGTCGATGGTCCACCTGACCTGGCTGTACCAACGCCGAATCTGAAAGAATGAAGATGGAAATGGAGAAAAGTGACCGATATTGCGCCTTATTATACATAGCGAACATAGCGAGGAACTTGGGCAACGCAGGATTTGAACATGGAAAGTACTGGAGGGAGTTTGACTAATTGACATAAAATCGTGTCATATCAAGTCTTACAGCGCGCAATCATCTTTTCAGCAAAGGATATATTTCGAGATGGTTTGGGTGGCTTTGAATCGGCCTAAGTGCCCAATCAATTTGATGTACTCAAAACCTTGTAATCATGCCATATTAACTGTTGGCGATAGACACACGGTGGCCTTGAATTTCCCAGCCGCAGACAGCTCGGGTAAGCACCAGCTTAAACTGATCACTCGAAGTTGTATGCTTCTGTACGATGAAATTAGTACATGTCGCAATTAGCGCCAACATGTGGCATTGTCATCATGCAAAAAGGCTCAGAATTCGCACATTTAGTTCACAGTTTCAAACACAATAATACAACTAGTTTGTAAACTACCACATACAGTACAATGTTAGCACATTAGAGCTTGACTTGTTCATGTCACATCAGAGCTTGACTAGTTCATTTCACATACAGAAGAATGAGCAAGGTACCTACTGTATTGAACAAGTAATTTCACGGTAGCACCAAAAGTATGACATGCATCAGACAATATGGGGGTCTGCGTAAACAATTTTTCTTTTTTGGAAGGGTGTGCATTAACTCTCTTTTTAGAATATCGGCATAAACATTTGCGGCTATCATCCTAGGGTGTCTCGGCCTGCTTTGGCGTACCGAGCCAAGATCAATTACGGCCCAGTTAAGGCCTGTTTCGTGGACCTATAAGAAGCAGTGACCTACTTTTTCCTATTCGCTAAGAGGAAAGAAGGAATATTCCTCTCAAAACACAAAATTGCATGAGGTGCGATGGTTCAAAAAAATGCACGAGTCACGTATATACTACAAGCCAGTAACAGTACTGAAAACTATAGTACAGAAATTAGGCTACAAAATAAGCACAACTACATGGATTATACCATGGAAGGCAATACTAAATACAAAAGCACGATAGGGCTCATATAAACTGATTAAAGCTGGCCACTAAAACCAGTGTACTAACAGTAAACTATTGAACCACGATGCAAAAAAAGATGACATAACGATACACCAGAAAGATCCATAGCTCAGTCTAGGGACGGCACAACGAGCATACCAAACCTAAACTAGGCCTAAACCAAATTACCGCCTTTTGCATAGAGTTCCAACCATCTTTGGGAAGGCTGATAACTATCATAGGCTCACCTTCAGTTGGCTGCAGGTTGCAGTGTTTAATCTGAGGGAATTGTATTCCATGAAATCTGTTGTATGTTGTGTACACACAGTTTTTCCTCATGAATGGGAACAATGTGCCATCAGCAGCCTTGTATCCATTTTTCTTCACCATCTTGTCAATGATTGGATAATTAAGACCAAGAAACAAAGAGTTGTCCCCCAGGCTGTTAACCTGCCTCCAAACGATGACCCCTAGAGATCCAGCAGAGCTAGGACCCTCTTAAAAAATGTAGACACGAGAGGCAGGATATAGGTGTAGGTTAGTCCTATTTTGAGCATGATGAATGATTTCACCCTCTTCGTCATGGGTAACGCCCATGCCATACGTTGTAATTATGATCATCAAGCATTCACCATCAGCCGATCGGGCGAGGAACCACATGCCTGGCCGATCATTCAGAATAGGTGCTGGGATTACAAACGGAAGCTCCTTGTTTCCTGCAACATCCGAATTCGAGAGAAAAAGTGCATTATTGGCATACATATTCTAACACCAGCATTCTTCATTGTTCATGCTAAAAGTGTGAATAGGCAAATCCTGACAATAATATTACTCGATAAATTAACAACATTAGGAATTGCATTTCTTACTCTGCTATTCTGAACATTTGGATTTCTTACTTATCTTAGTTTGCTAGTTGTTGTAAGTTTCAAAAGAGGAAGCGCCACTTTTTTATATAGAGGCATGTCCACTTGAATCCTATAGGATTAGATGCCTGCAGTATTTTGGATCAAGTGGTGTTTGATTACACAGGAAGACCAAAGGAATTGTACAAAGAGGTTGGAGTGGATGGAAATTTTCCTCCAAAATAGAGTGCAAAGGAATCCTTTGAAGGAATTCCTAAGGATTATACTCTTTCGAATCAAACATCATTTTCTAGATTTTTTTTCTAAGGATCCAAATCCTACACAATTCCTCTGAATCCCAAGGCAAAATCCAAAAAGGAAAGATTTGTGTCCTACAAGAATCCTGTGTGATTCCTACAATCCAAGGAGGGCCTGAAAGTACAAACAGATAAAGAAACCCGTCTTCACTGTGTTGTGCTCACAATTGAGATGCTGGTTAATAATACCTTTCATATTTTGACAATGAACGAACTTAGTAGTACATGGACGCCGTCATACACTATATTTTTGGAAGGCATATTACTGGTACTAATTCATTACTGGCAATGGTTCATTCATTTTTTAGGACATAAAGCGTGTGCTCATTCAGTCATACGAAAGGTAAAATATAAACAAGGTAGTTAAAGAACAACTTCACTGAATCACTCACAATGTATCATCATGGAACTAGAATTACCTTCCGATGTGGGATCCCAGCAGTAGGTGCAACCTTGACTTGTGACCGCAAAAATGAGGCCACCGTGTTCAATGGCATCATAGTACCGTCGTCTTCCAAGACTTGAATGCTCAAGACATCTCCAAACTTGGCTACCGTCTTCCAGGTAGGCACCAAACCCCGCGCTGGTCCACCGTGGCGAGCCTGTCGCCGTTCATGCCAACCCAGAATTTTTCGTGCATGAAGGGCAAGACGGCGGTACACCAAGGATGGTCGAGGGGAACCATGTCGTACACCGTGTCGTGTAGACGATGTACCCTCGTATCGTCATAGTGCTCGTCGAACCAATAAGAAGGCTGAGGCATCAGTAGGCAGGGTTCATTCAAATGGTGAACAATCCATTTTGTACCTTCGTTGTTGGCGATATGATCATACAGCAGCTTTCAGCATGCGGCTAGCCTGACGGTGCTAGAAATGTCCAGACACTGAACGATGAGGTCGACATCGTCCCCGCTGAGTTGATCCCACTTGCATCGCCCGCTGTGCTTCGAATCGGCCATCACAGCTGGATGGATTTAGGCAGATCCAAGTGCGGCTGGGTTTTTCTGTAGGAGGAGGGGAGCGTTAGAAGAGAGCGCGTGGGGGAGATCATGGGAGGAGTGGGGACTGGGGAAGAAGATGTAGAGGCAAAGAAAAAAAACGAGGGAGGAGATTTTACTTGCTTGCTCTGTCTAGTCAACAGCAGCATCGTGGACACCGCCGCCTAGACTTCACTGTATGTTAAACTAGCACGCCACGCAACTAGTAATTTTACAATACTCCTACTCACTACGTATCAGAGGTGTAGTATTGTCTAGTCACATCAGTTTGACCAGAGGGTTTTCTTTTTACAGCTTTCATTTCAACATAGTGTACTAGTATTTTCAACGGAAAATAGGAGGACGAACTACTACTAGTAGTAGTAGCCGTGACATGGACACATGTACTTTCATCTTGTTCCCCTACATGCAGAACTCGTAGCACAGAACCGAAAATATATACACCAAATATAATGCACAATACGGGTGTGTCCGTGGTATTTTGGCATGTTGCATGTGTTCATATATGTTCTTGTACATGGTACATGGAATTACACGTGTATAGCATACAACCGCACAGTAAAATGAGAGACGTGCAAGGACACCAGATTTCGCTCAAGTCAGGCAACATGCATGACTTTGCGTGGGTCTGATTCACTGACATGTGGGCCCTGTTAAGGTCGGCTCCACCTGCCAGTGAGAATCTACATGCACCATACGCTTGGAGCCACTCGGTACGTCCACGACGGAAATTACAATTTGCAACTAGCTGCACCAGCACAAGCTGTTGCATGTGGCACTTCCAAGTTTTCAGAAAATGAGAAATAAATCATGAACATAGATCATATTTATATAGTTCATCTATAAATTTGTATCCCAAAAATATTACTAGTACATGGCCTGGCCACCACAAAATAAACAAATGATAGTGTTTGCTTAGGTTTTTTCTTTTTCATTGACATGGGTCACATAAGATCTTATTGTGGGACCGAATATTGTAGATGCACAAGATACGACATAGCCAATGTTCTGGATTTATTTCACATTTTTTGAGAACTCGAAAGTGCAACAAATAATAAAGGGGTGCGGGCGCAACGAATTGAAGAATATTCAACCCGCACTGACTAAAACCATGGCTTCCATAGAAAAGGAGTTTGATCAAATCGCAGACCTTGCACTACATTCAAGAAAAATTAGTGTTAGGGTACAGCAAGTTAACGGCTGAGGCCATACGATACAAATAAGCGAAGGAAATAATTCAAGATACACAAATCCCTATTCCATATGATCTCCCTTGAACCGTTAATTATGCCGGTTCTAATCCTTCATGTTGGCCAAGATTGGGATGAACCACAACGGAGTCTGCCGCCAATTCTAGCTAATTTTTTTTGAGGGAAATTCTAGCCAATGTTGGTTGAGAAACCAACAACAGCATCTTGAGCATTCATACTGATGCGGCATATTTTAGGACAAATATTAAATCCACCGAGACTAACTGCATGCGGCGAGGTGTATACACAGTTTCTCCTTGTTAGATCTCCAGGGCCAAGTCCTGCCGCGCCAACTAGAATGGTAATTGGATAGTTCAATCCAAGGAAGATAGAAAATGCTCCAAGGTCTAAAACCCTACGCCATTGCCTCGGTGGAACTAACCTACTAGTGTCCATCGAGAACACATGGGAGCAAAACCCAGTAGAATAGATGTGAATATTGTGGCCGTGATGATAGCCAACATTTTCGGCCACAGGATAACTAGTGTCATACCGCCTAGCACTAACATCCACAGTATTGATCAGAATAAGGCTACCACCATCAGGAGATCTTGCTAACCACCACAGATCAGGACCGTACTCATGATTACCATCTAATTCAGCTGGCCCTGGAAGATGCACATGACCTTTCAAGGAAGGCACATTCAGAGGTCAGCTGAGCAAAATTTGAATGATGAAGCTTGAAAATTTAAGGCTGGAAATTTTACCCCATGCTCGAGGATCCCAAGCGTAAACATTGCCAATCTGAGTTACAACATAGATAACTCCATTGTGGATAATTGCATCGCGGTAGCTGAACATGCTGAATTGGTTCTCAAGAACCATCCACATACCATGAGAACCATCAAGGAAAGCAATTACCGTGTCGAAGATGGCCAGGACAGAGAAATCCTTATAGTTCTCAGTAGCTGTGGGAACTCGACAAATGGCTATCTTCAGTAGATTAGTAGGCTGACCAGCCGTGATAAACTTAAGTACCTCGGGTGTGGCCTCAAAATCGAAGATCGCTGGTAGAGGAATCCGTCAACGAGTGAACACATTCACAAGCTCCCAGTTCCAGACAAGGCCAATAGTGGCGATCCAATCTCCATGGGCGCCTGCCCACTTCTTACCCTCACAATCTGGCATCACAGCATCGGAGGAGGACCTGTCCAGCGGCATTAGCTCGCACAAGGTCCACCCGAACTTCTTCTTTGGCTTCTTCTTGCCCCTGCTGCAATAGTAGTTGCCCCTATAGAACTGCTTCATGCGATTGTCGCGGTAGAAGACATTGTACTCACGTGGTACCTCAGTTGAGTGAGAGTGAAGAACACAGGGGAGACCAAACGGATGAGATTTCGACAGGGATGCACTATGTGTTGCTGAGTAAAGATAACATTTGCAGCAAGCGGCAAGGCTCGCGGCGGTGATGACGTCGCATCTAGCAGAGATTTCTTCAAGGGGGCACTGGAAAACACCCTAGAAGTGTCACTGTCATCGATCAATTGGGCCATCCCGAGGAAGGGCTCGAGCAGGTGGGGGCGATGGCTTTTGGTTTTGATTGGGGGTTTTGGAGGAGAGAGTGAGAGGCAGCTGGCAGGGCGAGACGAAAAACAGTCTATCAAAATGGGCGTCGGATCTGATCCTAAAGCGGCATGGCGGCGTTGGCACGTGCCTGTATTGGTGTGCGAGTGGTAATGGACGTCGCCGGGACGCTGGAGGAGAAGTGAGGATGTAGATCGAGGCAAAGAGAAATACGAAATGAAATCAAACCAAGCATGCCTTCTCTTTCTCTGCTAAATCTACAGTGCCTATCGAATTGGGCTACGGAGATGCTCCGAAAGCGGCATGGCGGCGTTGGGGTGTGCTAAATGTGGGCGAGTGGGGAGCAGCGAGAAGATGTAGAGGAAGAGGACGGAGAGCAAAGGAAAATAGAATAAATCGATTGAAATCGTACTGCCTATCGAGCGTGGTTTTTCTCTCTTCTCTGTGTTCTTGGTGCTTATCGATTAAATAGGTGAGGCCTAGCCTAGCACGGGATGGAGCTGTACTGTCCTGATGACCCACAAGTATAGGGGGTGTATCGCAGTATTTTCGATAAGTAAGAGTTTCAAACCCAACGAGGAGCAGAAGGTGCTAGCTAGTGGCTTGGAGCAGGAATTCTCTGTAAATACTGAGCAAACGGATTTTTAGGGTTTTTTGATAATGCAAGTAAATAATGTACGAGTAAATAAAAGACAATAACAATAAATGCAGCAAGTGGCCCAATCCTTTATTCAGAAAAGGATAAGCCGGTTGTATTACTTAAGTTGACCAAACGTTCTCGAGGACACACGGGAATATAATCAAGTGCTTTCGGTTCATATAGTTGACTAATCTTCTTTAGTTTGCTAAGTGTTGTGCGGGTGAACTTGTGCTAATGTATCGACCTTCCTAGGACTAATACATAATTGTGATTATACCCCTTGCAATTCCGCAAGTGCAAGCAAGTAATTAAGGTAGAAACCTAACCACAGCTTTAAACTCTAAGACCCTGACGTCTCTTGTGCAATGGTTTCCTAATGGGGGTTCAGGTTTCTGTCACTCCGGCAACCCCTGCGATTAGTAGCCAAATACGCAATGCATTCCCCTAGGCCCATATAGGTGAAGTGTCATGTAGTCGATGTTCACATGACACCACTAGAAGAAGTACACCACAACTTAAATATCAAACTATTGAATCTTTCTCAACACAATTCCATTACTAACAACATGACTTCTCCCATGTCCTCAAGAACTAGACGAACTACTCACAAGACATCATGTGGATCATGATCAGAGATGGAATAATGATGTGTAACAATCTGAACATAAACAATAATTCAATGGTTCACTCAATAGCATCAACTAGAAAGAGTAATCAACACCGGGAAAGTTTCCCCTAAGAACTATGCAAGATTCAACCCAATTGTTACAGCGGTATGGAGATGGTGATGAGGGTTCTGGTGGTGATGGTGGTGATGATGATCCCGATGAAGTCCAGCTTGATGGTTGTGTTGATGGCGACGATCTCCCCTCTCCGGGAAGGAATTCCCCCGACAGAATTCTATCTGCTGGAGAGATCTTTCTCTCTCAGTGTTTTCCGCCCCGCAGAGGCGGTGGAATATTTCTGTGGTTGCTCCCCAAGTCTTAGGATTTCGGGAGGTTAATATACGCCAGAGGGGAGAGCCAGGGGTGGACCAGGGCGGCCACACCACCTGGTGGCACAGCCTAGGCTGGTCTGCGCCAGGGGGTGGTGTGGCCCCCCTGTGGCCCATCTTAGCCACCCCTTCTAGCTTCCTTCGTCTTCTAGAAAAATAGGATTTTCCATGTATTTTTCCGGATTTTCTGATCTTCGCGAATTTTGCCTCCAAACAACACCTTTTCCATCAGAATCCTGACTGCAGCGGTCCAAGCTCCAAAAGTCATCAACCATGCAAAAACAGATGAAATAACATAGATATCATCTCTTAATATGAAATATATCAATGAATAACCGTAAATTATGATATAGAATAGTGATGCAAAATGGACGTATCAACTCCCCCCAAGCTTAGACTTCCCTTGTCCTCAAGTGAAAACTGAACTCAATAAACATGACCTTAGGTTGATGGAGTGAAGAGTCGATAAAAGAATACGGACAAAAAGCATCACATTCATCAAAACATAAATCATAATAGAAGACAACTCACTATTATGTAACTTAACTTGAAATAAGTAAAGGAAACACAATAAAGATACATAAAGTAAATCATAATTGGTAATGGCGAACTTAGCTCTTGGTCAAAGAATAGTTGGTAATTTGCTGGAGTTCGCAAATAACTGATTTTCAATGATAGCTTTCAAAGTAGTAAACACCAAGATAAGAGCAATGTGCAAAACAAGGAACATAAGAAACATGATTGAATAAATCATCATATGAATGAATGAAACAACTCAAAATACTTGCTGAGATAGAAAGGAATAGGTTTACTGACTCAACTAAAAAGTAAAAGAATGGCCCTTCGCAGAGGGAAGCAGGGATTTCAAGTTTCATAAAGAGCTTCCAAAAATTATGGTACTTATTAGCTTTCAGCTCTCATTACCCCTATCATAGGCATATTTAGGTGATTAAGGTTAAAGAGACACAACTAAGAGGATATGCTTGACAAGTTATAAGTTGAAATCTCATGCCCCTTACTTACGAGTACCGAACCTCATGCTTCTCAACTCCAGTCACAAGTAAGCTCTTGTCATTGTAAATACGTATGTATCATAGAGAACCGCCAACAGGGTACCCCTTGCACATGATACAGGAGCTATCCCATAATCAAAATGACAAGGCAAGCAAACAATGAGCATCTCAGCGATCCTTTTATTTGCTATTGGCATAGGTTTTTATTGAAGATGCTTCATAGAGTGCTCATTATGGTTATGCTACAAGTTTCCACCATGTTTAGGCATGGCTTAGGCTAGCGGCCCAGGTGTTTCTCTAACACACATATAAACTCCATGATCTTACAAGTTCCCCTTTTATTTCACATCGTCGGGATCCATAGGCAAAAGAATCATGATATCAACGAGGTACAAAGAACCGGTGCAATGTTGAAAGCGTTCCCCATGATGCATGGTTCTGCTAACTCCAATTTATAAAGCGCAAGCATATACGCAACAGAGATGGACACAATGGTTAAAGTTTATTAAGTGCAAGAAAATAAGGTGTGCCATCAAGTTCGTGAGAGCTTTAATCAGTGATTTTCTCATAACAAGTTTTATTTGGAAGGTAGATAAAAACAAGAATTTACTTGGAATAGCAATAATGAATAGGTAGGTATGGTGGACACAAATGGCATAGGTTTTGGTTTAAGGATTGGATGCACGAGAAGCATTCCCTCTTAGTACAGGTTTTTGGCTAGCAAGGCTGGGTAGTAAGCATAAGAGTTGAAGGAAACAAACACGCATAAAAGTGATAAAAACAAACATGCAATCTTCCTCGGAAGCACAAAAGGTCTTAACTAGAGAATACTAAACTTATGAACAAATCAAGAAAGAAAGATGATGAAATTATATTTCTCTAAGAGTACTTTTATCTTTTTATTCAACCCCCAAAAATAGTGTTGCTACTGATCGAGCCAGGTTTGCCAAAACCAACTAAATTAACTCAATGATCCCAAAGTGATACCAATACTAACAACAAGATCAATCATATAACCACGAATTGAAAACTAATATAATATATGCAAAAGAGTAAATGATAGAACTTCTCATTAATATTCCATAACGGCTACTCACACCAAGGGATATATATCTAATGAGAGAGGGGATACTTCCATAATGCAAACCATCCTACATGATAACTTCTGTATTCATGATATGACTCTACTAAAAAGGTAAAAAGATAGAAGATAGTGATGTGAGACCGCGGCACTCCCTCAAGCTTGGAACAAACCAAGGGGATGCCAAAACCTGATGACGAATTACTCTTCGTGCCTAGTTGCGATCCTTTGTTCTTCCACCCATCCTACGAAGGTCTTCTGCTCAAGATTGTGATGGAGCTCGCGAACGCGTCGTTGCTCGAAATCCTCTGAAGATGAACCCCTGAACGACATCTGAACAACACAGGCCAAAACAAAAACATGACGAGAACACGATATACGAACCTCAGAAGATCCGGGGGATTATATATTACGAAGTTTCACAACAAAAGGAAGGTACTAGGAGAAAACGGGTCGGAGACGGAGTCCGAGGTGGCCGCACCACCTGGTGGCGCGGCCAGGGGTGGGCCCACGCCACAGGGTGGTGTGAGCCACCCTGGCTCCATTTCCGTCCCTCTTTCGCTTCGTAGCTTTCCTTGTTGGCTAAAAACTGCAAAAATATAGCTGGACAGATCTTTCACGGAACTTTTCTTACCAGAACTGTTACCTATTTGAAAACGGACTCTGTGGGTCTCTGAATTTGGTATTTAGTAGATTCTTCCAGAGTCACCACTTCAATAATATCAATATCTTCATATTCATACACTTATTGCTTGAGTCATGAAACCTTTCACTTCCTTATTACACCATTATCTCCACTAACCTGGAAATTTCTTTCACACAGAACTTCACACAGTTCTCATTAGCAACATTAGTATAAGTGAAGTGATAAAACCTTTTGAGTCCAATTTCAACCGAAAACCATCAAAACATCAGCTACTGTAGCAACTCCTTCCGAAAACCCAAAAATAATTCAAAAAGGAAATCGATTAAAGAAGCAAATGCAAGAATGGCAAAATCTGTCAAAACAGACCAGCAGGTAAAGATTATTTTTTTCGAAAATCTTCTGTTTCTCAAATCAAAAAGTGCAAAACTAATGAAAGTTACATAACAACCTGGGGCAGAAGCACAAAACATTACAGATCAATCCGATATACAGAACTCTCTCACAAATTTTTACGGTGAAGCACAAAAATCTGTTTCGGGACGGCAACTTCCCCAAATCTTACTTCTCTCTCATTACAGGTTGATCTTGACACAAAAACCAAACAAAAGGATATGGAGAGGTCATTACCAAAGTAATAACTTCCAAGACTCAAAGAAACAAAAACAAACTGAAAGCAAAAATAAATTGGGTTGTCTCCCAAAAAGCTCTTTTTTATAGACATTAAGATGGGCATGATAATTTCAATGATGCTCACATAAGAATATGAATTGAAGTAAAAGAGAGCATCAAGAAGCAAAAATACACATGTTTAAGTATAACCCACTTCCTATGCAAGGGAATTTCATAAACAAACAAGTTGTTGAAACCAGAGGCTACTAGCATAGGACGGCAAAAGAAGTGCAACATCAAAACTTTCAGCATAAAACGAGGAAACTTGATATTATTGAGATGCATAAGAACAATCTTCCCTCTCTCATAATAACTTTCAGTATCATGCATAAATTTAATGATATAGCTATCACAAGCACCATTGTAGCAATGATCACTTATCCTAACAGAAAACACAGGAACACTAGCTCTCATAATATTACTTTGTGAGACAATATTAGGGATATCCTTACAAAGGATAGTGTGTCCATCTTCCACATATTTAGTGACAAAGTCTTTCACATTTGCTATTATAGGTTCATCATCCATTTTTTTATCAGGTTCAACAGCTTTATTTGTACTTTCATTAACCATACTAGCTATCATGGAATGTTCTTTTATCTTAACTAGGAAAGGCATTTTCTCAATGTAAGGTTCATATAAAGCACGATTAGCAGTATAAACTTCAGTATTTCTCGCAGGAGCACTCTTAGCAATATCTTTATAAGGTTCATGATACTTATTCCACTTCTTTTTAGGCACTTCAATGTAGGAAGAAAAAGCCTTAAAATAAGTTGCAATAGCTTGAGAGTATAGACCATAAGCATATTTAATATTTTGAAAATCATCAGTTCCCATAAAAGATTCAATGCATTCATAATCATAATTTATACCTTACTTTCTTCCTTTGTCATTCTCCCATGCTTCAGCATTATCTTGAATACAGTCCAGAAGATACCATTTAGCTTCTTCTTCCATGCGAGTGAATGATCCAGCACAAGAAGCATCCAATAAATCCTTATCATGAAGAGAAAGCCTTGCATAAAAGTTATTGATAATAATATTGTTGGGGAGCTCATAAATGGGACATTCGAGCATTAGTAACTTCAATCTCCCCCAAGCTTGAGCTGTACTCTCTCCATCAAGAGGCCAAAAGTTGTATATTTGATTCCGATCTTTATGAATCTCACTAGGAGGATAAAACTTTGAATAAAAGAGAGGTATTATTTCCTCCCATTCAAGAGCTCGACCATTCTTTAGCAGCTTATACCAGTCCTCAACTCTTCCTTTTAGTGATAATGAGAATAACTTCTTCTTGACCTGATCTGAAGTAATACATGCACACTTGAACAACCCGCATAATTCGTGTATAAAGAGCAAATGATCACCGGGATGAAAAGTTCCATCTCCAACATAATAGTTATCCATAACATGATCAATAATTCTTGTAGGTATTTTAAAAGTGTCATTCTCACCAGGTGGTGGTTCGTCTACTACCTTAGCAGTGGTAGTAGCATTACGAAATAAGAAACTCAGCGAATTATCCATAATGGAAATAAAGCAAAATAACAGAAGTAAACAATAATCACAGTAGAAGTTTCCTTTACCAGTTACACTCTCCAATAGCGCTTCACTCCCCGGCAACGGCACCAGAAAATAGTCTTGATGACCCACAAGTATAGGGGTGTATCGTAGTATTTTTGATAAGTAAGAGTGTCGAACCCAACGAGGAGCAGAAGGTGCTGGCTAGTGGCTTGGACCAGGAATTCTCTGTAAATACTTAGCAAACGGATTTTTAGGGGTTTTTGATCATGCAAGTAAATAAAGTACGAGTAAATAAAAGACAATAAGAATAAATGCAGCAAGTGGCCCAATCCTTTATTCAGCAAAGGACAAGTCGGTTGTATTACTTAAGTTGACCAATCATTTTCGAGGACACATGGGAATATCATCAAGTGCTTTCGCTTCATATAGTTGATTAATCTTCTTTAGTTTGCTAAGTGTTGTGTGGGTGAACCTGTGCTAATGTACCGACCTTCCTAGGACTAATACATACTTGTGATTATACCCCTTGTGTGGCGCCCCACAAAAACCACTACGAGAAAATCGCGGTGTTTTTGTGCATTGCATCATCATGACCGCATGCTCATGTCATCATGCCACCTTGAATTTGAGCATCGTCATGTCATCTTGCATTTGATTGCATAAAATTATTTTCAAAAGCCTAGTTTTGGTTTTCTAAATACCCCGTCTTTAATTCAAATCAAAAACACCGGGCTTGTCCGGAATATTTTGTTTCGTCTACCAATGGTTTCCCGTTTTAAATAATAAAATATTTCTTTTATTTTTGGGAGGCAGCCAGCCAGGCCCGAAAGCCCAGCCAGCCACCTCCAGATAAAATCCTATCTACCCCAGATCCCCCCAAACCCTTTTTCTACCTAAACCTAATCTACCCAGCCCCCTCCACCTCACCTCAACCTATCGCTTTGCACCACATCAGCCTGGACCCTTTCTCCATCCAGTCAACCGCTGCCACCTCACCCCACCAGCCCACCAGCAGTCCACGTCGCCCTTCCCCTGGTCCAACCCACCACCTGCATGTGCCCCGCCGGGCCCCACATCGCCCCCACCCTCAGGCCACCACCTGCCGCCCCTAGGACACGATCCCTAGGCACACCAACCACGCGGTAGAACCGCTCGGCTCCCCCGCTTATTCCACCCGACGCGTGCCCCACGTGGAGCCCACCCCGCGGTCCCACCATTCCGCTACCTTTCCTCTCCGCGCACGTCGCCGCCCGCCTCTGCTCTCCTTCCCTCTGCCTCCAACCCCGCCGGCCGCCTGCGCCCCGCGGCAACCTCCTCATCCCGCCCCGGTCGTCCCCCTCGCCGTCCTCCGCCGCGCCAACCCCCACCTCCTCCTTGCTGCATCTTGCATCATCGCCGCCTTCTGCCGCCTTCCTCCTTGAGCCCAGCCGCCGCCAGCAACGGCCGCGCCCGCCCTGGCCCTGCGTCACCAAGCTCCACGCCGGCCGCCGCTCCGTCCGCCGACGCCCCGTCCCCCGCGCCTTCTCCTCGCCGTCACCCCGCGCCCCAGCGCCGTCTCCTTCCCCCGCCTCGGCCTCTCCACTACCGCGCTCTTCCCCGGCACCCCAGGCCCCACCACCTCGATGTCCGCCGCCCCTCCGCCTTCCTCGAGCCGCCGCTCGACCTCCGCGAACTCCCCCATCGTCTTCCGGCCCTCGCCCCACCAAGCTCGCCGCCTCCACCGCGGGCCCGAGCCTCCTGCCGCCGCATCTCTCCGTCGTCTGTGTCGCCCGGTCACTTCCCTCGCTGTGGACTCTATCCTCCATGACCTCCAGCGCCGCCAGGGACACCTCCGGCGCCCTTTGGTCGTGCGCGCTTGCAAGGCCACGCCATCATCCTGCCCTGCTCCGTCCCGCCGTTGAACCCGTGGCCCCACGGGTGCTCTGCGGTCTTGGAACCAGCCCAGCGTACCCATGTTCTACTTTGTTCGTTACAGATTCCATCCTCATGTATGACGAGGATCCCACGCCAAGAGCTTCTCCGACTTCTATTGCATTCCGTCAAACCTTCCGAAGACTCAAGTGTTGTCCTAAGATTGATCGATATTGATGATCGAACATGGAACCCGCAGCGCCACGGAGTACCACCAGACCATCGACAAGTTCTGCTTCATGAGCACAATATCTACTTCGCGGGCACCGAGCACCGAGAACCACCTCCCCGGACACCAAGACCGTCGACATGGAACCGAAGGACGGCAAGCTCTCCATCCCGGATACGCCACGTTCGTCGAGAACCCGGACGCCAATGTCGCTGACACGGAACAACAAGCACTTCCTCCCGGATGCCAAGTCCGACCCGACCCGCGGACTCGACAAGATCTTCGCGACGACAAGATCGACACCGACCAGGGCGAATCCAATGCGCCCCCGATGCCAAACCAAGTCCTTCTTCCCGGATGCGACAAGATCTACTTCCGTCGTCCGAGACCGATCCCGTCGAGCCGTTTCCGCCCCTGTCGAACCCCGAACCACATCGAACCCCAAGATCGTCTCAACCCAGATGTGTGACCCTAAGCCCCTATTTTTATAATATGACATTATCAACAGTCGCATATTAAATTGTTCATGCATGCATGCCTGTCTGTGGGTTTGGGGGCATTATGCCGATTCACCTCATAATTAAATATGGAGTCTATATGCGGGATACCTTTGTCTTATTCCGGACTCCATTTAAATTTGTGTAGTAAACCGATGCCATGATTCGCCCTGTTAATACAACATTTAATTTGTGGGGTTGTTAAATAACTCGAACCTATTAATTAATTATCGGGACCCCGGTTCCGCTTAATACAGCCTAATTGCATCGCATCTGCATCATATCATAATCATGCCGGATCTTCTGCCGTAATATTAAATATTGCATCCGGTGTTTCTTCTAGTGTTTGGTTCTTCGCGGATTAGGCCAATGAGTTGATGCGAGTATCGACAAGTTCTCCGGATATGAACCTTCGGCAGTGTTTTCCCAGGCGAGTATTCTCCCTCTTTCTACCTATTTTGCAATTATAGTCTTTATTTTCCTCCTGTTGATCTATTGCTATCCGTGTCGTGATGCTTTAGTTTCCGTGCACCAGTTATATCCCGTGCAGCCTCTATATTGCCATGGACACCTCCTAATACCTGTTGTTTGGTAGATAGCTGGCCTTGCGAGTCGTAGTTGCTTGCTCACGTGCGATCTCGTGTTGTCGAGTACCACAGTTGTTGGAATGGTGGAGATGTTTATTGCTGGCAGATGTTTGTGGTGGAGATGATCATGACTTTAAATACAACTATTAAAATGCTAGATATAACTAATGCAGAGGCATCGGTGGGCAATAGATGTTATTTGGTTCTTCCACGCTCACTTGTGTCCCGTAGGACCCCGAGTACTTGATACCTGTTCCTTGCTTTTTCGCACTATCCACATCCGGGAGGCCTTATGGACCTTCCTGAGCCAGAGCTTGATTCATTTCTATTTCTTGGGGCCACAAAGTAGTTTGGGGCTTTATTACTATCCTGTACTTATGCCATGTTTACTGCTTTATTTAAGATTGTGCGAGGAGCACCTGTACTGTTTAGGGATCGCGACACGATTTCGCGGTATCGACAAGCCCAGTCACATTTTCGGGTTCCCAGTCGTTTACAGCGTTCGCAAACCACAGGTCCGTTCGAGCCGCCAACTTGCTATGGTAGCTTAGTGGGGTGGCCCCCTAAAATATTTCTGAATCCTGTGATCGCTTTGTTGTGAATGCCTCGTTGGGTTTTGAGTTGGTTTTTCTGAGGTTGATCGAGTGTGTGTTGCCATTTGTGCACCCCTACAGGGTAAAACTTTCTGAAAGCCGTGTCCGCGGTTATGGACGACTTGGAACACAGTATCTCGATCATAGACAAGCATAACTAAAGTAGTGCTATAAATTTGACTTAATATGTGACTAGTAATCAGCTCAATTATAACGGAATGGATATTAAAAATGACAACAACTGGTGGATCTGGGTCGTATCGTGTTCTGATATACCTGCCTAGTAAGTATTGCAACTCCAATGGAATGTGATAAAAGTGCCAACAACTGCTGGGTTTTGGTGATTCCTCAGGACAATTTTATCTGACTAGTAAATGTTCCAACTAGAACGGAATGGTGATTAAAACTGCCCACTACTTATGCTTCAGGATGACTCATGCTATCTATACCTGATTAGTAAGTACTGCAACTATAATGGAATGAATAAAACTGCCAACTGTGTGAGTTCCTTGGTCTGACTTCCTCGTTTGGTCTCGAGGGGGAAATACCAGGATGGGTTTGTTTGGTGTTAGCTTCAGGTTGGATCCGAATAGGTCTCTCTTATCCCTCCCTGATAACCACCAGTTGTATTGAGTCTCTATAGGTTGTTTAGTGCCGCTGCGCTGCTGCTTCAGCCCACCATACCTATGTAGGCGAGAGCCGCCGAATTCTAGCCTCGCCATGTACTGGCCTCAGTACTGACGCTCCTCTTTTTCCTTTGCCCTTTGTCGGCACCCCTTTTGTTTTAGCAGGTTTGACGTTGACGTCGTTAGCAGGGTTACCCTTCCGGCTTGGCCTGGGCAGGGTTATGGACGCCATTGGTTATTTTCCAGGGCTCTTAGCCCCATTTGCATCTTGTCCGTAGTCGAACGCTCTATCGTTTCCAAGGTGATTTGGATCTTTGTATTATATATCTGTATTCTTGACTCATGGAGTTGTTGATGTATATATCTGTTCAGTGGGTCCCATTGAGGACTGTTGTGTAATGTTATTACTTTGTTTTCCACCTGCATGAAAGTGCCTAGTGGGTGTCCTTGAATCGTTTCTATGCGGGTTTGGCAAAAAAGGCTAAAACTTGCATAGGGCCGATTTGAGGGTGTTACAGAGTGGTATCAGAGCTCAGCAGTTGCGATACCCCACAAGTCCAGCCTGTAGGATAACCTAGCTAACGGCCGAAGTAGAGTGTTAAAACTATTTTTGCAAAATCGGTTGGATAGATCTGATTAGGTCTGTTTTTACTCCTGACCCCTCTGCTGTTCTCCTCTTACCTCTGCGTGTTTTAATCTGCTCTCTTACCTTCTTCTAGTCCAGGATTTCTCATGGTTGGGTTTCTGTCGTACCTTCAGGGTTTCGCTTCCTTCTTCGGAAACGGTGCTTCTACATCTGGTCTTCCTGCTATCTGAGCGATCCTTTATCTGTGGTACGATTCTTGGTCCCTTGTTTGTGTCCTCCGGTGTTTTCCGATGCGATGACATCCTCTACGCCAGATCCAATGCGGAGTCTGCATCCCTCCTTTGTTTTGACCCTCGCTTGTCGAGATCTTCAGTCTAATTCTGAGAGTTGGTTGCATAATTCTCTGATTTGTGTGTAGAGTAATGGTTTGGGTGCGCGATGGACTGATCACCGTCCGACTACTCTTATCATTCGCTCTGGTACATTAAATCGGTGGATCTGCAATTACTCCTTCCACTGAAGTTAGAGGTGGCTTTATTTGTTGATACCTCTACCTTCGCCTTTATTGCCCGGAGTGTTCTCTCGACGATCACGGACAAGGACCTCTTGTTAGTGGTGTCGCAAGGACCTACATGAAGCGAGAAGATTCAGATCGCCGACCTTCCTTCCAGTACCATGAGGCGGATCTCGAGGGCGAGATCCATTGTTAGTGGTGTCGAATTGTGGCGCCCCGCAAAAACCACTACTAGAAAATCACGGTGTTTTTGTGCATTGCATCATCATGACCGCATGCTCATGTCATCATGCCACCTTGCATTTGAGCATCGTCATGTCATCTTGCATTTGATTGCATAAAACTATTTTCAAAAGCCCAGTTTTGGTTTTCTAAATACCCCGTCTTTAATTCAAATCAAAAACACCGTGCTTGTCCGGAATATTTTGTTTCGTCTACCAACGGTTTTCAAAAGCCCTGTTTTAAATAATAAAATATTTCTTTTATTTTTGGGAGGCAGCCAGCCAGGCCCGAAAGCCCAGCCGGCCACCTCCAGATAAAATCCTATCTACCCCAGATCCCCCCAAACCCTTTTTCTACCTAAACCTAATCTACCCAGCCCCCTCCACCTCACCCCAACCTATCCCTTTCCGCCACATCAGCCTGGCCCCTTTCTCCATCCAGTCAACCGCTGCCACCTCACCCCACCAGCCCACCAGCAGTCCACGTCGCCCTTCCCCTGGTCCAACCCACCACCTGCATGTGCTCCGCCGGGCCCCACATCGGCCCCACCCTCAGGCCAGCACCTGCCGCCCCTGGGACACGATCCCCAGGCGCACCAACCGCGCGGTAGAGCCGCTCTGCTCCCCCGCTTCTTCCACCTGACGCGTGCCCCATGTGGAGCCCACCCCGCGGTCCCACCATTCCGCTACCTTTCCTCTCCGCGACGTCTGCCGCCGCCTCGCTCTCCTTCCCTGCCTCCAACCTCGCTGCCGCTCATGCCTGCCACCTCCTCGTCCCGCCCTGGTCGTCCCCCTCGCTGATCTCCGCCGCGCCAACCCCCACCTCCTCCTTGCTGCATCTCGCATCGCCGCCACCTTCCTCCTCGAGCCTAGCCTCCGCCAGCAACAGCCGCGCCCGCCCTGGCCCTGCGTCACCAAGCTCCGCCACTGGCCCGCCCTGACGCGGCCCCGTCCCCAGCTTTTTCCTTGCACCTCTCACCCGGCGCCGTCTCCTTCCCCCGCCTTGGCCTCTCCACCGCCGCGCTCTTCCCCGGCGCCCTAGGCCCTACCACCTCGACGGCCGCCGCCCCTCCGCCTTCCTCGAGCCGCCGCTCGACCTCCACGAACTCCCCCGTCGTCTTCTGGCCCTCGCCCCACCAAGCTCGCCGCCGCCACCGTGGGCCCGAGCCTCCTATCGCCGCATCTCTCCATCGTCTGTGTCGCCCGGTCGCTTCCCTCGCTGTGGACTCTGTCCTCCACGACCTCCAGCGTCGCCAGGGACACCTCCGGCACCCTCTGGTCGCACGCGCTTGCAAGGCCTCGCCACCGTCCTGCCATGCTCCATCCCGCTGTTGACCCCGTGGCCCCACAGGTGCTCTACGGTCTTGGAACCAGCCCAGCATACCCATGTTCTACTTTGTTCGTTACAGATTCCATCCTCATGTATGACGAGGATCCCACGCCAAGAGCTTCTCCGACTTCTGTTGCATTCTGTCAAACCTTCCGAAGCCTCAAGTGTTGTCCTAAGATTGTTCGATATTGATGATCGAACATGGAACCCGCAGCGCCACGGAGTACCACCAAACCATCGACAAGTTCTGCTTCATGAGCACAATATCTACTTCGCGGGCACCGAGCACCGAGAACCACCTCCCCAGACACCAAGACCGTCGACATGGAACCGAAGGACAGCAAGCTCTCCATCCCAGATACGCCAAGTTCGTCGAGAACCCGTACGCCAAGGTCACCGACACGGAACAACAAGCACTTCACCCCAGACGCCAAGTCCGTCCCGACCCGCGGACTCAACAAGATCTTCGCGATGACAAGATCGACACCGACCAGGGCGAATCCGATGCGCCCCCGACGCCAAACCAAGTCCTTCTTCCCGGATGCGACAAGATCTACTTCCATCGTCCGAGATCGATCCCGTCGAGCCGTTTCTGCCCCTGTCGAACCCCGAACCACATCGAACCCCAAGATCGTCCGAATCCAAATGTGTGACCCTAATCCCCTATTTTTATAATATGACATTATCAACAGTCGCATATTAAATTGTTCATGCATGCATACCTGTCTGTGGGTTTGGGGGCATTATGCCGATTCACCTCATAATTAAATATGGAGTCTATATGCGGGATACCTCATAATTTGTGTACCGAACCGATGCCATGATTCGCCCTGTTAATACAACATTTAATTTGCGGGGTTGTTAAATAACTCGAACCTATTAATTAACTATCGGGACCATGGTTCCGCTTAATACTGCCTAATTGCACCGCATGTGCATCATATCATAATCATGCCGGATCTTCTGCCGTAATATTAAATATTGCATCCGATGTTTCTTATAGTGTTTGCTTCTTCGCGGATTAGTCCAATGAGATGATGCGAGTATCGACAAGTTATCCGGATATGAACCTTCGGCAGTGTTTTCCCAGGCGAGCATTCTCCCTCTTTCTACCTATTTTGCATTTATAGTCTTTATTTTCCTCCTATTGATCTATTGCTATCCGTGTCGCGATGCTTTAGTTTCCGTGCACCAGTTATATCCCGTGCAGCCTCTATATTGCCATGGACACCTCCTAATACCTGTTGTTTGGTAGATAGTTGGCCTTGCGAGTCGTAGTTGCTTGCTCAGGTGTGATCTCGTGTTGTCGAGTACCATAGTTGTTGGAATGGTGGAGATGTTTATTGCTGGCAAATGTTTGTGGTGGAGATGATCATGACTTTAAATACAACTATTAAAATGCTAGATACAACTAATGCAGAGGCATCGGTGGGCAATAGATGTTATTTGGTTCTTCCACGCTCACTTGTGTCCCATAGGACCCCGAGTACTTGATACCTGTTCCTTGCTTTTTCACACTATCCACATCCGGGAGGCCTTATGGACCCCCCTGAGCCAGAGCTTGATTCATTTCTATTTCTTGGGGCCACAAACTAGTTTGGGGCTTTATTACTATCTTGTACTTATGCCATGTTTACTGCTTTATTTAAGATTGTGCGAGGAGCACCTGTACTGTTTAGGGATCACGGCACGATTTCACGGTATCGACAAGCCCAATCACATTTTCGGGTTCCCAGTCGTTTACAGCCGTTCTTGCAAACCCTCGGTCCGTTCCGGAGCAGGCCAACTTCGTTGCGGGTAGCTTAGTGGGGTGGCCCCCTGAAATATTTCTGAATCATGTGATCGCTTTGTCGTGAATGCCTCGTTGGGTTTTGAGTTGGTTTTTCCGAGGTTGATCGAGTGTGTGTTGCTATTTGTGCACCCCTGCAGGTTAAAACTTTCTGAAAGCCGTGTCCGCGTTTATGGACGACTTGGAGCACAGTATCTCGATCATAGAAAAGCATAACTAAAATAGTGCTATAAATTTGACTTAATATGTGACTAGTAATTAGCTCAATTATAACGGAATGGATATTAAAAATGCCAACAACTGGTGGATCTGGGTCGTATCGTGTTCTGATATACCTGGCTAGTAAGTATTGCAACTCCAATAGAATGTGATAAAAGTGCCAACAACCGCTGGGTTTTGGGGATTCCTCAGGACAATTTTATCTGACTAGTAAATGTTCCAACTACAACGGAATGGTGATTAAAACTGCCCACTACTTATGCTTCAGGATGACTCATGCTATCTATACCTGATTAGTAAGTACTGTAACTATAATGGAATGAATAAAACTGCCAACTGTGTGAGTTCCTTGGTCCGACTTCCTCGTTTGGTATCGAGGGGGAAATACCAGGATGGGTTTGTTTGGTGTTAGCTTCAGGTTGTATCCGAATAGGTCTCTCTTATCCCTCTCTGATAACCGCCAGTTGTATTGAGTCTCTATAGGTTGTTTAGTGCCGCTGCGCTGCCGCTTCAGCCTACCATACCTATGTAGGCGAGAGCCGCCGAATTCTAGCCTCGCCATGTACTGGCCTCAGTACTGACGCTCCTCTTTTTCCTTTGCCCTTTGTCGGCACCCTTTTGTTTTAGCAGGTTTGAGGTCGACATCATTAGCAGGGTTACCCTTCCGGCTTGGCCTGGGCAGGGTTATGGACGCCATTGGTTATTCTTCAGGGCTCTTAGCCCCATTTGCATATTGTTCGTAGTCGGACGCTCTATCGTTTCCAAGGTGATTTGGATCTTTGTATTATATATCTGTATTCTTGACTCATGGAGTCGTTGATGTATATATCTGTTCTGTGGGTCCCATCGAGGACTGTTATGTAATGTTATTACTTCGTTTTCCACCCGCACGAAAGTGCCTGGTGGGCGTCCTTGAATCGTTTCTATGCGGGTTTGGCGAAAAAGGCCTAAACTTGCATAGGGCCGATTTGAGGGTGTTACACCTTGCAAGCATCCGCAAGTACAAGCAAGTAATTACGGTAGAAACCTAACCATGGCTTTAAACTCTAAGACCCTGACGTCCCTTGTGCAATGGTTTCCTAACAGGGGTTCAGGTTTCTGTCACTCCGGCAACCCCTACGATTAGTAGCCAAATACACAATGCATTCCCCTAGGCCCATATAGGTGAAGTGTCATGTAGTCGATGTTCACATGACACCACTAGAAGAAGTACAACACAACTTAAATATCAAACTATTGAATCTTTCTCAACACAATTCCACTACTAACAACATGACTTCTCCCATGTCCTCAAGAACTAAACGAACTACTCACAAGACATCATATGGATCATGATCAGAGATGGAATAATGATGTGTAACAATCTGAACATAAACGATAATTCAATGGTTCACTCAATAGCATCAACTACAAAGGGAAATCAACACCGGGAAAGTTTCCCCTAAGAACTATGCAAGATTCAACCCAATTGTTACAGCGGTATGGAGATGGTGATGAGGGTGCTGGTGGTGATGATGGTGATGATGATGATGATGATCCCGATGAAGTCCAGCTTGATGGTGGTGTTGATGGCGACGATCTCCCCTCTCCAGGAAGGAATTCCCCCGGCAGAATTTTGTCTGCCGGAGAGATATTTCTCTCTCGGTGTTTTCCGCCCCGCAGAGGCGGCGGAATCTTTCTGTGGTCGCTCCCCGAGTCTTAGGGTTTCGGGAGGTTAATATACGCCAGAGGGGATAGCCAGGGGTGGACCAGGGCGGCCATACCACTTGGTGCCCATCTCAGCCTCCTCTTCTCGCTTCCTTCGTCTTCTGGAAAAATAGGATTTTCCATGTATTTTCCCGGATTTTCTGATCTTCACGAATTTTGCCTCCAAACAGCACCTTTTCCATCAGAATCCTGAATACAGCGGTCCATGCTCCAAAAGTCATCAACCATGCAAAAACTGATGAAATAACATAAATATCATCTCTTAATATGAAATATATCAATGAATAACAGTAAATTATGATATAGAATAGTGATGCAAAATGGACGTATCATGTCCTCTCAAATAAATGGTCATGGCAGAGAGACGGTTTGGAGTATACTCGGAGCTCCTCTTGCCGAACATAATAATAATCCTTTGATCTTCTACATTCATCATCTTGTGCAGTCACTATTGTACTACTACTACTACTACTACTATAACTAATAAACACATAAAGGTTCCACCGGTAATTAAGGAACCAAAACTGGAATACTACTACTCTCGAACTCTTGTGTAGTACAACAACAAAATGCTCACAAAATGGGCTACCAGTATGGCAGTACCATCTGTACACCCACACGCTACCACCTCAAATAAGCTTGCCAGCCACACCGCCAATTTCCTCTCCCTGTCGGCATTACCGGACCCAAAATCGAACATCTCTCAGTTCAATAAATAAAAAAAGTCGACAATCTCTTAAAAAAATCAACCATCCACCAAAATAATATCCATTGTCTAATGCTTCCCTTCCATTATGAATGAACTATCGCAATTGCTCGAGCGCCACGCGGGAATAATAGTCGTCTGTGCTACTGGTTGTAGAGGTTAAGAGTGAACCTATGCACTAAAAGGCATCTAGATACATTCATCTCACAAAGCTAAAGCGCCTTATATTTCTGAATGGAGAGAGTAGAATCATATACTACTAGTCTTTGTATGTGTGATGTTATGGTAACTAGCTAAGTTATTACGTCACTTTCTTTTTTCAGTAATTAACTCTGAAAAGACATTTAATTCGAGACAAGTATCTACGCATACTTGTAGTTCAAGTTTGTCAAGGTGCAAAATCTTAGTAAGAAGTTGAACCTCTTATCAAAACTCTATGTGGTTTCTGATACGGAGTATATTAATTGACTGTCCGATGGGTGCCTCCAAAAGCTTTTTCTTAAAACTTTCAAAGCAACCTACAATTTACTTGTAGTTCAAATTTGTCCTAATTTTGATGAATCAACATAGAGTCATTCAAGTGGTGGAGTTAGCTAGGAAGTTTGAAAACTCATAAAACATAGGAATCGTTAGTACAAAATGTTGGTCCACTATATATACTAGTAAGTTGCACGTTCCTTGCACGTGAGACTCAGATAGTAGATGTATGACATATCATCACTATATACAATAATAATTGGTAAAGCACAAAAAATTATAATTTCGATCAACATCTATAAAGTATGGGTGTATATTTGGTCCTTGTACTTTGTATCATCATGTTGAAGTCAAAGATTATTAGCTACCTAACACTGAATTTTTTGATAACATGGTCTAGAGAAACAAGGGAGAAGATTCTAGTATGATGGAGAAGTGTGTTTTGAGGTTTGTGCATAGCATTCATTATGCCGAAGACTATCAATATAATCTTCTATATTCTAGAATGGAAAAGAAGATCCAACGGCTAGAAAAGCTGGGATTCACGAGTCTTGATCCAACGGTCAACATTCAAAGTTATTCGTACACTATATAGTGGTTTGTAATGAAGACTGATACATTGCAAATGTATCTATAATTTTTGATGTTCCATGCTTAGTTTTATCCACTTTCTTGTGTTTTGTTCCAACTTTCGAGTACTTTTATTATGATTTCTTGGACTAACCTATTAACAAGAGCTAGAGTGCCATCTGCCTGTTTTCTGTTGTTTTTGGTTCCAGAAAAGTCAGAAAATGAATATTCTCGGAATTGGACGGGACAAAAGCCAAAGTGCCTATGTTTCTGGAAGGGATCAAGTGCTAGAATACGAGACGGAGAGGGGCCAGGGGCTGGCCACACCACCTGGCTGCGCGGCCAGGCCTGGCCCACGCCCGGGGGTGGTTTGGTCGACCCCAACACCCCCTCGGCCTCTCCTTCCGCCTATAAGTTGCCCTCAGGACAAAAACCCTAAGTACCCGATCAAAAATCCACGAAAGAGTATGTAGCCGCCGTCATCTCCTTCCCTAGATCAGGGGGGATCTGAAGCTCTTCCCGGCACCCTGCCGGAGAGGGGAATTCACCCTAGAGGCCTTCTTCATCACCATGCAAGCCTCCGGTGTGATGCGTGAGTAGTTCATCCTTGGACTACGGATCCATGTAGTAGCTAGATGGCTGGTTTCTCCTCCTTTGTGCTTTCATGTTTCGATCTTGTGAGCTCCGTTCATGATCAAGATCATCTATTTGTAATCCATACATGTTGTGTTTGCGGGGATCCGATGGATATTGAGATGCTATTTCAGATTGATTATTTATTCTATCATGTCTTTGTTATTTGAGATCTTGCATGCTTTCTGTTGTTAGTAGCTATCTTGGCGAAGTAGATGCTAGCAACTCCAAGAGTTAGTATTTATGCTCGATAGTGGGTTCATGCCTCTGTAACTGGGAACTGAGAAATCTCTAAGGTACTAGATGTGTTGTTGCTACTAGGGAGAAAACAACGATCTTTTGTTCATAGAACAATTGTATTGTTTACCTTACCATGATTAAATTAAAGCAATAATCTGTTGCTTGCAACTTAATCTTGGAGGGGTTCGGATGATAACCTGAAGGTGGATTATTAGTCATAGATGCAGTTGGATGGTGGTCTATGTATTATGTTGTAATGCCCAATCAAGTCTCAGAGGAGTCAAGATGATTAGTATATGCATGTATTGCTTTCTCTGTGTTTGTCAATTGCCCCGCTGTAATTTGTTCACCCAGCATGTTATCTATCTAAGGAGAGCCACCTCTAGTGAACTATGGATCCCGGTCCTTTTCTTTACATACAATCTAAAATATTTTATCGCTTTACATTTACTTTACGCAAACTTTTACTTCTTTCCATTCGATACGTTTAATCCTTTGTTTTCCGCAAAACACGGTGAGATTGACAACATCATCGCAAGTTGGGGACAAAGTTCTGTGGTTGTGTTATACAGGTCTCCATGTTGCTACTAGCACCGGTAGTGCGCCCTGCCAAAGCTCAGATAGTAACACCTTTGGGGTGTTTCCTTGCTCCTACTGGTTCGATTAAACCTTGGTTTCATAACTGAGGGAAACTTGCTGCTGTGCTCATCATACCTTCCTCTTGGGGTTCCCAACGAGCTCTACATCAACACCACGCACCAAGCACTTTTTTGGGCGCCGTGTATTGAGCCATCAAAGACTATCAATAGTATTTTTCAAGATGCTAGAATGGAAAAGAAGATCCAACGACTAGAAATATTTGGATTCATGAGTCTTGATCCAACGGTCAATATTCAAAGTTGTTTGTACACTATATCAATAGTGGTAAGATCATGTAGAAGTCAACGATTATTATCTAGTAGTAAGTTGCACATGAGACTCAGATAGTAGACGTATGACATATCATCACTATATAAAATTATAATTTGTAAAGCACACAATATTATAAAATTGATTAACATCTATAAAGTATGGGTGTATATTTGGTCCTTGTACTTTGTATCATCATGTGTAGAATTCAAAAATTATTAGCTACCTGCTAACACATGAAATTTTTGATAACATGGTGTAGAGAAACAAGGGAGGATATTCTAGTATGATAGAGAAGTGTGTTTTGAGGTTTGTGCATAGCATTCATTATGTTGAAGACTATCAATAGAATCTTCTAGATGCTAGAATGGAAAAGAAGATCCAACAACTAGAAATGCTGGGATTCGTGAGTCTTGATCGAACGGTCAACATTCAAAGTTATTCATACACTATATAGTGGTTTGTAATAGAGACTATCAATAGAATCTTCAAGATGCTAGAATGGAAAATAAGATCCAACGACTGGAAATGTTGGGATTCACGACTCTTGATCCAACGGTCAATATTTAGTAAGTTGTTTCTACACTATATAGTGGTAACGTTAACGATTATTAGCTACTACTAAGTTGCACAACAGACTCAGATAGTAGACGTGTGACATATCATCACTAGATAAAATTATAATTGGTAAGGCACAAAACATTACAAATTTGATCAGCATATATAAAGTATATGGGTGTATATTTGATCCTTGTACTTTGTATCATCATGTAGAAGTCAAAGATTATTAGCTACCTTACACATGAAATTTTTGATAACATGGTCTAGAGAAACAAGGGAGAAGATTCTAGTATGGTGGAGAAGTGTGTTTTGAGGTTTGTGCATAGCATTCATTATGCTGAAGAATATTAATAGAATCTTATAGATGCTAGAATGAAAAAGAAGATCCAACGGCTATAAATGCTGGGATTCGCGAGTCTTAATCCAACAGTCAAAATTCAAAGTTATCCGTACACTATATAGTGGTTTGTAAAGAAGACTATCAATAGAATGTTCAAGATGCTTGAATGAAACGAAGATCCAACGACTGGAAATGTTGGGATTCGCGAGTCTTGATCCAACGGTTAATATTCAAAGTTGTTTATACACTATATAGTGATTGGATCATGTAGAAGTCAAAGATTATGAGCTACTAGTAAGTTGCACATGAGACTCAGATAGTAGACGTATGACATATCATCACTATATAAAATTAAAATTTGAAAGCACAAAAAGATATAAATGTGATCAACATCTATAAAGTATGGGTGTATATTTGGTCCTTGTACTTTGTATCATCATGTGTAGAAGTCAAAGATTATTAGCTACCTGCTAACACATGAATTTTTTGATAACATGGTGTAGAGAAACAAGGGAGAATATTCTAGTATGATGGAGAAGTGTGTTTTGAGGTTTGTGCATAGTATTCATTATGCCGAAGACTATCAATAGAATCTTCTAGATGCTAGAATGGAAAGAAGATTCAATAGCTAGAAATACAGGATTCATGAGTCTTGATCCAACGGTCAATGTTAAAAGTTATTCGTACACTATATAATGGTAAGATAAGATAAGATAAGATAATAAGATAAGATAAGATAAGGTAACATAAGATAAGATAAGATAAGATACTACTAGGTTGCACGTGCCCTGCAGGTGTGGTTGAGATAATAGACGTCTAGCATATCATCACTATATAAAATTATAATAGGTAAAGTGCAAAATATATAAATTTTATCAACATCTATAGAGTATGGGTGTATATTTGGTTCTTCTACTTTGTATCATCATGTGTAGAAGTCAAAGATTATTAGCTACCAAACACTTGAAATATTTGGTAACATGGTCTAGAGAAACGAGGGAGAAGATTCTAGTATGATGGAGACGTGTGTTTTGAGAGGTTTATGCTAGAATGGAAAAGAAGATCCAATGGCTGGAAATGTTTGGATTCGCGAGTATCGATCCAACGATCAATATTCAAAGTTATTCGTACACTATATAGTGGTAAGATAAGATATCTAAAAACATGGCTTCTAGCATTCAGATCCATACTCTTCAGACTGTCTTTACAGAAAGGAACAATCTCGTCGTCACTCGGAAAAATAAGAATGATATTTCCTGATATTTGAAAACTCGCATCGACGACATTGTTTACTATAAGAAGATGCACCCGTCTACCTCCGAAAAGACAATTAACTCAAGAGCAATCTATCGCATTTACTTGTAGCTCAAGTTTGGTATAATTTCGTTAAATTGTCAAGATGCAAAATCTTAGCAAGAAGTTGAACTTGTTGTAAAAACTATCGGTGGTGGTTTGTGATATATGAAATCAGCCCCCAATGGTTACCTCCAAAAAACGTAAATCTTTCAATGCAACCTACAATTTACTTGTAGTTCAAAATTGAACTAATTTCAATAAATCGACATAAAATCAATTTCAAGTGGGCAAAGTTAGCTATAGAATAAGTTTGAAAAATCATAAAACACGGGAATCATAAGTACAACATGAGGTTCCACTATATATGTCTGAAAGCTTGGCTTGTGGCGTTCAGGTCCATATCCTTCACACTTTGTTTACGAAAACGAACAATAATCTCATCATCACTCGGAAAATTGAGAATGCTCTTTGCTGATAGTTGGGAACTCGCACCGGCGATACTGATTACTACAAGAAGGTGCATCCATCTACCTCTAAAGAGACATTTAATTAAATAAAAATCTATCGCGCTTACTTGTAGCTCAAGTTTGAGCTAATTTTTCATTGAATTGTCAAGATGCAAAATCTTAATTAGAAAGGAGTTAAAAACCTATTGTCAAAACTCTCGGTTGTTTTCTGATATATTAACTGAGCCCCCAATGGGTACACCTCCAAAAGTTTTTTGTAATTCTTTAGAAGCAACCTACAATAATTTAGTTGTTGTAGTTCAAGTTTGACCAAAATTTTGTAAATATAGGCATGAAGTCATTCAAGTGGGGCAAAGTTAATTATCTACATAGGGAGTTTGAAAACTCATAAAACATGGGAATCGTAAGTAAAACACGTTGGTCCACTTAATATGTCTAAAAGCTTGGCTTATGGCATTGAGATCCATATTCTTCAGACTTTCTTTACATACAAGAACCATCTCGTCATCACACGGAAAACTGAGGATTTTCTTTCCTCATAGTTAGAAACTCACATGGACGACATTATTTTCTAGAAGAAGATGCACCCATCTACCTACGAAAATACATTTAGTTCAAGAGCAATCTATCGCGCTTACTTGTAGCTCAAGTTTGATCTAATTTTGTTAAATCGAGAAGAAGTCACTGAAGTGTGAAAGTTTGCTAGGACAAAGCTTGAAACATCATAGTACTAAAAACTTGGGCATTACGTATAAGAAACCTTTGGTCCAGTTTGTGTGAAAATTGGGGTGGTTACATTTTCTTTTAACTATGGTAGGTCTCGTAGGAGATAGGTGCTTGAGAGTTAACACGATTGATGGAAGTACAACTTACATCAAGGACCTCATAAAAAATGAAAATTGCATCCAAGTCCATCCATTTAACACAATGAACCTACAACTGAATAACGAAGTGTGTGTGTTTTGTGGTTTGCGCATACTAGCATTCATCATCCTAAAGACTATCAATAGAATCTTTCTCGATGCTAATGGAAAATAGAAGATCTAACGGTTAGCAATGTTTGGATTTGGCATTCTTGATCCAATAGTCAATGTTCGAAGTTAATTCGTACACTATACAATGGTGGTATGATTTTGTAAGAGATAAGACAAGATAAAGATAAGATAAGAAGTACCACGAATGGCCGACCTAATGGTTGGTCTCGTAGGAGCGAGGTGCTTGAGAGTTAAGACGGTTAGTGGAAGTACAAGTTACATCAAGGACCTCATAAAAATGAAAATTGCATCCAATTCCATGCATGCATTTAACACAAGGACCCTGAAACTGAGCAATGAAGTGTGTGTTTTGATGTATGCGCATACTAGCATCCATTGTGCTAAAGACTATTGGTACAATCTTTCTAGATGCTAATAATGGAAAAGAAGATCGAACGGTTAGTAAAGTTTGGATTTGCCAGTCTTGATCCAACGGTCAATGTTCAACGTTTGGATTTGCGAGTCTTGATCCAATGGTCAATGTTAAAAGTTTGGATTTGCCAGTCTTGATCCAACGGTCAATGTTCAAAACTGGTTCAAAATTGCCTTCACTCCTGATGTTTGGCTGATCTTTTGGATAAACTTACCTCCCGATGTTTGGGAAGCAAGTGAAAATTTCGAAAACCAGAAAAGTTAGATTTTTTTCGCCGCCAAGGACCAAAGTGGTTTCCTTCCTATGTAATCCTCCTCGTCCCTACTCCACACCAACGTGTAGTTTCCGAACACGCTAGAGACACAGAGCTGCCGTACCAAGTCACACGTGCGCAGCGCCACGTTGTGGACGAGGGGAGAGAGATCAGCCGGACCTGTGCGCGAGGGGAAAGGGGAGGAGAGATGGAGCATAGGGAAGGAGAGAGAAAACATACGATTTGTTTTGCGTGCATAGGTCCTGAAATTTACTACTAGTAGAGTGTACACTGTAAGGCTGCAGGAGTACCTCGTGTCAGAAACCCATCATAACTTTGCTTTGACATGGAACCGCCTTCAACTTCTCTTTGCTGCTGCCCTCTTCCCATACCAATGTTTTATTCTCTTAGCATGTACAGCGCGTAGACAGAGGTGACCATATGTGTAAGCAAAGAAATATACTACTCCCGCATTGTGCAAAAAAGCACACCTTAATAAGGCTCAGATAGTAAATCGTATGACATATAATGACTATATAAAATTATAATTGATAAAGCAGAAAAACATATAAATTTGGTCAACATCTATACTATACTTCTATAGTGGAGCAGTTTTGAATTGGATCCATGGCACCAATCCTGACCGTTGGGCTATTGGATCCAATGGTTTAGAGAAGCTGGATTCATGTTGAATAGTACCTAGAGCAAACTCCACCATGCATGTTCTACAACCATCATGTCACCACCCCCAAAATTTCATAGCACAATAGACTGTATTATCTCTACTAATATACTACTATAGTGGAGCAGTTTTGAATTGGATCCATAGCACTAATCATGACCGTTGGGCTATTAGATCCAATCGTTCAGAGCAACTAGATTCGTGTTGAATAGTACTCCCTCCGCTAAAATATAAGGCCCCTAAGGATTAGTCAAAAGTCAACATTTTTTAAGTTTGACCATGATTATACACAAAAATATAAAAATTTAGAATACTAAATTAATATCAATAGATTCACCATAAAGTATATTTTCTTAATATGTCCATTCAATATTGCAGATGTGGATTTTATTTTAAAATATTTGGTCAAAGTTAGTAAGGTTTGACTTTTGACCAATCCTTAGGCGCCTTATATTTTTGGATGGAGCCAGGGAGTACAGACCTAGATGCTAGAATGGAAAAGAAGATCCAATGGTTAGCAATGTTTGGATTTTCTAGTCTTGATCCAACTGTTAATGTTCAAAGTTAATCTCTACACTATATGTAGTGGTATGGTATATATTGTAAGAGATAAGAGACAAGATAAAGATAAGATAGAAGTACTGCGAATGGCCAATCTAATGGTAGGTCTCGTAAGAGTGAGGTGCTTGAGAGTTAACACGGTCGGTGGAAGTACAAGTTACATTAAGGACCTCACAAAAAATGAAAATTGCATCCAACAAGTCCGTGCATTTAGCACAAGGACCCTTAAACCGAGTAATGAAGTACTATGTATTTTAAGGTTTGCGCATACCAATGTTCATTGTGCTAAAGACTGTCAGTAGAATCTTTCTAGATGCTAAGAATGGAAAAGAAGATCCAACGGTTAGAAATGTTTGGATTTGCCAGTGTTGATCCAACGGTCAATGTTCAAATAAGTTAATCCATACACTATTTAGTGGTGGTATGCATGGTATTGTAAGAGATAAGAGACAAGATAAAGGTAAGATAAGAAGTACTGCGAATGGCCGATCTAATGGTAGGTCTCATAGGAGCGAGGTTATTGAGAGTTAACACGGTCGGTGGAAGTACAAGTTACATCAAGAACCTCGTAAAAAATGAAAATTGTATCCAAGTACATGCATTTTAGCACAAGGACCTTGACACTGAGCAGTGAAGTACTGTGTGTTTTTAGGTTTGCACATACTAGCATTCATCATGCTAAAGACTATCAATAGATCAAATCTTTCTCGATGCTAAGAACGGAAAAAGATCCAACAGTTAGCAATGTTTGGATTTGCTAGTCTTGATCCAACGGGTAATATGTTCAAAGTTAATCCCTACACTATGTGGTGTTATGGTATTGTAAGAGATATGAGACAAGATAAAAGATAAGATAAGAAGTACTGCGAATGGCTGATCTAATGGTAGATCTCGTAAGAGCGAGGTGCTTGAGAGTTAATACGGTCAGTAGAATTACAATTTACATCAAGGATCTCATAAAAATGAAAATTGCATCCAAGTCCATGCATTTATCACAAGGACCTTGAAACCGAGTAACAAAGTACTGTGTGTTTTGAGGTTTGCGCATACTAGTGTTCATCATTCTCAAGACTATCAATAGAATCTTTATAGATGCTAAGAATAGAAAAGAAGATCCAACGGTTAGCAATGTTTGGATTTGCTAGTCTTGAGATCCAACAGTCAATGTTCAAAATAAGTTAATCCCAACACTATGTAGTGGTGGTATATATGGTATTGTAAGAGATAAGAGACAAGATAAAGATAAGAAGTACTACAAATGGCCAATCTAATGGTAGGTATCGTAAGAGAGAGGTGCTCGAGTGGTCGGTGGATGTACAAGTTACATCAAGGACCTCATAAAAAATGAAAATTCCATCCAAGTCCGTGCATTTGGCACAAGGACCCTGAAACAGAGTAATAATGAAGTACTGTGTGTTTTGAGGTTTGCGCATACTAGTGTTCATCATGCTAAAGACTATCAGTAGAATCTTTGTAGATGCTAAGAATGGAAAAAAATATCCATTGGTTAGCAATGTTTGGATTTGCCAGTCTTGATCCAACGGTCAATGTTCAAAGTTAATCGATTAGCAAAGTTTGACCTAATTTCATGAAACAATGAGCAAAGTTTGACCTAATTTCATTAAATAGTTAGGATGCAAAATCTTAGCAAGAAGATCAACCTCTCGTCAAAACTCTCGGTGGTTTCTGATATATATTAATTGACCCTTCCCCCTGATGGGTACCTCCAAGAGCTTTTTCGTAAAACTTTCAAAGCAACCTACAATTTACCTGTAGTAGTCCAAATTTTACCTAATTTCGATAAATTGACATAAAATCATTCAAGTGGATGAAGTTAGCTAGGAAATTTGAGAACTGATAAAACATGGGAAATTGTAAGTGCATCGTGTTGGTCCACTATATATGTGTGAAAACTTGGCTTCTGGCATTCAGATCCATAGTCTTTGGACTTTCTTTAGGGGAAAGAACAATCTAGTCATCACTCGAAAAATTAAGAATGTTCTTTCCTAAGATAGTTGGAAACTCACACTGGTGGCATTGTCTACTACAAGAAGATGCACCTATATCTACCTCCGGAAAGACGTTTAAATCAAGAGGAATCTATTGCACTTACTCGTAGCTAAAGTTTTGCCTACTTTTGTTAAACTGGCAACATGCAAAATCTTAGCTAGAAGTTCAATTTGTCGTCAAAAATCTCGTTGGATGGTTTCTCATATATTAATTGTGACCCCCGATGGGTACTTTCAAAAGCTTTTTCGTAAAACTTTCACAGTAACCTACAATTTGCTTGTAGTAGTTCAAATTTGACCTAATTTTGACGAATCGACATAAGGTCATTCAAGTGGGCGAAGTTAGGTAGCGAGTTTGACAATTCATAAAACACAGGAAATCATAAGTACAATATGTATATGTGTGAAAACTTGGCTTTTGGCATTTAGATCGATATTCTTCGAACTTCCTTTACGAGAGAGAATAATCTTGAGATCACTCAGAAAATTGAGAATGGTCTTTCCTGATAATTGGAAACTCACACCAACGACATTTTTTACTACAAGAAGATGCACCCATCTACCTCCGAAAAGACATTTAATTCAAGATCAATCTACCGCGCTTACATGTAGCTCAATTCTGACTTAATTTTGTTAAATTGTCAAGATACAAAATCTTAGAAAGAAGTTGAACCTATCATCAAAGTTCATAGTGGTTTCTGATATATTAATTCACCCCTCCCCCGAAGGGTGCCTCCAAAAGCTTTTTCATGAAACTTTCAAAACAACCTATAATTTACTTGTAGTTCAAATTCGACCTAATATAATTAAGATAAATCGGGATAAAGTCATTCAAGTTGGCAGAGTTAGATAGGAAGTTTGAAAGCACATAAAACATGGGTATCGTCAGTACAACATGTTGGTCCACTATATATATGTCTGAAAACCAAGATTGTGGCATTCAGATCCATATTCTTTGGAATTTCTTGAAGAAAAATAACAACCTCGCTTGTCATGTCTCGGAAAATTGAGAATTGAATGTTCTTTCCTGATAGTTCGAAACTCACACCGACGATAGTGTTTACTGTATATTGATTTTTTTCAATAAGTATACTATTTAATATTGTATATAGTTTGGTAAAACTTTCCAATGGTTGATTTTGACTAAACCTACTATGCTGAGTAATACTCCCACCGTTTAGAAATATAAGACGTTTTAGCTTTGTGAAATGAATGTACTCCCTCTGATCCAAATTAATTGACTTGGATTTGTCTATATTCGGATGTATCTAGACATGTTTTAGTATTAGGTACATCTGAATCTAGATAAACCCAAGTCAATTAATTTGGATCGGAGGGAGTATCTAGAAGCATTTTAGTGTATGGGCGTCTAGATACATTTGATTCACAAAGCTAAAATGTCTTATATTTCATAACAGAGGGAGTATTAAATAAATGGAGTATAGGATAAGATTAGGAAAACAACATTTTTTTAGAACCCTCACAAGCTTTTTCTTAGCATCACAGATCTGAATATTACATTGACACTGATGATTAACCAAACTGCAAACAGAGCAAACCCAAACACATACGGAATAGTAGTAGTACAACTTAACGAATTCTAGGGGGACTCCACGGTCTTCTCAGGCGACTTGGCAGCATCCTCCACGGGCAACTTGGCTACGTACTCTGTGGTACCATCGCGAAGAAGGGACTCGTGGATGCTGGGCAGCACGCCGCTGTGCATGATGGTAACACCGGCCAGCAGCTTGCTGAGCTCCTCGTCGCGCATGAGGCCGAGCATCACGTGCCTCGAGATGATGCGGACCTTCTTGCTGTCCTTCGCGGCTTGCCCGATGAGCTCCAGCACATCGGCGGTGAGGTACTTGAGAATGGCTACGAGGTAGACGGGAGCCCCGAAGCCTATGCGCTGGGAGTACCGACCCTCCTTGAGGTAGCACCCGATCCGGCCGACGGGGAAATGTAGCCTGGCCTTGACGGCCTTGACAGCGACTTAGAGTGGCCAGAGCAGGATTCGGAAGCCGGCGACATGACTTCTTTTTCTCCACGGCCTTTGTCACCGCCACCTAGGTCTTCTTCTTCCCACGGGGAGCTCCGGTCTTCGGAGCCATAGCTACAAAGTCTAAGAGGAAGAAAGGTTAATTGTGGAGGGCCGGTGAAGGTGCCCAGGTCCCTTGTATTGAAACTTTAACAACACCGTCTTTACTATTTTACAAGTATGAATTTTTAATAGGAGTAGTACTAAAAGGCTGTGTGCATGTTTCCTTATTTTCTTTCACTTTTTTGAAACATGGTCTGTCGTCGGATTGATGACAAGTACGCCATGAGGGGGTCCTCGAGGCGTGCGGAAGAGAGGGGTGTGAGATGTACGGTGTTCCGGGACGGTGAGCACACAAGTTTACCCAGGTTCGAATCCGCCGGCTTTGGATGGATCCTACTCCTACTAGCAATCCAGTAATACGGCAGAGCCGGAATATGGGTTACAAGGGTTCGCCTATGTGAGTTGAGATTGTAGACTATTGAGGGTGCCCTAAAGGCTCTCCCTAGGACGGCTTATATAGATAGCCGGCCTCGGGTTTACAGGAGAGATCTATCCGGCTACGACTAAGAGTCGGTTATAGAGTACATCTTGAACTACAAGTAACACTATGGGCCTATGTCGGTAAGTCTTCTGGGCCTTCCCGTAGCCGGATTGGGCTCCGTTTCTTCTCCCTGACTGGGCCGCCCGTGAAGCAAAGCTTTAACCCAAAGTGGGCCACCCTGGTTAGTGAGGAACTATGAGGATACCCGGAAAGTATATCCTCAACAGCTTCCTCATTTTCTGCTCGAGGGATGTGTTGAACCTCAAACCCTTCGAACGATTTAGAAAAATCATCCACGACAGCTTTATATGCTGCCATGTGTTTATTTGCATTACAAATATCTGACACTTGCTGAGCAACAAGATCCGAATCTCCGTAACACATCAAACATCGGATGTCGATATCCTTAGCAATCTAGATTCCATGTAGCAGTGCTTCATACTCGGCAATATTATTTGTCGCTGTGAAGTGGATCTGCAACATGTATAGAAGTTTATCTCCTTGGGGTGATTTGAGCACCACGCCATACCCCGAGCCCCCGCGAGCCTTAGACCCATCAAAATATAGGGTCCAATATTCCGACTCAGGGAGGGTCATACTCTCCTTCATCTCTGTCCAATCAGCGACAAAGTCAGCAAGAATTTGGGATTTGATTGCTGTCCGAGGTTTGTACTCAATATCGAAAGCTAAAAGCTCTATGCCCCATTTGGTGACGCGTCCTGTGGCGTCAATGTTGTTGATTATATCTCTCATGGAAGTTGTGCTCACCATGGTAATTGGATGATCCTGAAAATAATGTCATAGCTTACGAGATGCTAAGAACACACCATAAGCCAGCTTTCTATAGTGCGGATACCGCTGTTTTGATTCTGTCAGGACCTCGCTGACAAAGTAAGTCGGACGCTGCACCAAGTGTTCCTGATTTTCCTCCGGTGTCTCCACTACCATAACGATACTGACGACTTCGTTTGTCGCAGCAAGATAGAGCAACATCGGTTCATGTGGTTCCGGTGCAGCAAGGATAGGAGCAGATGAGAGTACTTTCTTTAGGTCTCGTGAGCCAAAGCTTCGGTCCACAAAATCCTTGGTTTTTTCAGGAGTTTGTATAATGGTGCGGCTCTTTCACCGAGCCGGCTTACAAACCGACTGACTCCAGCGATGCAACTAGTTAGTCTTTGTACGTTCTTCAGGCGAGTTGGCCTGGAAATATGGAGTATAGCCTTGATTTTGTCTCGGTTCACCTCTATGCCTCTTTGAGACACGATGAAACCTAACAATTTTCTGGCTCGTATTCCAAAGAAGCATTTCTTCGGATTAAGCATGATGTTGTATTTTCGTAGATTGGCAAACGTTTCGTCCAAGTCGGAAATAAGTGTTTCCTTCTTTTTGGACATCACCACAATATCATCCACATATGCATGTACATTGCGTCCGATTTGATCATGGAGGCAACGCTGCATTGTGCGTTGGTACGTAGCTCCTGCGTTCTTCAGCCCAAAAGACATCGTAACCAAACAGAAGGTTCTGAAGTGGGTTATGAATGAAGTTTTGACTTTGTTAGATTCCTTCATCCTGATTTGGTGATAACCGAAATATGCATCGATAAAACAGAGGAGTTCCGAGCCTGCCGTAGAATCGATAACTTGATCAATCCTAGGCAAAGAGAACGGATCTTTTGGACAAGCCTTGTTCAAGGCGGTATAATCAACACACATCCTTAAATCAGTGGTGTCCTTTTTAGGGACCATTACAGGATTGGCCGACCACTCAGTGTGGATGACCTCTTCTATGAATCCGGCTAACTCGAGCCGTGCTAGTTCCTAAGCTATTGCCTTACACTTTTCCTCACCAAAATGTTGTAAGGACTGTTTGACGGATTTAGCATTCGGGTTTACATTTAAAGAGTGCTCGGCGAGTTCCCTAGGTACTTTGGTCATGTCAGATGGCTGCCATGCGAAGATATCTTGATTTGCTTTGAGGAACTTGACGAGCGCGCTTTCCTATGCGCTATCTAGGCCTACGCCTATCTGGGTCACCTTGGAGGGGTCATCATCCTTCAACGGCGTCTTCTTCGTCTCTTCTGATGCGTTGAACTCCGGATTCGGCTTTGTCACCTCCTTCGTTGCGGGCATCTCGGACGGATCTATGTTCTTCTTGATCTCCTGGTACTCCTGGGCGTGCAGCACGGCTTCAGCAAAGGCAGCATTTCAATCATCGCACTCTCGCGCTTTCTTCGGGTCTTCCCTGATGGTGATCACGCCGTTGGGACCTAGAATTTTCATCATATTGTAAATGTAACATGGACGAGCCATAAAAGCCTAGTAAGCCGGACGTCCGAATATAGCGTGGTACGCGCTTTTGAACGGAACCACTTCGAAGGAAAGTGCCTCTATCCGATAGTTCTTTGGAGTTCCAAAGAAACAACCAAAGTGATTTCTCCTAGGGAATTTGCTTGTCTTCCTGGGACAACTCCATGAAAGATCACAGAGCTATGGTTCAGCTGGCTCTTTGAGATCTTCATCTAGCGTAGCGTTTTGACATACATAATATTAATACTGCTTCAACCATCCATGAGAGTCTTGGAGAAACCATAATCGTCAATAAGTGGATTGATGATTAAGGCGGATGATCAGCACGGTCAAATGTTATTGCCACTTCCGACCAGTCCAAGAATTGGGGGACAGCCAGAGCTATTGCATTGAGATCATGTAGCACTGCCTTTTTGACCTTTGCTGGCTGAGATCCGAGGAAGGTGACATAAGTGTCTTACTTGGTCGGATTTTTTTCTTCCCTTATGGCTTGGGATTTGAAGCGTCAGCTTCCTCCATGTCGGAATCTTCCTTGGTCTCTTTATCTTTTTCGGGATTCTTCTTTCCCTTCTTCTGCTTAGATTTGTAGCCAGCGGTATCATCTCTTTTAATGTCGTCATTGAAATGACACTCGGCGTTTTTGTGGGACGAGCCCCCGTCGGCGTCTAAGTGATGCACACACGGGTTATTGGCAATGTCGGCCCAATAGTAGGTTTTTCCAGGTTGCTGGTCTCCTCTACCCTGGACTCTTGATGTCCCACGACCGCATCTACGACCTCCGCCACGTCCTCCTCGTCCTCCAGACCCGAAAGTAGCAGTAACCACTGCCGTTTCCGCGTTGGGTTTTTCTTCCGAGGTATTCTTGCGCTTCTGAGCTTGTTGCTTTGGTTGTTCTGCCGACTGTGGCACAGCCAGGGCATTGAGTAACCCCTCTGCATTATCGTCAGCATAAAGATGCTTGCTCACTGTTTCTATCATCTCTCCCAAATCAGTGACCTTGTCACACTTCAAGCGATGCCACAGTAAACCAATTGGGAGACCTGCAATGAAAGTTTCAATCGCAGTTTGGTCATTTATTCCTTCGCATGAGTCCTTGGTGTTGATCCATCGTCTGAGGTAATCCCGACAAGTTTCTCCGGCTTTCTGGGTGCAACGTTGTAGGTCTCCGACCGTACAGGGCCTTCGGTATGTGCCTTCGAAATTCTGAAAGAACACACTTTGCATGTCATACCAGTTGTGGATGGTGTTCTCCAGAAGTTCATTGAGCCATGATCGTGCCGTCTTTCGCAACATAAGTGGGAGGTATCGGGTTGCGACCAGGTTGTTTCCGCCTTTGGCGATGCAGCAGGCTTGGAAGAAATCCCGTAGCCAAGTATCTGGCCGAGCTATACCGTCGTAGGCTTGAATGTGTCTTGAGATAGCAAATCCTTCTGGGAATCTTGTGGCTCTTATGTGTGGTCCTAAGCACTTTGGGCCCACGTATATATCATCATTTTCATAGCGCCGCACCTCTATATTGGAGTTGATTCTGTGCCTTGTGTCGTTCGGGGATAGAGATTGTCTCGAGTGTCGGATGTGGCTGCGGTGCCTTGGAGCTGTACTTCAGCTTCTGCCACCACCTCCTCCACCACGACGCCCTTCTTGGCCTCCTTGGGAGCCATTGTGATGGATACATGGCAGAGAGGGTGGAGCAGGTGGGTTATTTCCGGCTGATCACCGACCTCCATCTGGAGCGTCATTATTCTGGTTCCGGGGAGGGTCTTCATTGTGACGAGCCCCTTGCCGGCTTGTCTCGGCACGGTGTCCGTAGTTCCTTCGTCCGTCGTCCGGGCGGCTTGCATGTCTAGGAGGTGGCATTCTTTGTCGGTCCTCCTCCCGACGTTTCTCTTTATCATCGTCCCTGCGGTCTTTCGACTCTCGCCGAGGCTGGTTCCTCGGATTCAGTGCAGCAATTGCCTCTTGCTCCGTAACTGGGTTAACGTTACGCCAGTCACGGGAAACTTTGTGGTGCTGTCCCGAAGATCCGGTTATTCAGTAATTGTCTTCCCGACGATCGGAGCGGTGGTGCTGCTCCAGAACACGCTGGGGTCTTACGTCAGCCCATGTCAGATTTGTGCAACATTGGTCGGAATAGGAGAACAACTTTTGACTTCCGTACATGGCGACCTTTTGCTGCTCCAGTCCCTTGTTGAGTAATTTGATGCCCAATCGGATCTGCTCCGGGCCTGGATTAGCCGATAGGATTTCTCGGGCCGCAACAGTGTTTTGTACTGGTGTTGGATACACCCAATCCCCTTTGTTGTCTTTCCGAGGCGTCCCCATTTCTCCTCCAAAGAGGACTTTGTGGATCTGCGGGAATTGGTTGTCATTAGTATGACGTTTCCTGGTCTTCTGGTGTTGCCTCGAGTTGTACTTCTCCGTAGATGCCAAGCGTTTCTTTTCGTCCTCAATGTTTTTGGCTTCATCAAGGAGTACTTGATGACGCGCTTCTAGGGCCTGTGCCCTCTCGCCAGCTCTTCAACAGTAAGTTTTGCAGCTGTAGGAATAGGTGTGGTTAATGCAGCATCAATGAGTTTACGTGCACCGTCAGTGATCGCGTGTCCATCCATCGATTCTTCTTTTTTGGGATCATTTGGGATAAGTGATCCATACGAGTCTTCTTCATATTCCTCGGCAATCACCTCCTCCGCCGGAGGATCTTTTGTCGGGGTCTTGTTCTTCTTGTTCTTCTTCTTTGTCTTCTTGGCAGCATCGGTAGCAATGACGGCTTTGGGTCCATTTCTCGGAGTCAAGCTCTGATTGGTACTTTCGGACATCTGGACCTTGGGCTTATCTCTGATTTCCTTATCGTCCTGTGCTTTGGGAGAGTTTTCCCCGGATCCTTCATCCCTGGCTTCTCCTTCCTCTGTAGCTTTGGAGTTATACTCCTCTTCATATTCCGCGGAGAACTTTCGGAAATCTGCCGACGTCATTGATTCATCCGAGGATGCGGGTACGTCGGTGTTTGTTCCAATTGCCTCTAGCACAGAGTCGGTGTTGTCTCCAGCATCGGTAGAACCGGATACGGATCCCACATATCCAACGAAGTGCGACGCGTGCCTCCTGAGATACCTGCGGCTCTCGTGATCGGCCTCGTCGAAACGTTTGATGGTCTCGAGGATTTCATCTACGCCAGAGTTTTGCATCATCATACGCCACAGCGTGTACCTCAGAAAAGGCATGTCCGTCCCGGCGTCGTCAGAGCCGAAACTGTCGTTGTTGTTATGCTCCTCCTGGATTTTGACATCAGCGGGTGGGTTGATCTAGGATTCAATCTCTCTAGGGAGATCCGCTCCAGATTCAACTTGGACCGCTAGGTCTGCTTCAGGCTCGGATTTCTCCACTATCTCCGCAACTGGTGCGGGCTGGGTGGGTTTAGGGTTTTCTGAGATCCGGAACTCTGCCGCCTCTGTGGACAAAGGGGATCCAGAGATTTCTTCTGCCTCTATCATCACCGCTGTGGTGGGTGGGGCAAGTTCAGCAAAGCCGATATAAACATCGATCTCGCCAAAAGACATGATGGAGTAGGCAGTCACAGCCTCCCTAGCCGGAATCTAGGTCTCGTTGAGAACGATGAGGGGGACATCGCTGGCGTAGAGGATGCGACCGACGGTGATAGTATCGCCGATTATGATTCTTGCAGATTCCGCTCAAAACGCAGATCCGAAGCTCACTTGCCCCACGGTGGGCGCCAACTTTCCACAGGTCCTCGAGGCGTGCAGAAGAGAGGGGTGTGAGATGTACTGTGTTCCGGGACAGTGAGCACACAAGTTTACCCAGGTTCGAATCCACCGGCTTTTGACGGATCCTACTCCTGCTAGCAATCCAGTAATATGGCAGAGCCGGAATATGGGTTACAAGGGTTCGCCTGTGTGAGTTGAGATTGTAGACTATTGAGGGTTCCCTAAAGTCTCTCCCTAGGACGGCTTATATAGATATCCGGCCTAGGGTTTACGGAGAGATCTATCCAACTACGACTAAGAGTTGGTTATAGAGTACATCTTGAACTACAAGTCACACTATGGGCCTATGTTGGTAAGTCTTCTAGGCCTTCCTATAGCCGGATTGGACTCTGTTTCTTCTCCCTGACTGGGCCACCCGTGAAGCAAAGCTCTAACCTGAAGTGGGCCACCCTGGTCAGTGAGGAACTTTGAGGATACCCGGAAAGTATATCCCCAACATGGTCAGATGTGTCAACATGAAAATTCAGACAAAGAAGTTGTATCTTTCAAAACAATTTTCAGTTTTCAGTATGACTGCGTGGGTACAATAATTAGTACTATATGAATTTCTTACAAATTTACAAGCAATCTATCACAAACTTGTAGTTCAAAATTTACCTACTTTGGTTTTATTGACAAAATGTCATTTAATTATGCGAAATTAGCTAGAAGGCCTGAAAATTCATGAAACTTCTTAACCATGAAACATACTCTATTTTGTGTGAAATTTAATGTGTTGTGGCATTTGGAGCCATACTCTTTGCCTTTTGTTTAAAAAATAATTATATGTGGCACTTCTAAAATAATTTAACAAATTTCTATACATAAAAGTTGAAAATTCCAATTAACAACATTAGTATGCCATGCTAAGATGCACCCCATCTACCCGAAATGGACACGACCTTTGTCATTATTTAACTTGAAACCCAACTATATGTTAACACATCGCTGGTCATATTGTGAAGAAGTGTTTTTAAACCTTGTCAAAATTCATGTTTATCGTTTACGGAAGAGGACCATACATAAGTGCTTAACATTTTTTTTATTGTTTTCTTTAATTTTCTTTAATTTTCTTTAATTTATCCCAATAAATGAGACGAGTGATGCAGATATGACCTTGGCATTGGTAACTTATCTTAAAATGTGAACAATGTCCATACATGGTTATTCTACTATTGTGTAGCAAGTTTTTCGAATGTTGTCCAAATCCATGTTTGTAGTTTTCGTCCAAACGAGCACAAATATAAGAGGACACCATTTAAGTTTCAACTATGTATCATTACCACCCCCCTCCCGCAAAAAAACTATGTATCATGACCCACATTGAAATAAGTATTTTCATATAGTACTAACATGCGGTGGAAATTATCTATATTATGCTAGAATACAGTGAGTGCACTCTAAGCCTAATTATCCGGATGTACTGAATTACTAAAAACAAATCCTATCACTTGGAAATTGAAAAACATTTTCCTAAAAGTTCAGAACTCTCATTAACAACATTATTTACCAAAGCTAAGATGCTTCATAGAACGAGATATAGTACACTGCCCGCCTCTTCTCTAGACGCCATTTAATTTTGCCCTCGGGCACGCTTCTTTGGTGGGGGGTGGGAAGAGACCTCCTCGTCGTCGTCCTCGGACTTCTCCCTGTCATCGTCCTCGGCCTCCTTCCTGTCATCGTCTTCGACCTCCTCCTCAAGGTCGACCTCAGACTCCTCCTCTTCCTCCGTCTCATCTTTCGTCTTATCAGAGTCGCTCGGCGTTAGTGGTGGTGTCCCTTCAAAAAAGCGCTGCCAGTGGCTATCTTCTTCATCAGAGGATTCAGACAGCGGTGGCAACCATGGCCCGTCGACTGAGTCTGGGATTCCAGGTGGAGTTTCGAGGCCTTTCCCATTTGTTAGGTCAATCGACGTGTTCTGGAGAGAGTTGTCATACAACATTTTGGAAGGAAATAGAGAGAGATATCGAGTTCTAAGCAACAACGGGTTGGGTGTTTTGGGTGAAAGTAGGAGTGCATACTGTTGCAATTTATAATGTATATTTATAATCGTGCTTGTGTTAATACCCTAAAAACTATCCCAAAATATCATAAATAGATTGTACCAGACTCGTCCCGTCAACAAAAAAAGGATTATACCAGACTTGTTGGTTCTTGATTTTTCTCGGCCCAGATAATTTAGGAGGCACCCCGCTTTATCCCAAAATGAAGAGAATCATGCAGATCGTGCTAAATTACTCGATGTCTCTTACTTCCTCCGTTAAAAATTAAGTTTCTATAGTAGTATATACTTATCTTGCTACAGTACTACTAGTATACGTATACTCTTCACAAAGTTGCGTCACCGAACTTGATTGATGGTGGTATGGTGTGGGCCTCATCTTTTTCTGCACCGCTGCATCTCATACTAGAAGTACAATCATTGCATGAAAGCTTAGATGGGAAGGAAGGAGAAATGGAGAGTTTAGTGGATGGATGTTGAGAGGGGCGAAGGAGAGAGAAAATCTACTACTGTAGTATGTGTACTAGTACTACGTGCCATGACCCATCGTAATATGTAAAATTTTAGCCAAAGTTAGATAGGAACCATGATCAACTATAGTGTGTGTGTCTTGGGGCATTCTGAACCATATTATTTGGACTTTCTTCATAAAAAACATCACCATCCTCACTAGGAAAATTGAAATTCTTTTTTTTTCCTAATTGTTGGAAACTCCCACATGCAACAACACTTACAATGCCAAGATGCACCCATATACCAAACTATCGTGGGAACTCTATCAAATTGTAAACTATGATGTCAATATGGCCTTGATGACCTTGTTCGTTCGGGTTGAAATAAACCTCATGTTTGGCCGATCTTTTGGATAACCTTCCCTCCCGATGTCTGGGAAGCAAGTGAAAATTTCGAAAACCGAAAAAGTTTGAATTGTTGTGCCGCCAAGGACCAAATTGGTTTCCTTCCTATGTAATCCTCCTTGTCCCTACTCCACACCAACGCGCAGCTGCCGAAAACGCCAGAGACACATAGCCGATGTACCAACGCACACGTGCGCATCGCCATGCTATAGACGAGGGAGAGAGATCAGTCGGACCGGTGCGCGTGGGGAAAGGGGAGGAGAGATGGAGCATTGGGAAGGAGAGAGAAAACACACGATTTGTTTTGCGTGCATAGGTCCTGAAATTTACTACTAGTAGAGTGTACACTGTAAGGCCGCAGGAGTACCTCGTGTTAGAAACCCATCATAACTTTGCTCCGACATGGAACCACCTTCAACTTCTCTTCGCTGCTGCCCTCTTCCCCTGCCAACGTTTTATTCTCTCAACATGTAAAGCGCGTGGACAGAGGTGACCATATGTCTAAGCAAAGAAATATACTACTCTCGCATTGTGTAAAAAATCACACCTTAATAAGGCTCAGATAGTAAATCGTATGACATATCATCACTATATAAAATTATAATTGGTAAAGCACAAAAAATTATAAATTTGATCAACATCTATTGTATAAAGTATGGGTGTATGTTGGTCCTTGTACTTTGTATCATCATGTGTAGAAGTCAAAGATTATGAGCTACCTAACACTTGAAATTTTTGGTAACATGGTCTAGAGAAACGAGGGAGAAGATTCTAGTCTAATCGAGAAGTGTGTTTGGAGAGGTTTATGCATAGTGCATTCATTGTGTTCAAGACTATCAATAGAATCTTCTAGATGCTAGAATGGAAAAGAAGATCCAACAGCTAGAAATGCTGGGATTCGCGAGTCTTGATCCAATGGTCAACATTCAAAGTTATTCGTACACTAATCTCATCATCACTCGAAAAATTGAGAATGTTCTTTCCTGATAGTTGGAAACTCACACCAGCGGTACTGATTACTACAAGAAGATAAATCCATCTACCTCCAAAGAGAAATTGAATTAAAGAAAAATCTATCGCGCTTACTTGTAGCTCAAGTTTGAGCTAATTTTTCGTTAAATTGTCAAGATGCAAAATCTTAATTAGAAAGGAGTTAACCAGGAATTTGATCAACATCTATAAATTGGTAAAGCACAAAAAAATATAAATTTGATCAACATCTATAATGTATGGGTGTATATATTTGGTCCTTGTACTTTGTATCATCATGTAGAAGTAAAAGATTATTAGCTACCTAACACATGAAATTTTTGATAACATCGTCTAGAGAAACAAGGGAGAAGATTCTAGTATGATGGAGAAATGTGTTTGAGGTTGTGCATAGCATTCATTATGCCGAAGACTATCAATAGAATCTTCTAGATGATAGGATGGAAAAGAAGATCCAACAGCTCGAAAAGCTAGGATTCACGAGTCTTGATCCAACAGTTAACATTCAAAGTTATTCGTACACTATATAGTGGTTTGTAATGAAGACTATCAATAGAATCTTCAATATGCTAGAATGGAAAAGAAGATCCATCGACTGGAAATGTTGGGATTCACGAGTCTTGATCCAACGGTCAATATTCAAATTTGTTTGTACACTATATAGTGGCAAGATCATGTAGAAGTCAACAATTATTATCTACTAGTAAGTTGCACATGAGACTCAGATAGTAGACGTATAACATATCATCACTATATAAAATTATAATTGGTAAATCACAAAAAATTATAAATTTGATCAACATCTACAAATTATGGGTGTACATTTGGTCCTTGTACTTTGTATCATCATGTAGAAGTCAGAGATTATTAGCTACCTAACACATGATTTTTTTTTTGATAACATGGTCTAGAGAAACAAGGGAGAAGCTTCTATTATGACAAAGAAGTGTGTTTTGAGGTTTGTGGATAGCATTCATTATGCCGAAGACTATCAATAGAACCTTCTAGATGCTAGAATGGAAAAGAATATCCAACGGCTAGAAATCCTAGGATTCGCAAGTCTTGATCCAACGGTCAACATTCAAAGTTATCCGTACACTATATAGTGGTAAGATAAGATAAGATAAGATACTAGTAAGTTGCACGTGCCCTGTACAGAATTGCCTTCCCTCCCAATGTTTGGCCGATCTTTTGGATAACCTTCCCTCCCGATGTTTGGGAAGAAAGTGAAAATTTCGACAACCGGAAAAGTTTGAATTTTTTTGCCGCCAAGGACCAAAGTTGTTTGCTTCCTATGTACTCCTCCTCGTCCCTACTCCACACCATGCGCTGCAGACACGCCAGAGCCGCCATACCAAGGCACACGTGCACAGCACCACGCTGTGGACAAGGGGAGCGAGATCAGCCGGACCAGTGCGCGAGGGGAAAGGGGAGGAGAGATGGAGCATAGGAAAGTAGAGAGAAAACACACGATTTGTTTTGCATGCATAGGTCCTGAAATTTACTACTAGTAGACTGTACACTTTAAGGCCACAGGAGTACCTCGTGTCAGAAACCCATCATAACTTTGCTCTGACATGGAACCACCTTCAACTTCTCTTCGATGATGCCCTCTTCCCCTGCCAATGTTTTATTCTCGGCATGTACAGCAGTGGATGAGGTGACCATATGTCTAAGCAAAGAAATATACTACTCCCGCATTGTGTAAAAAAGCACACCTTAATAAGGCTCAGATAGTAAATCGTATGACATATCATCACTATATAAAATTATAATTGGTAAAGCACAAAAAAATATAAATTTGATCAACATCTATACTATACTACTATAGTGGAGCAGTTTTGAATTGGATCCATAGCACCAATCCTGACCGTTGGGCTGTTGGATCCAATGGTTCAGAGAAGATGGATTCGTGTTGAATAGTACCTAGAGCAAACTCCACCATGCATGTTCTACAACCATCATGTCACCACCCCCAAAATTTCATGGCACATTAAATTGTATTCTCTCTACTTATATACTACTATAGTGGAGCAGTTGTGAATTGGATCCATAGCACTCATCATGACTGTTGGGCTGTTAGATCCAATCGTTCAAAGTAACTGGATTTGGGTTTAATAGTACTCCCTCCGCCAAAATATAAGGCGCCTAAGGATTAGTCAAAAGTCAACATTTTTTAAGTTTGATCATCATTATACACAAAAATATAAAAATTTAGAATACTAAATTAATATCAATAGATTCACCATAAAGTATATTTTCTTAATATGTCCATTCAATATTGTAGATGTAGATTTTTTTTTAAATATTTGGTCAAAGTTAGTAAGGTTTGACTTTTGACCAATCCTTAGGAGCCTTATATTTTGGGACGGAGCGAGGGAGTACAGACCTAGATGCTAGAATGGAAAAGAAGATCCAACGGTTACCAATATTTGGATTTGCCAGTCTTGATCCAACTATTAATGTTCAAAGTTAATCTCTACACTATATGTAGTGGTATGGTATATATTGTAAGAGATAATAGACAAGATAAAGATAAGATAGAAGAACTGCGAATGGCGGATCTAATGGTAGGTCACGTAAGAGCGAGGTGCTTGAAAGTTAACACAGTCGGTGGAAGTACAAGTTACATTAAGGACCTCACAAAAAATGAAAATTGCATCCAACAAGTTCGTGCATTTAGCACAAGGACCCTTAAACCGAGTAATGAAGTACTATGTTTTTTGAGGTTTGTGCATACTAGTGTTCATCACGCTAAAGACTATCAGTAGAATCTTTCTAGATGCTAAGAATGGAAAAGAAGATCCAAAGAGATAAGAGACAAAGATAAAGGTAAGATAAGAAGTACTTCGAATGGTAGGTCTCGTAGGAAGCGAGGTCCTTTGAGAGTTAACACGGTGGGTAAAATTACAATTTACATCAAGGACCTCGTAAAAAATGAAAATTGCATCCAAGTCCATGCATTTAGCACAAATACGACCCTGAAACTAAGCAATGAAGTGTGTGTATTGAGCTAGAGGTTTACGTATACTAGCGGACATCGTACTAAAGACTATTAGTAGAATATTTCTAGATGCTAGGAATGGAAAAGAAGATCCGACGGTTAGTAATGTTTGGATTTGCCAGTCTAGATCCAACGGTCAATGTTCAAAGTTAATCCGTACACTATATGTAGTGCATGGTATGGTACGTTATTGTAAGAGATAGGACAAGATAAGATATTAAGAAGTACTACGGATGGCCGATCTAATGATTGGTCTAGTAGGTGCGATGTGCTTGAGAGTGAACACGGTCGGTGGAAGTACAAGTTACATATCAGGGACCTCATAAAAAATGAAAATTGCATCCAAGTCCATGCATTTAGCACGGGGACCCTAAAAATGAGCAATGAAGTGTATGTTTTCAGGTTTGTGCATACTAGCGTTCATCATTCTCATCAAGACTATTAGTAGAATCTTTTTAGATGTTAGGAATGGAAAAGAAGATCCAACAATTAGCAAAATGTTTGGATTTGCGAGTCTTGATCCAACTTGTCGTCAAAACTCTCATTGAATGGTTTCTCATATATTAATTGTGACCCCCGTTGGGTACCTCCAAAAGTTTTTTTGTAGAACTTTCACAGTAACCTAAAATTTACTTATACAAGTTCAAATCTGACCTATTTTCGATAAGTCGACATAAAGTCATTCAAGTGGGTGGAGTTAGGTAGGCATTTTTGAATTGGATCCATAGTACCAATCATGGCCGTTGGGCTATTAGATCCAATGGTTCAGAGTAGTTGGATTCGTGTTGAACAGTATCTAGAGCAAACTCCACCATGTTCTAGATAGTTATTATTAATATACTTAATGTATGCCTTTTTCTCTAACAAGACTATTCGTTAAATCACGTTTCATATAGTATATACGAGTGTGGCACTTGCCTGTGTGTGTGTGAAAACTTTGGCTTGTGGCATTTATTTAGATCAATATTCTTCGAACTTCCTTTACGGAAGAGAATGATCATGACATGACTCGGAAAATTCAGAATGTCCTTTCCTGGTAGTTGGAAACTCACACCGACGACATTGTTTACTACAAGAAGATGCACCCATCTACCTCTGAAAAGACATTTAATTCAAGAGCAGTCTATCATGCTTACTTGTAGCTCAAGTCTAACTTAATTTCATTAAATTTATGCAAAATCTTAGCAAGAAGTTGAACCGTACCTATATATCATCAAAACACTTGGTGGTTTCCCATATATTAATTGACCCCTCCCCCCGATAGATATGGGTACCTCCAAGAGAGATCTTTCGTCAAACTTTCAAAGAAACCTTCAATTTACTTGTTGCAGTTCAATTAGTACCTAATAATTTTGATAAATCGCCATAAAATCAATCAACTGGGCGAAGTTAGCTAGGAAGTTTGAGAACTCATAAAACATGGGAAATTGTAAGTACAACATGTTGGTCCACAATATATGTCTGAAAACTTGCCACGTGTGTCATTCGGATCCATATTCTTTAGACTTGCTTTACGGGAAAGAACAATCTTGTCATCACACTCAGAAAATTGAGAATGTTCTTTCCTGAGATAGTAGGAAACTCATAGTGATTGAATTGTTTACTAGAACAAGATGCACCTATAAACCTCCGAAAAGACATTTAATTGAAGAGCAATCTATATCATGCTTACTTGTAGCTCAAGTTTGACCTAATTTCGTTAAATTGTCAAGACGCAAAATCTATCTTAGCAAGAAGTTAAACCTATTGTCAAAACTCATGGTGTTTTATGATATATTAGTTGACCCCTCGATGGGTACCTCCAAAAGCTTTTTCAGAAAACTTTCAAAGCAACCTGCGATATTCTTAGACACGAGGCTAGTAAATTTCTAAGCTACGTATAGTAAGAGCATGTGCAGTGTCTAGAAGTAGCTATGAAAACTACTTTGGGTCTAGCATTTAGAACTAAAGTGGGTCCACACAACCATGCTAAAAAGAAAAATAGACTGTTCTCCACTGAATAGTGGGCCCTCCCAATTGATTCTCTTAGACATAAGTCTAGCACTAGAATCACCTTGAAGAATATTTTTGTTAGCACTACCCACTCCACCGTTAAGATATATGTTTAATACTTGACATCGTGCTTGCTTTGATGTCTGGGGGCCAATGGGCTCACTACCGTGGGGCCCATTGTTATTAGTGGTCTAGTTATATCCTATAGCAGCCAACGAATGTTAACTCTGACTCATCTATCTCTTCCTTCTCGATGAAGCCTCGATGCTCGGCTTTGAAGGATGGTTACGAGGGCAGTAGGTTCCTATGGTGACTTCGTCAAGCTCAAGCCCCCCACCGGACAATCTGAAGACACAATCTTTGGCAGGTTCTCATAGGGGTAGGATGTGCATTCATGCGTTCATAGGGTGAGTGTGTGTGTCTTTGTGAGCGTGTGCATTTTGTAGAGGATTTTCGCAAAAATGAGAGAGATAGGCCTTCCGTTTGTATTAAGTTTTGCTCAGTTTTCCCAAAGTAATTGTAATGTTCACTTGTGTCTAGGGTCTATGGGATCACTACCAAGGGCCACATTATTAGTGGTTCAATTACATCCATAGAAGCCAATAAATATGAGCTCCAACCCCCTAGCACTTCCTTCACCACGAAGCCTCGGCGCTCGACTTTGAAGGATGGTTACGAGGGTAGTGAGAGGTGACGTTTCTGTCAATATATAGCGAGGTGCCTATGGTGACTTCGTCAAGCTCAAGCCCTGCGGGATCAGTGTCAAGATCTAGTCTTTCGGAAGTGCTCATAGGTGTAGGGTGTGCGTACCTGCATTCATTGGGGTGACTGTGTGTATGCATTTGTGAGTGTATCCATTTTGTAATGGTTTTCGTAAAAAGAGAGGGGGCCTTTGGTTTATTTACTTATTGAGTTTTGATCTGTTTTCCAAAAGTACTCCATGTAATGCAAGTCAAACTAGGTGAGTGATGTTTGGGGGCCCACGGGCTCTCTAGCGCGGGCCCCAGTTATCATTGGTCGAGTTAAATCCAACACGGAGTAGTAGCCAGCGAATGTGAGGACCGGCTCCACTACCTCTTCCTTCTCCATGAAGCCTCTGCGCTGCGCTTTGAAGGCGCTCTCTTTTTTCGAGCAATGTCGGCGGATTCAGTCATGTCGGTCCAACGAACGACGGGGGATCTTGATGCGCAAGGCGGCCGGTTTAGGGTAAGTACGCCAGAGTTTACGGCCTTAGTTTATTTTCTCGAATTCAGCTTATGGGTTCTCTCCTTTTGGGGTTTTTCTCTATTCTGCCCGTCTCGATCGACGATGTTTCCTGGGTTCAGATGCATGCACAGATGGTAAACGTGGAGTGGTACGACATCGTTACCGATGTGGATCTCCGGCTCTAGTGCGACTGCGCCCTGGTGCCCGTCGTTGTGTCGCGTTCGAGGGAACAAACTCCAGTCGTAGGTTCTTGGGTTGCAACAACGAATGTGAGCATTGCACGTTCGTCCACTGGGTAGATCTACCACACTCACTTTCGCTGTAGCGCGCGATGATGTCGCTGTGGTTACAGCTCGATCCGCGATGACCTCGAAGAGGAGGAGCATGAGTGCCATGAGATGCATGCCGAGGAGATGGCTGCAGAGTTAACAGATGTCTCCAACTCACTGCACTCAGTTGTAGATAGGATAGATGCTCTTAGATTTGGGTAATTAGAGCTAGACATTAGGTTCTTAACTAAGTATGGTCTGCAATCTAGATATTTAGCATGCTCATGATGCTTTTGGTGGCTGGCTGTAGATTCCACTAATAATTAAGTAATCCCCTTTTGTTTACTAGTACTCACCATCTCATAGTACTGCCACGTTAAATTACACTAGGTTAATTAATATGGGAGTAGTTGATAGTCTGCTTATAGCCCTTCTGGAGTTTGTGGTTACTACTAATTGATTTGGTTTATGTGTTACTAGTATCTCTATCTATATACGAGTATCGCTACATTTTTTGCACATTTGTGCACCTCCCCTGTCGTGCACCTTCTTTACCCAGCAGCGTCCACCTTTCCATCGCATCAGTGCAATCTCCGGTGAGTCCGCAACCATCTGGATGGTTGTTTAGGTGATTGTTATTTGAAATAGTAGATCTATATGCCACATTAGGAAGCTGGGATCACAATGGATGTAGCCATGGAATTAATTATAAGGTCCACTGAAAATAGGTAAGTATATGCTGCCAAGAAGAGTCTTTTGAGGATGGGAAGCTTGCCCCTGGCTTTATTTCATAGAACGGTCCTCTGTTGAACAATGTAGATGTAATTTGCTGCATATCGTTCATAAACAGATTGTTGTTTGCCTGTGTCCTACATTGCTAAGTTCTTTAAATTATATTGTTTGTTAAAGGGAAACACGCCCAATCCTTGGCATCAGATTAATGCATGTATCCTTCTTTGCATTGCAAAGTTGATGTGTTCTTTCCTAAAAATTTACTGGTTTTGCTGCATTTCATTTAGCATCATGCGCATGTCCCACCCGTGGAGGAGGCATTATCGAGTGACAAGTGTTTTATGTATCAAGCTGCTTTGCTAGAATTTCAGTAACCTATGCTTTGTCCCCGAAAACATTTTTTTTCGTTAAAGAGCACTTTATTACTTGAAATGTCCCCTAAAATATACTGATCATTTTTGTTGCATCATGATTTGTAGAAACAAAGTCATTCTGATTTGTTGCCACTTATTACCTAGGCCAGGACTGCTCATGTGCCAGCTTAGAAGGCAAACCCTGAAGTACGACCCTTTTCATGTCGGTTATGTTTCCCATGTTTGGGAAATATGCCTCTATGGTTCTTTGCCATTTGCGGTACCACTGTGGAGCTTGCACGATGTGTGCAGCTGAATTTGGATTGTGAAACGAGAATTGGGTTTATTTTTTGAAATGGGAATCTGGTGTAATTTTGGATTTGTTATCTGCAGTTTCCACCTTACTCATATTGCTCATGGCGTAATGGTGCTGGTCAGTACAAGGATTTGACAATTTTGCATCTCCGAGAGAAATACAAATCTCATAGACACATGATTCCGTGCCTTCAAGAGAAAGTGAAACACCAGGACGAACAGATTAGGCGCCAGAAGGAAGAAGTGTCCACATCCACTAAACGGATAGCTGATTTGACTACAGGATGGAATACATCAGTTTCAGTTGCTCATGATGCTGTTGTTGATTTTCAAAAGTTCATGGCTGACAACTTAGTCCCCGAGTTGCCAGATGTGGATGGCGATGAGCTGATTGGCCAGGTGTACGACCGAATCTTGGAATAGGTGGGAATGCGAGCTGACAGTCTTTTCAATTCGGCTCTAGAAGCAGATAAGACCCTGAAATTTGAGATTCTCCACGCCCATACAGTCCTGATCCTGCAAAAGATGAGGAAATCTGTAAACCATATTGACTGCTCTACTTTCATTTTTGAAGGATTTGGGTCTCTTGTGAGGATGACTGTTTATTAATTCAGGTACTATAACTGTTTTTTGCTCTGCTGGTGTGCGGTGTCCACGAATCTATATATTTGATGTACTATTATGCCATATATATTGGACCTGGCTTTATGTGACTATATTTGGCAAAAATAGTCATCTTATTCGAACTTGCGGTGGTTTTTTATCTTTCAATTTTTTTCCTTCTGAGATCTGTTACTGATGATGTTAATGCCAGTTGCGAGTGATTTTTTAGCATGTTTCTGGTAGTAAACCAAAACTTGTAGTTGTAGATTGTGGAATTTCAGGTCGATGTTTGAACTCTGGATCTTGATGTCATGGAAAGGGCAGGCTTCTACCACCTAGAATGTTTTACCCAGCAATTGATTGTATGACACGAATAAGTGCACAAACTTGATGTCTATAGGCGGGAAACTGAGCAACGCAAGTGCACAAACTTGTATCAGTCGTGTGGTTGTTACAATTAATATAGCTGTGGTTTCCCCTAAGAAAAGGCGGGGTTCGCAAAAAAATAAAAATAAATAGTGGGGCGAAAGTAAGTTTCGAGTTCGAGGTAGCTCGATTGTGTGCCCCTTGACCCCATCGTCATCTTCTCCACCTGGCCGCCCTCCCTCGACCGGACTGTCCCTGCTGCTCCACCATTGAACACCACCGCACCGCCGTTCACTGGTAAGTACGTCCCCAACCTCCAGCCATTACGAGATTTCTGAAGGATAGAATGCATTTATTTTTGGGCATTGCGAGCTAAATAAGCTCGTGGCATTTACAGGAAATGGAATCGGTGTAGGCGGATGCATTTGCTGCATCGGCGGATGCTTGTAAAGCAGAGGTGGATGCTGAGCCGGATGTGGAGGCCGATGCTTGTACCGCATCGGAGTCTTGGGCAGTGTTGAGTGATGCTTGGAAAGCGGTGGAGGCGCAGTCGAAATCCTCGTCGGCTGCTACTAGAACAAATTCGGCTATGTTGGCTGCCGCTGCCAAAGTGACGGCTGCGTGGGTTGCTAGGAATGCGTCAGCTCATGGCCGTGCTTCTTCAGCGTCAACGGCTGTGGATCATCATTCATCGGCGGCACCTGCTCCATCTGCTCATAACTCGTTGACCCCATTATAAGTTCTGTGTTGGATTTTGTCTCCTTGACTTCCTCCCTCTTTTGTGTATTCTGCTCCGGGGTTTTTATTAGACGAAGTGGATATTAGTTTAAACTAGTAGTACTGGGAACATAAAAATCTATTTAATCACAATCTAGTGATCCGAATGGGATGAAACTTTCACAGGATTCAAACCTAGGCACCGATGATTTACTGATTTTTTGTCAATTTTTTCGAATAGTTTTACTTTTTAGTTCAAAATCTGAACTACTGTCATAAGTTTGATCTAACATGGAAGGTGGATCCTAGGGCAAGTCACCGTGAGACTTGGGTTCACCAAGTCACTGAAGCTACATCCGTTTTTTCTCCTCTACTTTATGATAAAACCAGAAAATTCAGGTGGGGGCCTTTCTGTCCTCCCCGGTAACCTAAAAAAAATTCTTCATTCCCTTTGCCCAGTTCCGACATGATGAAGCATTTTGCGGTGCTTTCGTACTACTGTGGTTGATTGCTTGTGTTGTTTAGGTTATTTTGTTGACAGACTCTGCTTTTTAGCTAGTTTTTCAGATGGGTGTGGTTTAGGAAATTTCGATGATAAATTTTCCTGTCAAAATGTATGATGCATTGTGGTGTTTACTTAATTCTTTTTTTAGGGTTGTGCATTGTGCAATGTGTTGTTTACTTAATTCTGATGATTTCACTTGTGCTATTTGCATCATCCTACCAGCTTCGGTGGAAGAACATATGCAACAATCAACGACTTGCCAGGCGATGTATTTGGTCAGATTCTTGTCAGGATTCCTCCGCACCCATCATACATACTGAGGGCATCAGTCGCCCAAAAATGTTGGATGGACTTCATGGGAAGCAACGATTTCAAAAGGATAACCCTGTCACACAATAGAGGAATGCCGTTACTTGGGTTTTTCACCAACAGCTCCGAGGATGCTCGATTCTTAACAGATCATAATCTTGACCAATCCATCTTCCAGAAGCTGAACAGGTTGGTGGAAGTACATAAAGCCTACAAATCATATGTACTCGGATGTCGCAATGGTAGGGTGCTACTTCATTATCTGCAAGGGTCTAACATGATAAAGGCCTGGGAGTCAATCAGTGAAAGTGAAACTGAAATGGAAAGTATGGGCACCTAGAGGTGGGGGTGAATAGGTGCTACACCAAATTTTAATACTTTTTCAATTTTAGGCTTAGCACAAAGGGTAAATTCTCTAGATAAACTATTAGGTGGAATTTCCCTATATGCAAACCTATCTACTAGCGAGTAAAGAGCAAGTGAGAGAGGAACGGGTAAACCGTAATGAAGCACACGGAGACACAGGATTTGTTTGACCGTAGTTCCTTCCTTGTTAAGGGAAGTACGTTTGCATTGGAGGGGTGGGCGGTAATAAGACCACCATGCAACAATAGGCCTCACCCTGTTCTCCGATGGATCCCGCCACCAAAGGCCTGATCCACCTTTCCACTATAGGTACCCTTCGAGGCGGGCACCGGCGCCTTTACACAACTAGCAGGGCAACAACTCCACAAACAACTTGGAGGCTCCCGAAATGACAACAAGCTACCACAAGAACAAAGTTATCAAATACAATGAACAAGATCTAGGTATTGACAAGAATACTAGATCAGGGATTTCTCCAAGTGAATGGAGAGGAGTTGAAGCGCTTGATTTGATGATGATGATGAACTTCTCCTCTTTCAATTTCCCCAAAGTTCAAGACCTTCGGGTGGTTGAAGTGGGAGATCGAGAATGAGAGCTCCTGCACAATGTCTGGAATATTTCGAATGAATCAAGAGTTCTGAACGTTGGGGAAGGAGGGGTATTTATACCCCCTTCAGAAACTAGCCGTTGGACACTTTGGGGGCCGGATTATCTGGCCCAAGTGAGGGCCGGATTATCTGGTCTGGGAAAACTCTGCCCTAGACTCGGAATATCTGGCAGAAAATCCGCCCCCTATCTGAGTGTCGCACCGAGATTGCCCTTGATCAACTTCTAGGGGCCGGATTATATGGTCCTATGTGAAGGCCGGATTATCCGGCCTGGGGAGGAAAAACCGCCCCAGTTCAGATTTTCCGGGAGAAAATCCGACCGGATAACGAGCGACGCGCCTTGGCTCCTTTTGCTCAAAAACTGGGGGCCAGATTATCCAGCCTGTGCGACAGCCGAATTATCCGGCCTGGGGAGGAAAACCGCCCCAGTTCGGATTTTCCGGGAGAAAATTAGACCGGGTACCGAGCGACCCGCCTTGGCTCCCTTTGAGCAATGAGGTATGCCAGATTATCTGGCCCTTGGTGGGGCGGATAATCCTGCCCCCCCTCAAAACTTCCTGCACACTTAGCGCACATGAATAATCTCCACAGTATTGTTATCTAACACGCAAAACATAGGAAAACATGAAATATTCTTTCAATCTCCCCCTTTTTGGTGTTAGATGACAATACCAGGATTTGCAGGAGAAAGTCACAAGACAAACAGTAATAACTATGAAAAAGACTCCCCCTCAATGTGTGCATAATAGAATTTTGCATTGGAATACAAATGCACATAAATAGGTGAATCTATTCCATAGACATATGAGCAACAAAAACATACCACCGAGGTAGAGGGAAGGCATCCTTGACATAAGCCACAATTATTACCGGATAACCAGTATAAGTGCCTTCCGTGATAAAAACCTCCAGCAATGGGATATGAATAGATAGATCCATACACATAATCCATAGATGAAATCCATAGGAATAATCCAGACAACCACATAGAGTATCAAATAACCACAAACCACAACTTTAAAGTTCAGCGCTAAATGGGCATAAGCAAGAAAACGACAAATAGAAAAATGCAAGTGCTTATGCCCGACCCATGCAAATCCACGGATATCCTAATAGAACTACTTCTCCCCCTTTGGCATCGAGACACCAAAAAAGGGAGAAGAGCGATGCTAGCACCCCACGGGATCACTCGTAGTCCTCGTCCTCGTCCTCTTCCGTGCCTTCATTCTCATCCTCATCCTCATCTTCAAGATCCTCGGTGTCACCTTCCTCATCCTCATCATCAGCAGCAGGCGCAGAGGGGAACAAGTGACGCTCCAGCTCACCATAGTTCAGCCCGGAGGAAGAGTTCCACCGAGCATACGGAGTGGGAGGTGTAGGAGCCGGAGGGTCACCCGATGCACCGGACACATGGTGGAGAATGAGCGGCTGGGAGTGAGCCAACTCATGGCGCTGCTTGTATGCCTCGTACTGACCCTTGCGCGTGTCCACGCCCATGCACAGTATGTTACGGTGGAACCAGTTCAGCTGCTTGATCTCACGGGCAAAGGGAGGCACTGGGCCCGTGAGAATCCCTCATGAGGCCCTCAGGAGCCGAGGAGGGGTGAGAGGTCTTCCGAACCTTGTTGTAGATCTTCTTGGCCTTATGCACCGAGTCAATGTGGAACTCCTCAGCAGGAAGCAGGTGCCGGATGAGCATCATAATGTAGGGTGCATAGGGAATGGATAGACGGTTGAACATAGCATGAGTCAGCTCATGGTAAATGAAGTCCATGACATCCAGCCTGTACTGCACCGACTTGTCCTCACAAGAGGCAACCTCATGAGAAAATTGAAGTAGCTGAACAAGGTGACCACGGATGCTGTCATTGTTGCCCCTACTCGGAGTAATGGAGTCACGGAAGAGACCCACTAAGGTAGCATAGATGGGAGCAAGGCCAGCCAGAGTGCCCACAATGTCATTGTCCGCAGTGCAAGGAGAGAGAGCTGCATCTTTGTTGGGCTTTAGCTGGGTGATGATGCGGTGGCCACTGGCTCTATCCCTGCCGCAGAAAGAGTATCCAAGAACCTCAGCAAACACGTGAAAATCAGGAGTCATAGGCCTGTCATGAGTCATCCACTACATAGTGCGACGCTCATCCCCACAAATAACCAAAATGGAGAAGAACTGCTTCACCACCTCGGAGTCAAAGGAGCAGTGGAGAGACATGAGATGGTGCAGCCCCATCCTCTCAGCCATAAACATCGCATCCACAAGACGAGCCTTCTCCAAAGCATCAGCAAGTACCAGTGGGTGCATAGGCCTAATGTTCATCCTGGCATAAATATCTTCATAGATTCCCTTCTGTTCTGCACACCAAAAGCGAGTATCCCCCATCTCATCATCACGAGACAGCTCAACAAACAAGTCACGGTGACGGATGTAGGAATAGGTGACCGCATCCAAAGTCCTGTAGTTGATCTTGGGCGCCTTGCCCTTCCTCTTGGACACCCCCTGCCTAGACCTCTTAGCTTGTTCAGCCATGCGCTTCTCTTTGTTCTTTCTTCTCCTCAACTCAACTTCGTCCACTAAGTTGCCCTGTCCGTCGTCCCGAATGTATTTGGCGCGAGGGCAGCGCTTGTCGGTCTTGGGGACACTAGAACCACCACTGAGGAGAATAAGGGCGATAGAAAGGGGATAAGCATAAACACAAGTCCAGGAGAGAGCATGGAAAAAAATAGTCAGAAAGTTCATAGGACAAATCGACTCAATGCATACTCCATAGTGAAACTGCACCAGAATCGAATCTGTCAGGCCGGATTATCCGGCCTGGCCAGGGGTGGATAATCCGGCCCTGGTAGAAAATTTTGATTTCAACTAGATTGAATGCAAAAAAGTAGATCGGGACTAGAAACTGCAAGACTACGATTTCTATGCGAAAACACATCCTTCTAAACAACGTTCCACCCAACAAGTAACACATCTCACCAAAGATGGGGAGAGAGGGAGTTACCCTCACTCATTGGAGGAAGAACACGGACGAGAAGGTACCCGGAGGCACGGAGAAGAAGATCCAGGGAGGCCCGGAAAATCCGGTGGCCGGAGAGGCTCTGGGGAGGGTGGGGGACTGCAGGCGGCGGCTGAGGAGGAGAGGGTTGGGGGAGAAGTGCTGCTTGTTATGAGCCCTTCCCCCCGATCCCTGCTCTTTAAGATGAAATCCGCCAGGGCCAGATTATCCGGCCTACACTTGGGCCGGATTATCCAGCCTCAAATCTGGAATTCTGTTGGACACAGAACCAGGCCTGCACGTCCCCAAACAACACCCCCACAAGGTGTACAAGGGACTTGTGTGCTAGAATAGATGGCTTAGGGGTAGGGAAAGGCTTGGGATTAAGAGAGCCAAACTGAGATGGTACTAGACACTAAAAATTGCAAGATCCAAATCAAATAAAAGCCAAGATTGAGTGTGATTCCCATAAGAACATGAGATAGCAAAGAACAGCCAAAAAGATCCAATTCTCCTCAAGGGAGAGGGCGGTGGCCGAAGACACCTTGTTAGAGTGTATGGTGTGACACCGCGAAGATATATCTTGGGTTCCCGACCACTAATCATCAATAAGCTCAGATATCACAAAATTATATTAAGAAAAATGATTTATCTTGCTTTTGGCATTGTGGGGGGAGGGTTAGCCCAATGAGTTAGGACCACACTCCCCCTATATCCATGCCCACACCTAGACCAAAGAAGGACTGAGATGTACGAGTGAGCACATGGGTAATCAAGACAAGCTCCTGAAATCAATGATATTTAGCTCATTCCTCAAGTAGCAGAGTCTTGCTTCATCAAGTGGCTTTGTAAAAATATCCACAAGTTGGTTCTTCGTGCTCACAAAGGATAGATCAATATCGCTGCGAGCAACATGGTCTCAAATAAAATGATTCCGAATCTCAATATGCTTCGTCCTTGTGTGCTGAACAGGATTGTACACAATTTTGTTTGCACTTTCATTTTCACATAAAAGAGGCACTTTGTCACAATTGAAACCGTATTCCTTTAAAGTTTGCCTCATCCACAATAATTGAGTGCAAGCGCTGGCAGCAACAACATATTCGGCTTCGGCGGTAGAGAGAGATATACGATTCTGCTATTTAGAAGACCAACATACAAGAGATCTTCCCAAGAATTGACAAGATCCGGAAGTGGATTTCTGATCATCCTTATCACCAGCCCAATCTGAGTCAGTATAACCACATAAAGAGAAATTGGAGCCCTTGGGATACCAGAGACCAAAGTTAGGGGAATGAACCAAACATCGAAAGATCCTCTTGACCGCCACTAAGTGGCTTTCTTTAGGAGATTCTTGATACCTTGCACACACTCCCACACTCAACACGATATCAGGTCTAGATGCGCAGAGGTAAAGAAGAGAGCCGATCACGGACGATATACCTTTTGGTTCACATCTTTACCATCTGGGTTAAGTTCAAGATGACATTTTGTTTGCATCGGAGTGGCGACCCCATTTAGATCCGTCATCTTGAATCTCTTGAGCATGTCTTGGATGTACTTTGCTTGATTAATAAAAGTTCCTTCTCTAAGTTGCTTGATCTCGAATCCAAGAAAGAACCGTAATTCCCCCATCATAGACATCTCAAACCTGTCAGTCATAAGCTTTGAAAATTCATCATTAAAGGCTTTATTAGTAGAACCAAAGATGATATCATCTACATATAGTTGGCATACGAAGAGCTCCCCCTTAACCTTCTTAGTAAAAAGAGTGGGATCGATTTTCCCAACTTCGAAGCCACGATCTAACAAAAGCTCTTTAAGGTGCTCATACCACGCACGTGGGGCTTGTTTAAGGCCATAGGGTGCCTTATCAAGTTTGTAGACATGGTTCGGAAAGTTAGGATCCTCAAAACCCGGGGGTTGCTTTACATATACCAACTCATGTAGAGGACCGTTAAGGAAGGCACTCTTGACGTCCATTTGCTGCAACTTAAAATTGTTATGGGCAACATAAGCAAGAAGGATACGAATGGACTTAAGGCGAGCCACTAGAGCATACGTCTCGCCAAAGTCAATGCCCTCAACTTGGGAGTAACCTTGTGCCACAAGTCTTGCCTTCTTCCTCACAACAATGCCATTCTTGCCTTGCTTGTTTTTGAATATCCACTTGGTGCCGATAACATTGCGGCAATCTTTGGGTTTCTCCACGAGTTTGCAGACTTTGTTGCACTCGAAATTATTCAATTCTTCATGCATAGAAACAACCCAGTCTTGATCTTCAAGTGCTTCAAAAACCTTCTTAGGTTCCACCATAGAGATATGAGCTTGATGCTCACCAAAGCTGGCCAATTCTCTTCTTGTAGAAACCCTTCGTCGAAGATCACCAACAACCTTGTCGAGGGTGTGACCCCTCAACTCAAGGTTTCGATCAGCCCGAGCCTTGCGACGAAGTTCAATAAGTTTGTTGTATATTGGAGGAGTATATTCATCACTTGCATCTTCATTGGAAGAATTTACTCGACCTTGATCAGGAACTGGAATATTAGCAGCAGGTGGTGGTGACGCGTGCCCTTGAGGTGAGTCAGTAGCTGTAACAGGAGGCTACTGAACCGGTGAGTCAGCGCCGGATAATCCGGGGTACTTGTATCAGCTTCATCTGGATGCCTAGGGTTTGCTTGAACTGGCGAGGGGCCGGATAATCTGGGGTTTGCCGGAAAATCCGGCCTGGATCTTGCATTGAAATCTTCACCACCACGAGCAAACTGATCAGCTGGAGCGGGGTGGCCGGATAATGCGGTGTCCACCGGATAATCCGGCCTGGAGTTTTCTGAACGCCTTGACCTTCAGCAATTGATGGAGATGTTGCAGAATTTGCTCCCATGGTGGGAACATGTTGTGCATGTGTAGATGAGGGCTCTTCATGGGAAGAGCATTGTCCTTCGCGATCTGCCACAAGGGGTTCCTCAATGGGGCGGAAAAATCCCACGCCCATTCTTCTTATGGCATCTTGGGGTATTTCAACATCTGCATCACAAACACCAACTTGCTCCGCACGGGAACCGTCATTTTCCTCAAACACCACACTACAAGACTCTACAACAGTTCCGGAGAGCTTATTGTAGACTCTATAAGTGTGGGATTTGGCACCATAACCAACAAAAATACCTTCTAGAGCCTTAGATTCAAACTTAGATAAACGAACTCCCTTGATAAGAAAGAAACACTTACACCCAAATACCCGAAAGTATGAGATGTTTGGCTTGTTACCGGTAAGTATTTCATACGAAGTCTTGTCCAAGATCTTGTGGAGGTATAATCGGTTGGATGAATGACAAGCAGTAGAGATTTCTTCAGCCCAGAAGTTATATGGAGATTTAAATTCGACTAACATTGATCTTGCCATATCCATTAGAGTTCGATTCTTCCTCTTGGCTACACCATTTTGTTGAGGGGTGTACGCAGCGGAATATTGATGTCTTATCCCCTCTTCACTTAGGAACTCATTTAAGGTGTAGTTCTTGAACTCAGAGCCGTTATCACTTCTTATAGCCAGAATGGGGACGTTGTGTTGACGTTGAACCTTGTTGGCAAAGTCGATGACTGTTTGTTGAGTTTCACTCTTCAACTTGAAGAAATAAACCCAAGTGTATCTTGAGTAATCATCAACAATCACTAGACAATACTTCTTCCCACCGAGGCTTGCATGAGATGGAGGTCCGAAGAGGTCCACATGAAGGAGCTCCAAAATCCTTTTTGATGAGATAATAGTTTTCCTTCGATGAGGTGAGTCATGCATTTTCCCTTCAACACACGCCCTGCAAACACGATCTTTGGCAAAGGAGACATTTTCTTTTAGTCCAAGAATGTGTCCACCCTTGTGGAGACTTTGCAAAGTTCTCATATTGACGTGGGCTAGTCGGTGATGCCAAAGCCAACCCGCGTCAGCCTTTCCGAAAAGACACATCGGGCCTGTAGTGGTTTTCCCCAAAAAGTCCACCACGTACAGGTCATTTTTGACATATCCCACGAAAGCGACTTTTAGAGACTTGCTCCACAAAAGTACCACCAAATCAGCATCAATATAAATGCAAAGCCCATCTTACCAAGGGTGCGAACTGAAAGTAAGTTGTACCCGAGGGTCTCAACAAGCATGACGTCCACGAGAGAGATATCGTGAGCCACCACAACTTTGCCGAGACCCAATACCTCAGATTTTGACTTGTCACCATAGGAGACGGTTATGTGATCAAGCTTTGGCCGCATCTCCGTGATGATCTCCTTGCTTCCGGTCATATGACTCATGCAACCGCTATCGAGTACCCATTTAGAACCACCGGAAGCATAGCCCTACAAGAAAATTACTTCTTGGTTTTAGGTACCCATTTTTCAATGGGTCCTCTCATGTTAGTAACAAGGGTCTTGGGAACCCAAATAGACCAAGGAATGTAACAATCATAAGGGCCTACATAACTAGCATAAACATCACCATAATAATCGCAATATAGTTCAAAGTTAGGATTGCTGGTCCCTGCAAAACCATCATAATTAGTCTTGTCATTGGTAATGTTGCTAGTCTTTGATTGAGCAGTCTTGCTCTTATTCTTCTTGTTGTTTTTCTTGTTCTTTGTCTTGGGTATGTAACCAATACCTTCTATACTATTGTTTGTCCTTTGCCTGCTCAGTATCTCATCAATAACTCCTTTACCTTTATGTTGAGAACTTCTCGCAAGGTCTTCTTTTCCAGAGGATGAAGTGGAGGTACTAGGCACATCATACCGTTTCAATTGAGTTTGGAGCTGGTCATGAGACTCATTTAAAGTAGAATGATCACTCTTCAATGCCTTGTGAGCACTTTCAAGATTATCAACCTTCTCGAAAAGTCTAGCATGAATAGCCCCAAAGTCAATCTTTTCTTTCTTTAGTTTCTTTACCTTAGCAAGAGCATGGTCACGTTCTTTGATGAGCTGAGCTACAGCTTCTTCCTATGACTCCTCAATGGATTTGAGTCTCTCTTCTAAAGATACTCGAGCTTCCTCTCCCTATTTCAAGGTATTCTTCAAGGAAGCTATCTCCAAAGCATCTTCGGCTTGAGCAAGTTGACTCATAAGAGCATCAAAATGGAGTTTGTGCTCACCTTCTAGGTTAGTGAAAAAAGTATCCAAAGCAATAACTTCTTCTTTCATTTTAAGACTGTCATGATCATCCATGTCCAAAATTATGTTAGTCTTAGGAAATGAAGAGCTAGAAGTTGATACCTCGGACCCTCTTGCCATTAGGCAAGTGTCGTTGTTGTTGATGACGTTCTCGTTTGGCGAGTCGTAGAGAGATGAAGGAGTCGATGTGGTGGCTATAGCAGCCACCTCGCGGGAACTATCATCATCCTCTTCATCTTCGCTTGCAGAGGAGTATTCTTCTTGTGCAACTAAAACGATCTTGGGGTCCTTGAAGCGGCCATTCTTCTTAATAAATGGCTTCTTCTTAGGTGCTTTCGATTTCTCTTTAAGAATGAGCCTGCCACCATTGTCTTCTCTATTTTGATACAGACACTTGGCTACAAAGTGCATTCTATCTCCACAGTTGTAGCAAGTTCTCAATCTTGGGACACTTTCTCTTCTTCCATTTGACCCGTTCTTGCACTCATGTTACGACTTGGCTTTGGCAGGGTCCTTCCAAAAGTTCCTTGCATAAAACGCCATGTACTCACCATGAGCACGTTTGACTTCATTGGGGCAGTCCATGGATGCCCCCTCAGAAGCTCTTTCATCTTCCTCCTGCTCAACAACATTGGCTTTGAGAGCCACATTGACACCCTTTTGCATTCCAATGGCCCGAGCACGGGCATCTTCAGCATTCTTTGCTGCCACTTTGAATGACGCCATTTCTTGCATGACTTAATTGGATGTCATTTGATGGTAGTTATGTCGAACTTGCAAGCTCTTCAAGTCCGTTGGCTCGAAAGGCATTAAGGCACTCACATATTTCCTTTTTATCCATACATCATCAATGTGAGTGGCCCCATGCTTTCTAAATGTTGTTGCGATGCCCTTGAGTCTTCTATACATGTCCTCATGATTTTCACCATCCAACATGTAGAATCCCTCAGCTTCATTACTAAGGGCATCATACATGTTCCATCTCATGCTCTCATTCCCAACAAAAAGATCGGTAAGAGCATCCCAAGCTTCTTTAGCTGTGTTGAGATGTTCAATGTGTGGCATGTCCTTGGGACCCACACCGAGTTGTATCATGTGGAGAGCGGTGGCATTCAACTGGCTGTCCACAACTTCTCTTCATGTTAGGATGGTTTGATCTCCAATATGAAGACCCTCTTCAATAATCCTCCAAAGTTCAATAGAGGAGCTACAAACATGAGATTTCATGAAGAATTGCCATTGATTGAAAGAGGATGCAGTGAGATTGGGTGGATCACCCCTATTGTTTATATGAGGATGAGAGATAGGTTGGTCGGGGGAATATACGTGGCGAACCTCACTATATTCCTCCTTACCACTTCCCTTCTTGGAGGTGGAACCATTAAGTTTTTCACCTTCCACATCATCATCCTTGGATCCGGTGTTACCCTTTTCCTTAGATGATGGTGTGGCAACCTCAGAGGAGGATGGAGATGGGGCTATGGATGATGTAAGGCGAGCAATCATTTGATTCATCTCCTCCATCTTGGACTCAAAGGATTTCAACAAGGTTGTTTCCAAAGACTTGAGATCATCCATTGTGACCTTATCCACAACCTCCTTCCCATTATCCTTGGTACCCATACTACTCTTAGGCGGTTAAGCCTGAATTAAGAGTTGGGGTTCTGATACGAATTGAAATGGATCGTATGGGCACCTAGATGGGGGGTGAATAGGTGCTACACCAAATTTTAATACTTTTTCAATTTTAGGCTTAGCACAAAGGGTAAATTCTATAGATAAACTATTAGGTGGAATTTCCCTATATGCAAACCTATCTACTAGCGAGTAAAGAGCGAGTGGAAGAGGAACGGGTAAACCGTAGTGAAGCACACGGAGACACAGGATTTGTTTGACCGTAGTTCCTTCCTTGTTAAGGGAAGTACGTTTGCGTTGGAGGGGTGGGCGGTACTAAGACCACCACGCCACAATAGGCCTCACCCTATTCTCCGATGGATCCCGCCACCAAAGGCCCGATCCACCTTTCCACTATAGGTACCCTTCGAGGCAGGCACCAGCGCCTTTACACAACTAGCGGGGCAACAACTCCACAAACAACTTGGAGGCTCCCAAAATGACAACAAGCTACCTCAAGAACAAAGTTATCAAATACAATGAACAAGATCTAGGTATTGACAAGAATACTAGATCAGGGATTTCTCTAGGTGAATGGAGAGGATTTGAAGCGCTTAATTCGATGATGATGATGAACTTCTCCTCCTTCAATTCCCCCAAAGTTCAAGACCTTCGGGTGGTTGAAGTGGGAGATCGAGAATGAGAGCTCTTGCACAATGTCTGGACAATTTTGAATGAATCAAGAGTTCTGAATGTTGGGGAAGAAGGGGCAGTTATACCCCCTTCAGAAACCAGCCGTTGGACACTTTGGGGGCCGGATTATCTGGCCCAAGTGAGGTCCGGATTATCCGGTCTAGGGAAAACTCCGCCCCAGACTCAGAATATCCGGCAGAAAATCCGCCCCTATCTGAATGTCACGCCAAGCTTTCCCTTGATCAACTTCTGGGGGCCGGATTATCCGGTCCTATGTGAAGGCCGGATTATCCGACCTAGGGAGGAAAAACCGCCCCAGTTCAGATTTTCTAGGAGAAAATCCGACCGGATACCGAGCGACGCGCCTTGGCTCCTTTTGCTCAAAAACTGGGGGCTGGATTATCCGGCCCGTGTGACAGCCGAATTATCCGGCCTGGGGAGGAGAAACCGCCCCAGTTCGGATTTTCCAGGAGAAAATCCAACCGGGTACCGAGCGACGTGCATTGGCTCCCTTTGAGCAATGAGGTAGGCCAGATTATCCGGCCTTTGGTGGGGCGGATAATCCGCCCCCCCTCCCCTCAAAACTTCCTGCACACTTAGCGCACATGAATAATCTCCATAGTATTGTTATCTAACACGCAAAACATAGGAAAACATGAAATGTTCTTTAAGAAACAGTGATACCAGAACCACCAATTTGGCGGAGACGTGAGTATGATAGCGGCACAATTCTCTATTCAAGAAATCATGGGTAATTGTCTTCACACTATTGCAGCAATTTCTAGGTTGTTTGGATAGTAACCAATGGTAACCAAGCACTGGTGCAAAGGTACTCATCAGAGTTAGGAAAATGGGAGGACTGGATTGAACCTGCTGAGATGCTGGCTAAGATTGATCGCAGGCCATCAACTCCCATAGGGGGCATTTTGTACTGGCCAACAATGAACTCTAGATATATAATTGTCTTCGATAACGTGACAACAAAACTGTGTTATATTGAGTGCCCCCATGAGACACATGATATTTCCAGACGCAATTTTGTCATCTCTAAGGTGCATAATGGAGATGTTGCCCTTGCGGTCATAACAGACATCAGTCTAAACACGTGGTCCAGTGCAAGATCATCAACAGGCAAATGGGAAGCTTAGGTGCCTCATATAAAGGTTGTGTTGCATACTCTCCTTGGCATTGATAAATCATGGGCATATGGTGGGAAATATGTAGTCAGGTTACTCTGCGCATTTGAGGATAGAGAAATGGTGGTTATATGGGCGAAGGAGGGAGTATTCGAATTAGATCTCAGCAGCATGAAGTCTAAGAAGTTCAGATCTCGTAAACGTTGGTGTACTTTACATCCTTACATTATGACACCTGGTTAGTGTAGTCATTCATGTGCAACCCTTGCATTTTTGAACACCTATGATTTTGCTGATCATTTTGTTCATTTCCTTTAGCAACCGACGTGATTCGGAGTGCTAAATCAAACAAACGAAAAGGAAGTCCTGTTAGCAACACAGCTGATCCAGACTGCAACATCAAGGAGATGAAAATAACACTCGGATGAACAAGCAAGGCTTGTTTGGGCAAGCATGTGTTTACCCAGGTTGTGATATTTGGAGTTGTAGTCTGATATTTGTCTGAACAAGCAAGGCTTTTTTATTTGATCTAAATTAGTGCTACCATTTAGTTAGTGCTTCATGTAGAAGAGTCTATGCCGACACCTAAATAATTACTAGACCTTGGTTGCACACCATTTTCACATGCTTGAATCAGAGCTAATTCAGACATTTGTTTGTTGTTATGTTAAACAAACATTCTTGTATCGGAGATCTGCATTTTCATACGCGTGGTAGATAATCACTCTCCCTGACTTGGATCCCTGAAATAGAGGGAGAACGACCTATTTTTTTAATTATTCTTTGGACAATCTCTAAATTCAAAATCACTGTCGACCGCCAAAACCTACCGCCGGTTTGAATCGGAGGCATGAGTTGATGTGAGTCTCGCCTTAAATTCCTGACCAGATGGCGTTCAAACTACAGAACCTTTTTTCTAGTAATAAAAACTTGGCCGGTAGCCAAATTCAAAATCGTAATTGAGCGGGAAAATAACCCACCGACCCCGAAGCATTTCGCACCCCCTCTGTTTCAAACATTTTCAGGGAAAATCACCCACCGAGGTAGTACCATTTTTATATTATTACATGGACCCTAGACAAATTTAAAATCTGAGTCAAGCGGCAAAATTTACCGCCTATCTGTGTGAATGGAAGGTATCCAAGTTTCTGTGCAAAAAAATGTTTATGGATGATCAGTTGATGTGACTCTCGGCCTGGAATTCCTGGACAGATAGCGTACGGTCTACTACCTGTTTTCTGTTAGTAGATGGAGTCTAGCCAAATTCAAAATCTCAATCGAGCGGCAAAATCAACCACCTACCAAGCATTTCCCGCCCCACCATTTCAAAAACTTTGAGCCAAAATATCCCACCGACCGGGGGAGTACCATTTTTCTATTATTATTATTAGATGGGCCCAAGCCAAATTCAAATTCTCAATCGAGCGGCAAAACCACACACCAACCTTGAAGCATTTTGGGCTCTTCCATTACAAAAACTTTAGAATTTAAAATTCCAAATCTACCCATTGTTCAGAAGACAAATGGGCATGCTAAAGTCGGTATCTCGGGGGAACGATCGTAATTATTTTTTCTACTCACCTCTATGGTCCCGATTCCCCCAGTTTTTCCCGCCGGCCCTCCCAAAAATCCCAAGCTCATTTGTCCCCTCCACGACCACCACGCTCACCGGCTTGAGCTGCGATCTCGTGCACCGCCACGCAGCCGCTTCACCGACGCTCACCCACCAGATCTAGGAGTTGTGTTGTCGTTCACCACGCCGATGGCATCATCGACCGCCCAACCTCTGCTTACTCGCCACCGAAAGCAACCCAACCGTACCGGAACCGCTTCACCGGTGTCCACTAGGCATGATCTAGTTCAAAGAGTTCCATGTCCATCACTCCAGACCAGCTGCACGGCCGTCGCTGTTCACTGCACCGGATCTCCCTCAGCAAAGCTCTCGTCCACCGCTTTCAAGCCGGCATCGATAACACAAGATCTGCTTCCTCGACGCCAATAGCCACCGCAACCGCAGCACCCTCGGTGACCTGGACGTCACCCGCATGGTACCGACAATGCTTAGACGCCTCTCCGACCAAGGTTAACCAAATATCCAACCCGTTTTTGTTTTGTCAGCGGCATAGCATGTTCAAGCCTGTCATGGTGAACTGCATTTTTGTAATCGTGCTAGTACATACAAGTCACTAGGCACGCCTGTTCTTCGTGCTAGTACATACAATGTCATTAGAGATGTTGGTTTGCATTCGCTGCTCTACAAATATCAAGTCATGCACATGTATGTTATTTTGTCATGCACGTGTTCTTATCTTAGCTGCTCCGTACACCAGTAAATGCCTGCTATTGTGTAGTTCTTGCAAAATGTAATGTTAGTGGAAAATATTAGTGTGGATTCCTTCCTACACAATTACTGACTCTGTCTGGTTATTCCTGAGCTAGGTTCCTACTATTATTTCCTCTCTGGCATCGTTCTGCTCTTGGTACCTGTTCAAACTCTTCGTACTAGTTCGATTATAATTTTGTTGTTGCCATCTAGTTCTTCAAAAGCTGCAACATTGACTATTTTTGTTTTCTTTGTGTAGAGATCAAGGCAACACTGAACATGTTGGTTTACACAGCCTACAGGTCCACCAGCGATGCCATTATTATTTTTGTATCTAGTGTTGGTTCGTCCTAATCAACGGCATAATTATTCTTTACTGTATAGTTTATTCCTGTTTTCCATTCCTGCTCAACAAGTTCTGGTATGATGCGGTCATAATTTCTGTGTGGTTCATTCTTAGCTATGATAGTAACTGCATGCCATTGTGTAGCTCACCGCAAATATCGAGTCACCCAATGTCTCTTGTATTCCAGGAGATACCACTGCTTCCATATATATTTGCAGAAATGACCTGGCTAGTTTATACTGAAATTCTAAGAAACACTTTGTTTGATTGCTCATTTCATTGTTGGCATACTTGTCTAATGCTTGTTTGTCCTGCTCTACAGGTTCACAAGCCACAACATTATATCTCGTATCTGGTTCTGATTTGTCCTAGGCAATGACACAACTATCCTCTACTATATAGTTCATTCATGGTTTGCATTCCTGCTCTACAAGTTTATATTATGCAGTTATAATTTCTATCTAGCTCATTCTTAGCTATGAGTAGTTTGTCTTCTTTGTTGTATTAACTTGTTATTTGTTTGTTTAAGACTGCAATTATTGCTATCGCCACTAAATAGGGGACTGCAAGATAATATCTCAAGGTGGTTTTCCAATGTAGCTGTCACACTCAAAGGGAGATGGAGTTGATGGATTGAGAACTTGATTCGCATCTGAAGTGCTGAATTTTCTTTCCCTTTTATTCATATTTTGTAATATTTTTAAGAAGTTTGCAGCTGATGTAAAATCTAGATAAATCGCATAGGCCATGTAGGCATTTAGTTGACGCCGTCCACGTATGGTTGTACCATAACTGCGCTAGCCAGGTCGATCAGGTTTCAGAGTTACCGAAACAGTAACGGTAACTGGCCAAAATAGTAACATGACAAAATAATGACAGACCAAAACAACAACAGTAACGGGCTAAAACAAAGCGTGAAAGCGATATGATCGAACAGAATATGCCCAAGCGATAAAGCTAAAAGCGATAGCGAAAGATTACTGTGTCGAATAGTAATGTGAGCCAAAACAAGAATAGGCCTAAGCGTAATAGGCCTAAGCGAATAGCCAAAACACCAAAGAAACCGAATAGTGGAAAATCCAGCACAGTAACATGCCTAAATACTAACAGGCCAGAACAGTAACAGGCTTGAATAGTAACAGGCCAGAGCAGGGGCAACCAGCACAGTAATGGTCTAGAATAGTAAAGGGCCAAAACAGTAAAGGACATGAATAGTAAACGGCCAGAACAGTAATGAGCCAGAATAGTAAAAGGCCAGAACAGTGTCAAACCTTCTCAAAAGTGGGTCGTTCGTAGGCAGCCCATGACGAGCTGGGAGAATAGTGACGAGCTGACAGTGGGCTTCAACAGTATCGGGCCTACTTGACATAGCCTGTTAATGGGCTGCACAATATTCGAGAAGTGTGGGATTTTGTAGGCCGAAACAGTAACGGGAATGACATTCGCGGGCTACTGCTGGCCACATATTTGGGCCCATTTCAAACATTGTCCGGCGAAATAGTAATGGGTCGTAATATTATTGGGCTTTCTTGATGGGCCGGCCCACTTAACTATGAGCAGGCCTTGGCTGGGCCTGTCTTCTACCACAGTTTCCATGGCCGTTAACGGCGGTAACCGGCCGTTAACGGTAGGTGCCACGTGTCAGCAGTCAACGCGGCCGGCGAACAGATCTATGACAGAACAAGTTTTCATGGATGAAGGGTGGGATCCCCCAAGGTCAAGAAAAAAACATGGTAGATTCTTTTGTGGCAGGGCTTTTACAACGATGGGCATCCATCATAGAAGACTTTTTAGCCACGAAAAACAGGCCTTCAACCATGAAAATTGTCCGTTGTAAAAGCCAACTTTTCTTGTAGTGTCAAGTGGGTGTGGTTATGCAAGCTATTTAAAACAGGTGCTCCATTGCATGTGGCAGTTGAATTCCGACATGTTCCTTGGGTTTACGACCATGGTTTGACACATATTGGAGTGTCATTGCACGTGATTTTTCCAAACCACAATGATCCACATGGCCACCCACAGCCAAGTGGGTGTGGTGATTCAACCTCTTTCAAACTGCTGCTCCATTGCATGTGGAAATTGAATTCGAACATGTTCCTGGGGTTTCTATCAATGGTTTGACACATATTGGGGTCTCGTTGCATGTGTTCTTTTCCCAACCACAATGATCCACATGTCCACACACACTCAAGTGGTTGTGGTGATGCAACCTCTTTCAAACTGCTGCTCCATTGCATGTGGCAGTTGAATTCCAACATGTTCCTAGGGGTTTTGACCATGGTTTGACACATATTGGAGTGTCATTGCATGTGTTGTTTTCCAAACCACAATGATCCACATATCCACACACATTGAAGTGCGTGTGGTGATGCAACCTCTTTCAAACTGGTGCTCCATTGCATGTGGCAGTTGAATTCCAACATGCTCCCGAGATTCTGACCATGGTTTGACACATATTGGAGTGTCATTGCATGTGTTATTTTCCAAACCACAATGATCCACATATCCACACACACTAAAGTAGGTGTGGTGATGCAACCTCTTTCGAACTGGTTCTCTATTGCATGTTGTGATTGAATTCCAACATGTTCCTGGGGTTTCTGACCATGGTTTGACACATATTGGAGTGTCATTGCATGTGTTATTTTCCAAACCCATAATGATCCACATGGACACATACACTCAAGTGGGTGTGGTGATGCATCCACTTTGAAACTAGTGCGCCATTGCATGTGGCAGTTGAGTTCCAACATTTCATGTGGTTTCTGACCATGGTTTGAAAAATATTGGAGTCTCATTGCATGTGTTTTTTCCCAACCACAATGATCCACATGGCCACACACACTCAAGTGGTTATGGTGATGCAACCTCTTTCAAAATGCTACTACATTGCATGTGGCAGTTGAATTCCAACATGTTCCTGGGGTTTCTGGCCATGGTTTGACACATATTGGAGTGTCATTGCATGTGTTCTTTTTCCAAACCACAATGATCCACATATCCACACACACTGAAGTGGGTGAGGTGATGGAACCTCTTTCAAACTAGTTCTCTATTGCATGTGGCTTTTGAATTCCAACATGTTCCTGGGGTTTCTAACCATGGTTTCACTCATACTGGAGTGTTATTTCATGTGTTCTTTTCCTAACCACAATCATCCACATGGCCAGACACAATGAAGTGGGTGTGGTGACGCAACTTCTTTCAAATTGAGCACCATTCCATGTGGCAGTTGAATTCCAACATGTTCCTGGGGTTTCTGACCATGGTTTGACACATATTAGAGTGTCATTGCATGAGTTCTCTTCCAAACCTAGAGTGATCCACATGGAAACACACACTCAAGTGGTTGTGGTGATGCAACCTCTTTCAAACTGCTGCTCTATTGCATGTGGCAGTTAAATTCCAACATGTTCCTGGGGTTTCTTACCATGGTTTGACATATATTGGAGTGTAATAGTATGTGTTGTTTTCCCAACCACAATGATCCATATGGCCACACACACTCAAGTGGGCGTGGTGATGCAACCTCTTTCAAACTGGTGCTCCATTGCATGAGGCAGTTGAATTCCAACATGTTCCTGAGGTTCCTAACCATGGTTTGACAAATATTGGAGTGTGATTGCATGTGTTCTTTTCCAAACCACAGTGATCCACATGGACACACACACTCAAGTGGGTGTGGTGATGCAACCTGTTTCAAACTAGTGCTCCATTTGAATGTGGCAGTTGAATTCCAACATGTTCCTGAGGTTCCTGACCATGGTTTGACACATATTGGAGTGTGATTGCATGTGTTCTTTTCCAAACAAAAGTGATCCACATGGACACACACACTCAAGAGGGTGTGGTGATGCAAGCTCTTTCAAACTAGTGCTCCATTGCATGTGGCAGTTGAATTCCAACATGTTCCTGGGGTTTGTGACCCTGGTTTGACACATATTGGATTGTCATTTCATGTGTTATTTTACAAACGACAATGATCCACGTATCCACACACATTGAAGTGGGTGTGGCGATGCAACCTCTTTCAAACTGGTTCTCCATTGCATGTGGCAGTTGAATTCCAACATGCTCCTAGGATTCTGACCATGATTTGACACATATTTGAGTTTCAGTGCGTGTGTTCTTTTCCAAACGACAATGATCCACATGGCCACGCAAACTCAGGTGGTTGTGGTGATGCAATCTCTTTCAAACTGGTGCTCCATTGCATGTCGCGATTGAATTCCAACATGTTACTAGGGTTTCTAACCATGGTTTACCACATATAGGAGTGTTATTTCATGTGTTCTTTTCCAAACCACAATGATCCACATGGCCAGACACACTCAAGTGGGTGTGGTGATGCAACTTCTATCAAACTTGAGATCCATTGCATGTGGCAGTTGAATTCCAACATGTTCCTGGGATTTCTAACCATGGTTTAACACATACTGGTGTGTCATTGCATGTGTTCTTTTCCAAACCACAATGAGCCACATATCCACACACACTGAAGTGGGCGTGGTGATACAACCTCTTTCAAACTAGTGCTCCATTGCATGTGGCAGTTGAATTTTGACATGCTCCTAGGATTCTGACCATGGTTTTACACATATTTGAGTGTCATTGTGTGTGTTCTTTTCCAAACCACAATGATCGACATGGCACACAAAATCAAGTGGGTGTGGTGATGCAACCTCTTTCAAAATGGTGCTCCATTGCATGTGGCGATTGATTTCCAACATGTTCCTAGGGTTTTTGACCATGGTTTGACCCATATTGGAGTGTCCTTGCATGTGTTCTTTTCCCAACCACAATGATCACATGGCCACACACACTCAAGTAGGTGTGGTGATTCAACCTCTTACAAACTGGTGATCCATTGCATGTGGCGATTGAATTGCAACATGTTTCTAGGGTTTCTAACCATGGTTTCACACATATTGGAGTGTTATTTCATGTGTTCTTTTCCAAACCACAATGATCCAGATGGCTAGACACACTCAAGTGGGTGTGTTGATGCAACTTCTTTCAGACTTGTGATCCATTGCATGTGTCACTTGAATTCCAACAAGTTCCTGGGATTTCTGAACCTGGTTTGACACGTATAGGAGTGGCATTGCATGTGTTCTTTTCCAAACCACAATGATCCACATATCCACACACACTAAAGTGGGTGTGGTGATGCAACCTTTTCAAACTCGTGCTCCATTGCATGTGGCAGTTGAATTCCATCATGCTCCTGGGATTCTGACCATGGTTTGACACATATTTGATTGTCATTGTGTCTGTTCTTTTCCAAACCACAATGATCGACATGGCCACACAAAATCAAGTCGGTGTGGTGATGCAACCTATTTTAAAATGGTGCTCCATTACATGTGGCGATTGAATCCCAGCATGTTCCTAGGGTTTCTGACCATGGTTTGACACATATTGGAGTGTCATTGCATGTGTTATATTCGAAACCACAATGATCCACATGGCCACACACACTCAAGTGAGTGTGGTGATGCAACCTCTTTCAAACTAGTGCTCCATTGCATGCGGCAGTTGAATTCGAACATGTTCCTAGGGTTTCTGACCATGGTTTGACACATATTGGAGTGTCATTGCATTTGTTCTTTTCCAAACCCACAATGATCCACACGGACACATACACTCAAGTGGTGGTGGTGATACATCCACTTTGAAACTAGTGCTCCATTGCATGTGGCAGTTGAATTCCAACATTTCATGTGGTTTCTAACCATGGTTTGACAAATATTGGAGTCTCATTGCATGTGTTTTTTCCCAACCATAATGATCCACATGGCCACACACACTCAAGTGGTTGTGGTGATGCAACCTCTTTCAAAGTGCTCCTCCATTGCATGTGGTAGTTGAATTCCAACATGTTCTTGGGGTTTCTAGCCATTGTTTGACACATATTGTAGTGCCACTGCATGTGTTCTTCTCCAAACCACAATGATCCACATATCCACGCACACTAAAGTGGGTGAGGTGATGGAACCTCTTTCAAACTGGTTCTCTATTGCATGTGGCATTTGAATTCCAACATGTTCCTGGGGTTTCTGACCATGGTTTCACACATATTGGAGTGTTATTTCATGTGTTATTTTCCTAACCACAATTAACCACATGTCCAGACACACTGAAGTGGGTGTGGTGACACAACTTCTTTCAAATTGAGCTCCATTGCATGTGGCAGTTGAATTCGAACATGCACCTAGGATTTTGACCATTGTTTGACACATATTTGAGTGTCATTGCATGTGTTCTTTTCTAAACCACAATGATCCACATGGCCATGCAAACTCAAGTGGGTGTGGTGATGCAACCTCTTTCAAACTGGTGCTCCATTGCATGTGGCGATTGAATCCAACATGTTCCTAGGGTTTCTAACCATGGTTCCACACATATTGGAAAGTTATTTCATGTGTTCTTTTCCAAACCACAATGATACACATGGTTAGACACACTCAAGTGGGTGTGGTGATGCAACCTCTTTCAAACTCGTGCTCCATTGCATGTGGTGGTTGAATTCCAACATGTTTCCGGGATTCTAACCATGGTTTGACACATATTTGAGTGTCATTGCATGTGTTCTTTTCCAAACCACAATGATTCACATGGCCACATAAACTCAAGTGGGTGTGGTGATGTAACCTCTTTCAAACTGGTGCTCCATTGCATGTGGTAGTTGAATTCCAACATGCTCCTGGGATTGTGACCATGGTTTGACACATATTTGAGTGTCATTGTGTGTTCTTTTCCAAACCACAATGATCGACATGGCCACACAAACTCATGTGGGTGTGGCGATGCAACATCTTTCAAAATGGTGCTCCATTGCATGTGGTGATTGAATTCCAACATGTTCCTAGGGTTTTTGACCAAGGTTTGACACGTATTGGAGTGTCATTGCATGTGTTCTATTAGAAACCACAATGATCCACTTGGCCACACACACTAAAGTGAGTGTGGTGATACAACCTCTTTCAAACCGGTGCTCCATTGCATGTGGAAGTTGTATTCCAACATGTTCGTAGGTTTTCTGACCATGGTTTGACACATATTGGAGTGTCGTTGCATGTGTTCTTTTCCAAACCCACAATGATCCACATGGACAGATACACTCATGTGGGTGTGGTGATGCATCCACTTTGAAACTAGAGCTCCATTGCATGTGGCAGTTGAATTCCAATGTTTCATGTGGTTTCTGACCATGGTTTTACAAATATTGGAATCTCATTGCAAGTGTTCTTTTCCCAACCACAATGATCGACATGGCCACACACACTCAAGTGGTTGTGGTGATGCAACCTCTTTCAAAATGCTGCTCCATGGCATGTGGCAGTTGAATTCCAACATGTTCCTTGGGTTTCTAACCATGGTTTCACACATATTGGAGTGTCATTTCATGTGTTCTTTTCCAAACCACAATGATCCACATGGCCAGACACACTGAAGTGGGTGTGGTGACGCAACTCCTTTCAAATTGAGCTCTATTGCATGTGGCGTTTGAATTCCAACATATTCTGGGGGTTTTTACCTTGATTTGACACATATTGGAGTGTCATTGCATGTGTTCTATTCGAAACCCACAGTGATCCACATGGCCACACACACACAAGTTAGTGTGGTGATGCAACCTCTTTCAAACTACTACTCTATTGCATATGGCACTTGAATTCCAACATGTTCCTGGGGTTTCTGACCATGGTTGAACACATATTGAAGTGTAATTGCATGTGTTCTTTTCCCAACCACAATGATCCATATGGCCACACACACTCAAGTGGGCGTGGTGATGCAACCTCTTTCAAACTAGTGCTCCATTGCATGTGGCACTTGATTCCAACATTTCCTGTGGTTTCTGACCATGGTTTGGCAAATATTGGAGTCTCATTGCATGTGTTCTTTTCCCAACCACAAGGATTCACATGGCCACACACACTCAAGTGGTTATGGTGATGCAACCTCTTTCAAAATGCTGCTCCATTGCATGTGGCACTTGTCTTCCAACATGTTCCTAGGGTTTCTCACCATGGTTTAACACATATTGGAGTGTCGTTGCATGTGTTCTTTTCCAAACCCACAATGATCCACATGGACACATACACTCAAGTGGTTGTGGGGATGCAACCTCTTTCAAAATGCTGCTCCATGGCATGTGCCGGTTGAATTCCAACATGTTCCTGGGGTTTCTGACCATGGTTTGACACATATTGGAGTGTCATTGCATGTGTTCTTTCCCAAACCACAATGATGCACATATCCACACACACTAAAGTGGGTGAGGTGATGCAACCTCTTTCAAACTGGTTCTCTATTACATGTGGCATTTGAATTCCAACATGTTCCTGGGGTTTCTGACCATGGTTTCACACATATTGCAGTGTCATTTCATGTGTTCTTTTCCAAACCACAATGATCCACATGGCCAGACACACTGAAGTGGGTGGGGTGACGCAACTTCTTTCAAATTGAGCTCCATTGCATGTGGCAGTTGAATTCCGACACATTCCTGGGGTTTCTGACCTTGATTTGACACATATTAGAGTGTCATTGCATGAGTTCTTTTCGAAACCCACAGTGATCCACATGGAAACACACACTCAAGTGGTTATGGTGATGCAACCTCTTTCAAATTGCTGCTCCATTGCATGTGGCACTTGAATTCCAACATGTTCCTGGGGTTTTTGACCATGGTTTAACACATATTTAAGTGTAATTGCATATGTTGTTTTCCCAACCACAATGATCCATATGGCCACACACACTCAAGTGGGCGTGGTGATGCAACCTCTTGCAAACTGGTGCTCCATTGCATGTGGTAGTTGAATTCCCACATGTTCCTGAGGTTTCTAACCATGGTTTGACACATATTGGAGTGTGATTGCATGTGTTCTTTTCCAAACCACAGTGATCCACATGGACACACACACTCAAGTGGGTGTGGTGATGCAACCTCTTTCAAACTAGTGCTCCATTGCATGAGGCAGTTGAATTCCAACATGTTCCTGAGGTTTCTTACCATGGTTTGACACATATTGGAGTGTGATTGCATGTGTTCTTTTCCAAACCACAGTGATCCACGTAGACACACACACACTCAAGTGGGTGTGGTGATGCAACCTCTTTCAAACTAGTGCTCCATTGCATGAGGCAGTTGAATTCCAACATGTTCCTGAGGTTTCTTACCATGGTTTGACACATATTGGAGTGTGATTGCATGTGTTATTTTCCAAACCACAGTGATCCACGTAGACACACACACACTCAAGTGGGTGTGGTGATGCAACCTCTTTCAAACTAGTGCTCTGTTCCATGTGGCAGTTGAATTCGAACATGTTCCTTGGGTTTTTTACCATGGTTTCACACATATTGGAGTGTCATTGCATCTGTTATTTTCCAAACCACAATGATCCACATATCCACACACACTGAAGTGGGTGTGGTGATGCAACCTCTTCCAAACTAGTGCTCTATTGCATGTGGCAATTGAATTCCAACATGCTCCTAGGATTCTGACCATGGGTTGACACATATTTGAGTGTCATGGCGTGTGTTCTTTTCCAAACCACAATGATGCACATGGCCACGCAAACTCAAGTGGGTGTGGTGATGCAACCTCCTTAAAACTGGTGCTCCATTGCATGTGGTGATAGAATTCCAACATGTTCCTAGGGTTTCTGACCATGGTTTCAGATATATTAGTGTTATTTCATGTGTTCATTTCCAGACCACAATGATCAACATGGCCAGACACACTCAAGTGGGTGTGGTGATGCAACTTCTTTCAAACTTGAGCTCCATTGCAAGTTGCAGTTGAATTCCTACATGTTCCTGGGGTTTCTCACCCTGGTTTGACACATATTGGAGTGTCATTGCATGTGTTCTTTGCCAAACCACAATGATCCACATATCCACACAACTGAAGTGGGTGTGGTGATGCAACCTCTTTCAATCTGGTGCTCCATTGCATGTGGCAGTTGAATTCCAACATCCTCTTGGGATTCTGACCATGGTTTGACACATATTTGAGTGTCATTGTGTGTGTTCTTTTCCAAACCACAATGATCCACATGGCCACACATACTCAAGTGGGTGTGGTGATGCAACCTCTTTCAAACTGGTGCTCCATGCTTGTGGCGATTGAATTCCAACATGTTCCTAGGGTTTTTGACCAAGGTTTGACACATATTGGAGTGTCATTGCATGTGTTCTATTCGAAACCAGAATGATCCACATGGCCACACACACTCAAGTGAGTGTGGTGATGCAACCTCTATCAACCTGGTGCTCCATTGCATGTGGCGATTGAATTCCAACATGTTCCTAGGGTTTCTGACCATGGTTTGACACATATTGGAGTGTAATTGGATGTGTTCTTTTTTAAACCACAATGATCCACATGGCCACACAAACTCAAGAGGGTGTGGTGATGCAACCTCTATCAAACGGGTGCTCCATTGCATGTGGCAGTTGAATTCCAACATGTTCCTAGGGTTTCTGACCATGGTTTGACACGATTGGAGTGTCATTGCATGTGTTCTTTTCCAAACCCACAATGATCCACATGGACACACACACTTAAGTGGGTGTGGTGATGCATCCACTGTCAAACTAGTGCTCCATTGCATGTGGCACTTGATTCCAACATTTCCTGTGGTTTCTGACCATGGTTTGACAAATATTGGAGTCTCATTGTAGGTGTTCTTTTTCCAACGACAAGGATTCATATGGCCACACACACTCAAGTGGTTGAGTTGATACAACCTCTTTCAAACTGGTGCTCCGTTGCATGTGGAAGTTTTATTCCAACATGTTCGTAGGTTTTCTGACCATGGTTTGACACATATTGGAGTGTTATTGCATGTGTTATTTTCCAAACTACAATGATCCACATGGCCAGGCACACTCAAGTGGGTGTGGTGATGCAACTTCTTTCAAACTTGAGCTCCATTGCATCTAGCAGTTGAATTCCAACATGTTCATGTGGTTTCTGAGCATGGTTTGACACATATTGGAGTGTCATTGCATGTGTTCTTTGCGAAACCACAATGATCCACATGTCCACACACACTCAAGTGAGTGTGGTGATGCAACCGCTTTCAAACTGGTGCTCCATTGCATGTGGCAGTTGAATTCCAACATGTTCCTGGGGTTTTTGACCATGGTTTCACACATATTGGGGTGTTGTTGCATGTGTTATTTTCCCAACCACAATGATCCACATGGCCACACACACTCAAGTGGTTGTGGTGATGCAACCTCTTTCAAACTACTACTCCATTACATGTGGCAGTTGAATTCCAATATGTTCCAGGGTTTTTGACCATGCTTTCACACATATTGGAGTGTCATTGCAAGTGTTATTTTCCAAACCATAATGATCCACATATCCACACACACTCAAGTGGGTGTGGTGATGCAACCTCTTTCAAACTGGTGCTCCATTGCATGTAGCAGTTTAATTCCAACATGTTCCTAGGGTTTCTGACCATGGTTTGACACATATTGGAGTGTCATTGCATGTGTTCTTTTCCAAACCACAATGATCCACATGGCCACACACACTCAAGTAGGTGTGGTGGTGCAACCTCTTTCAAACTAGTGCTACATTGCATGTGGCAGTTGAATATCCAACATTTCCTGTGGTTTCTGACCATGGTTTGACACATATTAGAGTGTCCTTGCATGTGTTCTTTTCCCAACCACAATGATCACATGGACACACACACTCAAGTAGGTGTGGTGATGCAATGTGTTTCAAACTGGTGCTCCATTGCATGTGGAAGTTGAATTCTAACATGTTCCTGGGGTTTCTGACCATGGTTTGACACATATTGGAGTGTCATTGCATGCGTTCTTTTCCAAACCACAATGATCCACATGGCCACACACACTCAACTGGGTGTGGTGAGTAACCTCTTTCAAACTAGTGCTCCATTGCATGTGGCAGTTGAATTCGAACATTTCCTATGGTTTCTGACCATGGTTTGACACATATTAGAGTGTCCTTGCATGTGTTCTTTTGTCAACCACAATGATCACATGGACAAACACTCTCAAGTAGGTGTGGTGATGAAACGTCTTTCAAACTGGTGCTCCATTGCATGTGGAAGTTGAATTCCAACATGTTCCTGGGGTTTCTGACCATTGTTTGACACATATTGGGGTGTCGTTGCATGTGTTCTTATCTAAACCACAATGATCCATGGACACACACACTGAAGTGGGTGTGGTGATGTAATCTCTTTCCAACTAGTGCAACATTTTATGTGGCAGTTGAATTCCAACATGTTCTTAGGGTTTCTGACCATGGTTTGACACATATTGGAGTGTCATTACACGTGTTCTTTTCCAAACAACAATGATCCACATGGACACACACACTCAGGTTGGCGTGGTGTTGTAACCTATGTCAAATTGGTGCTCCATTTCATGTGGTAGTTGAATTCCAACATGTTCCCGGGGTTTCTGACAATGGTTTAACACATATTGGAGTGTCATTGCATGTGTTCTTTTCCAAACCACACTGATCCACACGGCCAGACACACTCAAGTGGGTGTGGTGATGCAACTTCTCACAAACTTGAGCTCCATTACATGTGGAAGTTGAATTCCTACAATTTCCTAGGGTTTTTTACCATGGTTTCACATATATTAGAGTGTCATTGCATGTGTTCTTTTCCAACCCATAGTGATCTATATGGAAAAACACACTCAAGTGGGTGTGGTGATGCATCCACTTTCAAACTAGTGCTCTGTAGCATGTGACAGTTGAATTCCAACATTTCATGTGGTTTTTGACCATGGTTTGACAAATATTGGAGTGTCATTGCAAGTGTTCTTTTCCGAACCACAATTATCCATATGGCCACACACACTCAAGTAGGCGTGGTGATGCAACCTCTTTCAAACTTGTGCTCCATCGCATGTGGAACTTGAATTCCAACATGTTCTTGGGGTTTCTGACCATGGTTTTGACACATATTGGAGGGTGATTGCGTGTGTTCTTTTCCAAACCATAGTGATCCACATGGCTACACACACTCAAGTGGGTGTGGTGATGCAACCTCTTTCAAACTAGTGCTCCATTTCATGTGGCAGTTAAAATCCAACATTTCCTATGGTTTCTGACCATGGTTTGACACATATTAGAGTGTCATTGCAGGTGTTCTTTTCCCAACCACAATGACCACATGGACACACACACTCAAGTAGGTGTGGTGATGCAACCTCTTTCAAACGGGTGCTCCATTGCATGTGGAAGTTGAATTCCAACATGTTCCTGGGGTTTCTGACCATGGTTTGACACATATTGGGGTGTTGTTGCATGTGTTCTTTTCCCAACCACAATGATCCACATGGCCACACACACTCAAGTGGTTGTGGTGATGCAACCTCTTTCAAACTACTTCTCCATTGCATGTGGTAGTTGAATTCCAACATGTTCCTAGTGTTATTGTCCATGGTTTAACACATATTGGAGTGTCATTGCATGTGTTCTTATCGAAACCATAATGATCCACATATCCACACACACTCAAGTGGGTGTGGTGAAGCAACCTCTTTCAAACTGGTGCTCCATTGCATGTAGCAGTTGAATTCCAACATTTTCCTGGGGTTTCTGACCATGGTTTGACACATATTGGAGTGTCCTTGCATGTGTTCTTTTCCAAACCATAATGATCACATGGACACACACACTCAAGTAGGTGTGGTGATGCAACGTCTTTCAAACTGGTGCTCCATTGCATGTGGAAGTTGAATTCTAGCATGTTCCTGGGGTTTCTGACCATGGTTTGACACATATTGGGGTGTCTTTGCATGTGTTCTTTTCACAACCACAATGATCCACATGGCCACACACACACTCAAGTGGTTGTGGTGATGCAACATCTTTCAAACTTGTGCTCCATCGCATGTGGCAGTTGAATTCCAACATCTTCTTGGGGTTTCTGACCATGGTTTAATACATATTGGAGTGTCATTGCATGTGTTCTTTTCCAAACCATAATGATCCACATATCCACACAAACTCAAGTGGGTGTGGTGATGCAACCTCTTTCAAACTGGTGCTCCATTGCATGTAGCAGTTTAATTCCAACATGTTCCTAGGGTTTCTAACCATGGTTTGACACAAATTGGAGTGTCATTGCATGTGCTCTTTTCCAAACCACAATGATCCACATGGCCACACACACTCAACTGGGTGTGGTGATGCAACCTCTTTCAAACTAGTGCTCCATTGCATGTGGGAGTTGAATTCCAACATGTTCCTGGGGTTTCTGACCATGGTTTAACAAATATTGGAGTGTCATTGCATGTGTTCTTTTCTAAACCACAACGATCCATAGACACACACACTGAACTGGGTGTGGTGATGCAATCTCTTTCACACTAGTGCAACATTTTATGTGGCAGTTTAATTCCAACATGTTCCTAAGGTTTCTGACATTGGTTTGACACATATTGGAGTGTCATTACACGTATTCTTTTCCAAACAACAATGATCCACATGGACACACACACTCAAGTAGGCGTGGTGTTGTAACCTATGTCAAATTGGTGCTCCATTGCATGTGGTAGTTGAATTCCAACATGTTCCCGGGGTTTCTGACAATGGTTTAACACATATTGGAGTGTCATTGCATGTGTTCTTTTCCAAACCACACTGATCCACACGGCCAGACACACTCAAGTGGGTGTGGTGATGCAACTTCTTGCAAACTTGAGCTCCATTGCATGTGGAAGTTGAATTCCTACAATTTCCTAGGGTTTTTTACCATGGTTTCACATATATTAGAGTGTCATTGCATGTGTTCTTTTCCAACCCATAGTGATCCACATGGACAAACACACTCAAGTGGGTGTGGTGATGCATCCACTTTCAAACTAGTGCTCCATATCATGTGACTGTTGAATTCCAACATTTCATGTGGTTTTTGACCATGGTTTGACAAATATTGGAGTGTCATTGCATGTGTTCTTTTCCCAACCACAATTATCCATATGGCCACACACACACTCAAGTAGGCGTGGTGATGCAACCTCTTTCAAACTTGTGCTCCGTCGCATGTGGCAGTTGAATTCCAACATGTTCTTGGGGTTTCTGACCATGGTTTTGACACATATTGGAGTGTGATTGCATGTGTTCTTTTCCAAACCATAGTGATCCACATGGCCACACACACTCAAGTGGGTGTGGTGATGCAACCTCTTTCAAACTAGTGCTCCATTGCATGTGGAAGTTGAATTCCAACATTTCCTGTGGTTTCTGACCATGGTTTGACACAGATTAGAGTGTCATTGCATGTGTTCTTTTCCCAACCACAATGATCACATGGACACACACACTCAAGTAGGTGTGGTGATGCAACCTCTTTCAAACTGGTGCTCCATTGCATGTGGAAGTTGAATTCCAACATGTTCCTGGGGTTTCTGACCATGGTTTCAAACATATTGGGGTGATGTTGCATGTGTTGTTTTCCCAACCACAATGATCCATATGGCCACACACACTCAAGTGGCTATGGTGATGCAACCTCTTTCAAACTACTACTCCGTTACATGTGGCGGTTGAATTCCAATATGTTCTAGGGTTTTTGACCATGGTTCCACACATATTGGAGTGTCATTGCATGTGTTCTTTTCCAAACCATAATGATCCACATATCCACACACACTCAAGTGGGTGTGGTGATGCAACCTCTTTCAAACTAGTGCTCCATTGCATGTAGCAGTTTAATTCCAACATTTTCCTGGGGTTTCTGTCCATGGTTTGACACATATTGGAGTGTCCTTGCATGTGTTCTTTTCCAAACCACAATGATCACATGGACACACACACTCAAGTAGGTGTGGTGATGCAACGTCTTTCAAACTGGTGCTCCATTGCATGTGGAAGTTGAATTCTAACCTGTTCCTGGGGTTTCTGACCATGGTTTGACACATATTGGGGTGTCTTTGCATGTGTTCTTTTCACAACCACAATGATCCACATGGCCACACACACACTCAAGTGGTTGTGGAGATGCAACATCTTTCAAACTTGTGCTCCATCGCATGTGGCAGTTGAATTCCAACATGTTCTTGGGGTTTCTGACCATGGTTTAACACATATTGGAGTGTCATTGCATGTGTTCTTTTCCAAACCCTAATGATACACATTTCCACACAAACTCAAGTGGGTGTGGTGATGCAACCTCTTTCAAACTGGTGCTCCATTGCATGTAGCAGTTTAATTCCAACATGTTCCTAGGGTTTCTAACCATGGTTTGACACATATTGGAGTGTCATTGCATGTGTTCTTTTCCAAACCACAATGATCCACATGGCCACACACACTCAACTGGGTGTGGTGATGCAACCTCTTTCAAACTAGTGCACCATTGCATGTGGCAGTTGAATTCCAACATGTTTCTGACCATGGTTTAACAAATATTGGAGTGTCATTGCATGTGTTCTTTTCTAAACCACAACGATCCATGGACACACACACTAAAGTGGGTGTGGTGATGCAATCTCTTTCAAACTAGTGCAACATTTTATGTGGCAGGTGAATTCCAACATGTTCCTAGGGTTTCTGACATTGGTTTGACACATATTGGAGTGTCATTACACGTGTTATTTTCCACACAACAATGATCCACATGGATACACACACTCAAGTAGGCGTGGTGTTGTAACCTATGTCAAATTGGTGCTCCATTGCATGTGGTAGTTAAATTCCAACATGTTCCCGGGGTTTCTGACAATGGTTTAACACATATTGGAGTGTCATTGCATGTGTTCTTTTCCAAACCACACTGATCCACACGGCCAGACACACTCAAGTGGGTGTGGTGATGCAACTTCTTGCAAACTTGAGCTCCATTGCATGTGGAAGTTCAATTCCAACTATTTCCTAGGGTTTTTTTACCATGGTTTCACATATATTAGAGTGTCATTGCATGTGTTCTTTTCCAACCCACAGTGATCCACATGGACAAACACACTCAAGTGGGTGTGGTGATGCATCCATTTTCAAACTAGTTCTCTATAGCATGTGATAGTTGAATTCCAACATTTCATGTGGTTTTTGACCATGGTTTGACAAATATTGGAGTGTCATTGCATGTGTTCTTTTCCCAACCACAATTATCCATATGTCCACACACACACTTAAGTAGGCGTGGTGATGCAACCTCTTTCAAACTTGTGCTCCATCGCATGTGGCCGTTGAATTCCAACATGTTCTTGGGGTTTCCGATCATGGTTCTGACACATATTGGAGTGTGATTGCATGTGTTCTTTTCCAAACCATAGTGATCCACATGGCCACACACACTCAACTGGGTGTGGTGATGCAACCTCTTTCAAACTAGTGCTCCATTGCATGTGGAAGTTGAATTCCAACATTTCCTATCGTTTCTGACCATGGTTTGACACATATTAGAGTGTCATTGCATGTGTTCTTTTCCCAACCACAATGATCACATGGACACACACACTCAAGTAGGTGTGGTGATGCAACCACTTGCAAACTCGTGCTCCATTGCATGTGGAAGTTGAATTCCAACATGTTCCTGGGGTTTCTGACCATGGTTTCACACATATTGGGGTGTTGTTGCATGTGTTCTTTTCCCAACCACAATGATCCACATGGCCACACACACTCAAGTGGTTGTGGTGATGCAACCTCTTTCAAACTACTATTCCATTACATGTGGCAGTTGAATTCCAACATGTTCCAGGGTTTTTGACCATGGTTTCACACATATTGGAGTGTCATTGCATGTGTTCTTTTCCAAACCATAATGATCCACATATCCACACACACTCAAGTGGGTGTGGTGATGCAACCTCTTTCAAACTAGTGGTCCATTGCATGTAGCAGTTTAATTCCAACATGTTCCTAGGGTTTCTGACCATGGTTTGACACATATTGGAGTGTCATTGCATGTGTTCTTTTCCAAACCACAATGATCCACATGTCCACACACACTCAACTAGGTGTGGTGATACCTCTTTCAAACTAGTGCTACATTGCATGTGGCAGTTGAATTCCAACATTTCCTGTGGTTTCTGACCATGGTTTGACACATATTAGAGTGTCCTTGCATGTGTTCTTTTCCCAACCACAATGATCACATGGACACACACACTCAAGTAGGTGTGGTGATGCAACGTCTTTCAAACTGGTGCTCCATTGCATGTGAAAGTTGAATTCTAACATGTTCCTAGGGTTTCTGAACATGGTTTGACACATATTGGAGTGTCATTGCATGCGTTCTTTTCTAAACCACAATGATCCACATGGCCATACACACTCAACTGGTGTGGTGATGCAACCTCTTTCAAACTAGTGCTCCATTGCATGTGGCAGTTGAATGCAACATGTTTCCAGGGTTTCTGACCATGGTTTGAAACATACTGGAGTGTCATTGCATGTGTTCTTTTCTAAACCACAACACTCCATGGACACACACACTGAAGTGGGTGTGGTGATGTAATCTCTTTCAAACTAGTGCTCCATTTTATGTGGCAGTTGAATTCCAACATGTTCCTAGGGTTTCTGACCATGGTTTGACACATATTGGAGTGTCATTACACATGTTCTTTTCCAAACAACAATGATCCACATGGACACACACACTCAAGTAGGCGTGGTGTTGTAACCTATTTCAAACAGGTGCTCCATTGCATATGGCAGTTGAATTCCAACATGTTCCCGGGGTTTTTGACAATGGTTTGACACATATTGGGATGTCATTGCATGTGTTCTTTTCCAAACCACACTGATCCACACAACCATACACACTCAAGTGGGCGTGGTGATGCAACTTCTTCCAAACTTGAGCTCCATTGCATGTGGAAGTTGAATTCCTAGAATTTTCTAGGATTTTTTACTATGGTTTCACATATATAAGAGTGTCATTGCATGTGTTCTTTTCCAACCCACAATGATCCACATGGACACAGACACTCAAGTAGGCGTGGTTATGCAACCTCTTTCAAACTTGTGCTCCGTTGCATGTGGCAGTTAAATTCCAACATGTTCTTGGGGTTTCTAACCATGGTTTTGACACATATTGGATTGTGATTGCATGTGTTCTTTTCCAAAAAATAGTGATCCACATGGCTACACACACTCAAGTGGGTGTGGTGATGCAACCTCTTTCAAACTAGTGCTCCATTGCATGTGGCAGTTGAATTCCAACATTTCCTGTGGTTTCTGACCATAGTTTGACAAATATTAGAGTGTCATTGCATGTGTTCTTTTCCCAATCACAATTATCCATCTGGCCACTCACACTCAAGTAGGCGTGGTGATGCAACTTCTTTCAAACTGGTGCTCCATTGCATGTGGAAGTTGAATTCCAACATGTTCCTAGGGTTTTTGACCATGGTTTGACACATATTGGGGTGTCCTTGCATGTGTTATCTTCCCAACCACAATGATCCACATGGCCACACACACTCAAGTGGTTGTGGTGATGCAACCTCCTTCAAACTACTGCTCCATTGCATGTGGCAGTTCAATTCCAACATGTTCCTGGGGGTTTTGATCATGGTTTGACACACATTAGAGTGTCATTGCATGTGTTCTTTTAAAACCCACAATGATCCACATGGGCACACACACTCATGTGGGTGTGGTGATGCATCCACTTTCAAACTAGTGCTCCATTGGATGTGGCAGTTGAATTCCAACATTTCCTGTGGTTTCTGACCATGGTTTGACAAATATTGGAGTGTCATTGCATGTGTTCTTTTCCCAACCCCAATTATCAATATGGCCACTCACACTCAAGTAGGCGTGGTGATGCAACTTCTTTCAAACCGGTGCTCCATTGCATGTGGTAGTAGAATTCCAACATGTTCTTGGGGTTTCTGGCCAGGGTTTTTACACATATTGGAGTGTAATTGCATGCGTTCTTTTCCAAACCACAATGATCCACATGGCACACACACTCAACTGGGTGTGGTGATGCAACCTCTTTCAAACTAGTGCTCCATTGCATGTGGCAGTTGAATTCCAACATGTTCCCAGGGTTTCTGACCATGGTTTGACACATATTGGAGTGTCATTGCATGTGTTCTTTTCTAAACCACAATGCTCTATGGACACACACATTGAAGTGGGTGTGGTGATGTAATCTCTTTCAAACTAGTGCTCCATTTTATGTGGCAGTTGAATTCCAACATGTTCCTAGGGTTTCTGACCATGGTTTAACACATATTGGGGTGTCATTACACGTGTTCTTTTCCAAACAACAATGATCCACATGGACACACACACTCAAGTAGGCGTGGTGTTGTAACCTATTTCAAACAGGTGCTACATTGCATGTGGCAGTTGAATTCCAACATGTTCCCGCGGTTTCTGACAATGGTTTGACACATATTGGAGTGTCATTGCATGTGTTCTTTTCCAAACCACACTAATCCACACGGCCAGACACACTCAAGTGGGCGTGGTGATGCATCCACTTTCAAACTTGTGCTCCATTGCATGTGGCAATTAAATTCCAACATGTTCTTGGGGTTTCTAACCATGGTTTTGACTCATATTGGAGTGTGATTGCATGTGTTCTTTTCCAAACCATAGTGATCCACATGGCCACACACTCAAGTGGGTGTGGTGATGCAACATCTTTAAAACTAGTGCTCCATTGCATCTGGCAGTTGAATTCCAACATTTCCTGTGGTTTCTCACCATGTTTTGACACATATTAGAGTGTCATTGCATGTGTTGTTTTCCCAACCACAATGATCACATGGACACACACACTCAAGTAGGTGTGGTGATGCAACATCTTTCAAACTGGTGCTCCATTAGATGTGGAAGTTGAATTCCAACATGTTCCTGGGGTTTCTGACCATTGTTTGACACATATTGGGGTGTCCTTGCATGTGTTCTCTTCCCAACCACAATGATCCACATGGCCACACACACTCAAGTGGTTGTGGTGATGCAACCTCTTGCAAACTAATGCTCTAGGCAGTTGAATTCCAACATGTGCCTGGGGTTTTTGACCATGGTTTATAACATATTGGAGTGTCATTGCATGTGTGCTTTTCCAAACAATAATGATCCATATATCCACACACAGTCAAGTAGGTGTGGTGATGCAACCTCTTTCAAACTGGTGCTCCATTGCATGTAGCAGTTTAATTGCAACATGTTCCTGGGGTTTCTGACCATGGTTTGACACATATTGGAGAGTCATTGCATGTGTTCTTTTCCAAACCACAATGATCCACATGCCACACACACTCAACTGGGTGTGGTGATGCAACCTCTTTCAAACTAGTACTCCATTGCATGTGGCAGTTGAATTCCAACATTTCCCGTGGTTTCTGGCCATGGTTTGACACATATTAGAGTGTCCTTGCATGTGTTCTTTTCCAAACCACAATGATCCACATGGCCACAAATACTCAAGTGGGTGTGGTGATCCAACCTCTTTCAAACTAGTGCTCCATTGCATCAGTTGAATTCCAACATGTTCCTGGGGTTTCTAACCATGGTTTGACACATATTGAAGTGTCATTGCATGTGTTCTTTTCCGAACCACAATGATCCACATATCCACACACACTGAAGTGGGTGTGGTGATGCAACCTCTTTCAAACTAGTGCTCCATTTTATGTGGTAGTTGATTTCCAACATGTTCCTAGGGTTTCTGACCATGGTTTAACACATATTGGAGTGTCATTGCATGTGTTCTTTTCCAAACCACAATGACCCACATGGCCACACAAACTCATGTGGGTGTGGTCATGCAACCTCTTTCAAACTCGTGCTCCATTTCATGTGGTGGTTGAATTCCAACATGTTCCTGGGGTTTTTGACCATGGTTTAACACATATTGGAGTGTCATTGTGTGTGTTCTATTCCAAACCACAATGATCCACATGGCCACAGACACTCAAGTCGGTGTGGTGATGCACCATCTTTCAAACTGGTGCTCCATTGCATGTGGCAGTTGAATTCCAACATGTTCATGTCGTTTCTAACCATGGTTTGACACATATTGGAGTGTCATTGCATGTGTTCTTTTCGAAACCACAATGATCCACATGGCCACACACACTCAAGTGGTTGTGGTGATGCAACCTCTTTCAAACTGGTGCTCCATTGCATGTGGCAGTTGAATTCCAACATGTTCCTAGGGTTACTGACCATGGTTTGACACATATTGGAGTGTCATTGCATGTGTTCTTTTCCAAACCACAATGATCCACATGGCCACAAACACTCAAGTGGGTGTGGTGATGCACCATCTTTCAAACTCGTGGTCCATTGCATGTGGCAGTTGAATTCCAACATGTCCATGTCGTTTCTGACCATGGTTAGACACATATTGGAGTGTCATTGTATGTGTTCTTTTTGAAACCATCATGATCCACATGGCCACACACACTCAAGTGAGTGTGGTGATGCAACCTCTTTCAAACTGTTGCTCCATTGCATGTTGATAAGTTGCTAACGTATCTATAATTTTCTATGTTCCATGCTTGGTTTTATCTACTTTCTTATGATTTGTCCACACTTTGGAGTAATTTTCATATGATTTCTTGGACTAACCTATTAACAAGAGCCACAGTGCTAGTTGCCTGTTTTCTGCTGTTTTTTGTTCTAGAAAGTCACAAAATGAATATTCTCGGAATTGGACCGGACAAAAGCCAAAGTCGTTATTTTCCCGGAAGATTCACGGAGCCAGAAGCAGAGCCGGAGAGGGGCCATAGGGTGGCCAAACCACCCCTTGGCACGGGTCCTCCTGGCCACGCCAGGGCATGGTGTGGGCCCCCTAGTTGGCCACCGACTTTGCTCCTTCGCCTATATATTCCTCCCGATACAGAAACCCTAAATCATCCAGCCTCTAGCCAGGAAAAAAGTTCCATGTTTGCCGCCACCAAAGGGGACATTGGGGGCAGAAGTCTCTGTTAGGCACCCTGGGGAGAAGTGCCCCCAGAGCCATCTCCATCGATCTCCACCACCATCTCCATCACCATTGCTAATTCCCATTATGAGAAGGGAGTAGTTCTTCCTCGAGGCTAGGGGTTCTACCGGTAGCTATGTGTTCATCTCTCTCTCTCTCTGCATGATCATATTGTGATCATGATCTTTGTAATCAAGTAGATCTACCTTGCTACTCAAGTGCTTTAATAGATCTCTTCTCTCCCCATGTGTGTGAAAGTGACAGCGTGCACACCATGGTGGCACTTAGGCTAGAGATTACAAATACTTGTTATGAGTTATATTTGGAGTTCGATGTCTTTATGAAATTGTGGTGTTTGTTTGAACCATCTAGTGCTCAAGGTGACAGTGTGGGGTTATCTAGATGGGAAAGGCTTACTTTGAGGTGTGCTGTTATAGCCCTACCATTGATTAGAGTGTCCAACCGGAGAGTAGTTCAGAGTAGTATCATAAAGAGAAGATATTTATATGAGAGTGTTCACTAGCGAAAGTATGATCCCTAGGCCTTGTTTCTAAGAATTGAAACACCATTTGCAACTACATTTGTTACATGTTTGCTTGCTTCCATCTTTATTTCAGTTTGCCTTTAGTCTCTTCCACGCCATCAAAGTATTTTCTAGCACCGTTGTCTTATATCCATACCACTTTTATTTCACTATCTCTTTGCCGAACAAGTGCACCTATACACCTGACAAGTGTATTGGGTGTGTTGGGGACACAAGAGACTTCTTGTATTTTCATTGCAGGGTTGCTTGAGAGGGGATACCTTTGACCACTTCCTCCATGAGTTCGATAAACCTTGGGTGATCCACTTAAGGGAAAACTTGCTGCTGTTCTACAAACCTCTGCACTTGGAGGCCCAACAACTGTCTACAAGAATAGAAGTGCGTAGACATCACATGTGGCAGTTGAATTCCAACATGTTCTTGGGTTACTGACCATGGATTGACACATATTGGAGTGCCATTGCATGTGTTATTTTCTAAACCACAACTTTCCATGGACACACACACTCAAGTGGGTGTGGTGATGCAATCTCTTTCAAACTAGTGCTCCATTTTATGTGGCAGTTGAATTCCAACATGTTCCTAGGATTTCTGACCATGGTCTGACACATATTGGAGTGTCATTACACGTGTTCTTTTCCAAATCACAATGATCCACATGGACACACACACTCAACTGGGTGTGTTGTTGCAACCTCTTTCAAATTGGTGCTCCATTGCATGTGGCGGCTGAATTTCAACATGTTCCTGGGGTTTCTAACAATGGTTGGACACACATTGGAGTGTCATTACATGTGTTCTTTTTGAAACCATAAGGATCCACATGGCCACACACACTCAAGTGCATGTGGTGATACAACCTCTTTCAAACTGGTGCTCCATTGGATGTGGTAGTTAAATTCCAACATGTTCCTGGGGTTTCTGACCATGATTTGACTCATTTTGGAGTGTCATTGCATGTGTTATTTTCCAAACCAAAATGATCCACATGGCCACACACACTCCTGTGGGTGTGGTGATGCAACTGCTTTCAAACTGGTTCTCTATTGCATGTGGCAGTTAAATTCCAACATGTTCTTGGGGTTTCTAACCATGGTTTGACACATATTGGAGTGTCATTGCATGTGTTATTTTCCAAACCAGAATGATCCACATGGCCACACAAACTCAAGTGGGTGTGGTGATGCAACCTATTTCAAACTCATGCTCCATTGCATGTGGTGGTTGAATTCCAACATGTTCCCGGGATTCTGACCATGGTTTGACACACATTTGAGTGTCATTGCATGTGCTCTTTTCCAACCGCAATGATCCACATGGCCACACAAACTCAAGTGGGTGTTGTGATGCAACCTCTTTCAAACCGGTGCTCCAGTGCATGTGGCGGTTGAATTCCAACATGTTCCTAGGGTTTCTGAACATGGTTTGATATATATTGGAGTATAATTGCATGTGTTCTTTTCCAAACCACAATGATCCACATGGCCACGTATACTAAAGTGGGTGTGGTGATGCAACCTCTTTCAAACTAGTGCTCCATTGCATGTGGCCGTTGAATTCCAACATGTTCCTAGGGTTTCTGACCATGGTTTGATACAGATTGGAGTGTAATTGCATGTGTTCTTTTCCAAACCATAATGATCCACATATCCACACACACTCAAGTGGGTGTGGTGATGCAACCTCTTTCAAACTGGTGCTCCATTGCGTGTAGCAGTTTAATTCCAACATGTTCCTAGGGTTTATGATCATGGTTTGACACATATTGGAGTGTCATTGCATGTGTTATTTTCCAAACCACAATGATCCACATGGCCACACACACTCAACTAGGTGTGGTGATGCAACCTCTTTCAAGCTGGTGCTCCATTGCATGTGGCAGTTGAATTCCAACATGTTCCTAGGCTTTCTGACCATGGTTTGACACATACTGGAGTGTCATTGGATATGTTCTTTTTCTAACCAAAATGATCCACATGGCCACACACACTCCAATGGGTGTGGTGATTCAACCGCTTTAAAACTGGTGCTCTATTGCATGTGGCAGTTGAATTCCAACATGTTCCTGGGGTTTCTAACCATGGTCTGACACATATTGGAGTGTCATTGCATGTGTTCGTTTCTGACCATGGTTAGACACATATTGGAGTGTCATTGCACATGTTTGTTTCCCAAACCACAATGATCCACATGGCCACACACATTTAAGTGGGTGTGGTGATTCAACCTCTTTCAAATTGGTGTTCCATTTCATGTGGTAGTTGAATTCCAACATGTTCGTGGGGTTTCTGATCATTAGTTGACAAATATTAGAGTGCCATTGCATGGATTCTTTTCCAAACCACAATGATCCACATGGCCACACAAACTCAAGTGGGCGTGGTGATGCAACCTCTTTTAAAGTGGTGCTCCATTGCATGTGGCGATTAAATTCCAACATATTCTTAGGGTTTCTCACCATGTTTTGACACATATTGGAGTGTAATTGCATGTGTTCTTTTCCAAACCACAATGATCCACATGGCCACAAATACTCAAGTGGGTGTGGTGATCCAACCTCTTTCAAACTAGTGCTTCATTGCATCAGTTGAATTCCAACATGTTCCTGGGGTTTCTAACCATGGTTTGACACATATTGAAGTGTCATTGCATGTGTTCTTTTCCAAACCACAATGATCCACATATCCACACACACTAAAGTGGGTGTGGTGATACAACCTCTTTCTAAATGGTTCTCTATTGCATATGGCATTTGAGTTCCAACATGTTCCTAGGGTTTCAGACAATGGTTTCACACATATTGGAGTGTTATTTCATGTGTTCTTTTCCAAAGCAGAATGATCCACATGGCCAGACACACTCAAGTGGGTGTGGTTATGCAACTTGTTTCAAACTTGAGCTCCATTGCATGTGGAAGTTGATTTGCAACATGTTCCTGGGGTTTCTGACCATGGTTTGACACATTTAGAGTGTCATTTCATGTGTTCTTTTCCAAACCCACAATGATCCACATGGACACACACACTGAAGTGGATGTGGTGATTCATCCACTTTCAAACTAGTTCTCCATTGCATGTGGCAGTTGAATTCCAACATTTCCTGTGGTTTCTGACCATGGTTTGACAAATATTGGAGTGTCATTGCATGTGTTCTTTTCCCAACCACAATGATCCATATTGCCACACACACTAAAGTGGGCGTGGTGTTGCAACATCTTTTAAACTGGTACTCCATTGCATGTGGAATTTGAATTCCAACATGTTCCTGGGGTTTCTGACCATGGTTTTACACATATTGGAGTGTCACTGGATGTGTTGTTTGCCAAACCATAGTGATCCTCATGGACACACACACTCAAGTCGGTGTGCTGATGCAACCTCTTTCAAACTAGTGCTCAATTGCTTGTGGCAGCTGAATTCCAACATGTTACTAGGGTTTCTGACCATGGTTTGACACGTATTGGGGTGTCATTGCATGTGTTCTTTTTCCCAGCCATAATGATCCACATGGCCACACACACTCAAGTGGTTGTGGTGATGCAACCTCTTCCAAACTACTGCTCCATTGCATGTGGCAGTTGAATTCCAACATGTTCCTGGGGTTTCTGACCATGGTTTGACACATATTGGAGTGTCATTGCATGTGTTATTTTCCAAACCACAATGATCCACATATCCACACACACTGGAGTGAGTGTGGTGATGCAACCTCTTTCAAACTGGTGCTCAATTGCATGTGGAAATTGAATTCCAACATGTTCTAGGGATTCTGACCATGGTTTGACACAAATTTGAGTATCATTGCACGTGTTCTTTTCCAAACCACAATGATCCACATGGCCACACAAACTCAAGTGGTTGTGGTGATGCAACCTCTTTCAAGCCGGTGCTCCATTGCATGTGGTGGCTGAATTCCAACATGTTCCTAGGGTTTTTTACCACGGTTTGACACATATTGGTGTGTAATTTCATGTTTTCTTTTCCAAACCACAATGATCCACATGTCCACACGTACTCAAGTGGGTGTGGTGATGCAACCTCTTTCAAACGAGTGCTCCATTTCATGTGGCAGTTGAATTCCAACATGTTCCTAGGGTTTCTGACCATGGTTTGACACATATTGGAGTGTCATTGCATGTGTTATTTTCCAAACAACAATCATCCACATATCCACACATACTGAAGTGGGTGTGGTGATGCAACCTCTTTCAAACAGGTTCTCTATTGCATGTGGCATTTGAATTCCAACATGTTCCTGGGGTTTCTGACCATGGTTTGACACATATTGGAGTGTCATTGCGTGTGTTCCTTTTCAAACCACAATGATCCACATGGCCACACCCACTCAAGTGGGTGTGCTGATGCAACCTCTTTCAAACTAGTGCTCCATTGCATGTGGCAATTGAATTCCAACATGTGCCTGGGGTTTCCAACCATCGTTTGACACATATTGGAGTGTCATTGCATGTGTTCTTTTCCAAACCACAATGATCCACATGGCCACACACACTCAACTCGGTGTAGTGATGTAACCTCTTTCAAACTAGTGCTCCATTGCATGTGGAATTTGAATTCCAACATGTTCCTGGCATTTCTGACCATGGTTTGACACATATTGGACTGTCATTACATGTGTTATTTTCCAAACCACAATGATCCACATGGCCACACACACTGAAGTTGGTTTGGTGATGCAACCTCTTTCAAACTAGTGCTCCATTGCATGTGGCAGTTGAATTCCAATATGTTCATGGGGTTTCTGACCATGGTTTGACACGTATTGGAATATCGTGGAACGTGTTCTTTTCCAAACCACAATGATGCACATATTGTCCACACACACTCGAGTGGTTGTGGTTGATGCAACCTCTTTCAAACTAGTGCTCCATTGCATGTGGCATTTCAATTCCAACATGTTCCTGGGATTTCTGACCATGGTTTGACACATATTGGAGTGTCATTGCATGTGTTTTTTCCAAACCACAATGATCCACATGGACACACATACTCAAGTGGATGTGGTGATGCAACCTCTTTCAAACTGGTGCTCCATTGCATGTGGCAGTTGAATTCCAACATGTTCCTTGGGTTTCTGACCATGGTTTCACACATATCGGAGTGTCATTGCATGTGTTCTTTTCCAAACCACAATGATCCACATGGACGCAAACACTCAAGTGGGAGAATATCATTTTGTGGCCCGAAAGTTTGGGCGCCCAGGCAACGCGGTACCCAAGTTGATTTTAATCACCACGATTCGAAAAGTTGGGGCGCCAATTGCTGAGAGGGGTGTTTTGAGTGAATAATGGCCAAACCCAATATTTTCAAATCGCACCCGTTAAGTCAGGATATTCTGTTACACTAGTTCCTGCTGTGCCCCTTCTTTGCCGATCACTCTTCTTAGCCACCCTACACGTGTCGTAGGGTCAAATCCATTACTGTACTTTCCTAACTCTCGACACTTAATCTTGTTGCGGCGGCGGCGGTCCCTTTTCTTCCCTTCCCTGACCCTGAATCTACCGACGGCGGAGGACCTTTTTTCTCCCTCCCCCAACACTGAATCCGATGGCGGCGGCCCAGCCTGTCTTGCAAGGCGAAGGTTGTAGCTACGTCGCCGACTGATTCGGGTCTGTCGGGGCCCAAGTCTGGGGTTCAACGCGAAGCAGCGGCGAGGTCTTAAACCCCGGTTAGGGAGGAGGTCAGCAAGGATTCTGCTCCCAAGGTACCTACAAGTAGCGGGTTGAAGAGAAAAGCAAGGCCGACGACAAATTGTTCGGCTCCGGTGGGCGGATGCGGCACCTAGATCTCGAAGAAAAAAACCCGGGAAAAGATCGAGAGGTGAATTTTTCTTATTTGTGCCTTATCTTACAAGTAGATTAGTTACGGCATAATAGAATCGAATGAACTGAAAAGTTCCCCTTTTTAATCAAATTAGGCACATCTTTGATACAAGGGACCTATATGAGTTCATAGTTCATGTTCGCTAGTATGCTGCAAAACTTGATTTTGGTTGCAAGAGGGTTCTGTTCAGGCAAGATGTGCATCTACTTGTGAATTGCAAAGAGGTTGTGTCTATTTCGCAGCTGGTAGATATGCTTGCCGCTAGGATTCCCTGGGGTTCTAGACAGAGGACAAAATTGATGTGGCGCAACATGAATGATACCTATCAGCAAATTGAGCACTCCCATGAGCTTCAGATGGTTTGGGAGTGTTGTGCAATTGATTGTAAGGTGGAAGTTGAAGCGATGATTGATGATATGTATGCAAATGCTAGAGATCTTGCTGCCAGAGCTTCTGCTCCTAGAGAATACAGACCAATAGATGCTGATCTATATAAGTTCAGTATACGCATAGAGGTGGATTCATACATGGCAAAACTTGATGAGGGAGTTAATAAGCCAGTTTCGTCATGTACTATGGAGATCAGTGTCAATTCCAAAAACATAACTCTTGATGAAATGAGAGAGATGACCGGTAAGGAAATCAGTATTGGCCCTAAGCAGATGGCACAAATCCGGTGGTGGCATTATAAGAAGCAGCAATTCATAGATGTTTTGGATACTAAAGATCTTATGCAGATTATGCGATGAAAGAAGCGAACCAAGAAGGTGTTCTTCCTTGGTACCATTACTGATGTTGTTGAACATGTTATAGTGGATGTAGAGGCCCCTATAGTGGCTGAGCAGAATAAGGTGGTCGACGTTGATGAGATCTAATGAGAGTTGCTACCCTAGGCTTGTCATATGGACCGCGGGGTTCCCCTTCCTATATTTGTAATATTGACTGATGTTGCATTTAGAGCGTGTTTCTGTCATTATGTTTGTTGAGAGATTGTGATATAATGCTGTGTGAGCTGTTGAGATTTTCGGACATGTCACTCACTAAAACCATCGTTGTTGTAATAAGACATAAGTACATTGTAGTTGAGATGATTATGTTTCTTAAGATGACATACCGTACTTGTTTCTATTATTAAGTTTGTTGGGACATTGTAATGTAATGTTTTGTGAAACCATGACTAGACAAGTGATGCATAAATACATTGTAGTTGACATCATTATGTTTCTTGAGATGATGTACTGTACTTGTTTCTGTTATTTTGTTTGTTGAGAGATTGTAATGTAATATTTTGCGAAACCATGACTGGACAAGTGATGCGTAAGTACCTTGTAGTAGACATGATTGTGTTTCTTGAGTTTATGTAATATACTTGTTTTTGTGATTATGTTTGTGGAGAGATTGTAATGTGATGGTTTGTGAAACCATGATGTGATTATGTTTTTTGAGAGATTGTAATGTAATGTTTTGTGAAACAATGACTGAACAAGTGATGCATAAGTACCTTGTAGTTGACATGATTTTGTTTCTTTAGATGATGTAATATACTGGTATGTTTTCGTTAGGCAATGAAATTGGGATAGAGGGAGTACATGTTTAATATTTGAAATAAGAATGTATGAAGAGAATCCATATTAGGTGGGAGACGGTAATCTAGGGAAAGGGCATGGTATCCATTAAACTATTGTAACATGCCAATTTAGTCATTGTTGCAGCGGTAGAAGGGCTGGTCTCTCTCTCTCACCGATGTCGACGTCGACACCGTCGCTTGCGACGACGCATTCGCCATGCTGTCCTTGAACAACGAGGATGACCAATCGAGAAGCGACAACCTTCTCTCCGACATCGAGTATTCCTTCCATGATGTGAGTTCCTCTGTTTTCTCGGGCTAGGGTTAGGCAATGGTAAATATCTCGATCTGAGCTCCATATGTGCATGCAATCGTGTTCAATTTCAGCTTTGCGTTTACCTATAGGTACCTCAGATGATCTACGACTCCGAATGGGAGGGCCTAGACCTTGATGGAGAAGTGTCATGTGACCATGGGCTAAAACTGAGGAGATATGTTGCATTCGAAGGCAGTAACACTAGGAGAAGGTTTTTGGGCTATACAAATCAGGTTTGTTTACATTATGTGCAACTGTGACATGAAGTAAAATGTATCATGTATATTCATAACACTATAGTGTGTGTGTTTTTAGGTTGGCCCGGTGTGTAAAGTAGTAGAGTGGGTGGATCTTGAGTGGTCTGATGCACTTAAGAAATGGTTGGCTCAATTATGGGAGATGTATGAGTTGGAAAGGTCAGGGAGATTTACTGATGTAAGTGATGCAACTGAAAAAATTGCAAGCTGTCGGTACGAAATAAGGAGATGGAACAAGAAATCAAGAATTTGTAGACAGAGCTAACTGTCAGAATCAATGGGAGCTTGGTTGTTGGAACTGCAAAGAAGCTTCAGGATAGTCACAGGTTGCTGATTCATAATGCAGAAAAGGAGAGGGATCAGCTCAGGGAAGACAAGAAGAAGCTAGAGTACTGCATTGCGGATCTGTTGAAGGAACCGAAGAAGGCGCGCGAGGGTGAACAAGGACAGACTACAGAGGATAAAGGTAACCCGAGATGAATAATTTATGTTGTGCCAATGCCTGAAACTAGTTAATTGTAAGACTTGCAATTGCGCTTTCTTAACTAAGCCAAACTCAATCCTCGAGCAAATTAATTTCAGACGAACACACATATCATGCATAGAGTTAAGTTCACGCTTACAAAATCACCACTACAGAGGATAAACCAGGCAGTTCAGTACTAAATAGACATATGTTGTGTTCAAGCGAGCCTGGCCTGGAGCTGCTTGTTTTCCTCCCTAAGATCGGCCAGCTCCTTCAGTACTTTGTCATGCTTCAGCCGTAGGTTCTAGCGCTCCATCACGGATTGGATAAGTTGGTCCATAGCCATACGATTTTCCTTCAATATCCCTTTCATGATCTTCGTCTGCTTCCTTGCTGAGGTGCGACCTTCACTGGGAAGCTTCGCCCAGCCGGTGTTTAAATCCTTCAGTTTCTGGCACTTGTCAGAAAGGACCGCGAGTTCAGCGCACGGGTGGTCAAAGGCTAGTTTTTGGGAATTCTACTTCTCCCTTTGGATTGCTATCTTGTCATTTAGCCAGGTCTCCAGGTGATGTCTACGCACTTCTATTCTTGTAAACAGTTGTTGGGCCTCCAAATGCAGAGGTTTGTAGAACAACAGCAAGCTTTGCCTTAAGTGGATCACCCAAGGTTTATCGAACTCAGAGAGGAAGTGTTCAAAGGTATTCCCTCTCAAGCTATCCTGCAATCAAGATACAAGAAGTATCTTGTGTCCCTAACACACCCAATACACTTGTCAGGTGTATAGGTGCACTAGTTCGGTGAAGAGATAGTGAAATACAAGTAGTATGGATAATTATAAGTGGTAACGGTGCCAGAAAATAGCTTCCTGGCATGTGGTTGACATGGAAAAAGACTAAAGGCAAACTGAAATAAAGAAGGAAGCAAGCAAACATGTAATAGATCTAATAGCAAACGATGTTTCAATGCTTAGAAACAAGGACTAGGGATCATACTTTCACTAGTGAACACTCTCATATAAATATATTCTTCTTTATGATACTACGCTGAACTACTCTCCGGTTGGACACTCTAATCCATGGTAGGGCTATAACAGCACACCTCAAAGTAAGCCTTTCCCATCTAGATAACCCCTCACTATCACCTGGAGCTCTAGATGGTTCCAACAAACACCACAATTTCATAGAGAGATCCAACTCCAAATATAACTCATAACAAGTATTTGTAATCTCTGGCCTAAGTGCCACCATGGTGTGCATGCTGTCACTTTCACACACTTGGGGAGAACAGAGATCTATTAAAGCACTTGAGTAGCAAGCTGGATCTATAGATTACAAGCTCATGATCTCAATAAGATAATGCATAGAGAGAGAGATGAACACATAGCTACCGTTAGAACCCATAGCCTCGAGAGAGATCTACTCCCTCCTCATCATGGGAATCAGCAATGGTGATGGAGATGGTGGTGGAGATCGATGGAGATGGCTCCGGGGGCATGATACATTGCAAATGTATCTATAATTTTTGATGCTCCATGCTTGGTTTTATCTACTTTCTTGTGTTTTGTCCACACTTTGGAGTACTTTTCATATGATTTCTTGGACTAACCTATTAACAAGAGCCACAGTGCCAGCTTCCTGTTTTCTGCTGTTTTTGGTTCCACGAAAGTCAGAAAATGAATATTCTCGGAATTGGACGGGACAAAAGCCAAAGTGCCTATTTTTCTAGAAGACTCCAGGAGCCAGAAAACGAGACGGAGGAGAGCCAGGGGCTGGCCACACCACCCCTAGGCGCGGGCTGGACCTGGCCGCGCCAGGGCATGGTGTGGTGGCCCCAGGCACCCCTTCGGTCTCCCCCTTCACCTATAAGAAGCCTTCTGACCTAAAAACTTCGGGGGGTTCAACGTTTTTCCACGAAAAGTTCCACCGCGCCGCCACCACCGAAGGGGAGATTCGGGGGACAGAAAGTCTCCGTTCCGGCACCCTGCCCGGACGGGGAAGTGCCCCTAGAGCCATCTCCATCGATCTCCACCATCATCTCCATCGACCATCCATGTTTCCTCCATCTATGAGTGAGTAATCCCCCGCTGTAGGCTATGGGGATGGTAGGGATTGGATGAGATTGTTCATGTAATGGCATCAGATTATTAGGTCATGGTGCCTAGTATCTTCTATTAGTGCTTTATGACTTTGTTGCGACTTGTTGTGCTTAATGCTTGTCACTAGGGCCCGAGTGCCATGATTTCAGATCTGAACATGTTATTGATTCATTATGATAGTATTGTTTCTGGTCTTATCTACAAGTTGTATACACACGTTGTTGTCCGGAACCTATGGCCCAAGTGGCGATGTAAATCGGGATAACTGGAAGGAAAGACTTTGATGTGAGGATCACATGTGTTCATGGAGTGTTAATGCTTTGCTCGGTGCTCTATTAAAGGAGCACCTTAATTGCCGATAGTTCCCTAGAGGCCCCTGCAAACGGGCGGGACAAAAGATGTTGTGCAAGTTCTCATTGCGAGCACGTATGACTATATATGGAACACATGCCTAGGATTGTCTAGTACTTGGGTGCTTTATCTTATTTATCTGCAATTGCCCTATGTTATGATTGCTATGTGAATTGTCTTGTCCATGCAACGCACGTCCATCCATCCCTATACCTACCGCACTCGAATCCCATTGGTTACTGCTTTTGTTAATACTGTCTTTGCTTTACTACTGCCGTTACTTTACTATTCCTACTACAAAACTGTTGCTACTGATAAACTGCTGTGAGCAAGATTGTTTCCAGGTGTAGCTGAATTGACAACTCAGCTTTTAAGGCTGATAAATATTCTTTGGCTCCCATTGTGTTGAATCAATAAATTGGGTTTCACTTCCCTCGAAAATACTGCGATACACCCCATATACTTGTGGGTCATCAAGACTATTTTCTGGCGCCGTTGCCGGGGAGCATAGCTTTATTTATCAAGTCCACTTGGAATCACTATTGTTCAAGCTAAGTTTATTTCTTCCTTGTTTGTTTCTTTCTTTATTGAAAATACAAAAAAAATTAGTTCCTACTCTAGTTGTTATTTTCGTTGGTCTGTTATTGTCTTGCTTTATCATGCTTGTTGTCAATGGTTAGTTTCTTTGAAACTGAAGCTTATTGGCAAGGTGGGTTCACGGAAGATCAAAAATATTATTATAAGGAACACCGCTTGTCACAAAAAGGGAAACACTTATGGGAACAAATTGATAGATTGTATACCATTGCTAGAAACGTGTCCTCTATTTATAATGCTACTTATTGTTGTGATGAATCTCGTTGCAGAAAGAGGTATAAACACCTCCCTTTTCAATGTGAGTATAATGATAATGATACCATATCTTCCTATGCTAAACGAATTTATGGCTTTTATGATGCGGGACAAATTGAAGAATTTATTGCTTGGAAGGGTGCTTTTGAACTTGCTAGTTTGCTTAAAAATATTGATGATTCACCTTATAAGTATGAGGTTTATGGTATACTTAAATTTTTCTTTGATAATTACAAGGATGAAAATAGCCGTATCCTTGAATATTTTAATAGATGCTTTCCACAAATGGAAGAGACTAATGCCTTGCAGGACCCTATGGAAGAGACTAATGCCTTGCAGGATCCTATGGAAGAAGAAATTGATGAACCTGAAATCTCATTAGATGAAAAAGAGGAGGAGAGTGATGAACAACAGGAGGAAGAATGGATTAGCTACCCATGCCTACCTTCTAATGATAGTAACTCTTTATCCCTTACATTATTTGATTTTCCTCCATGCTTACTAAAGGAGGATGAATGTTATGTTACCGAGGATTCTTTTGAAAATGTTTATAATAAAGCTCTAGTGCTTGTAGATCATGAAGAGCATGCTTTATGTGATAGTTATATTGTTGAGTTTATTCATGAGGCTACTGAAAATTATTATGAGAGAGGAAAATATGGTTGTAGAAGTTTTCATGGTATTGAAACACCTCTCTATGTGCTGAAAGTTTTGAAGTTACTCTTGTTTTATCTTCCTATGCTTGTCACTTTGTTCTTTGTGAATTTATTTGCATACACGATTCCTATGCATAGGAAGTGGGTTAGACTTAAATGTGTTTTGAATTTGCTTCTTGATGCTCTATTTTACTTCAACTCATATTTCTTATGAGAGCATCCTCTCAAACTTTTTATATCTGAAGATGATAATATGTCTATTATTCTTGGGAGACCTTTTCTTAAATACTGTAGGAGCTGTTATCAATTGTAATCAAGGAAAGGTGACCTTCAATGTTAATGAAAAGGAACACACTGTCTATTTCCCCAAGAAGATTGAAAGGACTTATGGTTTGAATACAATTGAATATGTTGAGGGCATTCAAGTTGGAGAAATATACTGTCCCCTACCAAGAGAAAATTTTGAAACTATTATGATTGGGACCATTGCTATCAAGGTTGAGGTAACATAATCATTAGTGGAATAAAAAGTTTTGTATCATATAAAATTGTTTTGGTAACAAGACCTGATCAACCTTTTTAACAAAAGGATTTCATTGAACAAAACAATGTTTCCACCACGATTATCTCCGCTTACTTCCATTTTATCCATTTTCAGTTTTTGCTTTTCCTAACATAAAGGCGTTAAAGAAAAGTACTTGTTGGGAGATAACACAAGAGTTTTAGTTGAGTCTTGGAAGTTATTACTTTAGTAATAACCGCTCCTTATCCTTTTTATTTGCTTTTTGTGCCAAGAGTAACCTCTAATGAGAGTGAAGTAATGATTGAGAAAGGTGCTGTCCCGAAACAGATTTTTTTGCTTCACGGTAAAAATTCCTGAGAGAGCTATGTATGTCGGATTGAGCTGTAATGTTTTGTGCTTCTTACCCAGGTTGTTATCTAACTTTCGTTAGTTCAGCACTTTTTGATTTGAGCAACAGAAGGTCTTCGAAAAAATTCGTCTTTTCCTGCTGGTCTGTTTTGACAGATTTCTGCCATTTTCTGCATTTGCTTCTTGTTGGTTCCTTCTTGGGTTCTTTTGGGGAATTGAGCTTTTTGAGGGAAGTGCTACAGTATCTAGTGTTCTAATGGAAGTTTATTTGGTGTTATAACTGAACCTTGAGACTTATTTATCTTAAGTTCACTAATGTTGCTAATGAGATTGTGTGAAGTTTTGTATGAAGGAAATTTTCAGGTGTATGGAAGGAATGAGTAATGAGATGAATGATGGACTAAAGCTCAAGCTTGGGGATGCCACGCGTGTCACCCCAAGAAATATCCAAGAAGTACAAGCGTCAAAGCTTGGGGATGCCCAAGGCATCCCCTTCTTCATCAATAAAAATCCTAGGTTTCTTCCAAACGCTTCATTTTTATTGTTTCATGCACAGTTGTGTTTTTCTTGGAGCGTCTTCTTTTTCGTTTTTGTTGTGGTTTTAGTTTGCTTGGTTTGCTTAGTTTTCTGAATAAATTGGTTGTACCCCCTCTTTCTTACATTTGGTTTGCAAATAGTTTGGTTTGGTTTGGAAAAGAGTAGGAAAGTTCATGCCTATGTGGTAAAAAGAGCTTGTTTTTGACTGTGGCTATGCTTTGTCATGCCATGCTTGATATTTTTTTGGCTTTATGCTTAGTATTCTTTGCTGTAGCATTACTTGTTATAAACAATTGAGATTGCTTAATGTGCCTTGGATGAATCATGTGTTGTTTTAGCATACTAAAGCATAGTATAGTGGTATTCTCCTTTGATGCTTTATTTGGGTTGACTTGGCGCATGCTCACACCATGTTATGACTATCCAAAGTCACCATAGCCTTTATGATCCTTTAGTTTTCAACTTGTAGTATCACTTTATGATTTGATCAATGATGTTTTGTTGCTCTGCATGATTATGGCCATTATTGCTCTCTCGTTTGTCGCTCCCTTACTATTGCTAGCCTTCACTTACACTGAGTATGTTTTACTCAAGTTTCCAACTCCTTAAACCAAATATTGCCAAAGTGTCCACCATACCTACATATTAGCATCATTTGCTACTTCCGTGCATATTCAATATGCCTTGTTTTCTTCCGAATAAAATGTTTGCTTGTTATGAGAAAGTTAGTTAGTAAAGCTCTCACGAACTTGATGGCACAGTTTATTTCCTGCACTTAATAAACCTGAACCATTGTGAACTCTCCATGAAAGTTATATGCTTGCTAATTATAGGCTGGGGATTAGCAGAACCATGCTGATACGGGGAATGCTTTCAACACTTGTAAATATATACCCAGTTGATACCTTGCTCTTTTGTTTGTGGATGTCGTCGGTGTGAAATAAAAGGGGAGCTTGTAAGTCCATGGAGTTATGTATGTGTGTTAGAGAAACGCCTGGGTCATTGGTTCAATCCATGCTGACATGGTGGAAACCTGCAGCGTAACCATAATGATATCTATGAAGCATTCTTCTTATAAAAAAAGAGAGAGATAGCTATTGAGAAAAAGAAAAAAAAAGAGACTTATGAAAAGAGGAAAGAGAGAAAAAAAAGCACCATTTTCCCATGGTAAATAAGAAGATTGCTGAGATACTCATTGTTTGCTTGCCTTGTCATTTTGATATGGGGATTCTTCCGTATCATTAGGCAAGGGGTTCCCCGTTGGCGGTTCTCAATGATATGCACATACTTACGATGACAAGAACTTACTGGTAACTAAAGTTGAGTAGCATGAGGAGCGGTCCTCGTACTCAAGGGACTTGGGATTTTCAGTTTATAGTCTGTCAAGCATATAACTCAGATTGGACCTCACTTTCACCTTAACCACATTAAAGATGCTTATGACAGGGGCAATGAGATCTCAAAGCTAATGAGTACCATACTTTCAGCATTTGGAAGCCTTTCAAACTATTCAAAACCTTTTCATTTCCTTGTCGAGTCTCCACACATTCTATGAGCACTTTCTTGAGAGCATAGTGGCCATTCTTAGTTCTATGTGCATTGTCCCAAGACTCGTTGATTGATGCATACCTTGATATTGCTTGTTTTAAACTATTTGTATCTAGTCACTCTTGTAAAATTTGAAGGTGTCCTACACATTTATGTTTGCTACTCTATGAGGGACAAGCTGAATGCCACTATGCTATGTTTTCTTTATGAGAAACAAACAAACATCTTGCAAAGCATTGTTATTCATGAATCTTTTGTTTGTGCCTTTTCATTTTGCATCATAGTTTCTCTGTCTTATTGCTAGAACTTTGTCTTTCATGTTATGATTGAAGTACTATGATCCTAGCTTTGAATGTTTTACAAATACTTTGATCAAGTCTTTGATGGTGCATGTCACCTCAAAAATTATTCTTTCTTTTTATCACTTACCTACTCGAGGACGAGCAGGAGTTAAGCTTGGGGATGTTGATACATTGCAAATGTATCTATAATTTTTGATGCTCCATGCTTGGTTTTATCAACTTTCTTGTGTCTTGTCCACACTTTGGAGTACTTTTCATATGATTTCTTGGACTAACCTATTAACAAGATCCACAGTGCCAGCTGCCTGTTTTCTGTTGTTTTTGGTTCCAGGAAAGTCAGAAAATGAATATTCTCGGAATTGGACGAGACAAAAGCCAAAGTGCCTATTTTTCTAGAAGACTCCAGGAGCCAGAATACAAGACGAAGGAGAGCCAGGGGCTGGCCACACCACCCCTAGGCACGGGCTGGGCCTGGCCACACCAGGGCATGGTGTGGTGGCCCCAGGGACCCCCTCGGTCTCCCTCTTCACCTATAAGAAGCCTTCTGACCTAAATACTTTGGGGGGTTCGACGTTTTTCCATGAAAAGTTCCGCTGTGCCGCCAAGAAGGGAGATTCGGGGAGAAAGTCTGTTAGGCACCTGCCAGGACGAGGAAGTGCCCCCGGAGCCATCTCCATCGATCTCCACCATCATCTCCATTAACCATTCATGTTTCCCCCATCTATGAGTGAGTAATACCCCATTGTAGGCTATGGGGATGGTAGGGATTAGATGAGATCGTTCATGTAATGGCATCAGATTGTTAGGGCATGGTGCCTAGTATCTTTTATTAGTGCTTTATGACTTTGTTGTGACTTGTTCTGCTTAATGCTTGTCACTAGGGCCCGAGTGCCATGATTTCAGATCTGAACATGTGATTGATTCATTATGATAGTATTGTTTTTGGTCTTATCTACAAGTTGTATACACACATTGTTGTCCGGAACCTATGGCCCCGAAGTGACAGAAATCGGGATAACCGGAAGGGAAAGGCTTTGATGTGAGGATCACATGTGTTCACGGAGTGTTAATGCTTTGCTCCGGTGCTCTATTAAAAGGAGCACCTTAATTGCCAGTAGTTCCCTAGAGGCCCCGCTGCAAACGGGCTGGCAGGACAAAAGATGTTGTGCAAGTTCTCATTGCAAGCACATATGACTATATATGGAACACATGCCTAGGATTGTCTAGTACTTGGGTGATTTATCTTATTTATCTGCAATTGCCCTATGTTCTGATTGCTATGTGAATTGTCTTGTCCATGCAACGCCCGTCCATCCATCCCTATGCCTACCGCACTCGAATCCCATTGGTTACTTCTTTTGTTACTACTGTCTTTGAGTTACTACTGCTGTTACTTTACTATTCCTACTACAAAATTGTTGCTACTGATAAACTGGTGTGAGCAAGATTGTTTCCAGGTGCATCTGAATTGACAACTCAGTTGTTAAGGCTGATAAATATTCTTTGGCTCCCCTTGTGTCGAATCAATAAATTGGGTTTCACTTCCCTCGAAAATACTGCAATACACCCCTATACTTGTGGGTCATCAAGGCACTTCCCCGTCCTGGCAGGGTGTCGTAACAGAGACTTTCTGTCCCCCGAATCTCCCCTTCGGTGGTGGCGGCGCTGCGGAACTTTTCGTGGATTTCTGATTGACTCCTTAGGGTTTTTGCCTCGGGAGGAATATATAGGCGAAGGAGGCAAGGTCGACGGCCGGCCAGGGGGCCCACACCATGCCCTGGCATGGCCTGGGCTGGCCAACGCCAAGGGGTGGTGTGGCCACCCTATGGCCCCCCTTCGTCTCTCCTTCTGGTTCCGTGAATCTTCCGGGAAAATAACGACTTTGGCTTTTGTGCGGTCCAATTCCGAGAATATTCATTTTCTGACTTTCTGGAACCAAAAACAGCAGAAAATAGGCAGCTGGCACTATGGCTCTTGTTAATAGGTTAGTCCAAGAAATCATATGAAAAGTACTCCAAAGTGTGGACAAAACACAAGAAAGTAGATAAAATCAAGCATGGGGCATCAAAAATTATAGATACATTTGCAATGTATCACCAGGTCCTGATCGAGCTTTTGCCTCTTTCCCTGCAACAAAAATACATAGCCTGGTTTGTTCAGTTCACTAGGACAAGCTAGTTAGTTTCCATAATTAACTAAATTGACTAGTGGCACTATCATAATTTCAAGGAAGAAGCAATCTAGGACTAATCAACATTTTATGAATCGACTAGTGGCACTGTCATAATTTCAATTTCAAAGAGAAATAAGGTTTATCCGTAGTTTAGTGTGCTATGGGTTTTTCTCAATATCACGAAATAGTAGTGGGCTAGTGGCAAACTCATAATGCAGAAACCCATGTCCAGATACATAATGGAAAGAGCACATGGTGTCCATTCCTGAACATGAACACCAACACATGTCGAGATAGATAAGGAGTTGCCCTAGGATTCTTATTGCACCCTATAATGGGAAACAGACTTGGGCATTGCTCCCTGAACCCTAAACATTACAAAAGGAGTGGAGGACAAACTGATATTCATGTCCCCTCTAATGGGAATCAGACTTGGGCATTGCTCCGATACGCCTCCAGACAAGCCCTTAGCTCCTCGTTCTCTTTCTGAACACCCTCGAGTACGGTGATCCCTCTTCACAGGTCCTGCTTCATCTCCTTCACTGCATCCAAGCAACGGTTCCTGTCATGGTCGGCTCGGATAGTAGCCTTGGTTTCCTCGACGCGTCCTCTGAGTGCCTCGGTGACTTCGTCCTGCAGGAGAGTGCACCTTTCCACGAGATTCTTCTTCTCCTCCATGAGCTCGTTGATTATCTTGATGGCATGTTCTTGCCTATTCAAGTTACGGTCGAGTAATTTCTACAGCCTCACGACATCACGTGCAAACTCTAGCAAGATCTCCTTCTACATAGATAATTGTTTGCGTAGGCTCTCATTAGCTTGGGTGAGGGAGCGTGCAAGCCCATGTTGGTTGTCAATCTTGGCACTGATCGCGGCTACCTTGTCACGGTACTCGGCCTTCGATCGCTGCATCGTTCATGTTAATTGAAATAGGAATTCTATAATTACACTCCAGGTTCGAGGTGAATACTAATATAGATCAAAAAATCCCCGTTGAATCTATTGACCGTAGTGTTAAAAAATGGACCTAGAGATATATTCATGACCACGATAAACTAATCCTAATCACAAAAAATCCATAGTGAATCTATGAACAGCGGTATTAAGTAAAGACCAAGAGATCCAGTCATATTCATGAAAACTAATTCAACTCACAAAAGAAAAAGAAAAACCAATGCGGGGCGGACACGATCTAAGAATTCCACATCACAACTCGGAGAAATAACAGTGTGGAGATCTGCTACCTCGCTGAGATGTGGAACAGGGCTGAACGGGTCCTGCAACGCCTCCATCGTGGTGGATTCTAGCTCCATGGCCGGCCTATAATACGTAGAAGAGGAAGAGAAAGAAGAAGAAGAAAAACAAGAAGAAGCTGAATAAGATCATGATGGAGAGGGAGATGGAGAAGAAGTAGAACAAGAAGACCATACCGGAAGGAGCCCTCGCCTGCTAGAACATTCGGCTCCATTGTCGGGGTAGATTGGGCCTCGATGAGAGTGGTACTTGTGCGGCTGGTAGAGCAAGAAGTGCCTCGCGGCGATTTCTCTCCCTTTTCTCTGCGAGTGACGAGGGTTTAACTCGTCAATGCCCATTGTTATGGACTTGGGTTTTGGAGAAGGAGGGAGCACTGGAGACATCTATCGGCTAGCAAACAAGCACAGAGGGAACAAAGGATTTACCCAGGCACAGGCCTCGTAGAGGTCCCTACTCCTGCTTGTCTGCTCGTGGAATTATCGAAGGAGTCAAAAGTTACAATGGTGCGCAGATGCAATCTGACAAGGGTTGTGGAAACTAGGGTTATGTGTGTCCTCCTCGCTGCCCCCTCCTAGCCTTTATATAGATAGGCCAGGTCTCGGGTAGCAGGTCGAGTCGGTTACAAGTTAGGGGTTTCCCCTTCAAACTTTCTATCTTTAGCTTCTTCTTGTCCTTCAAGCAATCGAGAGTCCGTAGGTTACTCGAGTCCCTCCATCCGGGCCTTGGCGACACCGTGGGCCTGTATGTATTTGGACCGTATATACCAAGCTCGAGTACCTGTAGGGTATACCCATGTCAGTAGCCCCCGAGTGTCTAGTGGAATCGCAGATTCGACTAGGGACTTTTTGAAGCCTTCCAATGCCTAAATGAGTACATTTTGATTGCTTTTATTTGTGTCATAGGGATTGTTGATATACGTGCCTGATATAACCGAAGTATCGGTATCAGTTAACCACCTTAGGATGAACCAACACAATCTACTCAAATTCGAGTCCCCAGACACGAATCCGGAGTGCTGGTGTAATTCGACTCAGGCCGCGGAGGTCTTACAGGAGTCGAATTCCAGTTATATGGGTGTGAGCACATGACGCGTCCGTCAAGACATGTTCATCGTACCTGTAGGTACGGATATGTTTCTGGTAGTGCGTAGTTAAATGCGTTGTCAGGCCTTATTCAGGTCTTACCTTCACGGCGTAGGCGCGGCATCCGAATTTTATCATCGTGGAGACGATTCGGGTAACCCAGGAGACGCAGTCTATTTGTAGGGAAAAAATTATGAGGCGGTGTCGTCATGAGTTTCGAGTGTGGATGTTATCAACACACTGTTTTTTGTACAAATAATCATAGGGTGCACGACCAGCGCTCCCTATGGGAGTAACCCCCGAGTGCCTGGTTGAGTCGAAGACTCGAGCAGGGACTAAAGAACTTTTGCGACTGCTGTTGACTTTCGCTCGCTTGTTTCAGTCGATGACTCGGGCAGGTACTAAAACACTTGTGCAACTGCTGTCGTCTTTTGCCTGCTTGTTTCAGTCGATGACTCAGGCAGGTGCTAAAATACTTTTGCGACTGCTGTCGTCTTTTGCCTGCTTGTTTTCGGCGCTCCCTAGGGGACTAACACATATCCATAATTGAACTGTGTTTTGAGTGATTGGGTTTGCTTTTGTGATTTCCCATGTTCCTGCAACAAGAAAAAGAAAAATCATAGGGTGCGCGGCCAGCGCTCCCTATGGGAGTAGCCCCCGAGTGCTTGGTGGAGTCGAAGACTCCATCAAGGACTAAAAATAGTCGAAGTTTTTCACTGCATAGCCTTGGTGACGTCAGTGCTGACGCTTGTATGACCTTAGTTGCCCGCATGAGCGATTTTGATGGGACGTGATGAGCGGTGGGTCCCACTTTCTGACTTTGATTTGACTGGGCGTGCGTAATCTTATTTTTAAATGTGCCTCCTTGATTTCAGTGCGTAATGGTAGAAGTGGGGGGACGGTTCGCGCTTCCTCTTCTCCACGTGTCCAACGCGATGTGTGCCACGCATTCAATAGGGTTTTTGTCAGCCGTTGGATTGCATCTCCCAGGGGTTGAGTAGCAATGCTGCGGTGGTAATTTCCCATATGTGCTCTTTCTTCCTTGCTGCCATCGCCATTGCTGTTCGTTCCCAAGCTACTTCCTTCGCTCACATTGCCGCCGCGCAATGGGGAAGAAGAAGGGAGGCGCTGCCACTGATTCCGCAGCCACCCTCGCTGCAGCGAAGAAGAAAAGTGGCTGCGCTGCTGCAGGCACCAGTGCCGCTGCCGTCGGGAAGAAGAAGGTCGCGGGCACCCACGTGACCAATGGCGCATGGCGCCCCTCTATCATCAAGGCATCGGATCTCCATCTTCTTCGCCAAGACGGAGTGATTTCTGCAGCAGTCGCCGATTCGCACGTCCCCAGCGGTGAGACCATTCATGTGCCTCCCGCTGGTTATCGAGTGATGTTTCTTGCATTCATCATTCGCGGTCTTTTCTTTCCTCTTCACCCCTTTCTTCGGGGTCTTCTTTGTTTCTATGGGCTCCAGCTCCATCAGCTGTCCCCAAATTCTCTCCTCCACATCACTTGTTTCATCACTCTCTGCGAGTGCTGGCTCGGAATCGAGCCGCACTTTGGTCTTTTCAAACGCATCTTTAAATTGAAGCGTCAGTCCGCATCTGGCTCTTTAGTTTATGACGTAGGTGGTTGCGGAATCCATGTTGACCCATCCGTCACCTACTTCGATATCAAGCTTACCAAGTCCGTCCAGGTATGGAGGGACAAATGGTTCTATGTGCGTGACCAGAAGGCCAAGGACGAGAACTTTGGACTCGCGCCTTTCGATCCCACGACTCCTTGCAAGAAGATGCATTCTTGGAAGAACGTGATCATGCCTTCTGAACTCGCGGAGACAAACGTGTTATATCAGCGCGTCTGCGACCTCGAGAGTCGCATAGGTGCAGAAGAGGGAGGTTACGCCCTTGTCAGGACTTGGCTGCGTCGTCGCGTCCAGCCTCTCCAGGCCAGGGTCCATCCCATGTTCCAATGGGGTGGCGCTGATGATCCCACTCACGTGTCTGCTGATGGCATGTCCGCGAGTGAGGTAGATAAGAGGGTGCGACTGGTCACGAAGTACACCCTCAAAGATGTGCTTCCGAACGAGCCAGTCGTTCCTCCCTTCGATGCTTTGCATCCTCCTCCCGAGGTACAGTTGCGCTACGTAGTAGCTTATTTTCTCGATTGCGTCTTCTATTGCTTATCTGTTTTACTTTTTGTATGCAGGAGTGGGCGGTGTCGCCTTGCATGCCTCCCCTCCTTGAGGGGATTATTCCTCGTGAAGCTTTGGAAGAGGATGAGTCTGAGTCGACTGTCCCTTCCGATGTGGAAGAGGAAGCCCCCGAGTCTAAGAGTCCGGATACTCGCAAGCATTCGCGTGGCGGGGATTCCGACGCGTCGACTCCTTCAACTCTAGGAGGCGCGGCTATTGGCGCGGAGTCGCCAATTCCCGCCGTTCCTGTGAGGGCTGCGGCACCGTCTTCTCATAAGAAGATGCGATTGCCCAAGGAGTCTTCGTCGGAGTCGAGGGAGGCCACATTTGATCTTGACAGATTTGACTGGTAAGTTTGCTAGTGCATTCATTCTTCTCTTGTTTTCTTCTTGTTGGCTTTGCCCTGGAGTTTGCCCTTTCTGAGCGCGGATTTTGTCTTGCAGTCAGGAGGCGTCGTCATCTTCTGGCGACGTCGAATTTCTGAAGGAATCAGGAGTCGCGACCTCAAAGGCCAAGATAGAGGTCGAACGCGCTCCTTCTCATCCGGCGGCGGCCCACTCTGGGCACAATTCTTCGAGCTCTCCTCACGTAGGGGAGCATCGAGTAGTTGCTCGGATGACGGTTCGGCAATCTTCTTCGGAATCACTGGAGGACCATGTAAGTATATCTTTCTTTCTTTTATAATTTGGCAGTCAACGCCCTTTTGTTGCCCTCTGCTGACTCCTTGTTTTGTGCGACAACTCCTTGTAAAGGAAGCCGCGCAGGTGGCGAAGCAGGTGATGGCGATAGGTCGCCAGCATGCGATGCTGGAGACGCACCACTGTCGTGGTGGTGTCACGGCAGATGCCATGGATAGGCTAAAGGTGGGGACTAATACACGCTAGGGGAATCCAGGGAGGGATGGTGGAGTGATTCTCCACACAGAAGTTTGTATTTCTATCCGTTCAAGATTACAAGTGCTCCTTGAGCTGTATTGGCGAGAGGAGGAAGAAGGGGCTCTCTTACTCCCACCCACAGTTCACCCCGAGAACCTTAACCAAAACGCTATGGCCTCAAAGAACTCAACCCCCTCTAATGGAACCCTAACCCCCCCTTATATAGAGGAGGCTCGGTCCCTGCCTAGGGCATACGTGGAGGCATATTCCTAAGAATATGCCTCCTCTCAAAGTGGTAACCCGACCGGGGTGCTTTTCCCCCGCGTCATACATGATTTAGCGACATAAGCCTCTATGGCGCCTGCGTCAGCCGACATGGGCGTCGTCACCCTTGTCGGCCATGACCCGGTGGTCCTGCCCTTGCTTTCTTCGCTCATGCAGTGCGTACCGGACCATCTTTTTGACCAGAGAGATTCCTTCCTTCTCCCAGAAGCTAAGAGGGGACCCGGATCATAGTAGATCCGGCCACACCTGTTCCTGCATATATGTTAGACAAGCACTTCCGACTTACTCCTTAAGTCGGAGGAGACAATGTTAGGCGACCCCCTGGTCCGGGTTACTCCGTGATCCGGCCTGCCTTGAGGTGACCCGGCCAGCATCTGATTTAACCTTGCCGAACCTCGGCTAACTCGGCCCTTATACCCCGGAGTGACCCTACCCGGGGGTATCCCCCCAACATTTGTCCCCGAAGCTGGTGCGGTCTTAGCGGCCTTGGCCACTAAGGCCACATCAGGTTCATTTATGTTCGAGCCTTGGACGTTTAATTCCGGGTTAGCTCTTTATCTTGGATTATATGGATTTATGTTCCCTTCGCACGTTCCAAGTTTTCACTTGCTGGCCGGGTTACCACTGTGACTCGGATCTCATGGTTTTACTTTCCCTCTACACATTCTAAGTTTTTACTTGCGGTCCGGGTTACCATGGTTCGATCCGGGCCTTGCTTCCTTCTCTCGTACGCCAACCCACATGGAGGCTAATCATCACATTGTCTTATTTTAAGGGCCTGCACAGTAACCGCCGCAGTAATTGTCAGTTATCACTGTGCGAGGGTCACGTCATGCCTACCTCCTCGTTTACCGCATCAGTGCATCACGTCACGGGATTGCTTCTGCTCTGTGGCCCTCTGTGTGGCTCCTCTACAATTGGTTGAGACGTGCGATACACAGCCACAGCATGTGGCTCGTTGACGCAGCACGATCCCACTCACCCTCTCTGGGGGTGGTTAAGTAGCGGAGGGGCGCACCCCTTACCATTTTTCCCACTTTTGCGCCCCTCTGCCCATTGCTTTTCTCCTTCGTCTTCCTAGCGACCGCGCCGCCGCCAGTGCTTCTAGCAGCAGCGCCGCCGTCACACTTTCCCCGTGCTTCTGCATCGCAGCCACCGTTGCGCAACTTCTTCGCCACGGGTCCATGCCAATCCAGGCCTCAGATCTCCTCCGCCGCTAGTGCCAGCGAGGGTAGTGAATACGAGATGACAGAGGAGGAGCTCGTCGTCGCCGAGCAGGAGATAGAGGAGGACGCCGGCGCGGCGGACCGTGGCGTGTGGGCTGGATCATGGGTCTGTCAAGATGACCTTGATTGGCTCTACCGGACCAGGCGCATTCCTGCCGGCGTCGCCGCTCGTCTCCCCTCTGCCGAACTAGCCCCCTCACCCAATCTGGGTGAGTTCGTTGTGTTCCTGTCCGACTTCCAACGGGGATTTGGTCTGCCGGTGAGCGATTTCTTCCAGGATTGGATTAGCACCTACCACTTGCAGCCGCACCATCTCCCAGCCAATGCTATCACCTCTCTCTCCGCCTTTGCCTCTACGATGGAAGGCTACACCGGACTATGGCCCACGAAGGAGCTGTGGATCTGGTTTTTTGGCATTCATCGCAACGTCATCCCCAACATCCAAGTAGAGTCGGAGGATAAGCAGCTCACCCAATTCGGAGCTGCCTCCATCTCGTCCCGGAGACTTTCCGTTTTCTCCCGGGTTACCAGGCTTGACTCCTACAAAGGATGGGCCCGGACCTTCTTCTATGTCCGGAATGAGGGCACTGAAGATTTGATTCGGTTGTTGCCCTACGCTCCAGGTCCACCTGACACGGAATTCTGGGAGGAGGTCCCCAAGAAGCCTACAGCTCTAGCCAACCAAGTTAACAAGAGGTTCGTGGAGCTGAAGAGACTCGGATTGCGCAACGAGGATGCTATGATCACGTTCGTGCGCAACCGAATCTCTCCCCTCCAGAAGCGCACCCACAAGTTGTGCCACATGAGTTTCAGCCGCGACCCCAACCGAACCTCCTCCTTCGAGTTGAGCAACACGGAGATTTTTCGCCGGGTTAAGGCTCTCTTCACCACCCACCGGGACTTCTCCACCGAATGGACGTGGGGAATTGAGCACTACTGTCGTGACAGGCTCCCTCCCGCGGTAAGCTTCGCGGGGAAAACTTATTTCGGATCAAATATGTATCGGTTTTTGTTGTATTTTTGACTCTATTCTTCATACTTCTTCTCAGCTTTTCCTTCAGCAAACTCTCGAGGATGGTACGGATCCGACCCTTAAGTGGGCGCCGGACCGAGAAATCCTGGATGAGGAGGAGCCGGACCAGGAGATGTTCCTCCCTATGATCGACGCTACCAAACGACCCAACGGTAAATTCTCTTCTCTTAGAGATTGGCCCAATGATGAGGATGACTCGGATGTCAACATGATTGAACCTGTTGAGGTTGTCCCTCTTTCTTTTGCCTTTCCGGCATCAGCTAACCCCAGTGGGCATATCCACGAGGATCCTCCACTTGCTACGGGCGAGCCGGTTCCGGTGGCGTCAAAGAAAAAGCGCAGAGCCGCATCAAGTTCTTCCTCCGAACCTCCTCAGCCCACAAAAAGGCAAAAGAAGTCCGGAGACAAGACTGCCTCCAAGCGGGCAGGCAAAGCCCCGACACGGAGGGCTCGGAAACCCAAGGAGGCCGAAACCTCGGATGCGTAAGTCATTTTTCGTTGCGTAACTTATTTCTCCTTGCATCGTGGTAATTTCTCTCCTGACATTATTCTCTTCTTAAGGCCTCCGGTGGAGGTCCCTCAGAGCGGATCAAGCATCTCTTCACCGCTTCGATCTGACCCTTCTCCTCCTCGTGACGACGAGTCACGTCCGCTGAGCCCTATTCCAGAGGGTTCTACGGCTGCTCCGGGTTCCACACTACATTGTCGAGAGGAACGCGACCTCGGAGCAGGAGGGGTCGGTCCAGCCGAGGCGACGGCGTCCACCAGTTCGGCATTGTCGCAACCAGCAGCCACCGAGTCTGTCTCAACACCAGCACCAGCAGCAGTTCCAGTATCAGTGACCGAATCGGCTCCAGCATCTGCTCCGGCACCAAGAAAACCAACCCCAGCTCCAAGTCCAGCGACAAGAGCTCCATTGCCAAGTTCTTCCGCCTTGTCCGAGTCATCTCAACCTCGACGAGGAACTACTTCAGCAGCTTCAAAGGGGAAATCCACTGCGGTTACTTCTTCCCAGCAAGCTAAGGGAAAAAAGGCTCCGGATACTACCAAGTCAACATCCGTCAAGGCTGGGCAGCAAACCCTATCGTCGATGCTTCCCAAGAAAGCCCCAGCAGCGAAGGATGTTCCTGCCGAGCCAACTGAGGCGCAGCAGATGGTTCTGCACACTAGCCCAGCCCTTGCCTTGGTTGAGAGGAAATAAGCGCACGCAAAGGGCTTGGTGGCACCCCATATGCCCACCGGTGAGCGGTACCCTCCGAGTCTTATTGAGTTCGTCATGAACTGGAATAAGGCGTAGTTCGTCCACAACAACGATCTCTCGGAAAAGTTCGGCCCCACAGAATTTTCCGCCCAGATGAATACCGCCGCTAAGGCAAATAACCTCGCGGGGCGAATGATGGAGGTATGTCATTTCTCCTTTACATGCTGTAGATAATAACCATTAGTCCCCGAGCCTCCGGTGGAGTAGCTTGTTACTCGGCCGGATGCTCATTAGAAAACTAACGTAGCTCCATGTAAACTTCGAATATGCACACACCTAGAGCCGGGTTAAGTTCCACTTGGCCTGGATCTTGTACACTTCGAATATGCACACACCTAGAGCCGGGTTAAGTTCCACTTGGCCCGGATCTTGTACACTTCGAATATGCAGACACCTAGAGCCTGGTTAAGTTCCACTTGGCCCGGATCTTGCACACTTCGAATATGTACACACCTAGAGTCGGGTTAAGTTCCACTTGGCCCGGATCTTGTACACTTCGAATATGCACACACCTAGAGTCGGGTTAAGTTCCACTTGGCCCGGATCTTGTACACTTCGAATATGCACACACCTAGAGCCGAGTTAAGTTCCACTTGGCCCGGATCTTGTACACTTCGAATATGCACACACCTAGAGCCGGGTTAAGTTTCACTTGGCCCGGATCTTGTATACTTCGAATATGCACACACCTATAGTCGGGTTAATTTCCACTTGGCCCGGATCTTGTACACTTCGAATATGCACACACCTAGAGCCGGGTTAAGTTCCACTTGGCCCGGATCTTGTACACTTCGAATATGCACACACCTAGAGCCGGGTTAAGTTCCACTTGGCCCGGATCTTGTACACTTCGAATATGCACATACCTGGAGCCGGGTTAAGTTCCAGTTGGCCCGGATCTTGTACACTTCGAATATGCACACACCTAGAGCCGGGTTAAGTTCCACTTGGCCTGGATCTTGTATACTTCGAATATGCACACACCTAGAGCCGGGTTAAGTTCCACTTGGCCCGGATCTTGTACACTTAGAATATGTAGCGAGCTATTTTTACACTTCTGTACTTTTTTCAGGTAACCACTAATCACCGGAGCGCTAAATTCCAACGCCCGCTGGATACCCACATGATGCTACACGCAAAACATGTTGCACTTATTGCAGAACATGAGAAGAGGGGTAATTTTCTCCCTCGGCACTTCTTTGTTTTTCTTCACCTTCTTCTGCCGAGCTAATCTCCTCACTCAGTTTCTGCAGCTGGGGTGGAGGCTGAGAACAAGATCATGCGGAAGAACTTGGAGGAAATCTAGGGTATGTCCTCTTTTGTCCGACCTCGTAGTGTTTTACATTTCCTCTTCTCCTTGGCTCGGCAAACATTCACTCCTCGGCTCTGCCGGGTCAACATACTATTTCAGCATCGCTTGAGGATAGTGTGCCCGTGCCTGATATGATGCTGCATTTTCTCGAACAAGCAGGACAGCATCAAGCTGAGCTGAAGAAGAAAGATGACGAGCTCGCTCTCCTCCAGACTAAGGACAACGAGATTGACAAGCTCAAGGCTGAGATGGAGAAGATGAAGGCCCAGCACCAAACCAAGCTCAAAAAGGTTGGCTAGAACTTCACAGAAGAGCATGAGCGCCTTACTCTCCAGATTTCCAAGGACCAGGATCTACTCAAAGAATTCGACATCCAGCTTGGGTCGGCGATCGCTGAGCTTGAACAACTTCGCAAGAGACGCGACGATTGCATCAAGGAGTTGACCCGGATCCACAGCCATATTTCACGTAAGTTCCTTTCCCTTATCCGACATAATTCTCCGGGTTATTTCATATGTCTTTGCTTCAACTTATTCCTTTGCCTTGTTTCCAGGCCACTTTGCAGAGGGTACTCCTATTGCGAGCGCTGCCCAATTTTGGCCATGAAAGGGGTACTCCCATCACTCCTGACGGTGAGGGAATTCCTTTAGACATGGAGGACCTATTGGTCAGCCTGTCATCCCGCGTGGAAATCATCAAGAACTACGACAAAGATCTCCTCGACATTTCAGTCCGGATTTTCAACACGTTCTGGCCCAGTGAGAGTGCTCCGAAGAGGATCACACTTCTTGCCGAAAAGCTGTTGGAAATCGAGATCCAGCTTGACCTCTGGAGAGAATCCGCTGGGCGCGCCGCAGCTGATACTATCCTTCACCATATTCTCACATGGTACGAGAAGATCGACCTCAGCCTCCTTACGCGCCGGCGTACCGGATCTAGATGGACTGATGACCCGGAGTGGGTAGCTCGGCACCAGGATTGCGCCTACAGCCTCGTCGAATATTCTCCTATCCATGACTGGGTTGAAGGACCGATCTTCCTAGAATCCGGTGGGGACGAGCACGTTGAGAACGTTGAAGATGGGTCGGATGAGGGCGGAGAAGATGATGCCTCCGATATTGAAGATAGCAACGACGACGCCGAACTTCCTCCTCCTGCTGCTCCTTAGTTCAAAAAACTTGAAAATTTATCAGATCCCCGGTATGCCGGGTGCAATTGTATGCTGGATATGTGATATTTTGCTACTACGTTTCTATGCCGGATTAACTTGGGCGTAGTCCCCGAGTTTCATTTTCTTGTTCGTCCAATTCTCTGGCTCGGTCCGTGTCTGCCTTGATTCAGTTTTACGACTTACGAATCCGAGCTTCAAAAATTGTTTTAACAATACTTAGAAACTTTTAGGCTTAGCTCAAAATAATTCAGCATAATAACTTGAAAATAAATACAGGGTTAGTCCGAAAAACAAACGTTAGCTCGAATAAACTCATTTCCTTAGTCGTTTTTCATGTGCTACGCAATTCCAAACTTGTTCTCTTGCTTGCCATGAAGCCAATTCTTGTTGGACAGCAGCAAGTCGAAGAGTTGGGTTTTTTGTGCTCACACATTACTAATCCGGGTTAAGTAGAACGACTTATTCCCGCTACCGCATAAGAAGTAATAACAAACATTATTAAGGAAGTCCCCGAGTTACTGCTCGAGGCGCTGCTATTTCATTGATAAGCTCATTGCCGACATACATACCAACATATGAGACGACTCGGATACATACACTTCTTAGCTAAGTGTAGAAGGGACGAAGTAGTGCTACATTCCACGGTCGCTTAGATTCCTCTCCGGACCTGTCCGCCTTGTTCTTTTCCTGTGGCTTTGCATCTATAAGATAGTAAGAATCATTGTGCAATGCTTTGCTCACAATGAACGGCCCTTCCCATGGGGGGATAAATTATGCATGCCAGTAGTACGTTGTACCAACCGGAGCACCAGATCGCCTTCCGGAAAGACTCGGGGGCACACTTTCCGGCTATGATAGCGTCGGAGATTTTGCTGATATATGGCGGATCCGGGCCGATTCTTCTCGCTTCTTCCAGCAGATCAACATCATTTTGCCGGGATTCTTGCACTTCGGCTTCTGTGTATTGGGTGACCCTAGGCGAATCATGCTCTATGTCGGCTGGTAATACAGCTTCTGCCCCATATACCAGAAAAATGGCATATATCCTGTTGATCGATTCGGAGTTGTTCTTAAACTCCACAGTACCGCTGGTAGTTCTTCTATCCAGCACCCCGTTGATCTTTGCAGCGGCTCATTGAGCCGGGGTTTTATCCCGGATAATACTAATCCGTTGGATCTTTCCACTTGTCCGTTCGATGCGGGGTGGGCTACCGAGGCTACGTCCAGCCGGATCTTCTTATCTCGGAAGAAGCGCGCAAATGCTCCTTCCGCAAAATTTGTTCCATTATCAGTTATAATACTGTGTGGATAACCGTATCTCAAGATGATGTCTTTGAGAAATGTCATGGCCGTAGCTCCATCAAATTTTCTTATAGGTTTCACTTCAATCCATTTTGTAAACTTGTCCACCATGACCAAAATGTGTGTCATGTTTCCTCTTGCTGGTTTGGACGGGCCAACCATATCCAAGCACCATACAGCAAATGGCCACGGAATTGGTATGGTCTTGAGTTCCGACATAGGCATATGAGTCTTGGTGGCGTACCTTTGACAACCATTGCATTTTCTCACCAGATCTTCTGCTTGTTCTAAGGCACTTGGCCAGTAGAATCCATGCCGGAACGCCTTTGCCACCAAGGCTCGGGATGAGGCATGATGCCCGCATTCTCCTTGGTGTATATCTTGGAGGATGTCAAGCCCTTCTTCCGGGTCAACACATCGCTGGAGGACATTGGTTACACTCCGTTTGTAGAACTCGGAATTGATGATTGTGTATGCTTTTGCTCTCCTCTGAGTTTGCCTGGCTAACACCTCCTCAGCATGTAACGTTCCGTCTTTCAGGAATTGGAATATAGGCTGTGCCCAAGCTGGTATCGCTCGTGGAGGGAACATCTCCTCATCAATTTCCATCTGATCCACCGGCATAACTTCAGCCGGATCACGCTGAGCAGTCCCCGGGTGTAGCGAGGCAGTCCTCGGGTTTGCCGAGGCAGTCCCCGGGTTTGCTGATGCAGTCCCCGGGTCTCGTGTACTACCTCCCGTGTCAATGTCCATGGGATCAGCTCCGGATTCCGTATCTTCCGGGACATAGATCGAGTCGGTTCCTGGGGACGGCCTGATAGATGGTTTTCTGAGGTGTTCCAATGCTACACCCGGTGGAATTGCCTATCGGGTCGATCCGAGCTTCGACAGCATGTCGGCAGCTTCGTTTTCCACTCGGGGTACATGGTGAAATTCACATCCCTCGAAGTAACCAGATATTTTCTGCACGTGAAATTTGTATAGTGCCATTTTTGGATCCAGGGCATCCCACACTCCGGACACTTGTTGCACCACTAGACCCGAGTCGCCAAAGCATATTATCCGACGTATGCCAATCTCCTTTGCCACTTTGAGCCCATGCACAAGAGCCTCGTACTCAGCGACATTGTTCGATGCCGTGAAATGGATCTGCAATACGTATTTTAGCTGGTCCTTCTTTGGCGAGGTAAGCACAAACTCGGCGCCTAACCCGGTTTTGGTTTTTGACCCGTCAAAGTGCATTCTTTAGTAGTTCGGATCTGGTGGCGGTGGTTCGTATTGTACCTCGGTCCAATCCACAAAAAAGTCCGCCATAGCCTAGGACTTGATCGCTTCTCTTCTGTCGTATTGGGGCGCATAAGGGGCTAACTCAATTGCCCATTTTGCAATTCTTCCACTCACATCCTTGTTACCCATTATCTCGTATATGGGAGCTTCACATATTACTTTGATGGGTGCTCCTCAAAGTAATGCTTTAACTTCTTAGCCGCCATATAGACACCATATGCCACCTTTTGAAAGTGCGGGTAGTTCTATTTTGAGGCAGACAATACCTCGCTCAAGTAATATACTGGCCTCTGCACCGACTTACCCTCTTCATTGCGCTCTACCACAATCACTGCACTTACAACTCGGTTGGTTGCGGCTATGTAGAGCAACATTGGCTCCTTTGATAGTGGAGAGGCTAACACTGGTGCAGTGGCCAACATTTTTTTAAGTGGGCAAAGGCTTCATCAGCCTGTGGCGTCCAAAGGAACTTATCCGACTTTTTCATGAGTTGGTAGAGAGGTAGTGCCTTTTCTCCCAACCGACATACAAACCGACTCAACGATGCCAGGCATCCAGTGAACTTCTGGACATCGTTAAGACACTTCGGCAGCTCCATTCGTTCGATGGCTCGGATCTTAGTTGGATTAACTTCGATACCTCGGCTGGAGACGAGAAATCCGAGTAATTTTCCAGCCGGGACACCGAAGGTACATTTTTTCGGGTTAAGCTTCATCCGGAACCTTCTCAAGTTCGCGAATGTCTGCCTGATGTCGTCAAGGAGCGTTTTGCTTTCCTTGGTGTTGATAACCACATCATCCATGTATACTTGTACGTTCTGACCTATTTGGTCGTGCAAACATTTTTGCATACACCTTTGGTACGTTGCACCTGCATTCCGCAAACCAAATGGCATAGTGCGATAGCAATAATCCCCGTACGGGGTAATAAATGTAGTCTTTATTTGATTATCCGGGTTCAAAGGTATCTGGTGGAAACCAGAATATGCATCAATGAATGACAACAGTTCGCATCCCGCGGTTGAGTCTATGACCTGATCTATCCTTGGCAGTGGGAATGGATCTTTTGGACATGCCTTGTTCAGGTTCGTGTAATCGATACACATACGCCAAACCACTGCCACGTCCGGATTGTCCTTCTTCTTTTCTACCAGCACCGGATTAGAGAGCCAATCCAGATACAGTACTTCCATGATAAATCCTGCTGCTAGCAACCGAGCTATCTCGTCTCCAATGACTTTTCTCCTATCTTCGGTGAAGCGGCCGACAGGTTGCTTCACCGGCCTTGCTCCGGGTCTTACGTTCAAAGAGTGCTCGGCCAACACCCTCGGAACACCTTGCAAGTCCTGTGTAGACCAAGCAAAAATATCCCGATTCTCATAGAGGAAGCTGACGAGCTCGCTTTCCTATTTGTCAGTTAACCCGACACCAATTGTGACTGTGCGCTCCAGGAACATGTCATCAATTGGAACCTTCTTGGTGTCCTTTGCGGCTTGAAATGAAACGCTGCCATGCGGGTTACTCAACGCCGACATATACTGCTGCGCGGACTGAGCTAAAGCCGCCGCCTCTTGGATTTTTCTTTTCTCTTGCGCAATCACGAGTGACTTGGCTAGGTTAGACCCGGCTGAAGCACACTCAATGGAACGTCGGAAATCTCCAGCAATGGTAATCACTCCATTTGGCCCGGGCAACTTCATCTTCAGATAACTGATGTGGCAGCCTGCCATGAACTTGTTCAATGCTGGTCTTCCGAGTAACGCGTGATAGGCACTTTCCAAGTTCACCACCTCAAACTCCAGATTCTCAGTTCGGCAGTTATCCCTTGTGCCGAATAGCACGTCGAACCGGACTTTGCCTATGGGGTCACAAGAAATGCCTGGTATAATGCCATGGAAAGTTGTTCTCGTAGCCTGGAGCATATTCTCCGAGATGCCCAACTTGCGCATCGTATCCGCATACATTATGTTAATGCTACTGCCATTGTCAATCAGTACCTTGGAGAACCTCACATTGATGTTCGGTCCAATAAATGTCGGATCTAGCACTAGCGCATACAAACCTGGACTCGGCATAAGCTTAGGGTGATCTTTGATGTTCCAGGTGATTTCCTGGTCCGACCAAGGCATGTACCTCGTCATTGCGGGCATTACCGCATTGACCTCCATATGTCGGCGCTGCAAGCTCTTCCTATCTATTTCCTCAGTTGTGAACACACAATAGCTCTGGTGATGTTCTCTGTACTCATTCCTTCCCTTGTTTCCGGGGTACCTCTGATCCGGTTGTTGCTGATTTTCCACCTGATGCACTGCATCCCTTCTCTCATTGTTGTCATACCTCGGCGGAGGGGGAGGCAACATTAACTGTTGCGTGTTCGCTCCGGAGAGCAATTGCTGCCGGGGTAACTCCTGCCAAGGTTGATCATTCCGTGGTGCCTGAGCATTCCCCGAACCACTTTGCTCTATCTTACGCATCCACTCACATTGCCTCGTTGTGTGACCCGCCGGGCTATTTGGATTTGGCGTGTAAAACTTACATGGTTGGTCTAACATCGACTCATAGGTATACCTCGGACAGTCTTTCTTTTCCTGCCAGTGTTTCTTTTGCTCCGGAGTCCATGTTTTCTTGCCATCGTTTCTTGGAGTCCATTGCCCTCCCGTTCTCTGTCGTTGGTTGCTCCCTGCTCCGGGTTGATCTTGATTTACAGCTGCAACTTGTTGTGAACCGTAGCGATGATCCGGTCTATCATCTCTTCTTTTTCCTCTGTAATCATTCCTCCGGGATGACCCGGCTCCGTCCCTCTGATCATTGGACTCGCTTGATGCGAGCCTAGGTTGAGTCGGATCACCCAAGGCATACGAATCCGCAATCCGGATCATCTCTGCCAACGTAATTGGGATTTTCCTTTGTAACTTCATCCACAACTCGCTGCCATATCTGCACCCTTGTGCAAACCATGCTATGGCCTGTGACTCTATGACACCCTCACATGAGTTTCTCACGGTACACCACCGGGTCAAGAATTCACGGTCCGTCTCATTAGGTCTTTGCTTGCACATTGCTAGGGTCTGTGGCCTATTCGGCCTCTGATATGTACTTGAGAAGTTGCTGATAAACATTTCTTCAAAATCTATCCAGCAGTTGATGCTTCCGGGTGGTAAATTGTTCAGCCATACCCTGGTCGAACCTTCCAACATCTGGGGTACATATCGTACAGCCCATCTCAAGTTGCTAGTGGCAATTTTCACAGCTGTAGCATAGTTTATCAGCCAATCCTCCGGCTTGGTACTGCCGTCATACGTCTTTGTGCCTCTGGGCAGCTGGAAGTTGGGCACCGGTGGCTCCTTCATCATCCGGGGTCCAAGCACGCTGGACTCGGGGGACCTTGACATTCGATTTGTTCCGACCTATACAGACGATCTAGTTTCAACCTGGCGTCATCCAGCATTAAATCCCTGCTTCCCAATCTTGACCCTATCACATGATAGTCCGGTCTGGGGTACCCTGTGTTCACCATCTCCGAATCACCGTCGTTGTATCAGTTTTGCTCTGGTTGCGCACCTTTCTGTTGCATACCTCGGCCGGTGCTTTGATCTTGCCTTGGTATATTCCGCTGCTGCGGTTGTCCTGCTCCTGCGGAGTTTCGCTGTCCGACATTGCCATTGGCAGTGTTTCCTTGACCGGCATTGCCTTGGTCGTTGTTACCTCGGCCAGCTTCACCTCGGCTCACACTCCGTTGATCATCATTTTTCCGCGTTTCTTTTTCCTTTCCCGCGCGCGTCGGGTCGTACGGGACGATCTGTTTGTTCCGTCTGGCCGAGGTTACTACCTCTTCTCTCCTTGGACCACCATGAGGTGACGATGCGGCTCCAGCGGATTTCTCCGGGTTACCCATCGCCGAATGGACGATTTTGGAAGCTCCAGCTCTCCGGGTTAGCTCTTAGTAACTCTTCATTCTATCTGTTCGCGATCCAAACCAGCTCGTTAACCCTATCTTGCTCTCTTTGATGGGCCTCAGCCGTCAGACCCTCTAACTCGGATGCAGCCGCATCCGCTGCTCTGAGGTTCTTTGCCGGGGTACTATACTTCGGTAACCCCACAGACAAATAGTTTTCTGACCCCTCGGCTCCATCGTCACCTTCTCTGTTCATCTCGCTTATGAGATTTCTCCCTTTTACTTTTACCGTATCAACTTTGTTTGCCTTTGCATATTCGCGCAGTGTCATGTTCAGCCACTGCTAAGCCGCGGCTATTTTATTTGCGCCCTCTATTATCTTTTGCCTAGTTTCCTCTAGCTCGGCATGTGCCTGAGCCGGATCTACCACTACTGCTACCGGGTTTGCCAAGCTATCCATAGCTTCTCTCAGTATGTTCTCAGGCCTCTCTAGTGGAGGTCCTCTAGCTTTCCTCGGTGCCTTAGGTGTTACCTCTGGGTCCGGCGCTGGATCCTTGCTTGCGCCTGCACCTGGCGCGGTCATCATCACCTCCGGATGGTCCGGGGAGCGATCGGTACGCGCCCCGCGAGCCACAGTGAGGGGTGGTTCCCCCGCATCGACGACGCGGCATAGATGAACGCATGATATGTCAACAGCAACGTAGACCTTGTGCGCACCGAGCTTGACGCAGAGGTCGTTGCGCGGAAGTGGGCGCGTGCCGAAGCAGCCAGCGTTGTCGCTGACGAAGTCCAGCGCTCCAAAGCGCTGAACGAGCCCAGAGACGATGCGTTCGCCGGTGCCGATGAGGTTTCCCGTCTGGATCTTCACCCCTGCTAGCGCCGCTAGCCCCACGGTGGGTGCCAACTGTTGTGGTGGTGTCACGGCAGATGCCATGGATAGGCTAAATATGGGGACTAATACACGCTAGGGGAATCCAGGGAGGGATAGTGGAGTGATTCTCCACACAGAAGTTTGTATTGCTATCCCTTCAAGATTACAAGTGCTCCTTGAGCTGTATTAGCGGGAGGAGGAAGAAGGGGCTCTCTTACTCCCACCCACAGTTCACCCCTAGAACCTTAACCAAAACGCTATGGCCTCAAAGAACTCAACCCCCTCTACTGGAACCCTAGCCCCCCCTTATATAGAGCAGGCTCGGTCCCTGCCTAGGGCATACGTGGAGGCATATTCCTAAGAATATGCCTCCTCTCAAAGTGGTAACCCGACCGGGGTGCTTTTCCCCCGTGTCATACATGCTTTAGCGACGTAAGCCTCTGCGGCGCCCGCGTCAGCCGACATGGGCGTCGTCACCCTTGTAGGCCATGACCCGGTGGTCCTGCCCTTGCTTTCTTCGCTCATGCAGTGCGTACCGGACCATCTTTTTGACCAGAGAGATTCCTTCCTTCTCCCAGAAGCTAAGCGGGGACCCGGATCATAGTAGATCCGGCCACACCTATTCCTGCATATAAGTTAGTAAAGCACTTCCGACATACTCCTTAAGTCGGAGGAGACAATGTTAGGCGACCCCGCTGGTCCGGGTTACTCCGTGATCCGGCCTGCCTTGAGGTGACCCGGCTAGCGTCTGCTTTGACCTTGCCGAACCTCGGCTAACTCGGCCCTTATACCCCGGAGTGACCCTACGCGGGGGTATCCCCCCAACAGCCACCGCATGGTTGAGAGTGAGTGTTCTATACTTATTCTTTTCGTCTTCTCTGTATTTTGGTATACTCGACTGACAGCCAAATTTTTGACTGCCATGTAGCTGAGCATAATGCTTTACTGCGTGATGTCGCCACGTTGGAGAAGACGCTGGCCACAGCTGTGAAGGGGCGCGACGAGGTAATCGCGGCTCGTGATGAAGCCCAGAAGCGTGAAGAGGATCCGTGTGCCTCCTTTGCGGCCAGGGAGAAGTTGTTCGAAGAGCAACTGTTCTCAGTCGCCAAGGCCCTCTCAGGTACCTTTACTTGGTAGATATTTTATTGATGTTCTTCTCTTCCTCTTTAGTGCCGGTGGCATTAAAAGTTTGATCCATGTGTGTATTTTGGTGTAGATGCTGGCGGCTTGAGTTTTGATCCACAAGCCCTTGGTCGTGATGACGCTCTGGCGGGCGCGGTATCTGCGGTCAAAGATCGTAGCGCCGCTATCCAAAATACGCTGTCCAAAGCCAAGGCCACTCTAAGTCGCCTCCGGGAGGAGCTAATGCCGAAGGCGGAGCTGGTCGACAATGTGGAAGAGCTGGTGGAGTCGCTTGCTGGGGGTGTGCCTGCCACGTACAAGAACTCCCTCCACGCAGCTGGCGCGACCATGTCGCTTGCCATGGTGCAAGCCCACGGAGTCGGCGGATCCTTCATGTGTCAAAGACGATGCCTGTTGGCGCGGATGGTCAGCAGGTAGTATTCGCTCCCTTTGCGACTGCCTATGCCAAATATGGCCATTCCTTGATAAACACTATTGCCAAGTATTCGGAGGAGCTCAATCGCGCAAAGAAGGCGGCGAAAACTTCAGCCTCAGGGGACGGCGGAAAATCAGTGGAATCTGATACTGCCACGGACTTGATGAAGCCCCCGAGGTCATCGAAGTCGAAGAAGCTAGCTGCTCCGTAGTTAGTTTCTTGTAATAGCTGATGAACTTGCTCTTTTGATTGGAGAACATGTCTCTTGGCGAATGTGTTTGTAGATACTTTTATTGATCTTGAATGCATCTGTTACTTTTGACTTTTGAGTTGGTCGCCTTATTTTGCCTCTGGCTTGATTTTTGGTAGGGTACATAAAGTGGTCCTGTGGGGGGAAACCCGTACTCGCCATCTCTTGAGGATGCAATGGCACCACCATGCTCCAGGGTAGAGGAGCTGTCCTTGCTTTCCCGACTTCGTGATCACGTGAAGCAACTAGAGCGTGAATTGCCCGTGATCCGCGGTAGCGCGGACATGTGTAAGTCAAAGGCTGAAAAACCCGCCGCCCATGAGCAATATCTGCTTAACGAGGTGACGCATCTGGGCGACCAATTTAAATGTTAGTTTGCTCATCCTCGTCTTTTTCTTTGTAGTTAATCGCAATGGTACATTGTACTCATGCTCTTGATGCTGCTTCGTGTAGTTGTTAGCGCACGCTGTCCGTAGGAGGAGAGGGATAGGATTGCCATCTGCCTTCATGATCTCACCCAGGAGCAACTTCAGGAGAGTGGATACTTCTGGGTAGATCATGATCGTGCGACTACGTTAGCGACCCTGCAGGACCGCACCTCGCGAGTGCTGCTCTTTCTGAAGAAGTCGCAGTCATGTTTGAAGAACATCTATCGGGCGATGTTCCCGCTGGATGATGCTCCATCAAGCCTGCTAGCTCTTCTGACCAAATTTCAAGATATGTCCGTGGTTCGCGCATGCGTGAGGCATCAGTTGGTGGCTGGTGCCAAGGCTGCCCTCTTCGTGGTGCGTTTGCACAAGCATGACGTGGATGTCGTTGTTATTGCCTCTGGGCCACCGGTGCCACCAGCAGGATCTTCCTGGAACATGGTGCCGCACTACCAGGCGGTGGATCGTCCAGCCGAGGAGATCGTCGACTTCTTCGAGGAACAGACTAATGTTGTTCTGTTGCAAGGGTAGCCAATATGTATACTGCACATAAGTGTACTGGTGTTGTAAAGCTCATATATATTTGTAGATAATTTATTGTTGAATGTATACAAATAGCTGTATAAGCATGGGGTGCGTTGCACTTATGCGAGTCCTTTTCGTTATCCTGGCCATCTTTGTATCGTTCCCTTGTCAACCTGTCAGGTGCGTTGCAGCTGTGTTGAGTTTGTGTTAAGGGGTTCGATTGATGTGTCAGCTACTCAGGATGTGGCGTTTTTGTTCGAAGAACATGTGTGTATAGGGTGGCGTAGCCCCCGAGTATGAAAGTTGACAAAAGAAAGGAGAACACGGAGTTTTGGGGCACTTACCTTTTATTTATTCGAAGAACAGTACGTAGTACAATGTGCGGCTAAGTATCCTTGGTTGAATAGCCTTATTTGCGATGCAAAAGTAAAGAAGAAACGACTAAGGGTAGAAGCGTCACAGTTGTGCGACGTTCCAAGGGTTGGAGTATGCGACTCCTGTCTCTAAATCTTGAAGGCGATAGGCGCCACCTGGGATTACTTCTGTAATCACGTACGGTCCTTCCCAGGGGGACTCGAGCTTGAGATGCCCCTGCTGCTTCAGTCGCAGGACCAGGTCACCTTCGACGAAGGATCTTGGGCGAAGCCTTCTGCTATGGTAGTTGCGCAGGTTCTGCTGGTAGATCGTAGATCTTTCTGCGGTGATTTCTCTTGCTTCGTCAAGGAGGTCGACGGAGTCTTCGAGTGTGAGGGATGACTCCTTCTCGCTGTAGGAGACTACGCGTCGCGCTTTGTACCATACCTCGGCGGGTAGTACTGCCTCTGCTCCATGTACCATAAAGAATGGTGTGTAGCCGGTGGCGCTGTTTGGAGTTGTACGCAGGCTCCAGAGTACAGATTGCAGTTCGTTTGGCCAGCAGCCCGCGGTTTGTTCGGGTGGCCGGAGGAGTCACTTCTTGATACCACTGCAGACGAGCCCGTTTGCCTTTTCCACCTGACCGTTGGTCTGCGGCTGTGCTACTAAGGCGTAGCTGATGTTGATCCCCAGGTTCTCGCAGAAATCTTGGAACTCCTTGGATGTAAAGTTCGTTCCGTTGTCGGTGATGATGCTGTGCGGCACGCCGAAGCGGTAGACGATGGACTCGAAGAACTTGACTGCGCTGTGCCCTGATTGCTTGGTCACTGGCATGGCCTCAATCCACTTGGTGAATTTGTCGACTGCGACCAAGAGGTAGACGTAGCCTCCTTGCGAGGACCTTGGAAGTTTGCCAACCATGTCGAGTCCCCACTGGGCGAAGGGCCAGGCCAATGGGATGGGCCGGAGTTCTACGCCTGGTGCGTGTGGCTTGTCTGCGAATCGCTGACAAGCGTTGCACTTTTGGACTATATCCTTGGCGTCGTGCATGGCCGTGGGCCAGTAAAATCCAGCTCGTAGAGCTTTGGCAACAAGGGCGCGACTGTCGGCGTGGTGCCCGCAGGTCCCTTCATGGATGTCGAGGAGGACTGATCTTCCATCGGCTAGGGAGACGGATCGTTGTAATACGCCTGTGATGCTGCGTTTATACAGTTCGCCATTGATAACGGCGAATGCCTTGGAGCGTCGCGCGATGTGTCGTGCATCTGTCGGGTCGTCCGGTAGGCGTTTGCTGAGGAGGTACGTAATGTATGGCTGCGTCCAGGATTGTTCGATCATCATGACGCTCATTGGTCCCTCGAGTCCTGTGTCGAGCTTCAAGTCATCGAGTGTCATTTGCTCATTGGGTGGCGTAGCCCCCGAGTCCGTTGCTGCGCTTGTTTTCTTCTCTGCGGCCTTTGGCTTGATGGAGCATTCGCATATGCGCTCGAGAAATACCCCAGGTGGTATGGGTGCGCAGGTGGAGCCTATGTTGGCGAGTGCGTCTGCCTCCTAATTGCTTTTGCGACCTATGTGTCGCAACTCGAAACCATCGAAGTCTCCTTCAAGTGTGTCGTAGAGGTCGCGGTATGCGATCATGTTGTCGTTCAGTGCGTCGCACTCGTGCATTGCTTGGTTGACGACCAGCTTGGAGTCGCCATATATGATTAGCCTCTTTGCACCGCAGGCTTTTGCCATCCTCATCCCGTGTAAGAGGGCCTCGTATTCAGCCTCGTTGTTTGAGGCTGTGAACTGCATTCGCAGGACGTATTTCAGCTTGTCCCCTTGAGGCGATGTCAGTATTACACCTGCTCCTGCTCCATGTTTCCTCTTGGACCCATCGAAGTGCATTGTCCAGAGGTAGGACATGTCTGGCTTGTCCGGGAGTTGGTTTTCCATCCAATGTACGAGGAAGTCAGGGAGAACTTGCGACTTGATTGCGCGCTGCTGCGTATGTGATGTCTCGTGGAGACAGTTCGATTCCCCAAAGCGCGACTCGCCCTGTGGCATCAGGGTTATTGAGGACATGTCCCAATGGGGCGTCGTTGACTACCACGATTGGGTGTTCCTGGAAGTAATGGCGCAGTCGCCGGGCGGTCATAAATACGCCGTACGCTAGCTTCTGGTAGTGCGGGTACCACTGTTTTGTTGGCGTGAGGACCTCGCTGAGGTAGTATACCGGGCGTTGTATGCCGTGGACCTTGTTTTCCTCGGCCCGTTCGACGACGAGCACTGTGCTAACCACTTGGTTGGTGGCGGAGATGTATAGCAGTAGTGGTTCCCTTTCTCGTGGAGTTACCAATACTGGTGAGGTGGATAGCAGGCGCTTGAGGTCCTCGAATGCTTCTTGCGCTTCATTGGTCCACTCGAATTTGTCAGCTTTGCGGAGGAGCTGATAGAAGGGCAGGGCCTTTTCTCCCATTCGACTGATAAATCGATTGAGGGCCGCAATTCGCCCGGCTAGTTGCTGAACGCCTCTTATGTTCTTTGGCTTCTCCATGGCCAGTATGGCCTTTATTTTTTTCGGGTTTGCCTCAATCCCTCTCGTGGAGATGAGATACCCGAGTAGTTGCCCCGAGGGTACGCCGAAGGCGCATTTGTCCGGATTGAGCTTTATCCGGTAGCGATCGAGATTGGCAAAGGTTTCGCGCTAGTCGTCGATTAGAGAGGCTTCTTCCTTGGTCTTGATTACTATGTCGTCGACATAGACTTGGATGTTGCGACCAAGTTGCTCCTTGAGGCAGGCCTGCATGCACCGCTAGTACGTGTCTCCTGCATTTTTTAGCCCGAAGGGCATTGTGTTGTAGCAGAACACGCCGAAGGGCGTTGTAAATGCGGTCTTCTCCTGTTCTTCATCCTTCATTCGAATTTGGTTATAGCCTGAGTAGGCGTCGAGGAAGCAGAGGCGCTCGCATCCAGCAGTGGAGTCGATGATTTGATCGATCCGTGGTAGCGGGAAGTGATCTTTTGGGCAGTGCTTGTTTAGAGAAGTGAAATCCATGCACATCCGTAGGATATCCGTGTCCTTTTTTGGCACCAGCACCGTATTGGCGAGCCAAGTGCTTTCCTTGATCTCGCGTATGAATTTGGCCTCGAGGAGTCTGTTGATCTGCATTCCGACTGCATGTGCCCGTGGCTCGGACAGTCGCCTGATTGTTTGCTTGACTAGCCTTGCGTCGGGGTTGATGTTGAGTGCGTGCTCGGCGAATTCCTTGGGAACTCCTGGCATGTCCGCAGGACACCAAGCAAAAATTTCCCAGTGCTCACGGAGGAATTCAACGAGCGCGAGTTCCTATGCGGGACTCAAGTTGTTGGCGATGAGGGCCGTTTTAGCGGGATCTGATGGATGGACCTGCACCTTCTTTGTGTGCACAGATGAGTCGAAGGAGAGGTCAGGTGAGCTTGGCCTACTCAGGAAGGGCTGACTGTTGCCTGTCGTTTCCTTCGATCGCGCGAGCTCCTCCTGCATGCCAAAGGACTGGGAGATTCTGTTGAATTCCCTGTCACAGCTGTCAGATCTCTCGAAACTCCCATTGATTGTGATGACGCTGTTGGGACCTGGCATTTTCATCTGCAGGTAGGCGTAGTGAGGTGCTGCCATGAACCTAGCGAATACGACGCGCCCGAGGATGCAGTGGTATTGTGAGGGCCAATCGACAACTTAAAGTCAATGCGCTCGCGCCGGAAGTTCTTCTGCGTGCCGAATATGACGTCAAGGTTGATTTTGCCCAGGGGGTATACGCCTTTCCCTGGGACAATGCCATGGAACGTTGTGTCCGATGCCTCCAAGCAGGTTAGAGGGATCCTCATTGCTTGCAAGGTACTCGCAAATATGAGGTTAATGCCGCTTCCGCCATCCATGAAGACGCGACTCATGTCGAAGCCTCCAATTTGCGCCTCGAGTACGAGGGGGCAATGACTTGGGCGAGGTACTTGAGGAGGGTGGTCGCGTTTATCGAAGGTAATGCACGACTCACTGCCACTGAGGTACTCAGTGGTGGATGGTGTCGAGTGCGTGGCCAAATTTACTTGGCGAGTGATGGCCTTCTGCACCCTATTGGAGGGGCGTCCCTTTTGGATCATCATGGTACCCATGGCCCGTGGGTATGATTCGCCTCCGTGGTGCTGGTTCGGTGCAACTCCGTTCGAGGGTGGCCCAGGTGGTGGTGGTGGTGCGCCATGTGCGGTGCCCTCGAGCGGTTCTCAGAGCCTCTTCATCGCATCGCGGTTCATTCGAACCAACCCCTCATGTAGCTTGAGGAACTCGAGGCAGTCTTTGAGGAGGTGACTGGACTTTCTCTTGCCATCATGCTTGTCGATGTAGAAATGTACCGTGCATGGCCCGGATAGTTTGTCCTCGATGGAGGTCACGGGTGTTTCATCGCGAGTGCGGCGTTGCCATACTTGCGTGGTTTTCCCGGAGTCGCGGTATCCGCCGCTACGGTATCCGTTGTTGCGGTTATCGTCGCGTCTATCGGCGTAACCGGCTGCGACCATGTTGACATCATCGCGATCGTCGTAGACGCGCATACGACGTTTACTCTGGCGGTCGCGTCTTTGTTCGAGTTCTGCCTCCTTGTCAGAGTGAACGCGGTTCTTCAATGAATCTTCCCCATCGGCCCACCGATTCGCGGTCTCCATCAGGTGGTCGATGGTCTTGGGCTTCGAGCGGCCTAGCTCCTCCCTGAGTTCCATGCGGCGGACACCACCATTGAATGCATCAATCGTGCGGTCTTCCGAGATGTTCTCCGTGGAGTTCATGATGATGGACCATCTTTGGATGTAAGAGCGTGGCGATTCACCAGATTTTTGCTGGCAGCATCTCAGTTCTTCGATTGAAGTGGGACGTTTGTACATGCCCTTAAAATTGCGCATGAAGCTGTAGACCAGCTCATTATTGAGCCATGCCCGGGCGGCGCCCTACAGCTGTAGCTGCAAGCATTGCATGGCAGTACTTCGACTGCCTCCATGCAGTCTGGCGGAGGAGATGTGATCCTCCAGCCAGATCTTGGGGTCCTGCAGACCATCAAATTTCAGGTTCTCCGATGGGAGTTTGAACCCTTTAGGCATTCGCTTTTGCCTGATGGATATGCTGAAGCATCTGGCGCCGTAGAGCTCCCCATCTTGTTCTTCCGAATCAGTCGACCGAGCACGTCGTGCCCTTGACTTGTCGATCTTGCGCTGCGTGAGTTCGTCGCGTGCATCGTAGTCGCGATCATGTCGTCGTGAACGGCGGCACCAAGACAGGTCGTGACTGTCATCGCTTGACGAGGATGAGGAGTAGCGTTTTGCTATTGCTTTGCCCTTTTTTGGGTCTGGTACTGGTTCTTTGTCGAGGGCGGCCTCGAGTAGCCCCAGTCCCGCGATCGTAGATCGGTGCATTCCCGTTCGGGGATCTCCAGCCGGTGGCTGGTTATTGAGAAGGTACATGGTGGCCGCTGTCACCGCGGCCTGTGGCGTCCTGGGAACCACGTTGCCTCTCGTGTCGACTGTCATAGATCCGAAGTCGAGGACTTTTGCGGCGTCTATGCGTTCTTGTTCGGTGAGGTGAGCCATCCGCGATTGCCTCTTCCTGGGGAGATGCTCGTTGCCTCTTGAGGAGGATCCTCCGTAGCAGGAGAGCCCAGCGCGACGAAGGCTTGACTCGTCCGCCGCCTTTTTACGCGCCTCAAGTTGCGCGATTGCTTGTTTCTAGCGCTTGAATTCCTCTTTTAGGAACCAGTGGTAACCCATCAGTAGTTCCTGAGGGGACCCGAAGGGTAGAGGTGCACCTCGTAGGTCTTCGCGACAGTGTTCCCACTCTTGCTCGTTGAGCCTGATCACGACGCGTTCGCCGGTTTGCTCGTTGATTATGTTGGACCCGAGGGTTTGACTGCTCCTCCACTGCCGCTGTTGGCAGTGTTGGGCGGGTCGGTGTCGTTGCCGATGTTACCACTATTGCCGCGGTTGGCGGAGGTGTCGCCTGCATTGATGACGGCGCACATGAAGTGATTTGGGAAGCTATTGCTTCCACAACTTTCAGATCCAGAACCGTAGGTTCCATCTTCAGTGGCCAGATCGCTTAGATCGGAGTCGCGACTGCTGTCGCTGACCATGTTCCCGACTGCCACCGGAGCATTGAGCTCGCTGAGGGTGCCGATCGATGGAGGGAACCATGATGCTGGGGCAATCGCCGGTGCTGTCGGCTGATCGGGCATGCGAAGCATGCCCATCTGACCAACTCGGAAGCGGAAGCTCCCAATCGCTAGGCTGATTCCGTCGCCCACAGACTCGAAGGCCGGGTGAGTAGCCGGCGTGTGGACGGTGAAGTCGAAGGCGCCGAAAAGCTGGGGAATCTCCGTTGTTGCAGAGTTGTAGATCGCATTTGATGGGGCCGAAGAAGCCGCAACATCAGCACTCCCAATTCCCACAGACGGCGCCAATTAACGAGGGTTTAACTCGTCAATGCCCATTGTTATGGACTTGGGTTTAGGAGGGAGCGCTGGAGACATCTATCGGCTAGCAAACAAGCACACAGGGGACAAAGGATTTACCCAGGTTCAGGCCTCGTAGAAGTCCCTACTCCTGCTTGTTTGCTCGTGGAATTATCGAAGGAGTCGAAAGTTACAATGGTGCGCAGATGCAATCTGGCAAGGGTTGTGGAAACTAGGGTTTCGTGTGACCTCCTCGCCTCCCCCTCCTAGCCTTTATATATATAGGCTAGGTCTCGGGTAGCAGGTCGAGTCGGTTACAAGTTAGGGTTTACCCCTTCAAACTTTCTGTCTTTAGCTTCTTCTTGTCCTTCAAGCAATCGAGAGTCCATAGGTTACTCGAGTCCCTCCATCCGGGCCTTGGCGACACCGTGGGCCTGTATGTATTTGGACCATATATACCAAGCTCGAGTACCTGTAGGGTATACCCATGTCAGCGAGGATCATCGATCGGCCTCTCCCCCTCCTCAGGGGAGCCATGGCTTGTAGGGTGAGGTGGCGGCGGGAGGAGGAAGAAGATAGTGATTAGTGTGGGAGAAGAGTCAAAGAGTACATGCCGTGGTCCAGTAGTACTAGTACTATTATACAAGACCACCGTGTACGGTCTACCTTCTCAAAGAAGCCAGGGAGGCAGGGGTAGGGAATCGATGGGACTTGTCTTTATTGTGATGGACAGTTCAATGGTCTTCGGCGCCGCCCAAAATCCAGTATATAATAAGGGGAGTGCGAGCCAGGTGGTCATCACGGGCATCGGCACGCACGTCCCGCATGCGTGTGCCATGTGTTGATGGGGCAATGACGCGCGCAACTGCTGCACGATCACGTCGGCACGTCGAACTCCGTCGAACTCCACATCGACTGGCACGCACGGGATATTTATGAGTCTAGAATATGCTGTGCCACTTTTGTTGTGATCAAATTATGTTTAGTACGAGAGATATTACTTTTTTTTTTGATAATCGACAAATGCATGCGTGGACATGACACACGAAACCGCTGCTCATCCTTGATCATATCGGCACCCCACTCTGTGTACCCGCCATCGACCATTCTGAGCAACTACCTCGAGCACGATGCCCCCTCGCCATGGCAATGGCAGGTCCAAGCCGTCCACTGGCCGTCATGCGTCCCCGGCTCTTCACTGCATTGTTAGCACTCGCGAGTCGCCTGCTGAGGCAGCACGTCGTGTCCGACCGTGCCAGGATCCATCGACATCGGCACTCGAGGACACCGCGATGTCGAAGCTCATACCGGCTGCGCATGAGGAGCTTGGGGTACCTATAGCATCGGACGAGCGCAAAGCAGCAGTCAGGACGGGGGCGCGTGTTGCACCGGCGTGTACGGACAAGAAGAGGAACGAGAAGGAGACCGAGAAGAAGAGAGGAGATAGCTATTTGGACGAGTCCGACTCGGCCAACAAGGAGGCGTTCATCGATCAGTTGGAGGCAGAAGCAGAGGAGAGTGACGTGGACCCGTGGGACTATGAAGAGGAGGAGGAGGACTCCGACGAGGAGATAGCACGCTTATTCGAGGAAGGGCGCGGTGTTGAGTCGTCAGAGGAGGACACCGATAGCGGCGATGGCAGGGACCATGGCGTTGCCGAAGACGAGGACAAAGTAGAAGATGAAGACGATAGCCTCTTTGAAATATGATCATTTATTTTATTTAGATAGATGGATTTTCACTTGTGGCACGGATAGACCATGCATAAAAAAATTGGAGAAGGGAGGGGTTATCCTGCCTGTTGGATCACATAGGATCAACAGTTGGTGGAGACGATTTGCGGGACATCTGTGTCAGCCAATCAGGGCGTAGCACCCAGAGTGAGCGCACGTTTGGGCTTTTGTGAGATTTGTTACCGAGAGAGAGGTCAAATATATTTTCACAAACCACATATGGAACCACCATTGTCATTGAAATGTGTATTCTTTCATTAACCACATCTAGAGTCATTTCATGTATATTGTTTTCACAGACCACATATGGATCCACCAGAGTTGATTGCATGTGTGTTCTCTTCACAAACCACATATGGATCCACCAGAGTCATTGCATGTGTGTTCTTTTTCCTAACAACAACTAGAGTCATTTCATGTCTATTCTTTTCACAAACCACATATGGATCCACCAGAGTTCATTGCATGTGTGTTCTCCTCACAAACCACATATGGATCCACCAGTGTCATTGCATGTGTGTTCTTTTTACTAACAACAACTAGTGTCATTGAAATATGTGTTCTCTTCAGAGACCACACATGGATCCACCAATGTCATTGCATGTGTGTTCTTTTTACTAACAACAACTAGAGTCATTGCATGTGTGTTATTTTCACAATCCGCATATGGATCCACCAGTGTCATTGCATGTGTGTTCTTCTCATTAACCACAGCCAGAGTCATTGCATGTGTGTTCTTTTCAGAAACCACATATGGATCCACCATTGTCATTGAAATGTTTTCTTTCACTAACAACAACTGGAGTCATTTTATGACTATTCTTTTGACATACCACATATGGATCCACAAGTGTCATTGCATGTGTGTTCTCTTCACAGACCACACATGGATCCACCGGTGTCATTGCCTGTGCTTCCACCAGAGTTCATTGCATGTGTGTTCTTTTCACAATACACCTATGGATCCACCAATGTCATTGCATGTGTGTTCTTCTCATTAACCATAACTAGAGTCATTGTATGTGTGTTCTTTTCACATACCACATATGGAACCACCATTGTCATTGAAATGTGTATTCTTTAATTAACCACATCTTGAGTCATTTAGAGTTAACAAAAAAAATCCATTTAAAAATATTAAAGCATTCATGTGTGTGTGCATTTAAATAGGAGTTGTTTTGAATTGCTTTGATTAAGTGATCCATTGCTTATAAAATGATTCTTAGGTGAAATAAACATCATCTAGATCTTTCCCAAACAAATCTCAAAGAAAAACAAATCAAAATGAATAAAAGAAAGAAATGGTCATTTGTGCCATTTTAACTACCATGCCTACTTTGGCTATTCCTAGAACTCAATTCTTAACAGAAACAAATGTGGATATTTGCACCACTTGCTAGTACACGTAATGATGTACTAACGCCCACTTTGTATGGCATTTGAAACACTTTCAAACAAAAATTTTAAATGGCATTTGAAAATTGAATGTAGTTCATATGGGAAGATCCCACTTATTCAAAAACCACTCAAAGGAGCTCCATTTTCAAAACCCAAGCAACCACAGAGGCTTAAGCATGTGTCTAGCAACTCCACCAAAATTCAACCAACAATTCAAAAACTTTTCTCATGCGGCCATTGTGTCGAACAGGTGGCATGCAGAAAATAAACTGCCTAACTATTATTGTTTGTACCCCATTTGACCCCCTCTACACTCCCTTGTCCCCCCTGAGTCCAACCAAGTGGTCACCGGCCTACCCCTAAGCCGCAGCAGCAGTGGAGCGCCGCCACTTTATGATCGCCGTCGGCCGATCGTGGACAGAGCGCCACAAACCACGCCGCGCCATTCCAGCACCACCACTAGCTCCTCCTAACGCTACCACTGCCCCCTGTCCACCCCTCGATCACCCCCAGGCCCTGGACCACACCCCAGCGTCGCCGTCCATTCTCTCTGCGCCGTTCTCAGCACGCGCCAAAGTGCGATCATCGCCAGCATGCAGCAGACCACCACTGGACATAAAATCCCGCACGCCGCTCCGCCTCGACCTCAGCACCCCGCCAGACATGGTCGTGCACCGCCGCACGACCCATAGTCGCCGTGCGCTGCATCGAGCACCGCCTCTGTCTCCTAGAGCGCGGGACTCTCCCGACCAAACGCCACCGCCCCTAGCCGCGCATTGAAGCCGTAGAGCACCGCCAGGAGGCAGGCCACCGTCCGCCTATGCCGCCCATGCTGCTAGCCGCCTGTATCAGCGTCACCGACGAGCTCACCGTCGTGCCGCTCGGTCCCCTCGTCGCCCTATAAAAGGAGCCCTCCCGAGCACAAACGACTCACACCATTCTACTCCCCTATCCTCACTGATCCTTCCCCACCTCTCGCCGGAGCCGCTCGAGCCATAGTTCGCCGGAATTGCGTCGGAGGAGCCCACTTTACAGGAGGAGAAGGCACCGTCGATTTCGTCCACCGCAGCCCCTGCCGCGACCTCGCCTGAGCTCACTGTCGTCCACCAGTTCGATCGCCCCCATCACCGCAGTAGCTGGAGCCCTGGTATGCCTCCTGTGCACCACCATCGAGCCGCTAGGGTTAGTTCTCGCCGGTGACCTGTTCGCCGTAGACGACACTCCTCAGTCGTAGATCTCACTTTTAATCGCACGGTCCACGTTGCCCCGTACCGCTTCGCGTTTAAAGAGCCGTTGACATGTGGACCCCCCTGTCAGCTGTTCTCTGCGCCGCGGAGTACCACTGGGCCGGCCCATTATCTTTCCCGCGCTAGCCCACGAATTCAAATTTAGGTTTTTCTAATTAGGTTTGAACTTAGTTCTGTCCCCTAGTTTGAAAATCATTTTAGAGAGATTTCCAAATCCAAATGGACTGATTCCAATTGTGTTGGAAAGCTTCTGAAAAGATCTATCCAAGCCCGTTGGATTTAATTCAATTAGAGTTAGAGATCTCTCCTAGTAAAAATAACAAGACAGAAGCTTTTGCACATTCAAACATTTTTATAAAATCAACCAAAATAGCTTTTGAGTTGATTCCAACTCTCAAAAATTACATTTAACCATACCTATCTAAATACGTAATAATATTAAGGTTTGCATCCAGTGACTTTGGACTAGTACCAAAATAATGCTATATAGGCATTTCTAGTCACTTTAAATCATTAAATATTAAACTTAAACCAAAGTAAATATGATCCAACCCTTAAATCACATTCCCTTATGTTAGAATATGTGGTGATGACATGTGTCCATATGATCCCATATTCTAAGTGGAGAATATTAAATCTTAGATATTTTCAATGAGTAGAAATTACTTTTCTTAAATAAAAAGAATGAAACTAGTTAATAAAACCTTGTGATGCTTGTGATGATATTAGATCATCAAATGTGTTCCTTAGAATGCTAAGTAGTCTAGTTAAGTATTGTTTCGTGATTGTGTACTCTGTATGTATTTATAGATGATAGTACCGACCAAGCTTTCGAGGAGGAGGAATTCTATCAAGAGGAGGAAGAGGAAAACTTCAACCAAGGCAAGCTAACACTTGCAAGTATAATGCTTAGCAAGCTAGAATTAAGCTAGATAATCTGAGCAAGATGCACTAGGCATGCTTTGGTTATATCCCTTGACTAGTACCTACCCCAAGTTTTATTTCCAAGCTTTACTTTCTTTACTTTACCAAAGTCCTTTACTTGTTTTGAAGGTATCATAAAGAGTATAAAACTTGACCTATTTAGATAACCTTAGATGTCATTCTATGGCATGAGATTGATCTTAACATCCCACTTTAGTGAACCCTCTTAACTTAGTAGTTTAGATCTAAACCAAAACTTGAGTCACTTTAGATGGGAACACTTGGTGAAAATGAATTGTGAAATCCTTGGAATGATGAGTCATTCTATTGAGATGTTTTGACATGTGTTGAGAAACACAAATGGTTTATCATGATGAAAATGTTGAGGCATGAGCCTTAGCCCTTTTACAAAAATTGATGGTTCGATTCGGATGCGATACCATTCCAAATTTACCGTACAACCACAATACCTGAATTGGGTAAGGCTTTGCCAGAAGTTTATATGCATTAGTATTAGTTCCCTCATGGGAGAGGTTTGAGCTGAGGCTACCTCTCAATGTTGTCCACCTATGCAGTGCCCAAGATGACAGATGGTCATGGTTGGGAGGCCATGCTCATAGGAGAGGTGCTTATACTAGGGTGTGTAAAGGAAAGGTTATGTTTGATTATCTGCATACTAAGTATGATGATTCAGGGTTATCCCTCACATATGTATCGAATCTTGTGGTGAAAGTGTACCACCTCTGCAGAGTGTCAAACTATTCAAATAGTCACGTCCGCGGTTATGGATAGTTGGAGTGGCCATACTGTTTCATTGTCAGATGTTTTCAAAATGACTTATGAAATGAATGATGAATCTTGACTTGACCACAACAAGGTTGTGACTATGACACTACCTTCCCAACTTAAGTGATTCTAGAACTTTATTTTATCTTTCTTTGTTTCTGAACTCAGCTTAGGTTTCAAACTTAACTGTCTAAATAAACTTAGAGTTAGCACTTTACATTAGAACTATACTACTTGTTAGTGGTAGTTTGCGAGTACTTAAAGAGTACTCATGGATTTTGTCCCTGTCTATTCTCATGGCCAGACTATGAAGGAGACTACCAAGATGATGGCCAGCAGGACGGCTATGATAACTAGGACTATCTGCCTTCGTCAGCATTGCCTAGGGCCCTTAAGATGGACCCCGCCGCTACACTTATTACTTATTCTGCTGCTTGTTGTATTAAGACTGGATCATGAGGTCCTTATTTGTGTAAGACCTTATTTATGGTTTGTAATGGATGATGTACTGTGATATCCAATCTGTTATGTCTCGCAAAAATTGTAATCCTGGGATTGCGATGTATGACATAACAGGCATTTGGGATAAAACATCCGGGTGTTGATAAGTTGGTATCAGAGCCATCCTGACCATAGGAGACCCTAGTTAGAATGGACGTCCGAACCAAAAACTTAATTTCAAAACCAAAGTGAGTATTTATGAAAAACTATTTCCTCTCTTACCCTTGGGAATTCATTCTTTCTCAAAATTCATGTTCCTCAAATTCTTACATTACTACATAAAATTTGACACACTTGATCACTTCACTAATTTCCTCATCCTTAATTATTGTAGATGGAGACTCAGTTCAGCAAGTTCTACAAGTTGGGCAACGGAGGTCAGCTGATCTTCGAGAGGGACCTAGATTCACTCTTGGAGTTACTGGGATGCCCACATTCAGAGTTTCTTGGAGCTCAACTTCCAGGACCCTAGGAGGGGATTTACAGTGGCTGGTCACCGCTGATCTTCGAGGAAGCATAGAAGCACCAACTTCCGGGAGAATCCAGTTCTCCGTCCGAGAGAACAACTGGCTAGATGAATTAGCCAGGGCAATGCATGAAGCTCTCGCACGTCTATGTGCCCTTAGTGTCAACCAAATCCAAGGAACCCGTTTTGCTCACTATGCAAGGCGTGACTTCATGGGAATGCCAATGGAGATGCCCAGTCACCCGGAGCTGAAGCGTCAAGTGGAGAACCTTGACTTCCTGTTGTACGATTGCCAGAAGGAATTGGACAATTCTAGGGAGTTTGCCAACCACAACCGTGCCATTGCCGCCCACAAGGCCCAGACTTTCTCACTGCTTGTCAAGGACCGTTAGTCTCTTCGCCTCCAGCGCGAGAAGAAGGATCGCACCATCGCCCGTCTTCGCAAGAAGGTGGCCGACCTCGAGAAGACCGTCAAGGAGCAAGAAGCTCAGCTTGCAGCAAAGGAGGAAGAAGAGGAGGGTGAAGACAGCTATGGAGACATGGATTCTTACCTCAGCAATGATGATGACTTTCTGGAGGAGGATGCTATGGACTTCTACACTGACGATGAGGACTCTGACTTCATCGACGATGAGTAGATGCACTAGAGTACTGTCGTAGCATGAGATGTATCAGTCCCACTGTATCGTAGCTTGCAGAATGGTTCTTCAAACCATCTGTTTTACTTTGTTGTGGTGGTGTGTGTTTGTATAATGTGCTTGTTTGAATGAATGAAATGAAGTTATTTGCAAAACCTGAGTCAAACTCAAAGTTTTAGCTTTGAAACCAAAACCACGCACCTTAGAACTTTCCCTCTTACCCCTTTATCTACCTCAATCTTCAGATGACTCGTGGAAACCAAGGAGGGAGCAGCTCGTCGCAAGACCCAATGCTGCAGATCTTGCAGAATCTCATCGCAGACAGAGAAGCAAGCAGGGCAGAGCGCCAAGCTAATCTAGCAACACTGCAACAGATCGCCCAGATGGCTCTCAACAACCAAGGGCATGGAAATCAGGATCATCAAGGATCCAAGCCGAAGAAGTTCCAGAATACCAATCCCCCAATCTTTAGCACTTCAGAGAACCCATTAGATGCAGATGACTGGTTGCGAACAATGGAGAACAATTTGGAAGTAGCCAGAGTTGATGACAACGAGAAAGTTCTCTTTGCCACCCACTACTTGGCAGGAGATGCAAGAGCATGGTGGAACAACATCCGCCTGATGAACCATGGTCAAGTGATGACATGGGAAGCCTTCAAAATCAAGTTCAGCCGCACCCACGTGCCGCAGGGCTTAGTCACCAGAATGAGGGATGAGTTCCACGACTTGAAGTAAGGCAGAATGACTATGGTAGAGTACCGTGAGAGATTCCTATCGCTTGCCAGATATGCACCTGATGAGATCAACACGGAGGACAAGAAGAAGGAGAGATTCCTGAATGGACTGCATGAGGAGATGCAGACTGTCCTTGTCAACATCCGCTTCGAGGATCTCGAAGAGCTAGTTGACTCTGCCATTCATATGGAAGGGAAGATTAACCAGGCAAACGACAACCGCAAACGTCGTATGATGTAGCAATCTAGATCCAGCAGTCACCAAAAGTACCGTCCCAACCCCTCACCAGGATATGCACCAAGGAACAACCGACCCCCAATGTCTCGCCCCAGCTACCCCAACCGTAGCGGAGGCAATGTGAAGTCCGGAGGAAACAACAATCACCCCGGCAACACCAACAATTTCAACCATGCCCCTCCCAAGAGAAACAACAATAACAACAACAACAACAACAACAACACTACACCCAGAACTGGAAGCAATGTCGTGCCTGTGGTAGCAAAAGACAAGTCCCAGATAACTTGTTTCGAGTGTGGAGAAGGGCCACTATTCCAATGAGTGCCCCAACAAGACCACTGCCACTGCCAATGTGAATGCCCCAGCTCAACAGCAGCGTCGTGTTCAACCAGGGAGAAGATTTGCCCCAGGGAACCCTCACAACTGCAACGGTGTCTCTTCCACATGAATGCCGAGGAAGCCCAAGAAGCGCCAGATGTAGTGTTGGGTATGTTTTCTGTCAACTCAGTTTTAGCAAGGGTATTGTTTGATTCGGGAGCATCGCATTCATTTGTCACCGAAGAATTTGCATTCACTAGTAAGATTCACCCAACCAACTTGAAGCATGTCATGATAGTTCAAATCCCCGAATCAACTACAAAATCTAGAAAAATTTGCAAACTTGTGCCTATCAGAATACATGGAATAGATTTTTATGCCAACCTTATAGTACTTGGAACCAAAGGATTGGAAGTATTACTAGGAATGGACTGGATGTCAAGGCATAAAGGACTGATAGACTGTGCTAAGAAATCCATCACCATGACCAGTAGCTCTGGAGTAACAGTAGAGCATATATCTGAAACCTTACCCCGTCAATTCAAGTGCAACAAGAGTCTAGCCCTGCCCACCATTGACCAAGTCAGAGTAGTCTGTGAATACCTCGACGTATTCCCAGATGAATTGCCAGGTATGCCCCCGGATAGGGATATTGAGTTCATTATCGAACTAATCCCCAAAACCGGACCCATAGCCTAGAGACCCTATAGCATGAACCCCTCAGAGTTAGTAGAATTGAAGAAGCAGTTGGATGCTATGTCGGCAACAAGCCTGATTCAACCAAGTGCTTTGCCATGGAGATCACCAGTGTTATTCGTCGATAAGAAAGATGGAGGCAACCGTTTGTGCATAGATTATAGAAAGCGGAATGACATCACCATCAAAAACAAGTACCCTTTGCCAAAGATAGAAGACCTATTTGATCAGTTGACTGGAGCCCAGGTGTTCCCAAAGATTGATCTTAGGACTAGTTATCACCAACTTAAGATTCGTGCAACAGATATTCCGAAGACCGCCTTTACTACTCGCTATGGTTTATACGAGTATACGGTTATGTCTTTTGGATTAACCAATGCCCCTGCTTATTTCATGAACCTCATGAATATGATCTTTATGAATTTCCTAGATAAGTTTGTCGTTGTGTTTATCGACGATATCCTTATCTACTCCAAGTCAGAAGAAGAGCATGAGCAACATCTGAGGATCATCCTAGAAACCCTGAGAGAGCATCGGTTGTATGCCAAGTTCAGCAAGTGTGAGTTTTGGCTGAAGGAAGTAGGATTCCTAGGACATATTGTGTCTGCCGGAGGAGTCTCTGTTGATCCCTCCAAGATCAGAGATGTCAAAGCGTGGGAAGCCCCAACCACTCAAACCCAAGTCTGTGCATTTCTCGGACTAGCGTGATATTACCGCAAGTTTGTCGAAGGATTCTCGAGCATCGCCAGACCCATGACCCAATTGCTGAAGAAGGACAAGAAGTTTGAATGGACCGACAAATGTGAAGCCAGTTTCCAAGAGCTGAAGAAGAGATTGATATCAGCCCCAATATTGATCATGCCAAATATCAAGAAACCGTTTGATGTGTATTGTGATGCATCCAAGATTGGTCTCGGATGTGTACTAATGCAAGAAGGCAAAGTCATCACCTATTTGTCTCGACAACTGAAGCAGCATGAGCAGAACTATCCGACCCATGATCTTAAATTAGCAGTCGTAGTTTTGGCATTGAAGACATGGCGTCATTATCTGATGGGTAATCGCTGTGAGATTTACTCAGATCACAAAAGCTTGAAGTATATTTTCACTCAGAAGGAGCTGAATATGAGGCAAAGGAGATGGATAGAGTTAATCAAGGATTATGAACTTGACATTCACTATCATCCCGGCAAAGCAAATGTGGTAGCGGATGCTCTTAGCAGATTGCCTTGCAGGCTAAACACCATGATCAAGGAGAAGCAGCCAAGTTTGTATGAGGAGTTGGAGCAGATTAGGACTGAGCTAGTTAGCAAAGGATTTTTAGCTAGCATTGAACTTCAACCCACTTTGATTAGCTAAATCAAGGAAGCCCAGAAGGGAAATGAAAGTAGCGACGGAATCAAACGTCGTATTGGTACAGGAAAGGTACCTGGATTCACGGAAGACGAAGAAGGAGTTCTGTGTGTCAGCAGATTTGGAACTGAAGCAAGTTATCATGCATGAAGCTCATGATACTCTTTATTCCATCCACCCCGGAGGAACAAAGATGTATCAAGATTTGAAAGAGCAATTTTGGTGGCACACGGTGAAAAGAGAAATCGGAAGCTACATCGCCAAGTGCGACATCTGTCAAAGAGTGAAAGTAGAGCATCAGAGACCCGCGGGACTGTTGCAACCACTGCAGATTCTGGAATGGAAATGGGACTCTGTCGGAATGGACTTTATCACCGGTTTGCCTACTTCTATTAGGGGAAATGACTCAATCTGGGTCATAGTTGATAGACTGTCCAAGGTAGCTCACTTCATACCTGTCAAGACTACCTACCGAGTTCAAGCTGTGAGAATCAGATATTGCTAGGATTGTTAGTCTGCATGGAACCCCCAAGACCATAGTATCAGATCGAGGAACCCAGTTTACCTCGAGATTTAGTACCGCTTATCATCCGCAAACTGATAGACAAACTGAGAGAGTCAACCAGATCCTAGAGGATATGTTAAGAGCTTGTGTGTTGGAGTACGGATCAAAATGGGAAGCCTGCCTGCCTTTCGTAGAATTCTCATATAATAATAGTTATCAAGCTAGTTTGCAAATGGCACCATTTGAGTTCCTATAGAGAAGGAAGTGTCGTACCCCTTTGAATTGGTCTCAAGTAGGAGAGAGTCAGATATTTGGACCCGACATTCTCTGAGAAGCTGAAGAGAAGGTTCACAAAGTCTGTCAGCACCTCAAGACCGCCCAATCCAGATAGAAGAGTTATGCTGACAAGAGAAGGAGAGACCTGACTTTCAATGTCGGAGATTTTGTATATCTCAAGGTTTCGCCATTGAAGGGAACGCAGCTCTTTAGTCCGAAAGGAAAGTTAGCCCTAGATATATTGGGCCCTTCAAGATTCTGAACCGTCGAGGAGAAGTATCTTATCAACTGGAACTGCTAGAGGAGATGTCAGCCATCCACAATGTGTTCCATATCTTGTTACTTCGCAAATGCCTGGAAGTGCCGGAGAAGACTGAAGTTTTCAAGAACATCGATCATCGAGATGTTGAGATCAACAATGACCTGACATATCGTGAAGTTCCCATCCGTATCATGGAAGAATCCTATAGAACCACCAGGACCAGAAGTATCAAGTTCCTCAAGATTCAATGGAGCAACCATACCGAAGAGGAAGCCACTTGGGAGCAAGAAGATTACATGAGGACAGAGTTCCCAGATCTCTTTAGTTCCTAGTTTTCTTTCGTAAATCTCGGGATGAGATTTTTGTTTAAGGGGGAAGGTTTGTAACATCCCAAAACTTTAATCCAAGTGATCAAGATCCCAATCATCAAATTTAGAGTTAACAAAAACTTTTCCATTTAAAAATATTAAAGCATTCATGTGTGTGTGCATTTAAATAGGAGTTGTTTTGAATTGCTTTGATTAAGTAATCCATTGCTTGTAAAATGATTCTTAGGTGAAATAAACATAATATAGGTCTTTCCCAAACAAATCTCAAAGAAAAACAAATCAAAATGAATAAAAGAAAGAAATGGTCATTTGTGCCATTTTAACTACCATGCCTACTTTGGCTATTCCTAGAACTCAATTCTTAACAGAAACAAATGTGGATCTTTGCACCACTTGCTAGTACATGTAATGATGTACTAAGGCCCACTTTGTGATCTACCAAAAACTTTCGAACACAAATTTTAAATGGCATTTGAAAATTGAATGTAGTTCATATGGGAAGATCCCACTTATTTAAAAACCACTCAAAGGAGCTCCATTTTCAAAACCCAAGCAACCACAAAGGCTTAAGCATGTGTCTAGCAACTCCACCAAAATTCAACCAAAAATTCAAAAACTTTTCTCATGCGGCCATTGTGTCGAACAGGTGGCATGCAGAAAATAAACTGCCTAACTATTACTGTTTGTACTTAAGCCATTGTCCCCCATTTTACCCCCTCTGCACTCCCTTGTCCTCCTGAGTCCAAGCAAGTGGTCACCGGCCTACCCTTAAGCCGCAGCAGCACTGGAGCGCCGCCACTTTATGGTCGTCGCTGGGGGATCATGGACAGAGCGCCACAAACCACGCCACGCCATTCCAGCGCCACCACTAGCTCCGCCTAACGCTACCGCCACCCTCTGTCCACCCCTCGATCACCCCCAGGCCCTGGACCACACCCCAGCGCTGCCGCCCATTCTCTCTGCGCCGTGCTCAGCGCGCGCCAGAGCGCGATCGTCGCCAGCACGCAGCAGACCGCCACTGGACATAAAATCCCGCACGCCGCTCCTCCTCAACCCCAGCACCCCGCTAGACATGGCCGTGCGCCGCCGCGCGACCCACAGTCGCCGTGCGCCGCGTTGAGCACCGCCTCTGTCTCCTAGAGCGCGGGACGCTCCTGACCAAACTTCACCGCCCCTAGCCGCGCATTGAAGCCGTAGAGCACCGCCAGGAGGCAGGCCACCATCCTCCTACGCCGTGCATGCCGCTAGCCATCTGTATCAGCGTCACCGACGAGCTCACCGTCATGCCGCTCGGTCCCCTCGTCGCCCTATAAAAGGAGCCCGCCCCAGCACAAATGACTCACACCATTCCACTCCCCTCTCCTCACTGATCCTTCCCCACCTCTCGCCGGAGCCGCTCGAGCCATAGTTCGCCGGAATTGCACGGGAGGATAAGGCTCCGTCGATTTCGTCCACCGCAGCCCCTGCAGCGACCTCGCCTGAGCTCGCCGTCATCCACCAATTCGATCGCCCCCATCACCGCAGTAGCTGGAGCCCTGGTATGCCCCCTGTGCACCCCCACCAAGCCGCTAGGGTTAGTTCTCGCCGGAGACCACACTCCTCAGCCGTAGATCTCACTTTTAATCGCACGGTCCACGTTGCACCGTACCGCTTCGCGTTTAAAGAGCCGCTGACATGTGGACCCCCCTGTCAGTTGTTCTCTGTGCCGCGGAGTACCACTGGGCCGCCCCATTTTCTTTCCCGCGCTAGCCCACGAATTCAAATTTAGGTTTTTCTAATTAGGTTTGAACTTAGTTATGTCCCCTAGTTTGAAAATCATTTCAGAGAAATTTACAAAACCAAATGGAGTGATTCCAATTGTGTTGGAAAGCTTCTGAAAAGATCTATCCAAACCCGTTGGATTTAATTCAATTAGAGTTAGAGATCTCTCCTAGTAAAAATAACAAGACAGAAGCTTTTGCACATTCAAACATTTTTATAAAATCAACCAAAATAGCTTTTGAGTTGATTCCAACTCTCAAAAATTACATTTAACCATACCTATCTGATTATGTAATAATATTAAGGTTTGCATCTAGTGACTTTGGACTAGTACCATAATAATTCTATATAGGCATTTCTAGTCACTTTCAATCATTAAATATTAAACTTAAACCAATGTAAATATGATCCAACCCTAAAATCACATTCCCTTGTGTTAGAATATGTGGTGATGACATGTGTCCATATGATCCCATATTCTAAGTGGAGAATATTAAATCTTAGATATTTTCAATGAGTAGAAATTACTTTTCTTAAATAAAAAGAATGAAACTAGTTAATAAAACCTTGTGATGCTTGTGATGATATTAGATCATCAAATGTGTGCCTTGGAATGCTAAGTAGTCTAGTTAAGTATTGTTTGGTGATTGTGTACTCCGTATGTATTTATAGACGATAGTACCGACCAAGCTTTCGAGGAGGAGGAATTCTATCAAGAGGAGGAAGAGGAAAACTTCAACCACTACACCAACCAAGGCAAGCTAACACTTGCAAGTATAATGCTTCGCAAGCTAGAATTAAGCTAGATAATCTGAGCAAGATGCACTAGGCATGCTTTGGTTATACCCCTTGACTAGTACCTACCCCAAGTTTTATTTCCAAGCTTTACTTTCTTTACTTTACCAAAGTCATTTACTTGTTTTGAAGGTAGCATAAAGAGTATAAAACTTGACCTATTTAGATAACCTTAGATGTCATTCTATGGCATGAGATTGATCTTAACATCCCACTTTAGTGAACCCTCTTAACTTAGTAGTTTAGATCTAAACCAAAACTTGAGTCACTTTAGATGGGAACACTTGGTGAAAATGAATTGTGAAAACCTTGGAATGATGAGTCATTCTATTGAGATGTTTTGACATGTGTTGAGAAACACAAATGGTTTATCATGATGAAAATGTTGAGGCATGAGCCTTAGCCCTTTTACAAAAATTGATGGTTGGATTCGGATGCGATACCATTCCAAATTTACCGTACAACCACAATACCTGAATTGGGTAAGGCTTAGCCGGAAGTTTATATGCATTAGTATTAGTTCCCTCACGGGAGAGGTTTGAGCTGAGGCTACCGCTCAATGTTGTCCACCTATGCAGTGCCCAAGATGACAGATGGTCATGGTTGGGAGGCCATGCTCATAGGAGAGGTGCTTATACTAGGGTGTGTAAAGGAAAGGTTATGTTTGATTATCTGCATACTAAGTATGATGATTCAGGGTTATCCCTCACATATGTATCGAATCTTGTGGTGAAAGTGTACCACCTCTGCAGAGTGTCAATCTATTCAAATAGTCGCGTCCGCCGTTATGGACAGTTGGAGTGGCCATACTGTTTCGTTGTCAGATGTTTTCAAAATGACTTATGAAATGAATGATGAATCTTGACTTGAACACAACAAGGTTGTGACTATGACACTAGCTTCCCAACTTAAGTGATTCTAGAACTTTATTTTATCTTTCTTTCTTTCTGAACTCATCTTAGGTTACAAACTTAACTGTCTAAATAAACTTAGAGTTAGCACTTTACATTAGAACTATACTACTTGTTAGTGGTAGTTTGCGAGTACTTAAAGAGTACTCATGGCTTTTGTCCCTAGCTATTCTCATGGCCAGACTATGAAGGAGACTACCAAGATGATGGCCAGCAGGACGGCTATGATAACTAGGATTATCTGCCTTCGTCAGCATTGCATGTGCCCCTGAAGATGGACCCCACCGCTACGCTTATTACTTATTCTGCTGCTTGTTTTATTAAGACTGGATCATGAGATCCTTATTTGTGTAAGACCTTATTTATGGTTTGTAATGGATGATGTAATTTGATATCCAATCTGTTATGTCTCACAAAAATGGTAATCCTGGGATTGCGATGTATGACATAACAAGCATCTGGGATTAAAAATCCGGGTGTTGACAAAGACCACATATGGATCCACCAGTGTCATTGAAATGTTTGTTCTGTTCAGAGACCACACATGGATCCACCAATGTCATTGCATGTGTGTTCTTTTTACTAACAACAACTAGAGTCATTGCATGTGTGTTCTTTTCACAATCCACATATGAGTCCATCGGTGTCATTGCATGTGTGTTCTTCTGATTAACCACAACTAGAGTCATTGCATGTGTGTTCTTTTCACAAATCACATATGGATCCACCGTTTTCATTTAAATGTGTATTCTTTAATTAACCACACCTGGAGTCATTTCATGACTGTTCTTTTCAAAGACCACATATGGATCCACTAGTATCCTCATTGTGCCTCACTGACCAGGGTGGCCCACTTCGGGTTAGAGGTTTGCTTCACGGGTGGCCCAGTCAGGGAGAAGAGACGGAGTCCAGTCCGGCTACAGGAAGGCCCATAAGACTTAACGACATAGGGCTGTAGTGTTACTTGTAGTCCAAGATGTACTCTGTAACCGACTCTAGTCGTAGCCGGATAGATCTCTCCTGTAAACCCTAGGCCGGATATCTATATATGCCGTCCTAGGGAAAGCCTTCAGGGCACCCTCAAAATAGTCTACAATCTCAACTCGCATAGGCAAAACCCTTGTAAACCATATTCTGGTTGTGCCGTATTACTGGATTGCTAGCAGGAGTAGGAACCATCCAAAGCCGGCAGATTTGAACCTGGGGAAACTTGTGTGCTCACCGTCTCGGAACACCGTACGTCTCACACCCCTCTCTTCCACACGCCTCGAGGACCCCCTCATGGCGTACCATTCATCAATCCGACGACAGTTGGCGCCCACCGTGGGGCAAGTGAGCTTCGGATTTGTGTACCGAGCGGAATCTGCAAGAATCAGAATCGGCGAAACCATCGTCGTTGGTCGCATCCTCTAAGCCAGTGACATCCCTCTCATCGTTCTCGATGAGACCTGGATTCCAGCTAGGGAGGCCGTGACTACCTATACCATTATGTCTTTCAGCAAGATCGATGTGTACATCGGATTCGCTGAACCTGTCCCACCCACCCCAGCGGTGATGATAGAGGCAAAAGAAATTACTGGGTCCCCTTTGTCCGTGGAGGCGGCATAGTTCCGGTTCTCAGAAAACCCTAATCCCACCCAGCCCGCACCCGTTGCAGAGATAGTGGAGAAATCCGAGCCTGAAGAAGATCTTGTGGTTCAAGTCAAATCTGGAGTGGATCTCCCTAGCGAGGCCGAATCCCAGATCGATCCACCTGCTGAGGTCGAAACCTAGGAGGATCACAACTACAACCTTGGTTCCGGATTTGCCAACGCCGGAATAGATCAATAGTTCCTGAGGCACACATTGAGGCGCATGATGATGCAAGACGTAAGCATGGACGAGGTTCTCGAAACTATCAAGATCTTCAAGGAAGCCCACGAGGAAAGCTGCAACTACCTCAGGACCCACACATCGCACTTCGTTGGATATGTTGGATCCGAATCCTGCTCTGCCGATGCTACAGACAACATTGACTCAGTGCTAGAGGTGATCAGAACAAACACCGACTTACCCGCATCCTCGGATGACTTGATGACGTCGGCGGATTTCCAAAAGTTCTCCACGGAGTATGAAGAGGAGTACAACTCCAAAGCTGCAAAAGAAGGAGAAGCCATGGATGAAGGATCCGGGTAAAACTCTCCCAAAGCGCGGGATGACATGGATATCAGAGATAATCCCGAGGTCCATATGTCCGAAAGTACCGATGAGAGCTTGACTCCAGGAAACGGACCCAAAGCCATCTTTGCAACCGGTGCTGCCAAGAAGGCAAAGAAGAAGAACAAGAAGAACAAGACCCCGACAAAAGAACTTCCGGCAGAAGAGGTGATTGCCGAGGAATACGAGGAAGACTCAGATGGAGCACTTATCCTAGACGAGCCCAAAGAAGAATCGGTGGATGGTCATGTGGTCACCGCAGGTGCCCGTAAACTCATCGATGTTGCATTAACCACAACTATCCCTACTGCCGCAGAACTAACTGCCGCGGAATTGGATGAAAGGGCCCAAGCCCTAGAAGCACATCGCCAAGTACTCCTGGATGAAGCTAAAAACATCAAGGAAGAGAAGAAGCGCATGGCCAATGTGAAGAAGCTCATCTCTCTACAACGTCAGAAGAACCGGAAACGACATACACATGACAATCAATTTCCGGAAGTACATAAGGTTCTCTTTGAGGGAGATCCAGGGATGCCTCGGCTCGATAGCAAGGGAGATCTGGTGTATCCAACACTAGTGCAAAACACTGCCGCTGCTCGAGACATCCTGGCAAATAATCCAGGCCCAGAACAGGTTCGATTGGGCATCAAGCTACTCACCAAGGGTCTGGAATAGCAGAAGGCCGCGAAATCCGGAAGGGGAAAACTGGTCTCTCAATCCGACCAATGTCGCATGGATCCGGTGTAGAACGATGTAAGACACCAGCGGGCTCCGGAACAGCATCACCGTTCCGACCATTGGGAAGACAATTACTCAAGAACTGGATCTTCAGGACAACATCATAGAGCTGCACGTGATTGGCGCAACGTTGCTCCAGCCGTCGAGCAAGAGGCGATCGATGCCCTATATCTGAAGAATACTCCCCGGTGAGAGTCGAACAATCGTAGGGAAGAAGACAAAGAGAAGTGTCAGGAGGAGGACCGACAAAGAATGTGACCTCCTAGGCATACAAGCCGTCCAGCTGACCCGCACCGTAATGGGAATGACGGACGAAGGAACGACGGACACCACGTCGAGTCAAGCCGGCAGGGGGCTCGTTGTAATGAAGACCGTCCCCGAAGCCGGAATAATGAGGCTCCGGATGGAGGCCAGCGATCAGCCGGATACAATCTAGATGCTCCACCCTCTCCACCAAGTAGCCATCACAACGGCTCCCAAGGAGGCCAAGGAGGGCGTCATGGCGGAGGAGGTGGTGGCAGAAGACGAAGTACGGCTCCAAGGCACCGCAGCCATAGCCATCAATCAGGACGATCTCTGTCCCCAAGTGACGCGAGGCATAGGATTAATTCCAATATAGAGGCGCGGCGCTACGAAAACGATGATATATACGTGGGCCCAAAATGCTTTGGACCTTCATAAGAGCAACAAAATTCCCCGAAGGATTCACTATCTCAAGACACATCCAAGCCTACGACAGTATAGCTCGGTCAGATACTTGGCTCCAGGATTTTTTCCAAGCTTGCTGCATCGCCAAAGGCGGAAACAGCCTGGTCGCAACCCGATATCTCCCACTCATGTTGCGGAAGATGACACGATCATGGCTCAATGAACTTCTGGAGAACACCATCCACAACTGGTATGACATGCAAAGCGCGTTCTTTCAGAATTTCGAAGGAACATATCGGAGGCCCTACACGGTAGGAGACCTACTGTGTTGCACCCAGAAAGCCGAAGAAACTTGCCGAGATTATCTCGCACGATGGATCGACACTAAGAACTCCTACGAAGGGGTAAATGACCAAACTGTGATTGAAGCTTTCATTGTAGGATTCCTAATTGGTTTGCTACGTCATCGCTTGAAGTGCAACAAGGTAACTGATTTGGGAGAGATTGTAGAAACAGCAAGCAAATATGCAGATGCTGACGATGACGCAGAGGGATTACTGAACTCCCTAGCTGTGCCACAGTCGGCAAAACAACCAAAGTAGCAAGCTCAAAAGCGCAAGAATACCTCGGAAGAAAAACCCAACACGGAAACAGCAGTGGTCACTACTACTTTCGGGTCTGGAGGACGAGGAGGGCATTGCGGTGGCTGTGGACGCGGTCGTGGGACATCAAGAGTCCAAGGTAGAGGAGACCATCAACCTAGCAAAACCTACTCCTGGGCCGACATTGCCAATAACCCATGTGTGCATCACTTGGATGCCAATGGGGGCTCTTCTCACACAAACGCCGAGTGTCGTTTTAATGACGACATCAAGAAAGATGATACTGCTGGCTACAGGGCTAAGCGGAAGAAGGGAAAGAAGAATCCCGAAAAAGATAAAGAGACCAAGGAAGATTCCGACATGGAGGAAGCCGATGCTTCAAAACTCAAGCCGGAAGGGAAGAAAAACTTCCCAACAAAGAAAGACACTTACATCACCTTCCTCGGAACTCAACCAGCTAAGGTCAAGAAAGCAGTTCTACATGAGCTCAATGCAACTGTTCCGGTTGTCCCCCAAGCTAAGGTCGGAAGTGGCAATCACCTTTGACCATGCTGATCATTCCTCTAAGTTGCATAGGCGAGGAAAATACGCCCTAGTCGTCAATCCACTTATTGATGGCTATGGTTTCTCAGAGACTCTCATGGACGGCGGCAACAGCATTAAAATTTTGTATGTCGAAATGCTACGCCGGATGAAGATCTTGGAGACCCAGCTGAATTACAGCTCTATGACCTTTCACGGAGTTGTCCCAGGAAGACAAGCAAATTCCCTGGGAGAAATCACTTTGGATGTGACCTTTGGAACTCGAAAGAACTATCGGACGGAAGAACTTTCCTTCGAAGTGGTCCCGTTCAAGAGCACGTACCACGGACATCCGTCTTACTGGGCTTTTATGGCTCGTCTGTGTTACATTTACAATATGATGAAAATTCCAGGTCCCAACGGCGTGATCACCATCAGGGGATACCCGAAGAAGGCGCGAGAGAGCGGGGACGGAAATGCCGCCTTTGCTGAAGCCGTGCTGCACGCCCAAGAGTACCAGGAGATCAAGAAAACCACTGATCCGTCCGAATGCCCGCGACGAAGAAGGAGGTGACAAAGCCGAATCCGGAGTTCAAGGCATCGCAAGAGACAAATAATACGCCATTGAAGGATGATGACCCCTCCAAGGTGACCCAGATAGGCGTAGGCCTAGATAACACATAGGAAAGCATGCTCATCAAGTTCCTCCAAGCAAATCAAGATATCTTCACATGGAAGCCATCTGACATGACAGGAGTACCTAGGGAACTTGCCGAGCACTCTCTAAATGTACACCCGAACGCTAAACCCGTCAAACAGTCCCTACGATGTTTTGGCGATGAAAAGCGTAAGGTAATAGCTAAGGAACTAGCCTGGCTCGAGTTAGACGGATTCATAGAAGAAGTCATCCACACTGAGTGGTCAGCCAATCCTGTAATGGTCCCTAAAAAGGACACCACTAATTGAAGGATGTGTGTTGATTATACTGCCTTGAACAAGGCTTGTCCCAAAGATCCGTTCGCTCTGCGTAGGATTGATCAAGTTATTGATTCTACGTGCAGGCTTGGAACTCCTATGTTTTCTCGGCGCATATTCTGGTTATCACCAAATCCGGATGAAGGAATCTGGCAAACTTAAAACTTCATTCATAACCCCCTTCGGAACCTTCTGTTTTGTTACGATGCCCTTTGGCCTCAAGAACGCCGGAGCTATGTACCAACGCACTATGCATCGTTGCCTCCACGACCAAATCGGATGCAATGTACATGCATATGTGGACGATATTGTAGTGATGTCCAAAAAGAAGGAAACCTTGATTTCTGACTTGGAGGAAACGTTTTCCAATGTACGAAAATACAACATAATGCTAAACACGAAGAAATATTTCTTTGGAATTCCAGCCGGAAAATTGTTAGGTTTTATCGTGTCTCAAAGAGACATAGAGGTAAACCGAGACAAGGTCAAGGCTATACTCAATATTTCCAGGCCAAGTCACCTGAAGGACGTTCAAAGACTAACTAGTTGCATTGCTGCAGTTAGTCGGTTTGTAAGTCGCCTCGGTGAAAGAGCCACACCACTATACAAGCTCCTGAAAAACACCAAAAAATTCGCTTGGACCGATGAAGCTGAAGATGCGCTACAAGACCTGAAAGCAGTACTCTCATCTGCTCCCATCCTTGCAGCACCGGAACCACAGGAACCGATGTTGCTGTATCCCGATGCGACAAACAAGGTCATCAGTATCATCATGGTGGTGGAGAGACCGGAGGAAAATCAGGAACACATGGTGCAGCGTCCAACTTACTATCTCAGTGAGGTCTTAACTAAATCAAAGCAGCGGTATCCACACTATCAAAAGATGGCTTATGGTGTGTTCTTTGCATCTCGTAAGTTGCGGCATTATTTTCAGGAACATCCAATTACCGTGGTGAGCACAACTCCCATGAGAGAAATAATCAACAACAGCGATGCCACAGGACGCGTTGCAAAATGGGGCATAGAGCTTTCAGCTTTCGACATTGAGTACAAACCTCGTACAACAATCAAATCCCAAATCCTCGCTGACTTTGTCGCTGATTGGACAGAGACAACGGAGAATATGACCCTACCAGAGTCGGAGTACTGGACCTTACATTTTGACGGGTCTAAAGCGCTCGAGGCTCGGGGGATGGCGTGGTGCTCCAATCACCCCAAGGAGAACAACTTTTCTATGTATTGCAGATCCACTTCACGGGGACGAATAACATTGCCGAATATGAAGCACTACTGCATGGAATGCAGATTTCTAAGGACATCGGCATCCGACGTTTAATGTGTTATGGAAATTCGGATCTTGTTGCTCAACAAGTGTCGGATATCTGTAATGCGAATAAAAACATGGCACCATATAGAGATGTCGTGGATGAATTATCTAAATCGTTTGAAGGGTTTGAAGTTCAACACATCCCTCGAACAGAAAATGAGGAAGCAGATGCACTATCTCGAATAGGCTCAGCCCGAAAACAGGTCCCGGATGGTGCTTTTTTAGAGGACCTCAAAGTTCCCTCTATAAAATGAGTGGACGAGGAGTATCCGACCAAATCCCACTCACCTTTAGTAGCAGTTCTGGCTGTGATTCCCAGCTGGACTCAACCCTACCTTGATTACTTGGTAGACAAAAAATTACTCGAAGACGAAGTTCTGACCGGCAGATCGTCCGATGAGCAAAAGCCTACACTATAATTAGTGGTGAGCTCTATAAGCAGAGTGCATCTGGGGTCTTTTAGCGTTGTGTATCTCCGGAAGAAGGAGTAGAAATTTTACGAGAGATCCATGAAGGCGAGTGTAGTCACCACGCTGCAGCCAAATCGATAGTGGCAAAAGCTTTCCGACACAGTTTTTTCTGTCTTACTACCAAGGCATATGCCGAACGGAAGGTCAAGACGTGCAAGGGCTGCCAAAAATACGCCAAACAAGCTCACGTTTCAGCTGATCAGCTGCGAACAATACCTATAACATGGCCTTTCGCGGTCTGGGGGCTTGACATGGTAGGACCATTTAAACGGGATCCATGTGGATTTACTCATCTCTTAGTAATGGTGGATAAATTCACACAATGGATTGAGGCTAAACCCGTCACTAATTGTGATGGAGCAACAGCCAGAAGATTTGTCGATGATGTCCTAATCTGATACGGTTATCCACATAGCATTACGGACAACAGGAGTAATTTCTCTATGGGAGAGCTTGCCAAATTCTGCAATGAACAAAATATCCGGCTTGACATTGCATCAGTCGCACATCCAAAAGCTAATGGAAAAGTCGAAAGAGGAAATGGTTTAATCCTACAAGGCCTAAAACCAAGACTCGAAGCACCACTACGACGTGCTGCGGAGGCTTGGGTAGAGGAACTACCTTCTGTAATATGGAGTTTACGAACAACTCTAGACAGGTCAACCGGATACACAATCTTCTTGGTTTATGGCCCAGAAGTAGTTCTTCCTAGTGATTTGGTTCATACTTCTCCAAGGGTTGCCACGTATATTGAAGAGGATGCCGAAAATTGTCGACAAAATGATCTCGACTTAGTTGAAGAGGTTTGCGTCGTTGCTGAGATGAGATCAACTGCCTATCAGCAGAAGTTACACAAGTATCATAGCCAGAGAGTCAGAAACTGGTGTTTCAATAAGGGCGATTTGGTTCTCCGGTTTGTGCAGCAAAGAAAGCACAAACTTTCCCCAGTATGGGAAGGGCCTTTATTAGTTAGTCGAGTAATGCACAATGGTTCTTACTACCTAACTGATATGCGGCCAGTGAAAGAAAGACCTGCTACTAAGAAAAGAAAGAGAGCTGGAGGAAGTACAGACCCGGATGAATTAGACAAACCATGGAATATTGCTCAGCTACGTCCCTTTTATTCTTAGTTTATTTTTCTTTGTAATCATATATGTGTACATGTTCAATGAGAAGTAAAGTGTTGGTTGCCTCAAAAAAATTCTGAGTAGTTTTTTACCATCTTATTTCCGAATGACCATGTCACAGTCGATAATCCCAGAATACTTGAAAGTACTTTATCCTCATGTTTGTTCTGGTTTAGATTTCCGATTCTAAAATTGGTACCTTCTGGTATAAATCTAAATTTTCTAGTCTATACTTTTGTTATTTGTCTGATTGCTGGATGCGGGCATTTTCCGAGTAGTGAATTGTTGGTACTGGAGGCTGGCTTTGTTTCCGAGTTGAAACTGGTTTAGCAATTGAGCTCCGTTGCTCGGCAAAGTTTCCTTGCTAAAAGTTGACCGGCTCATGAAAGGGACGAGGCGGAAAGCCAGATAAACGATAAGTATAGACAAAAACATAAGTGCTTATGAAAATATTGCAGGCACGAAAAATTATAAAGCCAAAAGTGCTAAATAGATATATTTAAACTTAGCACTAGCAAAAAGTATCATACTACTTATTTACAACCCGGATTGTTTTCAGAATAATACAATGTTTGTTCTGATGCTCTATGATGCAAGGGAAGAAGGAGCTGCCGGCTCGCTAGAAATATCAGCCTCGCTTCGGTATCTTTCCAAGACGTTCAAATCCGAGATGGTTTGTTCATCATCGGAAGCTTCTCCGGTTTCGTCGGCGGGCGGAGGCGGCGTCTCTATGCGAGTGAAGAAGGGAGTATTGTAGCTAGTCAAGTCAGCTATGTGACACTCGTATCCGGCGCAAGAGTCCATGATGGCTTTGATGTCCTGCTTCTGGTCGTCTTCATCGACAGTAGAATACCCTCTGGTCACTTGCCAGATCTCCATCCTTCCATGGTGGCTCATGACCATGGTGAGAGCGTTCTGCGCTGTAGTTTGTGTGTAGGACATGTTCCAGTCCTGGATGAGCTGGGGCATCTCCTTGGCCTTATCTAGCACTTCAAAGCCGGACATGTTATGCATGTCCAGAACCTTGAGAACTTCGCCAATATCCTCAATGGATTGGCGGAGGTCATGCAGCAAACCACCGACTTGAGTAAGCCAGCTTGTGCGAGATTCAGGAGAGGCTGAGTCGAGTAAGTTCAGAGACCTGCGCATACAATGCAAAGGGGTTAATCAAATAAAACTAGACTCCAAAGAGTCGGAAGATGTAGACAAGTTAGACAGAAGGAAACATACCAAAGATGACATCGTTGACTTTGGTCTTCTCCTCCCGAAGACTCTTGAGTTCATCCCGGAGTGCCTTAGCAATGTCCCTCTCCCTGAACAAGTCATTGCTAAGATCCGATATTTTCTTATCCTGGAGCGTAATCTTACGATCATGCTCCTCGGTAGACATGGAGGAGGACTAGAGAACTTGAGCAATGCTCTTCTCATGATCCGCCTTAATCTTATTCAGCTCTTGGCGGAGGTCCTTGTTTTCCACCTCCAGGGTTTTCAGATTCTCGGTCTCTTCAATCATAGCACATGATTGCTTTACCAATGATGTAGTCAAAGGAACAGAAGTTGAACCAAAATTCGACTATCAAATACAAGACAAGGTTTGAGTTCTGGAATGTTTACCTTCAGCCTCATCCCTAGAAACATTCAGTTGAGCATTTTCAAAATGGAGAGCTTTGAATTTTTTTCCGCTTGTTACTAATATTTTTCAATAAATCCTGGTTATAGGAACATACTTTCTATAAGTCAGAACACCCAAAGTCAGAAGTCTACTAAAGACTCGGGCTAATATTTTTACTAATATCAGCACGAGCCTTGGGGGCTACACTAGTTCATTCTTTGGCATCCTAAGGAAGCATAAATCCTGATTTGTATATCCAGCTTCATGCTTAGGGGCTAGAGGATATGATATGAAATAAGGAAAAATGTGTGTTGGAATTCCGACTTACGTATTGTTCACGAGCGAGTTTGTTCAGGCTCATGTTCACTTTGGTGGTAACCTTCTTGGCGAGGGTTAAGGGGGTCACTGACGCATTTGGAAGCTCGCCGGTCCTCAGCTTCTCATCACGCAGACGGACTTGTTCAAGAAGATCAGAGTGCTTGATGCCCTCTTCTTCTTGTGCTTGTACTTCGACAGAGATAGTCCGGCTTACCAGGCATTGCCGGGCCAGCCGTTGGATTTCCTCCGTAGACTTCCGAGATAAGCCAAGTTTGGCAAGTCCCGAATTGCTCAGGAGATTGTTGGCGAAGACCTCTGCTGAGGGATCATTACCCGAAGAGGGTTCACCCTTGTCAAAACCTGAGTCACCCATGGTGACGTCAGTCTGTGATCTGAGGATCACTGGCTCTATTGATTGAGCTAGATCTTCTGCAACGGTCGGAGAGGAGTAATCTTTGGCGCTGCAGAATGCTGAGGGGCAGGAGTCGGAGGAGCTACGGTAGGAGAAGCTAAGTTTAGATTCGACTGGCGTAGGGGCCTCGAAGTAACCCTTTTCCCTTTGCCCTTGGTCAGCTATTTAACTCTGAGAAGGTAATAGAACAGAAAACATTACATCTCAGAAACAATTAAGACATATAGTACAAAGACCTTGTGAGGAAAGCTTACCTCTTCACAACGGGCACCTCCTTTGTTCCGATAGCCACTGTTGGAGCTTTGCGCTTCCGAGGAATAACATCCAGCAGTGGAACCTACTCTCCCTCATCCTGAGGAAACTGAGGAGGATATCCCTCGACCGGAGCAAGCTCCGACTCGGGGAGATCAGCAAGCTGAAAAGAAGAGATATCTCAGTATTGCAAAATAACATAAAGATGAGCACATAATACAAGTTGTTGCTGGAAGCTTACCGGCACTACGGGATCTTCCGACGTATGCATATCCAAGGACAGCTCCGGAATCTTCCTCTCGATATGCTCCCTTATCAGCCATTTGATTTGGCATACATAATATTTTGGCACCTAGGCCTTGGGGCTAATTCGGAGGGAATCTATCTTCGACGATGTGATGGAGTGTATCAATCGATCTCCATGATGTTGAAGAGGTTAGATCCAGCGTGCCACCTAGCAGTGAACTAAATCGGACCCTTTCAGGCCCTTGTGCTTCATCAAATACGCGATCCGCCTCTTGGCAAGAAGTAGATCATCACTGAGAGCCGGCGCATCTGCGTCCCAGGACTCTTGGGGCGTGGCGGCACCGTCGATGAAGGCCGGAAAGCAGTAGATATGCCGGGAGCGGAAATATCCTTGTGATAGAAAAAAGTGGACGGTCATTGCTTGACTGACTCACTGGCCATAATCTGAGGATAGACGCGCTCTCGCCTAACCTAAAACTAATAGTACCGGTAATATAAGGATTACCGGCAGTGATGGAATTTCTCCGGACATGAAAGTAATACCACAAGAGTGTAAGGCTCGGCCTAATGCCGAGATACCCCTCGCACAAATATGCGTATGCGCTCATCTCTAAGAGAGAGTTCGGGGGAGATGATGGAGTTGAACTCCATAGTGATCTATAACCTCAGAGAAGAAATTTGAGGGAGGAAAGCTCAAACCTCTGCTAAGGTGAGTGCCAAAGTGAACCCGCTCGCCATTGCGAGGGTTGGGGATCGTTTCGCCAAACCCGCTCCGCCAGTCGCCGGCACGGAGGAGCCTTTCTTCTTCCACTACGGGGAGTTTCTCATTGTCGAGAACGCAAGGGATCCATACCTCGTGATTGCTCTCCTTCTCCGCCGCCACTATCGTCGCCGCCGTACCAGAGGATGATGCTGAAGCCATTTTTTGTGTGTGCCGGTGACCTCGGATGGGCGGTGTTGGAAGTTGTTTGGGGGGCAGAGAAGCTCTAGGTTCATGGGGAGGCATAGGGGAGAAGAAAACGATGCAGTAATGGTGAAGAAGATGGGGAAAGAGATCCTCACCAGTTATATCCTCTAGCCCCGTCAAGATTCGTGTAAACACTGCAGTGAACGTGCCATGCGTCGTGGAAGGAACTAGGAAACCCCTGCACGATGATTACGTCGCCTCGATCTCCATGCACACATTAAAATGGCGCCTCGGTTCCGCGAAAGGCGGACCCACCAACGGTCGTGCTGACAGGAAATGTCTATCAGTGATGTGACATGACCATGACTAGTGTCAGGTTACGTCAGAGACCAAGTTCCAGTTTAGTTTGAATTTCGAGTTGGAAACCCGAATAACATATTCATAGGTCTGGCTCATTTGAGACTCGGATCTACTCCTTTCTTTTTTGAAGTTTCAGGAACCCTTCACGATTCTGCAAGCCAAAGATCAAGCTAGGCGATGATGAAATCCGACTTTGGATCATGGAGGCTTCCGGGGGCTGCTGTTGGGGATATACTTTCCGGGTATCCTCACTGTGCCTCACTGACTAGGGTGGCCCACTTCAGGTTAGAGCTTTGCTTCACGGGCGGCCTAATCAGGGAGAAGAGACGGAGTCCAGTCCGGCTACTGGAAGGCCTAGAAGACTTACCGACATAGGCCCATAGTGTTACTTGTAGTCCAAGATGTACTCTGTAACCGACTCTTAGTCATAGCCGGATAGATCTCTCCTGTAAACTCTAGGCCGGATATCTATATAAGCCATTCTAGGGAAAGCATTTAGGGCACCCTCACAATAGTCTACAATCTCAACTCGCACAAGCGAAACCCTTTTAACCCATGTTATGGCTCTGCCATATTACAGGATTGCTAGCAGGAGTAGGATCCATCCAAAGCCGGCGGATTCGAACCTGGGTAAACTTTTCTGCTCACCGTCCCAGAACACCGTACGTCTCACATCCCTCTCTTCCACACGCCTTGAGGAACCCCTCATGGTGTACCAGTCATCAATCTGATGACACATATGGAACCACCATTGTCATTGAAATGTGTATTCTTTCATTAACCACACCTAGAGTCATTTCATGTCTATTCTTTTCAAAGACCACATATGGATCCACCAGTGTCATTGAAATGTGTGTTCTCTTCAGAGACCACACATGGATCCACCAGTGTCATTGCATGTGTGTTCTTTTTACTAACAACAACTAGAGTCACTGCATGTGTGTTCTTTTCAGAATCCACCTATGGATCCACCAGTGTCATTGCATGTGTGTTCTTCTCAGAGACCACATCTAGAGTCACTAGATGAGTGTTCTTTTCACAAACCACATATGGATCAACCACTGACATTGAAATGTGTGTTCTCTTTAGAGACCACACATGGATCCACCAGGGCCATTGCATGTGTGTTCTTTTTACTAACAACAACTAGAGTCATTGCATGTGTGTTCTTTTCACAATCCACCTATGGATCCACCAGTGTCATTGCATGTGTGTTCTTCTCATTAACCACATCTAGAGTCATTGCATGTGTGTTCTCTTCAGAGACCACACATGGATCCACCAGTGTCATTGCATGTTTGTTCTTTTACTAACAACAACTTGAGTCAGTTCATGACTATTCTTTTCACAGACCACATCTGGACCCACCATTGTCATTGCATCTGTGTTCTCTTCACAGACCACACATGGATCCACTAGTGTCATTGCATGTGGTTCCACCAGAGTTTATTGCATGTGTGTTCTTTTGACAATCTACCTATGGATCCACCAGTGTCATTGCATGTGTGTTCTTCTCTATAACCACGACTAGAGTCATTCCATGTGTGTTCTTTTCACAGACCACATATGGAACCACCATTGTCATTGAAATGTGTATTCTTTCATTAACCACATCTAGAGTCTTTTCATGATTGTTGTTTTCAAAGACCACATATGGATCCACCAGTGTCATTGAAATGTTTGTTCTCTTCAGAGACCATACATGGATCCACCAGTGTCATTGCATGTGTGTTCTTTTTACTAACAACAACTAGAGTCATTGCATGTGTGTTCTTTTCACAATCCACCTCTGGATCCAATGGTGTCATTGCATGTGTGTTCTTCTCAGAGACCACATCTGTAGTCATTGCATGTGTGTTTTCACAAACCACATATGGATCCACCACCGTCATTGAAATGTGTGTTCTCTTTAGAGACCACACATGGATCAAACAGTGTCATTGCATGTGTGTTCTTTTACTAACAACAACTAGAGTCTTTTTACTAATAACAACTAGAGTCACTGTATGTGTGTGCTTTTCACAATCCACCTATGGATCCACAAATGTCATTGCATGTGTGTTCTTCTCAGAGACCACATCTTGAGTCACTGGATGGTTCACAAACCACATATGGATCCACCACTTTCATTGAAATGTGTGTTCTCTTCAAAGACCACACATGGATCCACCAGTGTCATTGCATGTGTGTTCTTTTTACTAACAACAACTAGAGTCTTTTTACTAATAACAACTAGAGTCACTGCATGTGTGTTCTTTTCACAAGCTACATATGGATCCACAAGTGTCATTGCATGTGTGTTCTTCTCAGAGACCACATCTAGAGTCACTGGATGAGTGTTCTTTTCACAAACGACATATGAATCCACCACTATCATTGAAATGTGTGTTATCTTTAGAGACCACATATGGATCCACCAGTGTCATTACATGTGTGTTCTTTTTACTAACAACAACTAGAGTCATTGCATGTGTGTTCTTTTCACAATCCACATATGGATCCACTAGTGTCATTGCATGTGTGTTCTTCTTATTAACCACATCTAGAGTCATTGCATGTGTGTTCTCTTCAGAGACCACACATGGATCCACCAGTGTCATTGCATGTGTGTTCTTTTTACTAACCACAACTAGAGTCATTTCATGTGTGCTCTTTTCACAGACCACATCCGGATCCACCAGTGTCATTGCATGTGTGTTCTCTTGACAGACCACACATGTATCCACCAGTGTCATTGCATGTGATTCCACCAGAGTTCATTGCATGTGTGTTCTTTTCACAATCCACCTATGGATCCACTAGTGTCATTGCATGTGTGTTCTTCTCATTAACCACAGCTAGAGTCAATGCATGTGTGTTCTTTTCACAGAACACATATGGAACCACCAGTGTCATTGAAATGTGTATTCTTTTATTAACCACATCTGGAGACATCTCATGACTGTTCTTTTCAAAGACCACATATGGATCCACCAGTGTCATTGTGTGTTCTCTTTAGAGACCACACATGGATCCACCAGTGTCATTGCATGTGTGTTCTTTTTACTAACAACAACTAGAGTCATTGCATGTGTATTCTTTTCACAATCCACCTATGGATCCACTAGTGTCATTGCATGTGTGTTCTTCTCAGAGACCACATCTGTAGTCATTGCATGTGTGTTTTCACAAACCGCATATGGATCCACCACCGTCATTGAAATGTGTGTTCTCTTTAGAGACCACGCATGGATCCACCAGTGTCATTGCATGTGTGTTCTTTTTACTAACAACAACTAGAGTCTTTTTACTAATAAGAACTGGAGTCACTGCATGTGTGTTCTTTTCGCAATCCACCTATGGATCCACAAGTGTCATTGCATGTGTGTTCTTCTCAGAGACCACATCTAAAGTCACTGGATGAGTGTTCTTTTCACAAATGACATATGGATCCACCACTGTCATTGAAATGTGTGTTATCTTTAGAGACCACACATGGATCCACCAGTGTCATTGCATGTGTGTTCTTTTTACTAACAACAACTAGAGTCATTCCGTGTGTGTTCTTTTCACAATCCACATATGGATCCACTAGTGTCATTGCATGTGTGTTCTTCTTATTAACCACATCTAGAGTCATTGTATGTGTGTTCTCTTCAGAGACCACACATGGATCCACCAGTGTCATTTCATGTGTGTTCTTTTTACTAACAACAACTAGAGTCATTTCATGTGTGCTCTTTTCACAGACTACATCCGGATCCACCAGTGTCATTGCATGTGTGTTCTCTTCATAGACCACACATGGATCCACAAGTGTCATTGCATGTGGTTCCACCAGAGTTCATTGCATGTGTGTTCTTTTCACAATCCACCTATGGATCCACCAGTGTCATTGCATGTGTGTTCTTCTCATTAACCACAGCTAGAGTCATTGCATGTGTCTTCTTTTCAAAGACCACATATGGAACCACCATTGTCATTGAAATGTGTATTCTTTCATTAACCACATCTGGAGTCATTTCATGACTGTTCTTTTCAAAGACCACATATGGATCCACCAGTGTCATTGCATGTGATTCCACCAGAGTTCATTGCATGTGTGTTCTTTTCATAATCCACCTATGGATCCACTAGTGTCATTGCATGTGTGTTCTTCTCATTAACCACAGCTAGAGTCATTGCATGTGTGTTCTTTTCACAGAACACATATGGAACCACCAGTGTCATTGAAATGTGTATTCTTTTATTAACCACATCTGGAGACATCCTATGACTGTTCTTTTCAAAGACCACATATGGATCCACCAGTGTCATTGTGTGTTCTATTTAGAGACCACACATGGATCCACTAGTGTCATTGCATGTGTGTTCTTTTTACTAACAACAACTAGAGTCATTGCATGTGTGTTCTTTTCGCAATCCACCTATGGATCCACAAGTGTCATTGCATGTGTGTTCTTCTCAAAGACCACATCTAAAGTCACTGGATGAGTGTTCTTTTCACAAATGACATATGGATCCACCACTGTCATTGAAATGTGTGTTATCTTTAGAGACCACACATGGATCCACCAGTGTCATTGCATGTGTGTTCTTTTTACTAACAACAACTAGAGTCTTTTTACTAATAAGAACTGGAGTCACTGCATGTGTGTTCTTTTCGCAATCCACCTATGGATCCACAAGTGTCATTGCATGTGTGTTCTTCTCAGAGACCACATCTAAAGTCACTGGATGAGTGTTCTTTTCACAAATTACATATGGATCCACCACTGTCATTGAAATGTGTGTTATCTTTAGAGACCACACATGGATCCACCAGTGTCATTGCATGTGTGTTCTTTTTACTAACAACAACTAGAGTCATTCCGTGTGTGTTCTTTTCACAATCCACATATGGATCCACTAGTGTCATTGCATGTGTGTTCTTCTTATTAACCACATCTAGAGTCATTGTATGTGTGTTCTCTTCAGAGACCACACATGGATCCACCAGTGTCATTTCATGTGTGTTCTTTTTACTAACAACAACTAGAGTCATTTCATGTGTGCTCTTTTCACAGACTACATCCGGATCCACCAGTGTCATTGCATGTGTGTTCTCTTCATAGACCACAGATGGATCCACAAGTGTCATTGCATGTGGTTCCACCAGAGTTCATTGCATGTGTGTTCTTTTCACAATCCACCTATGGATCCACCAGTGTCATTGCATGTGTGTTCTTCTCATTAACCACAGCTAGAGTCATTGCATGTGTCTTCTTTTCAAAGACCACATATGGAACCACCATTGTCATTGAAATGTGTATTCTTTCATTAACCACATCTGGAGTCATTTCATGCCTGTTCTTTTCAAAGACCACATATGGATCCACCAGTGTCATTGAAATGTGTGTTCTCTGTAGAGACCATATTGGATCCACTAGTGTCATTGCATGTATGTTCTTTTTACTAACAACAACCAGAGTCACTGCATGTGTGTTCTTTTCACAATCCACCTATGGATCCACCGGTGTCATTGCATGTGTGTTCTTCTTAGAGACCACACCTTGAGTCAATTCATGACTGTTCTTTTCACAGACCACATATGGATCCACCACTATCATTTAAATGTGTGTTCTCTTCATAGGCCAACATGGATCCACCAGTGTCATTGCAGGTGTGTTCTTTTTACTAACAACATTTAGAGTCATTTCATGACTATTCTTTTCACATACCACATCTGGATCCATCATTGTCATTGCATGTGTGTTCTCTTCAAAGACCACACATGGATCCACCAGTGTCATTGCATGTGGTTCCACCAGAGTTCATTGCATGTGTGTTCTTTTCACAATCCACCTATGGATCCACAAGTGTCATTGCATATGTGTTCTTTTCACAGACCACATATGGAACCACCATTGTCACTGAAATGTGTATTCTTTCATTAACCACATCTGGAGCCATTTCATGATTCTTCTTTTCAAAGACCACATATGGATCCACAAGTGTCATTGAAATGTGTGTTCTCTTCTGAGACCTCACATGGATCCACCAATGTCATTGCATGTGTGTTCTTTTTACTAAGAACAACTAGAGTCATTGCATGTGTGTTGTTTTCACAATCCACCTATGGATCCACCAGTAACATTGCATGTGTGTTCTTCTCAAAGACCACATCTGGAGTCATTGCATGTGTGTTCTTTTCACAGACCATATATGGAAACACCACCGTCATTGAAATGTGTGTTCTCTTTAGAGACCACACATGGATCCACCAGTGTCATTGCATGTGTGTTCTTTTTACAAACAACAACTAAAATCTTTTTACTAACAACAACTAGAGTCATAGCATGTGTGTTCTTTTCACAATCCACCTATGGATCCAATGGTGTCATTGCATGTGTGTTCTTCTCAGAGACCACATCTGTAGTCATTGCATGTGTGTTTTAACAAACCACATATGGATCCACAACCGTCATTGAAATGTGTGTTCTCTTTAGAGACCACACATGGATCAAACAGTGTCATTGCATGTGTGTTCTTTTACTAACAACAACTAGAGTCTTTTTACTAATAACAACTAGAGTCACTGTATGTGTGTTCTTTTCAAAATTCACCTATGGATCCACAAGTGTCATTGCATGTGTGTTCTTCTCAGAGACCACATCTTGACTCACTGGATGGTTCACAAACCACATATGGATCCACCACTTTCATTGAAATGTGTGTTCTCTTCAAAGACCACACATGGATCCACCAGTGTCATTGCATGTGTGTTCTTTTTACTAACAACAACTAGAGTCTTTTTACTAATAACAACTAGAGTCACTGCATGTGTGTTCTTTTCACAAGCCACATATGGATCCACAAGTGTCATTGCATGTGTGTTCTTCTCAGAGACCACATCTAGAGTCACTGGATGAGTGTTCTTTTCACAAACGACATATGAATCCACCACTATCATTGAAATGTGTGTTATCTTTAGAGACCACATAAGGATCCACCAGTGTCATTACATGTGTGTTCTTTTTACTAACAACAACTAGAGTCATTGCATGTGTGTTCTTTTCACAATCCACATATGGATCCACTAGTGTCATTGCATGTGTGTTCTTCTTATTAACCACATCTACAGTCATTGCATGTGTGTTCTCTTTAGAGACCACACATGGATCCACAAGTGTCATTGCATGTGTGTTCTTCTCATTAACCACAGCTAGAGTCAATGCATGTGTGTTCTTTTCACAGAACACATATGGAACCACCAGTGTCATTGAAATGTGTATTCTTTTATTAACCACATCTGGAGACATCTCATGACTGTTCTTTTCAAAGACCACATATGGATCCACCAGTGTCATTGTGTGTTCTCTTTAGAGACCACACATGGATCCACCAGTGTCATTGCATGTGTGTTCTTTTTACTAACAACAACTAGAGTCATTGCATGTGTATTCTTTTCACAATCCACCTATGGATCCACTAGTGTCATTGCATGTGTGTTCTTCTCAGAGACCACATCTGTAGTCATTGCATGTGTGTTTTCACAAACCGCATATGGATCCACCACCGTCATTGAAATGTGTGTTCTCTTTAGAGACCACACATGGATCTACCAGTGTCATTGCATGTGTGTTCTTTTTACTAACAACAACTAGAGTCTTTTTACTAATAACAACTGGAGTCACTGCATGTGTGTTCTTTTCGCAATCCACCTATGGATCCACAAGTTTCATTGCATGTGTGTTCTTCTTAGAGACCACATCTAGAGTCACTGGATGAGTGTTCTTTTCACAAATGACATATGGATCCACCACTGTAATTGAAATGTGTGTTATCTTTAGAGACCACACATGGATCCACCAGTGTCATTGCATGTGTGTTCTTTTTACTAACAACAACTAGAGTCATTCCGTGTGTGTTCTTTTCACAATCCACATATGGATCCACTAGTGTCATTGCATGTGTGTTCTTCTTATTAACCACATCTAGAGTCATTGTATGTGTGTTCTCTTCAGAGACCACACATGGATCCACCAGTGTCATTTCATGTGTGTTCTTTTTACTACCAACAACTAGAGTCATTTCATGTGTGCTCTTTTCACAGACTACATCCGGATCCACAAGTGTCATTGCATGTGTGTTCTCTTCATAGACCACACATGGATCCACAAGTGTCATTGCATGTGGTTCCACCAGAGTTCATTGCATGTGTGTTCTTTTCACAATCCACCTATGGATCCACCAGTGTCATTGCATGTGTGTTCTTCTCATTAACCACAGCTAGAGTCATTGCATGTGTCTTCTTTTCAAAGACCACATATGGAACCACCATTGTCATTGAAATGTGTATTCTTTCATTAACCACATCTGGAGTCATTTCATGACTGTTCTTTTCAAAGACCACATATGGATCCACCAGTGTCATTTAAATGTGTGTTCTCTGTAGAGACCATATTGGATCAACTAGTGTCATTGCATGTATGTTCTTTTTACTAACAACAACCAGAGTCACTGCATGTGTGTTCTTTTCACAATCCACCTATGGATCCACCGGTGTCATTGCTGGTGTGTTCTTCTTAGAGACCACACCTTGAGTCAATTCATGACTGTTCTTTTCACAGACCACATATGGATCCACCACTGTCATTTAAATGTGTGTTCTCTTCATTGGCCACACATGGATCCACCAGTGTCATTGCAGGTGTGTTCTTTTTACTAACAACAATTAGAGTCATTTCATGACTATTCTTTTCACATACCACATCTGGATCCATCATTGTCATTGCATGTGTGTTCTCTTCAAAGACCACACATGGATCCACCAGTGTCATTGCATGTGGTTCCACCAGAGTTCATTGCATGTGTGTTCTTTTCACAATCCACCTATGGATCCACAAGTGTCATTGCATATGTGTTCTTTTCACAGACCACATATGGAACCACCATTGTCACTGAAATGTTTATTCTTTCATTAACCACATCTGGAGCCATTTCATGATTGTTCTTTTCAAAGACCACATATGGATCCACAAGGTTCATTGAAATGTGTGTTCTCTACAGAGACAACACAAGGATCCACCAGTGTCATTGCATGTGTGTTCTTTTTGCTAACAACAATTAGAGTGATTGCATGTGTGTTGTTTTCACAATCCACCTATGGATCCACCGGTAACATTCCATGTGTATTCTTCTCAAAGACCACATCTGGAGTCATTGCATGTGTGTTCTTTTCACAGACCATATATGGAAACACCACCGTCATTGAAATGTGTGTTCTCTTTGGAGACCACACATGGATCCACCAGTGTCATTGCATGTGTGTTCTTTTTACTAACAACAACTAAAGTCTTTTTACTAACAACAACTATAGTCACTTCATGTGTGTTCTTTTCACAATCCACCTATGGATCCACCAGTGTCATTGCATGTGTGTTCTTCTCAGAGACCACATCTTGAGTCACTGGATGAGTGTTCTTTTCACAAACCACATATGGATGCACCACTGTCATTGAAATGGGTGTTCTCTTCAGAGACCACACATGGATCCACCATTGTCATTGCATGTGTGTTCTTTTTACTAACAACAACTGGAGTCATAGCATGTGTGTTCTTTTCATAATCCACATATGGATCCACTAGTGTCATTGCATGTGTGTACTTCTGATTAACCACATCTAGAGTCATTGCATGTGTGTTCTCTTCAGAGACCACACATGGATCCACCAGTGTCATTGCATGTGTGTTCTTTTTACTAACAACAACTAGAGTCATTTCATGTGTGCTCTTTTCACAGACCACATCCAGATCCACCAGTGGCATTGCATGTGTGTTCTCTTCACAGACCACACATGGATCCTCCAGTGTCATTGCATGTGGTTCCACCAGAGTTCATTGCATGTGTGTTCTTTTCACCATCCACCTATGGATCCACTAGTGTCATTGCATGTGTGTTCTTCTCATTAACCACAGCTAGAGTCATTACATGTGTGTTCTTTTCACAGATCACATATGGAACCACCATTGTCATTGAAATGTGTATTCTTTCATTAACCACATATGGAGTCATTTCATGACTGTTCTTTTCAAAGACCACATATGGATCCACCAGTGTCATTGAAATGTGTGTTCTCTACACAGACCACATATGGATCTACTAGTTTCATTGCATGTGTGTTCTTTTTACTAACAACAGCTAGAGTCACTGCATATGTGTTCTTTTCACAATCCACCTATGGATCCATTGGTGTCATTGCATGTGTGTTCTTCTCAGAGACCACACCTTGAGTCATTTCATGACTGTTCTTTTCATAGACCACATTTGGATCCACCACTATAATTTAAATGTGTGTTCTCTTCACAGACCACACATGGATCCACCAGTGTCATTGCATGTGTGTTCTTTTTACTAACAACAACTAGAGTCAGTGCATGTGTGTTATTTTCACAATCCACATATGGATCCACTAGTGTCATTGCATGTGTGTTCTTCTTCTTAACCACATCTAGAGTCATTGCATGTGTGTTCTCTTCAGAGACCACACATGAATCCACCAGTGTCATTGCATGTGGTTCCACAAGAGTTCATTGCATGTGTGTTCTTTTCACAATCCACCTACAGATCCACAAGTGTCATTGCATATGTGTTCTTTTCACAGACCACATATGGAACCACCATTGTCACTGAAATGTGTATTCTTTCATTAACCACATCTGGAGCCATTTCATGATTCTTTTTTTCAAAGACCACATATGGATCCACAAGTGTCATTGAAATGTGTGTTCTCTTCTGAGACCACACATGGATCCACCAATGTCATTGCATGTGTGTTCTTTTTACTAAGAACAACTAGAGACATTGCATGTGTGTTGTTTTCACAATCCACCTATGGATCCACCGGTAGCATTGCATGTGTGTTCTCCTCAAAGACCACATCTGGAGTCATTGCTTGTGTGTTCTTTTCACAGACCATATATGGAAACACCACCATCATTGAAATGTGTGTTCTCTTTAGAGACCACACATGGATCCACCAGTGTCATTGCATGTGTGTTCTTTTTACTAACAACAACTAAATTGTTTTTACTAACAACAACTAGAGTCACTGCATGTGTGTTCTTTTCACAATCCACCTATGGATCCACCAGTGTCATTGCATGTGTGTTCTTCTCAGAGACCACATCTTGAGTCACTGGATGAGTGTTCTTTTCACAAACCACATATGGATGCACCACTGTCATTGAAATGGGTGTTCTCTTCAAAGACCACACATGGATCCACCATTGTCATTGCATGTGTGCTTTTTACTAACAACAACTAGAGTCATAGCATGTGTGTTCTTTTCACAATCCACCTATGGATCCACTAGTGTCATTGTATGCATGTACTTCTGATTAACCACATCTAGAGTCAGTACATGTGTGTTCTCTTCAGAGACCACACATGGATCCACCAGTGTCATTGCATGTGTGTTCTTTTTACTAACAACAACTAGAGTCATTTCATGTGTGCTCTTTTCACAGACCACATCCAGATCCACCAGTGGCATTGCATGTGTGTTCTCTTCACAGACCACACATGGATCCACCAGTGTCATTGCATGTGGTTCCACCAGAGTTCATTGCATGTGTGTTCTTTTCACCATCCACCTATGGATCCACTAGTGTCATTGCATGTGTGTTCTTCTCATTAACCACAGCTAGAGTCATTACATGTGTGTTCTTTTCACAGATCACATATGGAACCACCATTGTCATTGAAATGTGTATTCTTTCATTAACCACATATGGAGTCATTTCATGACTGTTCTTTTCAAAGACCACATATGGATCCACCAGTGTCATTGAAATGTGTGTTCTCTGTACATACCACATATGGATCTACTAGTTTCATTGCATGTGTGTTCTTTTTACTAACAACAGCTAGAGTCACTGCATATGTGTTCTTTTCACAATCCACATATGGATCCATTGGTGTCATTGCATGTGTGTTCTTCTCAGAGACCACACCTTGAGTCATTTCAGGACTGTTCTTTTCATAGACCACATTTGGATCCACCACTATCATTTAAATGTGTGTTCTCTTCACAGACCACACATGGATCCACCAGTGTCATTGCATGTATGTTCTTTTTACTAACAACAACTAGAGTCAGTGCATGTGTGTTATTTTCACAATCCACATATGGATCCACTAGTGTCATTGCATGTGTGTTCTTCTTCTTAACCACATCTAGAGTCATTGCATGTGTGTTCTCTTCAGAGACCACACATGGATCCACCAGTGTCATTGCATGTGGTTCCACCAGAGTTCATTGCATGTGTGTTCTTTTCACAATCCACCTATGGATCCACAAGTGTCATTGCATATGTGTTCTTTTCACAGACCACATATGGAACCACCATTGTCACTGAAATGTGTATTCTTTCATTAACCACATCTGGAGCCATTTCATGATTCTTCTTTTCAAAGACCACATATGGATCCACAAGTGTCATTGAAATGTGTGTTCTCTTCAGAGACAACACATGGATCCACCAGTCTCATTGCATGTGTGTTCTTTTTACTAACAACAACTAGAGTGATTGCATGTGTGTTGTTTTCACAATCCACCTATGGATCCACCGGTAACATTCCATGTGTATTCTTCTCAAAGACCACATCTTGAGTCATTGCATGTGAGTTCTTTTCACAGACCATATATGGAAACACCACCGTCATTGAAATGTGTGTTCTCTTTAGAGACCACACATGGATCCACCAGTGTCATTGCATGTGTGTTCTTTTTACTAACAACAACTAAAGTCTTTTTACTAACAACAACTATAGTCACTTCATGTGTGTTCTTTTCACAATCCACCTATGGATCCACCAGTGTCATTGCATGTGTGTTCTTCTCAGAGACCACATCTTGAGTCACTGGATGAGTGTTCTTTTCACAAACCACATATGGATGCACCACTGTCATTGAAATGGGTGTTCTCTTCAGAGACCACACATGGATCCACCATTGTCATTGCATGTGTGTTCTTTTTACTAACAACAACTGGAGTCATAGCATGTGTGTTCTTTTCACAATCCACCTATGGATCCACTAGTGTCATTGCATGTGTGTACTTCTGATTAACCACATCTAGAGTCATTGCATGTGTGTTCTCTTCAGAGACCACACATGGATCCACCAGTGTCATTGCATGTGTGTTCTTTTTACTCACAACAACTAGAGTCATTTCATGTGTGCTCTTTTCACAGACCACATCCAGATCCACCAGTGGCATTGCATGTGTGTTCTCTTCACAGACCACACATGGATCCTCCAGTGTCATTGCATGTGGTTCCACCAGAGTTCATTGCATGTGTGTTCATTTCACCATCCACCTATGGATCCACTAGTGTCATTGCATGTGTGTTCTTCTCATTATCCACAGGTAGAGTCATTACATGTGTGTTCTTTTCACAGATCACATATGGAACCACCATTGTCATTGAAATGTGTATTCTTTCATTAACCACATATGGAGTCATTTCATGACTGTTCTTTTCAAAGACCACATATGGATCCACCAGTGTCATTGAAATGTGTGTTCTCTGTACAGACCACATATGGATCTACTAGTTTCATTGCATGTGTCTTCTTTTTACTAACAACAGCTAGAGTCACTGCATATGTGTTCTTTTCACAATCCACCTATGGATCCATTGGTGTCATTGCATGTGTGTTCTTCTCAGAGACCACACCTTGAGTCATTTCATGACTGTTCTTTTCATAGACCACATTTGGATCCACCACTATAATTTAAATGTGTGTTCTCTTCACAGACCACACATGGATCCACCAGTGTCATTGCATGTGTGTTCTTTTTACTAACAACAACTAGAGTCAGTGCATGTGTGTTATTTTCACAATCCACATATGGATCCACTAGTGTCATTGCATGTGTGTTCTTCTTCTTAACCACATCTAGAGTCATTGCATGTGTGTTCTCTTCAGAGACCACACATGAATCCACCAGTGTCATTGCATGTGGTTCCACAAGAGTTCATTGCATGTGTGTTCTTTTCACAATCCACCTACGGATCCACAAGTGTCATTGCACATGTGTTCTTTTTACTAACAACAACTAGAGTCATTGCATGTGTGTTGTTTTCACAATCCACCTATGGATCCACCGGTAACATTGCATGTGTGTTCTTCTCAAAGACCACATCTGGAGTCATTGCTTGTGTGTTCTTTTCACAGTCCATATATGGAAACACCGCCGTCATTGAAATGTGTGTTCTCTTTAGAGACCACACATGGATCCACTAGTGTCATTGCATGTGTGTTCTTTTTACTAACAACAACTAAATTCTTTTTACTAACAACAACTAGAGTCACTGCATGTGTGTTCTTTTCACAATCGACCTATGGATCCACCAGTGTCATTGCATGTGTGTTCTTCTCAGAGACCACATCTTGAGTCACTGGATGAGTGTTCTTTTCACAAACCACATATGGATGCACCACTGTCATTGAAATGGGTGTTCTCTTCAGAGACCACACATGGATCCACCATTGTCATTGCATGTGTGTTCTTTTTACTAACAACAACTAGAGTCATAGGATGTGTGTTCTTTTCACAATCCACCTATGGATCCAGTAGTGTCATTGCATGTGTGTACTTCTGATTAACCACATCTAGAGTCAGTGCATGTGTGTTCTCTTTAGAGACCACACATGGATCCACCAGTGTCATTGCATGTGTGTTCTTTTTACTAACAACAACTAGAGTCATTTCATGTGTGCTCTTTTCACAGACCACATCCAGATCCACCAGTGGCATTGCATGTGTGTTCTCTTCACAGACCACACATGGATCCACCAGTGTCATTGCATGTGGTTCCACAAGAGTTCATTGCATGTGTGTTCTTTTCACCATCCACCTATGGATCCACTAGTGTCATTGCATGTGTGTTCTTCTCATTAACCACAGCTAGAGTCATTACATGTGTGTTATTTTCACAGATCACATATGGAACCACCATTGTCATTGAAATGTGTATTCTTTCATTTACCACATATGGAGTCATTTCATGACTGTTCTTTTCAAAGACCACATATGGATCCACCAGTGTCATTGAAATGTGTGTTCTCTGTACAGATCACATATGGATCTACTAGTTTCATTGCATGTGTGTTCTTTTTACTAACAACAGCTAGAGTCACTGCATATGCGTTCTTTTCACAATCCACCTATGGATCCATTGGTGTCATTGCATGTGTGTTCTTCTCAGAGACCACACCTTGAGTCATTTCATGACTGTTCTTTTCATAGACCACATATGGATCCACCACTATCATTTAAATGTGTGTTCTCTTCAGAGACCACACATGGATCCACCAGTGTCATTGCATGTGTGTTCTTTTTACTAACAACAACTAGAGTCAGTGCATGTGTGTTATTTTCTCAATCCACATATGGATCCACTAGTGTCATTGCATGTGTGTTCTTCTTCTTAACCACATCTAGAGTCATTGCATGTGTGTTCTCTTCAGAGACCACACATGGATGCACCAGCGTCATTGCATGTGTGTTCTTTTTACTAACAAAAACTAGAGTCATTTAATGTTTGCTATTTTCACAAACTACATCTAGATCCACCAGTGTCATTGCATGTCTGTTCTCTTCACAGACCACACATGGATCGAATAGTGTAATTGCATGTGTGTTCTTCTCAGAGACCACATCTAGAGTCACTGGATGAGTGTCCTTTTCACAAACCACATATGTATCCACCACTGTCATTGAAATGTGTGTTATCTTCAGAGACCACACATGGATCCACCAATGTCATTGCATGTGTGTTCTTTTTACTAACAATAACTAGAGTGATTGCATGTGTGTTCTTTTCACAATCCACCCATGGATCCACTAGTGTCATTGCATGTGTATTCTTTTTATTAACCACATCTAGAGTCATTGCATGTGTGTTCTCTTTGAGACCACACATGGATCCACCAGTGTCATTGCATGTGTGTTCTTTTTACTAACAACAACTAGTGTCATTTCATGTGTGCTCTTTTCATAGACCACATCCAGATCCACCAGTGTCATTGCATGTGTGTTCTCTTCACAGACCACACATGGATCCATCAGTGTCATTGCATGTAGTTCCACCAGAGTTCATTGCATGTTTTTTTTTCACGATCCACCTATGGATCCACCAGTGTCATTGCATGTGTGTTATTCTCATTAACCATAGCTACAGTCATTGCATGAGTGTTCTTTTGATAGACCACATATGGAACCACCATTGTCATTGAAATGTGTATTCTTTCATTAACCACATCTAGAGTCATTTCATGACTTCTTTTCAAATACCACATATGGATCCACCAGTGTCATTGAAATGTGTGTTCTCTTCAGAGAACACACATGGATCCACTAGTGTCATTACATGTGTGTTCTTTTTACTAACAACAACTAGAGTCATTGCATGCATGTTCTTTTCACAATCCACCTATGGATCCACCGCTGTCATTGCATGTGTGTTCTTCTCAAAGACCACATCCGGAATCATTGCATGTCTGTTATTTTCACAGACCACATATGGATGCACCACTTTTATTGAAATGTGGGTTCTCTGCAGAGACCACATATGGATCCACCAGTGTCATTGCATGTGTGTTCTTTTTACTAAAAACAACTAGAGTCACTACATGTGTGTTCTTTTCATAATCCACCTATGGATCCACTAGTGTCATTGCATGTGTGTTCTTCTCAGAGACTACATCCAGAGTCACTGGAAGAGTGTTCTTTTCACAAACCACATATGTATCCACCACTGTCATTGAATTGTGTGTTCTCTTCAGATACCACACATGGATCCACTAGTGTCATGGCATGTGTATTCTTTTTACTAGCAAAAACTAGAGTCATTGCATGTGTGTTCTTTTCACAATCCACCTATGGATCCACAAGTGACATTGGATGTGTGTTCTTTTTACTAACAACAACTAGAGTCATTTGATGACTATTCTTTTCACAGACCACATCTTGTCATTGCATGTGTGTTCTCTTCACAGACCACACATGGATCCACCAGTGTCATTGCATGTGGTTCCACCAGAGTTCATTGCATGTGTGTTCTTTTCACAATCCACCTATGGATCCACCGGTGTCATTGCATGTGTGTTCTTCTCATTAACCACAGCTGGAGTCATTTCATTTGTGTTCTTTTTACAAATCGCATATGGATCCACCATTGTCATTGAAATGTGTATTCTTTCATTAACCACACCTGGAGTCATTTCATGACTGTTCTTTTCAAAGACCACATATGGATCCACCAGTGTCATTGACATGTGAGTTCTCTTCAGAGACCACACATGGATCCACAAGTGTCATTGCATGTGTGTTATTTTTACTAACAACAACTAGAGTCATTGCATGTGTGTTCTTTTCACAATCCACCTATGGATCCACCAGTGTCATTGCATGTGTGTTATTTTTAATAACAACAACTAGAGTCATTGCATGTGTGTTCTTTTCACAATTCACCTATGGATCCACCAGTGTCATTGCATGTGTTTTCTTTTTACTAACAACAACTTGAGTTATTTCATGACTATTCTTTTCACAGACCACATTTGGATCCACCATTTTCATTGCATGTGTGTTCTCTTCACAGATCACACATGGGTCCACCAGTGTCATTGCATGTGTTTTTTTCACGATCTACCTATGGATCCACCAGTATCATTGCATGTGTGTTATTCTCATTAACCATAGCTAGAATCATTGCATGAGCGTTCTTTTCACAGACCACATATGGAACCACCATTGTCATTGAAATGTGTATTCTTTCATTAACCACATCTAGAGTCACTTCATGACTATTCTTTTGAAAGACCACATATGGATCCACCAGTGTCATTGAAATGTGTGTTCTCTTTAGAGACCACACATGGATCCACTAGTGTCATTGCATGTGTGTTCTTTTTACTAACAACAACTAGAGTCATTGCATGTGTGTTCTTTTCACAATCCACCTATCGATCCACCGCTGTCATTGCATGTGTGTTCTTCTCAAAGACCACATCCGGAGTCATTGCATGTGTGTTCTTTTCACATACCACATATGGATCCATCACTGTTATTGAAATGTGTGTTCTCTGCAGAGACCACATATGGATCCACCATTGTCATTGCATGTGTGTTATTTTTACTAACAACAACTAGAGTCACTACATGTGTGTTCTTTTCATAATCCACCTATGGATCCACTAGTGTCATTGCATGTGTGTTCTTCTCAGAGACCACATCCAGAGTCACTGGAAGAGTGTTCTTTTCACAAACCACATATGGATAAACCACTGTCATTGAATTCTGTGTTCTCTTCAGAGACCACACATGGATCCACTAGTGTCATGGCATGTGTATTCTTTTTACTAGCAACAACTAGAGTCATTGCATGTGTGTTCTTTTCACAATCCACCTATGGATCCACCAGTGTCATTGCATGTGTGTTCTTTTTACTAATAAAACTAGAGTCATTTCATGACTATTCTTTTCACAGACCACATCTGGATCCACCATTATCATTGCATGTGTGTTCTCTTCAAAGACCACACATGGATCCACCAGTGTCATTGCATGTGGTTCCACCAGAGTTCATGGCATGTGTGTTCTTTTCACAATCCACCTATGGATCCACCGCTGTCATTGCATGTGTGTTCTTCTCAAAGTCCACATCCGGAGTCATTGCATGTGTGTTCATTTCACAGACCACATATGGATCCACCACTGTTATTGAAATGTGTGTTCTCTGCAGAGACCACATATGGATCCACCAGTGTCATTGCATGTGTGCTCTTTTTACTAACAACAACTAGAGTCACTGCATGTGTGTTCTTTTCATAATCCACCTATGGATCCACTAGTGTCATTGCATGTGTGTTCTTCTCAGAGACCACATCCAGAGTCACTAGAAGATTGTTCTTTTCACAAACCACATATGGATCCACCACTGTTATTGAATTGTGTGTTCTCTTCAGAGACCACACATGGATCCACTAGTGTCATGGCATGTGTATTATTTTTACTAGCATCAACTAGAGTCATTGCATGTGTGTTCTTTTCACAATCCACCTATGGATCCACCAGTGTCATTGCATGTGTGTTCTTTTTACTAACAACAACTAGAGTCATTTCATGACTATTCTTTTCACAGACCGCATCTGGATCCACCATTGTCATTGCATGTGTGTTCTCTTCACAGACCACACATGGATCCACCAGTGTCATTGCATGTGGTTCCACCAGAGTTCATTGCATGTGTGTTCTTTTCACAATCCACCTATGGATCCACCTATGTCATTGCATGTGTGTTCTTCTCATTAACCACGGCTAGAGTCATTTCATGTGTGTTCTTTTTACAAATCACATATGGATCCACCATTGTCATTGAAATGTGTATTCTTTCATTAGTAAACATCTGGAGTCATTTCATGACTATTCTTTTCAAAGACCACATATGGATCCACCAGTGTCATTGAAATGTGTGTTCTCTTCAGAGACCACACATGGATCCACTAGTGTCATTGCATGTGTGATCTTTTTACTAACAACAACTATAGTCATTCAATCCACGTATGGATCCACCAGTGGCATTGCATGTGTGATCTTCTCATTAACACAGCTAGAGTCATTGCATGTGTGTTCTTTTCACAAACCACATACGGATCCACCCCTGCCATTGAAATGTGTGTTCTCTTCTGAGACCACACATGGATCCACCAGTGCCATTGCATGTGTGTTCTTTTTACGAAGAAAAACTAGAGTCATTGCATGATGTGTGTTGTTTTCACAATCCACATATGGATCCACCAGTGTCATTGCATGTGTGTTCTTCTCATTAACCACATCTAGAGTCATTGCATGTGTGTTCTTTTCACAAACCACATATGGATCCACCAGTGTCATTGCATGTGGTTCCACCAGAGTTCATTGCATGTGTGTTCTTTTCACAATCCACCTATGGATCCACCAGTGTCATTGCATGTGTGTTCTTCTCATTAACCATAGCTAGATTCATTGCATGTGTGTTCTTTTCACATACCACATATGGAACCACCATTGTCATTGAAATGTGTATTCTTTCATTAGTAAACATCTGGAGTCATTTCATGACTGTTCTTTTCAAAGACCACATATGGATCCACCAGTGTCATTGAAATGTGTGTTCTCTTTAGAGACCACACATGGATCCACTAGTGTCATTGCATGTGTGTTCTTTTTACTAACAACAACTAGAGTCATTGCATGTGTGTTCTTTTGACAATCCACCTATCGATCCACCGGTGTCATTGCATGTGTGTTCTTCTCAGATACCACATCTAGAGTCACTGGATGAGTGTTCTTTTCACAAACCACATATGGATCCACCACTGTCATTGAACTGTGTGTTCTCTTCAGAGACCACACATGGATCCACCAGTGTCATCGCATGTGTGTTCCTTTTACTAACAACAACTAGAGTCATTGCATGTGTGTTCTTTTCACAATCCACCTATGGATCCACTAGTGTCATTGCATGTGTGTTCTTTTTACTAACAACAACTGGAGTCATTTCATGACTATTCTTTTCAGAGACCACATCTAGATACACTAGTGTCATTGCATGTGTGTTCTCTTCTCATACCACACATGGATCCACCAGTGTCATTGCATGTGGTTCCACCAGAGTTCATTGCATGTGTGTTATTTTCACAATTCACCTATGGATCCACCAGTGTCATTGCATGTTTGTTCTTCTCATTAACCACAGCTAGAGTCATTACATGTGTGTTATTTTCATAGACCACATATGGAACCACCATTGGCATTGAAATGCGTATTCTTTCATTAGTAAACATCTGGAGTCATTTCATGACTATTCTTCTAAAAGACCACATATGGATCCACGAGGGTCATTGAAATGTGTGTTCTCTTCAGAGACCACACATGGATCCACCAGTGTCATTGCATGTGTGTTCTTTTTACTAACAACAACTAGAGTCATTTCATGTGTGTTATTTTCACAATCCCCCTATTTATCCACCCGTGTCATTGCATGTGTGTTCTTCTCATTAACCACAGCTATAGTCATTGCATGTGTATTCTTTTCACAAACCACATATGGATCCACCACTGTCATTGAAATGTGTGTTCTCTTCAGAGACCACACATGGATCCACCATTGTCATCACATGTGTGTTCCTTTTACTAACAACAACTAGAGTCATTGCATGTGTGTTCTTTTCACAATCCACCTATGGATCCACGAGTGTCATTGCATGTGTGTTCTTTTTACTAACAACAACTCGAGTCATTTCATAACTATTCTTTTCACAGACCACATCTAGATACACTAGTGTCATTGCATGTGTGTTCTCTTCTCAGACCACACATGGCTCCACCAGTGTCATTGCATGTGGTTCCACCAGAGTTCATTGCATGTATGTTATTTTCACAATCCACCAATGGATCCACCAGTGTCATTGCATGTTTGTTCTTCTCATTAACCACAGCTAGAGTCATTGCAAGTGTGTTATTTTCATAGACCACTTATGGAACCACCATTGCCATTGAAATGTGTATTCTTTCATTAGTAAACATCTGGAGTCATTTCATGACTATTCTTCTCAAAGACCACATATGGATCCACGAGGGTCATTGAAATGTGTGTTCTCTTCAGAGACCACACATGGATCCACCAGTGTCATTGCATGTGTGTTCTTTTTACTAACAACAACTAGAGTCATTGCATGTGTGTTATTTTCACAATCCCCCTATTTATCCACCCGTGTCATTGCATGTGTGTTCTTCTCATTAACCACAGCTATAGTCATTGCATGTGTATTCTTTTCACAAACCACATATGGATCCACCACTGTCATTGAAATGTGTGTTCTCTTCAGAGACCACACATGGATCCACCATTGTCATCGCATGTGTGTTCCTTTTACTAACAACAACTAGAGTCATTGCATGTGTGTTCTTTTCACAATCCACCTATGGATCCACCAGTGTCATTGCATGTGTGTTCTTTTTACTAACAACAAGAGTCATTTCATGACTATTCTTTTCACAGACCACATCTAGATACACTAGTGTCATTGCATGTGTGTTCTCTTCTCAGACCACACATGGCTCCACCAGTGTCATTGCATGTGGTTCCACCAAAGTTCATTGCATGTGTGTTATTTTCACAATCCACCAATGGATCCACCAGTGTCATTTCATGTTTGTTCTTCTCATTAACAACAGCTAGAGTCATTGCAAGTGTGTTATTTTCATAGACCACATATGGAACCACCATTGCCATTGAAATGTGTATTCTTTCATTAGTAAACATCTGGACTCATTTCATGACTATTCTTCTCAAAGACCACATATGGATCCACGAGGGTCATTGAAATGTGTGTTCTCTTCAGAGACCACACATGGATCCACCAATGTCATTGCATGTGTGTTCTTTTTACTAACAACAACTAGAGTCATTGCATGTGTGTTATATTCACAATCCACCTATTTATCCACCCGTGTCATTACATGTGTGTTCTTCTCATTAACCACAGCTATAGTCATTGCATGTGTGTTCTTTTCACAAACCACATATGGATCCACCACTGTCATTGAAATGTGTGTTCTCTTCAGAGACCACACATGGATCCACCATTGTCATCGCATGTGTGTTCCTTTTACTAACAACAACTAGAGTCATTGCATGTGTGTTCTTTTCACAATCCACCTATGGATCCACTAGTGTCATTGCATGTGTGTTCTTTTTACTAACAACAACTGGAGTCATTTCATGACTATTCTTTTCAGAGACCACATCTAGATACACTAGTGTCATTGCATGTGTGTTCTCTTCTCAGACCACACATGGATCCACCAGTGTCATTGCATGTGGTTCCACCAGAGTTCATTGCATGTGTGTTATTTTCACAATTCACCTATGGATCCACCAGTGTCATTGCATGTTTGTTCTTCTCATTAACCACAGCTAGAGTCATTACATGTGTGTTATTTTCATAGACCACATATGGAACCACCATTGGCATTGAAATGTGTATTCTTTCATTAGTAAACATCTGGAGTCATTTCATGACTATTCTTCTAAAAGACCACATATGGATCCACGAGGGTCATTGAAATGTGTGTTCTCTTCAGAGACCACACATGGATCCACCAGTGTCATTGCATGTGTGTTCTTTTTACTAACAACAACTAGAGTCATTTCATGTGTGTTATTTTCACAATCCCCCTATTTATCCACCCGTGTCATTGCATGTGTGTTCTTCTCATTAACCACAGCTATAGTCATTGCATGTGTATTCTTTTCACAAACCACATATGGATCCACCACTGTCATTGAAATGTGTGTTCTCTTCAGAGACCACACATGGATCCACCATTGTCATCGCATGTGTGTTCCTTTTACTAACAACAACTAGAGTCATTGCATGTGTGTTCTTTTCACAATCCACCTATGGATCCACGAGTGTCATTGCATGTGTGTTCTTTTTACTAACAACAACTCGAGTCATTTCATAACTATTCTTTTCACAGACCACATCTAGATACACTAGTGTCATTGCATGTGTGTTCTCTTCTCAGACCACACATGGCTCCACCAGTGTCATTGCATGTGGTTCCACCAGAGTTCATTGCATGTATGTTATTTTCACAATCCACCAATGGATCCACCAGTGTCATTGCATGTTTGTTCTTCTCATTAACCACAGCTAGAGTCATTGCAAGTGTGTTATTTTCATAGACCACTTATGGAACCACCATTGCCATTGAAATGTGTATTCTTTCATTAGTAAACATCTGGAGTCATTTCATGACTATTCTTCTCAAAGACCACATATGGATCCACGAGGGTCATTGAAATGTGTGTTCTCTTCAGAGACCACACATGGATCCACCAGTGTCATTGCATGTGTGTTCTTTTTACTAACAACAACTAGAGTCATTGCATGTGTGTTATTTTCACAATCCCCCTATTTATCCACCCGTGTCATTGCATGTGTGTTCTTCTCATTAACCACAGCTATAGTCATTGCATGTGTATTCTTTTCACAAACCACATATGGATCCACCACTGTCATTGAAATGTGTGTTCTCTTCAGAGACCACACATGGATCCACCATTGTCATCGCATGTGTGTTCCTTTTACTAACAACAACTAGAGTCATTGCATGTGTGTTCTTTTCACAATCCACCTATGGATCCACCAGTGTCATTGCATGTGTGTTCTTTTTACTAACAACAACTGGAGTCATTTCATGACTATTCTTTTCACAGACCACATCTAGATACACTAGTGTCATTGCATGTGTGTTCTCTTCTCAGACCACACATGGCTCCACCAGTGTCATTGCATGTGGTTCCACCAGAGTTCATTGCATGTGTGTTATTTTCACAATCCACCAATGGATCCACCAGTGTCATTTCATGTTTGTTCTTCTCATTAACAACAGCTAGAGTCATTGCAAGTGTGTTATTTTCATAGACCACATATGGAACCACCATTGCCATTGAAATGTGTATTCTTTCATTAGTAAACATCTGGACTCATTTCATGACTATTCTTCTCAAAGACCACATATGGATCCACGAGGGTCATTGAAATGTGTGTTCTCTTCAGAGACCACACATGGATCCACCAATGTCATTGCATGTGTGTTCTTTTTACTAACAACAACTAGAGTCATTGCATGTGTGTTATATTCACAATCCACCTATTTATCCACCCGTGTCATTACATGTGTGTTCTTCTCATTAACCACAGCTATAGTCATTGCATGTGTGTTCTTTTCACAAACCACATATGGATCCACCACTGTCATTGAAATGTGTGTTCTCTTCAGAGACCACACATGGATCCACCATTGTCATCGCATGTGTGTTCCTTTTACTAACAACAACTAGAGTCATTGCATGTGTGTTCTTTTCACAATCCACCTATGGATCCACTAGTGTCATTGCATGTGTGTTCTTTTTACTAACAACAACTGGAGTCATTTCATGACTATTCTTTTCAGAGACCACATCTAGATACACTAGTGTCATTGCATGTGTGTTCTCTTCTCAGACCACACATGGATCCACCAGTGTCATTGCATGTGGTTCCACCAGAGTTCATTGCATGTGTGTTATTTTCACAATTCACCTATGGATCCACCAGTGTCATTGCATGTTTGTTCTTCTCATTAACCACAGCTAGAGTCATTACATGTGTGTTATTTTCATAGACCACATATGGAACCACCATTGGCATTGAAATGTGTATTCTTTCATTAGTAAACATCTGGAGTCATTTCATGACTATTCTTCTAAAAGACCACATATGGATCCACGAGGGTCATTGAAATGTGTGTTCTCTTCAGAGACCACACATGGATCCACCAGTGTCATTGCATGTGTGTTCTTTTTACTAACAACAACTAGAGTCATTTCATGTGTGTTATTTTCACAATCCCCCTATTTATCCACCCGTGTCATTGCATGTGTGTTCTTCTCATTAACCACAGCTATAGTCATTGCATGTGTATTCTTTTCACAAACCACATATGGATCCACCACGGTCATTGAAATGTGTGTTCTCTTCAGAGACCACACATGGATCCACCATTGTCATCGCATGTGTGTTCCTTTTACTAACAACAACTAGAGTCATTGCATGTGTGTTCTTTTCACAATCCACCTATGGATCCACCAGTGTCATTGCATGTGTGTTCTTTTTACTAACAACAACTCGAGTCATTTCATAACTATTCTTTTCACAGACCACATCTAGATACACTAGTGTCATTGCATGTGTGTTCTCTTCTCAGACCACACATGGCTCCACCAGTGTCATTGCATGTGGTTCCACCAGAGTTCATTGCATGTATGTTATTTTCACAATCCACCAATGGATCCACCAGTGTCATTGCATGTTTGTTCTTCTCATTAACCACAGCTAGAGTCATTGCAAGTGTTATTTTTCATAGACCACTTATGGAACCACCATTGCCATTGAAATGTGTATTCTTTCATTAGTAAACATCTTGAGTCATTTCATGACTATTCTTCTCAAAGACCACATATGGATCCACGAGGGTCATTGAAATGTGTGTTCTCTTCAGAGACCACACATGGATCCACCAGTGTCATTGCATGTGTGTTCTTTTTACTAACAACAACTAGAGTCATTGCATGTGTGTTATTTTCACAATCCCCCTATTTATCCACCCGTGTCATTGCATGTGTGTTCTTCTCATTAACCACAGCTATAGTCATTGCATGTGTATTCTTTTCACAAACCACATATGGATCCACCACTGTCATTGAAATGTGTGTTCTCTTCAGAGACCACACATGGATCCACCATTGTCATCGCATGTGTGTTCCTTTTACTAACAACAACTAGAGTCATTGCATGTGTGTTCTTTTCACAATCCACCTATGGATCCACCAGTGTCATTGCATGTGTGTTCTTTTTACTAACAACAACTGGAGTCATTTCATGACTATTCTTTTCAGACCACATCTAGATACACTAGTGTCATTGCATGTGTGTTCTCTTCTCAGACCACACATGGCTCCACCAGTGTCATTGCATGTGGTTCCACCAGAGTTCATTGCATGTGTGTTATTTTCACAATCCACCAATGGATCCACCAGTGTCATTGCATGTTTGTTCTTCTCATTAACGACAGCTAGAGTCATTGCAAGTGTGTTATTTTCATAGACCACATATGGAACCACCATTGCCATTGAAATGTGTATTCTTTCATTAGTAAACATCTGGACTCATTTCATGACTATTCTTCTCAAAGACCACATATGGATCCACGAGGGTCATTGAAATGTGTGTTCTCTTCAGAGACCACACATGGATCCACCAATGTCATTGCATGTGTGTTCTTTTTACTAACAACAACTAGAGTCATTGCATGTGTGTTATATTCACAATCCACCTATTTATCCACCCGTGTCATTACATGTGTGTTCTTCTCATTAACCACAGCTATAGTCATTGCATGTGTGTTCTTTTCACAAACCACATATGGATCCACCACTGTCATTGAAATGTGTGTTCTCTTCAGAGACCACACATGGATCCACCATTGTCATCGCATGTGTGTTCCTTTTACTAACAACAACTAGAGTCATTGCATGTGTGTTCTTTTCACAATCCACCTATGGATCCACCAGTGTCATTGCATGTGTGTTCTTTTTACTAACAACAACTGGACTCATTTCATGACTATTCTTTTCACAGACCACATCTAGATACACTAGTGTCATTGCATGTGTGTTCTCTTCTCAGACCACACATGGCTCCACCAGTGTCATTGCATGTGGTTCCACCAGAGTTCATTGCATGTGTGTTATTTTCACAATCCACCAATGGATCCACCAGTGTCATTGCATGTTTGTTCTTCTCATTAACCACAGCTAGAGTCATTGCAAGTGTGTTATTTTCATAGACCACATATGGAACCACCATTGCCATTGAAATGTGTATTCTTTCATTAGTAAACATCTGGACTCATTTCATGACTATTCTTCTCAAAGACCACATATGGATCCACGAGGGTCATTGAAATGTGTGTTCTCTTCAGAGACCACACATGGATCCACCAATGTCATTGCATGTGTGTTCTTTTTACTAACAACAACTAGAGTCATTGCATGTGTGTTATATTCACAATCCACCTATTTATCCACCCGTGTCATTACATGTGTGTTCTTCTCATTAACCACAGCTATAGTCATTGCATGTGTGTTCTTTTCACAAACCACATATGGATCCACCACTGTCATTGAAATGTGTGTTCTCTTCAGAGACCACACATGGATCCACCAGTGTCATTGCATGTGTGTTCTTTTTACTAACAGCAACTAGAGTCATTGCATGTGTGTTCTTTTCACAATCCACCTATGGATCCACCAGTGTCATTGCATGTGTGTTCTTCACATTAACCACATCTAGAGTCATTGCATGTGTGTTCTCTTCAGAGAGCACACATGCATCCATCAGTGTCATTGGATGTGTGTTCTTTTTACTAACAACAACTAGAGTCATTTCATGACTATTCTTTTCACAGACCACATCTGGATCCACCATTTTCATTGCATGTGTGTTCTCTTCACAGACCACACATGGATCCACCAGTGTCATTGCATGTGGTGCCACCAGAGTTCATTGCATGTGTTTTATTTTCACAATCCACCTATGGATCTACCAGCGTCATTGCATATCTATTCTTCTCATTAACCACAACTAGAGTCATTGCATGTGTGTTCTTTTCATAGACCACATATGGAACCACCATTGTCATTGAAATGTGTATTCTTTCATTAACCACATCTGGAGTCATTTCATGACTGTTCTTTTCAAAGACCACATATGGATCCACCAGTGTTATTGAAATGTTCGCTCTCTTTAGAGACCACACATGGATCCACCAGTGTCATTGCATGTGTATTCTTTTTACTAACAAGAACTAGAGTCATTGCATGTGTGTTCTTTTCACAATCCACCTATCGATCCACCGGTGTCATTGAATGTGTGTTCTTCTCAGAGACCACACCTGGAGTCATTTCATGAGTGTTGTTTTCACATACCACATATGGATCCACCAATGTCATTGAAATGTGTGTTCTTTTTACTAACACCAACTAGAGTCACTGTATGTGTGTTCTTTTCACAATCCACCTATGGATCCACCAGTGTCATTGCATGTTTGTTCTTCTCAAAGACCACATCTGGAGTCACTGGATGAGTGTTCTTTTCACAAACCACATATGGATCCACCACTGTCATTGAAATGTGTGTTCTCTTCAGAGACCACACATGGATCCACCAGTGTCATTGCATGTGTGTTCTTTTTACTAAGAACAACTAGAGTCATTTCATGACTATACTTTTCACAGACCACATCTGGATCCACTATTGTCATTGCATGTGTGTTCTCTTCACATACAACACATAGATCCACCAGTGTCATTGCATGTGGTTCGACCAGAGTTCATTGCATGTGTGTTATTTTCACAATCCACCTATGGATCCACCAGTGTCATTGCATGTGTGTTCTTCTCATTAACCACAACTAGAGCCATCGCATGTGTGTTCTTTTCACAGACCACATATGGAACCACCATTGTCATTGAAATGTGTATTCTTTCATTAACCACATCTGGAGTCATTTCATGACTATTCTTTTCAAACACCACATATGGATCCACCAATGTCATTGAAATGTGTGTTCTCTTCAGAGACCACACATGGATCCACCAGTGTCATTCCATGTGTGTTCTTTTTACTAACAACAACTAGAGTCATTGCATGTGTGTTCTTTTCACAATCCACCTATGGATCCACCGGTGTCATTGCATGTGTGTTCTTCTTAGGGACCACATCTGGAGTCATTGCATGTGTGTTCTTTTCTCAGACCACATATGGATCCACCACTATCATTGAAATGTGTGTTCTCTTCAGAGACCACATATGGTGGCATGTTCGTCTCCGGTAACAAAGTTCGCAGGCCAGCGCATGGCGGTACCTAAGTTGCCTGAAATTGCCGCATTTCGAAATGTTGGGCCGCCAACTACTGAGAGGGGCCATTTCGAGGCAAACTCATCTCACCCTACCAAATTCAAACATTCCGTTAAACTGCCCCGGAAGTAGACGGTCGGGACCCTCATGACGGTCATCTGTCCATGACGCGAGCGCCAACGCAGCAACCTGTTAGGCAAATCGAGTAGCTAAGTGGATTGGATGCGTTGACCAATTTCACAAATCCATTCCCACCTTTCCCCTAGCACCGGCGGCGTCGGAATCCACCCTCCAGGCAGGACGATCCCTTCGGGCATTTTACTTTCGGCGCCAAGTTGGTGCGCCCAGTTGCTGCGCCCAGTCGCTGATCCCGAGCTCCAATGGCGCATGCCGTAGCCGCCGTTGCGAGGCTCTAGCCCGCCTCCGCCGCTGACGAGCCGAGCAGCTCGGAGGATGGCAGATCCTACTACCAAGGAAAAAGAAGTTCTGGCTACAAGCGGGTGAGCTACCCTTCTCTTTGCTATTCGCACTAATTATAACTGCTAGCTGGCTACTGAACCTCAAATTGTTTGTTAGCCCAATGCTGACAAACATATTTTGTCCATAGTTTTCTGTCAAGTGGGATCTCCGCGGACCCCCCTTACCTGGTTACGGTAGTCCTCTTCAGGTACGACTCTAAGGGAAAGTGGTATGGACACCATTGTATCACGATGGAAGAAGCGCCTACGCAGATCTGCACTATATCTGGTATGGTTACTGCTCTGCGTAATCATGATGAATTATGGCCGAAGCAGACTGCAAAGTTCAGCTTCATGGATGAACGTGGCATCATGGTTCCTCTAACGTGTGACAATCAGCTAATTGTTTGATGAAAAGGTATGCTTCAGCTTGCATGTTTGAGATGAATTGTGATGTATTATATGTGGAAGCTGCTGCAACTGGGAGTCGCCCTTCTATTGTTGGACAGGGTGGTTGCTCGAACCCAATTAGCTCCCGGTAAGCAAAGGTCTCTAGGGGCTCGCATATTTGTGCTGAATTGTAATTTTTGTTTTATTTACTCTGTAGATATTGGGCAGTTATGCAACAGTCTTGTTTCTTTGACAGGAAGCGCCGGAAGGTTAGAAATATGACTGCCGGCTCAGTCATTTTGCTGCCTGAAGAAATTAAAAACGAGTGGAAAGATGATGCTGGACACGAGTCTGGTGCCCATTGTCCCGGCGATGCAGAGTACGTGAAGCTAAGAAAATTGGCACCGAGAAAGAGGAAGAAGACATGAAATGAAGAAGCCAGTGGACGTGAAGGCTTGGCACCCAGGCTGCGGAAGAAGGCTGCTGGCAATGAAGATGCATAGTAATGTGTTGAACTTGAACCTATATATGTAATTCTGTTAAATACTGGAGGTCTGTGTGTGGGACGTTGCTGGGCGAAACAATCTACCCACGTTCTCTCAGTAAAATGTACTGTGACTTAGGGTTTGAAAATGCCTGAGTCAGTAGTTGAATCCAAAATTGTGATTGTGCCACTACTATCTGAAAACACATAGCACCGGTTCCACGATTGCTGAGGGGCAGGAGGTCTCCAAATACGACTGAATGTAATTGGCACGGAAATAAATTATTTAAGATGCCACACTCCACGAAGAAGCAAATTATTTCAGATGCTGCACAACGACGTGGCAACATAAACAGCAATGGCAACCGATAATGCCCAGATGAGGAGGAAATCGGTACTACTTTCTGGCCTAATCTTGAGCCTGTCTATCTCACCGCCTCTCTGCTCCTGCATCCCCTGCATCTGGCGAAGCTCCCGGATCTCCAAAGAATCGGTGTACGTGCTTCCACTTTATAAATTGTGGTTGTGCCATTTGCATGCGGCACAATCCACGTAGATTACGTTTAAACAAACCATCAATGTCAGAATACACTAGTAGAAAAGGGGTCTTTGGTCCACGGTCACGTTCCCAATCCGGGACAGAGATCTAAATCGAGGCAGAGATTGATCTAAATCACAAATTCTTCCACAAATTAATCGAGACAGAGATCTAAACTGAGACATTTCATTAATTCAACCACAAATTCTTATAAACAAAGGTGCGATTTCACATCCTACATTAATTCAACCACTAGTCAAAAATTTCACTTCTGCTGCCACTATCCTCCGAGCCGCCGACTTCCTCGTCGTCATCAGACAGAACCTCCATGATTTCGGCATTGTTTGCGAGAAGGAGCACCTCTTCGCGGCGAGCGGCGGCGATGACGGTGTACTTGGTCCGTCCAGGGACAGACTAGAACCTCTCCCGCCCTTCTCGGTTGAGATCCTGGTGCACCACGCGCCCGTCAACGATGCGGTTGCCAATCTTGGCCTTCCGCTCCTTCTTGAATAGCGCCGGCCAGTACGGGCTTGCCACCACGTATTGGGGCAGCGCCCTCTTCCACGCGGGCATCTGGTGGTGGTGCGCCGCGATTTCGCTCTCCATCTCGGCTCGGCCAGGGAGCGGAGCTACCAGCACTCCCGCATAGCTGATGCGCCATCCGTGGGGCACCGTCCTGGCCGGCGGCGTGAGGATGTCGAAGTGCACGAACATCACCGCCTCGTAGAAGTTCAGCGCGGGCATCTCCATGGCGGCGCGGTGGAGATTGGAGAGGGAGCGAGGGGATGGAGGACGAAGCGACGCCGTGGTGGAGATTGGAGAGGACAAGGGGATGGACGACGAAGCGACGCGCTGTGGCGCATCCTATTTGTACATGAGGATGACGAAGCGACGGGCGGAATATCCAAGGGGCATTGGTTAGACAAAAGGAAGTAATGCAGGGTTAAGACAGATTAACGGGCAACCAATTTTTTTCCTCCCAGGACTCCGGGGCCAATAGTTCAGACCACTAGGTCAACAAGTACAACTATTACAACTTAAAAAGGCACGGAGCTTAAGCTAAATAGAACTAGTTATCACACATCTCCTTGATCTTCCTAATCTTAGCCCGATGCACATCTTCCTGCGAGAGCAAGGATCGAATCGTCTGCTCCTTCCTTTTAGCATCTTCCTTGCACAACTTAAATTGTTTCTCTACATTTTTCCTTATGCACTTGTCAATACTCTTAGTTGTGAACTGCAGGACTTTGGCCTGGTGAAGATCATTCCTTTCTTAAGTCAGTTCTTGCTCTGCTTTAGCCTTTAGGGCCAACGCCGCGTCCCTCTCCTTCTTGACTTTTCTAACCTTGCCTTGCACCCACCTGAGATCTCTCTTATGCTTGGCCGTGTCAACTGGTTCCCATAGCTTCATCTCAACACTGTCCTGAAGTGAGCTGAATACGGATTCTTTCAACTAAAAAGTCATTTCCCATAGTTTGTCCAGCGTTTTCTACATCGATTAGGGCCACTCTGGATCTACCCATTTGACAACACCGCAACTTCTGCCTTGCATCATTGCACGATGTCCTTGACACCGTAGAAACCTCCTGCCTGCGTTTCGTCCTTCGAACGCTACAAATTTAGCAGGCACATATCCATGTTTACATAGCAAAGGACTGTCTTCATCCGCTAAACCGTGATAGTTAGAGTCATACATCGTCTGGTTGGCCTAACACATCATACGCGCATGAGTAAACAGATTAGATCTAGCTCAAAAAAATAGATAACTGGACACAGATGATAGAGATAGAGATGAGACGACTCACATCAAAATCACCATCCCTGTCGTCACGATGCGTTTCCTCGCCGTCTCCCCTTTAACCCATGGCGAGAGGGGAGGGGGGTGGCTGTCGGAAAGGGGATTGGGATGGAGGCGTCGTCGTCTTGTGGCTATAGCAGGATGGGAGTGAAGTGGGTAAAGTGGCTTCGAGGGGAAGGAAGAGAAGTACGGGGAGGAAGAGAAGTAATGGGGACGTGGCACAGGGATATGGCCCATTGAACTCGTGAGTCATGACACTCGCAACAGGGGAGCGCCCGGTGGTGCCAGTTTGTCCAGAGCAAGCGTGGCTAATCATGCCGTAGAACAGCCTGCTCGCGGATCACTCTCACGAAGACCATCCCAATCGTCCAAGCGCCTCGATCGAACAGTAAGTAACAATCGTCAAGCAGAACAACTGTGTTAGGGCGTGCCTTCTAGAAGACACGGTCTAACGGCCACCCATTGGGGGGCTAAGGTTAGGGCTCTCCTAAGGTTAATTAGGATCCATATGTGGTTTGTGAAAAGAGCAGACATGCAATGACACTGGTGGATCCATATGTGGTTTGTGAAAAGAACACACATGCAATCACACTAGGTGGATCCATATGTGATTTGTGAAAAAAACACACTTGCAATGCCATTGGTTGATCCATATGTGGTTTGTGAAAATAACACACATGCAATGACTCTAACTGTGGTTAATGACAAGAGGAGACATGCAATGGCACGGGTGGATCCATGTGTGGTTCATGAGAAGAACACACATCCAATGACACCGGTGGATCCTTATGTGGTTTGTGAGAAGAACAGACATGCAATGACTCTAGATGTGGTTCATGAGAAGAACACACATGCAATGACACCGGTGTATCCTTATGTGGTTTGTGAGAAGAACATACATGCAATGACTCTAGATGTGGTTGATGAGAGGAACACACATCCAATGACTGGTGGATCCATGTGTAGTTTGTGAAAAGAACACACATGCAATGACACTGGCTGTGGTTCATGATAAGAACATACATGCAATGACACTGGTGGATCCATGTGTGGTTTCTGAGAGGAACAAACATGCAATGACAATAGGTGTGGTTCATGAAAAGAACAGACATGCAATGACACTGGTGGATCCATGTGTGGTTTGTGAGAAGAATAGAAATGCAATCACACTTGGTGGATCCATGTGTGGTTCATGAGAGGAACACACGTGCAATGACACTGGTGTATCCATGTGTGGTTCATGAGAAGAACACACATCCAATGACACTGGGTGCCGTTCATGAGAAGAACACACATGCAATCACACTAGGTGGATCCATGTGTGGTTTGTTTAGGAGAACACACATACAATGACTCTAGTTGTGGTTCATAAAAAGAACACACATGCAATGACACTGGTGGATCCATGTGTGGTTTGTGAAAAGAACAGACATGCAATCACACTAGGTGGATCCATGTGTCGTTTGTTTAGAGGAACAGACATGCAATGACACTGGGTGTGGTTCAAAAGAACAGACATGCAATGACACTGGTGGATCCATATGTGATTTGTGGAAAGCATGGTTCATGAAAAGAATAGACATGCAATGACACTGGGTGGATACATGTGTGGTTCATGAGAAGAACACACATCCAATGACACTGGTGGATCCTTATGTGGTTTATGAGAAGAACAGACATGCAATGACACTGGCTGTGGTTCATGAGAAGAACACACATGCAATGACACTGGTGGATCCATGTGTGGTTTGTGAAAAGAACAGACATGCAATCACACTAAGTGGATCCATGTGTGGTTTGTGGAAAGAACAGACATGCAATGACTCTAGCTGTGGTTCATGAAACGAACACACATGCAATGACACTGGTGGATCCATGTGTGGTTTGTGGAAAGAACAGACATGCAATCACACTAGGTGGATCCATGTGTCGTTTGTTTAGAGGAACAGACATGCAATGACACTGGGTGTGGTTCAAAAGAATAGACATGCAATGACACTGGTGGATCCATATGTGGTTTGTGGAAAGCATGGTTCGTGAAAAGAATAGACATGCAATGACACTGGGTGGATACATGTCTGGTTCATGAGAAGAACACACATCCAATGACACTGGTGGATCCTTATGTGGTTTATGAGAAGAACAGACATGCAATGACACTAGCTGTGGTTCATGAGAAGAACACACATGCAATGACATTGGTGGATCCATGTGTCGTTTGTTTAGAGGAACAGACATGCAATGACACTGGGTGTGGTTCAAAAGAATAGACATGCAATGACACTGGGTGGATACATGTCTGGTTCATGAGAAGAACACACATCCAATGACACTGGTGGATCGTTATGTGGTTTATGAGAAGAACAGACATGCAATGACACTAGCTGTGTTTCAAAAGAATAGACATGCAATGACACTGGGTGGATACATGTCTGGTTCATGAGAAGAACACACATCCAATGACACTGGTGGATGCTTATGTGGTTTATGAGAAGAACAGACATGCAATGACACTAGCTGTGGTTCAAAAGAATAGACATGCAATGACACTGGGTGGATACATGTCTGGTTCATGAGAAGAACACACATCCAATGACACTGGTGGATCCTTATGTGGTTTATGAGAAGAACAGACATACAATGACACTAGCTGTTGTTCAAAAGAATAGATATGCAATGACACTGGGTGGATACATGTCTGGTTCATGAGAAGAACACACATCCAATGACACTGGTGGATCCTTATGTGGTTTATGAGAAGAACAGACATGTAATGACACTAGCTGTGGTTCAAAAGAATAGACATGCAATGACACTGGGTGGATACATGTCTGGTTCATGAGAAGAACACACATCCAATGACACTGGTGGATCCTTATGTGGTTTATGAGAAGAACAGACATGCAATGACACTAGCTGTGGTTCAAAAGAATAGACATGCAATGACACTGGGTGGCTACATGTCTGGTTCATGAGAAGAACACACATGCAATCACACTAAGTGGATCCATGTGTGGTTTGTGGAAAGAACAGACATGCAATGACTCTAGCTGTGGTTCATGAAACGAACACACATGCAATGACACTGGTGGATCCATGTGTGGTTTGTGGAAAGAACAGACATGCAATCACACTAGGTGGATCCATGTGTGGTTTGTTTAGGAGAACACACATGCAATGACTCTAGCTGTGGTTCATAAAAAGAACACACATGCAATGACACTGGTGGATCCATGTGTGGTTTGTGAAAAGAACAGACATGCAATCACACTAGGTGGATCCATGTGTCGTTTGTTTAGAGGAACAGACATGCAATGACACTGGGTGTGGTTCAAAAGAATAGACATGCAATGACACTGGTGGATCCATATGTGGTTTGTGGAAAGCATGGTTCGTGAAAAGAATAGACATGCAATGACATTGGGTGGATACATGTCTGGTTCATGAGAAGAACACACATCCAATTGCACTGGTGGATCCTTATGTGGTTTATGAGAAGAACAGACATACAATGACACTAGCTGTGGTTCATGAGAAGAATACACATGCAATGACATTGGTGGATCCATGTGTGGTTTGTGAAAAGAACAGACATGCAATCACACTAGGTGGATCCATGTGTGGTTTGTGGAAATAACAGACATGCAACCAAACTAGGTGGATCCATGTGTGGTTTGTTTAGGAGAACACACATGCAATGACTCTAGCTGTGGTTCATGAAAAGAACACACATGCAATGACACAAGTGGATCCATGTGTGGTTCATGAAAAGAACAGACATGCAATGACACTGGTGGATCCTTATGTGGTTTGTTTAGAGGAACAAACATGCAATGACACTGGGTTAGGTTCATGAAAAGAACAGACATGCAATTACACTGGTGGATCCATATGTGGTCTGTGAAAAGAACACACATGCAATCACACTGGGTGGATGCATGTGTGGTTCATGAGAAGAACACACATGCAATGACTCTAGGTGTGGTTCATGAAAAGAACAGACATGCAATGACACTGGTGGATCCATATGTGGTTTGTGGAAGTAAGAAACATGCAATGAGTGTAGTTGTGGTCCATGAAAAGAACAGACATGCAATGACACTGGTGGATCCATATGTGGTCTGTGAAAAGAACACACATGCAATCACACTGGGTGGATCCATGTGTGGTTCATGAGAAGAACACACATTCAATGACTCTAGGTGTGGTTCATGAACAAAACAGACATGCAATGACACTGGTGGATCCATATGTGGTTTGTTGAAGTAACAGACATGCAATGACTCTAGCTGTGGTTCATGAAAAGAACAGACATGCAATGACACTAGTGGATCCATATGTGGTTCATGAGAAGAACATACATGCAATGACAGTGGTGGATCCTTAAGTGGTTTGTTTAGAAGAACACACATGCAATGACTCTAGTTGTGGTTCATGAAAAGAACACACATGCAATGACAATGGTGGATCCATTTGTGGTTTGTGAAAATAACTGACATGCAATGACTCTGGTGGATCCTTATATGGTTTGTTTAGAAGAACTCACATGTAATTACTCTAGCTGTGGTTCATGAAAAAGAACACATGCAATGACACTAGTGGATCCTTATGTGGTTTGTTTAAAAGAACACACATGCAATGACTCTAGTTGTGGTTCATGAAAAAGAACACACATGCAATGACACTGGTGTATCCATGTGTGGTTCATGAGAAGAACACACATGCAATGACACTGGGTGTGGTTCATGAGAAGAACACACATGCAATGACACTGGTGGATCCTTGTGTGGTTTGCTTAGAAGAACACACATGCAATAAGTCTAGCTGTGGTTCATGAAAAGAACACACATGCAATGACACTAGTGGATCCATGTGTGGTTTGTCAAAAGAATTGAAATGCAAAGACTCTCGGTGGATCCATGAGTGGTTTTTTTAGAGGAACAGACATGCAATGACACTGGGTGTGGTTCATGAAAAGAACAGACATACAATGACACTGGTGGATCCTTATGTGGTTTGTTTAGAAGAACTCACATGAAATGACTCTAGCTGTGGTTCATGAAAAGAACACACATGCAATGACACTGGGGGATCCTTATGTGGTTTGTTTAGAAGAACATACATGCAATGACACTAGTGGATCCTTATGTGGTTTGGGGGAAGAATAGACATGCAATGACACTGGTTGTGGTTCATGAGAAGAACACACATGCAATGACACTGGTGGATCCATGTGTTGTTTCTGAAAAGAACAGACATGCAATCACATTAGGTGGATCCATGTGTGGTTTTTTTTTGAAGAACACACATGCAATGACTCTCTGTGGTTCATGAAAAGAACACACATGCAATGACACAGGTGGATCCATGTGTGGTTCATTAAAATAATGGACATGCAATGACACTGGTGGATTCTTATGTGGTTTGTTTAGAGGAACATACATGCAATGACACTGGGTGTGGTTCATGAAAAGAACAGACATGCAATGACACTAGTGGATCCATGTGTGGTTCATGAGAGGAATACACATCCAATGACACTGGTGGATCCTTATGTGGTTCATGAAAAGAACAGACATGCAATGACACTGGTGGATCCTTATGTGGTTCGTGAAAAGAATAGACATGCAGTGACACTAGTGGATCCTTATGTGGTTCATGAGAGGAACAAACATGCAATGACACTGGTGGATCCTTATGTGGTTTGTTTAGAAGAACATACCTCCAATGACTCTAGCTGTCGTTCATACAAAGAACACACATGCAATGACACTGGTGTATCCATGTGTGGTTTGTGAAAATAACAAACATGCAATCACAGTAGGTGGATCCATGTGTGGTTTGTTTAGAAAAACACACATGCAATGACTTTAGCTATGGTTCATGAAAAGAACACACACGCGATGACACTGGTGGATCCATGTGTGCTTTATGAAAAGAACAGACATGCAATGACACTAGTGGATCCATGTGTGCTTCATGAAAAGAACAGACATGCAATGACACTGGTGGATGCTTATGTGGTTTGTTTAGAGGAACATACATGCAATGACACTAGGTGTGGTTCATGAAAAGAACAGACATGCAATGACACTGGTGGATCCATGTGTGGCTCATGAAAATAACACACATGCAATGACACTTGTGCATCCTTATGTTGATTGTTTAGAAGAACACACATGCAATGACTCTAGCTGTGGTTCATGAAAAGTAGACACATGCAATGACACTGGTGTATCCATGTGTGGTTCATGAGAAAAACACACATGCAATGACACTGGGTGTGGTTCATGAGAAGAACACACATGCAATGACACTAGTGGATCCTTATGTGGTTTGTTTAGAAGAACACACATGCAATGACTCTAGTTGTGGTTCATGAAAAGAACACACATCCAATGACAATGGTGGATCCATTTGTGGTTTGTGAAAAGAACTGACATGCAATGACTCTATGTGGATCCATGTTTATTTTGTTTAGGGGAACAGACATGCAATGACACTGGGTGTGGTTCATGAAAAGAACAGACATGCAATGACACTACTGGATCCTTATGTGGTTTGTTTAGAAGAACACACATGCAATGACTCTAGTTCATGAAAAGAACACACATGCAATGACACTGGGGGATCCTTATGTGGTTTGTTTAGAAGAACAGACATGCAATGACACTGGTGGATCCTTATATGGTTTGTGAGCAGAACAGAGATGCAATGACACTGGCCGTGGTTCATGAGAAAAACACACATGCAATGACACTAGTGGATCCATGTCTGGTTTGTGAAAAGAACAGACATTCCATCACACTAGGTGGATCCATGTGTTGTTTGTGGAAAGAACAGACATGCAATGACTCTAGCTATGGTTCATAAAAAAACACATGCAATGAAACTGGTGGATCCATATGTGGTTTGTGAAAAGAACAGACATGCAATCACACTAGGTGGATCCATGTGTGGTTTGTTTAGAAGAACACGCATGCAATGAATCTAGTTGTGGTTCATGAAAAGAACGCACATGCAAAGACACTGGTGGATCCATGTTTGGTTCATGAAAAGAACAGACATGCAATGACACTGGTGGATCCTTATGTAGTTTGTTTAGAAAAACAGACATGCAATGACACTGGGTGTGGTTCATGAAAAGAACAGACAGGCAGTGACACTGGTGGATCCATGTGTGGTTCATGAGAAAAACACACATCCAATGACACTGGTGGATCCTTATGTGGTTCATGAAAAGAACAGACATGCAATGACACTGGTGGATCCTTATGTGGTTTGTGAAAAGAATAGACATGCAGTGATACTGGTGGATCCTTATGTGGTTCTTGAGAAGAACAAACATGCAATGACATTGTTGGATCCTTCTGTGGTTTGTTTAGAAGAACACACATGCAATGAATCTAGCTGTTATTCATGAAAAAAAAGACATGCAATGACACTGGTGTATCTATGTGTGGTTTGTGAAAAGAACAGACATGCAATCACACTAGGTGGATCCATGTGTGGTTTGTTTAGAAGAACACACATGCAATGACTCTAGCTGTGGTTCATGAAAAGAACACACATGCAATGACACTGGTGGATCCATGTGTGGTTCATGAAAAGAACATACATGCAATGACACTGGTGGATCCTTATGTGGTTTGTTTAGAGGAACACACATGCAATGACACTGGGTGTGGTTCATGAAAAGAACAGACATGCAATCACACTAGGTGGATCCATGTGTGGTTTGTTTAGAAGAACACACATGCAATGACTCTAGCTGTGGTTCATGAAAAGAACACACATGCAATGACACTGGTGGATCCATGTGTGGTTCATGAAAATAACATACATGCAATGACACTGGTGGATCCTTATGTGGTTTGTTTAGAGGAACACACATGCAATGACACTGGGTGTGGTTCATGAAAAGAACACACATGCAATGACACTGGTGGATCCATCTGTGGTTCATGAAAAGAACACACATGCAATGACACTGGCGGATCCTTATTTGTTTTGTTTAGAAGAACACACATGCAATAACTCTAGCTGTGGTTCATGAAAAGAACACACATGCAATGACACTGGTGTATCCATGTGTGGTTCATGAGAAGAACACACATGCAATGACACTGGGTGTGGTTCATGAGAAGAAAACACATGCAATGACACTGGTGGATCCTTATGTGGTTTGTTTAGAAGAACACACATGCAATGACACTGATGTATCCATGTGTGGTTCATGAGAAGAACACACATGCAATGACACTGGTGGATCCTTATGTGGTTTGTTTAGAAGAACACACATGCAATGACTCTAGTTGTGGTTCATGAAAAGAACACACATGCAATGACACTGGTGGATCCATGTGTGGTTTGTGAAAAGAACTGACATGCAATGACTCTAGGTGGATCCATGTGTGGTTTGTTTAGAGGAACATACATGCAATGACACTTGAAGTGGTTCATGAAAAGAACAGACATGCAATGACACTGGTGGATCCTTATGTGGTTTGTTTAGAAGAACACACATGCAATGACTCTAGCTGTGGTTCATGAAAAACCACACATGCAATGACACTGGGGGATCCATATGTGGTTTGTTTAGAAGAACAGACATGCAATGACACTGGTGGATCCTTATGTGGATTGTGAGAACAACAGACTTGTATTGACACTGGCTGTGGTTCATGAGAAGAACACACATGCAATGACACTGGTGGATCGATGTGTGGTTTGTGAAAAGAACAGACATGCAATCACACAAGGTGGATCCATGTGTGGTTTGTGGAAAGAACAGACATGCAATGACTCTAGCTATGGTTTATGAAAAGAACACACATCCAATGATACTGGTGGATCCATGTGTGGTTTGTGAAAAGAATAGATATGCAATCACACTAGGTGGATCCATGAGTGGTTTGTTTAGAAGAACACACATGTAATGACTCTAGCTGTGGTTCATGAAAAGAACACACGTGCAATCACACTAGTGGATCCATGTGTGGTTCATGAAAAGAACAGACATGCAATGACACTGGTGGATCCTTATGTGGTTTGTTTAGAGGAACAGACATGCAATGACACTGGTGGATCCTTATGTGGTTCATGAGAAGAACAAACATGCAATTACACTGGTGGATCCTTATGTGGTTTGTTTCGAAGAACACGTATGCAATGACTCTAGATGTCGTTCACGAAAAGAACACACATGCAATGACACTTGTGTATCCAGGTGTGGTTTGTGAAAAAGAATGTATATACGATCACACTAGGTGGATCCATGTGTGGTTTGTTTAGAAGAACACACATGCAATATCTCTAGATGTGGTTCATGAAAAGAACACACAGGCAATGACACTGGTGGATCCATGTGTGGTTCTTGAAAAGAAAAGACATGCAATGACACTACTAGATCCTTATGTGGTTTGTTTAGAGGAATAGACATGCAATGACACTAGGTGTGGTTCATGAAAAGAACAGACATGCAATGACACTGGTGGATCCATGTGTGGCTCATGAGAAGAACACACATCCAATGACACTTGTGGATCCTTATGTGGTTCATGAAAAGAACAAACATGCAAAGACACTGGTGGATCCTTATGTGGTTTGTGCAAAGAACAAACATGCAATGACATGGGTGGATCCATGTGTGGTTCATGAAAAGAAAAGACATGCAATGACACCGGTGGATCCTTATATGGTTTGTTTAGAGGAACACATGCAATGACACTGGGTGTGGTTCATGAAAATAACAGACATGCAATGACACTGGTGGATCCATGTGTGGTTCATGAGAAGAACAGACATGCAATGACACTAGTGGATCCATGTGTACTTCATGAAATGAACTGACATGCGATGACTCTAGCTGTGGTTCATGAAAAGAACATACATGCAATGACACTGGTGGATCCATATGTCGTTTATGGAAGTAACAGACATGCAATGACACTAGTGGATCCATGAGTGGTTTGTTTAGAAGAACACACATGTAATGACTCTAGCTGTGGTTCATGAAAAGAACACACGTGCAATCACACTAGTGGATCCATGTGTGGTTCATGAAAAGAACAGACATGCAATGACACTGGTGGATCCTTATGTGGTTTGTTTAGAGGAACAGACATGCAATGACACTGGGTGTGGTTCATGAAAAGAACAGACATGCAATGACACTGGTGGATCCATGTGTACTCTGGTGGATCCTTATATGGTTTGTGAAAAGAACAGACATGCAATGACACTGGTGGATCCTTATGTGGTTCATGAGAAGAACAAACATGCAATTACACTGGTGGATCCTTATGTGGTTTGTTTCGAAGAACACGTATGCAATGACTCTAGATGTCGTTCACGAAAAGAACACACATGCAATGACACTTGTGTATCCATGTGTGGTTTGTGAAAAGAACAGACATACGATCACACTAGGTGGATCCATGTGTGGTTTGTTTAGAAGAACACACATGCAATATCTCTAGATGTGGTTCATGAAAAGAACACACAGGCAATGACACTGGTGGATCCATGTGTGGTTCTAGAAAAGAACAGACATGCAATGACACTACTAGATCCTTATGTGGTTTGTTTAGAGGAATAGACATGCAATGACACTAGGTGTGGTTCATGAAAAGAACAGACATGCAATGACACTGGTGGATCCATGTGTGGCTCATGAGAAGAACACACATCCAATGACACTTGTGGATCCTTATGTGGTTCATGAAAAGAACAGACATGCAAAGACACTGGTGGATCCTTATGTGGTTTGTGCAAAGAACAAACATGCAATGACACTGTTGGATCCATGTGTGGTTCATGAAAAGAACAGACATGCAATGACACTGGTGGATCCTTATATGGTTTGTTTAGAGGAACACACATGCAATGACACTGGGTGTGGTTCATGAAAATAACAGACATGCAATGACACTGGTGGATCCATGTGTGGTTCATGAGAAGAACAGACATGCAATGACACTAGTGGATCCATGTGTGCTTCATGAAATGAACTGACATGCGATGACTCTAGCTGTGGTTCATGAAAAGAACATACATGCAATGACACTGGTGGATCCATATGTCGTTTATGGAAGTAACAGACATGCAATGACAGTAGTGGATCCATGAGTGGTTTGTTTAGAAGAACACACATGTAATGACTCTAGCTGTGGTTCATGAAAAGAACACACGTGCAATCACACTAGTGGATCCATGTGTGGTTCATGAAAAGAACAGACATGCAATGACACTGGTGGATCCTTATGTGGTTTGTTTAGAGGAACAGACATGCAATGACACTGGGTGTGGTTCATGAAAAGAACAGACATGCAATGACACTGGTGGATCCATGTGTACTCTGGTGGATCCTTATATGGTTTGTGAAAAGAACAGACATGCAATGACACTGGTGGATCCTTATGTGGTTCATGAGAAGAACAAACATGCAATTACACTGGTGGATCCTTATGTGGTTTGTTTCGAAGAACACGTATGCAATGACTCTAGATGTCGTTCACGAAAAGAACACACATGCAATGACACTTGTGTATCCATGTGTGGTTAGTGAAAAGAACGGACATACGATCACACTAGGTGGATCCATGTGGTTTGTTTAGAAGAACACACATGCAATATCTCTAGATGTGGTTCATGAAAAGAACACAGTGCAATGACACTGGTGGATCCATGTGTGGTTCTTGAAAAACACATGCAATGACACTACTAGATCCTTATGTGGTTTGTTTAGAGGAATAGACATGCAATGACACTAGGTGTGGTTCATGAAAAGAATGACATGCAATGACACTGGTGGATCCATGTGTGGCTCATGAGAAGAACACACATCCAATGACACTTGTGGATCCTTATGTGGTTCATGAAAAGAACAGACATGCAAAGACACTGGTGGATCCTTATGTGGTTGGTGCAAAGAACAAACATGCAATTACACTATGGATCCATGTGGTTCATGAAAAGAATGTATATGCAATGACACTGGTGGATCCTTATATGGTTTGTTTAGAGGAACACACATGCAATGACACTGGGTGTGGTTCATGAAAATAACAGACATGCAATGACACTGGTGGATCCATGTGTGGTTCATGAGAAGAACAGACATGCAATGACACTAGTGGATCCATGTGTGCTTCATGAAATGAACTGACATGCGATGACTCTAGCTGTGGTTCATGAAAAGAACATACATGCAATGACACTGGTGGATCCATATGTCGTTTATGGAAGTAACAGACATGCAATGACACTAGTGGATCCATGAGTGGTTTGTTTAGAAGAACACACATGTAATGACTCTAGCTGTGGTTCATGAAAAGAACACACGTGCAATCACACTAGTGGATCCATGTGTGGTTCATGAAAAGAACAGACATGCAATGACACTGGTGGATCCTTATGTGGTTTGTTTAGAGGAACAGACATGCAATGACACTGGGTGTGGTTCATGAAAAGAACAGACATGCAATGACACTGGTGGATCCATGTGTACTCTGGTGGATCCTTATATGGTTTGTGAAAAGAACAGACATGCAATGACACTGGTGGATCCTTATGTGGTTCATGAGAAGAACAAACATGCAATTACACTGGTGGATCCTTATGTGGTTTGTTTCGAAGAACACGTATGCAATGACTCTAGATGTCGTTCACGAAAAGAACACACATGCAATGACACTTGTGTATCCATGTGTGGTTTGTGAAAAGAACAGACATACGATCACACTAGGTGGATCCATGTGTGGTTTGTTTAGAAGAACACACATGCAATATCTCTAGATGTGGTTCATGAAAAGAACACACAGGCAATGACACTGGTGGATCCATGTGTGGTTCTTGAAAAGAACAGACATGCAATGACACTACTAGATCCTTATGTGGTTTGTTTAGAGGAATAGACATGCAATGACACTAGGTGTGGTTCATGAAAAGAACAGACATGCAATGACACTGGTGGATCCATGTGTGGCTCATGAGAAGAACACACATCCAATGACACTTGTGGATCCTTATGTGGTTCATGAAAAGAACAGACATGCAAAGACACTGGTGGATCCTTATGTGGTTTGTGCAAAGAACAAACATGCAATGACACTGTTGGATCCATGTGTGGTTCATGAAAAGAACAGACATGCAATGACACTGGTGGATCCTTATGTGGTTTGTTTAGAGGAACACACATGCAATGACACTGGGTGTGGTTCATGAAAATAACAGACATGCAATGACACTGGTGGATCCATGTGTGGTTCATGAGAAGAACAGACATGCAATGACACTAGTGGATCCATGTGTGCTTCATGAAATGAACTGACATGCGATGACTCTAGCTGTGGTTCATGAAAAGAACATACATGCAATGACACTGGTGGATCCATATGTCGTTTATGGAAGTAACAGACATGCAATGACACTAGTGGATCCATGTGTGGTTCATGAGAAGAACACACATCCAATGACACTGGTGGATTCTTATGTGTTTTATGAAAAGAACAAACATGCAATGACACTGGTGGATCCTTATGTGGTTTGTTTAGAAGAATACACATGCAATGAAACTAGGTGTTGTTCATGAAAAGGATAGAAATGCAATGACACTTGTGGATCCTTATGTGGTTTGTTTAGAAGAACGCACATGCAATGACTCTAGCTGTGGTTCATGAAAAGAACACACATGCAATGACACTATGGGATCCTTATCTGGTTTGTTTAGAAGAAGAATCATGCAATGACACTGGTGGATCCTTATGTGGTCTGTGAGAAGAATAGACATGCAATGACACTAGTTGTGGTTCATGAGAAGAACACACATGCAATGACACTGGTGAATCGATGTGTGGTTTGTGAAAAGAACAGACATGCAATCACACTAGGTGGATCCATGTGTGGTTTGTGGAAAGAACAGACATGGAATGACTCTAGCTGTGGTTCATGAAAAGAACACACATGCAATGACACTGGTGGATGCATGTGTGGTTTGTGAAAACAACAGACATGGAATCACATTGGGTGTGGTTCATGAGAAGAACAAACATGCAATGACACTGGTGGATCCATGTGTGGTTCATGAGACGAACACACATCCAATGACACTGGTGGATCCTTATGTGGTTCATGAAAAGAACAAACATGCAATGACACTGGTGGATCCTTATGTGGTTCATGAGAAGAAAAACCTTCAATGGCACTGGTGGATCCTTATGTGGTTTGTTTAGAAGAACACGCATGCAATGACTCTAGCTGCCGTTCATGAAAAGAACACACATGCAATGACACTGGTGTATCCATGTGTGGTTTGTGAAAAGAACAGACATGCAATCACACTAGGTGGATCCATGTGTGGTTTGTGGAAAGAATAGACATGCAATGACTCTATCTGTGGTTCATGAAAAGAACACACATGCAATGACACTGGTGGATCCATGTGTGGTTTGTGAAAAGAACAGATATGCAATCACACTAGGTGGATCCATGTGTGGTTTGTTTAGAAGAACACACATGCAATGACTAGCTGTCGTTCATGAAAATAACAAACATGCAATGACACTGGTGGATCCATGTGTGGTTCATGAAAAGAACAGACATGCAATGACACATGTGGATCCTTATGTGGTTTGTTTATTGGAACAGACATGCAATGACACTGGGTGTGGTTCATGAAAAGAATAGACATGCAATGACACTGGTGGATCCATGTGTGGTTGATGAGAAGAACACACATCCAATGACACTGGTGGATCCTTATGTGGTTCATGAAAAGAACATACATGCAATGACACTTGTGGATCCTTATGTGGTTTGTTTAGAGGAACAAACATGCAATGACACTGGTGGATCCATGTGTGGTTCATGAAAAGAACAGACATGCAATGACACTCGTGGATCCTTATGTGGTTTGTTTGGAGGAACACACATGCAATGACAGTGGGTGTGGTTCATGAAAAGAACAGACATGCAATGACACTGGTGGATCCATGTGTGGATCATGAGAAGAACACACATGCAATGACACTAGTGGATCCATGTGTGGTTCGTGAAAAGAACTGACATGCAATGAGACTAGTGGATCCATATGTGATTTATGGAAGTAACAGACATGCAATGACTCTAGATGTGATTCATGAAAAGAACAGACGTGCAATGACAATGGTGGATCCATGTGTGGTTCATGAGAAGAACACACATCCAATGACACTGGTGGATCCTTATGGGGTTCATGAAAAGAACAAACATGCAATGACACTGGTGGATCCTTATGGGGTTCATGAGAAGAACAAACATGCAATGACACTGGTGGATCCTTATGTGGTTTGTTTAGAAGAACACGCATGCAATGACTCTAGCTGTCATTCATGAAAAGAACACACATGCAATGACACTGGTGTATCCATGTGTGGTTTGTGAAAAGAACAGACATGCAATCACACTAGGTGGATCCATGTGTGGTTTTCTTAGAAGAACACACAGGCAATGACTCTAGCTATGGTTCATGAAAAGAACACACAGGCAATGACACTGGTGGATCCATGTGTGGTTCATGAAAAGAACGGACATGCAATGACACTGGTGGATCCTTATGTGGTTTGTTTAGAATAGACATTCAATGACACTGGGTGTGGTTCATGAAAAGAACAGATATGCAATGACATTGGTGGATCCATGTGTAGTTCATGAGAAGAACACACATCCAATGACATTGGTGGATCCTTATGTGGTTCATGAAAATAACAGACATGCAATGATACTGGTGGATCCTTATGTTGTGTGTTTAGAGGAACAGACATGCAATGACACAGGTGGATCCATTTGTGGTTAATGAAAAGAACAAACATGCAATGACACTGGTGGATCCTTATGTGGTTTGTTTAGAAGAACACTCATGCAATGACTCTAGGTGTCGTTCATGAAAAGAACACACATGGAATGACACTGGTGTATCCATGTGTGGTTTGTGAATAGAACAGACATGCAATTACACTAGGTGGATCCATGTGTGGTTTGCTTAGAAGAACACACATGCAATGACTCTAGCTGTGGTTCATGAAAAGAACACACAGTCAATGACACTGGTGGATCCATGTGTGGTTCATGAAAAGAACAAACATGCAATGACACTGGTGGATCCTTATGTGGTTTGTTTAGAGGAACACACATGCAATGACTAGCTGTGGTTCATGAAAAGAACAAACATTCCATGACATTGGTGTATCCATGTGTGGTTCATGAGAAGAACACACATGCAATGACACTGGGTATGATTCATGAGAAGAAAACACATGCAATGACACTGGTGGATCCTTACGTGGTTTGTTTAGAAGAACACACATGCAATGACTCTAGATGTGGTTCATGAAAACAACACACAAGCAATGACACTGGTGGATCCATGTTTGGTTTGTGAAAAGAACTGACATGCAATGACTCTAGGTGGATCCATGTGTGGTTTGTTTAGAGGAACATACATGCAATGACACTGGGTGTGGTTCATAAAAAGAACAGACATGCAATGACACTGGTGGATCCTTATGTGGTTTGTTTACAAGAACACACATGCAATGACTCTAGCTATGGTTCATGAAAAGACCACACATGCAATGACACTGGGGGATCCTTATGTGGTTTGTTTAGAAGAACAGACATGCAATGACACTGGTGGATCCTTATGTGGATTGTGAGAACAACATACATGCAATGACACTGGCTATGGTTCATGAGAAGAACACACATGCAATGACACTGGTGGATCGATGTGTGGTTTGTGAAAAGAACAGACATGCAATCACACTAGGTGGATCCATGTGTGGTTTGTGGAAAGAATAGACATGCAATGACTCTATCTGTGGTTCATGAAAAGAACACACATGCAATGACACTGGTGGATCCATGTGTGGTTTGTGAAAAGAACAGATATGCAATCACACTAGGTGGATCCATGTGTGGTTTGTTTAGAAGAACACACATGCAATGACTAGCTGTCGTTCATGAAAATAACAAACATGCAATGACACTGGTGGATCCATGTGTGGTTCATGAAAAGAACAGACATGCAATGACACTTGTGGATCCTTATGTGGTTTGTTTATTGGAACAGACATGCAATGACACTGGGTGTGGTTCATGAAAAGAATAGACATGCAATGACACTGGTGGATCCATGTGTGGTTGATGAGAAGAACACACATCCAATGACACTGGTGGATCCTTATGTGGTTCATGAAAAGAACATACATGCAATGACGCTGGTGGATCCTTATGTGGGTTGTGTAAAGAACAGACATGCAATGACACTGGTGGATCCATGTGTGGTTCTTGAGAAGAACACACATCCAATGACACTGGTGGATCCTTATGTGGTTCATGAAAAGAACAGACATGCAATGACACTAGTGGATCCTTATGTGGTTTGTGCAAATAACAGACATGCAATGACACTGATTGATCCTTATATGGTTTGTTTAGACGAACACACATGCAATGACACTGGGTGTGGTTCATGAAAAGAACATACATGCAATGACACTAGTGGATCCATGTGTGGTTCATGAGAAGAACAAACATGCAATGACACTCATGGATCCATGTGTGGTTCATGAAAATAACTGACATGCAATGACTCTAGATGTGATTCATGAAAAGAATAGACATGCAATGACACTGGTGGATCCATATGTGGTTTATGGAAGTAAAAGACATGCAATGAGTCTAGTTGTGATTCATGAAAAGAACAGACAGGCAATGACACTGGTGGATCCATGTGTGGTTCATGAGAAGAACACACATGCAATGACACTGGTGGATCCTTATGTTGTTCATGAAAAGAACAAACATGCAATGACACTCGTAGATTCTTATGTGGTTTGTTTAGAAGAATACACATGCAACGAAACTAGGTGTGGTTCATGAAAAGAACAGAGATGCAATGACACTGGTGGATCCTTATGTGGTTTGTTTAGAAGAACAGAGATGCAATGACTCTAGTTGTGGTTCATGAACAGAACACACATGCAATGACACTAGGGGATCCTTATGTGGTTTGTTTAGAAGAACAGACATGCAATGCCACTGGTGGATCCTTATGTAGTCTGTGAGAAGAACAGACATGCAATGAAACTGGCGGTGGTTCATGAGAAGAACACACATGCAATGACACTGGTGGATCGATGTGTGATTTGTGAAAAGAATAGACATGCAATAACACTAGGTGGATCCATGTGTGGTTTCTGGAAAGAACAGACATGCAATGTCTCTATCTATGGTTCATGAAAACAACACACATGCAATGACACTGGTGGATCCATGTGTGGTTTGTGAAAAGAATAGACATGCAAACACACTAGGTGGATCCATGTGTGGTTTGTTTAGAAGAACACACATGCAATGACTCTAGCTGTGGTTCATGAAAAGAACACACATGCAATGACACTAGTGGATACATGTGTGGTTCATGAAAAGAACAGACATGCAATGACACTGGTGGATCCTTATGTGGTTTGTTTAGAGGAACAAACATGCAATGACACTGGGTGTGGTTCATGAAAAGAACAGACATGCAATGACACTGGTGGATCCATGTGTGGTGCATGAAAAGAACACACATCCAATGACACTGGTGGATCCTTATGTGGTTCATGAAAAGAACAGACATGCAATGACACTGGTGGATCCTTATGTGGTTCATGATAAGAACAAACATGCAATGACACTGGTGGATCCTTATGTGGTTTGTTTAGAAGAACACACATGCAATGACTTTAACTGTCGTTCATGAAAATAACACACATGCAATGACACTGGTGTATCCATGTGTGGTTTGTGAAAAGAATAGACATGCAATCACACTAGGTGGAGCCATGTGTGGTTTGCTTAGAAGAAGACACATGCAATGACTCTAGCTATGGTTCATGAAAAGTACACACATGCAATGACACTGGTGGATCCATGTGTGGTTCATGAAAAGAACAGACATGCAATGACACTTGTGGATCCTTATGTGGTTTGTTTAGAGGAATAGACATGCAATGACACTTGGTGTGGTTCAGGAAAAGAACAGACATGCAATGACACTGGTGGATCCATGTGTGGTTCATGAGAAGAACAGACATCCAATGACACTGGTGGATCCTTATGTGGTTCATCAAAAGAATAGACATGCAATGATACTGGTGGATCCTTATGTGGTTTGTTTAGAGGAACACACATGCAATGACACTGAGTGTGGTTCACGAGAAGAACATACATGCAATGACACTAGTGGATCCATCTGTGGTTCATGAAAAGAACATACATGCAATGACACTGGTGGATCCATATGTGGTTTATGGATGTAACAGACATGCAATGACTCTAGTTGTGATTCATGAAAAGAACAGACGTGCAATGACACTGGTGGATCCATGTGTGGTTCATGAGAAGAGCACACATCCAATGACACTGGTGGATCCTTATGTGGTTCATGAAAAGAACATACATGCAATGACACTGGTGGATCCTTATGTGGTCCATGAAAATAACAAACATGCAATGACACTGGTGGATCCTTATGTGGTTTGTTTAGAAGAATACACATGCAATGAAACTAGGTGTGGTTCATGAAAAGGACAGACATGCAATGACACTTGTGGATCCTTATGTGGTTTGTTCCGAAGAACGCACATGCAATGACTCTAGCTATGGTTCAGGAAAAGAACACACATGCAATGACACTAGGGGATCCTTATGTGGTTTGTTTAGAAGAACAAGCATGCAATGACACTGGTGGATCCTTATGTGGTTTGTGAGAAAAACAGACATGCAATGACACTAGCTGTGGTTCATGAGAAGAACACACATGCAATGACACTGGTGGATCGATGTGTGGTTTGTGAAAAGAACAAACATGCAATCACACTAGGTGGATTCATGTGTGGTTTGTGGAAAGAACATACATGCAATGACTCTAGCTGTGGTTCATGAAAAGAACACACATGCAATGACACTGGTGGATGCATGTGTGGTTTGTGAAAACAATAGACATGCAATCACACTAGGTGGATCCATGTGTGGTTTGTTTAGAAGAACACACATGCAATAACTCTAGCTATGGTTCATGAAAAGAACACACATGCAATGACACTAGTGGATACATGTGTGGTTCATGAAAAGGACAGACATGCAATGACACCGGTGGATCCTTATGTGGTTTGTTTAGAGGAACAGACATGCAATGACACTTGGTGTGGTTCATGAGAAGAACAGACATGCAATAACACTGGTGGATCCATGTGTGGTTCATGAGAAGAACACACATCCAATGACACTGGTGGATCCTTATGTGGTTCATGAAAAGAACAGACATGCAATGACACTGGTGGAACCTTATGTGGTTCATGAGAAGAAAAAACATGCAATGACACTGGTGGATCCTTATGTGGTTTGTTTAGAAGAACACGCATGCAATGACTCTAGCTGCCGTTCATGAAAAGAACACACATGCAATGACACTGGTGTATCCATGTGTGGTTTGTGAAAAGAACAAACATGCAATCACACTAGGTGGAGCCATGTGTGGTTTGCTTAGAAGAACACAGATGCAATGACTCTAGCTGTGGTTCATGAAAAGAACACATAGGCAATGACACTGGTGGATCCATGTGTGGTTCATGAAAAGAACAGACATGCAATGACACTGGTGGATCCTTATGTGGTCTGTTTAGAGGAATAGACATGCAATGACACTGGGTGTGGTTCATGAAAAGAACAGACATGCAATGACACTGGTGGATCCATGTGTGGTTCATGAGAAGAACACACATCCAATGACACTGGTGGATCCTTATGTTGTTCATGAAAAGAACAGACATGCAATGACACTGGTGGATCCTTATGTGATTTGTTTAGAGGAACAGACATGCAATGACACTGGTGGATCCATGTGTGGTTCATGAAAAGAACAAACATGCAATGACACTGGTGGATCCTTATGTCGTTTGTTTAGAGGAACACACATGCAATGACAGTGGGTGTGGTTCATGAAAAGAACAGACATGCAATGACACTGGTGGTTCCATGTGTGGTTCATGAGAAGAAAACACATGCAATGACACTAGTGGATCCATGTGTGGTTCATGAAAAGAACTGACATGCAATGACTCTAGCTGTGGTTCATGAAAAGAACAGACATGCAATGACATTTGTGGATCCATATGTGGTTTATGGAAGTAACAGACATGCAATGAATCTAGATGTGATTCATGAAAAGAACATACGTGCAACGACACTGGTGAATCCATGTGTGGTTCATGAGAAGAACACACATCCAATGACACTGGTGGATCCTTATGGGGTTCATGAAAAGAACAAACATGCAATGACACTGGTGGATCCTTATGTGGTTTGTGAAAAGTACAGACATGCAATGACACTGGTGGATCCTTATGTGGTTCATGAGAAGAACAAACATGCAATGACACTGGTGGATCCTTATGTGGTTTGTTCAGAAGAACACGCATGCAATGACTCTAGCTTTCATTCATGAAAAGAACACACATGCAATGACACTGGTGTATCCATGTGTGGTTTGTGAAAAGAACAGACATCCAATCACACTAGGTGGATCCATGTGTGGTTTTCTTAGAAGAACACACAGGCAATGACTCTAGCTGTGGTTCATGAAAAGAACACACAGGCAATGACACTGGTGGATCCATGTGTGGTTCATGAAAAGAACAGACATGCAATGACACTGGTGGATCCTTATGTTGTTTGTTTAGAATAGACATTCAAGGACTCTGGGTGTGGTTCATGAAAAGAACAGATATGCAGTGACACTGGTGGATCCATGTGTAGTTCATGAGAAGAACACACATCCAATGACATTGGTGGATCCTTATGTGGTTCATGAAAATAACAGACATGCAATGACACTGGTGGATCCTTATGTGGTTTGTTTACAGGAACATACATGCAATTACACTGGTGGATCCATTTGTGGTTAATGAAAAGAACAAACATGCAATGACACTGGTGTGGTTTGTTTAGAAGAACACGCATGCAATGACTCTAGGTGTGGTTCATGAAAAGAACACACATGCAATGACACTGGTGGATCCATGTGTGGTTTGTGAAAAGAACTGACATGCAATGACTCTAGGTGGATCCATGTGTGGTTTGTTTATAGGAACATACATGCAAGTACACTGGGTGTGGTTCATGAAAAGAACAGACATGCAATGACACTGGTGGATCCTTATGTGGTTTGTTTAGAAGAACACACATGCAATGACTCTAGCTGTGGTTCATGAAAAGACCACACATGCAATGACACTGGGGGATCCTTATGTGGTTTGTTTAGAAGAATAGACATGCAATGATACTGGTGGATCCTTATGTGGATTGTGAGAACAACATACATGCAATGACACTGGCTGTGGTTCATGAGAAGAACACACATGCAATGACACTGGTGGATCGATGTGTGGTTTGTGAAAAGAACAGACATGCAATCACACTAGGTGGATCCATGTGTGGTTTGTGGAAAGAACAGACATGCAATGACTCTAGCTATGGTTCATGAAAAGAACACACATGCAATGACACTGGTGAATCCATGTGTGGTTTGTGAAAAGAACAGATATGCAATCACACTAGGTGGATCCATGTGTGGTTTGTTTAGAAGAACACACATGCAATGACTCTAGCTGTGGTTCATGAAAATAACACACATGCAATGACACTGGTGGATCCATGTGTGGTTCATGAAAAGAACAGACATGCAATGACACCAGTGGATCCTTATGTGGTTTGTTTATTGGAACAGACATGCAATGACACTGGGTGTGGTTCATGAAAAGAACAGACATGCAATGACACTGGTGGATCCATGTGTGGTTGATGAGAAGAACACACATCCAATGACACTAGTGGATCCTTATGTGGTTCATGAAAAGAACATACATGCAAAGACACTGGTGGATCCTTATGTGGTTTGTGTAAAGAACAGACATGCAATGACATTGGTGGATCCATGTGTGGTTCATGAGAAGAACACACATCCAATGACACTAGTGGATCCTTATGTGGTTCATGAAAAGAACAGACATGCAATGAAACTAGTGGATCCTTATGTGGTTTGTGCAAAGAACAGACATGCAATGACACTGGTGGATCCATGTGTGGTTCATGAAAAGAATAGACATGCAATGACACTGGTAGATCCTTATATGGTTTGTTTAGACGAACACACATGCAATCACACTGGGTGTGGTTCATGAAAAGAACATACATGCAATGACACTGGTGGATCCATGTGTGGTTCATGAGAAGAACAGACATGCAATGACACTCGTGGATCCATGTGTGGTTCATGAAAAGAACTGACATGCAATGACTCTAGCTGTGATTCATGAAAAGAATAGACATGCAATGACACTGGTGGATGCATATGTGGTTTGTGGAAGTAACATACATGCAATGACACAGGTGGATCCTTATGTGGTTTGTTTAGAGGAACACACATGCAATGACACTGGGTGTGGTTCATGAAAAGAACAGACATGCAATGACACTGGTGGATCCATGTGTGGTTCATGAGAAGAACATACATGCAATGACACTAGTGGATCCGTGTGTGGTTCATGAAAAGAACTGACATGCAATGAATCTAGATGTGGTTCATGAAAAGAACAGACATGCAATGACACTGGTGGATCCATGTCTGGTTCATGAGAAGAGCACACATCCAATGACATTGGTGGATCCTTATGTGGTTCATGAAAAGAACAGACATGCAATGACACTGGTGGATCCTTATGTGGTTTGTGAAAAGAACAGACATGCAATGACACTGGTGGATCCTTATGTGGTTCATGAGAATAACAAACATGCAATGACACTGGTGGATCCTTATGTGGTTTGTTTATAAAAACAAGCATGGAATGACTCTAGCTGTCGTTCATGAAAAGAACACACATGCAATGACATTGGTGTATCCATGTGTGGTTTGTGAAAAAAACCGACATGCAATCACACTACGTGGATCCATGTGTGGTTTGCTTAGAAGAACACACATGCAATGACTGTAGCTATGGTTCAGGAAAAGAACACACATGCAATGACACAGGTGGATACATGTGTGATTCAGGAAAAGAACAGACATGCAATGACACTGGTGGATCCTTATGTGGTTTGTTCAGAGGAATAGACATGTAATGACATTGGGTGTGGTTCATGAAAATAACAGACATGCAATGACACTCGTGGATCCATGTGTGGTTCATGAGAAGAACACACATACAATGACACTGGTGGATCCTTATGTGTTTCATGAAAAGAACAGACATTCAATGACACTGGTGGATCCATGTGTGGTTCATGAAAAGAACATACATGCAATGACACTGGTGGATCCTTATGTCGTTTGTTTAGAGGAAAAGACATGCAATGACTCTGGGTGTGGTTCATGAAAAGAACAGACATGCAATGACACTGGGTGGATCCATGTGTGGTTCATGAGAAGAACATAAATGCAATGACACTAGTGGATCCATGTGTGGTTCATGGAAAGAACTGACATGCAATGACTCTAGCTATGGTTCATGAAAAGAACAGACATGCAATGACACTAGTGGATCCATATTGGGTTTATGGAACTAACAGGCATGCAATGACTCTAGCTGTGATTCATGAAAAGAACAGACATGCAATGACATTGGTGGATCCATGTGTGGTTCATGAGAAGAACACACATCCAATGACACTGGTGGATCCTTATGTGGTATGAAAAGAACAGACATCCAATGACACTAGTGGATCCTTATGTGGTTTGTGAAAAGAATAGACATGCAATGACACTGGTGGATCCTTATGTGGTTCATGGGAAGAACAAACATGCAATGACACTGGTGGATCCTTATGTGGTTTGCTTAGAAGAACACACATGCAATGACTCTAGCTGTGGTTCATGAAAAGAACACACAGACAATGACACTGGTGGATCCATGTGTGGTTCATGAAAAGAACAGACATGCAATGACACTAGGTGGATCCATGTGTGGTTTGCTTAGAAGAACACACATGCAATGACTCTAGCTGTGGTTCATGAAAAGAACACACAATCAATGACACTGGTGGATCCATGTGTGGTTCATGAAAAGAACAGACATGCAATGACACTGGTGGATCCTTATGTGGTTTGTTTAGAGGAACAGACATGCAATGACACTGGGTGTGGTTCATGAAAATAAAAGACATGCAATGACACTAGTGGATCCATGTGTGGTTCATGAGAAGAACACATATCCAATGACACTGGTGGATCCTTATGTGGTTTGTTTAGAAGAACAAACATGCAATGAAACTGGTGGACCCATCTGTGGTTCATGAAAAGAACAGACATACAATGATACTGGTGGATCCTTATGTGGTTTATTTAGAGGAACACACATGCAATGACACTGGGTGTGGTTCATGAAAACAACAGACATGCAATGACACTGGTGGATCCATGTGTGGTTCATGGGAAGAACATACATGCAATGACACTAGTGGATCCATGTGTGGTTCATGAAAAGAACTGGCATGCAATGACTCTAGCTGTGGTTCATGAAAAGAACAGACATGCAATGACACTGGTGGATCCATATGTGGTTTATGGAAGTAAAAGACATGCAATGACTCTAGCTATGATTCATGAAAAGAACAGACATGCAATGACACTAGTGGATCCATGTGTGGTTCATGAGAAGAACACACATCCAATGACACTGGTGGATCCTTATGCAGTTCATGAAAAAACAGACATCCAATGACACTGGTGGATCCTTATGTGGTTTGTTTAGAAGAACACACATGCACTAACACTAGGTGTGGTTCATGAAAATATCAGACATGCAATGACACTGGTGGATCCTTATGTGGTTTGTTTAGAAGAACACACATGCAATGACACTGGGTGTGCTTCATGAAAAGAATAGACATGCAATGACACTGGTGGATCCTTATCTTGGTTTGTTTAGAAGAACACACATGCAATGACACTAGTTGTGGTTCATGAGAAGGACAGACATGCAATGACACTAGTGGATCCATGTGTGGTTCATGAGAAGTACACACATCGAATGACTCTAGCTGTGCTTCATGAAAAGAACACACAGACAATGACACTGGTGGATCCATGTGTGGTTCATGAAAAGGACAGACATGCAATGACACTAGGTGGATCCATGTGTGGTTTTGCTTAGAAGAACACACATGCAATGACTCTAGCTGTGGTTCATGAAAAGAACACACAGTCAATGACACTGGTGGATCCATGTGTGTTTCATGAAAAGAACAGACATGCAATGACACTGGTGGATCCTTATGTGGTTTGTTTAGAGGAACAGACATGCAATGATACTCGGTGTGGTTCATGAAAAGAATAGACATGCAATGACACTGGTGGATCCATGTGTGGTTCATGAGAAGAACACATATCCAATGACACTGGTGGATCCTTATGTGGTTCATGAATAGAACAGACATGCAATGACACTGGTGGATCCTTATGTGGTTTGTTTAGAAGAACAGACATGCAATGACACCGGTGGATCCAATTGTGGTTCATGAAAAGAACAGACATACAATGATACTGGTGGATCCTTATGTGGTTTATTTAGAGGAACACACAGGCAATGACACTGGGTGTGGTTCATGAAAAGAACGGACATGCAATGACACTGGTGGATAAATGTGTGGTTCATGAGAAGAACATACATGCAATGACACTACTGGATCCATGTGTGGTTCATGTGTGGTTTGTTTAGAGGAATAGACATGCAATGACACTGGGTGTGGTTCATGAAAAGAACAGACATGCAATGACACTGGTGGATCCATGTGTGGTTCATGAGAAGAACACACATCCAATGACACTGGTGGATCCTTATGTTGTTCATGAAAAGAACAGACATGCAATGACACTGGTGGATCCTTATGTGGTTTGTTTAGAGGAACAGACATGCAATGACATTGGTGGATCCATGTGTGGTTCATGAAAAGAACAGACATGCAATGACACTGGTGGATCCTTATGTCGTTTGTTTAGAGGAACACACATGCAATGACAGTGGGTGTGGTTCATGAAAAGAACACACATGCAATGACACTGGGTGTGGTTCATGAAAAGAACGAACATGCAATGACACTGGTGGATCCATGTGTGGTTCATGAGAAGAACATACATGCAATGACACTACTGGATTCATGTGTGGTTTGTTTAGAGGAATAGACATGCAATGACACTGGGTGTGGTTCATGAAAAGAACAGACATGCAATGACACTGGTGGATCCATGTGTGGTTCATGAGAAGAACACACATCCAATGACACTGGTGGATCCTTATGTTGTTCATGAAAAGAACAGACTTGCAATGACACTGGTGGATCCTTATGTGGTTTGTTTAGAGGAACAAACATGCAATGACACTGGTGGATCCATGTGTGGTTCATGAAAAGAACAGACATGCAGTAACACTGGTGGATCCTTATGTCGTTTGTTTAGAGGAACACACATGCAATGACAGTGGGTGTGGTTCATGAAAAGAACACACATGCAATGACACTGGGTGTGGTTCATGAAAAGAACGGACATGCAATGACACTGGTGGATCCATGTGTGGTTCATGAGAAGAACATACATGCAATGACACTACTGGATCCATGTGTGGTTCATGAAAAGAACTGACATGCAATGACTCTAGCTGTGGTTCATGAAAAGAACAGACATGCAATGACACTACTGGATCCATGTGTGGTTCATGAAAGGAACGGACATGCAATGATACTGGTGGATCCTTATGCAGTTCATGAAAAAACAGACATCCAATGACACTGGTGGATCCTTATGTGGTTTGTTTAGAAGAACACACATGCACTGACACTAGGTGTGGTTCATGAAAATATCAGACATGCAATGACACTGGTGGATCCATATGTGGTTTGTTTAGAAGAACACACATGCAATGACACTTGGTGTGCTTCATGAAAAGAACAGACATGCAATGACACTGGTGGATCCTTATCTTGGTTTGTTTAGAAGAACACACATGCAATGACACTAGTTGTGGTTCATGAGAAGAACAGACATGCAATGACACTAGTGGATCCATGTGTGGTTCATGAGAAGAACACACATGCAATGACTCTAGTTGTGCTTCATGAAAAGAACACACAGACAATGACACTGGTGGATCCATGTGTGGTTCATGAAAAGGACAGACATGCAATGACACTAGGTGGATCCATGTGCGGTTTGCTTAGAAGAACACACATGCAATGACTCTAGCTGTGGTTCATGAAAAGAACACACAGTCAATGACACTGGTGGATCCATGTGTGGTTCATGAAAAGAACAGACATGCAATGACACTGGTGGATCCTTATGTGGTTTGTTTAGAGGAACAGACATGCAATGACACTGGGGGTGTGGTTCATGAAAAGAATAGACATGCAATGACACTGGTGGATCCATGTGTGGTTCATGAGAAGAACACATATCCAATGACACTGGTGGATCCTTATGTGGTTCATGAATAGAACAGACATGCAATGACACTGGTGGATCCTTATGTGGTTTGTTTAGAAGAACAGACATGCAATGACACTGGTGGATCCAATTGTGGTTCATGAAAAGAACAGACATACAATGATACTGGTGGATCCTTATGTGGTTTATTTAGAGGAACACACATGCAATGACACTGGGTGTGGTTCATGAAAAGAACGGACATGCAATGACACTGGTGGATCCATGTGTGGTTCATGAGAAGAACATACATGCAATGACACTACTGGATCCATGTGTGGTTCATGAAAAGAACTGACATGCAATGACTCTAGCTGTGGTTCATGAAAAGAACAGACATGCAATGACACCGGTAGATCCATATGTGGTTTATGGAAGTAAAAGACATGCAATGACTCTAGATATGATTCATTAAAAGAACAGACATGCAATGACACTGGTGGATCCATGTGTGGTTCATGAGAAGAACACACATCCAATGACACTGGTGGATCCTTATGGGGTTCATGAGAAGAACAGACATGCAATGACACTAGTGGATCCTTATGTGGTTTGTTTAGAAGAACACACATGCAATGACAGTGGGTGTGGTTCATGAAAAGAACACACATGCAATGAACTCTGGTGCATCCATATGTGGTCTGTGAAAAGAACAGACATGAAATGACTCTAGATGTGGTTAATGAAAGAATACACATTTGAATGACAATGGTGGTTCCATATGTGGTTTGTGAAAAGAAAAGACATGCAATGAACCTAGCTAGCTATGGTTAATGAAAAGAACACACATGCAATGACACTAGGGGATCCATAGGTGCATTGCGAAAAGAAAACACATGCAATGAACTCTGGTGGATCCATATGCAATGACACTAGTGGATCCATATGTGGTTTGTTTACAATAACACACATGCAATGACAATGGGAGTGCTTCATGAAAAGAACAGACATGCAATGACACTGGTGGATCTTTATGTCGTTTGTGAGAAGAACAGACATGCAATGACACTGGCTGTGGTTCATGAGAAGAACACACATGCAATGACACTGGTGGATCCATGTGTGGTTTGTGAAAAGAACAGACATGTAATCACACTAGGTGGATCCATGTGTGGTTTGTGGAAAGAACAGACATGCAATGACTCCAGCTGTGGTTCATGAAAAGAACACACATGTAATGATACTGGTGGATCCATGTGTGGTATGTGAAAAGAATAGACATGCAATCACACTAGGTGGATCCATGTGTGGTTTGTTTAGAAGAACAAACATGCAATGACTGTAGCCGTGGTTCATGAAAAGAACACACATGCAATGACACTGGTGGATCCATGTGTGGTTCATGAAAAGAATAGACATGCAATGACACTGGTGGATCCTTATGTGGTTTGTTTAGAGGAACAGACATGCAATGACACTGGGTGTGGTTCATGAAAAGAATAGACATGCAATGACACTGGTGGATCCACATGTGGTTCATGAGAAGAACACATATCCAATGACACTGGTGGATCCATGTGTGGTTCATGGGAAGAACACACATCCAATGACACTGGTGGATCCTTATGGGGTTCATGAGAAGAACAGACATGCAATGACACTAGTGGATCCTTATGTGGTTCATGAAAAGAACAGACATACAATGATACTGGTGGATCCTTATGTGGTTTATTTAGAGGAACACACATGCAATGACACTGGGTGTGGTTCATGAAAAGAACAGACATGCAATGACACTTGTGGATCCATGTGTGGTTCATGAGAAGAACATACATGCAATGACACTAGTGGATCCATGTCTGGTTCATGAAAATAACTGGCATGCAATGACTCTAGCTGTGGTTCATGAAAAGAAAAGACATGCAATGACACTCGTGGATCCGTATGTGGTTTATGGAAGTAAAATACATGCAATGACTCTAGCTATGATTCATGAAAAGAACAGACATGCAATGACACTAGTGGATGCATGTGTGGTTCATGAGAAGAACACACATCCAATGACACTGGTGGATCCTTATGCAGTTCATGAAAAGAACAGACATGCAATGACACTGGTGGATCCTTATGTGGTTTGTTTAGAAGAACACACATGCAGTGACACTAGGTGTGGTCATGAAAAGATCAGACATGCAATGACACTGGTGGATCCTTATGTGGTTTGTTTAGAAGAACACACATGCAATGACACTGGGTGTGCTTCATGAAAAGAACAGACATGCAATGACACTAGTGAATCCTTATCTTGGTTTGTTTAGACGAACACACATGCAATGACACTGGTTGTGGTTCATGAGAAGAACAGACATGCAATGACACTACTAGATCCATGTGTGGTTCATGAGAAGAACACACATCCAATGACACTGGTGGATCCTTATGCAGTTCATGAAAAGAATAGACATGCAATGACACTGGTGGATCCTTATGTGGTTTGTTTAGAGGAACACACATGCACTGGCACTAGGTGTGGTCTATGAAAAGATCAGACATGCAATGACACTGGTGGATACTTGTGTGGTTTGTTTATAAGAACACACATGCAATGACACTGGTGGATCCTTATCTTGGTTTGTTTAGAAGAACACACATGCAATGACACTGGCTATGGTTCATGAGAAGAACACACATGCAATGACACTGGTGGATCCATGTGTGGTTTGTGGAAAGAACAGACATGCAATGACTCCAGTTGTGGTTCATGAAAAGAACACACATGCAATGACACTGGTGGATCCATGTGTGGTTTGTGAAAAGAACAGACATGCAATCACACTAGGTGGATCCATGTGTGGTTTGTTTAGAAGAACACACATACAAGGACTCTAGCTGTGGTTCATGAAAAGAACACACATGCAATGACACTGGTGGATCCATGTGTGGTTCATGAAAAGAACAGACATGCAACGACACTGGTGGATCCTTATGTGGTTTGTTTAGAGGAACAGACATGCAATGACACTGGGTGTGGTTCATGAAAAGAACATACATGCAATGACACTGGTGGATCCATGTGTGGTTCATGAGAAGAACAGACATACAATGACACTAGTGGATCCATGTGTGGTTCATGAAAAGAACTAACATGCACTGACTCTAGCTGTGGTTCATGAAAAGAACAGACATGCAATGACACTGGAGGATCCATATGTGGTTTGTGGAAGTAACAAACATGCAATGACTCTAGCTATGATTCATGAAAAGAACAGACATGCAATGACACTGGTGGATCCATGTGTGTTCATGAGAGGAACACACATCCAATGACACTGGTGGATCCTTACGTGGTTCATGAAAATAACACACATGCAATGACACTGGTGGATCCTTATGTGGTTTGTTTAGAAGAGCACACATGCAATGACACTGTGTGTGGTTCATGAAAAGAATGTATATGCAATGACACTGGTGGACCCTTATGTGGTTTGTTTAGAAGAACACACATGCAATGACTCTAGCTGCGGTTCATGAAAAGAACACACATGCAATGACACTGGTGGAACCTGATGTGGTTTGTTTAGAAGAACACACATGCAATGGCTCTAGATGTGGTTCATGAAAAGAACACACATGCAATGACACTGGTGTATCCATGTGTGTTTCATGAGAAGAACACACATGCAATGACACTGGGTGTGGTTCATGAAAATAACACACATGCAATGACACTAGTGGATCCTTACGTGGTTTGTTTAGAAGAGCACACATGCAATAACTCTAGCTGTGGTTCATGAAAGGAACACACATCCAATGACACTTGTGGATCGATGTGTGGTTTGTGAAATTAAATGACATGCAATTACTCTAGGTGGATCCATGTGTGGTTTGTTTAGAGGAACAGACATGCAATTACACTGGGTGTGGTTCATGAAAAGAACATACATGCAATGACACTAGTGGATCCGTATGTGGTTTGTTTAGAAGAACACACATGCATTGACTCTAGTTGTGGTTCATGAAAAGAACACACATGCAATGACACTAGGGGATCCTTAGGTGGTTTGTTTAGAAGAACAGACATGCAATGACACTGGCTGTGGTTCATGAGAACAACACACATGCAATGACACTGGTGAATCCATGTGTGGTTTGTGAAAAGAATGGACATGCAAACACACTAGGTGGATCCATGTGTGGTTTGTGGAAAGAACAAACATGCAATGATTCTAGCTGTGATTCATGAAAAGAACTCACGTGCAATGGCACTGGTGGATCCATGTGTGGTTTGTGAAAAGAATAGACATGCAATCACACCAGGTGGATCCATGTGTGGTTCATGAGAGGAACACACATCCAATGACACTGGTGGATCCTTACGTGGTTCATGAAAATAACACACATGCAATGACACTGGTGGATCCTTATGTGGTTTGTTTAGAAGAGCACACATGCAATGACACTGTGTGTGGTTCATGAAAAGAACAGACATGCAATGACACTGGTGGACCCTTATGTGGTTTGTTTAGAAGAACACACATGCAATGACTCTAGCTGCGGTTCATGAAAAGAACACACATGCAATGACACTGGTGGAACCTGATGTGGTTTGTTTAGAAGAACACACATGCAATGGCTCTAGATGTGGTTCATGAAAAGAACACACATGCAATGACACTGGTGTATCCATGTGTGTTTCATGAGAAGAACACACATGCAATGACACTGGGTGTGGTTCATGAAAATAACACACATGCAATGACACTAGTGGATCCTTACGTGGTTTGTTTAGAAGAGCACACATGCAATAACTCTAGCTGTGGTTCATGAAAGGAACACACATCCAATGACACTTGTGGATCGATGTGTGGTTTGTGAAATTAAATGACATGCAATTACTCTAGGTGGATCCATGTGTGGTTTGTTTAGAGGAACAGACATGCAATTACACTGGGTGTGGTTCATGAAAAGAACATACATGCAATGACACTAGTGGATCCGTATGTGGTTTGTTTAGAAGAACACACATGCATTGACTCTAGTTGTGGTTCATGAAAAGAACACACATGCAATGACACTAGGGGATCCTTAGGTGGTTTGTTTAGAAGAACAGACATGCAATGACACTGGCTGTGGTTCATGAGAACAACACACATGCAATGACACTGGTGAATCCATGTGTGGTTTGTGAAAAGAATGGACATGCAAACACACTAGGTGGATCCATGTGTGGTTTGTGGAAAGAACAAACATGCAATGATTCTAGCTGTGATTCATGAAAAGAACTCACGTGCAATGGCACTGGTGGATCCATGTGTGGTTTGTGAAAAGAATAGACATGCAATCACACCAGGTGGATCCATGTGTGGTTTGTTTAGAAGAACACACATGCAATGACTCTAGTTGTGGTTCATGAAAAGAACACACATCCAATGACACTGGTGGATCCATGTGTTGTTTGTTTAGAAGAACACACATGCAATGACTCTAGCTGTGGTTCATGAAAAGAACAAACATGCAATAACACTGGTGGATCCTTATGTGGTTTGTTTAGAGTAATAGACATGCAATGACACTGGGTGTGGTTCATGAAAAGAACAGACATGCAATGACACTGGTGGATCCATGTGTGGTTCATGAGAAGAACACACATCCAATGACACTAGTGGATCCTTATGTGGTTTGTTTAGAAGAACACACATGCAATGACTCTAGCTGTGGTTCATGAAAAGAACACACATGCAATGACACTAGGTGTGGTTCATGAGAAGAACATGTCGTTGGATTGATGACAAGTTCGCCATGAGGGGGTCCTCGAGGCATGCGGAAGAGAGGGGTGTGAGACGTATGATGTTCCGAGACGGTGAGCACACAGGTTTACCGAGGTTCGAATCGGTCGGCTTTGGACGGATCCTACTACTGCTAGCAATCCAGTAATACGGCAGAGCCGGAATATGGGTTACAAGGGGTTCGCCTGTGAGAGTTGAGATGGTAAACTATTGGGTGCCCTAAAGGCTCTCCCTAGGATGGCTTATATAGATATCCGGCCTAGGGTTTACAAGAGAGATCTATCCGGCTACGTCTAAGAGTCGGTTACAGAGTACATCTTGAACTACAAGTAACACTATGGGCCTATGTTGGTGAGTCTTCTGGGCCTTCCCGTAGCTAAATTGGACTTCGTCTCTTCTCCCAGATTGGGCCGCTCGTGAAGCAAAGCTCTAACCCGAAGTGGGACACCCTAGTCAGTGATGAAATGTGAGGTTACCCGGAAAGTATATCCCCAATAGCAGCCCCCGGAAGTCTCCAAGATCCAAAGTCGGATTCATCATCATCTAGCTTGATCTTCGGCTTGCAGAATCTTGAAGGGTTCTTGAAACTTCAAAAAAGATACGATCCGGGTCTCAAAATAAGTCGGACCTATAAATACGTTATTCAGATTTCTAGCTCGAAATTCAAACTAAGCCGGAACTTGGTCTCTGACGTCATCTGACACCAGTCATGGTCAAGTCACATCACTGACAGACATTTCCTGTTAGCACGACTGTTGGTGGGTCTGCCTTTCGCGGAACTGAGGCGCTCTTTCAATGCGTGCGTGGAGATCGAGGCGTCGTAATCATCGCGTGGGGGCTTCCCAGTTCTTTCCACGGTGCATGGCATGTGTACTGTGTCATTTGCCTGAATCTTGGCACGGCTAGTGGTTATAAGGGGTGAGGATTTCTCTTCCTCATCTTCTTCACCTATTCCCAGCGCTGTTTCCTTCTCCCCCACTTCTCCCATGCGCACAGAGCTCCCTTGCCTCCAGAAATTCCCAGCGCCACCCATCCAAGGTCACGACACACCGGAAAAATGGCTTCCACATCATCCTCCAGCGCAGCAGCGATGACAGCGGCGGCAGAAAAGGAGAGCAATCGCGGGGTCTGGATGCCGTGCGTCCTTGACGATGAAAAACTCCGCATCGTAGAAGAAGAAGGGATCCTCCACGCCAGCGACTGGCGGAGCGGCTTCGGTGAAGCCATCCCTAACCCTCGCAACAGCGAGCGGGTGCACTTCGGCACTCACCTGGACAGAGGTTTATCCTTTACTCCCTCAGATTTCTTTTCTGAGGTGATAGATCATTACAGTGTTCAACTTCACCATCTCCCCCCCGAACTCCATCTTAGAGATGAGTTCTTATGCATCTTTGTGTGAGGGGTATCTCGGCATTAGGCCGAGTCTCACTCTTTTCCGGTACTATTTTCATGTCCGGAGAAACTCCATCACTGTCGGTAATCCTTACATTACCGGTACAATTAGTTTTTCAGTTAGGCATGAGCGTGTTTTATCCTCGGATTTTAGCTAGTGAGTCGGTCAAACAATGGACGGCCACCTTTTTCTATCATAAGGATATTCCTGCTCCCGGCAAAGATACTGCATTGTCGGCTTTCATCGATGGATCCGCCACGCCTCAAGCATCTTGGGACAAGGTCGCTCTGGCTCTCAGTGATGATCTTCTTCTCGCCAAGAGGCGGATTGAATATCTGTTGAAGCACAAGGGCCTACGAGGGTCCGACTTGGTCCAGTGCTGGGTTGCTCACTGGATCCAAACTCTCCAACACCATGGCGACCGACTGATGCATTTCATCACAATGTCGAAAAAGGACTCCCTCTGCATCAGCTCCATGGCTTTAAAGCTGCAAGATTATATAAGCCAAATCAAGTGGCTGATAAGGGAGCGGATTGAGAGGAAGATCCTAGATCTGTCCCTAGACATGCATACAATGGAAGATCCAGTTGTGTTGGTAAGCTTTAGCAACCCTTTTATGTGTTTCACCTTTAAGTTATTTCGTAGTACTAAGATACTATCTTCTTTTCAGCTTGCCGACCTCCCTGAGTCGGAATTAGCTCCTATCGAGGGATATCCTCCTGAGTTTTCTCAGGAGGAGGAATTGGTGCCACTGTCAGACATTGTGCCTAGGAAGCGCAAAGCTCTGACAGTGGCTATCAACATAAAGGAAGTGCCAGTTGTAAAGAGGTAACTTTCCTTAGAACTTCCGCCTTTGTACTTTACTCGTGATTTCTTCCGAGATGTAATGTTCTTCGTTCTATTACCTTCTCAGAGCTAAACAGCGTATCAAGGGCAAGGGGAAGGGAACTTCTTCAAAGCCCCTACGTTAGACGAAGCTAACTTTGGCTTCTCTTGCCGTGGCTCCTCCGACTCCTGCCCCTCAACCTTCTGCAGCGCCGGAGACTACTCCATCTCCGATCATTGTAGAAGATCCGGCTCCCTCATTAGAGACAGCGATCCTTGAGTCGCAGACTGACGTCACCATGGGTGACTCGGGTTTTGATAAGGGTGAACCCTCTTCGGGTAATGATCCCTAGGCAGAAGTTTTCACCGATAACCTCCTGAGTAATCCGGGACTTGCCAAATTTGGCTTATCTCGGAAATCTGCAAAGGAGATCCAATGGTTTGCCAAGGAGGGCCTTGAAAGCCGAACCATTTATGCCGAAGAAGAAGCACAAGAAGCGGAGGACATCAAGTACTCCGAACTTCTCAAACAAGTCCGCCTTCGCGACGAGGGACTGAGAGCTGGTGTGTTACCACCTCCACCGGTGATCCCGCTCACCCTTGCCGAGAAGGTTACTACTGAAGTGAACATGTGTCTGAGCAAGCTCACACATGAACATCATGTAAGTCAGAATTCCAACGCACGTTGATACATTGCAAATGTATCTATAATTTTTGATGTTCCATGCTTGGTTTTATCCACTTTCTTGTGTTTTGTCCACACTTTGGAGTACTTTTCATATGATTTCTTGGACTAACCTATTCACAAGAGCCACAGTGCCAGCTGCCTGTTTTCTGCTGTTTTTGGTTCCAGGAAAGTTAGAAAATGAATATTCTCGGAATTGGACAGGACAAAAGCCAAAGTGCCTATTTTTCCGGAAGTCATCAGATGCCAGAGTACGAGACGGAGAGGGGCCAGGGGGCCACCACACTACCTGGCTGCGTGTCCCAGCCTGGCCCGTGCCAGGGGGTGGTGTGGCCCCCTCCGGCACCCCCTCGGCCTCCCCTTCCGCCTATAAGATGCCCTCAGGACGAAAACCCTAAGTACCCGATCAAAAATCCAAGAAAGAGTCTATAGCCGCCATCATCTCCATCCCTAGATCGGGAGGGATCTGAAGCTCTTCCCGGCACCCTGCTGGAGAGGGGAATTCAACCTGGAGGCCTTCTTCATCACCATGCAAGCCTCCGGTGTGATGCGTGAGTAGTTCATCCTTAGACTACAGATCCATGTAGTAGCTAGATGGTTGGTTCTCCTCCTTTGTGCTTTCATGTTTAGATCTTGTGAGCTCCGTTCATGATCAAGATCATCTATTTGTAATTCTGCATGTTGTGTTTGTGGGGATCCGATGGATATTGAGATGTTATTTCAGATTGATTATTGATTCTATCATGTCTTTGTTATTTGTGATCTTGCATGCTTTCTGTTGTTAGTAGCTATCTTGGCCAAGTAGACGCTAGCAACTCCAAGAGTTAGTATTTATGCTCGATAGTGGGTTCATGCCTCTGGTAACAGAAATCTCTAAGGTACTAGATGTGATGTTGCTACTAGGGAGAAAACAACAATCCTTTGTTCATAGAACAATCATATTGTTTACATTCCATGAAATTCGTAAAGCAATAATCTGTTGCTTGCAACTTAATACTGGAGGGGGTTCGGATGATAACCTGAAGGTGGATTATTAGTCATAGATGCAGTTGGATGGCGGTCTATGTATAATGTTGTAATGCCCAATTGAATCTCAAAGGAGTCAAGATGATTAGTATATGCATGTATTGCTTTCTCGATGTTTGTCAATTGCCCCGCTGTAACTTGTTCACCCAGCATGTTATCTATCTAAGGAGAGCCACCTCTAGTGAACTATGGATCCCGATCCTTTTCTTTACATACAATCTCTAAACTGTTACTGCTTTGTGTTTACTTTCTGCAAACTATTACTTCCTGCCATTCGATACGTTTAATCCTTTGTTTTTAGCAAAACACGGTGAGATTGACAACCTCATCTCAAGTTGGGGACAGAGTTCTGTGGTTGTGTTGTGCAGGTCTCCACGTTGCTACTAGCACCGGTAGTGCGCCCTGCCAAGGCTCATCTAGCAACACCTTTGCGGTGTTTCCTTGCTCCTACTGGTTCGATTAAACCTTGGTTTCATAACTGAGGGAAGCTTGCTGCTGTGCTCATCATACCTTCCTCTTGGGGTTCCCAACGAGCTCTACATCAACACCGCACTAGCATTTTACTGGCACCGTACACCGAGCCATCACACGTTTATATCATATCCTCTAGGCCCCAAGCATGAAGTTGGATATACAATCCGGGTTTATGCTTCCTTAGGATGCCAAAGAATGAACTAGTGTAGCCCCCAAGGCTCGTGCTGATATTAGCTACAATATTAGCTCGAGTCATTAGTAGACCTCTGACTCTGGGTATTCTGACTTACAGAAAGTTAATTCATATAACCAGGAGTGTTGAAGAATATCTGCAAAAAGTGGAGAGAGATCAAACCTCTCCGACTTGAAAATGCTGAACTAAAGGTTTCCAAGGATGAGGCCGAAGGTAAACATTCCGAGACTCAAACCTTGTCTTGTGTTTTCATAGTCGAATATTTTTGTTGAACTGTTGTTCTTTTGACTTACAGCACTGGTAAAGCAGTCCTGCGCTATGATTGAAGAAGCCGAGAATCTGAAGACCTTGGTGGTGGAAAACAAAGATCTCCGCCGAGAGCTACACCAGCTTAAGGCGGATCATGAGAAGAGCATTGCTCAAGTTCTCGAATCCTCCTCCATGGCCACCATGGAGCATGATCGCAAGATTGCACTCCACGAGAAGAAAATCTCGGATCTTACCAATGACTTGTTCAGAGAGAGGGACATTTTTGAGGCACTCCGGGCTGAACTCTAGAGTCTTCGTGAGGAGAAAACCAAAGTCGATGATGTCATCTTTGGTATGTTTCCCTCTTTCTGACTAGTCTACATTCTTCGACTCTTTCGATGTCGAATTTATTTAACCGTTTTGCGTTATATGCATAGGTCCTCTGAACTTGACAGACTCTGCCTCTGCCGAGCCTTGCACCCACCGGCTTACCCAAGTCGGTGATTTTCTACATGACTTCCGCAAATCCCTCGAGGATATTGGCGAAGCTCTCAAGGTTCTGGATACGCATAGCATGTCCGACTTTCAGGTGCGAGACAAGGCAAAGGAGATGCCGCAGCTTGTCCAGGACTGGAACATGTCCTACGCGCGATCCGCAGCGCAGAACGTCCTCACAATGGTCATGAGCCACCATGGAAGCATGGAAATCTGGCAAGTGACCAGAGGGTACTCTACTATGGATGAAGACGGCCAGGAGCAAGATATTAAAGCCATCATGGACTCCTGCGCCGGATATGGGTGCCACGTAGCTGATTTGACCAGCTACGACACTCCCTTCTTCACCCGCGTGGACACGCCGCCTCCGCCTCCCAAAGAAACAGCTGAAGTTTCCAACGATGATCAAACCATATCGGATTGGAACATCTCAGATCATTATCAAGCCGAGGCCAATGTATCCAGCGAGCCGGTAGCTCCTACCTCTCCTCCTGCATCATAGATCATCAGAAAGAACAAATGTGTTATTCTGAAAACATTATGGGTCTGTAAATATGTAGTATGATACTTTTGCTAGTGCTAAGTTTTAATTTATCTATTCAGCACTTTTGACTTTGACATTTGTATGCCTGAAATGTTTGCATAAGCACTTGTATTTTTTGTCTGTACTTATCGTTCATCTGGCTTTCTGGCTAAACTTTGGGCACGGAAACTTTGCCGAGCAACGGAGCTCAATTACTAAACCAGTTTAAACTCGGAAACAAAGCCGGCTTCTAGTACCAACAATTCACTACTCAAAAAATACCCGCATCCGGCAATCACACAAATAACCAAAGTATAAACCCGAAGGTAGCAATTTTAGAATCAGAAATGTAAACCAGAACAAACATGAGCATAAAGTACTTTCAAGTATTCTGGGATTTTCGACTGTGACATGATCATTTGGAAATAAGATGGTAAAAACTTCTCAGAAAAACTTGAGGCAACCAAAACTTTTATTTCTCACAAAACATGTACACATATATGATTACAAAGAAGGATAAACTAAGAATAGAAGGGACGTAGCTGAGCAATATTCCATGGTCTGTCTAACTCATCCGGATTTGTACTGCCTCCAGCTCTCTTTCTCTTCTAAGTAGCAGGTCTTTCTTTGACTGGACGCATATCAGTTAAGTAGTATGAACCATTGTGCAATACTCGACTAACCAAGAAGGGCCCTTCCCATACGGGGGAAAGTTTGTGCCTTCTTTGTTGCACAAGCTGGAGAACTAAATTGCCTTTATTGAAAGATCTTTTTCTGACTCTCTGGCTATGATACTTGCGTAACTTCTGCTGATAGGTTGTTGATCTCATTTCAGCAACGACACGAACTTCTTCGACTAAATCGAGATCATTTTGTCGAGAAATCTCGGCATCCTCCTCAATATACGCGGCCACTCTAGGAGAAGTGTGAATCAAATTACTAGGAAGAACTGCTCCTGCGCCATAGACCAAGAAGAAAGGTGTGTATCCAGTTGACTTGTTCGGAGTTGTTCGTAAACTCCATACTACAGAAGGTAATTCCTCTTCCCAAGCCCCCGCAACAAGTCTTAGTGGTGCTTCGAGTCTCGGTTTTAGGCCTTGTAAGATTAAACCATTTTCTCTTTCGACTTGTCCATTAGCCTGCGGATGTGCAACTGACGCAATGTCAAGTCGAATATTTTGTTCATTGCAGAATTCGGCAAGTTCTCCCATAGAGAAATTACTCCCATTGTCCGTGATAATACTATGCTGATAACTATACCAGATTATAACATCCTCGACAAATCTTTTGGCTATTGCTCCATCACAACTAGTGACGGGTTTAGCCTCAATCCATTTGGTGAATTTATCCACCATCACTAGGAGGTGTGTAAATCCACTTGGAGCCCGTTTAAATGGTCCTACCATGTAAAGCCCCCATACCGCGAAAGGCAATGTGATAGGTATTGTTTGCAGCTGATCAGCCGGAACGTGAGCTTGTTTGGCGTACTTTTGGCAGCCCTTGCACGTCTTGACCAGCCGTTCGGCATCTGCCTTGGCTGTAAGCCAGAAAAAACCGTGCCAGAAAGGTTTTGCCACTAAAGATTTGGCTGCAGCATGGTGACCACACTCGCCTTCGTGGATTTCTCTTAAGATTTCCAGTCCTTCTTCCAGAGATACGCAGCGCTGAAAGACCCCAGACACACTCCTCTTATAGAGCTCACCACTAACTATAGTATAGGCTTTTGCTCGTCGGATGATCGGCCGGCCCAGAACATCGTCTTCGGGTAATTTGCCATCTACCAAATAATCAAGGTAGGGTTGAGTCCATTAGGGAATTACAGCCAGAACTGCTATCAAAGGTGAGTCGTATTTGGTCGGATATTACTCGTCCACTTCCTTTATTGAGGGAACTTTGAGGTGCTCTAAAAAAGCGCCATCTTTCCGTGCAGAGCCTATCCGAGATAATGCATCTGCTTCCTCATTTTCTGCTGAACCTCAAACCCTTCGAACGATTTAGATAGATCATCCACGACAGCTTTATATGCTGCCATGTGCTTATTTGCATTACAAATATCCGACACTTGCTGAGCAACAAGATCCGAACCTCCGTAACACATCAAACGTCGGATGCCGATATCCTTAGCAATCCAGATTCCATGCAGAAGTGCTTCATACTCAGAAATATTATTTTTTGCAGTGAAGTGGATCTGCAACACGTATAAAAGTTTATCACCTTGGGGTGATTTGAGTACCACGCCAGCCCCCGAGCCCCCGCGAGCCTTAGACCCATCAAAATATAGGGTCCAATATTCCGACTCAGGGAGGGTCATATTATCCTTTGTCTCTGTCCAATCAGCGACAAAGTCAGCAAGGATTTGGGATTTGATTGTTGTCCGGGGTTTATAATCAATATCGAAAGCTGAAAGCTCTATGTCCCATTTGGCGATGCTTCCTATGGCATCACTATTGTTGATTATATCTCTCATGGGAGCTGTGCTCACCATGGTAATTGGATGTTAATGAAAATAATGTTGTAGCTTACAAGATGCTAAGAACACACCGTAGGCTAGCTTTTGATAGTGCGGATACCGCTATTTTAATTCTGTTAAGACCTCGTTGAGAAAGTAAGTCGGACGCTGCACCAAGTGTTCCTGATTTTCCTCCAGTCTCTCCACTACCATGACGATACTAACGACTTTGTTTGTCGCAACAAGATAGAGCAACATCAGTTCCTGTGGTTCCGGGGCTGCAAGGATGGGAGAAGATGAGAGTACTTCTTTTATGTCTTGTAGTGCAGCTTTAGCTTCGTCGGTCCATACAAAATCCTTGGTCTTTTTCAGGAGTTTGTATAATGGTGCGGCTCTTTCACAGAGCCGGCTGACAAACCGACTGACTGTGGCGATGCAACCAGTTAGTCTTTGTACGTCCTTTAGGCAAGTTGGCTGGGAAATATTGACTATAGCCTTGATTTTGCCTCGGTTCACCTCTATGCCTCTTTGAGACACGATAAAACCTAACAATTTTCCGGCTGGGATTCCAAAGAAGCATTTCTTCGGGTTAAGCATTATGTTGTATTTTCGTAGATTGGTGAATGTTTCCTCCAAGTCGGAAATTAATGTTTCCTTCTTTTTGGACATCACCGCAATATCATCCACATATGCATGTACATTGCGTCTGATTTGATCATGGAGGCAACGTTGCATTGTGCGCTGGTACGTAGCTCCTGCGTTTTTCAGCCCAAAGGGCATCGTAAAGAAATAGAAGGTTCTGAAGGGGGTTATGAATGAAGTTTTGACTTTGTCAGATTCCTTCATCCGGATTTGGTGATAGCCGGAATATGCGTTGAGAAAACAGAGGAGTTTCGAGCCTGCCGTAGAATCGATAACTTGATCAATCCTAGGCAGAGCGAACGGATCTTTGGGGCAAGGTTTGTTTAAGGCAGTATAATCAACACACATCCTTAAATCAGTGGTGTCCTTTTTAGGGACCATTACAGGATTGGCCGACCACTCTGTATGGATGACCTCTTCTATGAATCTGGCTAACTCGAGCCGTGCTAGTGCCATAGCTATTTCCTTACGCTTTTCATCGCCAAAACTTCGTAGGGACTGTTTGACGGGTTTAGCGTTTGGGTTTATATTTAAAGAGTGCTCGTCAAGTTCCCTAGGTACTCCGATCATGTCAGATGGCTGCCATGCGAAGATATCTTTATTTGCTTGGAGGAACTTGACAAGCGCGCTTTCCTATGCGCTATCTAGGCCTACGCCTATCTAGGTCACCTTGGAGGGGTCATCATCCTTCAACAACATCTTCTTTGTCTCTTCTGATGCCTTGAACTCCGGATTCGGATTTGTCGCCTCCTTCTTCGTTGCGGGCATCTCGGACGGATCTATGCTCTTCTTGCTCTCCTGGTACTCCTGGGCGTGCAGCACGGCTTCAGCAAAGGCGGCATTTCCATCCTTGCACTCTCGTGCTTTCTTCGGGTCTCCCTTGATAATGATCACACCGTTGGGACCTGGAATTTTCATCATATTGTAAATGTAACACGGACGAGCCATAAAATCCCAATAAGCCGGACGTCCAAATATAGCGTGGTATGCGCTCTTGAATGGGACCACTTCGAAGGAAAGTGCTTCCATCCGGTAGTTCTTTGGAGTTCCAAAGGTAACATCCAAAGTGATTTCTCCCAGGGAATTTGCTTGTCTTCCTGGAACAACTCCATGAAAGATCACAGAGCTGTAGTTCAGCTGGGTCCCCGAGATCTTCATCCGGCATAGCATTTTGACATACAGAATATTCATGTTGCTGCCGCCGTCCATGAGAGTCTTGGAGAAACCATAGCCGTCAGTAAGTGGATTGACGACTAACGCGTATTTTCCTCGCCTGTGCAATTTAGGCGGATGATCAGTACGGTCGAACGTGATTGCCACTTCCGACCAGTCCAAAAATCGAGGGACAACCGGAACTGTTGCATTGAGCTCATGTAGAACTGCTTTCTTGACCTTTTTATGGCCCAAAATATATCGAGCTCGTTGGGGAACCCCAAGAGGAAGGTATGGTGAGCATCGCAGCAAGTTTTCCCTCAGTACGAAACCAAGGTTATGAATCCAGTAGGAGCAAGGAAACACCCCAAAGGTGTTGCTAGCTGAACATTGGCATGTCGCACTACAGGTGCCAGCAGCAACGTGGAGACCTGCACAACACAACCACAGAACCCTGTCCCCAACTTGCAATGAGGTTGTCAATCTCACCGGTTTTGCTGAAAACAAAGGATTAAACGTATCGAATGGAAGAAAGTAATAGTTTGCAGAAAGTAAACAAAAAGCAATAAACAGTTTGTAGATTGAAAGTAAAAGAAAGGACCGGGGTCCATAGTTCACTAGAGGTGGCTCTCCTTAAGATAGATAAGATGCTGGGTGAACAAATTACAGCGGGGCAATTGACAAACATCGAGAAAGCATACAAGCATATACTAATCATACTGACTCCTTTGAGATTCGATTGGGCATTACAACATTATACATAGACCACCATCCAACTACATCTATGACTAATAATCCACCTTCAGGTTATCATCCGAACCCCCTCCAGTATTAAGTTGCAAGCAACGGATAATTACATTATGAATTGCGTGTAATGTAAACAATACGATTGTTCTACGAACAAAGGATTGTTGTTTTCTCCCTAGTAGCAACAACACATCTAGTACATTAGAGATTTCTGTCACTTCCCCAGAATACCAGAGGCATGAACTCACTATCGAGCATAATTACTAACTCTTGGAGTTGCTAGCATCTTCTTGGCCAAGATAGCTACTAACAACGGAAAGCATGCAAGATCACAAATAACAAAGACATGATAGAATCAATAATAAATCCGAAATAGCATCTCAATATCCATCAGATCCCCGCAAACACAACATGCAGAATTACAAATAGATGATCTTGATCATGAACGGAGCTCACAAGAGCTAAACATGAAAGCACAAAGGAGGAGAACCAGCCATCTAGCTACTACATGGACCATAGTCCAGAGATGAACTACTCACGCATCACACCGAAGGCTTGCATGATGATGAAGAAGGCCTCCAGGGTGAATTCCCCTCTCCGGCAGGGTGCCGGGAAGAGCTTCAGATCCCTCCCGATCTAGGGATGGAGATGACAGGGCTACAGACTCTTTCGTGGAATTTTGATCGGGTACTTAGGGTTTCCGTATCAGAGGCAATATATAGGCGGAAGGAGAGGCCGAGGGGGTTCCTAGGCTGGCCACACCACCCCCTGGCGCAGGCCATGCCTAGCCACGCGGCCAGGTGGTGTGGCCGCCCTCTGGCCCTTCTCCGTCTCGTATTCTGGCTCCAGGTGTCCCCCTATAAAATAATGACTTTGGCTTTTGTCCCATCCAATTCTGAGAATATTCATTTTCTGACTTTCCCGGAACCAAAAACAACAGAAAACAGGCAGATGGCACTGTGGCTCTTGTTAATAGGTTAGTCCAAGAAATCATATGAAAAGTACTCCAAAGTGTGGACAAAACACAAGAAAGTAGATAAAACTAAGCATGGAACATCAAAAATTATAGATACATTTGTAATGTATCAACATCCCAAGCTTAACTCCTGGTCGTCCTCGAGTAGGTAAGTGATAAAAAGAAAGAATAATTTTTAGGTGACATGCACCATCATAAGCTTGATCAAAGTATTTGTAAAACATTCAAAGATGGGATCATAATACTTCAATCATAACATGAAGTACAAAGTTCTAGCAATAAGACAAAGAAACTATGATGCAACATGAAAAGGCACAAACAAAAGAGTCATGAATAACAATGCTTTGCAAGATGTTTGTTTGTTTCTCATAAAGAAAACATAGCATAGTAGTATTCAGCTTGTCCCTCATAGAGTAGCAAATAAAAATGCATAGGACACCTTCAAAGATTATAAGAGTGACTAGATACAAATAGTTTAAAACAAGCAATATCAAGGTATGCATCAATCAACAAGTCTTGGGACAATGCTCTCAAAGTAGGTGCATAAAGGTAGAAGGTGGAGACTCAATATATAAGTAGAAGAAAGGCCTTCATAGAAGGAAGTAGGGATTCAATTTTCATAAAGAGCTTCCAAAAATTATGGTACTTATTAGCTTTCAGCTCTCATTGCCCCTATCATAAGCATCGTGAAGTGATTAAGGTTAAAGTGAACAAACTATGGTGTACATGCTTGACGAAGTATAAGTTAGAAATCTCAAATCCTTTGAATACGAGGGCCGCTCCTCATGCTACTCAAGTTTAGTCACCGGTAAGTTCTTATCATCGTAAGTACATGTGTATCATAGAGAACCGCCAACGGGGTACCCTTTGCCCGATGATACGGAAGAATCCCCATATCAAAATGACAAGGCAAGCAGACAACGAGCATCTCAGCAATCTTCTTATTTACCATGGGAATATGGTGCTTTTTTCTCTCTTTCCTCTTTTCATAATCTCTTTTTTCTTTTTCTCTTTTTTCTCAATATCAGGCTCTTTTTTATGAGAAGAATGCTTCATAGACAGCTCATTATGGTTACGCTGCAGGTTTCCACCATGTCAGCATGGATTAGACCAACGGCCGAGGTGTTTCTCTAACACATATACATAACTCCATGGACTTACAATCTCCCCTTTCATTTCACACCGACGACATCCATAGACAAAAGAGCATGATATCAACTAGGTACAAAGTACCCGTGCAATGTTGAAAGCGTTCCCCATGACAGCATGGTTCTACTAATCCCCAACAAATAAGTGCAAGCATATACAACATAGACGACACAATGGTTCAAGTTTATTAAGGGCAAGAAAAGTAAAGTGTGCCATCAAGTTCGTGAGAGCTTTAATCACTAGTTTTCTCATAACAAGTTTAATTTGGAAGGGAAACAAAAACATGAATATACTTGGAATAGCATATGCTAATAGGTAGGTATGGTGGACTCTTTGGAATAACTTGGTTTAAGGAGTTGGATGCATGAGTGTAGCACCCCGGGTAAAACCACTACCAGAAAATCGATGTGTTTTTGTTTTGCATCATCATGACGCATGCTCATGTCATCATGCCACATTGCATTTGAGCATCGTCATGTCATCATGCATCTTTTGCCTAAAACTATTTTCGAAAAGCCTAGTTTTTGTTTTCTAGATATTCCCCTCCTTGTTTCAAATCAAAACCCTAGGTCCGTCCGGATCTTGTATTTGTCTAAAACTATTTTTGAAATGTTTTTTTATAAAAATAAACAAATGTTTTGTACCGGGGAGGCAGCCCAGCCGTTTAGGCCAGGCCACCTACTACCCCGGTAGACCCAAACCCTAGATCTACCCAGATCAAACCCTAGCTAATCCTAGCCCCACATCTCACCAAAGCCCTAATTCTTACCACCACCTAGTCCCATCTATCGCCGCTGCCAACACACCCCACACAAGCACGCGCAAGCAACCGTCTGCAGACCCTGGCCCCACCTCCCCGTGTCGCCGCCGCGAACAAACCGCGTATGGCCGCGACGTGTTCCCTGCCACGCTGGCCATGCCCCAGCGTGCCCCCACCTCCCCGCGTGAACCACACGCAACCCCATCCCCACCCTGTCGCTACCGACACCACGTGGGCCCCACCCCGAGTCGATCGCCTCGCTTCGCTCATCGCGAACCCCACCCTGTCTCCTCTCTCCCCTGGCTTGCTACCATCCGCTGCCGCTGCTGCTTGCTCCCCAGCCCCGCACGAGACCAAGTCCTCGCCTCCTCCCTCGCGTGGTCTCCTCCCTCCTCTCTGATTGGTACCGCCGCCAGTGGCCTTCTCCTTCGCAGCGCCTGCCCTCTTCTGCGGCCGAGCCCCTGGAGCTCCGCCACCGCCCGCAGGCCCCTGCTTGCTCGACCTCATCGGCGCCTTCCCCGACCTCCGTCACCCCTGCGAGTCGCCACACGTGCGAGCCCGTCCTCGCCCGTCTCATGGCACCGCCCAAACGCAGCTTCCTCCACCCGATGTCCGCCACCGCCTTTGTTTTCCTCCTCTAGGCCATCAACCTCTCAGGCACGCTGCTGTGTCGCCCTTTGCAACGTCGCTGACCCGGTTTTCCGAGCTCGAGCATGCGCGCATGGTACTATTGTCAAGACATTGGCTCCGCAACGTCTCCTCTGTTTTCTTTCCCCTTTGCTTGTACATGGTGGGCTGATGGAGATTGATGCTGACACGGTCTCCTGAGACCCACGTCTATCTTTCCAGTCTGTTTTTCCTCTGGCGCCAAGTTCTGTACGAGCGCCCTGACAAACGCAAGACCATCCCGTCAACAGGATATCCGATGCCACACGAGAGACCGAGATCGAAACAAGACGAGACCTAAAGGACTACGCAAGACCATCGGCACCGTCACCTGAGAACTTTGTCAAGGATGCCAAGTTCTCCATACGGATCCGATTTTCGAGACCCAATCCCGAGGACCGCGAAGACCGATTCGGGCGAGACCGATCCCCTGAACCCTCGGACCCCAAGATCTCCGACCCTAGATGTGTGACCCCTACCTATCCCTATTTTATAAATGCTATATAAAAATTGTTGCATATTAAATTGTTCATACTTGCATGGATATTGTGGGTGTTTGGGGCTATTTCGATGATTCACCTAAATTAAATATGGAGCGCATATGTGGGATTTTGTATTCTTATATTGGCTCCATTTAAATTTGTATAGCGAACCGATGCCATGTTATGCCTTGTTAATACAACATTTAAATTACAGGGTATCTAAATAACTTGAACCATTAATTAATTGTCGGGACCCCGGTTCCGCTTAATATTGCCTAATTGCATCGCACCTTTGCCATGTCATGCATCATATCATGAACATGCCGAATCATCTTCCGTAGTATTAAATAGTGCATCCGGTGTGTATTTTAGTGATTTGCTTCTTCGCGGATTAGGCCATTGAGTGGATGCGAGTATCGACAAGCTCTTCGGATAATGTATCTTCGGCTATGTTTCCCAGGCGAGCATCTCCCCCTTTCTACCTATTTTGCTTTTATAGTCTTTATTTTCTCCTGTTGATCTATTGATATCCGTGTTGCGATGCTTTAGTTTCCATGCACCATTTATACTCCTTGCAGCCTCTATATTGACATGGGCACATCCTATTGCATGTTTTTGATAGATAGTCGGCCTTGCGACTCGTAGTTTCTTGCTTATGTGTTGCTTTGTGTCGTTGTCGTTCCACCATTGACGGCAAGTTGGCACATGCTTAATGGTGGTGATGTTTAATGGTGGAGATGATCATGAGTTTAAATACCACTTGATTAAAATGCTGGGAATAGTTATAACTAATGCAGAGGCATCGGTGGGCAATAGCAAATATTTGGTTTTTAACCGCTCACTTGTGTCCCGTAGGCCCCGAGTACTTGATACCTGTTCCTTGACTATCGCACTATCCGCATATGGGACCATGAATGCCCTTAGCTAGAGCTTGATTCATTTCTTATTTCCTGGGGCCACAAACTAGTTTGGGGCTTTATTACTATCCTATCGAGGGGGAAATGCCAGGATGGGTATGTTTGGTGTTAGTATCAGGTTGGTCCCGAATAGGTCTCTCTTATCCCTCTCTAATAGCCGATAGTTGCATCGAGTCTCTATAGCTTGTTTAGTGCATGCTTCACTGCCGCTTCAGTCAACCATACCTATGTAGGCGAGAGCCGCCGAATTCTAGCCTCGCCGTGTACTGGCCTCAGTACTGACCCTCCTCTTTTTCCTTTGCCCTTTGTCGGCACCCTTTTTGTTTTAGCAGGTTTGAGATCGACGTTGTTAGCAGGGTTACCCTTCCGGCTTCGCCTGGGCAGGGTTATGGATGGCATTGGTTATTCTTCAGGGCTCTTAGCCCCATTTGCATCTTATCTGTACTCGGATTTTGTATTGTTTTCAAGGTGATTTGATCTTTGTACTGTATATCTGTATTCTTGACTCATGGAGTCGTGCTATATATATATATATATGTTTCCGTGGGTTCCTTCGTGAACTATTGTGTAATGGTATTACTTCGTTTTCCACCCGCACGCAAGTGCCTGGTGGGCGTCCTTGAATTGTTTCTATGCGGGTTTGGCGGGAAGCGCTAAAACATGCATAGGGCCGATTCTAGGGTGTTACAATGAGTGGAACTCATACTTGGTTGCGGAGGTTAGCAAAAGACTGGGAGCGACAAACCAAGAGAACAATAATGGCCATAATCATGTAGAGCGACAAAGCATCATTGATCAAAGCATAAAGTGATACTACATGTTGAAAACTAAAGGATCATAAAGGCTTATGGTGTCTTGAGATAGTCATAACATGGTGTGAGCATGCGCCAAGTCAACCCAAATAAAGCATCAAAGGAGAATACTGTAGCACCCCGATAAAACCACTACTAGAAAATCGTTCGGTGTTTCTGTTTTGTGCATCATCATGACCGCATGCTCATGTCATCATGGCACATTGCATTTGAGCATCGTCATCATCACACATGGTTTGCCTAAAACTATTTTTTTCTAAAATTCTATCTTTGTTTTATAAATATTCTCCGTCTTATTTTAAATCAAACCCCGGGTCTACCTAAATATTTTTATTTGTCTAAAAACTATTTGCAAAAGTCTTTTATATAAAAATAAATGAACAAAAAAATAAAAACTAATTTTGTTTCGAGGGAGGCCGCCACTGGCTAGGCCCAAAAGCCCAACTGGCAGCAGCCTACTACCCCAAATAGATATCTTAACCCTAACCCTAGACTACCTTACCCAGCCGCCGTTAACCACTCAACCAACCCGATGCACCCCACCCGCCCCGGTCACAAAACACGACCATAGCAGCACACATCGCTGCAACACACCAACCGCAACGCCTGCCCGCACCGACACGACAACGCACAGACGTGCACAGGAGCGTGCCCACCAACCGCGTCCCACCCCCTGACTCGTTCGGTCAATCACCCCTGTCTCTACCTCGAACCCCACCTACCTCGTCCATGATCCCCTCGCCCCGCCTCCCAGGACCCCGTTCTTGCCTCGATCCCCGCCGCCGCGCGTGTCCATGACGCCAGGAAGTCCGCCACTCGCGGTCTCCCCTTTGCCCGAGCTCGCCCAGGTGCCCTGTCTCCGTGCCCCTTCCTCTCTGTCCGCGCCTCGCCGGTGTCAAGTCGTCGTCGCCCCGTCTCCTCCCTCGAGCCCCGCAAGCCTCCATGTTCCCCGCTCGCTCTTTGCATCGAGCAGAGCACCACCGTCGGCCTCCCTCTACCTCACTGCCAGGGACGCGGCCTCCTCCACAACATGGCCTCGTCTCCACGGTTCCCTCTCGCCGCCCCATCTCGTGTGCACCGAACCAGCCATGCAGAGCTCCGTCGCCGCCTCTCTCTATCGGTCAAGTGGGGCCACGTTTGTGTCACCGGCCACCGCTCGTCCTCGACGCGCCGAGGCGCCGCCCTCACCCCTTCTGGTTGTCCTCTGTTGCCGCTTGACCTCCTGCCCGCTGCCAGCTGCTACCACACGTGTCCGACACGCCCTGGCCTTTGCTCATGTGCCTTGTGCAGTGTAGGGTGCCCGTTGATGGTAGTCTCTGTTCCTTCTCTGAGTCATCTTCTTCTCATCTGCGAGCACGTGTGTTTGTGCCTGCTACTGTGTTTGTCGGGTGCCGATGCCTAAGTGCTATCTGTGTGCAATCTGACGAATGCATATGCTGAGATCCAAGTTTGTTCCGGCAACGTGCAAGTTCCCAACAAGGTCGTGAAGGCCCAAGAGGATGTCCATGTCGTGTTAGTTTGACCTGAGAAGCTCACCAAGATCCACAAGACCGTCGGATGCCGAGGATTGCCCCAAGTCCGACCCCAACCACCGCGCCACATTCCAAGATATTCGCCCTGGGACCACCAAGACCTTTCTACACGGACCATATGGCGCCACACCCCAAGGCCTCTGGCGCGGAAAAACAAGTCCTCCTTCAGGGATCGGATGGCCGAGACCATGGATTTGAGCCCCCCGGAGCCCAAGATCGTCGAACCCTAATGTGATCCTCTTTCCGAGACCCCCCTATTTTTTATAATATATGACATCTATATTGTTGCATATTAAATTTCTCATGCTCGCATACACATTCATTTGTTTGGGGGTACTTTCTCGATCCACCTCATAATTAAATATGGAGTCCATATGCGGGCTTTTCTAGTCTTATATTGACTCCATTTAAATTTGAGCAGCGAACACGTGCCATGTTTTGCACTGTTAATCAACATTTAAATTGCGGGGTATCTAAACAACTTGAACCTTCTAATTAATTGTCGGGACCACGGTTCCGCTTAATATTGCCTAATTGCATCGCATCTTTGCCATGTCATGCATCATACATGCATCATGCCCGATCTTCTGCCGTAGTATTAAATAGTGCATCCGGTGTTTCTTTTAGTGCTTTGCTTCTTCGCGGATTAGGCCGATGAGTTGATGCGAGTATCGGCAAGTCCTTCAGATATTTTTTCCAGGCGAGCAATCTCCCCCTTTCTAAAAACTTTGCTTTTATAGTCTTTATTTCCTCATGTTGATCTATTGCTATCCGTGTTGCGATGCTTTAGTTTCCTGCACCATTTATACTCCTTGCAGCCCCTATATTGCCATGGACACATCCTATTGCCTGTTGTTTGATAGATAGTCGGCCTTGCGAGTCATAGTTGCTTGCTTATGTGTTGCTTCACGTCGTTGTCGTTCCACCGTTGACGGCAAGTTGGCACATCATAAATGGTGGAGATGATCATGACTTTAAATACAACTATTAAATTGCTGGGATAACTAATGAAAGAGGCACCGGTTGGGCAATATCTGTTATTTGGTTTTTCATGTCCACTTGTGTCCCGTAGGCCCCGAGTACTTGATACCTGTTCCTTGACTATTCGCACTATCCACATCAGGGAGACCCTATGGATCCCCCTTAGCCAGAGCTTGATTCATTTCTTATTTCTTGGGGCCACAAACTAGTTTGGGGCATTATTACTATCCTGTACTTATGCCATGCTTTACTGCTTTATTTACGATTGTGCATGGAGCACCTGTACTATTTTGGAACGTGGAATGTTTTCGCGGTATCGACAAGCCCAGTCACACTTTCGGGTTCCCAATCGTTTATAGCCATTGACACAAACCCTGGATCCGTTCCGGAGCCAGCCAACTTCGTTGTGGGTAGCTTAGTGGGGTGGCCCCCTGAAATATTTTATGAATCATGTGATTGCTTTGTCGTGAAAGCCTCGTTGGGTTTGATTTGGTTTTTCCGAGGTTGATCGTGTGTGTGTTGCTACTTGTGCACCCCTGCAGGGTAAATCTTTCTGAAAGCCGTGTCCGCTGTTATGGACGACTTGGAGCACAGTATCTCGATCATAGACAAGCATAACTAAAGTAGTGCTATAAATTTGACTTAATATGTGACTAGTAATCAGCTTCACTACAATGGAATGGATAATAAAAGTGCCAACAACTGGTGGAACTGGGGTGTATCGTGTCATGTTATACCTGCCTAGTAAGTATCGCAACTCCAATGGAATGAAATAAAAGTGCCAACAACTGTTGGGTTTGGGCTGTCACATGCTAATTGTATCTGACTACAACTGAATGGATAACTAAAACTGCCCACTGCTTATGCTATCAGGATGACTCATGCTATCTATATTTGACTAGTAAGTGCTTCAACTATAATGGAATGAATAAAACTACCAACTGTGTGAGTCCTCGGTTTGACTTCCTCGTTTGGTCTCGAGGGGGGAAATGCCAGGATGGGTATGTTTGGTGTTAGTATCAGGTTGGATCCGAATAGGTCTTCCTTATCCCCCTAAAATAGCTGATAGTTGAATCGAGTCTCTATAGATTGTTTCGTGCATGCTGCGCTGCCGCTTCAGTCCACCATACCTATGTAGGCGAGAGCCGCCGAATTCTAGCCTCTCGCTGTCTTGGCCTCGATCGACCGCTCCTCTTTTTCCTTTTCCCTTTGTCGGCACCCCTTTTGTTTTAGCAGGTTTGAGATCGATGTCGTTAGCAGGGTTACCCTTCTGGCTTGGCCTGGGCAGGGTTATGGACGCCATTGGTTATTCTTCAGGGCTCTTAGCTCAATTTGCTTCTTATCCATACTCGGATGTTGTATCGTCTTCAAGGTGACTTGAATCTTTGTACTGTATATCTGTATTCTTGACTCATGGAGTCGTGCTATATATATATATATGTTTCCGTGGGTTCCTTCGTGAACTATTGTGTAATGGTATTACTTTGTTTTCCACCCACACGAAAGTTCCTGGTGGGTGTCCTTGAATCGTTTCTATGCGGGTTTGGCGGGAAGCGCTAAAACTTGCATAGGGCCAATTCGAGGGTGTTACAAATACCAAAATACTTTGCTTTCATATTCTAAAACAACGCATGATTCATCCAAGGCACATTAAGCAATATCAATTGTTTATAACAAGTCACGCTACAGCAAAGAATACTAAGCATAAAGCCAAAACAATATCGAGCATGGCATGACAAAGCATAGGCCACAGTCAAAAACAAGCTCTCTTTAACACCTAAGCATGAACTTTCCTACCCTTTTCCAAACCAAACTATTTGAAAACCAATGTATGAAAGAGGGGGTCCAACCAATTTATTCAGCAAACTAAGCAAACTAAGCAAACGAAAAACCAACATGAAAATGAAAAAGAAGATGCTCCAAGAACAACACAACTGTGCATGAAATAATAAAAATGAAGCGTTTGGAAGAAACCTGGGATTTTTTTAATGAAAAAGGAGATGCCTTGGGCATACCCAAGCTTTGACGCTTGTACTTCTTGGATATTTCTTGGGGTCACACACGTGGCATACCCAAGCTTGAGTTTTAGTCCATCCTTCATCTCATTACTCATTCCTTCCATACACCTGAAATTTTTCCTTCATACAAAACTTCACACAATCTTTATTAGCAACATTAGTGCACTCAAGATAATAAGTCTTTCGGTTCAGTTCTAACACCAATAAAACTTCCATTAAAACACTAACTACTGTAGCACTTCCCTCAAAAAGCTCAATTCCCCAAAATAACTCAAAAAGGAACCAACAAGAAGCAAATGCAGAAAATGGCACAAATCTATCAAAACAGACCAGCAGGTAAAGACAAATTTTTTCGAAGACCTTCTGTTGCTCAAATAAAAAAGTGTTGAACTAACAAAAGTTAGATAACAACCTGGGTCAGGAGCACAAAAATTCATGCCTCAAAACAACGTACAGAGATTATACACAAATTTTTACGGTGAATCATAGAAATCTGTTTCGGGAGAGCAACTTTCCCAATCATTACTTCTCTCTCATTAGAGGTTACTCTTGGCACAAAAAGCAAATAAAAAGGATAAGGAGCAGTTATTACTGAAGTAATAACTTCAAAGACTCATCTAAAACTTTTGGGTTATCACCCAATAAGTACTTTTCTTTAACGCCTTTAAGTTAGGCATGATATTTTGAGAAGATGCTCACATAGGAAATATGAATTGAAGTAAAAGAGAGCATCAAGAAGCAAATTCAAAACACATTAAAGTCTAACCCTCTTCCTATGCATAGGAATCTTATACGTAAATAAATTCACAAAGAACAAAGTGACATGTATAGGACGATAAAACGAGAGTAACTTCAAAACTTTTAGCAAATAGAGAGGTGTTTCAGTACCATGAAAAGTTTTACAACCATATTTTCCTCTCTCGTAATAATTTTAAGTAGCCTCATTAATAAACTCCACAATATAACTATCACATAAAGCATGATTTTCATGATCTACAAACACTAGAGCTTTATTATAAACATTTTCAAAAAAATCCTCAAGAACATGACATTCGTCCTCCTTTGGTAAGCATGGGGGATAATCAAATAATGTAAGGGGTAAAGAGTTACTCTCATTAGAAGGTAGGCATGGGTAGATCCATTCTTCCTCCTTTTGTTCATCACTCTCCTCCTCTTTGTAATCCAATGAGCTTCTAGTTTCAGCAATTTCTTCTTCCATAGGCTCCTGCAAGGCATTAGTCTCTTCCATTGGTGGAGAGCATCTATCAAGATATTCAAGAATATAGCCATTTTCTACCTTGTAATTATCAAAGAAAAATTTAAGTATATCATAAACCTCATATTTATAAGGTGAATCATCAGTATTTTCAAGCAAACTAGCAAGTTCAAATGCACCCTTCTAAGCAATAAATTCTTCAATTTGTTCAACATCATAAAAGTCATAATTTCCTTTAACACGAGAAGATATGGTAACATTATCATTATACTCACATTGAAATATATCAAGCTCGTTGGGGAACCCCAAGAGGAAGGTATGATGAGCACAACGGCAAGTTTTCCCTCAGTACGAAACCAAGGTTATCAATCCAGTAGGAGCAAGGAAACACCCCAAAGGTGGTGCTAGCTGAACGTTGGCAGGGCGCACTACCGGTGCCAGTAGCAACGTGGACACCTACACAACACAACCATAGAACTCTATCCCCAACTTGCGATGAGGTTGTCAATCTCACCGGTTTTGCTGAAAACAAAGGATTAAACGTATCGAATGGAAGAAAGTAATAGTTTGCAGAAAGTAAACACAAAGCAGTAAACAGTTTGTAGATTGAAAGTAAAAGAAAGAACCAGGGTCCATAGTTCACTAGAGGTGGCTCTCCTTAAGATAGATAACATGCTGGGTGAACAAATTACAGCTGGGCAATTGACAAACATCAATAAAGCATACAAGCATATACTAATCATCTTGACTCCTTTGAGATTCGATTGGGCATTACAACATTATACATAGACCGCGATCCAACTTCATCTATGACTAATAATCCACCTTCACGTTATCATCCGAACCAGTATTAAGTTGCAAGCGTAGGATAATTGCATTACAAATTGCATGTAATGTAAACAATACGATTGTTCTATGAACAAAGGATTGTTGTTTTCTCCCTAGTAGCAACAACACATCTAGTACCTTAGAGATTTCTGTCACTTCCCCATATTACCAGAGGCATGAACCCACTATCGAGCATAAATACCAACTCTTGGAGTCGCTAGCATCTACTTGGCCAAGATAGCTACTAACAACAGAAAGCATGCAAGATCAAAAATAACAAAGACATGATAGAATCAATAATCAATCTGAAATAGCATCTCAATATCCATCGGATCCCCGCAAACACAACATGCAAAATTACAAATAGATGATCTTGAGCATGAACGGATCTCACAAGATCTAAACATGAAAGCACAAAGGAGGAGAACCAGCCATCTAGCTACTACATGGACACGTAGTCCAGAGATGAACTACTCACGCATCACACCGGAGGCTTGCATGATGATGAAGAAGGCCTCCATAGTGAATTGCCCTCTCTGCTAGGGTGCCGGGAAGAGCTTCAGATCCCTCCCGATCTAGGGATGGAGATGACGGTGGCTACAGACTCTTTAATGGAATTTTGATCGGGTACTTAGGGTTTCCGTATCAGAGGCAATATATAGGCGGAAGGAGAGGCCAAGGGGGTGCCTGGGCTAGCCACACCACCCCTTGGCGCGGGCCAAGCCTGGCCGCTCGGCCAGGTGGTGTGGCCGCCCTCTGGCCCTTCTCCGTCTCGTATTTTGGCTCCAGGTGTCCCCCAGTAAAATAATGAATTTGCCTTTTGTCCCGTCCAATTCCTAGAATATTCATTTTCTGACTTTCCTGGAACCAAAAAGAGCAGAAACAGGAAGCTAGCACTGTGGCTCTCGTTAATAGGTTAGTCCAAGAAATCATATGAAAAGTACTCCAAAGTGTGTACAAAACACAAGAAAGTATATAAAAGCAAGCATGGAACATCAAAAATTATAGATACATTTGCAATGTTTCACCTTTGTTGGTTGAGATCGGAGGTGTAACTACCTCGGTGAATTACGCTCTTAGTTGCATGCCTGGATGAGCGAAAGTGGTTAAGATAGTACGGTGGGGCCCAGGGGCTACTCACAGGTAGACCTTTCGGCCGTCCTAACCACTTCCAGAACATCGGGACAAGAACGAGCGGCGTAATCGGCAGGCGAAGGGATCAACTACATACACAAGTGAGTATGTATGCAAGCCACCTTACAACTGTTCACAAAGCCATTCCACTTAAAAGAAATAGAAATATTGCAACGCCATACGGCAAGACCCAAACATCCTAGATAGATATAATAGTTTAGGATAGCTCCTCATACATCAAACATCAGAGTATCAGGCAAAAGCGGAAAACAAGATCTGAGTACGGATAAGAAGCAAATCGGCATAAGATGCCACATAAATAAACACATCCCGCCCACAGATCTCACGGATCCATGTTCCTAGAATCTCTACACCGAGTGATTGTTGCCAACATCATCCGTCTCCTCCACCCAGTATCCATCTTGCGAATACACCTGTTCATCTGAATCAAACAATTTATCGTGTGAGACCCTAGGGGTACTCAGCAAGTCTTTATGCCTCTAAAGGGGACATAACCTGGGGTGACGCAATTGCAGCAAAAGATAATAACTAACAAGTCTTTAGATACTCGCTAACCATCCGCCTAACCGATGATAGACGGATGTCTGTTAATTAGTAACAACAGTGATAACAGTATAATTAACAGATCCATCCTCCTTCTCGCTTACCAACGAGAAAGCGGACGAACAACCCATCCGTTGGCAGTTTTATTAATCATTCCATGAGGATTGCACTATTTACTAGTCAGTTACTTAGTCAAATTAAAAGAAGTACTTTAGTTATACTTGTCTATGATCGAGAAACTGTGCTCCAAGTCGTCCATAACCGCGGACACGGCTTTCAGAAAGATTTACCCTGCAGGGGTGCACAAATAGCAACACACACTCGATCAACCTCGGAAAAACCAAATCAAAACCCAACGAGGCATTCACGACAAAGCGATCATAGGATTCAGAAACATTTCAGGGGGCCACCCCACTAAGGTACCCGGAACGAAGTTGGCCGGCTCCGGAACGGACCCAGGGTTTGTGTGGACGGCGGTAAACGACTGGGAACCCGAAAGTGTGACTGGGCTTGTCGATACAGCGAAAACGTGTCACGATCCAAAACAGTACAGGTGCTCCACGCACAATCTTAAATAAAGTAGTAAAGCATGGCATAAGTACAGGATAGTAATAAAGCCCCAAACTACTTTGTGCCCCCAAGAAATAAGAATGAATCAAGCTCTGGCTCAGGGGGGTCCATAAGGCCTCCCGGATGTGGATAGTGCAAATAGTCAAGGAACAGGAATCAAGTACTTGGGGTCCTACGGGATACAAACGAGCTTTAAAAACCAAATAGCAGATATTGCTCACCGGTGCCACTTACATTAGTTATCCCATTACTACTCCGGTTAAGTTGTTTAGGTACCTCGTTATCCATCAGACACTCACATACCCTACACATGTTGTTCTATGACTCGCATGGCTCAAATAACTCCTATAGTAATGGCTCATGGGATGGAGGAACAAGTGTCGGTGGGGTTTAAAAGTAAGGCTATGCAGTACTTAGGATTCAATTTAATGCAATCGCGACTCAATGATGCAAGAATAAGATAGAGGCAATAGGTACTATATGTATGCAAGCATGTGGTAGTGCTTGCCTGGCAGCTCAGTTGAAGCGAGAGTCGGTGCAGGTAGTGCTCACAGGATTCTGATATATCCCACCTTTCGGCGTCTATTCATAGAAGAACCAAACAAACAAGGGCCAACATAAATAAAGTGCACAAGCATAAGAATTAAAATGCGACAAGCAAACAAGCATGCCATGAAGAATGATGCACAATTTACATGGCAATAATGTAGCATGGTATTGGTGAGGTGTGGGGTACAAGAATAAAGCATTTTATTGAGTTTTAGCCATGTTTTGCTCCCATATAAGTTTCTGTATACTTATTATTTATATGATGCATGCTGCAATTGAGAACATGGAATGCATAGATGGAACGGGCTCATCGCGCTGATCGATTTAGACATATTATTTGTCGAATTTGGAGTTGTAGAATTAAAGTTATTTATTTATTAAGAAAAGGGCATTTTATTGTAATTTTAAACATCTCAAAAAAATTTAAAGTACTCAAACATTAATTTGAATGGCATATTTGAAATCCTCACATTTTTCTGATTCAAAAACATATATCATTTGTATTGTTTGGAATCATAAAAAAAAGTTATTAAAAAGAGAAATTAAATCATATTAAAACATTTCTGAAAATTGTTTTTATTAAATAGATAAACGAAAAGAATTTTTATACTCAGCCGCACCTAGCCATAGCCACAGATAGGTGGTGGTCCAGGCGACAAGCAACGGCGCCATGGTTTTCTCACCGACACAGATGCTTGCCCCGGAGGCTGACAGGTGGGGCCAACGGGCTCACAGACCCACGCGTCAGCAGGAGACCGGGGGGTGACACACGGCACAGCGGGGACTGTGGGTTGCGGAATACTAAAGACGGGGTGCCTAAACATAAAACTGCCACGGCCGATGACAGGCGGGCCCGGACTAGACTACGGTTTTAGAAAACAAAAGGTTGGGGTGGTATGTGTAAAGTGACCAACGACCCCGGTACTGTACTTCTTCTCTGCTTATCTAACGAGAGGTTGGTGCTCGACACGAATGCTTGGCGTGGGGGATCGATGCCGCGACCCGCGGCACGAACGCAGCGAAGCGGAACCGGTGCGTTAGGTGAATGGATGGTGACAGGAGGGTGGGCGGAGGCTAGGTAAGGCGTTACGTGGCGCGGGGATGTGCAGACACCAGCGGCTGTCGCTGCACCAAGAGTGCTCGGCACAACATCCAGCGAGTACAGGAAGCTAATCCGCACGGGAGGTTGTCAGAGAGGTTGGTTGGCTCACCGCGAGTGCGTCGGTGGTGGCGGATCATGGCGGAGCGCAGCAGGATGACGACGATGCAGAGGTCGAGCGAGTTAGGGTTTTGGTCAGAGCGCGTCGGTGTGCAGCGGTACAGGGCATCTCCTCCTCGCTGTCGTGCATAGGGGCGACGCGGGGAACCTCGCGGAGCTTCCTCGACACCCAAAACTCCATGCCGCCGTCTAGAACGAGTAGGTGGAGGTGGAGGCCGACGGTTCGGCGGTGGTGGAGAAGACAGGTGGTAGGGGAGAAGAGGGTTGGCGCAGAGGCCTGGAGAGATATGGGCGAGGCAGAGGAATCGTGGGGGAGTGGATATGGATGGGAGAGGAGAGGGGTGGCGTGGGGTAGCTCGGTGGAGGAAAAGGTGGCTTCGGCCACCTTTTTCCCTCTCCACCTTCACGTGTTGGGCACGGCTAGGCATGGGAGGGGCGGACAGGGGCTGCCAGGTGGGCCAGGGAGAGGTCAAGGAGAGGCAGGCTCGGGTGGCCCTTTGTGGCAGAGAGAGAGAATGGAGAGGGGGAGGCTCGGGTGGTAGAGCAAGGGAGGCTCGGCTAGGGTTAGGTTAGAGGGGTGGTTAGGGTTAGGGTAGGGTAGCTGGCATGGGGGTGGTCGAGCCAGGGGTGGTAACCAGGTTAGGAAGGGAGGGGAGGCTTGGCATGGAGCATAGCTAGGAGGGAGAAGGGTAGGTTAGGGTTTTTAGTTAATTAGAGAGACAGGCTAGGGTGAGTGGGTGGGTTAGGGTTTGGCATGATCAAGCATGGGGTAGAGAATGGTTAGGGCTTTATCATGATCCAAAGCAAGATCAAGCAAAGAGGTGAAAAGAGGTGTGGTAGGGCTAGGGTTTTGGTATGATTCCACATGATCATGCATGGAAGCATACACAAATGAGGGGTGATGATTTGAGTGCACATGGCAAGGAGAGGAGATCAAGATGGTGAGGGTTTAGGGTAAGAGCAAAAGAAAAGAGCCAACAAGAGTGGAATCACAAAGGGACCAAGCTCCACTCAAAAATCCAAGTAAATCCCAAAAGAATAGAATGTGGTGATTTGCATGGCCCATGCATGGGCATTAAATGCCATGTTTTATCTTGTGACAACAAAACAATGATCATGGCATTTATGCACATGCATTCCAAAATATGGAGTAACGCCAAGCTAAAGGAAAATAGAATTGGATCCATCCCAACTCACATGAGCTAGATTAAATGCCAAAAGAAGTAAAAGCTCTTGGGTAATTAGGATGGTGGAATTATAAGGTGGTGACAAGGAAAGGTGATGGACTTGAATAAAAGATATTCCCCCAACTCAACTTGGTCATCAAGCATTTATCAAGACCCAAATAGAATATATCAAGAGCCAAATACCATTACTAATGCATGTGAGAGAAGAACCCAATGGAAAAGGTTTTATATGATGCTCAAATGCAAGGTGGCATGATGACATGAGCATGATATAATTATGATGCAACGAATATATGTAGAAAGTAGCAATTATATTACTAGACCAAGTAGCATTACATATATTAGACATATGGGATGCTACAACTCTCCCCCACTAAATAGGAATCTCGCCCCGAGATTCTAGGAAACAGAAGAAGACACGAAGAGGGTAGGATACTTGGCACGGAGCTCATCTTCATGTTCCCAAGTGTCTTCATCAACGGAATGGTGCGACCACTGCACCTTGCAGAACTTGATGGACTTGTTGCGAGTCCTTCTTTCTGCGACTTCTAGGATTTTTGTGGGGTGTTCTTGATAAGACAGGTCTTCTTGGAGATTGATGAGTTCATGGTCCACGGTCCTGCCGGAATCCTTGAAGCACTTCTTGAGCTGAGAGATATGAAAGACATCATGAACCTTGAGTTTTTCAGGTAGCTCAAGAGCATAAGCAACTTCTCCTCTTCTTCCACGAATTTTGAAAGGACCGATGTATCTAGGAGCCATCTTTCCTTTGATACCAAAGCGGTGCGTGCCTCTCATGGGAGTGACACGAAAGTAAACGAGATCACCAGGGACATACTCCATGTTCGTGTGCTTTCTGTCATAGTTGCTCTTCTGGCGACTTTGAGCAACCTTCAGATTTTCAAGAATGATGTGAACCTTCTCCTCCGCTTGAGTTACAATGTCGGGGCCAAACAATGTTCTTTCACCTACGCCCGACCAACCAATCGGAGTTCTACATTTGCGTCCATATAGAACCTCAAATGGTGCCATCTTTAGACTTTTCTGGAAGCTTTTGTTGTAAGAGAATTCAGCATAAGGAAGACATTCTTCCCACTTCATGCCAAAAGAGATAACGCAAGCACGGAGCATATCTTCTAGAATCTGATTGATCCTTTCAACCTGTCCTTGCGACTGAGGATGGTAAGCTATGCTGAAGTTTAATTTTATTTCCAAAGCATTTTGGAAACTTCCCCAGAACTTGGAAGTGAAGATGCTTCCACGGTCTGAACTGATTTCAAGAGGAACCCCATACAGAGAGACAATTCTGTTGATATAGAGCTCAGCCAACTGAATTGCAGAAATTGTTTCCTTGACAGGAAAGAAGTGAGCCACTTTAGAAAGCCTGTCGATGACAACAAAGATTGCATTGTTGCCCTTCTATGACCTTGGAAAACCAGTTATGAAGTCCATATCTACTTTCTCCCATTTCCATTCCGGAGGCTTCAATGGCTATAGAAGACCGGAAGGTTTCTGATGAACAGCTTTAACTCTACGGCACACATCACACTCCGAGACATACTTGGCACAATATCGTTTCAACCTAGGCCACCAATACTGTGTTTTCAAGTCCATGTACATCTTAGTGCTTCCAGGGTGGATAGAAAGAACAGAATCATGCGCCTCCTTGAGAACTTGCTCTCTTAAACCCGGGTAGTTCGGAACAAACATCCGGTGTTCAAAGAAAAGAGCGCCTTGGTCATCGACGTGGAAGGACTCATACTTGGGAAGCTGAATGTTGGAGATGATCTTTTTAGTGTAAGGATCACCAAGTTGAATGGAGCGAACTTTTTCTTCCAAGAGAGGGGTTGCCAGAAGGTTCAGAACATACCCTTGTTCCACAATTTCAAGGTTGAGCTTGCGGAATTCCTCGCACAAGATAGACTGTTGTTCTTCCACCATGAGGTTATTGACATAAGCTTTTCGGCTGAGAGCATCGGCCATGACATTAGCTTTTCCCGAAGTGTAGTTGATGGTCAAATCGAAATCATTAATTGCTTCAATCCACCTCCTCTGACGAAGGTTGAGATTAGGGTGTGTGAAGATATACTTCAGACTCTTGTGATCAGAAAAGATCTCACAACGGTTTCCAAGCAAGTAGTGCCTCCATACTTTCAAAGCAAAGACAACTGCTGCGAGTTCAAGGTCATGTGTTGGATAGTTGATCTCATGCGTCTTCAACTGTCGAGAGGCATAAGCAACGACTTGTTTTTCTTGCATAAGGACCGCACCCAATTCTTGCAATGAGGCATCACAGAATATCTGGAAAGGCTTTGATGTATCTGGAGGAATCAAGACAGGTGTGGAAGTGAGCTTCTCTTTGAGTGTCTCAAATCTTGCTTGACATGCAAGAGTCCAAAGGTATTTCTTGCCTTTCTTGAGGAGATCGGTAAGAGGCTTCGCAATCTTCGAGAAGTTCTGAACGAAGCGACGGCAGTAACTAGCCAAACCAAGGAAACTCCGGACTTCTTTGACATTTACAGGAGGAAGCCAGTCAACAATTGTCTTAACAGTTGCTGGGTTGACGGCAATGCCCTTGGCAGAGATAACGTGACCCAGGTAGGTGACTTCATGCAGCCAGAACTCACACTTGGAGAACTTTGCATACAGGCGGTTCTCATGAAGCTTGTTTAGGACACACCGAAGGTGTTCTTCATGTTCTTCCTTTGACTTAGAATAGACTAGGATGTCATCTAGATAGACCACAACGAACTTGTCAAGATACTCCATGAAAACCGAGTTCATAAGCCTCGAGAAGGTGGCAGGTACGTTGGTGAGACCGAAAACATGACCATGTACTCATACAGGCCATAGCGGGTGGTGAAAGCTGTTTTGGGAACATCTTCCTTGCGAATCTTGATTTGATGATATCCACTTCTCCAGTCAAGCTTAGAGAATACCACCGCTCCAGCTAGCTGATCGAAGAGATCATTAATCCGTGGAAGGGGATATTTATTCTTGATGGTTTTAGCATTGAGCGTCCGATAATCAACACAAAGTCCATCAGTCTTGTCTCCTTCTTCACAAAGATGGTTGGGCTACCCCAAGAAGAAGTATTGTGCTGAATGAAACCCAACTTCTCTTGTTCATCAAGCTGACATTTGAGTTCAGCCAACTTAGCAGGACCCATTTTATAAGGCCGCTTGGAGATAGGAGCGGTACCAGGTTCAAGCTCAATCACAAACTCGACCTCTCGATCAGGAGGCATACCTGACAACTCTTCAGGAAAAACATCTGGGAATTCACAGACCACCGGAACACTCTGAATAGCTTCCATAGCATCATCATTCAGAGCCGCCAAAGAGAAAAGCTGAATTGAAGGAGTCCGACTTGGAGAATAAACTATATGGCCTTCAGGAATTTTCAGAGAAACCGAGCGTTCAGCACAATCAATCACAGCTGCATTTGCTGTTAACCAATCCATACCCAAGATAACATCAATGTCAGAGTTGCCCAGAATAATTAAGGAAGCTGAGAAAGAAGAGCCACCAATCTCAATTTGATTGCCATGGCTGATATGAGCAACCCTCGTCTTTGACCCAGGAGATTGTACCACCAGACGATGCAATAAGGGAACCATAGCCAGATCATGCTCATGCGCAAACTTGTGAGAAACAAAAGAATGCAAAGCACCAGAATCAAACAAAACTCATGCAGGGACTGAGTTAACAGGAAGCATACCCATCACAACTCCAGGTGCATGCTCAGCTTGAGCGGCGTTGACACAGTTGGCACGAGCAACCGTAGACCCGGTCTTGGTGTTGATGTTGAGAGCCCGAGGTGGAGGTACACGAACCATGGGAGAACTTGCCGCAGGTCTTGGAGGTGGTGGTGGAAGAGCTTTGTTGTTCATTGGACAATTCTAGTATTGATGCCTAGTGTTTCCACAGGTGTAACAGGCACCAGGTGGACGCGGAGCAGCGTAGCCAGGGACTCCGCCAGGCGCTCCAGGGTAGTTGTGGTTGTAGCCCCTAGGAGCAGCAGTGAAGGAGTTTGGTGGCCTTGCCGCATAGCTTGATGGTCTTGGTGGAGCCGGGAGCGACGGTGGGGTGTTAGGAACCCACACGTGGCGCTTAGAAGGAGCTGACATAGCTGAAGAGCTTGCTGCATCACGGCTGCGTTTCTTGGACTCCTCAAACACTTGCCTACTTGCTTCTTCCTGCAGAGCTGTATGTTGGAGTTCCAGAAAAGACCCCGGCCTTGCATGAGTGATTGCATATTTGATTGATGCATTGAGCCCTTGTCTGAACCTCGTTTGCTTCTTCTTGTCATCAGAGATCTCATCGCCACCATACCGAGAAAGATTCATGAAGTTTCTGATATAGGTATTGACATTGTCATTGCCCTGCTTGAGGTTGAGAAACACTTCCTCCATCTTTTCCATTACAATTTCTGACAGATATTGCTCTTTGAAAGCCCCAGTGAACTGCTCCCAAGTAGGCTAAAACTCAGAGTGGTTTGCCTTCAGGTAATTCTCCCACCACAGAGCTGCATCTCCCTTCAGAAGGTGAGTGACACATTTTACCGATTCTTCCTCAGGAACATCAGCAGTCATCAGCAACCTTGACATCTCACGCAGCCAATCATCTGCGTCCAGAGGCTGACCAGACACCTCAAGTAGTGCGGGTTGAACTTCAGAAAACTCTTGATGTCTCCTCGCTTGGGAGGTGGAGGTAGCAGAACAAACTCATTCCTCCTGACACTTTCTTCGAATCGCTGCTGGTTCCGCTGCATTATTCCCAAGGCATAAGAAATGCTTGCTAACGCAGCCCCAGTTCAGGTGGTATGTCCTCCTTAGAACGGCATGGTGGTGCCATCCTGTGATTGATATAAAACACAAGTCAGTACCATAATGGAGAATAATAATAATCCAAAATAGTACCAAGATGGAATTAACCAAGATTTAAAGGATACAAATTACTAAGATGATATTACAATATCAACAAAGTTCAAAGCACCTATAAGGTATTAAGCATATCGCACACGACTGAACAAGGAGTGTGGTACACGAGCTAACAAAGAAAAAATTCCGCAAATTTCGGCATTACAATACCACTATATGCGCAAAACCACTTAACGAATCAAGATTAGTAACTCTACCAATTCAATATACAAGAGCGAATGACAAGAGTAGTGGTATGGTCGCGACTCCATCCCACACTCAAATCATTACTCCGCACATGAATAAGCAAAACACATATCCCAACACCTTCTGTTTAAGATGAACTTAAAGATTAGCAACTACGGAAACGAACACCCCAAACAAGATAACGTCGGATAATCAAAGAGTAAGACAGATCGCACCGGTATACAACGAATCAGATAGATCGTGTCGGTTTACAAAGGCCTGTCGGTATGGAATGTACCAACAGTTGATAACCAAAAGGCAGATAGTGATAACATGTTGGATGCAACAGATAGACAAGGAATTCACACCCACCCACCCACACACACAACCTATGGTACTACGGAACCCAGAACACGTGTATCCTAGTTTGAATTTTAGAAGAGGATTGAAAACGTTACACTTCCTTACCAGAAAAAGGGTGGGTGGGTGGGTAAGAAAAAAATGGAAGCAGTCCTACTCTCACGTTTTTTGTTTTTTCCTAGTATACATAGCTACTAAAATATTTGCTAGACTGACAACGACCATTTGGCTGAGACCCTGAAGGGCGGGATGGCTCTGATACCAATTGTAACTACCTCGGTGAATTACGATCTTAGTTGCATGCCTGGATGGGGGAAAGTGGTTAAGATAGTACGGTGGGGCCCAGGGGCCACTCACAGGTAGACCTTTCGGCCGTCCTAACCACTTCCAGAACATCAGGACAAGAACGAGCGGCGTAATCGGCAGGCGAAGGGATCAACTACATACTCAAGTGAGTATGTATGCAAGCCACCATACAACTGTTCACAGAGCCATTCCATCTAAAAGAAATAGAAATATTGCAACGCCATACGGCAAGACCCAAACATCCTAGATAGAGATAATAGTTTAGGATAGCTCCTCATACATCAAACATCAGAGTATCAGGCGAAAGCGGAAAACAAGATCCGAGTACAGATAAGAAGCAAATCGGCATAAGATGCCACATAAATAAACACATCCTGCCCACAGATCTCACGGATCCCTGTTCCCGGAATCTCTACACCGAGTGATCGTTGCCAACATCATCCGTCTCCTCCACCCATTTATCGTGTGAGACCCTAGGGGTAATCAGCAAGTCTTTATGCCTCTAAAGGGGACATAACCTGGGGTGACGCAATTGCAGCAAAAGATAATAACTAACAAGTCTATAGATACTCGCTAACCATCCGCCTAATCGATGATAGACGGATGTCTGTTAATTAGAAACAACAGTGATAACAGTATAATTAACAGATCCCTCCTCCTTCTCGCTTACCAACGAGAGAGCGGACGAACAACCCATCCGTTGGCAGTTTTATTAACCATTCCATGAGGATTGCACTATTTACTAGTCAGTTACTTAGTCAAATTAAAAGCGGTACTTTAGTTATACTTGTCTATGATCGAGAAACTGTGCTCCAAGTCGTCCATAATGGCTTTCAGAAAGATTTACCCTGCAGGGGTGCACAAATAGCAACACACACTCGATCAACCTTGGAAAAACCAAATCAAAACCCAACGAGGCATTCACGACAAAGGGATCACAGGATTCAGAAACATTTCAGGGGGCCACCCCACTAAGCTACCCGCAACGAAGTTGGCCGGCTCCGGAACGGACCCAGGTTTGTGTGGACGGCGGTAAACGACTGGGAACCTGAAAGCGTGACTGGGCTTGTCGATACAGCGAAAACGTGTCACGATCCAAAACAGTACAGGTGCTCCACGCACAATCTTAAATAAAGTAGTGAAGCATGGCATAAGTACAGGATAGTAATAAAGCCCCAAACTACTTTGTGGCCCCAAGAAATAAGAATGAATCAAGCTCTGGCTCAGGAGGGTCCATAAGGCCTCCCGGATGTGGATAGTGAGAATAGTCAAGGAACGGGAATCAAATACTCGGGGTCCTACGAGACACAAGCGAGCATGAAAAACCAAATAGTAGATATTGCTCACCGGTGCCAGTTTCATTAGTTATCCCATTACTACTCCGGTTAAGTTGTTTAGGTACCTCGTTATCCATCAGACACTCACATACCCTACACATGCTGTTCTATGACTCGCATGGCTCAAACGACTCCTGTAGTAATGGCTCATGGGATGGAGGAACAAGCTTCGGTGGGGTTTAAAAGTAAGGCTATGCAGTACTTGGGATTCAATTTAATGCAATCGCGACTCAATGATGCAAGAATAAGATAGAGGCAATAGGTACTATATGTATGCAAGCATGCGGTAGTGCTTCCCTGGCAGCTCATTTGAAGCGAGAGTCGGATCTGGGTAGTGCTCCTGGGATTCCTGATATATCCCCTGCTCGGCGTCTATTCGAAGAAGAACAAAACAAACAAGGGCCAACATAAATAAAGTGCACAAGCATAAGAATTAAAATGTGACAAGCAAACAAGCATGCCATGATGAATGATGCACAATTTACATGGCAATAATGTAGCATGGTATTGGTGAGGTGTGGGGTACAAGAATAAAGCATTTTATTGAGTTTTAGCCATGTTTTGCTCCCATATAAGTTGCTGTATACTTATTATTTATATGATGCATGCTGCAATTCAGAACATGGAATGCATAGATGGAACGGGCTCGTCGCGCTGATCGATTTAGACATATTATTTGTCGAATTTGGAATTGTAGAATTAAAGTTAGTTATTTATTAAGAAAAGGGCATTTTATTGTAATTTTAAACATCTCGAAAAAATTTAAAGTACTCAAACATTAATTTGAATGGCATATTTGAAATCCTCACATTTTTCTGATTCAAAAACATATATCATTTGTATTGTTTGGAATTATAAAACAAAAGTTATTAAAAACAGAAATTAAATCATATTAAAACATTTTTGAAAATTGTTTTTATTAAATAGATAAACGAAAAGACTTTTTATACTCAGCCACACCTAGCCATAGCCACAGACAGGTGGGCCAGTGTCGACTGGCGACAAGACGCAATGTTTTCTCACCGCAGATGTTAGCCCTGAGGTCGACAGTGGGGGCCAACGGGCTCATAGACCCACGCGTCAGCGGGAGACCAGGGAGGTGACATGCGACATAGCAGGGACTGCGGGTTGCGGAATACAAAAGCCGGGGTGCCTAAACGTAAAACTGCCACGTCCAATGACAGGCGGGCCCGGACTGGACAGCGGTTTTAGAAAACAAAAGGTTGGGGGGTATGTGTAAAGTGACCAACGACCCTAGTATTGTACTTCTTCTCTGCTTATCTGACGAGAGGTTGGTGCTCGACACTAATGCGCGGCGCGGGGGCTCGAACCCGCGACCTGCGGCACGGACGCAGTGAAGCGGAACCGGTGCGTTAGGTGAACGGATGGTGACAGGAGGGTGGGCGGAGGCTAGGTAAGGCGTTACGTGGCGCGGGGACGTGCATACGCCAGCGGCCGCAGCTGCACCGAGAGTGCTCGGCACAACGTCCGGCGAGTACAGGAAGCTAAGCCGCACAGGAGGTTGTCAGAGAGGTTGGGTGGCTCACCGCGAGTGCGTCGGTGGTGGAGGATTGTGCCAGAGTGCAGCAGGATGATGGTGATGCAGAGGCCGAGCGAGTTAGGGTTTTGGTCGGAGTGCGTTGGTGTGCAGCGGTACAGGGCGTCTCCTCCTCTCTATCGTGCACAGGGGCGACGCCGGGAACCTCGCCGAGCTTCCTCGACACCCAAAACTCCACACCGCCGGCTAGAACGAGTAGGTGGAGGTGGAGGCCGACGGTTCGGCGGTGGTGGAGAAGACAGGTGGTAGGGGAGAAGAGGGTTGGCGCAAAGGCCTGGGGAGATCTGGGCGAGGCAGAGGAATCGTGGGGGAGTGGATATGGACGGGAGAGGAGAGGGGTGGCGTGGGGTAGCTCGGTGGAGGAAAAGGTGGCTTTGGCCACCTTTTTCCCTCTCCACCTTCACGTGTTGGGCACGGCTAGGCATGGGAGGGGCGGACATGGGCTGCCAGGTGGGCTAGGGCGAGACCAGGAGAGGCAGGCTCGGGTGGCCCTCTGTGGCAGAGAGAGAGAGAGAATGGAGAGGGGGAGGCTCGGGTGGTAGAGCAAGGGAGGCTCGGCTAGGGTTAGGTTTGAGGGGTGGTTAGGGTTAGGGTAGGGTAGCTGCCATGGGGGTGGTCGAGCCAGGGGTGGTAACCAAGTTAGGAAGGGAGGGGAGGGGAGGCATGGAGCCTAGCTAGGAGGGAGAAGGGTAGGTTTGGGTTTTTAGTTAATTAGAGAGAGAGGCTAGGGTGAGTGGGTGGGTTAGGGTTTGGCATGATCAAGCATGGGGTAGAGAATGGTTAGGGTTTTATCATGATCCAAAGCAAAGAGGTGAAAAGAGGTGTGGTAGGGCTAGGGTTTTGGTATGATTCCACATGATCATGCATGGAAGCATACACAAATGAGGGGTGATGATTTGAGTGCACATGGCAAGGAGAGGAGATCAAGATGGTGAGGGTTTAGGGTAAGAGCAAAAGAAAAGAGCCAATAAGAGTGGAATCACAAAGGGACAAAGCTCCACTAAAAATTCCAAGTAAATCCCAAAAGAATACAATGTGGTGATTTGCATGGCCCATGCATGGGCATTAAATGCCTTGTTTTATCTTGTGACAACAAAACAATGATCATGGCATTTATGCACATGCATTCCAAAATATGGAGTAACGCCAAGCTAAAGGAAAATAGAATTGGATCCATCCCAACTCACATGAGCTAGATTAAATGCCAAAAGAAGTAAAAGCTCTTGGGTAATTAGGATGGTGGAATTATAAGGTGGTGACAAGGAAAGGTGATGGAGTTGAATAAAATATATGCCCCCAACTCAACTTGGGCATCAAGCATTTATCAAGACCCAAATACAATATATCAAGAGCCAAATACCATTACTAATGTATGTGAGAGAAGAACCCCATGGAAAAGGTTTTATATGATGCTCAAATGCAAGGTGGCATGATGACATGAGCATGATATAATTATGATGCAATGAATATATGTAGAAAGTAGAGATTATATTACTAGACCAAGTAGCATTACATATGTTAGACAGATGGGATGCTACACGAGGAAGGTGACGTAAGTGTCTTTCTTGGTCGGAAAATTTTTCTTCCCTTCTGGCTTGGGATTTGAAGCATCAGCTTCCTCCATGTCGGAATCTTCCTTGGTCTCTTTATCCTTTTCGGGATTCTTCTTTCCCTTCTTCCGCTTAGCTCTATAGCCAGCGGTATCATCTCTCTTAATGTCGTCATTAAAACGACACTTGGCGTTTGTGTGGGACGAGCCCCCATTGGCGTCTAGGTGATGCACACATGGGTTATTGGCAATGTCGGCCCAAGAGTAGGTTTTGGCAGGTTGCTGGTCTCCTCTACCTTGAACTCTTGACGTTCCACGACTGCGTCTGCGGCCACCGCCACGTCCTCCTAGTCCTCCAGACCCGAAAGTAGCAGTAACCACCACCGTTTCTGCATTGGGTTTTTCTTCCGAGGTATTTTTGCACTTCTGAGCTTGTTGCTTTGGTTGTTTTGCCGAATATGGCACAGCCAGGGCATTAAGTAATCCCTCTACATCATCGTCAGCATCTGCATACTTGCTCGCTGTTTCTATCATCTCTCCCAAATCAGTGACTTTGTCACACTTCAAGCGATGACGTAGTAAACCAATTGGGAGACCTGCCATGAAAGCTTCAATCGCAGTTTGGTCATTAACTCCTTCACAGGAGTTCTCGGTGTCGATCCATCATCCGAGATAATCCTGGCAAGTTTCTCTGGCTTTTTGGGTGCAACACTATAGGTGTCCTACCATACAGGGCCTCCGGTATGTGCCTTCGAAATTCCGAAATAACGTGCTTTGCATGTCATACCAGTTGTGGATGGTGTTCTCTGGAAGTTCATTGAGCTATGATCGTGCCATCTTCTGCAACATGAGTAGGAGATACCGGGTTGTGACCAGGATGTTTTCGCCTTTGGTGATGCAGCAAGCTTCGAAAAAATCCTGGAGCCAAGTATCTGGCCGAGCTATGCCATTGTAGGCTTGAATGTGTCTTGAGATAGCAAATCCTTCCGGGAATTTTGTAGCTATTATGCGTGGTCCGAAGCACTTTGGTCCCACGTCTATATCATCATTTTCATAGCGCTGCGCCTCTATGTTGGAATTAATCCTGTGCCTTGCGTCTCTTGGGGATAAGGATCATCTAGAATGACGGCTATGGCTGCGGTGTCTTGGAGCCGGACTTCGGCTTCTGGACCATCTCCTCCACCACGACGTCCTCCTTGGCCTCCTTGGGGGCTGTTATGATGGCTACTTGGTGGGGAAGGTGGAGCAGCTGGGTTGTTTCCGGCTGATCGCTGGCCTCCATCCGGAGCGTCATTATTCTGGTTCCGGGGAGGATCTTCATTGTGACGAGCCCCCTGCCGATTTGACTCGGCACGGTTTCCGTCGTTCCTTCGCCCGTCAGCTGGAGGGCTTGCATGTCTAGGAGGTGGCATTCTTTGTCGGTCCTCCTCCCGACGTTTCTCTTTATCTTCTTCCCTGTGATCCTTTGACTCTCGCCGGAGAGGGTTCTTTGGAGTCAGTGCAGCGATTGCCTCTTGCTCTGCAACTGGGGTAACGTTACGCCAGTCACGTGCAGCTTTGTGGTGCTGTCCCGAAGATCCGGTTCTTGAGTAGTTGTCTTCTTGACGGTCGAAATGATGATGCTGTTCCAGAACACGTTGGGGTCTTACGTCAGCCTAGGCCAGATCCTTGTGACATTAGTCAGAATGGCAGACCAGTTTTTTACTTCTGGATAGGGCGACCTTTTGCTGTTCCAGACCCTTGTTTAGTAGCTTAATACCCAATCGGATCTGTTCTCGGCCTGGATTAGCAGATAGGATTTCTCAAGCCACAACGGTGTTCTGTACTGGTGTTGGACACACCCAATCCCCTTTGCTGTCACGCCGAGGCATCCCATGTTCTCCTCCAAAGAGGACTTTGTGAATCTACGGGAACTGGTCATCATGAGTATGACATTTCCTGGTCTTGTGATGTTGCCTGGAGTTGTACTTCTCCATAGTTGCCATGCGTTTCTTTTCTTCCTCAAGATTTTTGGCTTCATTGAGGAGTACTTGGCGGCGCGCTTCTAGGGCTTGGGCCCTTTCGTCCAGCTCCTCAACAGTAAGTTCTGCAGCTGTAGGAATAGGTGCGGTTAATGCAGCATCGATGAGTTTACGCGCACCTTTAGTGATCACGTGTCCATCCACCGACTCTTCTTTGGGCTCATCTGGGATAAGTGGTCCATCCGAGTCTTCCTCATATTCCTCAGCAATCACCTCCTCTGCTGGAGGGTCCTTTACCGGGGTTTTGTTCTTCTTGTTCTTCTTCTTTGCCTTCTTGGCAGCGCCGGTAGCAAAGACGGCTTTGGGCCCATTTCACGGAGTCAAACTTTGATCGGTACTTTCGGCCATTTGGTTCTCGGGATCATCTTCGAGATCCATATTGTCCTGCGCTTTGGGAGAGCTTTCTCTGGATCCTTCGTCCATGTCTTCTCCTTTTGTAGCAGCTGTGGAGTTAACCTCCTCTTCATATTCTGCGGAGAACTTCCGGAAATCCGCCGATGTCATGGAGTCATCCGAAGATGCCGATAGTTCGACGCTTGTTCCGATAGCCTCTAGCACAGAGTCGGTGTTGTCTCCAGCATCGGCGGAGCCGGATCCGGATCCCACATACCCGACAAACTGCGATGTGCCTCTCCTGAGATAACTGCGATCATCATAATAGGCTTCATCAAAACGCCTGACGGTCTCGAGGATTTCATCTACGCCTGAGTTTTGCATCATCATGCGTCTTAGTGTGTATCTCAGGAAAGGCCTGTCTGTCCCGGTGTCATCAGAGTCGGAACCAGTGTTGTTGCTATGCTACTCCTGGATTTCGACTTCAGCGGGTGGGTCGATCTGGGATTCGGTCTCTCCATGGAGATCCACTCCAGATTCAACTTGGACCGCCAGGTCTGCTTCAGGCTCGGATTTCTCCACTATCTCCGCAACTAGTGCGGGCTGGTTGGGATTAGGTTTTTCTGAGATCCAGAACTCTGCCGCCTCTGCGGAGAGAGGGGACCTAGAAATTTCTTATGCCTCTATCATCACCGCTGGGGTGGGTGGGACGGTTTTAGCGAAGGCGATGTAAACATCGATCTCGCCAAAAGGCATGATGGTGTAGGTGGTCATGGCTTCTCTAGCCGGAATCCAAGTCTCGTCGAGAACAATGAGAGGTACGTCACTGGCGTAGAGGATGCGACCGACGGCGATGGTCTCGCCGATTCCGATTCTTGAAGATTCCGCTCGGAACGCAGATCTGAAGCTCACTTGCCCCACGATGGGCGCCAACTGTCATCGGATTGATGACAAGTACACCATGAGGCGGTCCTCGAGGCGTGTGGAAGAGAAGGGTGTGAGACGTACGGTGTTCTAGGACAGTGAGCACACAAGTTTACCCAGGTTCAAATCCACCGGCTTTGGACGGATCCTACTCCTGCTAGCAATCTAGTAATACGGCAGAGACAGAATATGGGTTACAAGGGGTTCGCCTGTGCGATTTGAGATTGTAAACTATTGGGTGCCCTAAAGGATCTCCCTAGGACGGCTTATATAGATATCCGGCCTAGGTTTACAGGAGAGATCTATCCGGCTACGTCTAAGAGTCGGTTATAGAGTACATCTTGAACTACAAGTAACACTATGGGCCTATGTCGATAAGTCTTCTGGGCCTTGCCATAGCCGTATTGGACTCCGTCTCTTCTCCCTGACTGGGCCGCCCATGAAGCAAAGCTCTAACCCGAAGTGGGCCACCCTGGTCAGTGAGGAAATGTGACGATACCCGGAAAGTATATCCCCAACAGAACACACATGCAATGACACTGGAGGATCCATGTGTGGTTTGTTTAGAAGAACACACATGCAATGACTCTAGTTGTGGTTCATGAAAAGAACACACATGCAATGACACTGGTGGATCCATGTGTGGTTTCTGAAAAGAACTGACATGCAATGACTCTATGTGGATCCATGTGTGGTTTGTTTAGAGAAACAGCCATGCAATGACACTGGGTGTGGTTCATGAAAAGAACAAACATGCAATGACACTGGTGGATCCTTATGTGGTTTGTTTAGAAGAACACACATGCAATGACTCTAGCTGTGGTTCATGAACACTAGGGGATCCTTATGTGGTTTGTTTAGAAGAACATACATGCAATGACACTGGTGGATCCTTATGTGGTTTGTGACAAGAATATACATGCAATGACAGTGGCTGTGGTTCATGAGAAGAACACACATGCAATGACACTGGTGGATCCATGTGTGGTTTGTGAAAAGAACAGGCATGCAATCACACTAGGTGGATCCATGTGTGGTTTGTGGAAAGAACAAACATGCAATGACTCTAGCTGTGGTTCATGAAAAGAACACACATGCAATGACACTCGTGGATCCATGTGTGGTCTGTGAAAAGAACAAACATGCAATCACACTAGGTGGATCCATGTGTGGTTTGTTTAGAAGAACACATATGCAATGACTTTCGTTGTGGTTCATGAAAAGAACACACATGCAATAACACTAGTGGATCCATGTGTGGTTCATGAAAAGAACAGACATGCAATGACACTGGTGGATCCTTATGTGGTTTGTTTAGAGGAACAGACATGCAATTACACTGGTGTGGTTCATGAAAAGAACAAACATACAATGACACTGGTGGATCCATGTGTGGTTCATGAGAAGAACACACATCCAATGACACTGGCTGTGGTTCATGAGAAGAACACGCATGCAATGACTCTAGATGAGGTTCATGAAAAGAACACACATGCAATGACACTGGTGGATCCATGTGTGGTTTGTGAAAAGAACAGACATGCAATGACACTAGGTGGATCCATGTGTTGTTTGTTTAGAGGAACAAACATGCAATGATAGTGGGTGGGGTTCATGAAAAGAACCGGCATGCAATGACACTAGTGGATCCTTATGTGGTTTGTTTAGAAGAACACACATGCAATGACTCTAGATGTGGTTCATGAAAAGAACACACATGTAATGACACTGGGGGATCCTTATGTGGTTTGTTTAGAAGAACAGACATGCAATGACACTGGTCGATCCTTATGTGGTTTGTGAGAAGAACAGACATGCAATGACACTGGTTATGCTAAATGAGAAGAACACACATGCATTGACACCGGTGGATCCATGTGTGGTTTGCGAAAAGAACAGACATGCAATCACACTAGGTGGATCCATGTGTGGTTTGTGGAAAGAACAAAGATGCAATGACTCTAGGTGTGGTTCATGAAAAGAACACACATGCAATGACACTGGTGGATCCATGTGTGGTTTGGGAAAAGAACAGACATGCAATCACACTAGGTGGATCCATGTGTGGTTTGTTTAGAAGAACACACATACAATGACTCTAGCTGTGGTTCATGAGAAGAACACACATGCAATGACACTGGTGGATCCATGTGTGGTTCATGAAAAGAATAGACATGCAATGACACTGGTGGATCCTTATGTGGTTTTTTTAGAGGAACAAACATGCAATGACAGTGGGTGTGGTTAATGAAAAGAATACATGCAATGACACTAGTGGATCCATATGTGGTTTGTGAAAAGAACAGACATGCAATCACACTAGGTGGATCCATGTGTGGTTCATGAGAATAACACACATGCAATGACACTGGTGATATGTGGTTTGTGAAAAGAATGGACATGCAATGACTCTAACGATGGTTAATGAAAAGAGCAGACATGCAATCACACTGGTGGATCCATGTGTGGTTTATGAGAAGAACACACATCCAATGAACTCTAGTGGATCTTCCTTTGCATAATTTGATGTATGCCATGATGTATTTCATTGTACAAGACAATTTCCATTTTTATACTACTCAGTTTTTCCCTTGGTTTTATGTGGTACTACTTAGTTTTTCCGCCCTCTCTCTATCTTTCGTAGAAGCTCAAACCTGTGCTCACCCTGTCTGCTACTCCCTGATTGGTTGTCATAGTTGTCACGCGGATCGTGCGCACCAACGATTGATTCTGTGCAATCCAACGATGATCGTTGCACATCTCGTGCACTTCACAGTACAACGTGAGACAACACGGACGTCTCCCTCACCGAGACTTCTACAGGAAGGAACACGATGCCGTCCATGGAAAAAGTCGTCGAGCGGTCATGTCAGGGCAACGGGGTCATCGAGTGCACAGTTGTCGATGGGACACTGCAATTAATTGTCACTTGATTTTAATAAGACATATCCCATTTTTACGCGGCACTCTTAATCTCACTTCCAACTGGGCCCTATCGCTAGTAACTTCCATGAGTCAAGAGCCCCCCTCGAGTAGATCTAACATTGCTAGAAACTGGTTCCGTGCCACTTGCATGTAGTGGAATCGAGGTCTGCCATGAGTGTGTTTTCAATGCATCTCTAAAGTGGAGATCGTGGCTGTTTCAAAAAAAAGGGAACCCAAAAAAAGGGTGGAGATCGTGGTAGCCCCCCGCCCAACACACATGTCCACTCGAGTACTACGAACGGTCCGGTGTTTATGACCCCCCTCGACCTTCTTCTTCCATGAGCTCGTGTCATTTTGCCAACTCCATCTCTTTTGGTACTTTGGTTCTTTGGTTCGCCAACTCCATCTCTAAAACAAATTATGAGGCCCTAGATTTATTCTCATATGGAACTACATATATGATCCTTGAATTGTTTCTAATCTTTTAATGATTGGTATGATGCATATGTATATGAATGGTTTTGATCATAAGTATTTTTAACATGTACCTGAAGATTAATTGTTTGGTTTTTTATTTATAATTACAATATTTAGGCTTGTTTTTGTACCTGACTAATTATATCCCTGAATAATGTTTTGTATGATTACATTTCAATTTCTTATTATGGCCAATGATTCAAATTTGTCCCAGAAGAGAGGCAGACACATTGGTGACAGATTTTTTTAGGGATGAGTTATTGAACCTAGGGCGATGTACAACAACATTATAGGTTGTGCAATTGTTACTTGGTTCACCTACTCCATCCCTGAAGAAACTTATGAGGCCCCTAGCTTTATCCTACATTCACTCTGATGCAATAATTTGTCATTGTGTTGAGATGAAATGATATACGAACCGATCAAACTAGTGCTGAGATGCTTTATCTTTGATATCCACGGATATATTGTCTTACATATACATGTTGTTAATTCTTGAGTTATAATACAATTCAATCATATGTATGAGTTCTAAGTTATGTTCTTAAAAATCAACAGGAGGATGATGATGAAGTGGATGATAGCAAGGTATCCAGGGATAACAAGAGCCGCTACATGCTGAGGCAGTTACGGTGTGGACTAATCCGTTTCCACCATAGGGGGAGACTGTTTTGCCCATTCTATGGCAGATCAATCAACATGGACCTCAACAGCATGATCCAACACGTGGAGGGCGTTGGCAGAGGTGGAGGCAGAAGCCATAGGCCGATTACCTTGGCGCGGCACGCATCCTATGGCAAATTCCTCCGGGAGTATGTCAAGACTGGCCTGTATCCCATCGACTAGGCTGTCGCTGCCTCCTGCTGATAAACCCCTGCCCTGCTAGGCGTCTTTGTGTCCCGGCCTCCTGCTGTCGCCCCTGCTTTTATTTTGTTTTAGTTAATTATTACATATGTGTGGCATGTAAGACAATATATCCATGGTGTCTCTGGTGAACCTTCTATATTAATCTACTCCTTTATATGGAGTGCCTTAAAATTTATAGTGTCCAATTATATTACTGATCATGCTCATGCACACTACAAAATATTTCTAGTGATCGATTATATTATAAATACATCAACAAATTAAATTGGTCGAAATTTTGTATTGAAGTAACTAAATGATCTCACATCGGCAGTGGACGTTGGCAGAAGCCGAAGACCTTGGAGCGGCACGCGGTCTTTAGCAAATTCCTTGCAGGTTCAACAATGGATTGCCGCTGCCCAGCTCCGAATTCGCTTACAGGTCCAACATGACAGAACCTGAGCTACCACAGAGACCTCAGCAGAGGTGGCAAAATTGGTGCGGGTGCAACCATGGTGACAGCGAGCTCGGATTCTAGAGGAGGAAAGCAGAACCGAGCATAGTCGACACGGTGACAGATCTCACCGGGAACCAATTCTTGTCCCCGCACAGTGCCATCAGTGCGTCCATGGTGAGGGCGAGCTTTGACTCAGGATGGGGAGGAGAGCAGGGCCGAGAAGGATAGTCACGTCCCAGCTCTGCTCCATGGCCGCGACCACAGATTGCCGCTCTAGGGAAGAAGAACATGCATAATGGATGCAGGCACCAACACTGCAAGCCTACGAGGAGGAGAGCTGGGCCGAGCAGGTTCGTCCACGTCCCAGCTCCGTGCCATGGCTGCGATGCCCCACAGATTGCCGCTCCGGGAAAGAATAAGACGCGTAATGGATGCAGGCGCCTACGCTGCAAGCCTAATTGACACCTAAGCGACGGGAGCGACATAACAGGGGGGCAACTTGACGGCCGTTAGCCTGATTTTATGTATTGAAACGTAAAGTTGAATTTGTGCCGAAAAAGACCCTCTGATTATTTGGCACGCCAACTGTAGTCATCCCGGCTGATTTCAGGGAACTTGGGTACCACGTTGCCTGGGTGCCCCAACTTTCGGGCCGCAAAATGATATTCTCCACATATGGATCCACTAGTGTCATTGCATGTGTGTTCTTTTTACTAACAACAACTAGAGTCACCACGTGTGTGTTCTTTTCACAATCCACCTATGGATCCACTAGTGTCATTGCATGTGTGTTCTTCTCAGACACCACATCTAGAGTCACTAGATGACTGTTCTTTTCACAAACAACATATGGATCCACCACTAACATTGAAATATGTGTTCTCTTCAAGAGACCACACATGGGTCCACCAGTGTCATTGCATGTCTGTTCTTTTTACTAACAACAACTAGAGTCATTGAATGTGTGTTCTTTTCACAATCCACATATGGATCCACCAGTGTCATTGCATGTGTGTTCTTCTCAGAGACCACATCTGGAGTCACTAGATGGGTGTTCTTTTCAAAAACCACATATGGATCCACCACTGTCATTGAAATGGGTGTTCTCTTCATAGACCACACATGGATCCACCAGTGTCATTGCATGTGTGTTCTTTTTACTAACAACAACTAGAGTCATTGCATGTGTGTTATTTTTACAATCCACCTATGGATCCACCAGTGTCATTGCATGTGTGTTCTTCTCATTAACCACAGCTAGAGTCATTGCATGTGTGTTCTTTTCATAGACCACATATTGAACCACCATTGTCATTGAAATGTGTATTCTTTCATTAACCACATCGGGAGTCTTTTCATGACTGTTCTTTTCAAAGACCACATATGGATCCACCAGTGTCATTGAAATATGTGTTCTCTTTGGAGACCACACATAGATCCACCAGTGTCATTGCATGTGTGTTCTTTTTACTAACAACAACTAGAGTCACTCATGTGTGTTCTTTTCACAATCCACATATGGATCCACCAGTGTCATTTTATGTGTGTTCTTCTCAGAGAACACATCTAGAGTCACTGGATGAGTGTTCTTTTCACAAACCACATATGGATCCACCACTGTCATTGAAATGTGTGTTCTCTTCAGAGACCATACATGGATCCACCAGGGTCATTGCATGTGTGTTCTATTTACTAACAACAACTAGAGTCATTGCATGTGTGTTCTTTTCACAATCCACCTATGGATCCACCAGTGTCATTGCATGTGTGTTCTTCTCACTAACCACAGCTAGAGTCATTGCATGTGTGTTCTCTTCAGAGACCACACATGGATCCACCAGTGTCATTGCACGTGTGTTCTTTTTACTAACAACAACTAGAGTCATTTCATGTGTGTTCTTTTCACAGCCCTCATCTGGATCCACCAGTGTCATTGCATGTGTGTTCTCTTCATAGACCACACATGGATCCAGTAGTGTCATTGCATGTGGTTCAACCCGAGTTCATTGCATGTGTGTTCTTTTCACAATCTACCTATGGATCCACTAGTGTCATTGCATGTGTGTTCTTCTCATTAACCACAACTAGAGTCATTGCATGTGTGTTCTTTTCAGAGACCACATATGGAACCACCATTGTCATTGAAATGTGTATTCTTTCATTAGCCACATCTGGAGTCATTTCATGACTATTCTTTTCAAAGACCACATATGGATCCACCAGTGTCATTGAAATGTGTGTTCTCTTCACAGACCACACATATATCCACTAGTGTGATTGCATGTGTGTTCTTTTTACTAACAACAACTAGAGTCATTGCATGTGTATTCTTTTCACAATCCACCTATGGATCCACCGGTGTCACTGCATGTGTGTTCTTCTCAGAGACCACATCTGGAGTCATTTCCTGACTGTTCCTTTCACAGACCACATATGGATCCACCACTGTCATTGAAATGTGTGTTCTCTTTAGAGACCACACATGGATCCACCTGTTTCATTGCATGTGTGTTCTTTTTACTAACAACAACTAGAGTCACTTCATGTGTGTTCTTTTCGCAATCCACATATGGATCCACCAGTCTCATTGCATGTGTGTTCTTCTCAGAGACCACATCTAGAGTCACTGGATGAGTGTTCTTTTCACAAACCACATATGGATCCACCACTGTCATTGAAATGTGTGTTCTCTTCAGAGACCACACATGGATCCACCAGTGTCATTGCATGTGTGTTCTTTTTACTAACAACAACTAGAGTCATTGCATGTGTGTTATTTTCACAATCCACCTATACATCCACCAGTGTCATTGCATGTGTGTTCTTCTCATTAACCACATCTAGAGTCATTGCATGTGTGTTCTCTTCAGAGACCACACATGGATCCACCAGTGTCATTGCATGTGTGTTCTTTTTACTAACTACAACTGGAGTCATTTCATGGCTATTCTTTTCACAGACCACATATGGATCCACTAGTGTCATTGCATGTGTGTTATCTTCATAGACCACACATGGATCCACCAGTGTCATTGCATGTGGTTCCATCAGAGTTTATTGCATGTGTGTTCTTTTCACAATCCACCTGTGGATCCACCAGTGTCATTGCATGTGTGTTCTTCTCATTAACCACAGCTAGAGTCATTGTGTAACACCCTCAGAATCGGCCCTATGCAAGTTTTAGCGATTCCCGCCAAACCCGCATAGAAACGATTCAAAGGTGCCCACCAGGCACTTGCATGCGGGTGGAAAACGAAGTAATACCATTACACAATAGTCCACGATGGATCCCACAGAACAGATATATACAACAACGACTCCATGAGTCAATAATACATATATACAGTACAAAGATCCAAATCACCTTGAAAATGATATGGCGTCCGAGTACGGACAAGATACAAATTGAGCTAAGAGCCCTGAAGAATAACCAATGGCGTCCATAACCCTGCCCAGGCCAAGCCGGAAGGGTAACCCTGCTAACGACGTCGATCTCAAAACCTACTTAAACAAAAGGGGTGCCGACAAAGGGCAAAGGAAATGAGAGCGGTCAGTACTGAGGCCAGTACACGGCTAGACTAGAATTCGGCGGTCCTCGCCTACATAGGTATGGTGGACTGAGCGGCAGCACGGCATGCACTAAACAACCTATAGAGACTCGAGATAACTGTCGGCTATCAGAGGGGGATAAGAAATACCTATTCGGAACCAACCTGATTCTACCACCAAACATACCCATCCTGGTATTTCCCCCTCGCGACCAAACGAGGAAGTCAACCGAGGAACTCACACAGTTGGTAGTTTTATTTATTCAGTTATCGTTGCAGCAGTTACTAGTCAGGTATAGGTAGTCATCCTGATATAATAAGCAGCGGGCACTTTTAGTTAACCATTCCGTTGTAGTTGCAACACTTACTAGTCAGATACAATAAGCATGAGATATCCCAACCCCAGCAGTAGTGGATACTTTTATTTAGCCATTCCGTTGTAGTGGAGCTGATTACTAGTCATATCGGATACAAGTCAATTTATAACAGTAAACTTTAGTTATAGTTGTCTATGATCGAGAACTGTGCTCCAAGTCGTCCATAACCGCGGACACGGCTTTTCGAAAAGATTTAACCTAGGGTGCACCAAAGTATCCACACGCACTTCGACCCTTTTTGCCAGATCAGTTAACATATACCCATCGGTATGTCGGCGGGGCCTAAGTCACGACGTTTCCCAGATCCAAAGCAAGTACATGGGGGCCACCCCACTAAGCTAGCCGCAACGAAGGCGGCCGGTCTCCGAGACGGACTCAGGGTTTGCGTTAGTGGCTGTAAACGACTGGGAACCCGAAAGTGTGACTGGGCTTGTCGATACCGCGAAAACACTCCGCTTCCCTAAACAGTACAGGTGCAGTACATCACACAATTTAAATTAAGCAGTAAAGCATGGCATAAGTACAGAATAGTAATAAAACCCTAAACTACTTTGTGGCCCCCAGTACAATACTTTGAAATCAGGTACTAATCGATGGGGGTGCCCACACACCCCACCTGTGGTTAGTGCGCTCGATCTCAGAACAGGTGTCAAGAACTCGGGGTCCTACGGGACACAAGTGGACGGTTAACAACCAAATAACATCTATTGCCCACCTGTGCCTCTGCATTTACCTACTTTCAATTTTAGTTATTAAGCAGTAATTAAAGCCAAGATCATCTCCAACATTAAACACACGGCAATACTCCAACAACTGTGGTACTTGTCGACACACAACGGCACTAGAGTAAGCAACTATGACACGCAAGTCCAACTATCTACCAAACAACAGGGAATAGGATGTGTCCAAGGCAATATAAGGCTGCAAGGGATATCACGGGCACGACTACTAGAGCATCGCAACACAGAGAGCAATAGATCAAAAGGAGGGAATAAATACTATAAAAGTAAGATAGGTAGAAAGGGGGAGGTGCTCGCCTGAAAACATTGCCGAAGGTTCATCCGAAGATCGGGGCGAAGCTCACATCAACTCATCGATCTTATCCGCGAAGAAGCAAAACACTAGAAGAAACACCGGATGGACTATTTAATACTACGGTAGAAAATCGGGCATGATGCATGTATGATGTATGACATGGCAAAGATGCGATGCAATTAGGCATTATTAAGCGGAACCGGGGTCCCGACATTTAATTAAATGGTTCAAGTTGTTTATCTACCCCGCAAATTAAATGTTGGATTAGCGAGACAAAACATGGCTTCGGTTCGCTATGCCAATTTAAATGGAGTCCGGAATAATACAAAGATATCCCGCATATAGACTCCATGTTTAATTATGAGGTGAATCGGCATAATGCCCCCAAACCACAGACAAGTATGCATGCATGAACAATTATTATGCAACAGGTTTTATATATAGCATTTATAAAATAGGGGCTCGGGAAAAGGTTCACACATCTGGGGTCGAAGGTCTTGGAGGTTCGGAGGGGTTCCGGGGTTCGGTCTCAGGGTTCGACGGGGAAACGATGAAGTTCGGACTCGCGATGGCGAACTTGAGTAGATCGGGTACCAGGGTCTTCGGATCTGGGAAGTAGATCTTGTCGCACGGGCGTCAATGCTTCCGGGAAGGAGAACTTGTCGTTCAGGGTCTCGGTGTCCGGGGTGAAGTACTTGGCGTTCGAGAGAGGGATCTTGTCGCATCCGGGAAGAAGGACTTGGCGTATCCGGGATGGAGAGCTTGCCATTCCGTGGCGATCTTGGCGGCCTTCGGATCATCAACTCCGGGAAGGAGATCTTGGAGCAGCGGCGCGTTCGGTTGTCGATGGCGATCATGGGAAGGAGTACTTGTCGCACCGGGGTCTCGGTGTCCTCGGATCCGAGAGGAAGAACTTGGCGTGCCGGTTTCGGTCTTCGGTGTCCGGTCATCTTATCCATGTTGGAGATCTTGGGATACAACACCGGTGGTCTAGGGTCGCATCATCACTTGTCGGTGGACTTCAAAGAGGATTCACAAGAAGTGGCTATGGTTCTCGGCTGAAGGACACCCATATTGTTATAGCCATCGGCCGGAACAAAAACAGAACAAGGTGGTGTGACAGTGCCACGGCAAGTCACACGACATGGTCAAAAACAATAGGGAGATTTCCCTGCAAACAGACATCGAGGCAGAGGAACCGCATCATGGGCCCGCTCACGAGCTCGAGGGCAGGGATCCGGGCGAAGGAGAGCTGGCCAAGGCGGCGAACAGATGGCGACGGGAAGCGGCAGAGCCCCGCGGGGCCTAGGGCTCGGTCGGCGGGGGCTTGCGGGACAGAGCAGAGGAGGGCCCGGCCTCGAGGTCGGCTCTGAAGGGGCGGTGGCAAGCAGAGGCAGGCAGCAGCCGGAGTCGGTGGCTCGCTGGCACCGGTGAGGTGCCCGACGGGGCGCAGGACGCGAAGCCAAAGAGGCGGGGTCGCACGGCGGTGACAGACGCGAGCGGAGGACGGCCGAGGCGCCGGGCGGAGGAGATGGCTGGGGCCGGGGGAGAGGAAGGAGAGGAGGCGCCGTCGGGCGACGCGGCTCGGTGACGGGGGCCGGCGCCGGTGAGGGGAGGGGCGGCGCTGCGGCGGAGGCGACCGGCGGTGCGGGGAGGCCGACGGGGCGATGGCCAACGGGGTGGAGATCGACGGGAGGGAGCGCGGAGGCGGGAAGGAGTCGGTGCAGAGGAGCTCCGGGGAGACGGGATCCCGGCGAGGCGGACGGTGGCGGCCTGGCCAGGCGAGGCAGAGTGGAGGTGAGGGCGCGGTCGAGGAAGGGCGGCGGCCTGGCTAGCCGGCGCGGGGTTGGAGAGGCGCGGGGGAGGCGCGCCTGGGGGCGGGTGGACCAGGGGAGAGGGGATCGAGGGAGGCGACACCGGCCTGGGGATCGGGTCCTGGGGGAGGTTGTCGGGCGGGGTGGGGCGTCGGGCGCAGGTGGGGCTGGCCAGGTGGGCCCCAGGGTCGCGGGGAACTGGCGGTAGGGCTGGCCCCAGGTGGCGGCGGGGTGGGTTCGCAGGTGGGGTGGGGATTGGGGGTCCAGGGGGTTGAGGTGGACCAGGGAGGTGAGGTGGAGGGCTGGGAGTGGCTGGGGGTTGGGGAAGTGATGAGGTGGCGGTTTGCGATAGGACACGGTGAGGTGGAGGGGGGCTAGGTAGGATTAGGTGTAGGTAGGATATGTTTTGGGTAGTCTGGTTTTGCACTGGGGGTGGCCGACTGGGTCGGAACGGCCCGGTACGGCTGCCCCTAAAAATAAAATAAATGTTTTAATATTTAAAATGGGGCTTTTGAAAACCGTTGGTAGACAAAGCAAAATATTCCGGAGACCCGGGTTTTGTGTTTGAATAAAGACGGGGCGTTCAGAAGACAAAAATAGATTTTTCGAAGATAGATTTATGCAAACAAATGCAAGACGACATGACGATGCTCAAATGCAATGTGGCATGATGACATGAGCATGTGGTCATGATGATGCAATGCACAAAAACACCGCGATTTTCTAGTACTGGTTTTTGCGGGGCGCCACAATTCGACACCACTAACAAAGGATCTCGCCCTCGAGATCCGCCTCATGGTACCGGAAGGAAGATCGGCGATCTGCGTCTTCTCGCTTCGTGTAGATCCTCGCGACACCACTAACAAGAGGTCGTTGTCCGTGATCGTCGAGAGAACACTCCGGGAACAAAAGGTCGAAGGTAGAGATATCAACAAATAAAGCCACCTCTAGCTTCGATAGAAAGAGGGAACCGATGCATTCTCATCCACTTCAAGGTACACAAGCGAATAGAGTGAGTAGTCGGCATTGGGGCCAATCCATCACGCACCCAAACTATTACTCTGCACAATCAGTAGAAAAGCGTGCAACCATTCTCGGAATCAGACTGAAGATCTCGACAATCGAGGTTCAGAAACAAAGGAGTGATGCAGATTCTGCATCGGAGCTGGAGTAGATGATGTCGTCGCGTCGGAAAACACCGGAAGGCACGAGAAGGAACAAAGAGAAGTCCACCAGACGAAGGATTCCTCGGATAGCATGAAGACCAGATGTAGCAACACCGTTACCAAAGGAGGAAGCGAAACCCTGAAGGTACGATGGAACCCAACCACGAGAAATCCTGGACTCGAAGAGAGAGAAGAGAGCGGATTCAAAACACACAGAGGTGAGAGAAGAGCAGCAGAGGGGTAAGGAGTAAAATCAGACCTAATCAGAACTATCCAACCGATTTTGCAAAAATATTTCGACACTCTACTTCGGCCGTTAGCTAGGTTATCCTATAGGCTGGACTTGTGGGGTATCGCAACTGCTGGGCTCTGATACCACTCTGTAACACCCTCAGAATCGGCCCTATGCAAGTTTTAGCGATTCCCGCCAAACCCGCATAGAAACGATTCAAAGGTGCCCACCAGGCACTTGCGTGCGGGTGGAAAACGAAGTAATACCATTACACAATAGTCCACGATGGAACCCACAGAACAGATATATACAACAACGACTCCATGAGTCAAGAATACAGATATACAGTACAAAGATCCAAATCACCTTGAAAACGATACGGCGTCCGAGTACGGACAAGATGCAAATTGAGCTAAGAGCCCTGAAGAATAACCAATGGCGTCCATAACCCTGCCCAGGCCAAGCCGGAAGGGTAACCCTGCTAACGACGTCGATCTCAAAACCTGCTTAAACAAAAGGGGTGCCGACAAAGGGAAAAGGAAAAGAGAGCGGTCGATCGAGGCCAAGACACGCAAGACTAGAATTGGTCCTCGCCTACATAGGTATGGTGGACTGGCGGCGCGGCATGCACTAAACAACCTATAGAGACTCGAGATAACCGGCTGCCATCGAGAGGATAAGAAATACCTATTCGAAACCAACCTGATTCTACCACCAAACATACCCATCCTGGTATTTCCCCCTCGCGACCAAACGAGGAAGTCAACCGAGGAACTCACACAGTTGGCAGTTTTATTTATTCAGTTATCGTTGCAGCAGTTACTAGTCAGGTATAGGTAGTCATCCTCATATAATAAGCAGTGGGCACTTTTAGTTAACCATTCCGTTGTAGTTGCAACACTTACTAGTCAGATACAATAAGCATGAGATATCCCAACCCCAGCAGTAGTGGATACTTTTATTTAGCCATTCCGTTGTAGTGGAGCTGATTACTAGTCATATCGGATACAAGTCAATTTATAACAGTAAACTTTAGTTATAGTTGTCTATGATCGAGAACTGTGCTCCAAGTCGTCCATAACCGCGGACACGGCTTTTGAAAGATTTAACCTGAGGTGCACCAAAGTATCCACACGCACTTGACCCTTTTGCCGATCGGTTAACATACACCCATCGGTATGTCGGCGGGCCTAAGTCATGACGCTTCCGGATCCAAAGCAAGTACATGGGGGCCACCCCACTAAGCTACCCGCAACGAAGGCGGCCGGTCTCCGAGACGGACTCAGGGTTTGCGTCAGTGGCTGTAAACGACTGGGAACCCGAAAGTGTGACTGGGCTTGTCGATACCGCGAAAACACTCCGCTTCCCTAAACAGTACAGGTGCAGTACATCACACAATTTAAATTAAGCAGTAAAGCATGGCATAAGTACAGAATAGTAATAAAACCCCAAACTACTTTGTGTCCCCCAGTACAATACTTTGAAATCAGGTACTAATCGATGGGGGTGCCCACACACCCCACCTGTGGTTAACACGCTCGATCTCGGAACAGGTGTCAAGAACTCGGGGTCCTACGGGACACAAGTGGACGGTTAACAACCAAATAACATCTATTGCCCACCTGTGCCTCTGCATTTACCTACTTTCAATTTTAGTTATTAAGCAGTAATTAAAGCCAAGATCATCTCCAACATTAAACACACGGCAATACTCCAACAACTGTGGTACTTGACGACACACAACGACACTAGAGTAAGCAACTACGACACGCAAGTCCAACTATCTACCAAACAACAGGGAATAGGATGTGTCCAAGGCAATATAAGGCTGCAAGGGATATCACGGGCACGACTACTAGAGCATCGCAACACAGATAGCAATAGATCAAAAGGAGGGAATAAATACTATAAAAGTAAGATAGGTAGAAAGGGGGAGGTGCTCGCCTGAAAACATTGCCGAAGGTTCATCCGAAGATCGGGGCGAAGCTCACATCAACTCATCGATCTTATCCACGAAGAAGCAAAACACTAGAAGAAACACCGGATGGACTATTTAATACTACGGTAGAAAATCGGGCATGATGCATGTATGATGTATGACATGGCAAAGATGCGATGCAATTAGGCATTATTAAGCGGAACCAGGGTCCCGACATTTAATTAAACGGTTCAAGTTGTTTATCTACCCCGCAAATTAAATGTTGGATTAGCGAGACAAAACATGGCTTCGGTTCGCTATGCCAATTTAAATGGAGTCTAGAATAAGACAAAGATATCCCGCATATAGACTCCATGTTTAATTATGAGGTGAATCGGCATAATGCCCCCAAACCACAGACAAGTATGCATGCATGAACAATTATTATGCAACAGGTTTTATATATAGCATTTATAAAATAGGGGCTCGGGAAAAGGTTCACACATCTGGGGTCGAAGGTCTTGGAGGTTCGGAGGGGTTCCGGGGTTCGGTCTCAGGGTTCGACGGGGAAACGATGAAGTTCGGACTCGCGATGGCGAACTTGAGTAGATCGGGTACCGGGGTCTTCGGATCTGGGAAGTAGATCTTGTCGCACGGGCGTCAATGCTTCCGGGAAGGAGAACTTGTCGTTCAGGGTCTCGGTGTCCGGGGTGAAGTACTTGGCGTTCGAGAGACGATCTTGTCGCATCCGGGAAGAAGGACTTGGCGTATCCGGGATGGAGAGCTTGCCGTTCCGTGGCGATCTTGGCGGCCTTCGGATCATCAACTCCGGGAAGGAGATCTTGGAGCGGCGGCGCGTTCGGTTGTAGATGGCGATCATGGGAAGGAGTACTTGTCGCACCGGGGTCTCGGTGTCCTCGGATCCGAGAGGAAGAACTTGGCGTGCCGGTTTCGGTCTTCGGGGTCCGGTCATCTTATCCATGTTGGAGATCTTGGGATACAACACCGGTGGTCTAGGGTCGCATCATCACTTGTCGGTGGACTTCAAAGAGGATTCACAAGAAGTGGCTATGGTTCTCGGCTGAAGGACACCCATATTGTTATAGCCATCGGCCGGAACAAAAACAGAACAAGGTGGTGTGACAGTGCCACGGCAAGTCACACGACATGGTCAAAACAACAGGAGATTTCCGCAAATGGACATCGAGGCAGAGGAACCGCATCATGGGCCCGCTCACGAGCTCGAGGGCAGGGAGCCGGGTGAAGGAGAGCTGGCCAAGGCAGCGAACAGATGGCGACGGGAAGCGGCAGAGCCCCGCGGGGCCCAGGGCTCGGTCGGCGGGGGCTTGCTGGACAGAGCAGAGGAGGGCCCGGCCTCGAGGTCGGCTCTGAAGGGGCGATGGCAAGCGGCGCAAAGAGCGAGTCGGTGGCTCGCTGGCATCGGTGAGGTGCAGACGCGAAGCCAAAGAGGCGGGGTCGCACGGCGGTGACAGACGCGAGCGGAGGACGGCCGAGGCGCCGGGCGGAGGAGATGGCTGGGGCCGGGGGAGAGGAAGGAGAGGAGGCGCCGGCGGCGATGTGACGGGGCAGCGCCGAGGGGAGGGGCGCTGGCTGCGGAGGCGACGGCGCAGGGGGAGGCCGAGGCGACGGCCGACGGGTGGAGAGATCGACGGGAGGAGCGCGGGAGGAAGGAGTCTGAAGAGGAGCTACGGGAGACGGGATCTCAGAGGCGGACGGTGGCGTCCTGGCCAGGCGAGGCAGAGTGGAGGTGAGGGCGCGGTCGAGGAAGGGCGGCGGCCTGGCTAGCCGGCGCGGGGTTGGAGAGGCGCGGGGGAGGCGCGCCTGGGGGTGGGTGGACCAGGGGAGAGGGAATCGAGGGAGGCGACACCGGCCTGGGGATCGGGTCCTAGGGGAGGTTGTCGGGCGGGGTGGGGCGTCGGCGCAGGTGGGGCTGGCCAGGTGGGCCCCGGGGTCGCGGGGAACTGGCGGTAGGGCTGGCCCCAAGTGGCGGAGGGGTGGGTCCGCAGGTGGGGTGGGGATTGGGGGTCTAGGGGGTTGAGGTGGACCAGGGAGGTGAGGTGGAGGGCTGGGAGTGGCTGGGGGTTGGGGAAGTGATGAGGTGGCGGTTTGCGATAGGACGGGGTGAGGTGGAGGGGGGGCTGGGTAGGATTAGGTGTAGGTAGGATAAGTTTTGGGTAGTCTGGTTTTGCACTAGGGGTGGCCGACTGGGTCGGAACGGCCCCGTACGGCTGCCCCTAAAAATAAAATAAATGTTTTAATATTTAAAATGGGGCTTTTGAAAACCGTTGGTAGACAAAGCAAAATATTCCGGAGACCCGGGTTTTGTATTTGAATAAATACGGGGCGTTCAGAAGACAAAAATAGATTTTTCGAAGATAGATTTATGCAAACAAATGCAAGACGACATGACGATGCTCAAATGCAATGTGGCATGATGACATGAGCATGTGGTCATGATGATGCAATGCACAAAAACACCGCGATTTTCTAGTAGTGGTTTTTGCGGGGCGCCACACATTGCATGTGTGTTCTTTTCACAGACCACATATGGAACCACCATTATCATTGAAATGTGTATTCTTTCAATAGTAAATATCTGGAGTCATTTCATGACTGTTCTTTTCAAAGACCACATATGGATCCACCAGTGTCATTGAAATGTCTGTTCTCTTCAGAGACCACACATGGATCCACCAGTGTCATTGCATGTGTGTTCTTTTTATTAACAACAACTAGAGTCATTGCATGTGTGTTCTTTTCACAATCCACCTATTGATCATTAGTGTCATTGCATGTGTGTTCTTCTCATTAACCACATCTAGAGTCATTTCATGTGTGTTCTCTTCAGAGACCACAGATGGATCCACCAGTGTCATTGCATGTGTGTTCTTTTTACTAACAAAAACTGGAATCATTTCACGACTATTCTTTTCATAGACCACATTTGGATCCACCAGTGTCATTGCATGTGTGTTCTCTTCATGCACCACACATGGATCCACCAGTGTCATTGCATGTGGTTCCACCAGAGTTCATTGCATGTGTGTTCTTTTCACAATCCACCTATGGATCCACCAGTGTCATTGAATGTGTCTTCTTCTCATTAACCATAGCTAGAGCCATTGCATGTGTGTTCTTGTCACAGACCACATATGGAACCACCATTTTCATTGATATGTGTATTCTTTCATTAGACCACATCTGGAGTCATTTCATGACTGTTCTTTTCACAGACCACATATGGATCCACCAGTGTCATTGAAATGTGTGTTCTCTTTAGAGACCACACATGGATCCACCAGTGTCATTGCATGTGTGTTCTTTTTACTAACAACATCTGGATTCATTTCACGACTATTCTTTTCATAGACCACATTTGGATCCACCAGTGTCATTGCATGTGTGTTCTCTTCATAGACCACACATGGATCCACCAGTGTCATTGCATGTGGTTCCACCAGAGTTCATTGCATGTGTGTTCTTTTCACAATCCACCTATGGATCCACCAATGTCATTGAATGTGTCTTCTTCTCATTAACCATAGCTAGAGTCATTGCATGTGTGTTCTTGTCACAGACCACATATGGAACCACCATTTTCATTGATATGTGTATTCTTTCATTAGACCACATCTGGAGTCATTTCATGACTGTTCTTTTCACAGACCACATATGGATCCACAAGTGTCATTGAAATGTGTGTTCTCTTTAGAGACCACACATGGATCCACCAGTGTCATTGCATGTGTGTTCTTTTTACTAACAACAACTAGAGTCATTGCATGTGTGTTCTTTTCACAATACACCTATGGATCCACCGGTGTCATTGCATGTATGTTCTTCTTACAGACCACATCTAGACTCATTACATGTGTGTTCGTTTCACAGACCACATCTGGATCCACCACTATCATTGAAATGTGTGTTCTCTTAAGGGACCACACATATATCCACCAGTGTCATTGCATGTGTGTTCTTTTTACTAACAACAACTAGAGTCACTTCATGTGTGTTCTTTTCACAATCCACATATGGATCCACCAGTGTCATTTTATGTGTGTTCTTCTCAGAGAACACATCTAGAGTCACTGGATGATTTTTCTTTTCACAAACCACATATGGATCGACCACTGTCATTGAAATGTGTGTTCTCTTCAGAGACCACACAAGGATCCACTAGTGTCATTGCATGTCTGTTGTTTTTACTAACAACAACTAGAGTCACTGCATGAGTGTTCTTTTCACAATCCACCTATGTATCCACACGTGTCATTGCATGTTTGTTCTTCTCAGAGACCACATCTGGAGTCACTGGATGAGTGTTCTTTTAACAAACTACATATGGATCCACCTGTGTCATTTTATGTGTGTTCTTCTCAGAGACCACATCTATAGTCACTGGATGAGTGTTCTTTTCACAAACCACATATGGATCCACCACTGTCATTGAAATGTGTGTTCTCTTCAGAGACCACGCATGGATCCACCAGTGTCATTTCATGTGTGTTCTTTTTACTAACAACAACTAGAGTCATTGCATGTGTGTTCTTTTCACAATTCACCTATGGATCCACCAGTGTCATTGCATGCGTGTTCTTCTCAGAGACCACATCTGGAGTCATTTCATGACTGTTCTTTTCAAAGACCACATGTGGATCCACCAGTGTCATTGAAATGTCTGTTCTCTTCAGAGACCACACATGGATCCACCAGTGTCATTGCATGTGTGTTCTTTTTACTAACAACAACTAGAGTCATTTCATGTGTGTTCTATTCACAATCCACCTATGGATCCACACGTGTCATTGCATGTTTGTTCTTCTCAGAGACCACATATGGAGTCACTGGATGAGTGTTCTTTTCACAAATGACATATGGATCCACCAATGCAATTGAAATGTGTGTTCTCTTTAGAGACCACACATGGATCCACAAGTGTCATTGCATGTGTCTTCTTTTTATTAACAACAACTAGTCATTGCATGTTTGTTCTTTTCACAATCCACCAGTGTCATTGCATGTGTGTTCTTCTCATTAACCATAGCTAGAGTCATTCCATGTGTGTTCTCTTCAGAGACCACACATGGATCCACCAGTGTCATTGCATGTGTGTTCTTTTTACTAACAACAACTAGAGTCATTGCATGTGTGTTATTTTTACTAACAACAACTAGAGTCATTGCATATGTGTTCTTTTCACAATCCACCTATGGATCCAATAGTGTCATTGCATGTTTGTTCTTCTCATTAACCACAGCTAGAGTCATTGCATGTGTGTCCTTTTCACATACCACATATGGAACCACCATTGTCATTGAAATGTGTATTCTTTCATTAACCACATCTGGGGTCATTTCATGACTGTTCTTTTCAAAGACCACATATGGATCCACCAGTGTCATTGAAATGTGTGTTCTCTTTAGAGACCACACATGGATCCACCAGTGTCATTGCATGTGTGTTCTTTTTACTGACAACAACTAGAGTCATTGCATGTGTGTTATTTTCACAATCCACATATGGATACACCAGTGTCATTGGATGTGTGTTCTTCTCATTAACCACAGCTAGAGTCAATGCATGTGTGTTCTTTTCACAAACCAGATATGGATCCACCAGTGTCACTGAAATGTGTATTATTTTAAACGACAGCTTTTGTCCATGAACAATCGGGATGCAGAGCTAACCAGCAACGTCTCTGGGCTTCTAGAAGACCCGATCCCCGATTGTTAGGCACCGTTGGATCGGGGTGCGTGGACGATAAGGATGTGCTTCACGATGGCGATCTGCGAGAAGCATGTTATGCGAACTGATTGGCAGTGGCAACGACGCTGGGACTACGTCCTTGCCCTTATCCCCTTAACCTCGGGACCGAAGCTTAGATCGTGTTCCTTCATCGCCATGGAGAGGGAGAGGACCAAACTCAGCTTGCATGAGGCTCATATGTTCGCCCACTTCGACATACTTGCACCGCCGTTCGTGAGGCTTCCGGACGGCTTCGAGCTCAGCTACGTCGGGGTTCCTGTCACGCCGCTCTTGCACGACAATGCATTGGTGAGGCAGATCGAGGAGCGCCGCTGCCAGCTGCCGGAGCGGAAGAGGGAAATGGCACGGTACTCACGCACGAGCGCGTACTGGCGAAAGTTATTCAAAAATGAGCGGGTTGTGTTGATTGAGCTATGCAGAACCCACCGGCGGAAGATCCACCTAGATCTGCGCAACCCTGAAGGGAGGCAGCGCTTCTGGGCAGTGCCTGGGCATATGACCTCCACCATTATAGATGCGACACACCGTGAAGAATCCATGAGGAGAAGGCACGGTTCCGGGAACATCGGCATCGATTTCGACACGGAGGAGGCTGGCGGCGACGCGGACACGGAGGAGGCTGGCGGCGAGCGTCATAGTCGATTAGGGCCACTTAAGCATAAATTAAATCTATGTACGGTATCTTAATGCCCTCTTTGGATCTGGGTCACTTGAGTCATAGTCGATTATCGTCATAATCTATATATGTTGGCCATATTTTAGTTGTCATTATCTTTGAAACTAGTGGAAACTCGTCCGATCCTGAAAATAAAGTTCGCGCCTTCTTGTCATATCGGATGGGACAATACGCTGACTCTGCTCCCAGCACTTGATGGCATAGCCATAATTTGGAGTGCGCCAGAGGAGAAGGGATCGAGCGTGTTGTAATAGTGTACTACTCCTATCCAGATATAACTGACTTAGTTTTTTTTTAGATATTTAATAAATATGTCTATACCCAAAACATGTCTAGATACATGTTTTAGGTTTCTCTGTCTTTCAAACTAATCAAAGGTCGTCAAATTCTGAACAAACAAAGTCATTGCGTTCACATCTGATGGGATAATACACCGACTCTGCTACTTGTTGGCACAACCATAATTCTGGAGTGCGCCAGAGGAGATGGGAATCCAAGGGAGATAGGAACTAGTAGTTGCGTCCATATGCAGGTAAAAAATTAATGTAATAATTTTTAAAAATTGTAATCTGGTCCACATGACCCCATCACAGACACGTTGCACGCGCCATATATAAATAAAGACGACACGACTAGTTTAGTTTCAATGATATAATTCAACATACGACGTTACTGTGCCCGCATCTTTCTGCTCCTCTTATTAGTCTGCTAGCCCACGCTGTATTAAGCATCAGTTGATGAGGATAAAAAAAGTGATAAAATGGCAAATAAAACAATTTTTCAACTTACCTTTCATGTGGAGAATCATACAAAGATGAAATTGGTAGGGATTTATTATTTCTCCTGCAGTTAGCCAAAAGATCCTCAAGAACATCCTCAATCAGCCCTGCAACTTCTTCATATTCTAATACACCTCCATTATTTGCCCTTTCCTCCCCGTTCCGCTTACCCTTTTGTTTCTTTTCACACCCTTTTCTCGCCGGCACCTCCACTTCTTCATAAATTTCCTGCTTACGTACATATTCCTCCGAGTGCTCATCACTGTTTTCCTCCACCTACTGCACTTCATAAAGTTCTTCGTCTTCGTGCTGCTCTTCCTCCAGTTCTGGTTGAGAAGCCTCATTTTTTGCCACCAGGGTGTGAGCAGGGACAATATCATGTGTAACTGGTTTTTGCACAACCTCTTGATATGGCTGAATCCACCACAACGTTTGCATTTCCTTTTCCTATCTCCCAGCCTTGAACCTTTATTGGTGGAGGCTTCGATCCTTATCTTTCTAGGCCTCCTAGGTGGCCTCCTAAGTACTGGTGGTTGAAGTTTGAACCCTGGATCGACAATCACCCAATCATTTTCATCGGCCATAGGTAGTATGTTTTCTGCATAAGTTGCAGCAAACTTGTCCATGGAGAAATAGTTGTCGACATAGTTCTCTATTTCAGCTCTACTACCTCTAAGCTTTAAGATGAAGTAAATTGCATGGTGACATGGCAGACCAATAATCTGCCACTGCCTGCACGAACAAGTCTTGTCTCCAATGTCTATAGTGTACCTCCGTTCACTTCCACGCTTGTATTCTGCATAAACCTCAGCCAATGTTCTGGAACTTCTGACCATCCTCATCTTTATCGTTCTCATTGCCCTGGTTCTTGCATTCAGTAACATAACCACCTTTGGAACTATTTTATGGCCTAAAAATTTTCTTGCACAAATTCTTTGCCTTAAATCTATCTTCACCATTATGCACTGTCTTAGTGCATCCAACAAAATAACAATTCCAAGTGTGTTCATGCCCGAAATCTTATCATTGAAACTCTCTGCCAAATTATTGCAAACAAAATCCACCTTGCTTAACTCAGCAAACTTGCTTCTGTCCCATAGCTTGGTATGATGGTCTTCAAGGTATCTTTCACCTTTGGCACTACATACATGTTATGCAAGTAAGTAGCATGTGTGCTTGGGGTGTATGTGTATGGTGATTGCCACAAGTCCTCTTCAAAGATCTTTCCTTTGAACTTCTTCGTGAAGTTAGTAGAAAGGTGCCGCATGCATTCCCTATGCTCAACCCTAGGAAACACATCATCAACAGCATTCTCAAGACCCTCGCATGCACCGGTGTGTATCACCAAGCCTTCAGGGTGACCAATTACTGCCCGTAGTCTCTGCATGAACCATGTCCAGATTTCATTTGATTCACCCTCAAGAACAGCAGAAGCTATGGGTAGAAGCCAATTATGCGCGTCCAAAGCACAAGCAGAAGCAACATGTCCCCTAAACTTCCTTGTTAAAGAAGTTGCGCCTATTGCCAAGTATGGTATGCAACCGTCTAGGAACCCCTTCCAGCATGCCTTCAGGCAGACAAAACATCTCCTGAAGCATATCTTATCTGCCTACTTATACCTGATCCCCCTCGAGACCTTTTCTCTTCCTTTCACAACCTTGTAATCGATGTCAACAACACTACTAGGTGATGTTTTCTCTACCTGAGCTTTGAAACTATACAACATACAAAAACTGTCATTCCACTTGCCTTGAATGAAGTCTAGAGCCATCTCCTTCCCATCAAAGACTATATGGTAAGGAATCAGAATGTTAAACTTTTTGCTAATCTTTGCTCTGAGTTCAGCACATCCAATGTTATGATCCTGCCTCACCCAGTCAAGTACAGTACCAGCAATCCACTTGGTAGTCGCCGGTCTAATTTTATCACTTAAAGAAGTATTAGGGAAGTTGTGTTTCTTCGTGTTTACTTTGATCTGCATTCGATAAGAATCCAAATAATTCAGAGCTAGTTATCAGCAGAATAAATATGAGAAAGACTGAAATTAAATGTAGCAATTGCAACCTGAAATGGGTGTCCACCCCGCACTAGAGATGCATGTAATCTCCATTTACACACATTACTTTCCTTACAGTGCACCCTAAATCTCTTTTGGTCGCTCTTTTCAATGGTAAATTTGAACCCAACTCTGATTGCATAGGTTGCAACTGCATATCTACAGTCCTCCACATTCTCAAAGACAGTCCCCTCATCAATTGTAGGATTGTCCCTGTCAAAGTGTATCACTGGCCTATCCTCGTCTTCATCGTCGTATCTACATACCATTTCCACATCTTCACATTCCTCTTACTCATTAGTCCCATAGTCAGGCTCAAATTTTGAATCAACCAAATATTCCCTACTCTCCATCCTATCAGGGTCAGCAGCCACGTCTGGATATGCTTTCTCATGATCATCCGCACCGCCAAACATTTTAGTTCCTTCATGCTCGCTTGACAAAGCATCATGCTCAAGGACAAGCTTTACGGATGTCTTGTGGTTACCAACACATATCCTTGCCATCACCACGGGACTAGAAATGCTAATTGGGGTATGTAGAAAAGGAATCATAGTTCTTACCCTTCAATGTGGATGCACGACACATTCTTCGGACTGCATACCTCCAAAGCTCTGCACCCCGCTTCCTCTTCCCCTGTTTCATTTTCCTCTGTGCTCTCCATACTTGAAGGAGATTCCATGCTCTCCAGCCACGCAGGACCCATCTCCGTGTTCTCAAGCCTCACAGGATCCATATCCGAGCGGGATCCGGATCACCAGCGTCGTTGGGTGCCTAACCCAACGGCCAACTCTCGGTTTTCATTTCCAGACATGCCTGGGCGGTGGACGGCGGCAAGGAGACAGGGCAGGGAATGGAGGGGAGGGGATGGCAGGGAGGGGAGGGCGAAAGGACGACGACCCAAGGGGACGACAAGAGCGGTGCACGACTGAGCGGAGTGGCGGCGGCAGGAGCAGAGGAGCGGAGCGGCGTGGAGCTGGTTGCGACAGAACATAGAAAATTGCACAATAATGTGTTGGTGGGCGGCACCTGCCCTCGAACCTGGGACGCGCACCATCGAAGGTGGAGGAGGTGGGCCTACCAGTCAGAAAACATGCCACCTGTCAGCGCACTATGAACAGTAGCACTTCACGGAATTTTTTAGCAGGTCCCACATGTCAGTCTGTTTGATCAAAACTTGCATGTACTGCATGGCCGGTTCACGCACTAGTTCTGAAAAAAAGCCCGTTGATCCAAACTTGAAGTGGCAGTTCTGCTTCTTCTCCCTCGTCTCCTTGTAGTGGCAGTTCCGCTTCATATCCCTCGTCTATTCTCCTCTTCTTCTTCTCCTCGCAGTGGTAGTTCTTCTTTCTTCCTCGATCAAAACATTCCCGCACGTAAGCCATGGCCAGTAGCCAGATGAAGAGGAACTGGTCCGATCTCCTGGCCGACCCACTTCGCAAGATCGCCAACTACTTTCTGGAGAAAGAGGAGTACATCGACACCTATGCTGCTTGTCGGGAAGTCTGCACCGATTGGCGCCGCAGTTTAATGATGCCCGAATTCCATCTCAACAACTAGATCATGATAGATCACACACTTCCAGACGTTGGCGACTTCACCTTCCTCAACCTCGCCACTGGTCATTGCTTCAGGACGAATCTAATGGACGTCCATCACAGGTTCACATTCACATCCGATATATATATAACATTCATTTATTTGTATTTTCCATTGTAATTATCTTACTGCTAACTGATGCCCTCTTCTACCAAAAGATTCTACTTCGTCGGTGTTTCTCGTGGCGTCATCGTGCTTGCTCAGAGGGTGGAGCCGTACCAGATTCGGCTTCTGAACCTAATCACTCATAAGTAAAACACTGAGTTTCAAGCACACATGCCATCTGATCTTCTGCAATTTGTCATCGTGACGAAGTCCCCGACGATGGTGTTCGTTTGCACTGATTATCCAGATCATATTGCATGGGCCGATGAGAGCACCCCAACGGGGCAAATCAATGAATCATTTGGAGAAGGATTGTATTCGCCACCTCCTGATACGCTTCTGGACTGGATGACGGCATTCCGAGGGGAAGTATATGCATTACTTGAGAAAGGAGACATCTTGTCGACCAACATCTAGTTAGAGCAGCGCGTGAGCACTATCACGATGGCCAAAATAATTTCAGCCCCAGTCTTTGAACAGGTACGCTGAACCTACAATTTTTACCTTGTGGAGTCAGATGGTGATCTGCTTCTTGTGTTGAACGGGGATTTCGCCAAAGGGCAACTGGTGTTGTACCGGGTGGACACAGAGAACCGCTCTCTCGAGGCTGTTAGTGACATTGGAAGTCATGCCCTCTTTGTTGATTACAATCGGTCTATCTCCATTGACCCCAGGTTACACCCCACAGTTAAACCCGGTTGCATATACTACAAGAATTATATCATATTGTACGATCAAGAGGTTCAAGCCTGGGAAGAGGAACCAATAATGGTAATGTATGGCTTAATTCTGGAACATACACCGAGGCCTTACCCTCTGGACGAGGTACTGACAGCACATTGCAGGCGGAGAGAGTTCTCTGAACATGTGTTGCAGCACGCGGGAGCCGACGATGACAAAATATATAGGGGAGAATGAATCCTATATTCATCCGAGGTTATTTGCTAGCATTTTCAGGTCTATTTTCGAAGTAGAAATTTGTACTGTATTTATATTATTTCGATCAGCTGTATGCGTATTATATTTTAGACAAAATTGTAATGTATTTAATTTTAGTACTTTCAGAATTCAAAGTATTTATTTTTAGTAGCTTCTTTCAGAATTCTCTGTGTTCGACAGCCGTAGCCGGCGGCGTGCATCAGCTCAGCGCCGGAATTCAGGTTCCACATGGAAAATTGCACAATAATGTGTTGGTGGGCGGCACCAGCCCTCGATCCTGGGATGCGCGCCGTCGAAGGTGGAGGAGGCGGGCCCGCCAGTCAGAAAACATGCCACGTTGGCATCCCCTGTTTCTGATGCCCTTTAAAAAAAGGAAACATGCCATGCCACATGGTGTTGCTACAATCGACGATACATGGTGGCATAGAAATAATATCGTATAAACATAAGGGCATAGTCATCAACATTTCTAAAATGAAACCCGGTCTCCTACCTGTCCAGGTACATTGCCCGATGAGGTGGATAGCCACGACCGATCTTTTTAATACGTTCGCACTCTTATGTTGAGAAGGGAAATAAAGATTGAGCGGTTAATGCAACGAGTGTCAAATTACTACCCTCTAAGGAAATGGGAGATGGTTATTTTCATGCGTGCTCGTAGTCCAAACCTACTATCAGTCTTTCACTCCCCTTCTCGGACAAACCACAGTTCACCTTGCGCAGCTCCTCCACGCCGCACCACCTAGGGTAACATGGCCCCACCTCAGCAGTCGCCACCACCGCGACAGCCACCAAAACTGGGGTATTTAGCCCCTCTAAGGGAGGCGATGAATCTCTACTTCAAGGACGGTCTCCTATTGCCCTACCAGGAGGATGATTTCTCCGAATGTGTCGAATCGGCCGTGGCGGCGGCACCGGCGTTGCCGGCGCCGGATGCGGCAAGCAGGGCCAAGAGAGCGATGTGGAGAAATCGTGCGGTGGCATTACGTCATGCTCTAGGTAGTGGGAACATGGTACGTATCAAATCGTTCAGGAGAGCATGCTGCCGAGGGTACACACCCACGAACAGGGCAGCACGAAGGTCTAGGAACTCTCGCGTCCACGCTTCGGCGCGGACTGCCTTACCACATAGGGGGAGGCTGGGAACATGCCGTCTGCAGCAAAGACGCTCCATCCAACACACCGTCGGAGGCCGTACCATGGCGGCGAGCAAGCGTCTACACTCAGCATGCTGGATTGTTCGACAGGCGGAGCTGGCGGCGGGCATTAGCTCAGCGCCGGAATTCAGGTCCCAGTTCACACGGACCTACGATCCCAAGAAGAAGATGCCGAATTTCAATTTCGAAGAAATCGTTGCGGTGGGGCGGATGGTCCAACTGAACTGGGACTGGCGCACGCAAATCGCTCGTGCATGAACGATGCAGATTTCTTGTAGTTTGGTGGGAAGGCAATATATCAGTTTGGGTTAAATGATCAAAGAACTTATGTCCTCTCAAGGCAATTGGCCAGCAAACTTTTCTAGTGGAGATCTGTAGTTTCTTTAGTGTAGAATAGTTAAGTTCAGACTGAAGAATGGCTTTTCTAGATGAAATGCTCACAAATTATTCTATAAACTAGTAGGAAGTTTAGCCCACTTTTGTGCAGGTATAAGATCCTTTTGTATGGAAATACTACTATTGTAAGCAAATACTATCAAGTATCTATTTCCTTCAATTACTAGTCGTGGTTAAATCCAGTTAACTAGCATTTTTTTATCCTAAACTACAGATTTTGCGTCTACTGTCTGTGCTGTAAACCATTTTTACTTTTTCTTGTGTGGTCTGCAAAATGGTCCGGTAGTTCATCGTGTTACAAATATATCTACCTTGTACTTGAAGAGGAGATGGACTACATTTTCCTGGCATCCACAGAATTGACATTGCTCATTGCCAGACCACCCTCTTTTCATGAGTATGTCCTTGGTTATTCACATAAATTATAAAGCACGATGTTCAACTACATCAATTCAAACTATTACACACACACACTACATCAAATTCATTACCCACACATACTACATCGATTCAAACTATTACCCACACATACTACATCGATTCAAACTATTACACACACATACTACTTCAAATTCATTACCCACACATACTACATCGATTCAAACTATTACACATTTTTAGGCGATGCTAACTTCCTGCTATGCTCTCCATGCTACAAATTCCTTAGCCACACATACCACGACAATTCACTAGAGCTGTGTCTTCACTCGAGGGAAATCAGAACCACCAGCTTGTCCAAGCCTAGTTCCCCCACCTAAACTGTGTGCGCCATCATGAAACGGTGGTGGTCCAGTGCCATTGATCCTTCTAGGCCAACACTACAGGCGACGGGGATGCTTTCTGGCAGGCTCTTCGGGGCTGTGAATGCCATGTACTGATTCCAAAACCTCCGCCAGGTGGATGATGACCGGGTGCTTCCAGCAACGCTGTCTCCCTACCCTACTTGGAATCTACACCTCGTACATCTTAGGAACGGCGTCCGGATCTTTCAGCCATGCCTTTACCTCGATGACCCATCTGTCGCTCGGTGGCACGATTTCCACCAACTCGCCGCCAAGGCTACTGACGACCTGCTTGAGGGCCTCCGACTCCCAAGCATCTAATGGGAGGCCGTCAAAGCCGAGTTTGGAGAAGAAACGAAGCTACCCAAAGTGATCGTCCCACCCATAGGCGCCATACCAACGCATGAAGCTCATTTTCTCCCTACAGCACTCGAAAGAACGGGAATGTTGGGGGTGTAACCCCAGGTACCCCAGAGTTGATGAATAGGTGATTGCATAAAAGAGATACATAAAGATAAAAATATGAAGGATAAATAGAAAAGGAGAAGGAAAAGAGAAAGAAAACAAACACGGGCCGAATTATGACTAATTCGGTCTGGTACAAATATTTGCGGGCCAAATCTGCATCGCATGGGCCGAACTGCCTCTATATATGCCGGATTAAAGAATAATCCGGCCAGCTGGGACGTCCGTCTCCTCCCGGGGTGGGCCGACCCAAGTTAATTCGGCCCACCACGGGCCATCTCCATCGCTCCGCCTCTCCCACCGGGTCGGCGATCCCCGACGAACCTCGCCCACTTCCCGCTAGAAGCACATCGACACCGAACCGTCCCAGCTCCCGCCACCTCGACCTCTTCCCCCGGGTGGGACGGATTCGGCCCACCGCGGGGAGACTCCCGCACCGACGCGACATGCCACTGCCTCCCACGGCTAAGTCGCCAGCAGTTCCCTAGGTGGGCCGACTCAGCGGGAATCCCGGCCCACCCCGGATCACTACCTGTCTCGAACACCCACGCTCGGCTGGGTCACTCCGGATCACCACCTGGGCCTCCTCCTTGTTGCCCTGCCCGGGCCGAGCAAGGGAGACCCGGCTGGGTCACTTTGGCTCGTCCACCAGGTTAACCCGGCTGGGCTGAGAATAATCCGGCTGAGAACACTGTTCACCGCCTAGGTGGGCCCCATTTTACCCTGAGGCCGGATTATATCCACCCATGTCCGAATTTCACTTCCCCGGGCCGAATTACTTCGTCCCGGATGTCATTTCTCTCCTACCTGGACCCACTAGCAACATCTACATCGACATGCTACCAAGTCAAGTCAAGCCTACGTCAGGTGCCAGTCTTGGGACGCCCCTGGCTCAGACTAGCCCCTTTGGTCCAAGATGCTAAGGAATATGCTAGGCATCTTGGGAGATGCTAGGGAATATGCCAATCATCTCCCAAAGATGCTAAGGAATATGCCGAAGGGATAAGACCAATGACTCAACAAAGGACAAGCTGACTAGGCAAGCCCCACAAGACAGCTCATAGGAGTACTTTAGATGACATACCTTGTCCCCTGGGCTCCCCTTTATAAGGAGCACCAGGGGCAACGTTAGAGGGGAGGCCCCCTGGAGGGCTCCTCTCCCTCTGCTCACTAGGAGCATGGTTTCTTCTTCCTCTCCTCTCTCCATGAGAGGCATAAGAGTACAGCTCAAGGAACACCATTGTAGCCACAAGCTTGGCAAGATATATGAGATTATATGTAGGAGTAGAGGTGTTATCTCACTAGGAGAGCCTCGAACCTGGGTATATTGTGTCTCTCTGAGTTCTTCCGTATGGGGTCTTCACTTCATCATCCCTCCCCGGATTCCTCCATCGTCCATTCGGCCCCAACTATAGCCTATACCAGGCATCTGCCGTGACACCACCACGACAGTTGGCGCCCACCGTGGGGCTGATAAGCGGCGCTGGTTGGGTTACCATCCGGACGGGAACATCTTCATCAAGCTCTACTTCACCATTTATCAAAGTTCTCTGCATCCTCTTCCTCAACGTACAGAGAGCAGGGGAGTTGGCATACGAGCCTCCCTTGTTGAGGTGTCTCAACCTCCTCCTCAACCTCTTCACCAGCAGTACAGTAAGTTGTAGCTAACCCTTTGGGAGTGACTCAACTAGATAACTCAACCAACTTGCACATGAGATACCCTGGATATCACTCGGGGACTATCACCAAGTGGTTCACCCCAGGGATGAGATAACTCAACCCGGGGACCAGCTTGCATGCCATTCAAGTCACCCTAGGATAGAAAAAGTATCTCGGGGACTCAGTGTCTCCGTGCACAGGACAAATAACTCAGAAAAGACTTGAGATATGCCATAATCCCGTATGTATCCACTGCTTTGTGTCTACAAGCTGCCTTGGACTCAAAAATAGCTCACCAAGTCATTCTTAACTCGGATTTAACTCGACCCACCAAGTTGCATAGAAACTAGAGTTGTACTTTATCTTGCCGGGTTGCCCTGTAACTCGGATTTGACTCAGTCAGCCGGATTACCTGGTAACTCAGATTTAACTCGGATCGTTGTTTTCAGCTTGCCAGGTCATTCCGTAACTCGGATGGCTATGTGCATCACCATGCCAGGTTACCTGGTAACTCGGATTTAACTTCAGTTTGCCTAGTTACAGGTTTCTAGGTTACATGGTAACTCGGATTTTATTTCGGTTTTCCTAGTTACATGGTAACTCGGATTTTACTTCAATTTTCCTAACTACGGTTTCCTAGTTACAAGGTAACTCGGATTTTACTTCAGCTTGCCTAACTACAGGGATAATTCAGATTCGTTTCAGTTTCCTAGTTATAGGGTAACTCGGATTTTAATCCAGCTTACCAGGTTATCTTATACCTCAAATCAGTTTGTTCCATATCTTGGATAGCATGTGCCAGCATATCATTCATTCATCATATCAAATCTCGGATCTATATCTCGGATCCATATCAATGGAAATATGCCACGATATCATGAAGTCATATCATAACTCCAAATCATATCTCAGATCAATATCTTGGATCCAAATCTTTGGCGGTTTGCTAGCCAATCATAAGGCCATATCATATCTCAACCAAATAACTCGGATCTAAGACTTATGTCGGATTCGAGTCAAGCAACTCAAACTCCCATCAGGTAACTCGAATTTGAGTCATGTGACTCGGATTGGAATCTTGTAACTCGAATTTCGAGTTGAGTAACTCGGATTTTGAGTCAACTAACTCAAAATAGAGACTCATGCCAATTATGAGTCAAATAACTCGGCAATTATATCTTGGATGGGATAACTCGGATTACAATTCATAAGGCCATAGCCAAATTCGGCCAGAAGCCAAAAGAGTTAACCTGAAAGGGTTAAGGCCAGAGCCGAATCAGGCCAGAAGCCAAAAGAGTTACCCAAAAGGGTTAAGGCTAGAGCCAAATCAGGCCAGAAGCCAAAAGACTTACCCGAAAGGGTTAAGGCCAGAGCCAAATTCGGCCAGAAGCCAAAAGAGTTAACCCGAAAGGGTTAAGGCCAGAGCCGAATTAGGCCAGAAGCCAAAAGAGTTACCCAAAAGGGTTAAGGCCAGAGGCGAATCAGGCCAGAAGCCAAAAGACTTACCCAAAAGGGTTAAGGCCAGAGACGAATCAGGCTAGAAGCCAAAAAGACTTACCCAAAAGGGTTAAGGCCAGAGCCGAATCAGGCTAGAAGCCAAAAAGAGTTACCCGAAAGGGTTAAGGCCAGAGCCGAATCAGGCCAGAAGCCAAAAGACTTACCCGAAAGGGTTAAGGCCAGAGCCGAATCAGGCTAGAAGCCAAAAGAGTTACCCAAAAGGGTTAAAGGACAGAGCCAAATTCGGCTAGAAGCCAAATGACTTGCCCAAAAGGGTTAAGGCCGAGCCGAATCAGGGCAGAAGCCACAAACTTACCCAAAGGGGGTCATATGACGGATGCCCATGAGGGCTATATGTCGATTTGGATCAACTCCTACCAAGGATATATATTAAAAATGGAGAAAAATAACTATGTGTTGATAGCAACTCTGGAGATACTTTTTATGAAGCCTATGCGCGATTCTACGGATCCCCCATAGCCTCGGGGACTAATGTTGGGGGTGTAACCCCAGGTACCCTAGAGTTGATGAATAGGTGATTGCATAAAAGAGATACATAAAGATAAAAATATGAAGGATAAAGAGAAAAGGAGAAGGAAAAGAGAAAGAAAACAAACACGGGCCGAATTATGGCTAATTCGGTCTGGTACAAATATTTGCGGGCCGAATCTGCATCGCATGGGCCGAACTGCCTCTATATATGCCGGATTAAAGAATAATCTGGCCAGCTGGGACGTCCGTCTCCTCCCGGGGTGGGCCGACCCAAGTTAATTTGTCCCACCACGGGCCATCTCCATCGCTCCGCCTCTCCCACCGGGTCAGCGATCCCCGATGAACCTTGCCCGCTTCCCGCGAGAAGCACGTCGACACCGAACCATCCCAGCTCCCGCCACCTTGACCGCTTCCCCCGGGTGGGCCGGATTCGGCCCAACGCGGGGAGACTCCCGCACCGACGCGACACGCCACCGCCTCCCACCGCTAAGTCGCCAGCAGTTCCCTGGGTGGGCCGACTCAGCGGGAATCCTGGCCCACCCCGGATCACTGCCTGTCTCCAACGCCCACGCTCGGCTGGGCCACTCCGGATCACCGCCTAGGCCTCCTCCTCGTTGCCCCGCCCGGGCCAAGCATGGGAGACCCGGCTGGGTCATTTTGGCTCGTCCACCTGGGCCGAATCACAGGTTAACCCGGCTGGGCTGAGAATAATCCGGCTGGGAACACTGTTCACCGCCTAGGTGGGCCCCATTTTACCCTGAGGCCAGATTATATCCACCCATGTCCGAATTTCACTTCCTCGGGCCGAATTACTTCGTCCCGGATGTCATTTCTCTCGTACCTGGACCCACCAACAACCTCTACATCGACACGCTACCAAGTCAAGTCAAGCCTACGCCAAAAGGCCGCCTTTGGGACGCCCCTGGCTCAGACTGGCCCCTTTGGTCCAAGATGCTAAGGAATATGCTAGGCATCTTGGGAGATGCTAGGGAATATGCCAAGCATCTCCCAAAGATGCTAAGGAATATGCCGAAGGCATAAGACCAATGACTCAACAAAGGACAAGCTGACTAGGCAAGCCCTACAAGACAGCTCATAGGAGTACTTTAGATAACATACCTTGTTCCCTGGGCTCCCCTTTATAAGGAGCACCAGGGGTAACGTAGTTAATTTGTGCATAGTATTTGTCAGCCACCCTTTCTCAAATCTGAATTCCCCCCCAACCCGTCCTTCCATAGTATCTATGATCAGAGGACTATGATCAGAAACCTTCCTAGTTAATTTGTGCATAGTAGCCAAGGGGAAAAAATGCTTCCAATTTTTACAGATGAGAATCCTGTCCAGTTTTTCGAAAGTGGGGATTCTCTGATTATTCGACCAAGTATATTGTCCTCCTGACATCTGCACCTCTCTCAAACCATAAGTGTTGATGATACTATTGAGCATATGGCTCCATGTACTTAGGACATGGTTCTTGTTCTTCTCAGAAGAAAATCTCATGATGTTAAAATCCCCTCCCAGCCACAAGGGGAGAGATTGATCTATATAGATTTTAGCTAATTCCACAAAAAAAGATTCGTTATGTTCTTCCTGAGCTGCACCATAAACCTCCACGAGATGCCAATGAATATGGAGTTTAATATCAAACAGTTTCATCTTGACATGAAACCTCCCCACAGATGATCCACCATTATCCAGTCTAGAGGAACATAGGCCCCCCCCATATTACTTCCAGATTTTCCAACAGATGGCAACCAACTCTAGAAAAAATGATTCATAGGATAATTTTTCCTGAAAATTTTAGCAGAATATTATTTCTTCATAGTTTCCAGCAGCCCCATAAAGTCCAATGCTCTTGCTGCATCAAATTTATCAGATATGAACTCATCCCCTTCTTACCAACCCTCTGCTATTTAAAATACCAGCTATCATAACACTATTTTCCTCTCTTTTGTTCCAGTTACAACACCACTCATAGGGTGGTAGTTGTTAACTTTCACAGCAGCCGCTTTTAACTTACCCTGACCTCCTCCAATAGTACCAACTAGCTTCTTATTTCACTTCTGTTTTCTAGACATCACTGGAGTAAATTCCTCTTTAGCTTCATTATCACTCTTCCATCCCATGAACTCTACTTGTGTGTCCTGTTTTGCCATTTCTTGTATATTTTCATTTTTCCCAGCTAAATTATTTCTGGAAATTTCTAGATCTTTTAAGGAACTAATAAACTCAAGAGATAAAGAAGAAGGTTCTACACCCATTTCCAAAGCTCTATTAACAATGCCATCATCATCTAACACATCAAAGGAAGTATAGAGAGTTAGATTAGTACGTGACAAGTCTCTTTGGGTACCTTGCATCATGGATCTTTCATTCAGATTAGATGCCCCTGTTGGGTTCACAGCATAGAAAACAAAAAAAATTCCTACGATGGAAACTATACGCCAAGATCTATCTACTAGATACAAGCAACGGGTGGATATACATCCATAGAGAACTTACCCTCAAAGATAACAACGCTTTGTTAATGAGATGGAACTCCTGGATGATGTAGTCATACACTTGCCGATCTCAAGATCATGATGAAGTCCAGCAGGTCCGGCTCTAGCACGTCCATCAGATCCAGCTCCAAAGAAGTCCACCAAGTCCAAGTCCAGCAGCGGTGCATCCGTGATCGCACACACGTCTAGTACCCCGACAACCTCCGTCCCTTTCTCCAGCAAAGCAGCGGAAGCAGCAACTCATTTCCAGATAAAGCCACCGGGAACATGTATCTCGCTAATCCGAGACCATGTGGAATAACTAGAGGGGGAGAGAGATCCTTCACGAGGAGGTGTGTGTTGTGAGGAGGAGAGGGGGCCTTTTATAGGGAAGAGGGGAGGCACCCAAGGGCCATGGCATGGCAGCCATGGTGGTGCCCCCACCTCTTCCACATTCATGTGGGTGGATCTCCCACTCCCATAAATAGCCTCCACTCAAAATTCCACTCACACATGCATTAATTTCCACCAAATTCAATGCAAGATCTCATTAAATAAAACCATTTTATTTATTTTATTCAGAAATTTTTTAATTACATTAATTAACAAACATTCACATAAAACCCCCTATAACATTTCAATATCACATGCAGAACCAATTTCAGCAATTTCACCCGAAACAGTCTCGGTGTCTATTGAAATAATTCCAGCGCTTTCTTAAGTCTTTATCTGAAACATATTTGCTCCAAATGGTGTCGGTATCCCTTAAGTGTGTCACCCTATGGTTCACGAATAATGCAGACATGATCGAGACCCATTTCCGATCAATAATCAGCAGCGGGACCTAGAGATCCGTACTGACACCCACATATTCAACGATGACCCTTGTGATCGTGTGAACCTTTAACATCGTAACTAAATCCCTTTGTCTCGCGGTATATTACATGTCCGAGATTCGATCATTGGCATCCAAATACCTAGTTTGATCTCGTTACCTACATGCACTCTTTTCTCGTTCCTGTGTTCTAGTGATCACATCACTTGCTTCCAAGCTATTTCAATGTGACATCACCAAGAGGGCCCAGAATATATCTATCCGTCATCGGGGTGGAAAAATCCCACTCTTGATCCATGAGACTCAACATAACACCTTCATAGCACTGAACCCACCTTTATAGTCACCCTGTTACGGTGTAACGTTTGATGTTGTCAAGATACTCTTCCGGTGTTAGCAATTAACATGATCTCATGGTCTAAGGACTAAGATTACTTCGTATGATGTTATAGCAATATAAACATAATGACTCTGATCGTAATGCTATACTTCATATGAATGTTCATCACATCATTCCACCAATGCTGTGAACTCATTATTAACAACATCCAATGTCCATGATCAGGAAACCTTGATCATCTTGTTGATCAACGAGTTAGTTTATATGAGAGGCATTACTAGGAACTTTGTATTTTGTTTATTAAACACACATGTATTAACATTTCCAATTAATACAATTATAGCATGCAAAATAAACATTTATCATAAACATGGAATAAGATAATAACCACTTTATTATTGTCTCTCGGGCATATTCCCTTCAGCCCCTCCCTGATGAACCAATCTATAACTTACTCTGATCTATGGAGCATTAGATATTGTGTCCCCCCTGAGCAACAACATGTTCTTGTTCCTCTTGTTGTGAACCCTGGCTCTCCTGAGTTAAGTTTTCTAGCTGAGATGATCCCACTTGAACAACCACTTGATCCCGATCTTGATTGGGGACCTCCACCGCAGCCAAAGGTATATGCTCCACAGGAGGATTACTTTCTTCATCAGCACCACTTTCAGCAGAAGAACTATTTGTATTACCAGAATCGCCTACCTCATCATCACTATCATTCTCAGCACCTCCCTTCTCCTCTTCAATTTTCTCCAGCAAATGAACATATTGTTTCCTATGTTTATAGTATTTGTCACTCTATTTGTTTTGGAGCAGATCATGCACAAACTCCTGGAAAGTTTTTCTCCACCAACTAGATCATCTAGGTTCACCACATCTCCTATTTCTTGTGGAGCCAGAGCCTGTGCCACCTCCAAATGTACATCCCCCATCACCTGCTCTTGCATCTGCCCAGTAGTATCACTCTGTTGCCTGATATTTCCTGCACATACTATGCCACCACCCGGTACATTGCCAGCAGCATTATCAGTTGCTTCACGAATTGTTATACCACTAGCAGATCCCCCACTTGGCCAAGTTGAGCCACTCGAGCACCAAAGGACATGTCATCAGTATTCCCAGAGTTTTCACCCTCAACTCTAGGTCCTTTCCCTTTTTCCCAGGCAGCACATTGTGGAAGATCATCCAAAGAGCAATTGGTTCTCCCATTTCCACCTTGTGTTGTCTGGTCCTCAGCAACCCTAGACTCTGTCCTTCTAGTAGTAACCATAGTGAGCACATGTCTACTACTGTCATCCTATCTAGCCTAACCCGTTTGATTATTTTCTCCTCCCACATCAACAGGAATGGGTACGGTTGGTACAACAGCGGGAGAAAAAATCTCCTTTGTATATTTAAATTCACAAATTCCTCCCTTCATCCCCCCTCTTCTTGTGTTTGGTACCAGAGTCACATCTTGGCAAGCCACCTTTACTCTAACATATGCTAGATTTCTTAAACTGTTCCTATCCATTGCCAAAGGCTTTCCTATCAAAGATGCAACATAAAAAACAGTGGACTTCTCTCTTTACTTCATGGGGATCCCAACAATTCGAAACCATGCCTCCTTCAGCCATTCAACAAGTTCCAGATAACCAGTCCACTTAGAAATCTGAATCACGGCATCAGGGATTATCTCCATAAAAACTTTACCAAAATGAAAATCTTCAATGGATTACATAGAGGGAAATGTCATGAGAAATTCAACATCACTAATGGGCCTAGCATTAAACCTCCACCCAGAACCAACATCATCTGCCCATAACTGAAATTCTTTTTCCGGGTCCTTTCCTGACACATCACCCTTGACAACCATGATATGAGCATAGTTACACTTCTCCATTAACTTAAATGAGGATTCAGTCACTCGGATAGAATGAAATCCCAAGGCTCCTGTCGTGGAGTAAGTATATTCATTCTCCAGCTTGTGTTTTGAGCTCATACCTTATTCAACTCCTATACTTATACTTGGTATGTTTCAAGAGGAAAGTTGGTGTTAGCTTGAAGCGATCCTCAAGAGATGCTGGAGGGTCAAAAATATTCGTGATATGCTGACCAGGGATGTGGTCACCAAGCCCTCTCCGGATACTGCTCCCCCGCCTCCTACCGCCAAGCCCTCTAATGGTCCTAGTGGACCTTCGTCCCCCATCATATCTGAGATCTCCGCCATGGAGACAAATGTCAATCCAATCTTTGATATCTCACGCTCTGTCGAGGTTGACGTTGCTCCTAGTGGTTAGTCGACGCAGGAGAGTACCTCCTCCAAAGTGGCTGAAGCTCTGCCTAAGGATGCCACAGAGAAAGGGAAACAAGTAATGGAAGGAGAGGAGGTGAAGGCAGTTGTGGCAACAGACAAGGCGGGAGCCTCTGATCCATCAACTGCTATGCTAACGCAGCAGGCGGCTAGGGCATCATCCATGCCTTTGGCTTCAACAACTCCTTTGGCCGCGAATCCTCCGATGTTGTGCTAGGATGACCTTATTGCACATGCAGATGCCGTGTATAACAATGCTGGCGTCTTCCATGCTACATATGCCAATCCGGCCAACAATCTCAAAGTTATTGCCATTGTAAGTCTTTAAACTTCACTTCTTTTTACTTTATATTGTATTCCACTATAGCCCCCGAGCTCTTAGGAAAAACCTTTATAAGTTTGGCCTAAGTGCTCCAAAAGAACTAAGTGTACAACTTGTACATGTAGCCCCTGAGTTTTTAGTTTAGAATGATAATTCCGACTAGACACTCTAAGAGAGAACACTAGTGGATTAAAATCTTATACTATAGCCCCCAACCGTGTAGTTGAAACTAGATAGTTCCGACTATATGCTATAGAGAAACTAAGCATGTTTACTTTTTGCACAATGAGCATAGACGGAGGATAACCGCCAACGAGAGGTTTGCTGCCTTGCGGAAGGAACTGGACCTTGAACAGGGTAAAACAGCCTTCCTGAAGCAATAGATAAAAATAACCAGAGTCTATTTCTTTTAACAACTCCTTACTTTTTCTCATGGATCCATTTATGCCGTCTTCTCATAGTGCTTTCCATTTTCTGCCTTACAGAGGCCATTCCCAAAGACAAGAGCATCGTCGAGTAATCCAAGCATATTCCAGAGCTTGATGATGAGAATAAAATCTTGAAGAAAGACCTGGCTGATGCTGTCAAGGGCCATGAGGAGGCGATGAAGGCACTGCAAGTGTCTGCTGACGCTGAGATGCAGTGCCTGAAGAACGAAATTACACAACTCAAAGAACAAACCAAGCTGCCAAATAGCAGAATGGGAGGAACCTTGAGATGTACAAGATAGTTCAAAAGGAGCAGGACATCTTGGCAGAGACTTGCAAGCAAGCTGAAACGAGGATCTTTGATAACTTTCCTCTGACTTTGTCAATTTCGTAACTTGGACAAATGTTTGATGTGCTTTATACTCATGATCCTTGTATCTTATGCAAACCACAACTCCCATTGGCTTGGCCAACTTGGGTGAGGGTGCTCTGGATTCCAAGTAATGCATGATTCTTTCTGGCAACTTCGTGAGCACCGCCATTGCCCAGGCCAAGGAGATATCCTAGCCTCTAGGAATAAAGATCAAGGCAGCAGACTCAGCGGCCAACTACTCAAAAATCCTGCACCGAGCCACCAAGAAAGTCAAGGACTGGAAAGCCTCTTGCGTCCGGGCTAGTGCAAGGATGACCTTGTCCTTGGTCAAGGCACACTATGACAACACCGGCATTGATTTGGTGACCTCTGGCATGCCCAAGCTAGATGAGGAAGGGAACAAAATTGATAGTGAAGCTATTTGGGATTCCCTCGCCGGCTTCGACACCAAAATTGCCAGAATGGTCAAGGCGGACGTCTTCGTGCCTGCCGAGATCCTTGATGAAGACATGGCTTCGTCTGAGTCTAGCCCATATCCTTTCGAGTTTGATGAGCTATCCCAGCCTGGCTCTCCTGTTGCTAATGATGCCACCACAAAGTCCCCTGTAGTAGAGCCATAAAAACTTGTACTCAAGTTTCCAGCTACTTATTTGTTTCCAGCATGTATATTTTTTTAAGCCAGTGCTGGCTTATCCATTATTCTGGATCGTATGCTTGAACTTTCATGAGACGGAAGACTCTCCGTGCAGAAATATGCTCCCAGGTGATGATGCTTAATAGCACCGTCAAGAACCTAAGAAAAAATCGCGGGCTTTGAGTGTCGACAAGTCACTACTCTGGAATCCACATAAAAACTTCAGAAAACGTGTAGACCAGAAAACTTAAGCTAACGCCCGTAGGCGGAATTTTCACAAGTGCAAATGCAAACTTGCGTATAAAGGGTTTATATGATCCAAAAATGAACAACTAAAGGAGGTAAAAGACTTAGAGAATATGAGTGAACCAAATGCTTTATTTCATTGATCATATAAGAATCTTATTACATAATATAAATGTGCTAAGTGTAAAAGCGACGTAGTTGTGCTATGTTCCATTGCCGATCTGTCTCCGGGTAATCATCATCGGAGTCACGTTGCTTTTGCTTGGAATTTTTGGCCTACCCTTGAACTCGTGAATATCGACGAGGTAATATGAATGATTTAGCAATGATTTTCTTATGACGAACAATCCTTCCAAAGGTGGGGATAGTTTGTGTCATTTCTCCTGCTTGAGTCTAATCACCAGATCCCCCTCTTTAAACAAGCGATGCTTTACAAGGTGACTAGGATATCCACGTAGCTTCTGCTGGTATACGGCGGATCTCTGGCATGCCCGCACGTGCTCTTCCTCAAGTAGGTCCATAGATAGGCGTCTGGATTCTTCGGCGTCATCCTCTTCGTAGACGGTGACTCTTGGTGCATCGTGGAGGATATAGGATGGTAGGACGACTTCTTCTCCACAAAACCATGAAGAAAGGAGTCAAGCCTATGGATATATTCGGTGTTGTTTGTAAACTCCACAGGACAAATGGCAATTCCTTCGCCCAGGCTCCAGCTACTCTACGTAGCGGTGCTTATAAGAGTGGCTTGATTCCGTGTAGAATTAGTCCATTGGCCCTTTCAATTTTCCCATTTGACTGTGGGTGTGCCACATATGCTAGGTCAAGGCGGATGCCTTTTTCATGACAATACTCCTCAACTTATCCGAGAGAAAAATTTCTACCATTATTGGTGATGATGCTGTGTGGGAGACCAAACCTCACCACTAGATCCTGGACAAATTTCAGGGTTGTTGCCCCATCAAGCTTTCTAATGGGTTTAGCTTCAATCCATTTTGTGAACTTGTCCACTGCTACTAGCAAGTGTGTAAATCCACAGGGTGTTGTCTACAAAGGTCCCACCATGTCCAGCCCCCAGACTGCAAACAGCCAAGTTATTGGTATGGTTCGCAGTTCTTCAGCTAGAACACTTGGTTGTCTTGCATAGAACTAACACCCAAGGCATGTTTGTACCAACTTGTCGACGTCCGCCTTGGCAGCTAACCAGTAGAATCTTTGTCGGAAAGCTTTAGCTACCAACAATCAGGGAGCGGTGTGATGCCCACAGTCTCTGAGATGTATCTCTCTAAGGATTTCAATACCTTGCTACTAGGGGACGCATCAAAGGAATACTCCCATGGTACTTCTTTTGTATAGCTGGTCGTCAATGATGGCATAGCCTTTTGCTCTACGTACTATTTGCCGGCTTTTGACTTTCTCGGTGGGCAAAGTTCTGTTTTGTAGATAGTCCATGAACGGTTTCGTCCAAGCCAGAGAGGTCACTATTACTGTGTTAACAAATGAGTCCACTCTATCCAGGTTGTCAGGGTCCGCTCCCTTCACGGATGGGGTCCATAAATGTTCCAGGAAAACGCTTGGCGGAATTGGTCGGCAGGCTGACCCAAGCTTTGACAAAAGATCTGCTGCCTCATTTTCCTCCCTTTTGACGTATGATGTCTACGCACTTCTATTCTTGTAGACAGTTGTTGGGCCTCCAAGTGCAAAGGTTTGTAGAACAGCAGCAAGTTTTCCCTTAAGTGGATCACCCAAGGTTTATCGAACTCGGGGAGGAAATGGTCAAAGGTATCCCCTCTCAAGAAACCCTGCAATCAAAATACAAGAAGTCTCTTGTGTACCCAACACACTCAATACACTTGTCAGGTGTATAGGTGCACTAGTTCGGCGAAGAGATAGTGAAAAACAAGTGGGATGGATAATTATAAGTGGTAATGGTGATAGAGAATAGCTTGGTGGCGTGGAAAAGACTAAAGTAAAACTGAAATAAAGAAGGAAGCAAGCAAACATGTAATAGATCTAATTGCAAACGGTGTATCAATGATTAGAAACAAGGCCTAGGGATCATACTTTCACTAGTGAACACTCTCATATAAATATCTTCTCTTTATGATACTACTCTTAATTACTCTCCGGTTGGACACTCTAATCGTTGGTAGGGCTATAACAACACACCTCAAAGTAAGCCTTTCCCATATAGATAACCCCACACTGTCACCTTGAGCACTAGATGGTTCAAACAAACACCACAAACATCCAACTCCAAATATAACTCATAACAAGTATTTGTAATCTCTAGCCTAAGTTCCACCATGGTGTGCATGCTGTCACTTTTACACACATGGGGAGAGAAGAGATCTATTAAAGCACTTGAGTAGCAAGGTAGATCTACTAGATTACAAAGCTCATGATCACAATATGATCATGCATAGAGAGAGATGAACACATAGCCTCGAGAGGGAACTACTCCCTCTCGAGAGGGAACTACTCCCTCCTCATCATGGGAATCAGCAACAATGATGGAGATGGTGGTGGAGATCGATGGAGATGGCTCCGGGGCACTTCCCCGTCCCGGCAGGGTGCCGGAACAGAGACTTTCTGTCCCCCGAATCTCCCCTTCGATGGCGGTGGCAAAGCGAAACTTTTCGTGGATTTCTGATTGATGATTTAGGGTTTTGGTATCGGGAGGCTCTTATAGGCAAAGGAGGCAAGGTCGGTGGCCGGCCAGGGGGCCCACACCATGCCCTGGCGCGACCTAGGGTTGCCCGCGCCTAGGGGTGGTGTGGCCACCCTATGGCCCCTCTTCGACTCTCCTTCTGGCTCCATGAGTCTTCCGGTAAAATAGGAACTTTGGCTTTTGTCCCGTCCAATTTCAAGAATATTCATTTTCTGACTTCCTGGAACCAAAACAGCAGAAAACAGGCAACTGGCATTGTGGCATCTTGTTAATAGGTTAGTCCAAGAAAGTCTATGAAAAGTACTCCAAAGTTGGAACAAAACACAAGAAAGTAGATAAAACCAAGCATGGAACATCAAAAATTATAGATACATTTGCAATGTATCAACATCCCCAAGCTTAACTCTTGCTCGTCCTCGAGTAGGTAAGTGATAAATAGAAAGAATAATTTTTGAGGTGACATGCACCATCATAAACTTGATCAAAGTATTTGTAAAACATTCATAGTTGGGATCATAGTACTTCAATCATAACATGAAAGACAAAGTTCTAGCAATAAGACAAAGAAACTATGTTGCAACATGAAAAGGCACAAACAAAAGGTTCATGAATAACAATGCTTTGCAAGACGTTTGTTTGTTTCACATAAAGAAAACATAGCATAATAGCATTCAGCTTGTCCCTCATAGAGTAGCAAATATAAATGCATAGGACACCTTCAAAGTTCATAATAGTGACTAGATACAATAGTTTAAATTAAGTAATATCAAGTTATGCATCAATCAACTAGTCTTGGGACAATGCACATAGAACTAAGAATGGCCACTATGCTCTCAAAGTAGGTTCATAAAGATAGAAGGTGGAGACTCAATATATAAGTGGAAGAAAGGCCTTCATAGAAGGAAGTAGAGATTCAAGTCTCATAAAGAGCTTCCAAAAATTATGGTACTTATAGATTTCATCTCTCATTTCCCCTATCATAAGCATCTTGAAGTATAAGTCAGAAATCTCATGTCCCTTGTATACGAGGGCCGCTCCTCATGCTACTCAAGTTTAGTCACCGGTAAGTTCTTGTCATCGTAAATACATGTGTATCATAGAGAACCTCCAACGGGGTACCCCTTGCCCGATGATACGGAAGAATCCCCATATCAAAATGACAAGGCAAGCAGACAACAAGCATCTCAGAATTCTTCTTAATTACCATGGGAATATGGTGCTTTTTTCTCTCTTTCCTATTTTCATAGTATCTTTTTTTTCTTTTTCTCTTTTTTTCTCAATATAGGACTCTTTTTTTATAAGAAGAATGCTTCATAGACATCTCATTATGGTTACGCTGCAGGTTTCCACCCTGTCAGCATGGATTAGACCAGCGGCCTAGGCATTTCTCTAACACATATACATAACTCCATGGACTTACAAGCTCCCCTTTCATTTCACAATCGACATATCCATAGACAAAAGAGCATGATATCAACTAGGTACAAGTACCAAGTGCAATGTTGAAAGCGTTCCCCATGACAGCATGGTTCTGCTAATCCCCAAAAAATAAGTGCAAGCATATACAACATAGACGACACAATGGTTCAAGTTTATTAAGGGCAAGAAAAGTAAAGTGTGCCATCAAGTTCGTGAGAGCTTTAATCACTAGTTTTCTCATAACAAGTTTAATTTGGAAGCTAAACAAAAGCATGAATATACTTGGAATACCATAAGCTAATAGGTAGGTATGGTTGACTCTTTGGAATAACTTGGTTTAGGGAGTTGGATGCATGAGTGGAACTCATACTTTGTTGTGGAGGCTAGCAAAAGACTGGGAGCGACAAACTAAGAGAGCAATAATGGACATAATCATGCAGAGCGACAAAACATCATTGATCAAAGCATAAAGTGATACTACAAGTTGAAAACTAAAGGATCATAAAGGCTATGGTGACTTGAAATATTCATATCATGGTGTGAGAATGTGCCAAGTCAACCCAAATAAAGCATCAAAGGAGTATACCACTATACTATGCTTTAATATGCTAAAAAAACGCATGATTCATCCAAGGCACATTAAGCAATCTCAATTGTTTATAACAAGTCATGCTACAGCAAAGAATACTAAGCATAAAGCTAAAACAATATCAAGCATGGCATGACAAAGCATATGCCACAGTCAAAAACAAACTCTTTTTACCACAAAAGCATGAACTTTCCTACTCTTTTCCAAACCAAACCAAACGATTTGCAAACCAATGTATGAAAGAGGGGGTCCAACAAATTTATTCAGAAAACTAAGCAAACAAAAGAAAACGGAAAACCAAAACAAAAACAAAAAAGAAGACGCTCCAAGAACAACACAACTGTGCATGAAACAATAAAAATGAAGCGTTTGGAAGAAACCTGGAATTTTTATTGATGAAGAGGGGGGTGCCTTGGGCATCCCCAAGCTTTTACGCTTGTACCTCTTGTATATTTCTTGGGGTGACACGCGTGGCATCCCCAATCTTGAGCTTTAGTCCATCCTTCATCTCATTACTCATTCCTTCCATACACCTGAAATTTTTCCTTCATACAAAACTTCACACAATCTTTATTAGAAACATTAGTGCACTCAAGATAAATAAGTCTTAAGGTTCAGTTCTAACACCAAATAAATTTCCATTAGAACACTAGCTACTGTAGCACTTCCCTCAAAAAATCTCAATTCCCCAAAAGAACTCAAAAAGGAACCAACAAGAAGCAAATGCAGAAAATGGCAGAAATCTGTCAAAACAGACCAGCAGGTAAAGACGAATTTTTTCGAAGACCTTCTGTTGCTCAAATCGAAAAGTGTTGAACTAACTAAAGTTAGATATCAACTTGGGACAGAAGCACAAAAATTCACGCCTCAAAAGGACGTACAGAGATTTTACCCGAATTTTTACGGTAAAGCACAAAAATCTGTTTCGGGACAGCAACTTTCGCAATCATTACTTCTCTCTCATTAGAGGTTACTCTTGGCACAAAAAGCAAATAAAAAGGATAAGGAGCGGTTATTACTGAAGTAATAACTTCCAAGACTCATCTAAAACTTTTGGGTTATTTCCCAATAAGTACTTTTCTTTAATGCCTTTAAGTTAGGCATGATAGTTTGAGAAGATGCTCACATAAGAAATATGAATTTAAGTAAAAGAGAGCATCAAGGAGCAAATTCAAAGCACATTTAAGTCTAACCTACTTCCTATGCATACGAATATTGTAAACAAACAAGTCATGAAAGCACAAAGCAACAAGCATAGGAAAGCAAAACAAGTGCAACTTCAAGACTTTCAACATAAAGAGGAGAAACCTAATATTATTGAGATGCATAAAACCATGTTTCCCTCTCTCATAATAACTTTTAGTAGCATCATGAATAAAAGTAACAATATAACTATCACAAGAAACATTCTTATCATGAGCCACATGCATAAAAGAATTAATACTCCCCACATAAACATAGTCATTCTTATTGATTGTAGTGGGACCAAATTCAATAAAATAGCTATCATTATTATTTTCATCACCATAACCATCAAATATAGGAGGCATATAGTAATCATAATTAATTTCCTCCTCAATAGTAGGTGGACTGAAAATATCATAATCATCATTGTAATCATCATATATTGGAGGTTTTGTATCATCATAAGCAATAGAATAGCTACCTTCTAAAGCTGGGGAACTAAAAAGATCATTTTCATAAAAACTAGCTTCCCCAAGATTAGACTTTCCATAGCATTAGCAATGATGGTGTCCAAAGAATTCATACTAACAACATTGCTATTAGCATGCAAATAAAGTTCCATAGGTTTTTTAATTTTCTCTTCAAACACTTCATGTCCTAACTCAAGATAAATATTATAAAGCTCTCTAATTTTGTTGTTGTTTTCCGTTAAGCCTAACTAGTGAAAACAAGAAACAAAAAGAGAAAATTGTAGAATCTAAAGGAAATAACTTCGAGCACTCACACCGGAGGATGTGAGTACCTTTTACCTTACCTCCCGACAACGGCGCCGGAAAATAGGCGTTTGCCGTGGGAGGTTCTCCTTCTTTAATCCTCCGGTGTGAATACCTTTTACCTTACCTCCTCGGCAACGGCGCTAGAAAATAGCTTGATGTCTATGCACTTCTATTCTTGTAGACAGTTGTTGGGCCTCCAAGTGCAGAGGTTTGTAGAACAGCAGCAAGTTTTCCCTTAAGTGGATCACCCAAGGTTCATCGAACTCAGGGAGGAAGTGGTCAAAGGTATCCCCTCTCAAGAAACCCTGCAATCAAAATACAAGAAGTCTCTTGTGTCCCCAACACACCCAATACACTTGTCAGGTGTATAGGTGCACTAGTTCGGTGAAGAGATAGTGAAAAACATGTGGGATGGATAATTATAAGTGGTAATGGTGATAGAGAATAGCTTGGTGGCGTGGAAAAGACTAAAGTAAAACTGAAATAAAGAAGGAAGCAAGCAAACATGTAATAGATCTAATTGCAAACGGTGTATCAATGCTTAGAAACAAGGCCTAGGGATCATACTTTCACTAGTGAACACTCTCATATAAATATCGTCTCTTTATGATACTACTCTTAATTACTCTCCGGGTGGACACTCTAATCGTTGGTAGGGCTATAACAACACACCTCAAAGTAAGCCTTTCCCATCTAGATAACCCCACACTGTCACCTTGAGCACTAGATGGTTCAAACAAACACCACAATTTCATAAAGACATCCAACTCCAAATATAACTCATAACAAGTATTTGTAATCTCTAGCCTAAGTGCCACCATGGTGTGCACGCTGTCACTTTCACACACATGGGGAGAGCAGAGATCTATTAAAGCACTTGAGTAGCAAGGTAGATCTACTAGATTACAAAGCTCATGATCACAATATGATCATGCATAGAGAGAGACATGAACACATAGCTACAGATAGAACCCTTAGCCTCGAGAGAGAACTACTCCCTCCTCATCATGGGAATCAGCAACAATGATGGAGATGGTGGTGGAGATCGATGGAGATGGATCCGGGGGCACTTCCCCGTCCCGGCAGGGTGCCGGAACAGAGACTTTCTGTCCCCCGAATCTCCCCTTCGGTGGCGGCAGCACAGTAAAACTTTTCGTGGATTTCTGATTGATGATTTAGCATTTTGGTATCAGGAGGCTCTTATAGGCGAAGGAGGCAAGGTCGGTGGCCGGCCAGGGTGCCCACACCATGCTCTGGCGCGGCCTAGGGTTGCCCGCGCCTAGGGGTGGTGTGGCCACCCTGTGGCCCCTCTCCAACTCTCCTTCTGGCTCCGTGAGTCTTCTAGTAAAATAGGAACTTTGGCTTTTGTCCCGTCTAATTCCGAGAATATTCATTTTCTAACTTCCTGGAACCAAAAACAGTAGAAAACAGGAAACTGGCACTGTGGCATCTTGTTAATAGGTTAGTCCAAGAAAGTTTATGAAAAGTACTCCAAAGTTGGAACAAAACACAAGAAAGTAGATAAAACCAAGCATGGAATATCAAAAATTATAGATACATTTGCAATGTATCAATGTACTTGACTTCGTCGCCGTCGAAGCACTTGGCTATTTCTTCTACTTCATCTCGATATGCCACCATCATAGGGCTCCGCGCGTTCTAGGTGCCAGCTACTTGCTCGGCGATGAAGTCAGAATCTCCATAGCAAACTATGCCCTTGATGCCAATATCCTTAGCTACTCGTAGTCCGTGAATGAGGGCCTCATGTTCCACCATGTTGTTGTTAGCGTTGAAGTGGATCTGCAGGATATATTGCAACTTCTCCCTATTGGTTATTGTAGTAATACACCAGCCCCGAGCCGTTGAGTAGCTTTGATCCGTCAAAGTGCATAACCAAATATTCTGATTCTGGCACAGGGGCATCTTCTGGCAGCTCTGTCCAATCTACAATAAAATCCACCAATGCTTGTGATATGATAGCGTTGCGTCTCTTGTAGGTGATTTCAAAGGCGATAAGTTCAATTCCCCACTTTGCCACTCTTCCTATAGCATCGCTGTTGTTGATGATGTCGGACAGTCGAGCTTTGCTCACCACTATGATAGGGTGCTTGTGGAAATAATTCCTTAGCTTGCGTGAAGCAAGGAAAACTCCATAAGCTATCTTCTGGTAGTGCGGGTAACGTTGCTTGGATTCCGTTAAGACCTCACTTACGTAGTAAACGGGTCACCGAACTCCGTATTCGTGCGTTGGTTTCGTGCGCTCCACCACGATGATGATGCGGATGACACGGTTGGTTGCCGCCATGTAGAGTAACATAGGCTCCCTTGACACTGGTGCTGCAAGTATTGGTGGGGAGAAGAGTATTCTCTTCAACTCCTGAAGTGTTGCATGAGCCTCGTTTGTCCATATGAATTTTTCCGCCTTCTTGAGAAACTTGTCGAGCAGAATAGCCTTCTCCCCAAGTCGGTTGATGAATCGGCTTACTACTGCTACACAGCCTATGAGCCTTTGTATGTCCTTCAGGCATGTTGGACGCTTGATGTCAAGGATGGCCTTGATTTTCTCCGGGTTCACCTCAATTCCGCGGTGAAAAACGATGAAGCCCAACAGCTTGCTAGTGGTACCCCGAAGACACACTTCTTGGGGTTTAGCATCATGTTGTATTTCCGGAGATTGTCGAAGGTTTCTAGCAAGTCGGCGATAAGATTGTTTGATTTCTTTGACATTACCATTATATCGTCTATGTAAGCATGTACGTTGCGACTTATTTGGTCGTGTAGGCAGTGTTGCATTATCCACTGGTAAGTGGCACCAGCGTTTTTCAGCCCAAAGGGCATCGTGACATAGCAATATGTGTCATAAGGTGTGGTGAACGAAGTGGCCAATTGGTCCGACTTTCCCATCCAAATTTAGTGGTAACCTGAGTAGGCATCGAGAAACCATAGAAGTTCCGAGCCAGCCGTCGAGTCAATGACCTGGTCAATGCGAGGGAAAGCAAACAGATCCTTCGGACATGCTTTGTTCAAGACGGTGTAATCAACGCACATTCTTAATTCATTGGTTCCCTTTTTGGGGACAATTACAGGATTTGCCACCCATCAGGTGTGAATAACTTCTCGGATAAAGCCATCCTTAAGTAACCTAGCTATTTCTTTGCCTATAGTGCTTCGTCTTTCATGACCAAAGCATCGTAGAGATTGTTTCACCAGTTTAGCATTAGGATCAATATTCAAGCTATGCTCGGCAAGTTCCCTAGGTACTCCTTTCATGTCGGCAGGTTGCCAGACAAAGATGTCCATATTCTCATGGAGGAACTTGACGAGCATGCTTTCCTATTTGGGATCCTAGTCCGTGCCAATGGTGGTGTTCTTGGAGGAATCTCCTTCAACAAGCTCCACCTTCTTGGTCTTGATGGTGGCCTTGAAGGCGGGTTCAGCATTAGTGATCTGCTCCTTTGAAGCCAGCATCTCCGAGGCATCGACCTGGTTCTGGATCTCCTTGAACTCCTCACCATAGAGAATTGCTTCGGCGAAGGCGGCTTCACTGAGCTCGCACTCCCGTGCCTTGGTGAAGCTTCTGTTAACAGTGATGATGTCGTTTGGTCTGGGTATCTTGAGCTTGTTGTAGAAAAAGCATGGCCTTGCGAGGAAGGAGTGGAAGATGTCGTAGCCAAAGATGACGTGGTACACGCTCTTGAAAGGCACCACTTTGAAGGTCATGCGTTCTTGGGGGTAATTGTAGACATCGCCAAAAGCGACCGGAAGGGTGATGCAGCCCAGGGAATTTGCTTGTCGGCCAGGGACAACCCCATGGAACACAGTGTTACTCTTCCTTAGCTGGGTCTCCCTCAAGTTCATCTTGTGAAGTGTATCCAGTTACATGATGTGATGCTGCTTCCACTATCCACAAGGCACTTGGTGAACTCTATGTCATCAATCAAAGGGTTGATGACCATGGTATACTGGTTTTCTGTTTGGATAAGATCTGGGTGATCCTTCCTATCCCAAGTAATTGGAATCTCCGACCACCTGACGTACTGGGGTACTAGAGGGAGTATAGCCATCAGTATCCTCAGTGAGGTTTTCTGGGCCCGGACGGTGGGGGTACCAAGGAAGGTATAGTAAGACGGAGCCTTCTTTTTGAAGGGTTTTTTCCCTTTACCCTCTCCCTTGTCAGAAGATTTGGGTACCACATCTTCATCCATATCGCTGGATTCCTTGGATTCCTCCTCCTTCTTCTTCCCTTTGCCCTTTCCACGGGGTATGTTCTTCCTACTTTGCTTGTAGTCGGACTCAGGGTCTTCCTTATGGTCATTGACAAACTTGCATTGGCGGTTGGTGTGGGTGGCTTTGCTGTTTGCATCGAGATGGATGAAACACGGCATATTGCGATACTCTTTGTACATTTGCGGAACACACATAGACACAATGGGCTATCAGTGGCGCACCAAAAACAATGTCAGTGGCGCACAGGGCGTGCGCCACTGATAATACGCCACTGATAGCAGAGTAGTCAATGGCGCAGGTCCTGGGGCGCCACGGTTAATAGGGTAGTTAGTGGCGCACGCCAATTCCGTGCGTCACAGATATTACCAGCAGCGCACGCACCATCACGCCACGGTTAGTAGGGTAGTCAGTGGCGCAACACCATGCTATGCGCCACAGATATTATCAGCAGCGCACGTGCACATGGTGCGCCACTGACCTCAAAACCAGTGCGCCATTGACTAGTCTAGTGTATTTTTTTATTTATACGGCATTTATATACAACAGTTATATATAGCAATACACCACATATGAATTCAAGTATGAAATAATCTAAGATGATAGTGATCCAAATTGCTGAAATACATCAAATTTGAATTCAAGTGTTATTAGATTATTACACAAAGTGTGGTAGTACAAATTCGGTCGATCACATTACAAATTCGATCATCACATTACACATGCATAGAGCTATCACCCGAGACTATGATCGAATAGAGCACAGCAGCGATGACGAGGAGCAACGCCGAAACCATGATCAAGATCTTCATCTGATTCTTCTTCCACATGTATCTCCTCCACTTGGCTACCGCCAACTCTCTTGTCTTATAGCCTTTGTAGATGTTGCCGCTGAAGTTTTTCACTTGTGCCTAGCAGTCCTCCCACTCGTCGTAGACCCCTAGAACCCGACCCCTGTATACCACGTACCACTTCGCCATCTCCGTAGACAAGGCATGCATAGACAAGACATGCATGTAGTATATGTTATACAACGAAAAGAATGGCAAACTACAAACATGTTTGCATGATCAGAAAAATGAGCAAAGATTCATAAACTTAAAATACAATATAGCACTGATGACGATCATAATCGGTTTGTTGTGCATCATGAGCATCTTTGGTTGAACGATACTACCCTTCGGCTAGATAGGGAGTGCCTCTATGGCCAACTTAAGGGAGATGCCTCAGGACTGGATCCGTAGGCATCTCCCTGAAGCTGGCTGTAGTGTTATCCCTGCTCTTGCACAACATCTTGGAGTTTATAACTTGTCTAGCTAGATCAATTTGTCAGGGAGCTAACTAATTTCACATATCACGGAGTGCCTCTATGACCAGCTTCAGAGAGATGCCTGAAGACTGGATCCTTAGGCATCTCCCTGAAGTTGGCAGTAGTGTTGTCCCTGATCTCGCACACCCTCCCAGCATCAGTGGTGTCACCAATGTACCATGTACCACTTCACCATCTCTGTAGACAAGGCATGCATAGACAAGACATGCATTAGAGAAATGAGAAGATATTCATAAACTTAAAATAAAATATAGCACCGACGATGACTATCATATAAGAAAGTGCAACATCGACCGTTAAGGGTTTTACTAGCCCGGGGTAGTTAAGAAATGTTTACGACACACACGTCAAACGATAGTTCGGAAACACATCATGAGGATAGTCAAGTCTATGACACGACACACACGACCAACGCTGCTACCTAGGCACACACACATCATGTATACCTCGCCGGGAACGGGGTCACGCCCTCTCTCATCATGAACGTCCTAGTGTCGCGTTGCATGTCGAGGCGTTCTTCGATCTCGCGGTTACTCAACATGATGGCCATGTACATGACCCTCCTTTCATTTTGACTTCGTCATGGATGATTTGGCATAGTTGAGTCTAGATGCACCAGAAGTCCTTCATAAGGTCCGCAACATCGATTGCCGCCAACTGTGTGGCCTAGTGTCGAAGATTAGCTGGCAGCGCGTTGACCCGTGAATCCCGCATGAACCCCTTGATGTGATGGAGGACGTACAAGGCCTCCTTCACACTGTTGGTCGGCTACTTGGCACAGGGGAACTTCGTGTGGTGCATGAACACATGTTTGTCATCCTTGATTCTTGTCCCCTTGGAGAATTTGCCTCCCTTTTTGACATAGACTTGTAGAGCATTATCTAGAACTTTCTTGAATCTGCCGTAGATCTTCGGCTTTGTGTCACTCGATGAGTCGAAGTATGTTTCTTGCGACAACCTCGGACAAATGAAGATGAGTGTGTAGTATATGCCTCTGCGCAACACAATTGAAACGGAACTAATTATTGTTGGAAGAGGACAACAAAATCTAAGAAATAATTTGTTATGACGACGACCTAATTATTATTTTTTGAACGGGGAGCCCCAAAGGGCCTGGAAGCATTTGCATTAACCATAAATAGAGGAGGTGTACAATATAGCAGAAGACCCCATGAGAAAGAGAAAAAACACATAGGTCCCCCTTTTATGTGGAGAAGACCCCGCTGAAAGATTTCAGATGCAAACATGCCCCTCCCTATCTCCTCTGTCGAGCCATGGGCTAACTGCACCACCATCGAGCACCACCGCGGGGACGAGACCACTTGCTTCAGTGTCGATGTTGGACGCGGCCGTTGACCCGAAATAGGTCCTCTAATGGAGGTTGAAAAGGTGTCGGAGCTCACCGGCTTTGACACACGACATATTGCCGCATAGATGATGCTCGCCGATGTTGCTTCCAATCTCTGGCAAACCCCGACGCAAGAATCCTTACGAACTCCGTCAATGAAGAACGACCCGAACTCCAGCACAACACTCCTGTCATGGGTGGGTGAAGTCGGGTAGAGAGTGTCAGAGTAGCAAGGAAAATTGTGTTGAAAGGGGAGAGACCGAAACTCCCCGAAGCGCTCTAGCCAAACCTTCCACTCACTGCCACCCATGTCCACTCCCTCGCCGCCACGGCCGGTCAAGTGGAACAGAGGAAGACAGCGGGCATACAGGTCAGCTGGAGCGCCAAAATCGCGCTTATGAAGGGGATCCGCTTGGAGTAGAGCCACCGGTGACTTCAACCATAGAAGCTTGACAGGGTCCACCCACCGCGGCCTCCTAACGCCACACCGAAGCGGCAGGAGACAGGATCCCACGCTAACCTCTCCCCCAGACGTAGACCCAGTCGAGTCCCTCCTCCCCTCGCCTCCACGGCCGGCCGGAAGAGGGAGATCGAGTAAGTCAATGAGAAAGGAGGGAGCGAAGAAAGGGGACTCCCGAGCAAGGCAAGAACAGCACCCAGCTCCCACCTCAAAAGCTCGACGCTGCTTCGCCTAGACCATCCGGAAGAAAAGTCCCCAGGGGCTAGAGATTGAGCCAGCAGCAGAACAGACTTTGTCCTTCCGCCACCTCCACAGCCGACCGAAGGAACAAGGCCAAGCCACCTCTCAAGCTCCAGATCCCCACCGGGCTTATTGAAGGAGCAGTTGACAACCACCATCCCACCATCTCCCAGAAGGCAGCGACGAAGAGGGCCGGTGACGGTCGCCGGATCTGGCCCAAACCGCCCGGCGAGCTCCCAGCGACATAGAGCCAAACATAGGGACAGAGCCCAAGACGAAACCTAATATGCACACTACAGGCGTCGGCGCCTTCCCTCAGCCCACCTCCACCGGCAACACCGGCGAGGGCGACGTCGGGTCGGCCTGGCGAGATCTGGGAGGCGGCCGAGTACTATAGCAGGGGGGAGAGAAAGAGGAGAGGGGTCCTTTGTAATAGCTCGACGACGACCTAATGTGTGTTTACTTACTCGGGAAAGCAAGGCAGAAGAATGGAATCAATGGTCTAGTACTCATGGAAGATATTCCCTAGGTACTCTGCCACCATTGCCCGATCCCCATCGTTCGCCAAGACAACCTCACGCATGTAGTAGGGGTCCACTTTCACGATACCTTGGGTTTTCTCCCTCTTGGCCTTCAACGCCATATTGAGCGAGTATAGACAGACCAAGTTATAGTCCAGCCGCTTCGAGTGCAGGAGATTGTAGATGTCCTCATACGACACGAAGAATATTTCCACGGGTGCTTGGTCGATGAATCCATAGCCCGATGGCACCTTGCATGTGAATACCAGGTACCCGGGCTTCTTCTCTTTAAGAAGGGAGGTCTCGAGATGTAGAATTGAGTAATTCATATTTGCTATGGGTCCACCCGCGACTTCAAGCATATCCTTAGTCAAAACTGGCTTACCCGCTATGTGCACCCTGAAATCACTAGGCTCTTATCTCATGTCGTCTCGACCCCAGAGTATCTTCTTTGGAACCGTCTGGCTCGAAGCCTTCTTCCTCCAGCTATGCTTCCGGCCCTTCTTCAGCTTCTCGGCCGCCTCGACAGGATCAGTGGATCGTCTTAACTACTCATCGGCCTCCTTGTGGAGTGTGGTGGGGCTGACAATCACCGTCGGGTTGGGTTGTGGACCAGCGGCATCACCCGGAGGCATCTCTTGATCATAAGCGCCACCGAAGTGCATACGCTGCGAGCATGACATGGGACGACCGGGTTGTTGACCGCGGGAGGTTGCCTCTCCAATATGTGGCATGTAGAATCCGTCGGTGCCCATGGTGTTGAGGTAGCCGTCGACGTCATCCTCATCGTTGGCGACATGAGGTGCATCCTGATGCACGTCCTTGGGCTGCGGCGACGGCGTGTGTGCAATTAACTATTGATGCCTCTTGGTGGTGGGGACGAACACCGGTGGCTGTGTCTTATTAGTTGGGGCGATGGGGTGATACGTTGCTAACGTATCCATAATTTTTGATGTTCCATGCTTGGTTTTTATCCACTTTCTTATGTTTTGTTCCAACTTTGGAGTACTTTCTATACACTTTCTTGGACTAACCTATTAACAAGAGTCACAGTGCCAGTTGCCTGTTTTCTGCTGTTTTGGGTTCCAGGAAAGTCAGAAAATGAATATTCTCAGAATTGGACGGGACAAAAGCCAAGGTCAGTTTTTCACCGAGGGACACAAGGAGCTAGAATACGAGACGGAGAGGGGCCAGGGGGCCACCACACCACCTGGTCGCGTGGCCCAGCCTGGCCCACGCGAGGGGGTGGTCTGGCCGCCTTCGGGACCCCCTCGGCCTCCCCTTTCATTTATAAGATTCCTCCGATACAGAAACCCTAAGTACCCGATCAAAATACCACGAAAGAGTTTGTAGCCGCCGTCATCTCCATCCCTAGATTGGGAGGGATCTGAAGCTCTTCCTGGCACCCTACCGAAGGGGAGAATTCACCCTGGAGGCCTTCTTCATCATCATGCAAGCCTCCTATGTGATGCGTGAGTAGTTCATCCTTGGACTACAGGTCCATGTAGTAGCTAGATGGCTGGTTCTCCTCCTTTGTGCTATCATGTTCAGATCTTGTGATCTCCGCTCATGATCAAGATCATATATTTGTAATTCCTACATGTTGTGTTTGCAGGTATGATGGATATTGAGATGCTATTTCAGATTGATCATTGATTCTATCATGTCTTTGTTATTTGTGATCTTGCATGCTTTCCGTTGTTAGTAGCTATCTTGGCCAAGTAGATGCTAGCAACTCCAAGTGTTAGTATTTATGCTCGATAGTGGGTTCATGCCTCCAGTAATCTGGGGAAGTGACAGAAATCTCTAAGGTACTAGATGTGATGTTGCTACTAGGGAGAAAACAACAATCCTTTGTTCATAGAACAACCATATTGGTTACTTTACATGCAATGCGTAATGCAATTATCTGTTGCTTGCAACTTAATACTGGAGGGGGTTCAGATGATAACCTGAAGGTGGATTATTAGTCATAGATGCAGTTGGATTACGGTCTATGTATAATGTTGTAATGCCCAATCAAATCTCAAAGGAGTCAAGATGAGTAGTATATGCATGATTGCTTTCTCGATGTTTGTCAATTGCCCCGCTGTAATTTGTTCACCCAACATGTCATCTATCTTAAGGAGAGCCACCACTAATGAACTATGGACCCTGGTCCTTTCTTTTCTCATTAATCTACAATCAACTGTTTATTGCTTCCTGTTTACTTTCTGCAAACTATTACTTTCTTCCACGCAATACGTTTAATCCTTTGTTTTCAGCAAAACCGATGAGATTGACAACCTCACTTTAAGTTGAGGACAAATTTCTGTGGTTGTGTTGTGCAAGTCTCCACGTTGCTGCTGGCACTGGTAGTACCGCCTGCCAAAGTTCAGCTAGCAACACCTTTGGGGTGTTTCCTTGCTCCTACTAGTTCGATTAAACCTTGGTTTCACAACTGAGGAAAAACTTGCTGTTGTGCTCATCATACCTTCCTCTTGGTGTTCCCCAACGAGCTCGAGATATCTTGGGCCATCAAAGCTTTTTCTCGCGCCGTTGCCGGGGAGTCAAGGACATCTTCACAAGGGGAGTCCCTCGTAACCAATCCCTTTACTTTGTTATTTTTGTTTTGCTTAGTTTACTTTTGCCTTGTTTGCTTGTTTCTTTATCAAAAACAAAAAAAAATAGTTTTACTAGTTTGCTTTCTTTATTAAAAACACAAAAAATGACTAATCTAGAAAATACTAAGATGTGTGACTTCACTAGCACCAATAACAATGGTTTCATGAGCACACCTATTGCTCCACCTGTTCCTGAAGCTACTTTCTTTGAAATAAAACCTGCTTTACTCAATCTTGTTATGAGAGAACAATTTTCTGGTATTGGTAATCAAGATGTTGATGCTCATCTAAATAACTTTGTTGAACTTTGTGAGATGCAAAAGCATAGGGATATAGATGGGGATATTATTAAGCTTAAATTGTTTCCTTTCTCTTTGAGAGGAAAAGCTAAAGAATTGTTGAATTCCTTAACCAGGAATAGTATTGATTCTTGGAAAACATGTTGGGGGTCATAATCAGATGGAAATTGATTAGATCGATACCAATAATGGTGTATGAAGTCGGGCCTATGATGAAGCATAATTAGTTACCTTTGTGAGGGCGTTAAGCTCGGCTAATGTGGACACGCGGTGCTGCGTCATATCCTGCTCGAGTGCATCACGAAGCAACACCGGCTGCGTGTTGGTGTTGGGTGCCGCCGACTGCGTGTTGGTGTTGGGTGCCGGCAGGCTCAGCAATGCGACCGACTGCGCCAAGGTGTTGGAGTGCGGGGTTACCAAGTTCAGCGACACGTGTTGGGTCGAGTTGCTGCCAGACATGATGGGCACCAGTATCAGCCCAACTCCACTAGTAGCATTCCACTAGACTAGACCCTCCCATAGCTGAGGAGGAATGTTCTGGCGCAACCTTGCTTCCAACTTTTCCTCTATTTGCGCCGACAACTGGGCCTTGAGATCTGCAATCTCCCGTCTCTGCTCATCCTCCACCTTGGACTTTCTCTCCTTTCTGATCTTTGAGTCCTCTTTGAAGTGGACGCCAACTTTCTTGGTCAGCCCAATGCCGGAACATGTCCACCGTACGTCATCTTCATGTTCTTGGGCCTCTTCTTGACAACGTTCACCACCCTGTTGAAAGGAGTGTCCCATGGCTCCGACAGCCCCGTGGTGGGGGAAGTTGCCTGAGTCGCTATTTCATCTTTCTGCAAAAGGAAGGTGAACCAATTTTTAATTTTGACTTCATTATTGGTAGGGTTGAATTCCATGATATGGTTGAAGCTCATGTCGGTCCATTTGTGTTGCACCTTCATCTCCAGAGCCTTGAGGGTTACATTCAGGCATGTATGCCCAGGCCAACACCCAGGATACAACAGAGTAATCCCGTCTTTATCCATTTGCGCCATCTTGGCTTTCTCTCTGGCAGCAGCTTTGTCGTTGCTCGTCTCCTTGAGGAGCAGTTCTTGAAAATGAGGGTCCCGTAAAGCTGAAGTTAGTGGTGTCTGCGTATCCGCGTCTTCTCCACCACCATCAGATCCGGCATCTCCTTCATGAGCTCGTCCTCACCATTGAAAAGATCTCTGCGTTTTCTCCATGGGTGATCCGTGGGGAGCCACTTTCGAATCCCTGGGAACACGGTTTTCGAAGACCCAGGGATCCCTCGGTAGCTGCATATGCGGGGTTTTCTCCATGCACCTAACACATGCAACGTGTTCGTGGTTCACCTGGCATGATACATAACCCAGACCAAGATAGTCCTACACCGTCTTGATTAACGCGACTCTCATAGGGAAGTATTCTCCTGTGTAGGCATCCCACGTACGAGCCGGTGTCTCCCACAGTGTGGCTAACTCTCTTTCAACAACCCGAGATACAAATTCATGTTGATACCCGGTTGTTTCGACCCCTGAATAAGAATGCTCATGTGTACGTACCTTTGCTTCGTGCATATCCAGGGGGATATTGTATGGCCATACAAACACGGGTCAGGTGCTATGCGTGCTACTCTGGTTTCCAAAGGGATTGAGTCCATCATTGCTCATACCCAGCCTAACATTCCTGGCATCGCCCCCGAACTCCTCTTCGAACTCCATGTCCAATGCGTGCCACTGGCTAGCGTCTGCAGGGTGTGTCATGATCTTGCCCTTCTCCGGATCATCTTCGGGCTTCTCGCTTTCCTCATGCCATTGCATGAGCTTCGCTTCCTTAGGGTCTATGAAATACCGTTCCAGACAGGGAGTGATAGGAAAGTACCATACCACTTTTTGAGGAACTTTCTTGTTCCCTCTCTTGTATCGTGCCTGGCCGCACACCGGACATGTGGTTCTATCGTTCTACTCGTCCCGATAGAGTGCACAGTCGTTGAGGCAGGCGTGGTATTGGACATACGGTAGATCGAGAGGTCACACAACTTTCTTGGCCTCGTCGATACCTCTTGGCAATGTGTTCCCCTCAGGAAGTATATTGTGCCAAAATTCCATGATATGGTTGAAGCTCACATCGGTCCATTTGTGTTACACCTTCATATCCAGAGCCTTGGGGGTTACATTCAATCATGTATGCTCGGGCTGACACCTAGGATACAACAGAGTAATCCCGTCTTTATCCATTTGCGCCAGCTTGGCTTTCTCTCTGCCAGCAACTTTGTCGTTGCTCGTCTCCTTGAGGAGCAGTTCTTGAAAATGAGGGTCCCATAAAGCTGAAGTTAGCGGGGTCTGCGTGTCTGCGTCTTCTCCACCACCATCGGATCTAGCATCTCCTTCATGATGATCATGATCATGTCCACCAGCATCTTCTTCATCATAATCATGTTCGGCGTCTTCGTGAGCACCATTTCCTGCCGGCGCCCCGTTGTTGACGTCCTCGTCAATGTAGTCGGGCATGAAACCACCCTTGAGCAAGTGCTTCTCCAATGTCCCAGAATCAGGTTTGATTAGGGTACCAAGTTTGCATCTCTTACAAGGACATCTTATCTCGGTCATGTTGTTCTTAATCATGACGGCCGTCGCGCGTGCCTCTTATCTAGCCACCATAGTTTCACTCATCTGCCGCACCATGGTTGGATGTGCGGCGGTATGGATCAAAAGGGAATATTTAGAACCATGCATGCAAAAATTCGGCATGACCTTCCCTATAAATATGACATATGAGTAATGTAAAATTTTGCCAAAACAGAAATGAATCAACATTTTGGCAAACATTCATTACACCACACACACCGGCACCTGCACAACACAAAGCATACACAATAACACAAGCATATATCCATGTAAACATCATCTCCTGAGCCAACACCATTGTCCACACACAAAAACATAAGCATATATCCATGTACACAAGAACACAAGCATATATAGCACCAACATCGTCGTCCACACACACAAAACAAACACAAGTTACACCGAGATGAGAGAGGACGTGCAAGAGAGCGTGTGGTGTGGTCAGTCAAACTTGATGTGGAGGAGAGGAGAGAAAAGGTGTGTGCGCTTACTTTAGTGGATCTACACGGTGGAGAGGAGTTTCCTTTATAGATCCATCCAACCCAAAGAGGTTTTGGCAACTTAAAATGGAGAAATTGTTGGAGAAAATGAGGTGAGGAGGAGGAGCAACTCGAGCTAGATCTAGTGGAGGTAGGGGAAAGTGCACTAGCTAGTGGAGGGTAGGGGAAAGTGCCACCTTTTTGTGTGGCTGGCATGACACATCCGTGGCGCACCAGCTAGACCGTGCGCCCCTGACGAAATATACCCGTGGCGCACCTCTAGGTCATGCGCCGTAGGTGCACCGCTGTAGGTCTCCGATAGTGCAGGGACGTTTGTACATACCCTCGAAGTTCTTGGTGAACACTTCATGAATGTCCAACCAATTTCATATTGATTTCTCCGGCAAGTTGTCGACCCATTGCCGGGAAGTGCCCGTCAGCATGAGTGCGAGGTACGTGACAACGACATTGGGGTTTCCCCCTGCAATGTGAATCACTTCGCTGTAATCCTGCAACCACGTTGCCGGCCTAGCGGTGCCGTCTAGGGCTTGATGGTCTTGTCTATCCGGAGACCCTTGAGGTAAGTTGTGGCACGTATTACTGGTCCAAAACAGCATGGCCCAAGGTATGGGAGCTCCCGAGCTTCTTGGATCTTGTCCAGTTGTGAACACGCGTCGTACGACTCTGGTTGCTTCCCTTTTCCATCATGGGGAGGGAAATTGTGGTGCGATCTATGAGATCCACCGTGTCTTCCGCCATGATGGCTCCTAGGTGGCGACGGTGGCAGTGTAGGCGGTGGGTTAGCCTCTTGCTATTACCCTCATGCGACTCCTCGCGCCTGTCGTGATTGCTTGTTGGATGTGGTGGTTCCTTGTAGGATTTGCTCCTCTGTCCTTCAACTCCGTTGCGCTCTCCGGCATGCCGGGGCTGCTCTCCCTGGTTGCGTATAACAATACTAACCTGGGGCGCCTAGGCAGTGGCATGCTTGTTCGGTGGCGTGGTTGTGGTTCCTCGTGACGCCGGGATGGTGGTGGAGGCGGCGACCGATGAGGGCAAGCATTTTCTCCGTGATTGGAGGATATGGGTATGGTGCCAGCCCTGTTGCGTGCCTCCCTCCGTATTTGCTCCGTAGAGCCTATGTGAGATCCTTTGTCACGGGGAGATCTTGGCCTTCTACAGCTGTTCAGGGTTGACTGGCAAAGATTCCGGTTGGACTCAAGCCTCTGTGAGGTAGCCTTTTCCTGTTTCTTTCCTGCCTTGGCAACGAGGTCATACACCTGAGCAACTGCTTCTAGCGACCTGTCCTACTCCAGGAGGGTCTTGGCAATGGCAATGTTGAGGTATGGAGTTGGCATTACTTGCCTCCCCTCTGAATCAATGTATGGGGGTGGCTATTGCCGGCTTGGATCCCTCATATCCCAACTTGCGTCGAACACCGGGTCTTCAACAATGTGAGGTAATGCTTTCTTTGCCTTGTGCTTTAGCAGCAACTGCTTGTACTCAGCCTCCATAGCTCTTGTTGCCTTGATGGATTGCTGCGCCTTGGCCATATCTTCATCTAGCTTAGCGCCCTGCTCTGTGATGCACTTGACCTCCACTAGGATCGCCTCACACTTCTCATCAAGCTCCGTAATGCTCCGGATATGGGCGACGATAATGGGCTCGACGAGGAGTGCGCCATAGATTGCCTTGTCAGTCGGAGTAACCAATGGATTACTAGCTGCGGACGTTGATGGTCGCATTGGCAGCTGGTTTGACTGCTTGGCAGTACTAGGGGCCATGGTGATTTCCTACATCGGTTGCGGGTTGATAATCGGAGGGGGCATGGCATTGGCCGGAGCCGGAGGCTCGGTGTCTTTCTTGGCTGCTGCTGCTCTGGTAGTTGCTAGCATGGGCGGAGCTTTCTCACGCTCCGGTTCCTATCCATCTTCTTCCATCACGCTCCCAATGGCGACTAGCACCTGGTGGGATATGTTGCCCTGCTCGGCGCGCTCCTCCTTCTCATTCTCCTGCTCGATCTCCCTCATAACAGCATTGTATTCCTTCGAGTTGGCATCCGAGCCCCGCCATCCATATTGATGTCGGCGTATAGGGCGTCAAGGACAGAGTTGGAGTTGGCTTCGGTGTTGTTGACGGCGTATGTGGACGCTGATGGAGGCGGGCCGTTGTTGTTGTTGTTGTTTCCTCCTCCGGCTAAGATGGGATCATGGTCTCAGCCTCCTCATTGGCTTCCGCGTATTCATTGATGATTTCAACCATCTCACCAAGGGTGAGAAGACCCGCGGCCTACCGGCTTCGGAGGGTATGCCGGAGGAGTGTTCCTAGTGTGAGCCCTTCCACAAAGTGGTACACGAGCTCGTCGGCGCGGTCGCCCTCTAGGGTTTCCCTTACCCTCATCCATCTGGCGAGGTATTCGCGGGAAGGTTATCCGTCCCTTTGAACGCATCTGGCTAGATCGAAGATGGTGACGACATCGACAAAGTGTGACCTGTGCATCTCTAACGCCTGGGGAAGCCAAGCGGATTTGCGGGGTCCTTCCACCTTTATATCCTGCATAGGCACGGTTTGGGTGGGATTTGAGATTTCCTGATCTGAGCCACCATACTCTAGAGAGAGGTATGGCCCAGATCCTTCCGCGAACGTGTCCTGCCCACAGGCGGTCCGTGCGGGGCTTGACAAATTTCCGACTTCCTGGGAGCTAGGACCCGAGTCAGTTTCGCCGATGAAGATGTGGATGTCTCCGAAGGGGATGATAGAGCAACGCGTGGGGTTCATCTTTGCCGGCACCCAGAACTCATCTAGAGGGATGATCGGGATGTTGCCAGAGAAGAGAACGCGTCCAATGGCTATGGTCTCGCCGATTCCTATGAAGAGATTGGACCTCACCCGATGTAGAGCTCGAAGTGCCTCTTGCCCCATGGTGGGTGCCAACTATCATGGTATTGCCGACGATTACGCTATGGAGGGGTCCTCATAGTGCGTGTTTAGAGACGTGGGGTAAGGCGGAGAGTTGGCGGGTATGAGGTAACACAGCTTACCTAGGTTCAAGTCCCACAATGGTGGCGGAACTCTACTCCTGCTATAAATCATTATAATGGCAATACACCGAGTTACAGAGATAGGTTCGCTGTGCGAGGTGTTGCATGTTGTACGTAGCAATCTGATAGGTTTTGCCCTAAAGGCTCCCACATGTCCTGTTTATAAAGGCACCAGAACCTAGGATTACAGGGAAAGGACCATGCCAAACAAGGTAAAGAGTCCTACACTAATACAAACTAGTCTTTCATGTCTTGCACTCCAAGGCTCCGAGTATGTCGGTGACTCCATCACAGCCTTCCTTTATCCGGCACGGGCCTCCCTTCCGGATCCATCTAACTGGACCGCCTAGGAGGCCATAGGCCTCGCTACCAACTGTGGGCCACCCGGGTTATCCGGAATAAGGACGTGTTATGGTGATACCCATTTAGCATACCCCAACACCACATGTCATCCACTCATTAGAAGAAACATCTGTATGATGGATTTTTTGCCCTCGGACGCGCCTTCGTGTTCCAAACTTGATAGCGTTGCTCACTGCTTTAGCCGTTTATACAGGTTGGTGGGCCCCACATGTCAGCCTCCTCTGTGTAAGAAACATGTGCATGCTTGACTTTTTTTCTTCTTTTGCGCCTCCCCGTTTGGAACTTGGCAACGTTGCTCGATACAACACCTATATAATGTCTCCATGCTAGGTCCACATGTCATCCTCATATGTAGAGGAAACGTGTGTATGTTGGACTTTTTTTGGTCGCATCCGCTGGTTTGACCTTTGTAACGTTGTTCGATGCGGCATTCGTGTATGGTCTTGCTGTTGGGGCCCACGTGTTAGCCTCTCTAGACAAGAAACATGTTGATATTGGTCTTCTTTTTTCCTATCATGCCTGTTGTACAAGTACTTTCTAAACGCGGTCGTTAAACTTGATCTCTTGTATGGTAAGGTAAATGGGCGCTAGCTGCAGGCAGGTGGGTCGGCCATGTCAGCCTCTCAGTACAGAAATATTGCTACATATAAACTACATGCCTTGCCACTACAGAAGAAACACTACAACATGACAGAGCTTTGGTAACACAGTCTTGTGTTACTATAGGTCCAAAACAGTGTTACTAGCCCATCTAGTAATAGATTGTGACATGTGTTGCATTAGGCCGTGTTACTAAGTGGGTTCCCAGGTCACACATCATAATTTTTACCATATGCCAAATATTGTGTTACAATTTATATTGTAATATCATGCATATTTCATGTTACTAGATGCGTCGGTAACATGTTTTTGTAACTATAGTAATGTCGGTAGTAACATATTTTCATAGACGTAAAATGTTGGTGGTAACATTTTTTTATAACTATTGTAACATAATTAGTAACATTCTTTTTAGTTTTTGGATGCAATTAGTAACATAATATCCAAATCTTGTAACACCATAATTTATAATCGTCAACTACCTTGGTAACATATTTTTTAAATATAGTAACACCAACATTAACACTGCAATATTAGTACCACGACATAATTAATATGTTTAGTATTATTATTAAACATGAATTGAGGCACCAATATATGGAATATACATTTATTTAATAAATCACTCATGACACTTAATCAATTAACTTATTATGATGCTTTGGACCATTAAAATGACATAGAGATCTTGGGAAGCAAGTCCACGCACTAGGAGGAGCTGGAGCAGGTTCAGCTAGAAGGAGGAGAAGATTTACAAAAGAAGCTACTGTGACCACCACCAGCTGATCAGTTTATCCACAAGATGCAAGGAATTTAGAACCTAGATGAACAAGCTTCAAGGGTGCAAGCTAGAGAAGATACAAGGTACCACCAACCAAGATTCAAAGTTGATCCAGTATATATTATATTTATTCTTGATCATTTCTAGTAGAAAGTGGACAAGAGGAGTGTATAGAACAATAGTGATGTTGTTGGACAGCAACCATATCTGTCCAGTATCAAGCCAATTAACAACACAAACCCTACTATAGGATCAGATCATGTATGCACATGATCTGGTGGTCACTAGAAGTAAACAAAAAGTAAAGTAAAAACCACTAGCAAGAACATGACTATTTAACTCTATAATAGTGAAGATACAACCTAGCAAGCATATACTTGACATGTAGCTTTATTCCATACATTTATATGATCATATGATCCCGACAAAACCAAGAACACTCCATCAAGTTTTAATTACAGCAAGTAAAACAATAAGAAATCACTTATTTTCTTGCACTTGGTTAAGCCGTTGATCTAGCACACTTGTGTGACGCTAACAAATGGTTGTAGCATACATTCCTTATATATTTGTACTGCAGTATTTCACATACACTTGATCTATGGGATATATATGTGGAATATATGCATCTTAGAAGGGATTCATCCAACCAACTAATAATAGTGCTTGTTTAGTTGTATCTTAATCATAAAAGCTACTAGAGCTTGTAAGCATATAAAAACCAATGTTTAATTTTAAAAGAAAATAAAGAATGTAGCTTCAGTAAGTTAAGTTGGAGAATGGTTGTGCTCCAACATTAAACCAAGGGGAGCCCATTTGTATCAAGTCAACATCAAGTACATTAATATTTAACTATATAAGAGCCTATGGAATATATAGAAAGCTAATAGAAGATAGACAAGCATTTCCCTAGCATCTAGTTGGTTGTATGGGTATCATGGAGTCACAAAGCATATGCATAATTTCAGGACAAAGAGTAAAGATAAAGAAAATTAAATACCCATAGCAAGCTGAGCAGTAAAAAGAGGGTCATGTTATTAAAAAATGTTATATACACAAGTAGGATTGAACCAACTATGTACTTCATAATAAAATCATCTAGAATTAAGGAGAATCCATTACCAAATCAGATCTTCTCTAAAACCAGAATAACTACACTACAACCTAAACAAGTTATACTTTATTACAATCAACTAAGCATTACACTAATAAGATAAATAGAACCTAGCTTTACAGTAAACAATTCTTTTCATGTGATGCATTCCTTTTCAGCATGCTTGATATTTAATTGAACATAATTGTGCTCTTTTTAGTGTTCTAGGAGCACATTATGTTCAAAACAACATGATGACCATCCAATTAGAACCTCCACCCGATTTTTAAAGCATCACAAGCAAGTTCAACACATGCTCAGGAGTAGAACACCTTTCTCTAGCTCTGGAATAGCACTAATACCAATTCGGCCAGTATTCCATTTTCACCTTCATCGCCTAGTATATACTAATAGAACATCATCATGATCTAATAATGGATAATCACTGCCATAAGCATATGGCAGACTACAACCATGGACCACCCCTAACTTAGCTAGGAGTTCACTAAACATACACACAGTCATAGATTATCACCATCACCCACTTCTAAAATTGTCAGAAAACCTAAACCTGTAACCATGCTAGTAACAAGGTATCCTAGTTCACTCCAATACATGCCTTAGGACAAATGCAGTATGATTTGCAAACCAATTACACCGTAGCTATTGATAATAAAAGAACCACCATAATACACTTGAAATTATCATTCACCCTAGTAATTATCAAAAGAATTACTAGAGCAGGGCCAACTAGCACGAGATCAGCTCCATGATCAGTAAAATTAACTAGATCAAGCAAGTGTGGTACATGTCCATGAACATGAATCTAAACTAAAGGGGGAATTAGAAGCATACCTCAATCTAGTTGATGTAGGAGGAAGGGGCAGCCACAGCCTACTACCTCATCGAGGTGAGGGAGCCCACGATCAATACATGGAGGCTGTAGTAGCAGAAACTCACTGGAGTTTGAGTCAGTGACCGAGGTCGACGTGGGGGACCTGGAGGTGGGTGTTGGTATTGGAGCACAGTAGCAGGAGCACCAGTGTTTATAGATGTTGTAGAGGAGCAGTCGAAGGCGCGGTGGCGACGAAATCGAGCTAGCGACCCAAGCCATGGTGGCTAGGGTTAGGTGTGGGAAAGGACCCATGCAGAAGAAAGGCGGTGACGAGGCTATAGAGAACTAACGGAGAAGATTGTGGAGAGGTGTCACCAGCAAACGGAGGCGGTTGAGATGGACAGCTATGGCCGGGGCAGTAGGCGGCGACACTGGCGGTGGTGTGTGTCTTCGTGCGTGAGAGAAGAATTGAGAAAGGTGGAGATGGGGTGAGGTGGGTCGGCATGGGGTTTGACCTCGAGCCCGGTGGGGCTGAGTTGGGGCTAATTAGGCCAGTCTGTGGGCCAGGCCCAATTCCAAAAGCTTATTTCAAAATAAATTAATATCCCAAATATTAAAAGACCAAAATAACCCTATACATAATCTACACTATAGAAAAGTATAGAAAAATCCTAAAAATACATATAATATATCAAGATGGTCACAAAAATAATATATATCTAGGAAAAATATAACATTATTTGTTTGAGTTAAATAAAAGGCAAACAAATATTAACACCACAAAAATCCTGAGTGAAATTTCATAAATCAAGGAAAAGTCCTAAAAATAAATAAAAATCATTTTAACATATGAAAATAAATCTACTATTTTATAAAAATACTAACTTATTTTTTAGAAATAAAACTTGAAGAAAATATTCAAAGACATATAATACTTTGTAGAATTTTATAAAAATAAAGAAAATACTTAAAATTACATAAAAACCATTTTTAAGATTTTAAATAAATATACTTTAGTAGAAAAATACTCAATATATTATTCCAAAGGGTTCCTAGATTTTAAAGTAATAAATGCCCATCTATTTTATAAAATACTTATTTTGTAAATTCTTTAAAAACATTTCTTAAGTAAGAAATAATGACAATTCTATGTGAAACCTTAAATCTTTTACACTTAAATACTACTTCCAAAACCATAACTTGGATCTATAATGAAACTTAAGTGTAAGCAATTAACTCTACAAAACTCTTTTAAAACCATAAATCTAAGTTAAATCAACAATTCAAGTAAATTATCAACATCATTCACCTATATGGATGGTGAATACTCTTTATCTCTGAACCATGCTTAACATGATTTTAAAACCCTAACACATTAATGAGATCATCTAAATTTTCTTGCTCTAATAAGACAAATCATTTTCATAATAGTAAATAACATTCAAACACATCATTCACTTAAATTGAAACTGAATGAATTCACACTCTTAATGAACCTTATCTTAATCCTAGAACTTAATAATAATTTATATACATCACAACCTAAATCTATTTATGTTTTAACATTAAATTTGGTTCATCAAGTTATAAACATAATATATAAAGTCTAATTATGTTTTTATAGTTAACTTTAGTCTCTTTCAAACTAAATCATGAGCCATCTCAAGACCAAGCTTATCAAACAAACACAAAAGTCAATGATCGCATTTTGTTAACCATCAAGATTATTTAAACCTTATCAAAGAAATCATTCCTTCAAAAGTTATTCGTTTTACCACTTCAAACAACAATCTCATAATAAGTTCTTCAACTCTTGCCAAACAAAGACATGGAGTTTCATAAGGGTTACATGATATCAATTAACCTTAATAATGTGTTATGGTTATACTTACTTTCATATCATACATGTTAGTCTTAAGATTCTTGTATACACATGTTTGCTTGTGAAGTAAACCTAAAGATAAACCAAATGTTAAATAAATCACCTAAATTTAACTTTTCCATGTTATTAGGGAATTGTCACGGGGTTTTACAGAATGCATTACATTACTTATGCATCACAGCATATTGCTTCTTTAAACATTAGTCCTTACCGGACCAATGATGCTATTTACTGATTTTGGATCTTCTATTGTCTTGAAGACCGTGAGTGCATAACCTTGCAATCACAAAAGGAAAATTCACAACTTGCTCATGTCCTTTTGTTATTTTCTATCAAATGCTTGTAACTCAAATATTGTCATCACCTGCATTTCAAAAACTCAGAAAACACTATTTTCATAATAATATGATTATGGATTATTTACCAAATGGTAATAATCTATTGATAGAGTTCGAGTGGTAAATGAACATACTATCTAGGACTTAACAACTAATGTCACCAGTGATTCTAGCGCCGTATATTACGTGTTAACCATGAGGTTTGGAATGGGACGGAGAAGTCAGCTAGATCTTCTTCCTTTTCCATGGAAGGATGACCTTATCGTGGGGCTGTAGATTTTTCGTGGAGAATCCAGCAGATGGGTGGGACCCCTTGTTCCCCACGATATTGGTGTCTAGACTATCTATGAGGGGTTGTCAGAGGTATATCTGCCTACATGGGGGTTGTTAGGGACATGATCTGCTCACTCGAGTCTCCAAGGGGTTGTCAGGGTTATATCTTCCTATATGGGGGTTAACGGAGGTATATCTGCTTGGGGGTCATGTCTTCATGCAGGGTCGTGGAGAGGGGCAGTGATTGTCTTGGATCATCTACTGGGCCTCAAATCAAGGAATTATGGACAGGTAAGCTGCCCGGTTGTGCAACAAGGATTTGATCTCTCATGGGTAAAGTAGCGCACCTCTGTAGAGTGTATGAACTATGACATGCTACTCCATGTTCCGGGAGGGATCTACGAACGCGGCAGGAAAGGAACTCCATGAAAGTTTTGGTCAACCTATGAAGGCTGTTGTAGCACCCCGGTAAAACCACTACTAGAAAATCGCTGTGTTTTTGTTTTGTGCATCATCATGACCGCATACTCATGTAATCATGCCACATTGCATTTCAGCATCATCATGTCATCATGCATATTTTTGCCTAAATCTATTTATGAAAAGTCTATCTTTTTTTTCGAAATATCTCTTGTCTTTGTTTCAAATTAAAAACCCCGATCTATTTCGGATCTTTTGTTTGTCTAAAAACTATTTACAAACGCCTTTTAAAAATAAACTAAATAAAAATGTTTTGACTGGGGAGGCAGCCACTGGTCAGGCCCGAGGCCCACCAAAAGCCAGCCTAAAACCCAGATAAAACAAAACCCTAACCCTAGCTAAGACCAAACCCTAACCCTAGAAAACCATAATCCCCACCTACCCTAGATCCCCACTCAATCTCCCCATCTGCCGCCGCCACACACAACCCACCCAGCAGCACACGCGTGCGCCACCCGCCTGACCGACCCGACCACACCTAGCTACCTAACCCGCGCGCACCCAACACACAAATACACACGCGGTGCACCGCAGTACACCACCCCACCGCCTAGAGTTTACACGCACACCACGACGCATGGAACTCGCCCCCCGCGATGACTATTCCCCGCTTGGCCCCACCACGACCGCGTCGCCCCTGCCCATGATCCCCTTCGCCTTTGCATCACCCTGCATGGCTGCCGCCAGCAATCCCTCGCCCCGCTCTAGTGAGTGCCGCCTCTGTCCTATTCCGAGTCGGCCGCCGCTCCGCCGGACAACCTCGCTGGAGCTCCACCACTCCTCTCCCTCCCTCGTCGCTGCTACCACAGCGCAAGCCACCACCGCTCGTGAGCCCTCTGTCCGTTGCCGCTCGCCGCCCAGGGTCGCCCCTCCAGGTTCCGGCTCAAGCTCAACCCCGCCACCGTCCTCCACCCGGTCGGTGAGCCCCATCAACATGGACCCCGTCGAGCCCTTCTTCCGCGCCTCCTCGCCACCAGGAGCAACCGCATCCATCTCCGGTTGCCACCAGACGAGCTCCTCCTCTGCCCTGGCCTGTCCTCCCTCGAGTACTCCGTGTCAGGCCGCCCGCCTCGGCCTCTGCCTCGCTGTACATCGTCGTCCGCCTGCTTGCCCCGCCTCGCCGCTTCTCGGCCGCTGCTCTGCATGGTCCGCACCTCAAGCCCCTGCAGATCACCTCTGCTTAGAACGTCCAGTGGCTGCCGGTGCTCGTCCTCGTCACCTCCGCCTCTACTAGCACATCCCTGATGTGCTCGTGTTGCCGCTGTTGCCATGTCTACCTCCCCGCATGCCCGTGTCGCCGGTTCCCCGCCTCGACACTGCCCCGCGTTCTCCGGCCACCTCGAGCCCGACGTCCACAAGCCGTAGGGCATCGGCTTACATGCGCCTGCGCGTACCAGAGGCCACATGTACACCGCTCCTACATGTGAACCGCGCTACGCATGCTTCGCAGCGTTTTGTGTTGTTCATCTCAAGGTTGGGCACGTTATGTCCTAGCTTTGCTTGGTAGTGTCCCTGTAGTTTCGCATACCTTGTGGTGACTTTGTGCTACTGCAGGTGTTCATGCTTGCCAGGTTTTCGATTCGTTTGTGGTGGCTTAAGCAGATGCATAGCAATCCTGCTGTCGATGATGCGTTTCTGGTGACACCATCAGTTGAGATGTTTATCAAAGTCCCTCGGTAAAACGATCAATGCTGGCTTGACCCTGATGAACCACCATCACCGAAAACCAAGCACTCTGTTCATGGAACATCATGAACTCCTACACGGATGCCAAGTTGAAGACCCCGAGCTCTCCTTCCCGGACCTGAAGTTTGATCCCCGTCGAACCCTCGGAACACCCAAGGTCGCCGAACCCTCCGAGCCTCCCCAAGATCTTCGATCCGAGATGTGTGACCCCTTTTTGAGACCCCTATTTTTATAATATATGACATCTATCTTGTTGCATATTAAATTGCTCATGATCACATACATATTCATTTGTTTGGGGGTATTTAGTTAATTCACCTCATAATTAAATATGGAGACCATATGTGGTCTTTTCTAGTCTTATATTGGCTCCATTTAAATTTGTGTAGCGAACCGATGCCATGTTTTGCCTTATTAAGTCAACATTTAAATTGCGGGGTATCTAAACAACATGAACCTTCTAATTAATTGTTGGGACCCTGGTTCCGCTTAATATTGCCTAATTGTACTGCATCTTTGCCATGGCATGCATCATACATACATCATGTCGGATCTTTTGCCGTAGTATTAAATAGTGCATCCGGTGTTTTTTTAGTGCTTTGCTTCTTCACGGATTAGGACATTGAGTGGATGCGAGTATCGACATGTTTTTCGGATATGAACCTTCAGCAGTGTTTCCCATGCGAGCAATCTCCCCCTTTCTACCTATTTTGCATTTATAGTCTTTACTTCCTTCTGTTGATCTATTGCTATCAGTATTGCGATGCTTTAGTTTTCGTGCACCATTTATATTCCTTGCAGCCTCTATATTGCCTTGGACACATCCTATTGCCTATTGTTTGATAGACAGTCGGCCTTGTGAGTCGTAGTTGCTTGCTCAGGTGTTGCGTCGTTGTCGTTCCACCGTTGATGGAAGGTTGGCACATGCTTAATGGTGGAGATGATCATGACTTAATTTCAACTGATATTTAAAATGCTGGGAATAGATATAACTAATGCAGAGGCACCGGTGGGCAATAGCTAATATTTGGTTCTTCCACGCTAACTTGTGTCCCATAGGCCCCGAGTACTTGATACATGTTCCTTGACTATTCGCACTATCCACATATGGGAGACTCTATGAATCCCCCTTTGCCTGAGCTTGATTCACACTTTATTTCTTGGGGCCACAAACTAGTTTGGGGCTTTATTACTATCATGTACTTATGCCATGATTTACTGCTTTATTTATGATTATACGTGGAGCACCTGTACTGTTCTGGAACATGGAATGTTTTCGCGGTATTGACAAGCCCAGTCACACTTTCGGGTTCCCAGTCGTTTACAACCATTGACACAAACCCTGGGTCCGTCTCGAAGCCGGCCAACTTTGTTGTGGGTAGCTTAGTGGGGTGGCCCCCTAAAATTATTTATGAATCCTGTCAATGCTTTGTCGTGAGGCCTCGTTGCATTTTATTTGGTTCTTCCCGAGGTTGATCGTGTGTGTGTTGCTATTTGTGCACCTATCAACACCTGGATTTTTAATCCCAGATGCTTGTTATGTCATACATCGCAATCCCAAGATTACCATTTTTGCGAGACATAATCGATTGGATATCACATTACATCATCCATTACAAACCAAGATAAAGTCTTACACGAATAAAGGATCTCATGATCCAGTCTTAATACAACAAGCAGCAGAGTAAATAATAAGTGTAGCGGTGAGGTCCATCTTCAGGGGCACAGGCAATGCTGACAAAGGCAGATAGTCCTAGTTATCATAGCCGTCCTGCTGTCCTTCATCTTGGTAGTCTCCTTCATAGGCTGGCCATGAGAATAGCCAGGGACAAAAGCCATGAGTACTCTTTAAGTACTTGAAACTACCACTAACAAGTAAGATAGTGCTAGTGGGAAAATGCTAACTCTATGTTTATTTGTAAAGTTAAGTTTGAAAACTAAGCTGAGTTCAGAAACAAAGAAAGATAAAATAAAGTTCTAGAATCACTTAAGTTGGGAAGATAGTGTCATAGTCACAACCCTGTTGTGGTCAAGTCAAGATTCATCATTCATTTCATAAGTCAATTTGAAAACATCTGACAATGAAACAGTATGGCCACTCCAACTGTCCATAACTGCGGACGCGACTATTCGAATAGTTTGACACTCTACAGAGGTGGTACACTTTCACCACAAGATTCGATTCATCTGTCAGGGATAACCCTGAATCATCATACTTAATATGCATATAATCAAACATAACTTTCCCTTTACACACCCTAGTATAAGCACCTCTCCTATGAGCATGGCCTCCCAACCATGACCATCTGTCATCTTGGGCACTGAATAGGTGGACAACATTGAGAGGTAGCCTCAGCTCAAACCTCTCCCGCAAGGGAACTAATACTAATGCATATAAGCTTCCAGCTAAGCCTTACCCAATTCGGGTATTGTGGTTGTACGGTAAAATTGGAATGGTATCGCATCCGAATCCAAACATCAGTTTTTGTAAAAGGGGTTAAGGCTCATGCCTCAACATTTTCATCATCATACCATTTGTGTTTCTCAACACATGTCAAAACATCTCAATAGAATGACTCATCATTCCAAGGTTTTCATAATTCATTTTCACCAAGTATTCCCATCTAAAGTGACTCAAGTTTTGATTTAGCTCTAAACTACTAAGTTAAGAGTGTTCACTAAGGTGGAATGCTAATCTCAATCTCATGCCATAGAATGACATCTAAAGTTATCTAGATAGGTCAAGTTTTATACTCTTTATGCTACCTTCAAAACAAGTAAAGGACTTTGGTAAAGTAAAGAGAAGTGAAGCTTGGAATTTAATCTTGGAATTAGTATAAATCCAAAATGGAATCACCAAAGCTTCAAGGGTTAGCTTGCAGTGTTAATGATGGCTTGCTAAGTATTATACTTGCAAGTGTTAGCTTGCTCAGCTTACTTGAAGTGCTAGGCTTGCCTTGGGTAGTGAAGTGGTTGAAGTTTTCTTCCTCCTCCTCTTGGTAGAACTCCTCCTCCTCGTAAGCTTGGTCGGTGCTATCGTCTATAAATACATACGGTATACACAATCACCAAACAATACTTAACTATTCTACTTAGCATTCTAAGGCACACATTTGATGGTCTATTATCATCACAAACATCACAAGGTTTTATTAACTAGTTTCATTCTTTTTATTTGAGAAAAGTAATTTCTACTCATTGAAAATAACTAAGATTTAATATTCTCCACTTAGAATATGGGATCATGTGGACACATGTCATCACCACATATTCTAACATAAGGGAATGTGATTTAAAGGTTGGATCACATTTAATTAAGTTTAAGTTTAATATTTAATGATTTAAAGTGACTGGAAATGCCTATATAGCATTATTTTGGTACTAGTCCAAAGTTACAGCATGTAAACCTTAATATTATTACATTTTCAGATAGGTATGGTTAAATGTGATTTTTGAGAGTTGGAATCAACTCAAAAGCTATTATGGTTGATTTTATAAAAATGTTTGAAAGTGCAAAAGCTTCTATCTTGTTGTTTTTACTAGGCGAGATCTCTAACTCTAAATGAATTAAATCCAACGGGCTTGGATCGATCTTTTTAGTAGCTTTCTAACAAAATTGGAATCACTCAATTTGGCTCAGTAAATCTCCTTGAATGGATTTTTAAACTAAGGGACAGAAGTGAGTTCAAACTAAAATAGAAAACCCTATATTTGAATTAACTGGGTCGCGCAGGAAAACTAACGGGCCGGCCCAGTGGCGCTCCGCGGCGCGGATGACAACTGACAGGGATGGTCCACATGTCAGCGGCACAACTCAACAAGAAGCGATACATGGCGATGTGGAATGTGCGATTAGAACCTAGATCGACGGTGGTGGTTCATCATCGACGACGAATTGGTTGCCGGCGAGACGGAACCCTAGCGGCTCGGTGAGGGTGTAATGGGGGCATACCAGGGCTCCAGCTAGCATGGCGATGGGGGCGATCGAACATGCGGTCGACGGTGGACTCAGGCGTGGTCGCGGCGGCTCTTGGGGTGGACGAAATCGACGGGGTGCTTCCTCCTCTGCTGCGGCGGCTCCGGTGGAAATTCCGGTGAACTAAGGCTCAAGTGGCTCTAGTGAGAGAGGGGAAATGCTCAGGGGAGAGAGGGGAGTGTTGGAGTGTGGATAATGGGTGCTGGGGAGAGCTCCTTATATAGGGTCGACAAGGGGACTGAGAGGGCGACGGCGAGCTCGTCGGTGACGTTGATACAGGCTGCTAGAGGCATGGGCTGGGTAGGCGGACGGTGGGCTACCTGCTGGCGGTCAGCTACGGTGCAATGGCGCGGCTAGGGGCGGTGGCATTTGGTCGGCAGCGTTGCGCACTCTGGGAGACAGAGGCGGTGCTCGACGCGGCGTACGGCGATTATGGGTCGCGCGGCGGCGCACGGCCATGCCTAGCGGGGTGCTGAGGTCGAGGCGGAGCGGCGTGCGCGGTATTGGGTCGAGGGGCGGTCTGTGGCGTGCTGGCGGTGAGGGTGCTCTAGCGTGCTCTGGCGAGCTCGCAGAGAGAATGGGCGGCGCTGCTGGGGAGTGGTCCAGGGCCTGTGGGTGATCGAGGGGTGGACGGGGAGGTGTGGTAGGGTTGGGCGGAGCTAGGGGACTTGCTGGAACGGCTCGGCGCGGTCTATGGAGCTTTGCCCATGTTCGGCCAGCGGTGACCAAAATGTGGCAACGCTCCACTGCAGTTGTGGCTAAGGGGTACACCGTTGAGGGTCTGGTTGGACTCAGGGGGACAAGGATGATCAATGCAACTCAAATTGGTCGACAAGATTTGATCAAAAACAGTAATAGTTAGGCTAATTTGATTCTGCTAACAAGGTGTTCGACACAATGGCCGCATGAACTAAATATTTGAATTTTGGACTGAATTTTGGTGGCGTTGGTGATCACATGCTTGAGCATCTCTGGTTGCTTGGGTTGTGAAAATGGAGTTCATTTGAGTGGTTTTTGAATGTGTGATCTTGATACCTACACTAGATTCAATTTTCAAATGCCATTTAAAATTAGTGTTTGAAATTTGTTGGTAGATCAAAAAGTGGACCTTGGTACATCACTACTTGTACTAGCAAGGGGTGCAAAGATCCACATTTGTTTCTGTTAAGATTCGAATTCTAGGAATAGCCAAAGTAGGCATGGTGATTAAAATGGCACAAATGACCATTTCCTTAGTTTATTCTTTTTGATTTGTTTTTCTTTGGGATTTGTTTGGAAATGATCTATATGATGTTTATTTCACCTTAGAATCATTTTACAATCAATGGATCACTAAAACATGGCAATTCAAATCAACTCCTAATTTAAATGCACACACATATGGATGCTTAATGATTTTCAATTGGAAAAGTTTTTGTTAACCCTAAATTGGGTAAATTTGATCTTGATTAACCTTGGATTAAGTTTTGGGATGTTACAAACCTTCCCCCCTTAAACAAAATCTCGTCTCGAGATTTACGAAAGAAAACTAGGAACTAAAGAGATCTGGGAACTCTGTCCTAGTGTAATCTTCTCGCTCCCAAGTGGCTTCCTCTTCGGTATGGTTGCTCCATTGAATATTGAGAAACTTGATACTCCTGATCTGGGTGGTTCTGTAAGCTTCTTCCAAGATACGTATGGGCACTTCACGGTACGTCAGATCCTTGTTGATCTCAACGGCTCGGTGATCGATGTTCTTGAAAACTTCAGTCTTCTCTGGCACTTCTAGGCATTTGTGAAGTAACGAGATATGGAACACATTGTGGATGGCTGACATCTCTTCTGGCAGTTCCAGTTGATACGATACTTCTCCTCGACGGTTCAGAATCTTGAAGGGACCGATATATCTAGGGGCTAACTTTCCTTTCAGACTAAAGCGTTGTGTTCCCTTCAATGGCGAAACCTTGAGATATACAAAATCTCCGACATTGAAAGTCAGGTCTCTCCTTCTTTTGTCAGCATAACTCTTCTGTCTGGACTGGGCCGTCTTGAGGTGCTTACGGACTTTGTGAACCTTCTCTTCAGCTTCTCGGAGAATGTCGGGTCCAAAGATCCGACTCTCTCCTACTTGCGACCAATTCAAAGGGGTGCGACACTTTCTTCCGTATAAGAACTCAAATGGTGCCATTTGCAAACTAGCTTGATAACTGTTGTTATATGAGAATTCTGCGAAAGGTAGGCAGTCTTCCCATTTTGATCCATATTCCAATACACAAGCTCTCAACAGATCCTCTAAGATTTGGTTGACTCTCTCTGTCTGTCCATCAGTTTGCGGGTGATAAGCGGTGCTAAAATTCAACTTGGTTCCCAATCCTTCCTGGACTTTCTGCCAAAATCTCGAGGTAAACTGGGTTCAACGATCTGATACTATGGTCTTGGGGGTTCCATGCAGACTAACAATTCTAGCAATATACAGCTCTGCTAGCTTTGAACTCTTGTAGGTTGTTTTGACCGGTATAAAGTGAGCGACCTTGGACAGTCTATCAACAATGACCTAGATTGAGTCATTTCCCCTAGTAGAGGTAGCCAATCCGGTGATAAAGTACATTCCGACGGAATCCCACTTCCATTCCGGAATCTGCAATGGTTGCAACAGTCCTGTGGGTCTCTGAAGCTCCGACTCTTTGACAGATGTCACACTTGGCGATGTAGTTTCTGATTTCTCTCTTCATCTTGTGCAACCAAAATTGCACATTCAAATATTGATACATCTTCGTTCCTCCGGGGTGCATAGAATAAAGAGTATCATGAGCTTCCAGCATGATAACTTGCTTTAGCTCCGAATCTGCTGGCACACAGATACGTCCTTTGTACCATAGAACTCCTTCTTCGTCTTCAGTGAATCTAGGTACCTTTCCTGTAGCAATACGATGTTTGATTTCGTCGATACTTTCATTTCCCTTCCGGGCTTCCTTGATTTGGCTGATTAATGTGGGTTGAAGTTCAATGCTAGCTAAAAATTCTTTGCTAACTATCTCAGTTCTAAACTGCTCCAACTCTTCATACAAACTTGGTTGCTTCTACTTGATCATGGTGTTTAGCCTACACGGCAATCTGCTAAGAGCATCCGCTACCACATTGGCTTTGCCGGGGTGATAGTGAATGTCAAGGTCATAATCCTTGATTAACTATCCATCTCCTTTGCATCATATTCAGTTCCTTCTGAGTGAAAATATACTTCAAGCTTTTGTGATCTGAGTAAATCTCACAGCGATTACCCATCAGATAACGACGCCATGTCTTCAATGCCAAAACTACGGCTGCTAACTCAAGATCATGGGTCGGATAGTTCTGCTCATGCTGATTCAGTTGTCGAGACAGATAAGCGATGACTTTTCCTTCTTGCATCAATACACATCCGAGACCAATCTTGGATGCATCACAATACACATCAAACGGCTTCTTGATGTCTGACATGATCAATATTGGGGCTGAAATCAATCTCTTCTTCAGCTCTTGGAAACTGGCTTCACATTTGTCAGTCCATTCAAACTTCTTGTCCTTCTTCAACAATTGGGTATGGGTCTGGCGATGCTCAAAAAGCCTTCTACGAACTTGCGGTAATATCCTGCTAATCCGAGAAATGCACGGACTTGGGTTTGAGTGGTTGGGGCTTTCCATTCTTCGACATCTTTGATCTTGGCGGGATCAACACAGACTCCTCCTGTGGACACAATATGTCCTAGGAATCCTACTTCTTTCAGCCAAAACTCACATTTGCTAAACTTGGCATATACTGATGGTCTCTCAGGGTTTCTAGGATGATTCTCAGATGTTGCTCATGCTCTTCTTCTGACTTGGAGTAGATAAGGATATCGTCCGTAAACACAACGACAAACTTATCTAGGAAATTCATAAAGATCTTATTCATGAGATTCATGAAATAAGCAGGGGCTTTGGTTAATCCAAAAGACATAACCATATACTCGTATAAACCATAGTGAGTAGTAAAGGCGGTCTTTGGAATATCCTTTGCAAGAATCTTAAGTTGGTGATAACCAGTCCTAAGATCAATCTTTGAGAATACCTGGGCACCAGTCAACTGATCAAATAGATCCTCTATCTTTGGCAAAGGGTACTTGTTTTTTATGGTGACGTCATTCAGCTTTATGTAATCGGTGCACAGCCGGTTGCCTCCATCTTTCTTGTCGACGAATAACACTGGTGATCTCCATGGCGATGCGCTTGGTTGAATCAAGCCTGTTGCTAACATACCATCCAACTGCTTCTTCAATTCCACTAACTCGGAGGGGTTCATGCTATAGGGTCTCTGGGTTATGGCGTCCGGTTCCGGGGATTAGTTCGATAATGAACTCAATATCCCTATCCGAGGGCATACCTGGCAATTCATCTGGGAATACGTCGAGGTATTCACAGACTACTCTGACTTTGTCAATGGTGGGCAGGGCTAGACTCTTGTTGCACTTGAATTGACGAGGTAAGGTTTCAGATATATGCTCTACGGTTACTCTAGAGCTACTGGTCATGGTGATGGCTTTCTTAGCACAGTCTATCAGTCCTTTATGCCTTGACATCCAGTCCATACCTAGTACTACTTCCAATCCTTTGGTTCCGAATACGATTAGGTTGGCATAAAAATCTATCCCATGTATTCTGATAGGCACAACTTTGCAATTTTTTCTAGCTTTTGTAGTTGAACCAGGGATTTGAACTATCATGACATGCTTCAAGTTGGTTGGGTGGATCTTACTAGTGCATGAAAATTCTGCGGTGACAAATGAATGCGATGCTCCCGAATCAAACAACACTCTTGCTAAAACTGAGTTGACAGAAAACATACCCAGCACTACATCTGGCGCTTCTTGGGCTTCTTCGGCGTTCATGTGGAAGAGACGGCAGTTTTGGTTGTGAGGGTTCCCTGGGGCAAATCTTCTTCCTGGTTGAACACGACGCTGCTATTGAGCTGGGGAATTCACATTGGCAGTGGCGGCAGTCTTCTTGGGGCACTCATTGGAATAGTGACCCTTCACTCCACACTCGAAACAAGTGATCTGAGACTTGTCCTTTGCTGCCAGGGGCACAGCATTGCTTCTGTTCTGGGTGCAATGTTGTTGTTGTTGTTGTTGCTGTTTCTCTTGGGGAGGCACGGTTGAAATTGTTGGGGTTACCAGAGTTTTTGTTGTTTCCTCCGGACTTTACATTGCCTCCGCTACGGTTGGGGTAGCTTGGGCGAGTGATGGCTCTGTGTATGGCGCCCAGAAAAATGCTGGAGCAATGATGATGTAGAGTTCGTTGGGAACCTCAAGAGGAAGGTATGATGAGCACAGCAGCAAGTTTCCCTCAGTATGACACCAAGGTTTAATCGAACCAGTAGGAGCAAGGAAACACCCCAAAGGTGTTACTAGCTGAGCTTTGTTAGGGCGCACTACCGGTGCTAGTAGCAACGTGGAGACCTGCACAACACAACCACAGAACTTAGTCCCCAACTTGCGATGAGGTTGTCAATCTTACCATGTTTTGCGGAAAACAAAGGGTTAAACGTATCGAATGGAAATAATTAAAAGTTTGCAGAAAGTAAACACAAAGCAGAAACAGTTTGTAGATTGAATATAAAAGATAAGGACCGGGATCCATAGTTCACTAGAGGTGGCTCTCCTTAAGATAGATAACATGCTGGGTGAACAAATTACAGCGGGGCAATTGACAAACACTGAGAAAGCAATACATGCATATACTAATCATCTTGACTCCTTTGAGACTTGATTGGGTATTACAACATAATACATAGACCGCCATCCAACTGCATCTATGACTAATAATCCACCTTCAGGGTATCATCCGAACCCCCTCTAGTATTAAGTTGCAAGCAACAGATTATTGCTTTACGAACTGCATGTAAAGTAAACTATACGATTGTTCTATGAACAAAGGATTGTTGTTTTCTCCCTAGTAGCAACAGCACATCTAGTACCTTAGAGATTTCTGTCACTTCCCTAGATTACCAGAGGCATGAACCCACTATCGAGCATAAATACTAACTCTTGGAGTTGCTAGCATCTACTTGGCCAAGATAGCTCCTAACAACGGAAAGCATGCAAGATCACAAATAACAAAGACATGATAGAATCAATAATCAATCTGAAATAGCATCTCAATATCCATCGGATCCCCACAAACACAACATGTATGAATTACAAATAGATGATCTTGATCATGAATGGAGCTCACAAGATCTATACATGAAAACACAAAGGAGGCGAACCATCCATCTAGCTACTACATCGATCCGTAGTCCAAGGATGAACTACTCACGCATCACATCGGAGGCTTGCATGGTGATGAAGAAGGCCTCCAGGGTGAATCCCCCTCTCCGGCAGGCTGCCGGGAAGAGCTTCAGATCCCTCCCGATCTAGGGATGGAGATGACGGCGGCTATGGACTCTTTCGTGGATTTTTGATCGGGTACTTAGGGTTTTCGTCCCGAGGGCAATATATAGGCAAAAGAAATGAGAGGCCGAGGGGGTGCTGGGAGCAGCCACACCACCCCCTGGCGCGGGTCAGGCCTGGCCACGTGGCCAGGTGGTGTGGTGGCTCCCTGTCCCTTCTCTGTCTCGTATTCTGGCACTTGATCCCTTCCGGAAAAATAGGCACTTTGGGTTTTGTCCCGTCCAATTCCGAGAATATTCATTTTCTGACTTTCCTGGAACCAAAAACAGCAGAAAACAGGTAGCTGGCACTGTGGCTCTTGTTAATAGGTTAGTCCAAGAAACCATATGAAATGTACTCCAAAGTTGGAACAAAACACAAGAAAGGGGATAAAACCAAGCATGGAACATCAAAAATTATAGATACATTTGCAATGTATCAACATCCCCAAGCTTAACTCCTGCTCGTCCTCGAGTAGGTAAGTGATAAAAAGAAAGAATAATTTTTGAGGTGACATGCACCATCAAAGAATTGATCAAAGTATTTGCAAAACATTCAAAGCTGGGATCATAGTACTTCAATCATAACATGAAAGACAAAGTTCTAGCAATAAGCAAAGAAACTATGATGCAACATGAAAAGGCACAAACAAAAGATTCATGAATAACAATGCTTTGCAAGACGTTTGTTTGTTTCACATAGAGAAAACATAGCATAATAGTATTCAGCTTGTCCATCAATAGAGTAGCAAATATAAATGCACAGGACACCTTCAAAGTTCATAAGAGTGACTAGATACAATAGTTTAAAACAAACAATATCAAGTTATGCATCAATCAACTAGTCTTGGGACAATGCACATAGAACTAAGAATGGCAACTATGCTCTCAAAGTAGGTGCATAAAGGTAGAAGGTGGAGACTCAATATAATGGTGGAAGAAAGGCCTTTGTAAAAGGAAGTAGGGATTCAAGTCTCATAAAGAGCTTCCAAAAATTATGGTACTTATAGCTTTCAGATCTCATTGCCCCTATCATAAGCATCTTGAAGTGATTAAGGTTAAAGTGAACAAACAATGGTGTACATGCTTGACGAAGTATAAGTCAGAAATCTCATGTCCCTTGTATACGAGGGTCGCTCCTCATGCTACTCAAGTTTAGTCACCGGTAAGTTCTTGTCATTGTAAGTACATGTGTATCATTGAGAACCGCCAACGGGGTACCCCTTGCCCGATGATACGGTAGAATCCCCATATCAAAATGACAAGGCAAACAGACAACAAGCATCTCAGCATTCTTCTTATTTACCATGGGAATATGGTGCTTTTTTCTCTCTTTCCTCTTTTCATAGTATCTCTTTTTTTCTCAATATAGGACTCTTTTTTTCTAAGAAGAATGCTTCATAGACAGCTCATTATGGTTATGTTGCAGGTTTCCACCATGTCATCATGGATTAGACCAGCGGCCCAGGCGTTTCTCTAACACATATACATAACTCCATGGACTTACAAGCTCCCCTTTCATTTCACACCGACGACATCCATATACAAAAGATCATGATATCAACTAGGTACAAGTACCAAGTGCAATGTTGAAAGCGTTCCCCATGAAAGCATGGTTCTGCTAATTCCCAACAAATAAGTGCAAGCATATACAACATAGACGACACAATGGTTCAAGTTTATTAAGGGCAAGTAAAGTAAAGTGTGCCATCAAGTTCGTGAGAGCTTTAATCACTAGTTTTCTCATAACAAGTTTAATTTGGAAGGTAAACAAAAGCATGAATATACTTAGAATAGCATAAGATAGTAGGTAGGTATGGTGGACTCTTTGGAATAACTTGATTTAGGGAGTTGGATGCATGAGTGGAACTCATACTTGGTTGTGGAGGCTAGCAAAAGACTAGGAGCGACAAACTAAGAGAGCAATAATGGCCATAATCATGGAGAGCGACAAAACATCATTGATCAAATCATAAAGTGATACTACAAGTTGAAAAATAAAGGATCATAAAGGCTATGGTGACTTGAGATAGTCATAACATGGTGTGATCATGCGCCAAGTCAACCCAAATAAAGCATCAAAGGAGAATACCACTATACTATGCTTTAATATGCTAAAACAACGCATGATTCATCCAAGGCAAATTAAGCAATCTCAATTATTTATAACAAGTCATGCTACAGCAAATAATACTAAGCATAAAGCCAAAACAACATCAAGCATGGCATGACAAAGCACAGCCACAGTAAAAAACGAGCTCTTTTTACCACATAAGCATGAACTTTCCTACTCTTTTCCAAACCAAACCAAACCAAACCATTTGCAAGCAAATGTATGAAAGAGGGGGTCCAACCAATTTATTCAGAAAACTAAGAAAACAAAGCAAACGAAAAACCAAAACAAAAACAAAAAAGAAGACGCTCCAAGAACAACACAACTGTGTATGAAACAATAAAAATGAAGCGTTTGGAAGAAACCTGGAATTTTTATTGATGAAGAAGGGGATGCCTTGGGCATCCCCAAGGTTTGACGCTTGTACTTCTTGGATATTTCTTGGGGTGACACGCGTGGCATCCCCAAGCTTGAGCTTTAGTCCATCCTTCATCTCATTACTCATTCCTTCCATACACATGAAAATTTTCCTTCATACAAAACTTCACACAATCTCATTAGCAACATTAGTGCACTTAAGATAAATAAGTCTTAAGGTTCAGTTCTAACACCAAATAAACTTACATTAGAACACTAGCTACTGTATCACTTCCTTCAAAAAGCTCAATTCCCCAAAAAACTCAAAAAGGAACCCACAAGAAGCTAATGCAGAAAATGGCAGAAATCTGTCAAAACAGAAAAGCAGGTAAAGACGAATTTTTTCGAAGACCTTCTGTTGCTCAAATCAATAAGTGTTGAACTAACGAAAGTTTTATAACAACCTGGGGCAGAATCACAAAAAATTACAGCTCAATCCCACATACAGAGCTCTCTCGCGAATGTTTACGGTGAAGCACAAAAATCTGTTTCGGGACAGCAACTTTCTCAATCATTACTTCTCTATCATTAGAGGTTACTCTTGGCACAAAAAGCAAATAAAAAAGATGAGGTGCGGTTATAACATAGGTAATAACTTCCAAGACTCATATAAAACTTTTGGGTTATCTCCCAATAAGTACTTTTTTTAACGCCTTTAAGTTAGGCATAAGAAGCAAACAAAGAATCAAGTGTTCTCAAATGAAGAAGCATTAAAACCAAATTTTGTTTTCATAGGAGAAGCAAAAGAAATCTTTTCTCTCTTTTTAGGGAAGTGCTCTATACCTTTCTTGAGTGGGAGTTGATATTTAATGGTGCCTTCTTTCATATCAATGATTGCACTAACACTTCTAAGAAAAGGTCTTCCCAAAGTAATATGACAAGAAGCATTGTATTCAACATCCAAAACATAGAAATCAATGGGGACATAGGAATCGTTAACCATAATAAGAACATCATTAAGACTCCCCATGAGTTTATTTTTAGCATTATCATCAAGTGGGACATTCAAATAGCAATCTTGAAGAGGAGGCAAATCAAGCATATCAGAAATCCTTCTAGGCATAATAGAAACACTACTATCAAGATCACACAAAGCTTTGAAATCAATGTCATTCACTTTCATATTAATGATGGGTTCCCAACCATCCTCTTGTTTTATAGGAATAGAAGCTTTATGTTTCATCTTTTCTTCCTTAATCTTTATGAGAGCATCGGTAATGTGTTTTGTAAAGGCCATGTTCATAGCACTAGCATTAGGACTTTTAGCAAGGTTTTGTAGGAACTTAATAACTTCAGAGATATTGCAACCATCAAGATCAAAATCAACTTTATAATCTAAAGTAGTATAACTATTACTAGCCTCAACACTAGTGGTGGTGATAGTAGAAACACTAATGTTTCTAGCAATTTCATCTTCTCTTTCCCACTTAGCATGTAATTCAGCTAATAGTCTAACATTTTCATCAATTCTTACTTGTATGGCATTAGTAGCTGCAAAGGGATTATCATTAGTTTCAGGTTTAGCAGCCATTTTATTCAAAGAAGATTGAGCTTCAGCCAAAGATGTTATATTTCTTTTAGCATTAGAGAGTTTTTCCTCAATACTTTTGTTGAAAGCAGTTTGTTTACTAATAAACTCTTTAAGCATAACTTCAAGTTCAGAGGGACCACTCTTATTATTGTTGTAAGAATTTCCATAAGCATTACCATTGTTGGGAGGATATGGCTTATAATTTTTATTACCAAAATTGTTCCTATAAGCATTATTACCATAAGCATTGTTGCCAAAATTGTTAGTTCTTATGAAGTTCACATCAACTTGCTCTTCTTGAGCAACCAAAGAAGCCAAAGGGACATTATTTGGATCAATATGGGCTTTCCCATTAACAAGCATAGACATAATAATATCAATTTTATCACTCAAGGAGGAGGTTTTCTCAAGAGAATTTACCTTCTTACCTTGTGGAGCTCTCTCAGTATGCCATTCAGAATAATTAACCATCATATTGTCCAGAAGTTTTGTTGCAGCACCCAAAGTGATGGTCATAAAGGTACCTCCAGCAGCAGAATCCAATAGGTTCCTTGAAGAATAGTTCAATCCTGCATAAAAAGTTTGGATGATCATCCAAGTAGTCAGTCCATGAGTGGGACAATTCTTTACCAAAGATTTCATTCTTTCCCAAGCTTGAGCAACATGCTCATTATCAAGTTGTTTAAACTTCATTATTTCACTTCTCATGGATATAATCTTAGCAGGAGGATTGTATTTTCCAATAAAAGCATCTTTGCACTTAGTCCAATAATCAATACTATTCCTAGTTAAGGAATTCAACCACTCTTTAGCTTTTCCTCTCAAAGAGAAAGGAAACAATTTCAGCTTAATAATATCACCATCTATATCCCTAGGCTTTTGCATCTCACAAAGTTCAACAAAGTTATTTAGATGGGAAGCAGCATCTTCATTACCAATACCAGAAAATTATTCTCTCATAACAAGATTAAGCAAAGCAGGTTTTATCTCAAAGAAAGCATTTTCAGCCACAGGTGGAGCAATAGGTGTGCTCATAAAATCATTGTTGTTGGTGCCAGTGAAGTCACACAACTTAGTGTTTTCAAGAGTAGTCATTTTTTTGGATTTTCAAATAAGAAAGCAAACTAGTAGAACTATATTTTTTGTCTTTTTTGAAGAACAAAACAAGCAAACAAAGCAAAAAGAAACTAAGCAAAACAAAAACAACAAAGTAAAGAGATTGGTTATGAGGGACTCCCCTTGTGAAGATGTCCTTGACTCCCCGGCAACAACGCCAGAAAAATGCTTGATGGCTCTATGTATGGCGCCTAGAAAAATGCTGGAGCAATGATGATGTAGAGCTTGTTGGGAACCCCAAGAGGAAGGTATGATGAGCATAGCAGCAAGTTTCCCTCAGTATGAAACCAAGGTTTAATCGAACCAGTAAGAGCAAGGAAACACTCCAAAGGTGTTACTAGCTGAGCTTTGGCAGAGCACACTACCGGTGCTAGTGGCAACGTGGAGACCTGCACAACACAACCACAAAACTTTGTCCCCAACTTGCGATGAGGTTGTCAATCTCACCGTGTTTTGCGGAAAACAAAGGATTAAACGTATCGAATGGAAAGAAGTAAAGGTTTGCAGAAAGTAAACACAAAGCAGAAACAGTTTGTAGATTGAATATAAAAGACAAGGACCGGGATCCATAGTTCACTAGAGGTGGCTCTCCTTAAGATAGATAACATGCTGGGTGAACAAATTACACCGGGGCAATTGACAAACACCGAGAAAGCAATACATGCATATACTAATCATCTTGACTCCTTTGAGACTTGATTGGGCATTACAACATAATACATAGACCGCCATCCAACTGCATCTATGACTAATAATCCAGCTTCAGGTTATCATCCGAACCCCCTCTAGTATTAAGTTGCAAGCAACAGATTATTGCTTTATGAACTGCGTGTAAAGTAAACAATACGATTGTTCTATGAACAAAGGATTGTTGTTTTCTCCCTAGTAGCAACATAACATCTAGTACCTTAGAGATTTCTGTCACATCCCCAGATTACCAGAGGCATGAACCCACTATCGAGCATAAATACTAACTCTTGGAGTTGCTAACATCTACCTGGCCAAGATAGCTACTATCAATGGAAAGCATGCAAGATCACAAATAACAAAGACATGATAGAATCAATAACCAATCTGAAAAAGCATCTCAATATCCATCGGATCCCCGCAAACACAACATGTATGAATTACAAATAGATGATCTTGATCATGAACGGAGCTCACAAGATCTAGACATGAAAACACAAAGGAGGAGAACCAGCCATCTAGCTACTACATGGATCCGTAGTCCAAGGATGAACTACTCACGCATCACACCAGAGGCTTGCATGGTGATGAAGAAGGCCTCCAGGGTGAATTCTCCTCTCCGGCAGGGTGCCGGGAAGAGCTTCAGATCCCTCCCGATCTAGGGATGGAGATTACGGCGGCTACAGACTCTTTCGTGGATTTTTGATCGGGTACTTAGGGTTTTCGTCCCAAGGGAAATATATAGGCGGAAGGAGAGGCCGAGGGGGTGCTAGGAGCGGCCACACCACCCCTTGGCGTGGGCCAGGCCTGGCCGCGCGGCCAGGTGGTGTGGTGGCTCCCTGGCCCTTCTCTGTCTCGTATTCTAGCACTTGATCCCTTCCGGAAAAATAGGCACTTTGGCTTTTGTCCCGTCCAATTTCGAGAATATTCATTTTCGAGAATATTCATTTTCTGACTTTCCTGGAACCAAAAACAGCAGAAAACAGGCAGCTGGCACTGTGGCTCTTGTTAATAGGTTAGTCCAAGAAATCATATGAAAAGTACTCCAAAGTTGAAACAAAACACAAGAAAGTGGATAAAACCAAGCATGGAACATGAAAAATTATAGATACATTTGCAATGTATCAGCGAGACATTGGGGGTCGATTGTTCCTTGGTGCATATCCAGGTGAGGGGTTGGGACAGTACTTCTGGTGACTGTTGGATCCAGCTTCATGCATCATACGATGTTTGGGGTTGTCGTTTGCCTAGTTAATCTTTCCTTCCATCGGAATGTAGAGTCGACTAGCTCTTCGAGATCCTCGAAGCGAATGTTGACGAGGACAGTCTACATCTCATCATGCAGTCCGTTCAGGAATTTCTCCTTCTTCTTGGCCTCCGTGTTGATCTCATTAGGTTCATAACTTGCAAGGGACAGGAATCTGTCACGGTACTCCACCACAGTCATTCTGCCTTGTTTCAACTTGCAGAATTCATCGCTCATTCTGGTGACTACGCCCTGCAGCACGTGGGTGCGGCTGAACTTGATTTTGAAGGCTTCCCATGTCATCACTTGACCATGGTTCATCAGGCGGATGCTGTTCCACCAGGCTCTTGCGTCTCCTGCCAAGTAGTGGGGGGGGGGAAGAGAACTTTCTCGTTGTCATCAACTCTGGCTACTTCCAAATTGTTTTCCATCGTCTGCAACCAGTCATCAGCATCTAATGGGTTCTCTGAAGTGTTAAAGATTGGGGGATTGGTATTCTGGAAGTTTTTCAACTTGGATCCTTAATGATCCTGATTTCCATGCCCTTGGTTGTTGAGAGCCATCTGGGCGATCTGTTGCAGTGTTGCTAGATTAGCTTGGCTTTCTGCCCTGCTTGCTTCCCTGTCTACGATGAGATTCTGCAGGATCTGTAGCATTGAGTCATCTGAAGATTGAGGTAGATAAAGGGGTAAGAGGGAAAGTTCTAAGGTTTATGGTTTTGGTTTCAAAGCTAAAACTTTGAGTTTGACTCAGGTTTTTGCAACTAACTTCTTTCCATTCATTCAAGCAAAGTACACGATACAAATACATACACACCACAACAACAAGGGAAAACAGATGGTTTTAAGAACCATTCTGCAAGCTACGATATAGTGGGACCGATACATCTCATGCTACGACAGTGCTCTAGTGCATCTACTCATAATCTATGAAGTCGGAGTCCTCATCGTCGGTGTAGAAGTCCACGACATCCTCCTCCAGAAAGTCATCATCATTGCTGAGGTAAGAATCCATATCTCCCTGGATGTCTTCACCCTCCTCTTCTTCCTCCTTTGCTGCAAGCTGAGCTTCTTGCTCCTTGACGGTCTTCTCGAGGTCGGCCACCTTCTTGCAAATACCGGCGATGGTGTGATCCTTCTTTTCATGCTGGAGGCGAAGAGACTGACGGTCCTTAACAAGAAGTGAGAAAGTTTGGCCCTTCTGATCGGCAATGGCACGGTTGTGGTTGGCAAACTCCCTAGCATTGTCCAATTCCTTATGGCGATCGTACAATAGGAAGTCCAGATTCTCCACTTGACGCTTCAACTCCGGGTGACTTGGCATCTCCATTGGCATTCCTATGAAGTTAGGCATTGCATAGTGCACAAAGCGGGTTCCTTGGATCTGGTTGACACTGAGGGAACATAGACGTGCGAGAGCTTCATGCATTGCCCTGGATAATCCATCTAGCCAGTTGTTCTCTCTTACGGAGAACTGGATTCTCCCGGACATTGGTGTTTCTATGCTTCCTCGAAGATCAGCAGTGACTAGCCACTATAAATCTCCTCCTGGGGGTCCAGGAAGTTGAGCTCCAATAAACTCCGGATGTGGGCGTCCCAATAACTCAGACAGTGAATCTAGATCCCTCTCGAACTTCAGTTGGCCTCCGTTGCCCAACTGGTAGAACTTGCTGAACTGAGTCTCCATCTACAAGAATTAAGGATGAGGAAGTTAGTGGAGTGATCAAGTGTGTCAAATTTTAGGTAGTAATGTAAGAATTGGAGGAACATGAATTTTTGAGAAAGAATGAATTCCCAAGGGTAAGAAAGGAAATAGTTTTTTATAAATACTCACTTTGCTTTTGAAATTAAGTTTTTGTTCGGACGTCCATTCTAACTTGGGTCTCCTATGGTCAGGATGGCTCTGATACCAACTTGTCAACATCTGGATTTTTAATCCCAGATGCCTGTTATGTCATACATCGCAATCCCAGGATTACCATTTTTGCGAGACATAATAGATTGGATATCACAGTATATCATCCATTACAAACCATAATAAGGTCTTACACGAATAAAGGATCTCATGATCCAGTCTTAATACAACAAGCAACGGAGTAAATAATAAGCGTAGCGATAGGATCCATCTTCAGGAGCACAGGCAACGCTGACGAAGGCAGATATTTCTATTTATCATAGTTGTCCTGCTGTCCTAAATGTCATGTACATACGTTCACTGTGAGACGCTATTATTTTTATCCCTACGTCCGTAGCTTATCCGTATGTTGAGACGTTTATTGAGACGCTGGGCAAAACGTCTAAACTGCGGACTCTAAACATTAGGAAAAAACAACTTAATAAATAACGCCCAAGTCAACTCACGCACCCTTCCTTGTTCATCTATCTATTCCCCACCCCGTGAAAAATTAGGGCCGCCGCAGCAGCGCCACCTGATCCGATCGCGATGGCCGTCTCCAGCGAGCGCTTTCGGCAATCTCAGGAAGCCCGAATTTTGTGTCTTTGTTGAGACCCACTCAACAACGTAATCCGGCCGCTGGGATCGATTAACATTGAATCTGGTGAGTTCCATGCCGAGTCAATTAAGGTTGGATCACATTTAATTAAGTTTAAGTTTAATATATAATGATTTAAAGTGACTAGAAATTCCTATATAGCATTATTTTGGTACTAGTCCAAAGTCACTGCACGCAAACCTTAATATTATTACATTTTCAGATAGGTATGGTTAAATGTGATTTTTGAGAGTTGGAATCAACTCAAAAGCTATTATGGTTGATTTTATAAAAATGTTTGAAAGTGCAAAAGCTTCTATCTTATTATTTTTACTAAGAGAGATCACTAACTCTAAATAAATTAAATCCAATGGTCTTGGATAGATCTTTTCAGTAGCTTTCTAACAAATTGGAATCACTCAATTTGGTTCAGTAAATCTTCCTGAATGGATTTTTAAACTAAGAGACAGAAGTGAGTTCAAACTAAAATAGAAAAACCTATATTTGAATTAACTGGGTCGCGCGGAAAAACTAACAGGCCGGCCTAGTGGCGCTCCGCGGCGCGGATGACAACTGAATGGGGTGGTCCACATGTCAGCGGCACAACTCAACGCGAAGCGGTACGGGGCGATGTGGACCGTGCGATTAGAACCTAGATCGACGGTGGTGGTTCATCGTCGACGACGAACTGGTCGCCGACGAGACGGAACCCTAGCGGCTCGGTGAGGGTGCAATGGGGGCATACCAGAGCTCCAGCTAGCTTGGCAATGGGGGTGATCGAACGTGCGGTCGACGACAGACTTAGGCATGGTCGTGGCGGATCCTGGGGTGGACGAAATCAATGGGGCGCTTCCTCCTTTGCTGCGGCGGCTCGGGTGGAAATTCCGGCGAACTAAGGCTCGAGTGACTCCGGTGAGAGAGGGGAAATGCTCAGGGGAGAGAGTGGAGTGTTGGAGTGTGGAGAATGGGTGCTGGGGAGAGCTCCTTATATAGGCTGACAAGGGGACTGAGAGGGCGACGGCGAGCTCGTCGGTGACGTTGATACAGGCTGCTAGAGGCATGGGCTGGGTAGGCGGACGGTGGGCTACCTACTGGAGGTCAGCTACGGTGCAGCGGCGCGGCTAGGTGCGGTGGCATTTGGTCGGGCGTGTTGCACACTCTGGGAGATAGAGGCGGTGCTCGACGTGGCGTATGGCGACTGTGGGTCGCACGGTGGTGCACGGCCATGTCTGGCAGGGAGCTGAGGTCGAGGAAGAGCGGGGTGCGCGGTATTGGGTCGAGGGGCGGTTCCGTGGCGTGCTGGCGGTGAGGGTGCTCTGGCGCGCTCTAGCGAGCTCGCAGAGAGAATGGGCGGCGCTGCTGGGGAGTGGTCCAAGGGCTGTGGGTGATCGAGGGGTGGACAGGGAGGTGCGGTAGGGTTGGGCGGAGCTAGGGGACTTGCTGGAATGGTGCGGCGCGGTCTGTGGAGCTTTGCCCATGTTCGGCCGGTGGTGACCAAAATGTGGCGGCACTCCACTGTTGTTGTGGCTAAGGGGTAGGCCGGTGAGGGTCTGGTTGGACTCAGGGCGACACGGATGATCAATGCAACTCAAATTGCTCGACAAGATTTGATCAAAAACAGTAGTAGTTAGGCTAATTTGATTCTGCTAACAAGGTGTTCGACACAATGGCCGCATGAACTAAATATTTGAATTTTGGACTGAATTTTGGTGGAGTTGGTGATCACATGCTTGAGCATCTCTGGTTGCTTGGTTTGTGAAAATGGAGTTCATTTGAGTGGTTTTTGAATAAGTGTGATCTTGATACCTACACTAGATTCAGTTTTCAAATGCCATTTAAAATTAGTGTTTGAAAGTTTTTGGTAGATCAAAAAGTGGGCCTTGGTACATCACTACTTGTACTAGCAAGGGGTGCAAAGATCCACATTTGTTTCTATTAAGATTTGAGTTCGAGGAATAGCCAAAGTAGGCATGGTGATTAAAATGGCACAAATGACCATTTCCTTAGTTTATTCTTTTTGATTTGTTTTTCTTTGGGATTTGTTTGGGAATGATCTAGATGATTTTTATTTCACCTTAGAATCATTTTACAATCAATGGATCACTCAAACATGGAAATTCAAATTAACTCCTAATTTAAATGCACACACATATGAATGCTTAATGATTTTCAATTGGAAAAGTTTTTGTTGACCCTAAATTGGGTAAATTTGATCTTGATTAACCTTGGATTAAGTTTTGGGATGTTACAACACCCCTGCAGGGTAAAACTTTTTAAAAGCCATGTCCGCGGTTATGGATGACTTGGAGCACAGTATCTTGATCATAGACAAGCATAACTAAAGTAGTGCTATAAATTTTACTTTGACATGTCTAGTAATCAGATTCACTACAATGGAATGAGTAAATAAAAGTGCTAACAACTGCTGGTTTTGGGAGGTCTCATGCTATTTTTATCTGACTAGTAAGTGTTACAACTATAATGGAATGAATAAAACTACCAACTGTGTGAGTTCCTTGGTTTGACTTCCTCAGTTGGTCTCGAGGGGGAAATACCAGGATGGGTATGTTTTGGTGTTACTATCAGGTTGGATCCGAATAGGTCTTTCTTATCCCTCTCTAATAGCCGACAGTTGTATCGAGTCTCTATAGGTTGTTTAGTGCATGTTGCGCTGCCGCTTCAGTCCACCATATGTATGTAGGCAAGAGCCGCCGAATTCTAGCCTCGCCGTGTACTGGCCTCAGTACTGACCGCTCCCTTTTTCCTTTGCCTTTGTCGGCACCCCTTTTTGTTTAACAGGTATAAGTTCGACGTCGTTAGCAGGGTTACCTTCCGGCTTGGCCTGGGCAGGGTTATGGACGCCATTGGTTATTCTTCAGGGCTCTTAGCCCCATTTGCATCTTGTCCATACTCGGATGTTGTATCGTTTTCAAGGTGATTTGGATCTTTGTATTGTATATCTGTATTTTTGACTCATGGAGTCGTTGTTGTATATATATGTTCTGTGGGGTCCATCGTGGACTAATGTGTAATGGTATCACTTCGTTTTCCACCCACACGCAAGTGCCTGGTGGGCATCTTTGAATCATTTCTATGCGGGTTTGGCGAGAATCGCTGGAACTTGCATAGGGCCGATTCGAGGGTGTTACAAAGTGGTATTAGAGCCTAGCAGTTGCGATACCCCACTGGTTCAGCCTATAGGATAACCTAGCTAACGGACGTTGTAGAGTGTCAAAACTATTTTTGAAAATCGGTTGAATATATCTGATTAGGTCTATTTTTACTCCTTGTCCTATGCTATTCTCCTCTTACCTTTGTGTGTTTTGAATCAACGCTCTTACCTTCTTCCAGTCCAGGATTTCTCGTGGTTGGGTTTTCGTCGTATCTTCAGGGTTTCTAATCCTTCTTGTTGAAATGGTGTTTTCATATCCGGTCTTCATGCTATCTGAGGAATCCTTCATTTGGTGTACCTCCTTTGTTCCTTCTTTGTACCTTCTGGTGCTTCCAATACGACCACATCATCTACGCTAGATCTAATGAAGAGCATGCATCACTCCTTTGTTTTCCAAACATTGCTTGTGAAGATTTTCAGTCTGAATTCTGAGAGTGGTCGCATGAGTCTCCTATTCATGTACAGAGTAATGCTTTGAGTGCGGGATGGAGTCATGACGATACCACTACTCTTATCATTCACTTTTGTACGTTGAATGGTGGATCGATGTAATCTTACTCCTTCCATGGAAGTTAAAGGTGGCCTTATCTTTTGATACCTTTATCTTCGTCCTTTGTTCTCCGGAGTGTTCTCTCGATGATCGTGAGCAGCAACCATTGTCGGTGGTGTCATAGATTACAAGATGGAGAAGGATCTTTGTTAGTGGTGTCACGAGGATCTACACTAAGCGAGAAGACCTAGATCATTGGCATTCTTCCCTGTACCATGAGGCGGATCTCGAGGTCGAGATCCATTGTTAGTGGTGTCGAATTGTAGCACCCCGGTAAAACCACTATTAGAAAATTGTTGTGTTTTTGTTTTGTGCATCAACATGACCACATACTCATGTCATGATGCCACATTGCATTTGAGCATCATCATGTCATCATGCATATTTTTGCCTAAAACTATTTATGAAAAGTCTATCTTTGTTTTCTAAATATCTCTTGTCTTTGTTTCAAATTAAAAACCCCGATCTATTTCAGATCTTTTGTTTGTCTAAAAACTATTTACAAACGCCTTTTAAAAATAAAATAAATAAAAATGTTTTGACTGGGGAGGCAGCCACTGGTCAGGCCCGAGGCCCAACCAGCAGCCAGCCTACAACCCAGATAAAACAAAACCCTAACCCTAGCTAAGACCAAACCCTAACCCTAGAAAACCCTAATCCCCACCTACCCTAGATCCCCACTCCATCTCCCCATCTGCCGCCGCCACACACAACCCACCCAGCGGCACACGCGTGCGCCACCCGCCTGACCGACCCGACCACACCTAGCTATGTAACCCACGTGCACCCAACACGCAAACACACACGTGGTGCACCGTAGTACACCACCCCACCGCCTAGAGTTTACACGCACACCGCGACGCACAGAACTCGCCCCCCGTGATGCCCGTTCCCCGCTTGGCCCCACCACGACCGCGTCGCCCCTGCCTACAATCCCCTCCGCCTTTGCATCGCCCCACATGGCTGCCGCCAGCAATCCCTCGCCCTGCTCTAGCGAGCGCTGCCTCTGTCCCGTTCCAAGCCGGTCACTGCTCTACCGGACGACCTCGCCGGAGGTCCACCGCTCCTCTCCCTCCCTCGTCGCCGCTGCCTCAGCGCAAGCCACCGCCGCTCAGAGCCCTCTATCCGTTGCTGCTCGCCGCCCAGGGTCGCCCATCTAGGTTCTGGCTCGAGCTCTACCCCGCTGCCGTCCTCCTCTCGTCCGGCGAGCCCCATCAACATGGACCCCGTCGAGCCCTGCTTCCGCACCTCCTCGCCACCAGGAGCAACCACCTCCGTCTCCGGCTGCCACCAGACGAGCTCCTCCTCTGCCCCGTCCTGACCTCCCTCGAGTATTCCGCGTTAGGCCGCTAGCCTCGGCCTCTGCCTCGCTGTACATCGCTGTCCGCCTGCTCGCCCCGCCACGCCGCTACTCTGCGTGGTCCACACCTCAAGCCCCTGCATATCACCTCTGCTTCGAACGTCCAGCAGCCGCTAGTGCCTGTCCTTGTCACCTCCGCCTCTGCTGGCACGTTCCTAACGTGCTCGTGTTGCCGTCGTCGCCATGTCCACCTCCACGCACGCCCATGTCGCCGGTTCCCCACCTCGATGCTTCCCCGTGTTCTCCATCCACCTCGAACCCGACGTCCACAAGTCGCAGGGCCTCGACTTCCATGTGCCTGCGCGTACCAGAGGCCACATCTACACCGCTCCTGCATGTGAACCGCGTTATGCATGCTTCGCAGCGTTTTGTGTTGTTCATCTCATGGTTGGGCACATTATGTCCTAGCTTTTCCTGGTAGTGTCCCTATAGTTTCGCATACCTTGTGGTGACTCCGTGCTACTGCAGGTGTTCGTGCTTGCCAGGTTTTCGATTCGTTTGTGGTGTCTTAAGCTGATGCATAGCAATCTTGCTGTCGGTGATGCGTTTCTGGCGACACCGTCAGTTGAGATGTTTATCAAGATCCCCCGGTAAAATGATCAACATTGTCTTGACCCCGATGAACCACCATCACCGAAAACCAAGCACTCTGTTCATTGAACATCATGAACTCCTACACGGATGCCAAGTCGAAGACCCCGAGCTCTCCTTCCCGGACCTGATGTCCGATCCCTGTCGAACCCTCAGAACCCCCAAGGTCGCCGAACCCTCCGATCCCTCCAAGATCTTCGATCCGATATGTGTGACCCCTTTCTGAGACCCCTATTTTTATAATATATGACATCTATCTTGTTGCATATTAAATTGCTCATACTCTCATACATATTCATTTGTTTGGGGGTATTTAGTCAATTCACCTCATAATTAAATATCGAGACAATATGCGGTCTTTTATAGTCTTATATTGGCTCAATTTAAATTTGTGTAGCGAACCGATGCCATGTTTTGCTTTATTAAGTCAACATTTAAATTGCGGGGTATCTAAACAACATGAACCTTCTAATTAATTGTCAGGACCCTGGTTTCGCTTAATATTGCCTAATTGCACCGCATCTTTGCCATGGCATGCATCATACATACATCATGCCGGATTTTTTGCCATAGTATTAAATAGTGCATCCGGTGTTTTTTAGTGCTTTGCTTCTTCATGGATTAGGCTGTTGAGTGGATGCGAGTATCGACAAGTTCTTCGGATATGAACCTTCGGCAGTTTTTCCCAGGCGAGCAATCTTCCCCTTTCTACCTATTTTGCATTTATAGTCTTTACTTCCTTCTGTTGATCTATTTCTATCAGTATTGTGATGCTTTAGTTTTCGTGCACCATTTATATTCCTTGCAGCCTCTATATTGACTTGGACACATCCTATTGCCTATTGTTTGATAGACAGTCGGCCTTGCGAGTCGTAGTTGCTTGCTTAGGTGTTGCGTCGTTGTCGTTCCATCGTTGATGGAAGGTTGGCACATGCTTAATGGTGGAGATGCTTAATGGTGGAGATGATCATGACTTAATTTCAACTGATAGTTAAAATGCTGGGAATAGATATAACTAATGCAGAGGCACCGGTGGGCAATAGCTAATATTTGGTTATTCCATGCTCACTTGTGTCCTGTAAGCCCCGAGTACTTGATACCTGTTCCTTGACTATTCGCACTATCCACATATGGGAGACTCTATGAATCCCCCTTTGCCTGAGCTTGATTCACACTTTATATATTGGGGCCACAAACTAGTTTGGGGCTTTATTACTATCATGTACTTATGACATGCTTTACTGCTTTATTTACGATTGTGCGTGGAGCACCTATACTGTTTTGGAACGTGGAATGCTTTCGCGCTATGGACAAGCCCAGTCACACTTTTGGGTTCCGAGTCATTTACAACAATTGACACAAACCTTGGGTCCATCTCGGAGCCGGCCAACTTCGTTGCGGGTAGCTTAGTGGGGTGGCCCCCTAAAATGATTTATGAATCTTGTGAATGCTTTGTCGTGAGGCCTCGTTGTGTTTTATTTGGTTCTTCCCGAGGTTGATCGTGTGTGTGTTGCTATTTGTGCACCCCTGTAGGGTAAAACTTTCTGAAAGCCGTGTCCGCGGTTATGGACGACTTGGAGCACAGTATCTCGATCATAGACAAGCATAACTAAAGTAGTGCTATAAATTTGACTTTGACATGTCTAGTAATCAGATTCACTACAATGGAATGAGTAAATAAAAGTGCCAACAACTGCTAGTTTTGGGAGGTCTCATGCTATTTGTATCTGACTAGTAAGTGCTGCAACTATAACGGAATGAATAAAACTACCAACTGTGTGAGTTCCTTGGTTTGACTTCCTCAGTTGGTATCGAGGGGGAAATACCAAGATGGGTATGTTTTGGTGTTACT